>OV884044.1:5000000-7500000 GCA_930367265.1 Catocala fraxini | reverse complement strand
TTTTTTTTAAATAGTTCTGATTGCCAAATTATTTCACATTTGATGTTCTTAAATGTATTAAGAGATTTAATTGTTTGTATATTTTAACAAAAAATATAAATATTCTTTATATTATATCATCCTAAACAATAGCTTTTTATTCGTCAGTTACATACAACCGGAGTCGGAGATACTCCAGGTATACCTGAAATAAGAGGTGCAGTTAGTTTAGTTCAAACGTTAAATTGTGATTATTCATACGTTTTATAGTAGTTCCACAAGATTCTTGCCCAGAGCTCTTCAATTCGCTGTCTAAATGTAAACGGTGGGAGATTAAATCCATAATAGTCTGTCTCATAGGCCGGGCTTCCAGGATGAGCAACCAGTCTTACCACCTGCCAGTGAGCCCCCATAGAGAACATCCAAATCATTGGGCAGTCATATAAAACTGCTAACCTAAAATAATAAATTTAGTAAGGAACTTAAATAAAGAATATCGACTTATTATTTGGCTGAGTATGTTTGTGACGATTAATAGATTTACGAAATAGCTAAGCTTCCTTTTTCGAAGTTTAGTTACTTACATTACAGGAAGAATATTTGCAGGCGTGATGAAGAATATAAACCTTACTAATATTATAAATTCGAAGGTATATCTGTCTGTTTGTTGCCTCTTCATGGCTAAACCACTGAACCGATTTGAATGAAATTTGGTACAGAGATTAAAACCTGGAGAAGGATTAGTTTTTCATGAAGGTACCTACCACACGGGCGCAAAATCTAGTTGTTAATAATTAACTTATTAAACTTTAAAGCCACGGTGGTACACCGGTGGCCAGACACATAAGATTTTTAATGATGTCTGGTATTCTAAGAATTGACAGATGAAACCATTATAAAACTACGTCCCCCGCCGCCTCTGTCTGTCTGTTCGCGATAAACTCAAAAACTACTGAAAATTTCATGCGGTTTTCAACATAGACAGGGAGATTCATAAGGAAGGTTTTGGTGTATAATTTGTTAAGGTTTTGTATTACCCGTGCCAAGTCGGGGCGTATGGCTAGTTAAATCTAAATCAGGCTTTGTTTGATTTGTTATTTTTCAGACTCTCACTCAAAGTTGGAATTTTATGTCACACCGTCACAATTTGTATTTTTTTTAGTTTAGTTTTCCAAATTGTGACGGTGTTGAAAGATTTCTGTCGAACTTCAAACCAAGAAGCTACTTACCCTGCATACACTTCAGACTCAAACAAGTCGACTATAACAGCATCAAAGTGTTCTTCAGTATCCTCTAGTAAAGTTGTTAAGTTCTCATGCTGAAATGTTAATCTGGCATTGTCTCGAGCAAATTCTTGAGCATGAGAAATGTCATTTTCTGCAATCTTGTTCTCAAGGACGTAAGCGATGCTCAAAGACTCGTCGTCTGAAAAATAGTGTTTTAAATAAACTCAGTTTTGCATATGGAAAATTCTAAACTTAATATTATAAACACGAAAGTGTGTTTGTTTATTTGTTACGCTTAAAGGCCTTTACTACACAACCGCTAATGATTAATTTTGCATATAAGTTGTAAGGGTACAAGTAAAATCCTGTTCCACAGCGAAGCCGTGGGCTAAGGGGAGTAATTCATAAATCGTATTCGTATTGAGAATATGTCAAGTGTAATTTATTTTCTGAAAATTTGGTACATTTGTCTGATCTTGGATTTGAGACGAGCTTAAATAAAACGTATGACCTAATAGGTCAATCTAATGAAATCAATATATTTGAAAAGAGAGTTCTGGCGAGAATTAAACAAGGTCTTTTAATTGCAAATCGGGTAATTTAATAGTATGCACAGTCAGCAACGTAGGTAGCTGAACATTGAACAAAGAACATTCAAAATTCAAATTATTATTCTGCCTTTTTGATCTACATATAAATTATTCAGCTATCCTTTATAGAAATAAAAGAAAGCTGATTTATAAACAAATGTTATCTTTTAACAATCATATGACTGCTTTAAAGCTAGCATAGGTTTTATATAGCTGTCATGGGACTGCTAACGTTTGTCATAGTTTTAAAAATAGAGCGAAACAAAATGTTGCGTGTGTGTATCGACTTATGTTGTTAGCTGTATGCTTAATGAAAGTGGATATTTTTGAAGGAAGTAGGAATCAGAATACGCACCTTTAAATACATCGATACTGCTGATGTCGATTTGGCGGAATTTTTTAGTCTGTTTTTTATCCAGGGGATGCGTTGTTATGTATGTAACCTGAACGTTGACAAAAGAAAGATAATATAATAAATAACATCAACCCTTTATATAAACTATCCCACTGCTGGGCACGGGTCATTTCTCAGTGTGACATAGATTAGAATGTAGTCCAACCGCTGGCCCAGTGTGGGTTGGCAAACATTACGTATTTTCGAGAGCAGTTTGGAGAACCTTAGATAAATGCAAAATTTCTCGCCATGATTTTCTATACAGTTAAATCTAGCTATATTTTATTTAATACCTACATAGCTTCGAAAAGTCAGAGATGTCTTGGGATCAACTCAAAACTACTACGTCACAGTCCACCGGTCTCCGCTCTCGCTAGGCTATTGCTGTTTATGACAATTAAAAAAAGAGGTTTAAATATTTGTATCTGGACTACAACTAAAAGTTCCAAATTCCTTTGACCTGACTATATTATTATAATAATATAATGTGTAACAATATTTATGAAAGATAAGTCTTTTGATATGTTAGATAATAATTGTTATTTAATTTTAATATAAGCTGCTGGCATTTACACATAAATAAAATTATAATTCAGTAGGCTTTTTGACAGTATGAAAAAAAAACGACTTATTTATAGTCATCCGCGTAGATTATAATTTTAAAAGCAGTTTGAAATAATCTACATATTCATTATTTTATCGAAAATCTCAAAATAAACTTAACATAATAATATATTTGTAGGAATCACGTGACTGTAAACGGTTTTGATTGGCTACATTTATTTTGAAGTCACACGTTTGTAAACGTCTTCTGTCCTTGCTTGCTATCCAATGTTTATTTACAAACGTGTTAGGTCAATTGATGACTCAATGTCATAATGCCGGAGTAGGCGTTTTATATGTGTATATTATGTATTCAAGAAATTATGTACTAAGTATATTATGTATCAGGTATATTATGTATTGAGTATATTATCTATTAAGTGTTTTATATATTATGGAGGGTGCCAGACACTGGGCTATCACCACGATTTCTTGCCAAAAAGCCTCCAAACACTGACCCGGGATCAAACTCAAGATCACACATAGTTAAATAGTGACACCGCGTTATGAAAATCTACCGTGAAATTAAAAATAAGTTTTCTATCTTACCTCATGTCCAGCTTTGAGAAGGTGTCTCACAATCCCTTGTCCTAAAATGCTCAAACTTTTTACATATAAAGGATAACAAACTAAGATTTTGTACGACTCGGTGTAACACAGCAAACTTAATAGAAACACTAGTGTCAAGGATTTCATTTATATATACAAAAACTTAACTATTCTTTAATTCAATGAAATAATTTATTACACGTTCGCTGATAACCGTGGAGTTGTAGATTGACAAGATTGCTTGTATCAAGGGAGACAGATCGCTATCAGAGATCACCAACAGTTTGTAAACAAATTGGATTTACATTTCCGAGCTGCCAGATCTACGGCGTTTTAGCAAGTCGGTTTCTTTACAATAAAACGTAAATAAAAATAGAAACTTGTTTATTTTATTTACTTACGAGCTAGTTCACAATACATTAATTGCGCGATTGCGGGAAACAAAGTGAATGGAGCTCTACGCGCTTTTATGAACAGTCGAAATGTTTCCGAAAAGGCACGTTTGGCTATTCATAGAGGACTATTAGTGCCCACACTTATGTATGGAAAAAAGTTGTGAAAGTTGAAAGTTGGGTATGGCAAAAGAAGCATGAGAGCAGAATAAATGCTGTAGAAATGAGAGCGCTGAGAAATATATGTGGTGTCACTCTGAAAGATAGAATAAGTTATAGTGTGATTAGAGAGAGATGCGGCATGAAAGTGGATATAGTGACAAGAATAGAAAAGGGTATGTTAAGCTGGTTTGGGCATGTAGAAAGAATGGACGAGGAAAGACTGACTAAGAAAGTTTATAAGGCTAGTGTGAATGGAACAGTCGCAAGAGGAAGACCTAGGCGAACGTTTCTTGACCAGATCGGAAGCGTTCTGGACAAAGGCCAAGTTAAGAGCACCTTGAACCGACGGGCGTGTATGAGGAATGTGATGAAAGTGAATGAAGCCAGAGAAGTGTGTCAGGATCGTAGCAAATGGAAATCCGTAGTCTCTGCCTACCCCTCTGGGAAACAGGCGTGAATCTATGTACATTAATTGCAGTCCTCCTTTTAAGTAACAAAAATACTTGTGTTAGGAGCCCCAGCTGTTCACGTAACAAAAAAATAAAACAGGACAGGTAAAAAAGAAGAAGGTAGACAAAAATATTTTTTTTATAAATAGCATGCGTATGCGTGATGCTGTGTGTATGTGTGTGTGTGTGTTTTTATGTGTATTTGTTTGTGTCAGGATAAGGAGTAATGAATGTTGAGATTGATTTGTGTATATGAATTAAATGACTCAATGTAATGTCCTTATTAGATTTTCAGTTGCATGATAGTCCAGAGTCTTCAGCCAGCGTTCTAGGAAACGTTTACATTATTTTATTGCAAGTATCCACTTGCAAAACCCTTTGCATCTTTTGTTAATACGGTTATAGAGGCGGCAACTGATTATAAAGAAACTTCGGCTAGCAATGGTTGTTCTATGTGGTTCAATTATGCAGACACGGTCCTTTCGATGTCTTTCATTATTTTTATAAGAAAGCTAAGCGTGCTTACGTCATGTGGTCTGGAGCTCAAAAAGCTGTCTCACAGACAGTACAGAACATTCTTCATATAATTGTCTGGTCGTATATCTACGAGGTTTGCCCGTGAGTACCTCTAACAAGGCTCTTTGCGCTCTCTCGGCCCTCAACATATTGATGGAGCATGCTCCGCCCCAGACTGTAACGCAGTACGACAATATGGATTGGATTAGAGTACAATATACCAATTTCAGCGAATCTCAATCAGCCGAAGGTCGGAGCTTTTTAGCCACAAATGTAAGCTTTCTCGTGCGTGATGACACGGTCTCTATATGTTTATCCCAGCGTAAGTAGGCGTCAATATGGACACCTGGATATTTGATAGAAGTGGTGTACGTAAAGCTGGGGCAGCTACAGCCTTCGTCGATTTCATCACATGTGTGAGCATTAATTATGAGACCATTTGACAGTTCCGAAAGTAGTAGATGAAGAAAAAGTCATGTATTTAGATTTATCAATGTTCATTGTGAGAAGATTGGCTGTTAACCAAGACATAACCGGAGAGAGTGCTTCCTCAGCGTGTTTACAGGCAAGACTCCAGCTCTCTCCCTGCACAATCAACACTGTGTCATCTGCGAATATAATTATTTTGCAGTAAGGTATTGTTAGTTGACACAGATCATTGATATATACCAAGAAAAGAGTAGGACCCAATACACTACCCTGTGGCACACCATATGTGATAGTTTCCTCATCGCTAACATGGTTGCCAATTTTCACACACTGAGATCTGCCACTTAGATAGCTTTTAAAAACGTCAACAACGGTCCCTCGTATGCCTATAGCTTCCATTTTATGCAGGAGGATGGGAACAAATATACATACGTTGTTTACTTGTACCTTATACACATATTGTAAAGAACAGCTTTCTTTTAATGTAAGTGTGGCAGCATCTTTATATTGTAAAGTTTTATGTGAAATAGGCGTAATAAAGCCTCGTTTTCTTCATCGAAGTTTTGCAGCATACTTATAATAATGGTAATGTTGACGTTGAAATCGTTAATATATTCCAATTGACTCGTAGTGTAGTGGTTTAAGTGGTCGCCTCGCCGCTGCCACTGCGATAAGTGTCGTGGGTTCGAGTCCCACACGGAATAAAAATTGGTGTGATCCACAAATGGTTGTTCCGAGTCTGGATATTCTCTGTTTCCGTTGTTTGAATGTTTATTAAGACCCCTGCGACATAGGAATTATTGTACTAGTGCGGCAGTTGTTAAATATCTATGGATTTATAAATTACTAGCTTTTATCCGCGGTTTCAGTTGCTGGAACAGTACTTTTTATTCTGGATGACAGTTACCATAATTATTATATCCTTTTCTGTACGTCTGACAACGTGTATGCGAAATTTCATGATGATCGGCCTAGTTGTTAAAGCGTTAAATCGTAACAAACAAACTCACATTCGCATTTATATATATTAGTTAGGCTTTTTTATGATACACAGAGAGTAGTCTTGCCGTGACCGACCCATGGTTGCTAAAATTAACAGATTTCTTTTAGCAGCCATTGTCACTCTCAGACTCTGATTCTTCCTTTAAACAAAGGTGTTGCAAACAGTCTCAGCAGTCAAAGAAGCATAGGCACCCGCATGAAATAACACATAGCTGATGTTAAACACCAACGCTCGTTGAAGTCTGCTATGTGTGAACATGTGCAACAGGGGACCAACCACTACCTGAGATTTGACAAATCACAGATTCTCGCTAAAGAATACAGATTCCTACCAAGGATGCTTCGCGAGGCTATTGAAATCAAAAACATCCTAATTTTAATAGAGAAGATGGTTGGAATGTACCACCAGCTTGGGATCCAGTCATTCAAATAGTCAAGAAGAAGGCAACCACAGCTAGACTTCATGATACTCTGAGCTCATTCTGCGTAAATAGAAACACCAATGATTAAATTATGTTCGGGTACTTTGAAATAACGACACTGGAACATTAAGACAACTACCATCTTAGTCTCCCCGTGACCATGGCTGCTGAAAAGCAACCGAAACGTCGGGGAAAGTGTAAACTTAAATATAAATAGTTTTAATAATTTAATTAGCTTAAAATTTGTAAAGTTTAATCGTAGTAGTAGAGTAACAGTTTTCAAAATTATGTAATAAAGTGTCAAATAAACAACGCGATAAAATCCGTATATAGTATTTAAATTTCAATGAATAATATTCGCGTAAACAGAAGACAATATTTATTAATTCATAATTTATTTTTTAGGGTTGCCATCTAAGGAGTAAGAGAGTTTGAATTTAAATTTATGTGATACAATAGTAAAAAATATCACTCTGTAAATAACAATAAGTACCAATTTTTTTGTTAATATAAGGTTTTTATCAGAAATTTCTATTTTTATTGAATTGCCGGCAAATGCCAGCAATTCAAATGCAAATGCTTTATCTGTAGAATCCACTGTAATAAGAACCCTTTTATATCTAAACAACGCTTGCATATTTCACATTGTCTTTGTTTCATATGATAATATAAGTTTAATAGTATATAGTAGTTTAATTTCAATGAATAACATTCGCGTAAACAGAACAAAATATTATATAATAGGTATAGTTACAGACAACAGATCAGTAATCATATAATAATAAATCGAACACAGTACATCTTCAAATCTGCAGTCCACTTAAAACTATACACATTCTTCTTCTCCCTTAGCCTTTATTATTCCCAAGTCATATGGGGTCGGCTTTTCTAGTCTAACCGGATTTGACTGGATATCAGTTTTTACACGGAGCGGCTGCCACCTGACCTCCGCAACCCGAAGGCTAACGATACCCTAAGGCTAGACCAGTGTCAAGATATTAGAGGGTACTGACTTTCCCAATAACGACTGCCATAGATGTTCATGGCAGCCGGGACCGACGGCTTAACGTGCTCTCCGAGGCACGGAGCAGGCGATAATTGTCAATCAATACGCACATAATTCTGAAAAGTCATATAACTTCTTAAAGCCAGAGTGCGCGATGTGGGTTGGAACCCGAGACCCTCTGCATTGCAGTCTGTTGGTCTCCCCACTGAGCTATCGCTGCTTTAAAACTATACAAATAATTCACAAATATAGTTATAAAGCTTCGGTTAAATGATAATATGCGTATAATCATACTACTTTCTGGCCAGTTTTATATGACAAATAAAGGTTTTTAAATTGTCTTTGGTAACGAGCCAGCGGGTCACCTGATCGTAAGCGGTGACCGCCGCTCATTGACATGGCTATTTGGCAACGAGTTGGTTGTTCTGCAATGACAAGGAAATATGCCCTAAAATACACGATTTTACATCGAATGCAAACTATACCTACTAGATTTTGCCCGCGATTTTGCTCGCGTAAATGTAGATTAGATTAGTAACAGAACTCTTTTCTGGATGATTATTATTTATTATTTATTTATTAGTATAAACAAATGGACAACATAACAGTATACACCAAATCGTTGTACAAGTTAAAACTTATATCTAATGTTATATACATTTATATTACCCGACATAATATACACAACAACATATGCTTACATGAGTACAATAAAAGATTCGTAACTTAGTAACTAACTAAATATCTATCATCTCACAAAATGTTAAACAACTACGACTCACATCCATCCATCCCGAAGCAAATAGATCACATTCAGATTCTGATGTCAGAAGCATATTTAGTAAGGTCAGTGCACGAACAAGTGGCGAGTTGGCATGCGTCACAGTACGTGCATAAGGCACCGCTAGTAACTGGACTTTGCGTGATCTAAGTTGTATTTTAGGTACAATGGGGACAAATAACCTAACCATCTGTGTTACTAGTTCCGGACAGTCACATTTACCACGCAAAGCCTGGCAGAATGATAGGTGTATTCTTTTCTGTTCCCTGACAAGTGTAGAGTTTGCAGAGTAGTAGAGCCTCGCTGATTTCAGAATGAATGGGCTGGCTCGATCGGGGAAGGACTACCCTGCCACAGAATATCGACGTGAAATAGCAGTATTTCTGCTGTTGTGTTTTGTTCGGTGAGTGAGAGTGCCGGAGGCCTAATCATCCTATTTCCCCCTTCCTGCCCCTTCTCCTTCCCACTTCCTTCATCTCTTCTTCCTTTCCTAAAAGGTTGGTAACGCGCAATTGATGCCTCTGGTGTTGCAGGCGTCCATAGGCTATGGTGACCACTTACCATCAAGTGAACCGTATGCTTCTTTGTCAACATAGTCGAATAAAAAAAATAAAAATAGTGTATGCAGAATTTCATGATTTCATGATTCGTACGAATAGTTGAGACGTGAAAGCGTCACAAACAAACAAACTCACATTCAAATTTATAATATTAGTAGATTTTTTCCGCGGCATTGCTCGCGTAATTCTAGGTTAGGTTAGATTAGTAACAGCATCAGATATGTGATTTCGTGTGCACGTCGTCAGGTTTTTTTTTTACGTGTGGTAGTGCCTTGACGCATACCCCTCCGCGGGGGCGGGTGGCGGAGTTATGTCAGGCTCACCGAGGTAAAAGAGAAAGATGTTGAAATGATGATAATAACAAACCTCCCGGAATACCGACTAAACCCCAACAAAACCGCAATCGACAAGGCCGCGCGAATCACATGCACATGCGGTCGCGACCCCATCACGGTTTCGGCCCGCCGTATGAAACGGCAGGTCACTACACAACAAGCCCTACCCTTTGGTCACCACTCACTTTTAAAATCCCCCCCCCCCCCCCCCTTAAGGACGGACGGACGAACACGACACACAGGCGCGCGTGGGAACACACACGCCGCCTCTCGGACCTGGTGCTGATCGGATGGCGGGCAGGCCCATGAAGCCCACCAACCCCAGGTCAAACCTCAGGATGGCTGGAGGTCATTTCGCGCCCTCCGGCATCCGGCTCTGCGGTTGGGGAGAGGGTTTAATCGTTACTAATCTAAATCTAATTGATTTTAGCATGTAATATTTACTCTATGTGTATACATATCAAGCTTTACTGTTGAGGAAATTATGTAAATAGCCACGTTTATCACTGTGTATACAAAGGTTGACGATCACAGACTACATCAAAGTTAGTTTTATTCCATGCGCTCACTTTAATATAGTGCAGTGGGGCACTGCGTCGATTGTCAGCAGGATATACGCATTAGCGACATGCTATTACTAAGAAAAAAGGCATTCGAATATTCGATAGCTGTATAAGTATGTATTCGAATGTTGAACAGTTGTTTCTAATAATAATTCGAATCGTAATCAAAAATTCGAGTTGTCGTCTTGTTGACATGTGTGTATTGCCTATCCTTGCCTACGGTACCTAAACATGGTCCTTGACCGGAAATCAGAAGTCCAAATTAAAGATCTGCTAGAGAGCTAAAAAGCGTAGCATTATGGAAGTGAAAGGATGGATCACGTCCGAAATATTACTCTGAGCACCAAAACACGAGTAGCTGTCATAGGTAGGTGGTAAATCCGCTAGACTCAAATGAGACTGAGCCGGACATGTCTAATATGCATGTTTAAACAAATATGATTAACCCGTTTAATACTGAACCTTTTGTAGGGCTACCCAACACTTTTTAGCTCAATTACGGCTACTAACTCCCTTAGTGGCACAGCAGTAGTGAATGAGTCTGCAGGTCATGAGATCTTAGGCCAAGAAGTTTAAGAGGGATTTTTCTATCAAAGAAATTGAAAGTAGGAGAATGGAGTTTCGATCTGATCCGGTACGTGGCAATTGTCTAGCCACCTATTACATAGGCAAAATATAACTGGCGAAATATGGGTGTAATGCTATTATAATTCGTCCCCGAGGGGTTCGTATAAGCGTTAGACTACGAATGTATGAATCGACTAATGATGGAGGCCGGTGCCATATACATATTATGTATATGCCTCCGTGGCGCAGCGGTAGTAAATGCGACTGCTGTGCATGAGGTCTTGGGTTTGAATCCCGGGTCGGGCTAACAAAAAGATATTGGGTTTTTCTGTTTAGAAATCTCAATACGAGCCCGGAGTTAGGAAGTTGGCGGTGTTAGACGCCCCCCGTGCCTCGGAAAGCACGTAAAGCCGTTGGTCCTGCGCCTGATCTCTCTCCGGTCGTGTCGGATTACCGTCCCATCGGATCATGAGGGTTAGGGAACAGAGAGTGCACTTGTGATTGCGCACATACTTGTGCACTATAATATCTCCTGCGCAGATCTCTGTTAAGATTGGCCGCCGTGGCCGAAATTCGGTTTGGAAGACATTATGTATATAACTTTGTCAAAATAAATTGATAGTTTTATGTAAATTTTGTTCATTATTTGATTATATTTGATCCCGTGGCTAATTGTGTCTTTATGTTTTCAGCTGATTGGAAAGTTTCAGGTTCGATTCAGGGTGGCGCAAGGTGTTATTGAGTTCTGCTGTTAGAAATTTGCTTCTATAGGCATAGATGTAAATTTCTAACTTCAGAACTCAATACATAACGCCTTTGCAGGTAAAAAAACCTTTTTCAATCTGCACCAGAATAGGGATTGCGCCCTAAACCTTTAATATCTGTGCTCGGATTCTTTATTGATGTTGCAACAGATCATTATAATTATCTCAGCCAGAAGACGTTTGCTGCTGGACATAGGTCTCCGCCAAGGTTTTCTTTACAGACCAGCATCCAAACGCTCCCCGCAACCCAACAACAACAGTATTACGACACATAATCATGACTAATATAACAACCAGATGTCTGACACACATAAGATAGAAGGAGGACAGGAGCCCTCAATCGACTAACCACTTACGACTGTCATAGTCCATTTAGTCGCTTGACACGGTTTATAGTAGTGTAGTAACCTACAAATTTTATTTGATATTTATTTGTTTTTGTTCGCAGTTTGGACTCGTGAACAACGATCCAATATAAACTGACTTCAATTTCATTAAAGAAAATAGCAGCCAAACTACTCTTATAGTAGATATTATTCAATAAAAATTTGAATAAATCGAGTTTTCAAATAAAGCAATATGTTCGAAATTTTGAGAAATTTCGGTATGCAATAATTATTAATTTTTATTCATTATTTGTTTACTTAGTAACCTACTCCTATACGCATGTGTTACGTCATTCGATTATTCAAGTCTTAGGCGTTGACCGGTATGAACAAAAATATCGCCCTGTAGTACACGAGGGTACAGAAAAACAATAAAAGATCTAAAAAAGGAAGGTCGTGGGTGTCGTTTGCAGCTAATATATAAAACATCACCAATCATGCGTAATCGATTGACCAAAACCGATTACGCATGACTGAAAATGGGTCCTTAAGCATCTAAGATAAAAAGTAAGTTGATCGGAGTTGTTCGAGGATTGAAGACTTAAAATAAAATTAAACCATTAGTTTCAGTTGTTTCAAGTACGTACATTTATTAGAAGATTAGAAGAATACTCTCTCCTCCCCCATCCTGCTGCGTTATCAAGCCAAATAAACAATACCTCATATCTACTACGACGCGAGCAAGTACATGAATATTCTATATTGCATAATTAGTCTTTACATATCGATTATCGATGGAATGTACATGTAATCAATTTTAATTTTTCTTCGCCTTCTTGGGCCTTATGTCTTTCTTGGGCTTCAAACCTAAAGATAGGTATAATATAAGGAACAGGCCAAATACTAAAGCCGCTAGATCAAGATACAGTCGTTGATATAGTGGGACGTTGGCTGCAGGCGAGCGTAGGTGAGGAGCACCTCCTGTGCGAACGACGTGACGCACCCAGTGGGTGAGTTCTACTCCAGGCTTCACAGGAACGTCGTGGTATATGGCTGACAGCTCTTTAGCTCTTTGGCTGTAACTAAACATTTTAAAACATAATTACAGATTTTTAAACTACTACCACATATAAAAGATCAAAGAATCAAAGATGGAATTCTAATACTAACATGGTAACATATCAACTATTCATAATAATGTTATTTAGCATATTATTAGCCATGTTTATAAGCTATTCCACAGCTGGGCACGGATCTCTTCTCGGTGTGAAAAGGGTGAAGCCATAGTCCACCACGCTGACTTAGGGTAGCGATAATTAACTATGTAAATTGCATATAACATCGAAAATGCTGAGGTGCGTGCGTACCTTGGAATCGAACTCGAGACCTCTGCATGGCAGTTCAACGGTATCAATCCAATATTATTTACCATATCATAATATGAAAAAGTACAAGATACTAAAATTCTACTTACGTCTTATTACTCAGCATAATGCGGATGGATTTTTTCAAATTCTGTGGCAGGTCGTAGTTGAGTTCTACTTTGAGAGCGTAACCGTTGGCAACGGCTTTGTTAATGTTAGTATGTTGATCGAATAAAATTGGTATTCCTATGACTGGTACTCCAAAGTGGATAGTTTCAATGGATGAAAGAAGTCCTCCATGTGTTATAAAGAACTTGCAGTTAGGATGAGCTGAAATAAAATAATTTGTCAGTGGACTAAAGAAAATTCTTTTACATGTTAAACCGATTTATTCTTCTCAACTCAATGTTGCAAAAGATTGTAAATAACCAAATGACTTTTTAATTGGTATATTATATTGGTTGGCTATCAGTATCAGACATTTTAAAGTGGAACAAAAAAGACAAAATCAAAACCAGCAATAAAGCAGAATGACTAAGAAAAGAACTACAGTTTTTATAGCCAGACGTTATACTTATAAATGTAAATGTGAATTTGTTTGCATTTTCAAGATGTTGAGACATTACACGCCTTTACTATTCGACCAATCATCATAAAATGCGCATGTGCAAACGCATTGTCAGGGGTACAGGAAAGGACATAGGGTGCAGTTTAGCCAGAAAAATCTGCGGTTTCTGAGCAAAGCCGTGGGCAAAAACTAATCTTTAATAACTTTGCTTAAACTAGCATTGGTATAACATACATATTGGTATCGCTACAATATTTGTTAGGAGAAATGGCACAATAACAGCTGTATTTGTTTGAGGTAATTCTTTAAATCATGTTGCTGTTTTAAAGCAATACATCCCAGCAATTATTGAATTCTTCTTTTTCTTTTCGTGTGGTTAGTGGCCAACCTGTTGGTCAAGCCGTCCGTAGGCCTCTGACATGGCTTAACGACTGCTGTCAATTTGACAACAACCGGGACCGACTTTTTACGTGCCCTCCGAAGCACGGAGACGCTCAGATGAAATACCACTAAGCGGTCACCCATCTATAGACTGACCGCACCCAACGTTGCCTAATCTCGCTAATCGTTTACCGATCACTGAGTGCAGTTGCACTCAAAATTTTGATATTCAATTGAGTATCAAATTTCTAAATATTAAAATTCAATATCAAAAAAATTATTGTATTTATCTTTATATCATAATGACCATGGTTGTCTTACCATGGTTGTATTATATAAATATCGATTATTTAATATCATTCAATTGACTACTTTTTAATATTTACCCAAGATGCTTGGCTGTGGTGCCCATCGGACCAAGTGAACATTCTTTGGAACATCTTTTAAATCTTCTTCATACTTCCAAATGACAGTTTGTTTTAGTTCGCCAAACATATTTAGAAGTGCCCTAGTCAGTTTCATTGGTATATCTTTGCTCTTCCAAAAAGAGCCCATACTGAAATATATGACACTGTTTGTAGCATTATCCATCAAACCTTGCAGATCCTACAAACGAAGGTAAAATCTAAATTTTAAAATTGTAGTCCATATATATGACTGGATTAGGTAAGCGGTAAGCTTAATTCTGCTAGGAAACAAAATAAGGACGAAATATAATATATAGAATAAGGAGTACGTATTCTCTGTGTATAAATAGTATACCACAAACTAAAAATAATCAGGTGACAGTGGCGGTATATAAAAACAATTAAAAATATTAAAGTAGAAAATTACCTTAGGCAAAGGTTTAACAGGATCCTCTATATGTAATCCACCAACATATTTAAAGTTTTGCGGCGTGCTTGGTTTAGAAATAATTGCATTGTGTTCGTTCCCAAATATGAAAGATGCGTTGAAGACAACATCGTCATAATCTGGCAATTCTCGACCTCTTTTAGCAACGAGTGGTCCAAAAGTTTCTTCATAGGTTGCCCGTTCTTTTGGCATTGTAACATACCTGAGATAAAATTAGTCATCATTATTACTATCATAAGCATCACGAGAAAGTGTATGGATAAAAAAATACCATTGTTCTTACGTTTTATATACAGTCCATTTGATTCTTGCCCATAACTCTTCGATTCTTTGTGCAAATGTTAATGGTGGGATGTTAGACCCTAAATAGTCAGCATCATATGTTGGGTTGCCGGGGTCGGCAAGCAGCCGTAGCACTTGCCAGTGAGCGCCCATAGAATACATCCAAATCATCGGACAGTCATATAAAACTGCTAAGCTGTAAGACGAAAATATAAAATGAGTGAGTTTTCTTCATGCGTTATACAAGACTTGTGTGTTCTTAAAGCCCTGTTTCAATACAGAACCAGCCAGATGTGTAAGATTTATGGAATTACATCTGAACATTCATTAAACTGCCTCATTGGTCCGCGGGTAGGGTAAAGTAACATTGGATTTTTCTGTTAGTAAATTCTGTATCGGAAAATGTGTGCTGTAAACGGCAAGTTAGTTTTATAGGCTATGCTATAAATTACTGTGTAAGCAACACAGAAGGCAATCATGAGTGTGATCGGAAATATCTTAAAATTCAGATTAATAATGAGATAGCCAGGATCGTAGTAGCAGGAGAACCGTATCTGTCTATGCAAACTCTTTAAAGAACATACATGCAGTTGAAACGTATAATGTTAGTATGGACTGATGGGTCAGCAAGAAAACCAGTGATTTTTTTACTTCTAGTGCAGTTTGTGTTCGTAAGTTGGCGGTAAAGCAGTCATAAGTGCCGTTCCTAACTAATACTATAAATGCGAATCTGATAGGTTACGCTTTCATGCTCTAAATACAAACCGTCATAAAATTTCTCATACGCATTGTTAGGTGTGATAAAAGTACATAGGGTACCTTTCATCCAAAAAAAGACTTATTATAAAAAAATACTTTTTTCGAGAGATAGCTATATCGTAATATCAGGCAAGCAGCACGTTTATTTGCTATAACAGAAAATAAAAAAATATTTCTACTTACCCTGCATATACTTCAGACTCAAGCAAGTCAACTATAACAGCATCGAAGTGTTCGTTGGTATTTTCTAGTAAACTCTTTACATTTTTATGCTGGAATGTTAATCTGGCGTTCTCCCTGCATGTTCTCTGGGTATATTCTATATCAAATTCTGGAGCCTTAGTTTCGATGACGAGCTCGAATTTAAAGAAATCTTCATCTAAAAAACGTGATGATAAATTACATGCAGTACTTATTTATTAAATTTCATTACATATTTTTTACCGGAGTACAAATGTAAGCCCGTGGTAACATTTGTACTCCGGAAAAAAATATGTTATGAAATATTATAAATGCGAATTATAGTTTGACTTTATGGTTATGTTATGTTACATTTCTAGGACTAATAAGCCTACACGGCCTAAACCTGTTTTTTTATTGAATAGGCTTCAGACCTGGACAATAACGTAAAATTGAAAACACCGCAAGCGACGTAAAATGTAAGTACCAGATTAAATATATACATATTTATCATTAAAATAACTATAAAAATATTTTTATAGTTGTTATGTATATATTAATACGACAAGCAAAACCTTTGTACCCCTTTTTACGAAAATTGTGCGGACGGAGAAAAATTAAATTTGGCACAGTCGAAGTTTATATGGAGAAGGAGGGGTTAATCTTAATATTTTTATAAAATATGCATTAGAAATACATTAAATTTATGAATAAAACACTACACGCTCACAACCATGCATTTAAAACACGCAGTCGAATCGCGTTCGTAGTATTTTGGCATTGTTCATCTGACGTTGTACAATTCTTTGTAACTATGGTTAACTATATCCTTTTTAATTTATTATGTAATAAAGAAAAACAGAAAAACCAAATTAGCTAGCTTAGGAATTTTGGTCGAGTTTTGACCACTAGGCGACCGCTAGTAATAATAAATATATATTTGAATATGATATTTATAATTGAAAATATTATCTAATGTTTTGATAGTTGTTTTACTAATAAATATATTTCAGAATAATTTTACAGCTAATTATTTGCTTTAATTTGGTTTTTTACAACTCTAACTAGGCATGCATTTATTAACAGATTTTATATATTCCTGGGTTAATTTTTGTATAAAAATTTATCTTATCTTATCTTATCTTATGTGGGGGCCAGTCAGTGCTGACCGGCGACACTTCGACCCAGTGGGATCTTTTGTGTCGATTATCTCCCAATAACGACTGCCATCGATGTTCATGGCAGCCGGGACCGACGGCTTAACGTGCTCGCAGAGGCACGGAGCAGGCGATAATTGTCAATCAATATGCACATAATTTCGAAAAGTCATATAACTTCCGAAAGTCAAAGGTGCGCGACGTGGGTTCGAACCCGAGACCCTCTGCATTGCAGTCTGTTGGTCTCCCCACTGAGCTATCGCTGCTCTTACATGTATAAAAGTTTAATAAATTACTAAGCATATATATGTAGGTCGGTAATAAAAATTGTAATGTAATGATAACGGAATATTTAGGCAAACTCAATTACGCAGACAGTGAATTTATAACATACCTATATTAAAATGATGTAATTATACTTTAGGTACCTAATATTGTATAACGAACTTGCTTGTACTTATACAGGCAGTTTTAGCTTTAGTTTATATGTTCTAACATATTACTTAAACAAATGTCCACTTTTAAAATAGATAGTCAAGTCATCGTCTGAAACAAAGGTGTATCCTAGTTCAGGCAAGTAGTTTATAATAATTAAAAGATGTGAAAGTGTCATTTCTGGCCATAACTATGATTATTATTTTGGTTACTAACTAGTTTATTAAGGCATTGAGTTATTGTTAGATATTAAGATTTACTTTAAAGTATTATGTACTTCACTTTTGCTACAAAAAGAAAACTCGCCAGAAAAGGACTACAGTAGTCTACAGCACTACTGTAGTCTTTTTCTAGCCGAATATTTTTTATTATTATTATTTAGTGATACATTATAATATTAGTTGAGTTAATAAGATTTATATGAAGAAAGACTATGCGATAAATTTTTGCATATTTATTGACTATTAACCAATATACACCTACCTCATTTCAGTAAAGTTTGACGTTCATAAGTGATACTTTATGACTAACTAATGAATAATTTAGTCTTATTTTTAAACATGCTGTAAACACACGTTCGATCACGTATAATTCTGATGTTAGCAGATACTGTGTGTCATTGATACAATTCAAGAACAATAAACTATGCTTTTGGAAGCACGTATTTAAAATATCAATGCCACATTTGTTGAGTTTGTTATCGTCTACCCAGATTAGAGCCCTGATCAAACATCCCTTTTTAATCGACTTAAAAAAGGAGGTTATTATTTTCATTCGTATGCATGGAGCTTTTTTCGGTTAATTTCGTGGATAATATAAAAATATTATTTTATAATATTGGTGATTACATAATTTTTTAATATTAGGTATTATTGAGTGATTTCCTTAGATGTCGATGTGTTTGTTAATAAATTTCTGTAGCAGTACGAAGTCTGGTATTGCATCCGAGAGTACCTACTACGAAGATTTAAGACATAACGTTATAAAGCTGACTGGGATAGTTGAAAGCGTTAGTCACTTTTGCTTCCTTTGGTAATATAATAGTAAATAAAATACGTACCCTTAAAAATGTTGTTATCACTGATGTCAATTTGACGAAAGTTTTTGCTTTGCGGCATATTCATTGGATGCGTCGTAATGTATGTTACCTGAATATCGTATTATTATTAGACAGACAGACATCATGATATTATAAATGTGCATCTTTAGAAAGCCAAATCCTAACTTATATTAAATAGGATTGTGACTTTTTCAATTGTCATAAAATTTCGAATACACGTTGTCATGTGCACCTTTTATCCAAATATAATGGAAGCGAGTAAAGCCGCAGACAAAAGCTAAAAATTAATAATATTGTACATGTGTAGCTTTAGATTTATATGAGGTAGGTTTAGATGGATATTAGGATAATTATTAGGTACTGAATTCTGTTGAACAAATAATGATTTTATTCAGTACCATCGTACCCAGGCGAATTATCACCTGAATTAGAGTATGAGATATATTTATATATAACAATACAGCTTCTGCATATTTGTGGCAACAAAACTCGCAAAGAAGTTGCTAGATTGAAGTATAGCACACAACATTACATTTCTATATAACAGTATTTCTATATACTTTTTGAATTTTCGAAAACAAATTGTTATCACTTGCTTTAATGGTGACGAAAAATATCGTCAGAAAATCTTCAGCATGTCTGCTGACAGTTGTTGAATATAAGAAAACGGAATTAACAAGCATTTTGCGACATTTATTTAAAACATAATAAATAATATCAAACTAATCCAAAGCGGAGCGTGATTGCGTTTAACTAGCTTTAATAAACTTTCTTCCTTTCTTCTTTCCTTCTATCTCTAATTCTAAAGAGTAAATAAATTATTCACTTTTTACCTCATGTCCAGCGTTGAGTAGATGCCTCACAATTCCTTGACCCAATATTGTCAAACTCTTCACATACAAAGGATAACAAACCAAAATTTTATATGACTCTGCGTAAAATATTAAACCAAATAAAAATACTAACATTAATGATTTCATTTTCACTTTAATATAACTTTCACTAATAGACTGTTAATAAAAGCTATTCCTGATACGTCCGTTTAGTTCAAGTAATCAATTTTAATGTCAATGTTGGGTGAGGTGACTGAGCGCTATCAAGAATCATTTGCCGTCTGTTAACTACACAATTATAAAAATAGAATATATTATATAATTATAATTGCTTGTCACGGTCACTCTATTACGGCGCGGTTAGATAGCAAGCTATATAAAAATATATAGTTTGCTAGTAAAGTTATAGCGCATGGTATCAGATCATTGTTATCAAATGGACGCGATGATGTCCCGCGATGGACTACAGCCTTTACCCCTTTTATTATACTTGGGGTAATGCAGTTATATGTTATATTGGGCTGATCCGGGGAGAGATAGAAAGTTCCAAGTCCTATCGACTAAACCTACCACGGTGTTCCTTCACACGATCTACGGCCGGGGCGCAAGGATCGCTCGCGCATTCATCCTGCAGATGATAAACTATAACCTGTATTAAGTAATGGTACTTTATGAGAATAGTATTCTATCAAAGATATCATATAATTGTTTATAACACTAACTAGGCTTTTATCTACGAGCGATCATGTCCTCGCTCAAGTACACTAGTTGTACAAGCTAATATAGAATCTCAATAGTTTGCAATGTGAACCAAAAACAATTGAGCTATTAAATTGCTATGCCGCTCTAACCCAGTAACCCACGAAGAATACAACTGGTATTTTTTATAACATTATTTCGGAAGAAATCTATATTGAAGACGTTAATAAAAGAGAAAATTTTGAAATAAAGTCGAGAAACGACTTTGAGATATTGAATGCGCCATTTTCAAAAAAGTAACAAATGACCACTCTACCGATAGTCATGAGATTTCTTATACGCGTTGTCATGGTACAGAAAAGGACAAAGATTCATAAAAAAGAAATACTGTTCCCGTGCGAGCGTAGGGGGGGTAAACTATATTTATATACCTTAATTTTTCTTTACTTTATTGTTACTTTTTTTCGACCACTTACACAAAGACAATAAAGAAAAGGATAATAGGAAAACTAAAGCCGCTAGGTCAAGATAAAGTCGTTGGTACAGCGGGACGTTGGCTGCAGGCGAGCGTAGGTGAGGAGCTCCTCCTGTGCGTACGACGTGACGCACCCAGTGGGCGAGTTCTGATCCAGGCTTCACAGGAACGTCGTGGTATATGGCTGACAGCTCCTTAACTCTGTTTCTGTAACTAAACATTGAAATAATATTAAATTAGGAGAAAAGTTCAAGGTAATATCAAATATGGGCACAACGCCGTGTATATGTATGTATATATTATGTATATTAACTGCGGTGGCACAGTTGTAGTGAAAACAACTACTGTGCATGTAGTTTTGAAAAACCTTTTTTAAATTTTTCTAGCAAGAAATTTCTCAATAGAAGCCAGCATTAAGCAAGTAGCGGTTTTGCACTCCCTCATGCTTAGGAAAACTCGACAGGCATGCCTTCATCTAATCTCTCTCCAGGGGTGTCAGATTAACGTTCCATCGGACTTTAAGGCTCATAAAATAGACTTTGCACTTGTACTTGCGCATACATTTGTGCAATATTATATTTCCTACGTGATGGCCGGTTTTTGTTAAGACTGCGCCGAGCGAAATGTGCCAAAATAGGCAGTCACAGTTAAGTGACTAAAATCAACACTTTTTGTTTAATACAAATATAAAATATAAATTTACCAAAACAATGAATGTGTTTACAATTACTCCGTGTAAGAAACTTAAAATAATTAATATTTTCACCTACAAAATTACGTAAATTTGCATGAAAAATGCAAAAACGTAAGCTTTTAAGTAAGTAAGTAAGTGTTACGTGATATTTATTTATTTATTTGGACAACCAACAAGAATATACACCTTAAAAGCTAAGTTACAAAGTCAGTGGTATACAAGTATTGGTACTGCCTTAATTACAGGTTGCCACGGAAAGCAAAATACAAACGATAGTTGGGAGCATAAGGCTTCTCAGAACTTAAAAATAAAAACTTTAATTAACAATTTCTTACATAATTAATATATGTATACTAAAAGAACAAAACTTTATACTACTGTAATATTGAATAGTGATAATATTATCTTTTTAAAAGTTGGTAAACTTAGACTAAATATATCAATATCCTTATTTTTACTAACATAATTATATTCCGCTTGGAGCGTATTTATAGGAGAGAAAAAGCCGAGGTTAGTTTTGGATCGCTTAGATGTAAACAAGGAGTATCTAGACAGCCGTGTAAGTTTATGAGTTATTGTTATATTAAGTTTCTGTACCAGACGAGGACAATTTATATTACCATTGACTAATTTAGGTAAAAATGATTAATTTAAAACTGTACGGCGTTTTTTAAGTGATGTTATATTGAAATGAGTTAATCGGTTTGTGTAACTAGTTAGCTTCTTTGACAAGTTAAATTTATATGCTAAGTGGTACATAAATTTTTTTTGGACACGTTCAATTTTATTAGAATGAACTTCATAATGCGGATGCCAAACTACACAACAGTATTCAAGTAGAGACCTGACCAGACTCTCGTATAATCTTATAATAGTATTATTGTTTTTAAAGTTCTTGGTGTTTCTTATTATAAAACCGAGAGTTTTTAGTGATGTTGACACTACATAATCATAATGTTCCTTAAAATTTAGTTGTTTATCAAGAATAATACCAAGATCCCGAACACATTCAACATCTTGAATATGTTGGTCAGATAATGTATAACCACCCGACAATTCAGTATTACGGTTACGGGTAAAACGAATATAACAGCATTTGTCTACATTCAATACCATTTTCTTATCAATGCACCAGCAAACCCATCTGTTTAGATCGTCTTGAAGTAGCGTTATGTCATGAAGTTCCCTAATTGTTCTCATTAACTTAAGATCATCCGCGTAAAGGTATAATTTGCTGCTTCTAAAGCATGAGAAGACATCGTTCATAAATAAGTTAAAAAATTTAGGTATTTTTTTATTTTCTTTTATTTTTATTATTCCTAATTTGTGTGGTGTTCCCCAGAACACCAGAAAAATTAGGAAAAGGATCCGATTCGTATCCACTGACAACTACTTTTGATGTGCGGTCACTTAAGTATGACGAGCACTATTTGTGGAAGGCGTCAGCAAAACCGATCAGCGATAATTTTCGAAGTAAGATACTATGAGGAACTTTATCAAAAGCTTTCGATAAGTCCGTATAAATGACGTCTACTGGAATGCAACTATCCAAAGAACGGGATACATCATCAAAGAAATCGACAAGATTGGGGCAAGTGAAACGATTACCGACGACTCCATGTTGAGTGTCCGTGAGTATACTCTTAATATGCCATGATACATAGGGACATAACAAGGATTCCAGTAACTTGGCGAAAACTGACAATGTAGTAATGGGCCTGTAATTTTTGACATCGCTTATGTCACCAGATTTGTAGATTGGTGCAATGAGGCCCAACTTCCAAGATGAAGGAAAGATACCCGAAGCTAGCGAAACATTGAAAATAAGTTTGAGCGGTAGTGACAATTGCTTAGCACAGTTGACAGCAAAAACGGACGGTATCCCATCTGCACCAGCTCCGTTATGTCTGTCAAGGGATTTAAGACGTTGCAAAACTTGGGTAACGCGGTACTCTTAGCATTTTTTTGCTTCATGTAAGAAAAACATCATTTTGAGTCAGATTTGATAGATTCTTCAATTAACTGTATGAAGTTATTATAGCACTTGATAATCAAAGCATCACATCTAGTTTTTAGTGATTTAAAGGATAAATTATCTAAAGGGTTTTTATATTTTTTAAAACGAACGCGATACAAATTTTTTTCTTTAAGTAAGTGTTTTAATTCTTTGGAATACCAAACTGGGGTTGTGTTAGGGGCAACAGATGAAATGGGTACAAATTACTTAAACACAGAATTCAGGATCTGATAGAACCTATCAACCATTAAATCTACTGATGTATATGTTCTAAATTCATGAGACACTCAATTTTTGCTAGGTAATTACGGATGTTGTCATAATTTGCCTTATGAAAATTGTTTTTAAAGGATTTAATATTAGATTGTAATTTTTGAATATTGATATATGAATTG
Organism: Catocala fraxini; assembly: GCA_930367265.1. Classification (NCBI taxonomy): domain Eukaryota; kingdom Metazoa; phylum Arthropoda; class Insecta; order Lepidoptera; family Erebidae; genus Catocala; species Catocala fraxini. Next base: position 7,476,231 of record OV884044.1, on the reverse strand, counting down.
AAAAATTTTGAAAGCGACTGTGAGGACTTTTGGATACAAGTCCTCTAAGTCGCTTTCAAAATTTTTCAAAATGCGTGATCTAAATCTTTTCGTTATCAAATCAAAATACCGCCCCCACCTTTTTTACGTTGTAAAGAGCTGGTTTCGCGGTCACGTCTATAAACATTGTAATTACTCGTAAACAACTCAGAATCGGTAATACTACTATTAAGCCACGTCTCATTGAGAATAATAATGTTATACTCACAGCTAGCTGTGTTGATATATAACTCATTTGTCTTTGTATGTAGACCTCTCACATTCTGGAAGTAGAAATTTAATTTAGAGGAGACCATTAATAACTAATATATTAAAAGACACATTTTTTAAGAAAACACTTATTATAACACTTTAAATAAATAAATCATTAATGTTTTTCGAGCACGTTTCCCGTTACGTACAAAGCTAGCATAGCTTCCAACGATTCCGTTTTGCGAAGGTATACTCTGCCACCACGGATCCACATGAACTTGTAGCATTTTTCTTTAGCCAATTTGCGTGCGTGAAGATGTTTGTTTTCAGGAGATAAATTCTCCGTAACATAGACAGGGCTCACTTTAGTAGAAGATATTCCGAGATGTCCGGTATTAGTTTGTTACCTGGATTTTTCTTGTTAAAATCTAATACTGAACGAGGCTTAGGGCTGTCAGATTGTAGCTTGGCAGTGCGAGAACAGTACATAATGTCCTTTTCATTCACATCAAAATTATTCGTTTTGCCAAGTTTCTGTACTATATCTATTAAGTTTTCAGCCTTGTATTCGGGAACACATTGCAGTTCCAGATTGGATGAGCAGGACAGCTGGTCGAAAGTGTTGCAGCTTAAATTTAATGCTTGTAACTCAGATTTTAGTTTTTAGTTTATTTTTATTTTTCCTCATTTTCCTTTATTAATATCGTAATATCGACATTTGCAGCTGTTAGGTCTTTCTTGAAGCTGTTAAAACCCTCACTAATAAATTCTAAAGAATATTTGAATTCGTTGAAATCGCTCAATATTTCGAAGAATTAAACTTTTATGGTATTTTTAAAATCAATTATGCATTCGGCCATAAGGTCTTTAATTATCCCGCGCAGCTCATCGCGAATGATTTCTCGTATATTTTGCACGCCCGTATCGGTGGTAGATGATAAATGTAGATTCTGGTCGTTGTCGGTCCGGCTATGCAGCTTACGGCGCGTACTTATAAAAGTCATATCTGCCATTCCCGTAGACGTAGATGGCCGCACTGGTTTACTCGAGTTATCATTTTTTGTCTGTTTTGTTTGACAAATAGGACATAGCCAATTCCGTTTAAAATCTCGAGGATCATTTTCCAAATCACATTGTTTAAGTTAATGCATAAAAGATGAAATCTATTGGAGCAACGGTGACATTCCATAAAACAGTCGTCGTTGATCGCATCAGGACAAGCCACGCAACAACTCATTATGGTTATAATTTATAATTATGTTGTGCACTCGCGTTACGAACTCAGTGTGTTAGAAAGAGCGAGCAATTATTGTTACTGTTTCTTACCGCAGCGGTGAGGTGCTCCCCCCGCTAGCATCTATCGTCCTTGACCGTCAGAGCGAACACTTATTCCAATATTTTACTCAAATCACTGCACCCAGTATTCACTAATTGATGTATGGTAAGTACAGTCAATAGGAACAACTTTCGTATGTGTGGATATGTAACTGATATATTTAATTATTGAGCTGTCGACAAACACGTCCGCTCCCAACTAACTGTGTACGACGAAGGCCGATTTTTAGATTATAACAGTAGAAATCTATCATATTTTATAGCTTAAACGAAATATAAATAGTTATATTATAATTCCTCCGTCCCAAATATTTAAGTTATTGGTTGACAATGAAGATACATATTTATCAAAAAAGCACTTCAAATCCTCCATACAATTTTACTATGGCGGCCGCGCGCCGATTTGGATATGCGCCGCACGAGCTCTGTCATTATCTGTCTTACGCTCGTCGCAGACTTAAAGTCGGCCGCTGTGACCAAAATTCAGTATAGAGGATATTACAGGATAAAATTTTAATTTGACATTATTTCAGATATGCTTGTCGCAATAATGTTATAAGAGATTATCAACCACATAATACTCGTATATAAAGGTAAAAGGTAAATTTCTACTTACGTATCATAACTGAGCATAATATTTATAGTCTTTTTCAAATTCTGAGGCACATTATAGTTGAGGTCTACTTTAAGAGCGTAACCGTTAGCCACAGCTTTGTTGATGTTCGTGTGTTGATCGAATAATATTGGTATGCCTATGATTGGCACTCCAAAGTGAACAGATTCTATCGATGACAAAAGTCCTCCATGTGTTATAAAGAACTTGCAGTTAGGATGAGCTGAAATCCAGAATAATACAAAAGACAGTTAATTCGTTTCAGGAAAATCATCAGACATTATCTAAAAACTGAAATGACTAGGAAATTATTATTTACTAGCTGTTGCCCACGACTTCATCCGCATGGACTTTAATTTATTACCCAATACCTACTTTTAATTTGTTATCTAATTTTAATATATGTATAAAACTACAACTAAAGAAATTAATAAGTCTAACTATACCTATATAGGTGTAGTAAGCTATATATATAGCTAACTATACCTATATAGGTGTAGTTAGCTATATATATAGCTAATACTTAAAAACTACCTACTTATATTTAGAAACTACCTACTATATCTAAAGAATTATATCTTTTGAATGAAATGTCCGATTTTAATAATTTAAAAGTATTTTACGGGTATTGAAACGGTCTTTAATATGATGACAGATTTTTATGACTAATTTTTTCACACCTTGAGTTATATTATTGCATTTTTATTAAGGAAATCTATATTTTTTGAAAATTTATTATAACCTATATCACTCAATGAAAAGGCAGCTTTCTAATGGTGAAAGAATTTTTGAAATCGGTCCAGTAGTTTTTGTGTGAAAACATTACAAACATACATACAAAAACACAAATGTTTCCTCTTTATAATATTAGTTTAGGTAGACAAAGTAATGAATGTAATGATGCAAATGTTTAAATATTTGGGGTATGGCTAAAGCAAATATTATTTTATATTATTTTAAAATCAGATTAACCGTAATTTCAAGTAACTTTTTTCGTATTGGAAATAAAAGATGCTTTTAAAGATTTTGATACTTCGTTGCGGTAATTTGTGAGTTTCAAAATATATAACGTTAGCAACGTGATCACAGATAAATCGATCGTTGATTTTTGTCACTTTGCCAAAGTAGCTTAGGGATTTAATCTCGCGATTAAATTTGTTAAGAAATATCATAATTACTAAATTTGGTAAATTTATTTGCCTTTAAAGCCATATATATCCATAATTATAATTTGACTGTAATGGTAGACACTAGAGAATCAGATCTTACAAAAATTTTGTATTACCAGGGAAAAAGGAGGCCTTTTAATATTTACCTAATATGCTTGGCTGTGGTGCCCATCGAACCAAGTGAACATTCTTTGGAACATCTTTTAACTCATCTTCATACTTCCAAATTATAGTCTGTCTCAACTCCCCAAACATATCTAGAAGTGCCCTGGTCAATTTCATTGGCATATCTTTGCTCTTCCAAAATGAACCCATACTGAAATATATGACACCGTTCGTAGCTTTGTCCATCAAACCTTGCAGGTCCTAGAAATATAGAGAATACACAATTAAATATAAATACAGATTAGAATCTGGCAATTACTACCGGTAATTGATAGATAGTAATAGAGAAGACTCATTAGATATGTTATTTGATTTCATGAGATTTGCAAAGGCAGTATTAGTGTTGTTCTAAATTGGGCAAGACACAATAACAAGTGTACCCAACAGCAAATATGAACGATACTTTTACATAATAAAACATATCTAGAAAAATGTGAGAGTTGATACACCTGTTTTGCAATTTTTTGTCTCCTGTACTTTTTCAACTGCACTGTCTTAAAGCAACAATCACAATACAGAAGAAAACACAATATAAGCGTACATTTAGTTTATGTAGTATTTAGTATTAGTTAGGCATTACCTTGGGCAAAGGTTTAACAGGATCCTCTATATGAAATCCACCAATGTATTTAAAGTTCTGTGGCGTGCTTGGTCTGGATATAATTGCATTGTGTTCGTTCCCAAATATCAAAGATGCATTGAAGACGACATCGTCATAATCTGGCAATTCTCGACCTCTCCTAGCAAGAAGTGGTCGGAATGCTTCTTCATAGATTTCTCGTTCTATTGGCATAGTAACATACCTAATACAAACATGATAATTATGTTCATCATTTTCAATATTTATTACATTTTTGATATCTACATACAAACAAAAAAAGGAAATTAGAAAGTATAAAACTCGGCGCTCATTGGAAACAAGTTCCAAGGTATACTGATAAGTTTATTAATATGCATAGTGAACATTGTCATGGTTCTTACGTTTTATATAAGCTCCATCTGATTCTCGCCCATAATTCTTCAATTCTTTGAGCAAATGTTAATGGTGGGATGTTATATCCCAAATAGTCAGCATCATATGATGGATTGCCAGGATCAGAAATCAATCTTAGTACTTGCCAGTGAGCGCCCATAGAGTACGTCCATATCATGGGACAGTTGTATAAAACTGCCAAACTGAAAAGTAAAAACAGCAAAATGAGAGATTTTGTTGGTTGCAATGGTAAGCCATTATGCCATTCATTTAGGTCTCTCTTTTTGTTACGAAACTTGTCAGACCCGTAAAATTGATGTTATTATAACTGCATCATTATATAATATTACAAGGGCCAGGAAGGTTGCGTTAATCGGATAACTTCGTTGGTCAATGATCAGGAATAGTGATATTGAGTATTTCTGCTAAAATATGTCGTTTACAAAAATGACCTGGTCAAAAATAGACAATTTTTAATGTTTGATTCTTTTTATGTCAGGTTTCCACGTTATCGATTTGTGCAGTTTTCGAACTTTCCGCAAACAGGCGTACTTGCAGCGCTTTTGCCATATACCCTACTAGAAGAATTTCTAATGGAATAAAGAGATATTTCTTTACAAAAAGATATCATGGCTAAATCGAGCTACTTACCCTGCATATACTTCAGATTCAACCAAGTCCACTATAACAGCATCGAAGTGTTCGTCGGTATTTTCAAGTAATTCAATTATTTTTTTGTTCTGAAAGGTTAATCTGGCGTTATCGCTGCCCATTTTCTGCATATATTTATAGTTCATTGCAGCAACCTCATTTTCCATTATGTGAGAGAATTTCAGAGAATCATCATCTAAAAAAATATATAAAGATATTACAAGCCTAGTTAAATGGAATTTGTATTGATATATTTGACATTGATCATTTTTGTAGTCATAAACGATTTTGTAACATGTAAGTTAAATGTCTATCAAAGTAGGTTTAGTATTATTAGCCGAAGAAAGCTATACAATTATAACAGTCCTCAGATCAAAATTCTTAAAATCATCGCTGAAATTCTTAGCATTCTTAAAATCCTAGCTTTCACATCGGGATTGTCTTGCGTGAATTATGGCAACAAACAGAATAACAACATCATCTATTAAAATTTTTACGATAAAGCACTGCTCAAAATAACTAAACCAACCGAGATAGTCTACCCCTAAATTTAATTCAATTTGTTTCTGATAAACAGATTTGATAAATCAACAAACACGTAGAAAACCAAACATCGTAGGTAATCTCTTTGAGGGTTTTGTGCAAAAAGTCAACGCATCCTATTACTAAGCTGTCGCTATCTGTCTGTTTGTACATCTATCAATTGGTTTGTCAGATTTTTAAAGGATCCTGTCTTGTGAACTGTAATAAGTATAGTCAGCGACATAAGTCGCTAAACATTAGCGAGATTTTGAATTATTTTGTTATAACCTTATGTATATGTTATAACATATTTATAAATTAATATAATAATATAATATTCTACCACATACACACAACACTATCTAGCCCAAACTAAGCAGAGCTTGTACTATGGGTTCTAGACAATGGATAAACATACATATATACTTTTTTTTTGTAAATACTTACATATTATACATAGAAACACCCAGACCAAGACAAACATCCATGTTCATGCACACAAATATTTGACTTGTGCGGGAATCGAACCCGCGACCTCAGGCGTGCCAGTCGGTTACACTAACCACTACGCCATCGAGGCCGACTAATTATTGTTAAATTAAGCATAATTTAACGACAATTCATAAATAATGTAGAATATTAATTGGAATATTTCAATTCATAAAATGGTATTCATTCATTGTTTACCTGAATGAAATTTGTACAAAATATATGTGATTATGTCGGATTATCTAACATATTATATTTAAATAAAAACAAAATTCATGAGAAGCTCCGTAAAATAAACATGTTCTACAAGGGATTTTATAAGCTTTGTTGTATGTCGAATTAATATACAAGTTTCATAATTCTAGTAATTATAGTGTAATGTCAGAGGAATAACGAACAATACATTGGTGCCAATTCTGCTGTAATTTTCACTAAACTAAAATAAGTAAAAAATTCTCTAATTTTAGCTAAGAGATTTCGTGTAGGACATTCTGCTGTTCCATCGAACTAAATTTAGATTTCGTTTAGATAGCACCAAATTCGATTATGACAATCCTAAATTGAAATGAGGCAGTGATACCAGTACTAAAAATACTTAATACTACAGAATTAATGTCAAAGAGTGAACGAAAAATATAAAAATAAAATAATATTTTTGAGCTTTGTAAAGTGTATGAAAATAATAATTGTTTACACATTTTATAAAATACAATTAACTTTACATATTATTATTTAAAATATATTATATATTATTATTATATATATATTAAAATATTATTATTAATCATTAATAATAATATTTTAATTTAGTTTAAATTTATTAATTAATCATTAATTTATATTATATATTTCATTGTTTTTTATTATTCCATTTATTTTAATATTTTCTCGTAATTATATTTTACATTATATATAAAAGAATATAAACATTATTATTATTATATTATATTTTTATATATAATATGTATTATATATTATTATATAATAATATATTATAATTATAAATTATATTATTAATTATTATTATATGAATAATAATAATAATAATATCAGCCCTGTATTAAACTGTCCCACTGCTGGGACACTAACATTTCTCACACTGAACACAAAAAAAGTCAAAATGAGTTGTAGGGCCACGCTGGTTACAGCATGAATGGGCCGGCTCGACCGGGGAAGTACCACCCTCTAACAGAAGATCGACGTAACATAACAGTATATATTATATTTCGTTCGGTGAGTGAGAGCGCCGGAGGCCCAATCACCCTTTCCTTCCCAAACCCCATCCTGCTCCATTTCTCTTTTCCTTCCGGTAGGCAGTGACTTGGTTGTTTTTTTGACATTGCTTCTGTAATGCTGAGAAAACACAGCCATGTGTATGAGCCACGGTTCTCGTTTACTATCAGGTGGGCCGCTGGCTCGTATGTCAACGAAGAATGCAATAAAAAAAATAAAAAACATAAAACAATGGTAGATCTGTTTTAATAATAAATTTAAACGCGTACCTTTAAAAAGATTGTTATCGCTGATGTCAATTTGACGAAAGTTCTTAGTCTGTGGCGCATTCATAGGATGTGTCGTTATATATGTCACCTAAAAATTAAACAAAGATACAATCTCACGCATATATCTCCAAAAGCGTTGGCAGGGGTGCATTACATTATGGTTTTACTCCATGTAATAGATTTACATTGCACGACTCTGCACAGTACCTACTTTCTATTTTATATTCTTTTGATACATTTATTTTGTAATATTAGACAACAACACCAACTTGTATTGGTAGCATATATATACTACTTATAAGTGGAAGCTTGTAATTAGTAACATGTCAATGTACTTAACTTAAAATGGGGGTCGAGTATTTTACTATTTATCAGACACAGTGAGAACTTTTTGATAGGCAAACCCAATGGCACTCTGCCTAAGCATGGGAATCGAACACTAGACCCAATATAGAGAAATACAACACAATTGCAAATTATGTTCGGGTACTTTGAAATAACTACACTGGAACATTGAGACAACTACCATCTTAGTCTCCCCGTGACCATGGCTGCTGAAAAGCAACCGAAACGTCGGGGAAAGTGTAAACTTAAATATAAATAGTTTTAATAGTATTAATAATTTAATTAGCTTAAAAATTAGTAAAGTTTAATAGTATCTAGTAGTAGTGTAACAGTTTCAAAATTTTGTAATAAACTGTAAAATAAATAACGCGATAAAATCCGTATTCGTGTAAACAGAAGACAATATTATATAGTAAAGATGATAAGATCAGATAATGAGAGTCAGCCTTGAGAAACTTGTTTATGCAATTACTTCTGTTGTCAATAAACAGACCAGCAACGTGTGACTTAGTATAAATTGTGTATAATTGACTAGCGGCGAACATTTTAAATCAACTCTGTTTATAAGCCCACTGTTGGTCAGTTGACATTACGGCTGCGGTTATCCAAGAATAATATAAATGTAATCATTACAATTTTCAAGTTAAAATGTATGTTTATCATCGCTAGAAACCAGTAACGATAATAAACGTACATTTTTCAATTATAATAACGGTGGTACAACTTTTAAATATTCTCAGACTCGGGCACTAAGAATTTTGTAATAAAGAAATCCGAATCAAACTCAGTACCTTACATTAATATAAGCAATAATTAATGCCACTTGACCATCTGCAGTTTTTGTGACCACAATACTCTAAAAGTAGTACCTAGATAATTTTTATTCCGTAGTTCCAATGAGAATGCCGACTAGAACACTTTTTTAGCCTAATAATAAATATTAGACTCAGCCACAGTAACACAAGGTTAAGTTTAACTAGTTCATCATATTTATATAAAATAACACATTGTTTACAATCGATACATTTAAACAGAAATATACAGGATGTGGCGTAAATAATGGATAACTCTGAAACTGTCGACTGGCCAGATTATCATCTATCATCTACCCCACTTTTATCACCATATGCCCAAATTGTTGATATTTTTGATATTTTAAATAACAATCGTAATAACTCGTACAAAATCAGCTGCCATTTCTACAATTGGCGACATTTTCTAATTATTTATTTTATACTTATATCACCAGACCAGTATTAAGATTTTTTGTTACAATCTAAGACAACTTCGCAAAAAATACTTATTCTCAAATTTTAACATGTTTTCTAAGTAATTATGCATTCTAGGACCTCTGTATCGAAATAAAATGTTCATGGGCATATGGTGATATAAGTGGGGTAAATGATAGATGATAATCTGGCCAGGGGACAGTTTCAGGGTTATTCATTATTTACGCCACAGCCTGTATATTTAAGTATATTTTAAGTCTATATTTAAATAGTTTTACCTCATGTCCATCATTAAGAAGATGTCTTACAATGCCTTGTCCCAAAATAGTCAAACTCTTCACATATAAAGGGAAACAAACCAAAATTCTATACGAATTACTGTAGCATAACAAACTAAACAATAACACAAGTAATAATATCTTCATTTTGACATAAATAAACTTCACAAATATTTTGTAAGATTTATAACACGTCTGTTCAGTTCAAGTATTTTGGTGAGTCTAATGTCAAAATTGAATTGAGGTGACCGAGCTCTATCATGCATCATTAACTGTTTGCACACAAGCCCGTTGCTGTGCATTTGTAAGCTGTGTATAGAATACGAGCGATATGTTCTCAAACTCGCTTGTTTCATTCAAGGTCAAATCTTTTATCCAGACGACGATACACTATATTGTTTTATTGCTCTTGACGCACTTTGATAAGTTTGGTTGTCGGTCTTTTTGTGTACAGCGTGTAATAAAAAGGTATGGTCTTATTTTAAGACCGATCCTGTAAATTACGTAAATTACTCAAATTGTATAAACGGTCAACATTTTTGATGCGGTATAAATATTTTGAATGAAATGATTATGAATGAGAAATGAGGGATTCTTATCAAATTAATTAAAGGCAATGACTCTTGGGGACGATTAATCTAAGTAAAATATTAAGAAGTTAAGTTACTAATATTTACATGCAAACATAATAAAATTTGTTTAGAGTTATGTAAGTTTATAGTCAAGCAAATGTGCAAAAATAAACTGTGTATGACCATCCAAAATTCTTATTATCTTAAAAAGTTATTTAATGCAATGATTTTTTTATGTAAAAGAAAGTAAACAGCAAAGATATTGACAATACACTTTTGTTTTAATTCTTATATATTTAGGGGTTTACAGTCAGATGCAAGAATATTTCAGCCCCATAGTAACCTGAACATGAATAAAACCTTATTCTATTAAGATGAGATAATGGTAGTCTATGATCTTGTTTTACAATTTTATATACTAAAATGGCTACTTCTGACAGCAGTGCTGAGGGTATGCTTTGAAATAAACCTACATCTACCAAATTCATTTTAAACTTATTTATCCCAGCCCTGGTTCTGACACATTCCACCAACAAGTGATAACTCCTCAACAGACAACATACCATTTACATTAGAACTAAATTTTATTTTATTTTTTAGTAGATTTGTATAGGACGTTCTGTATTTTTAACAGGACCATGTTTGAAAAGAAAAACATATCAAACGATAACTCCCCATTTATCATAGTATCGCGATCCTTACGACTTGATAATGAAGTACTCTTCATAATTATTCAATTCAATATTATTCGATTATTACTAGAATGAATTCTTTTGACTAGAAGGGATCGTCTTAGAAATTTAAATAGAAACATGCTGTAACCATTCAAAGTGCCTATACGTTCAAAACAAGATAACACGTGTCATTACACTAATTACTCTTAAAATCTTACGTTATCTTTACATAAATAAGCAAAGATAAACTCAATAAGTATCAAGTTTTCTTCTGCTTGTCAACCGATTTTTTTCTTTTGTTTAGTATCTAGCTATTGACGAGTATTAGATTTATCAATAAAAAAAATAGCGCTACCTTAGTTTTATAACTTTATAATTTATTAACTATGAATCCTTTTTAGGAAAACTTCGTGCACGTAAGCATGTAAGATTTGGCATATTTACAGTTTATATAAAGAAGTACATAAATACAAATTTTTATATTTAATGAATTATTATATTATTCATATCAATCAAACACATGTAATGCCATCTATTGAGAAGTAGCTGATTTAAGTAATCACAGTACAGATCGATTATTCCGATTCAAGCCATATGTTCACGTCATGATGCCGATATAAATGAGCCACCTCACTGGGGAAAAACTAGCCTACTTAAACAGGAAACCAGCGTACGAATAGTAGAAACTATTAATGAGACTCAAATAGTCTTTCTCTCACTCCTTTCCTTTAAAATCCAATTTAATTCCTTTTTCTTGAGTTGTGGTGGCGTAATACCCCAGGCGGTCATAGTCCAGTAAGAAACCGTTGTACAAAGGTCTGGTGTTCGATCCTACAACACGCACCTATTACTTTTCTTTACTAAGTTATGTTCGCATTAAATAGCAGGGAGGCTAGGCAGAAGTTTTTAACCTGGGTGTGTTATGGTCGACCTAACAGTGGTAACTTTTATAATGAAATGTATGAATCTAGGAAAAAATTCAAAAGCAAACTACGTTATTGTCAAAATAATCAGGAATTAATAAAAATGAATATTTTAGCTACCAAACATAAGAATAAAGATTTTAAAGGATTTTGGCAACAAACAAAAAAGTTAAACCCAAAGCCTAGCGTCCCTGTGAGTATCAACGGCATCAGCGAACCAAAGGACATTGCTAATTTGTTTAAATGTCACTTTCAAGTGGAGTCTCCTCTAAAAGGTGAGCAGACCAGGGACGCGGGGGTCGCCGTGTCAGCGGTGCCTGAGCGTGTCACAGCAAAACAAGTTGCTTTGATAATAAAGGGCATGACTCGAGGGAAGTCGCCCGGACACGACGGCCTCAGCATCGAACATTTTCAGCATGCGGGGCCACACCTCCCGAGGCTCTTGGGACTGTTATTTACGCTTTGTATTAGGCATTCCTATCTGCCAAATGAGCTGATGAAGACGGTGGTAGTGCCTATAATTAAAAACAAGACTGGAGATAATTCCGATAAGTGCAACTATCGCCCGATATCATTAGCTACAACCACAGCTAAGGTGCTTGATGGCCTGCTTGAGAGACAGCTTAAAGAATACCTAAATTTAAACGACGCACAGTTCGGTTTTAGACCAGGACTTTCGACAGAATGTGCGGTTATGTCTCTCAAGCAGACCGTCAGGTATTACACAGATAGGAGCACGCCTGTGTATGCAGCCTTTCTTGATCTCTCCAGGGCTTTTGACCTGGTTAGGTATGATATTCTCTGGCGTAAATTGAAGTATACAGGTGTACCGGGTGAGTTAATTAATATTTTTAAATATTGGTACGACCATCAAACTAACCGGGTCAAATGGTTTGGTGAACTATCGGACGAGTACGGGTTGGAGTGCGGAGTGAGGCAGGGGGGGTTAACATCTCCTTCGCTCTTCAACTTGTACGTGAACGGGCTGATTGTTGAGCTGAGCGACACCGGAGTAGGATGCTCGATTGATGGTCACTGTATCAACAGTATTAGTTATGCAGATGATATGGTGTTGCTCAGCCCATCAATAGCCGCGCTCAGAAAGCTGTTAGGCGTATGTGAGGAGTATGCGAGGGTACACGGTCTCCTGTACAATGTTCAGAAGAGCGAGCTCCTGGTATTTCAAGCCAGGGGTCGTAAACTGGGGGATGTGGCACCTGTGCTGCTTAATGCTGTCGCTCTTCGAAGAGTGAGTGAATTTAAATACCTCGGCCATGTGGTCAACGAGGGTTTAAAAGATGATGGAGATATAGAAAGGGAGAGGAGGGCGATGGCGGTCCGCTGTAACATGTTGGCACGCAGATTTGCGAGGTGTAGTGTTGAGGTGAAAATCACTCTGTTTAAAGCATTCTGCCAAACTCTCTACACCTGCAATCTGTGGGTCAACTACACGCAGCGGGCCATCAACGCTCTCCGAATACAATATAATAACGCGTTCAGGGTACTGGTGGGGCTCCCGCGCTGCTGTAGTGCGTCTGCGATGTTTGCGCACGCGCACACAGATGGCTTTCACACTGTGCTGCGACGCCGCATCGCTTCGCTGATGTTCCGTACGCGTGGGAGTGCCAACACCATCCTGAACGTGCTTAGCCACAAGCTGGACAGCCCCCTTCTGTGGCACTGGGTTCAAGCACAAGTGCGTGTGCCCGGGGCCCCAGAGGGTGGTAAATACTTAAATTAAATTAATTTTCACATTTAACTAACATAGTTTTTAAGTTTTTTAAGTTGTACTACTAACAATATTATGGGCCTAAAAAAAAAGAGACTGAAATAAAGAGATTTTATTTTATTTTATTTTTTTTATTTTTTTATAAATCTTGCGCTTTAACGATAATGGAAAACTTCGTTCCCCTGCACGTTTAAGAGTTCTCGAAGATTTGTAAAGTTTGCCAACCTACACGGGGCCTGCGTGGTGGACTATGGCTTAAGACTGCGCCGAGCGAAATGTGCCAAAACAGGCAGTCACAGTTAAGTGAATAAAATCAACACTTTTTGTTTAATACAAATATAAAATATACATTTACCATAAAAATGAATGATTTTACAATTACTCCATGTAAGAAACTTAAAATAATTAATATTTTCGCCTACAAAATTACATAAATTTGCACGAGAAATGCAAAAACGTAAGCTCGTGTTACGTGATTTTTAGATTATAATAGTAGAAATCTATCCTATTTTACAGGTTAAACGAAACATAAATAGTTATAATACAATTTGTCCATCTCAAATATTAAAGTTATTAGTTGACAATAAAGATACATATTTATCAAAAAAGCATCTCAAATCGTCCATACAATTTTACTATGGCGGCCGTGCGCCGATTTGGATATACGCCGCACGAGCTCTGTCATTATCTGACTTACGCTCAGCGCAGTCTTAACCTTTTCCATGCCCAGCAGCAGAAAAGTTTATATACAGTGCTGATATGAAATTAATACTTCTCGTATTGCAAGCGATCGTAAGCACGCAGACATACAGAAACTGTTAACTATTAGGGAGGCCGTATACTTGATTGCTACCTGTGTACAAAGAAAGCTTGAACTGTGACAGCATATAATAATAAGGCGAAACTTCTGGGACGAAGGTGTCACCTAGTTATACGATTATTTTTTAAATGCTTTTTTTTATTTATTTTTGTTTATTAAATTATTTATTAAATGCTTGAGTATGTTCAGTATTAGTTCATGGAGAAATGGTTGCAGCACCTTACAGCTTTCTTTGTAAACAAAAACTTGGCGATTAAAAAGAGTGACCATGACTTTCTTGCCCGTTCTTCTCATGAGTTCTACACCCTTGCTTTGCTTAACGTGGCAGTAAATGTAAATTCGCAGAAAAAAATTTGTGTAACTTTGACATTCATAAGTGTTACCTTGTAACCTAATCTGAATAAATTTATTTTGAATTTTTTAATTTATCCGTTCCAGTGGCTCGTAGCATTATGTTATAGAATCTATGTAATTTCTGGATAAAAGGTTTGTAATAGTGAAAGAATTATTAAAATGGATGCAGCAGTTTTAAAGTTTACGGAATACAAACAAACAAATATTTTCTTTCTATGATATTATTATAAATAAACTGTTCGCTCCAATTTGTTATGTAGTTATGTTATATAAATATAATTTAGGTAAAGAATAAGTTTTATCGAGTACAAAGTAGTTACTCGCATTAGTCAAGGTTCTTTTGTGGCGGGCACGCTAGGCGGTAAGACCCGTTTTTGAGGAGTGGCTGGAGAGACGGCATGGCACCCTCATCTGACGGCTGACACAGTAATGACTAGCCACGGTTGCTTTAGCCAGTTCCTGTGTCGCATAGACCGGCAAGAGACGCCCGGTTGGAGCCTGGGACTATACCCGATAGAGGGCAATAAGTTCGCTCTTATTCTACTGTCAATAGACTCAATATGTACATTATACGACCACTTTAAGTCATCCACGGAGATTCTTCTGTTATTATATGAGTATTGAGTTAGGAAAGGATGACCTAAGCGTGTCCATATACAAAAACATGTAAGTAGGTAAACCGCAGGCTTAAATGAATAAAACAATTCTACTATAAAAATAATTTACTTCTGCAAACGTACAAAATATTCTTACAGTAAATATACTGATCAAATTCCATTCTTATTTATTACACTAATACTTATTATTCCTTTTTACTCCTATTCAAAGGTTCCTTTGATCGCATTTTCAGTACGAATTTGACAAGCTTACGTACTACAAGTATAACTAAAACTATAAAAGCTAATAAATCTAAATAAAACCGTTGATAGAGAGAAACGGTGAGAGCAGGAGAACGTAGATGCGTCGCCCCGCGCGTGCGCACAACATGCTCAACCCAGTAAGCTATTGCCGCACCCGGCTTCATTGGACGGTCGTGGTATATTGAAGAGATCTCTTTTGCTTTGGATCTATAACTGTAATCATAATATGAAAATAAATAAAACTTAAGAACTTTTAAAAATAAAATAGAAACAGTTACAACTTCTAGAGTGATATTATGTATTTATGTCTTTCAAGTTCCTGTAATGAGTTAATGAAATGAAGTAACTAGATTTTTTGATATTTATCAATTAATTAAGCAAACCACCCAACTGATGACATATGCTTTCAGTAGCCTAAGATTATACCAGAAAAAGGAAAGGTGTGTTGAAAGAAGTAGTACTCGGAGCCAATCGCCAAAAAAACAATGTTGGTTTCCAGGCGGGCGCGCTGGCTTATTCGTACCGTCATCTAATCAAATGATTCGAAATTACGGGGACTAATGGACGAGGCCACTCATATCTGATATACCGTATCGATTGCTTAGTTCCCAACCCGACCAGAGGATAGGACTGTGACGCAAAGGTCTCGAGTTCGATCTTCATCCAAAGCTTTAACTTTTTGTAGTTATGTGTGTATTAAATAGTTGATCATTTACCACATTTTAAGAAAACCCGCAGATCCATTTAGGGTTCCTTGTATATATTACTTTACAGTTGTTAAGATCATCTTTGAGAATACTATGGAGAACTCTCGGACGAGATCTCTTCATAATGATTTCAAAGATGAGTGAAGTCTACCAAGCCGCATTGGGCCAACGTGGTGAACTAGCTTAACCCTTTTAATACTACGAGAGGCCTGTGCTCTGAGTTGATAATATTATTTATACATTCAAACATTCAAATAGAACTTACGATTGATCCGACAGCACCTTTCTGATAGCCGCTTCGAGTTCATCAGCCATATCTTCAGCTAACGTGACGTGGACGCCGAAGCCTTTGCTCTCAATAGATCTCATGTTGACGTGCTGGTCTGCCATAATAGGAATGCCTACTAATGGCACGCCATAATATATAGCTTCTGTTGTGGAGAGTTGTCCACCGTGGGTAACGAAAATTTTTAAGTTTGGATGCGCTGGAATGTTAATAGAAAATTTAGTTTGAAATAAATTATACTCTTAAAGTATTGATTATTTTTTAAACACATTAATTTCTTTGACAATTTTAACGTATTGATATCAGGTCTATTCCACTACGATCTCTTGGGATACATGAATCTAAGTTTTTGTATAGCTTGAATGCGACCGGGATATTAATAACCTATTTGGGGAGGTTGTGGGTTCCAATAGCAGTCTTCACACTTACGCTATTGCCGTGAACCCATACCTAAGACAAGCATGCTAGCTTAGCTAAAGGGGTAAACAAAAACTATGAGTTAGTTAAAAAAATACGGGTTTTTTCTGCTGTATTTTTAGATTGTTTTAATAGTACCATCACAAAAGCATCACGTCATATCATGAGAATAGAACAAAGTTTATCGTATTTTTCGTCACAAAATTATGTTGATTTTATACTAATAATACATTTAAAAAAATCTATATTTACTAGCTATGAAATTCTGATACTCTGAAAGGGTTTTTGTTCTAAATTCAGAGGTTATAATGGGGTATTCACAATTTCCTAATTATCTGCCACATCAAAGGGGACGTTAGTAATACCATAACATAATCTCTGAATTTGAACGACCGCGCCAAATCTACTCAAGAAGACGTTGGAAAATACCCTCAGCGTCTTATAAAGATAAGTCATCCAAAGAACTAAAATACAAACAGTACTAGTAAAATAAAGCATATTACTTACCCAAAATACTCGGTTGAGGGGCCCATTTCACAAGGTGTACATTAGCAGGTATTTTGTCCATATCGCTCTCGAACTTCCAAATCACTGTCTGGTCCAGTTTGCTGAACATGTTTAGCAGTGACCGCTTCATTTCTTCGGACATACCGTCACTCATCATGTTTGATCCCATACTGAAGTATATTATGCCGTGTTTGGCTCCATCCATTATTGTTTGAAGGTCCTGGAAACGAAAGAACTCAGTTGGTGGTTTTACTGTAATCAAAGCACAATTTTGACTGCATAGATGGCGTAGAGGTTTAAGTAGTCGCATTACTATGGCTTTGTGCCAAGTATTGTCAGTTTGATTCCTAAACGGGACAAAATATTGCGAATTTCATAAATTTTTAAACACCCAGGTAGTTTTCGTGTCCCTCATTTGAATGTTTGTAATGTCCGCCGCGATACAGGCTGTGTTTTCGCACTAGGAACAAATCCACAGCAGGTACATATATTTTATAAAAATGTAAAAGTATTTGAAAAACGCAGTTTATTTCTTTAGAAAGCAGCTTATACAAATACAGCTATATATGCTAAAACTGCTATAGGAAATCCTCTAGTAGTACAAAATCAGTAGATTTTGTTTGGATATAATTTGAAACTACTGGTAAGTTGTCAGTCTTTAAACATAGCTAGGACAGTGTGAGTGTAATACAACCTCTGCTTATCCTTTCTGGAATATATGGGCGTGACTCTTTATATGTATGAGTAAATGGGTAAAACAAGGAAGATCGTAAGTTTTGTTTTTGGCTTAGCTCAGGCGTGGAGATTTTATTTTACTCCTGGGAATAATAGTGATTACGTACTAACACTCTATGAGGAAGTGTGTGGTTAAATCGTGTGAGTGGTTTGCGAAATAACGATAAAATACACATATTTCTAACGCACCTATTTTAAAGTGTTAGTTCAATAAAATAGAACGAATGCAGTAGGCCAGATTTTGACAGCTGGGTCAGATTTTCGCAATCTTAAGAGTATATCGGGATTTGCAATATTTTCTAGCTTATCTCCGGTAAATCACGAGTAACTGGTAATTTTAATAACGCTGATTAGCTGATATTTATTTCACACATTGAGTGGGCTGATTGAATAACGTTTGGAATCTTTTGTCTGTAGTTGTATATATTGCTATTACGTTACTAAAGACGTTTCTAAGCGAGTATTATTTTTAACTAAATGTGTTGCGTGTTGCTTAATTTTAGTGAGATTTTAATGAGAATGCAAAGATACTGCCAATGATTTTAATAGACACCACGACACAACCCCGCTTTTTAATGGGAGCTGCTTAGTTTTTGTATTTGTGTTCTATTAAAACCGCAAGGTGTTGTGGTTAAAGTACAAACATTGTCTGATCCACAAAAAGTGGTTCTGAATTTTTGAATTCTTTGAGTCCATTGTGCCGATGGACTCCAACGGTAAAACATTAAACATTGTGAGGAAATAAACTCTAAGAGTGACGGCAACATTGTGAGGAACCCTGCATATCTCAGAGTTCTGTATAATGTCACTTTCACTATCGCTGCGCCAGCCAGGATTGACCGTGTTTGTTTCGGTTTATTTATAATAAATACTTTTACACTCTTATTAAATGTATCTTACTGCTATACTTTCGCCGACGTTTTATTTACTTTTTAGCAGCCATGGTCACGGGTACATGTCGGATACCATTTGGATTCAAAATTTCTAACTGGTTGGAAAGAAAGTTAGGCATTATGGTGAAACTGTTTCTTACGACGAACAAATACAACATACCTTCGGTAATGGCTTAATTTTGTCTTGAATATGATATCCAGCAACATTTATAGCATTCTGTGGTAAATGCATAGCTCCTCCTATAGATGGGTGTGAGTTGATGAACATCAGAGAGCCGTTGTAAACCGCGTCACTGTATGAAGACATTGTGACCCCTCGTTTTGCTGCGATTTCAGGGTAAACGCTGTTGTAGAGCCAATTTTCTAATGGCGCAACTATTATCCTGGGAAAGATAAAATTATGTTAAATTTTTCTCAATTGACAGCGATTTGCTGTTGTTGATACTATGGCATAAGTTTGCGCAAGATCGTGATCGGTTATTTCTTGACCAGATCCTAACTAATATTATAAATGCAAATGTGAATTTATTTGTTTGTTACGCTTTCACGCATTAGATACTCAACCGATCATCATAAAATACACGTATCAGGGGTACCTACAGAAAGTACATATAAATAGTAATTTATTGACAAAATGTAGATTAACGTGAGCGAGGCCGCAGGCAAAATCTTGTAAATTAATAACACTTTGCTAGACCAGAAATCAAACCCAAGTTCCATGTTCTATATATACAGGGTGTCTCAGAAGTTGACGTCAAGTCGGAATCAAGTAACAAGCTAAGCTATAATAGCTATAAGAAAAATATTAAAAAAAGTCTAAGTTACGTATTTTACAAATTATAGGCATTTAAAAACATCAAAGAAATCTACAGCCTGTGACGGTCTTGTTATGTTATCTCGGATAATGCTTCTATAAGCTTTCGATTATTCGAGATTAAAACAAAACAACAAAAATATAATTCAAAAAGTAAATATCTGTAGTAACAGGAGTGAAAAAACCGTCAAAAGTAGTAGATATTTTGTCTTTTTTAAAATGCCTATAATTTTAAAATACGTAACTTAGACTTTTTTAATATTTTTCTGAATGCTATTATAATTTTGCCTGTTACCTGATTCTGGGACACCTGTATATAATTGGTTAAGTGATGATCGCTGTACTATTTGTTGGCATTATGTACGTATGATATGGGTATGAAGTTTTATAATTTTCAATAAAAATCTTGTTTAAAGGAAATAATACGTTAAATAATAGAAAATTTTATAATTTCAGAAACAACATTATAGTGTCATTATCGACAGCATCGTTATTAAGTAGGTCGAGGCAAGTTTGTCTTACTCCTTGGCGATTTTTCTTTTGTTTTGTTCTTATCATTGGAATCTTCTTACTATAATATAAGCTGAAGAACAATAGTTTGTCGAATACCTTTTCAAATTTTAGATCGACGTTTGACGCATTAGAAATTGAAATTCGTATAAAATTAATGCATTTAAATTTGATAGCGTTATTAAAAACGATTAGTAATCGAATTAAATAGTATCACTTGGTTATTCGATTGGTTCAAACAATTAATCGATATTTCATATCTCTAGCGTGGAACTAGATAAGAAAAACGACTTACTTTAGTAAAATGTATTTCTTTGCAGTCCTCCAAAGCTGTTCAGCTCTTTGCCAGAAGTTCAATGGAGCTCTGCTTGTGGAAACTACATCAACCGTATAAGCTGGATTCGTAACCTCGTCCATAAGTCTCATTACTTGCCAATGTGGTTCTGTTGAACAAACCCAGATCAACGGAGCGTCGAAGAGAGGAGGAATCCTGCAAAGTAACCATACCTACTTAAGTTGGGGACTTTGGTACAGAAAGACAAAACAAGAGAAAGTAGTTTTGCGATGGCGTGTAACTCCATACCTATTATTATCAAGGGAGTTAGCTTTTTCTTCTGTATTGAAATAAGACAAATTCTGCACTAGGGTTTACGGCTTGTGTTGCAGAGTACTTTATAAACATACAATTCAAGGACACAAAGTATGCCTGACTTCGTTCATAACTACACGTCTTGTTTACTTCAATTTCGAAATATTCATTTGTAGGTTACAAAATAATTTCTGCCATCAGTTCTACTTTATTAAGTAAAGACTTGTCAAAATCAAACTATTAATATAAAATCTAAGACTATTATATCATCCTCTGAAATTTTATTTTCTAATATTTTATACCTCATAACGCGATATTTAATTTCTTACCCAACATTGATTTCCGAAAAGAACCACTCAAGAACAACAGCATCAAACTTCTCCTTAGGATCACTAAAGAATTTGACCACGCTGGGATCCTGAATAAATAGTTTATGCATAGTATAAGTGAAGTAGACGAATAGTAAGCTGTCTGCAAAATTTCCTTTGCCTATTATGTTCTTCAGCTTGAATTGCTCAGCTGAAAAAAAATTTAAATGAAGAAAATTAAAAGAAGAAAGAGAGGAGCAGCGATGGGCAATACAATTGCTGTACTGTATATAGTCATTTACTGTTCTCGATAAAACACATGGTTTGCCACATGGCACTTAAAAAAATATTTGGCGAAACATGGACGTGAAATACATCTGCCTTCCATTTTGGGGATATGAGCATAACGCTTTGTATGTATTCAATGTAATTTTTCAGTGGCGCCGTAGTGAATACTGTTGCGGTGCATGAAGTCTCGGCTTCGTTTCCCGGGTCGGTTAGTAGATATTGAGTTTTTCTGTCATGAAATTGTGCCACATTGCCTACGATGCATAGTGGTGCGATCCCATATAAACGGTTGGACAAAGAGTTTTAAAAAATTCAAGTCTTAATTTAAAATAACTGCATATTTCATCCGATTTCTATATTGAAGAGAAACAAATTCTAGCAGCAAGAGTTTTAAGGTTACACTTACACTTAGGTAAAATTAAATAAAACTCATTTTAATGTATGGGAAGTAACCGAGTCCTATGTTAAGTAATAAACGACGGTAGTACAACAAGAAAGAAAAAAAGAAGTCATCAAATGAGGTAAGGCGTTACTAGTTTGCGATGAAATTGAATTCATTGATCACTCTTCTGTACCCATGGAAACTTCAATTTCAGATTATAGTGATAACGCCTTGGATGATGATAACGATGACAACTAGGAAGAAATCATAATTTTGTAAATTGTATTTTTTGCATGGATTATGGTTAGTTTTGAGTTTTGCTTTTATTTTAATTTTTATTATAGTAATTTCGTATCAAATATACAATTAATATTTAATTGGACTCATTTTATCCTATTTTCTATACTTTAATTAGTATCTCAAAAACGGCACAAAAGTAGCACTAAGTATCCTTGGGAGAAATGTGGCAAATAATAATAAGATATTGTATTAAAAAATCTGCACAAAAATGGGCCGAAATCTAAAGATATGCATATTTAAACTTTACTTCCTACTTTAAATATGAATATCTATGTGTGCGTTGTATTCGATTTTACCACAGTGTAAGTGCAGCCTTAAAACTAACTAGTTTTAAAAGTTGTTACAATAATGTAACAGCTTTTAAAACTAGTTAAGTAGTAATGGAATAAAATCTGAAGACGTACATTTTTCTGCTTCCTTTCTGAAGTCATCTCCTATTGATGACACGTCGATTTCTTTTAACCTTGGTACCGGTTTCTCTTTTGGAAATGAAGTGATATGTACCACCTGGAAATAATATAAATATAATATTATATAAACAGGCACCAAAGCAGCGATAGCCCAGTAGGAGATTGTTGGACTGCCACGCAGAGGTCTCGAGTGGGGGCTTGTCCACAACACTGCGTCACGATGTCGTTAACATGGAACGGTGCGGTGTCGCGCCGCGACACGTTGACATGACGTGCAAAATTTACATTACTATGTCGTAAAAACACACATCACAATGACGCAACGATACAAATGTTTCGACAAACATCCTTCTAGCCTTTGGTTTGTAAGTGCTTTTCTTTAAAATCTACTATTGTCCTGTCCTAGAGCACTGGCCGTTCCTCAACAAGTGATATCAATAAATCCAAATCAATAATTTCTATAATAGATCTCTTTTGCTTAGTAGCTATCCGTATATTATATTGTAGTCTTTGATAGTAGCCACGTGCCACTTCCGGCGCTGTCCAACGCGTCGTTCCGCGGCGACGTTGCCATACCGTGCGTTAGCACATGACGTTAATGACATCGTGACGCGGTGTTGTGGACAAACCCTTAGATCTCAAGGCACATCTCTGACTTTTCTAAGTTATATGCATATTAAATAGTTCATTTACGTTCGCTATAATAGCAAAGGAAGACATCCTGAGGAAACTTGTCTGAGAGTTCTCCATAATGTTCTTAAAGATATGCGATGTATGAACCAACCCGCAGTAGGCTAGCGTGGTGGACTATGGACTAACCCTTTCACACTGAGAAGAGTCCGAGAGAGATAGAATTATATAACTGATGGCACTAAAGATTGAAGCTGCGTGTTAGGGAATGAAAGCATAGACAAAGTGTTATGTTAAGTATTTCCTACTGTAGCAGTAAAGTGTCTTGAATTGTAGCTGGTAGTCAGGATTAGAATTGCACTCTATTAACTTTTACTTAAACCGTTTTTCACTAATTAGTGGATCACAAAATATTATGTCCCGTATAACACTCAAATCCACGGTAATGGAAACGTGACTAGTTTAACCGCTATGCCATTCGCCTACGCAGTTAACTTTAAATAAACAGACCCCGCGTCATTGCCGGCCTCAATGGCTAGTGTAACCGACCACCACACCTGAAGTCGCAGGTTCGATTCCCGCACAAGTCAAACATTTGTGTGCATGAATATGAATGTTTGTCTTGGTCTGGGTGTTTCTATGTATAATATATATGTATTTACAAAAAAAAGTATATATCTATGTTTATCCATTGTCTAGTACCCATAGTACAAGATCTGCTTAGTTTGGGCTACACGGTGTTGTGTATGTGATAGAATATTACTATTATTGGAGGTCTTTGCCATTGGAGCGGTAATTAGTTAATTACTGCGCCATCCGGGTTCAGTATTGAGAAATGAAACGTTGCTTATCACTTGGTTACATACCTCATGACCAGCTTCCAATAAGCGATCAACCACACCATGACCCAGTATGCTGTGACTTTTTGATGTCAAAGGAAAGCATACTAATATCCTTAGAGCCTCATTCGTTGTTATCAAGCTTAACAGTAAAACTGCCTGTATTCGGTAAAGCATCTGGAATTAAAAAAAAAACATATTAATCAGTTCAAAATAGAGACTCTATCGAGTCTTATAATAATATAATTTATTGCGTCGAATATGATATGTTATAAAGGTATTACAATTATTTTGTATCACATATTTGGCCGTTATACAGCATGCAACAATAAAGTTCCACATTAATATATCTTAAATTAAAAAACACGACTGTTAATTCATTAGTTGTGCTTATACCTCGATGAACGTTCCAAATTATAAAACTTGCATAGATTTTTTAGCAAAATCTCCTCAATCAGACAATAACATTCCTGTAACAACCAGCTACGAAATGCAATACAAAATATTTGATAAGGTAGCTGGGTTATTGGATTTGGCAATGAGTTGTAAATTAAGGGTGCCATATAAACGCAACTTTTTCTAAATAATTCTAATTTAGTAACAAGAATTTCAAAATCTAGCTGATTTGCTTTCCTTCTGATTGTATTGTTCCTCCGTTCAAATAATATGGAATTTGACCTTAAAAATTTAGCAGTTTCGAGGATATAAATACAAGGGACAGTTAAAAGTTTACGACTTAAATATTGGTTTACAGGAATCACACCAGTCTATGTTAAACATAGAACGAATACATTTTTTTTTGAGCAATAAATATTCTCGATATTTCCGCGGCGTTTCTCCAAACGACTATACCACAGATAATTGAGCACACATAAGCGTGGTAAACCATAAATGAGGTTTGCATAGATGTAATATCTTTAACCTTTCTTAAAGCGAAAATGAATTTATTTATTTTAGTGCATATTTTCTCAATATGATTTTTCTATGATATTATGGTGTAGTCATACACTTACAGTACAGTACACACAGTACATACAGTAGTACAGTAGTCACATACACATGATTCATGCTGTCAATCATAGCAAGCGAGCGAAATGTGCCAAAACAGGCGGTCACAGTTAAGTTGATAAAATCAACAGTTTTTGTAAAACACGGTTATAAAATATACATTTACCATAACAATGAATGTGTTTACAATTTCTACGTGTAAAAAACTTAAAATAATTAATATTTTCGCCTACGAAATAACGTAAATTTGCACGAGAAATGCAAAAACGTAAGCTCGTGTTACGTGATTTTTAGATTATAACAGTAGAAATGTATCCTATTTTACAGCTTAAACGAAACATAAATAGTTATATTACAATTTGTCCGTCCCAAATATTTAAGTTATTGGTTGATAATAAAGATACATGTTTATATAAAAAGCATTTCAAATCCTCGATACAATTTTACTATGGCAGTCTTAATAAAACATTCAAGACTATCATAATGACAATGTTTTAATCATTTGATCAACAATAATGTCATTTATTTTTAATCTTGTCTCGGCCTCATACTTTATATTTATTAAAAACGTTACTTATTTTTTAATTTGGTTGCACGAATGGTGTAGTCTTTTAAGTGGTCGCCTCGCTGCTGCCAGTGCGCCTAGTTTTATGGGTTCGAATCCCGCACAGGACAACATTTTGTGTGATCCACAAGTTGTTGTCCCGAGTCTGGGTGTTCTTTGTGTCCGTTGTTTGAATGTTTGTAAAGTCCAGGATTTACTCCTAGTTCGGGGACGTCATAAAAAATGTGTTTATAGTTTTTTGTATATTTTCTCCTCTCCTGGCATTAATTGCTAACAATTCACCTAATATATTACATAGTGCTATACACGCCGTTATTGTCATATACATCAGACCAAATACTATTTACATTTGTTTAGCGATATCTTGTATCTTATGTGGGGGCCTGTCAGTGCAGACCGGCGACACTTTGACCCAGTGGGATCTTTTGTGTCGACACACTCCCAATAACGACTGCCATAGATGTTCATGGCAGCCAGGACCGACGGCTTAACGTGCTCTCCGAGGCACGGAGCAGGCGATAATTGTCAACTAATACGCACATAATTTCGAAAAGTCATATGACTTCCGAAAGTCAGAGGTGCGCGACGTGGGTTCGAACCCGAGACCCTCTGCATTGCAGTCTGTTGGTCTCCCTACTGAGCTATCGCTGCTACCAAACAACAGACACAGAACATAAAAACTTGGAACAACTTTTTATGGATCACACAAATTTATTGCCTAACACACAAAAACTACTGAACAGATTTAAGTGCGCTTTTCACAGTTTGGTAGGTTCGGTTCCAACTTAAGAACTAAGCCATCAGTTATTTTGTTTTATCTTGGGATTAAAAAAAAACAGTAACAAAACATGCTACGTAAGGTTTAAAAATAACTGACAGCAACATGTATTTTTTGGAACTATGCCATCCATAACATCCATGAAACAAATAGTCTATCCCGATCTATCACAATATTATTATTATACTATAAATAACGAAGTATTAGAAGCATACCAATAGTTATACTAAATCGTGTAACATTTAGTTATTAGCCTGTATACAGTTTAGTAAAATAACCCTAACTAATATTTTAATGCGAATGTGAGATGTTATGTTTTTTGCGTACTTATTTAGATAAACACACAATAACACAATATCTAGCTTTCAATAGTTTGTACAAAATAAATATAGCATAATTATGACACCAGTGACATTTACCACATATTAAATACAATACATTCATGGGTTTGTTTGTTTGTTACGCTTTTACGCCTTAACGATTTGACCGATTATTATGAAATTTTGCACACACGTTGTCAGGGGTAGAAAAAAGGACATAGGATACTTTTATCAAGAAAAAGAACTTTTATTAACCTAACTTACATTTCCGCAAACGAAGCCGCGGGCTAAATGTAGTGTTTAATAATGTTTACTCAAAAGCTTTGCATAAATAAAAAAACATCGAATTATTTACTGTCGTATTCACTTTTATCTAGATACTGCACTGATTTAAAAAACAATCAAAACTTAAATATTATAAGAAATATTCATCACAATACACGTCTTTATTTATTTATGAAATTACAGCCACATCACTTACATTCTTATCTATCACTAAACAATGAGCCGCGATAGCTCAGTGGGGAGACCAACAGACTGCAATGCAGAGGGTCTCGGGTTCGAAACCACGTCGCGCACCTCTGACTTTCAGAAATCATATGACTTTTCGAAATTATGTGCGTATTGATTGACGATTATCGCCTGCTCCGTGCCTCGGAGAGCACATTAAGCCGTCGGTCCCGGCTGCCATGAATATCTATGGCAGTCGTTATTGGGAAAGTCAGTACCCTGTAATATCCTGACACTGGTCTAGCCTTAGGATATCGTTAGCCTTCGGGTTGCGGAGGTCAGGTGGCAGCCGCTCCGTGTAAAAACTGATATTCAGTCAAACCAGGTTAGACTAGAAAAGCCGACCCCAAGTGACTTGGGAATAATAAAGGCTAAGGAGAAGAAGAAGAGTCTGTTGTTTGGCACAAGACATAAGTAGGTATTATCCAATAGACAATCCAATAGATTATAATCCATTGGAGTAATACCCCGGCCTCACAGAAACCGGCGTGAAATAGCGCTTGCGTTGTGTTTGGTCGAATGAGTGAGGGGTTTGGAGGCCCAATCGTCCCTCTCCCCCGTCTGCTGGTGGAGGCAAATTTAAAAGGCCGGCAACGCACTTGTGACCTTCTGGTGTCCATGGGCAATCGCTTACCATCAGGCGATTCGTTTCTTGTTTGTCTCCTATACAATAAAAAAAAGAAAACCATTTATCTTATAATACAGATTTTTCAAGGCGTTCAAAATCTTTTTTGATGTTCTTAGAAATTTTGTTACATATTCTAGGAGCCATACCAAGATTATTTTTATCATACAATGCCGTTGTATGTTATGGTTCATCGATCTTATCATTACCGTTTACTTTGCATGTCTGTTGTAGGTCTGGATGTAGACTTACAAAGATTATTAAATAATATAAAATTGTCGGCCGCTATATACGAAGCAATGATATGAACAGTACTTTGTGATTGAGTATACTTCAAAACCGTGTTATCTTAATCAGATTGTTCACTTAGTTCTACTACAGTTACATTGTGCTATGTTTACTGATAAAATAGGTATATGTACATTAAAGAGGCAGTTTTACAATATTTAGTAATATAATATTATAAAGCTGAAGAGTTTGTTTGTTTGTTTAGTTGAACGCGCTAATCTCAGGAAGTACTGGTTCGAATTAAAAAATTGTTTCAGTGTTGGATAGCCCATTTATCTAGGAAGACCATAGGTTACATAACATCACGCTACGACCAATAGGAGCATCAACGAAAAATGTTACAAAAACGGAGAAAATTCTAAAAAGTTGCGCAGGTCAGCTAGTTTACTATATTTTATCAATATATTTACTACAAATACTTTAGTATAAAATTCACTGTTCGAAATTTTAGACTGCTTCAGTTAGATGGAGCAGCGATAGTAAATAACTTAGTGAATGAGGTCTTGGTTTTTATACCTGCTACAGGTTAAATGTTATTGGGTTTTTCTGTCATAAAATACTCATTAGCAACACTGAGTCTGGTACTAAGTTCTACTGTGACGGCAGGCGCTCCTAAATACATAGCGACGAAATTTGGGTAAGATCCAATGTGCCTAAACTTTCGGAGATACATAAGTGTGAGGCTATGAATGTACGTACCTTAACCGTTCTATATAGCAAGAAACTTACGTTTTTAAAAATACATTTAGCGTTATATTAAATCGAATAAGGAGTTACTTGGCATAAATCCATTGTAATATTTTTTTTTTATTGAGTTCTGCCATGCGTCTTCGGACTATCCACCGCAACAATTGTGATAGAAAAAGATTGACAATACCGAACTCTTCACTAAAATTGCGCATATTTTGTGCTCGAAGCGGAATACTGCAAGTTGGAGTACGCCCGGATACCACGACGCGGCTGTCCCTATCCAGAGGAGTTCGGTAATGTCAAACATTTTCTATTGCAACGGTGGGCAGGCCGAGGGTGCGTGGCGGGTTCCCACTCTACCTAATAATTTTATTATCTAAATGTTTTTAAACGTATGTAGACTACCTCAATCGCGCAGCGTTAGGGTATGTATACTGCTGCTGTGAATGATGATACAATTTAATTAAGTGTACGTCAGTTCTGTAGACTGTAAATAACAATCTCTTTGTCCAATCATTTGTAACTAACAAAAACTTTGAGTTCTTCTAACGTTAATTAGCATCAATAAGGCCTATTTTTATATAAGATTCAGACACAAGGAAGTGTTTTTATTCAATGCTATTTGGAATAAAACCTTTTTTTTGTGACATGTTGTTGTCCTTGTGAAAACGATCGAATCTGTTCAAAGTCCTTTATTGTCGTTTAATGAATACACTCTTATTCGACTTTATTGAAGATTCAACCAACAAAAAAATTTTGCATTTGCAATTTTGCAATTGCATTTTTTTTAAATTGGACTCACCAGTTTTTCTTGATATACATCACTACTCACGTTAAGGATTAAGAGCACACATGGTGCTATCTTGAGGTTTTAAATAAATCTTGAATTAGAAACACGTTCCCAAAATAACAAAAATTATGTCAAAGATGTTCATAACCTTTTACATTTGCATCCAAGATTTACGCATGTATTAGTCAGATGCAATATATCGGGGGCGACCCTGTAACCTGCGGTTATTCATAGACATTACTAGCTACATACACACGTATAGCAACAAGCGAACGTATGCATGCGTCATGGTATAGGTACTTTACTTATACGCAAAGAGGATAAATTCTTTAGGAGCTGTTGCACTATTGTATTATCATAAGGAAAACTTGAACGAATAATCCGAAAAAGGTTTACCTTGTAGGTTTAAACCTCAGACACGCTAGCTCTTTACTTGTATCTTGTATCTTATGCCAGTCAGTGCAGACCGGCGACACTTCGACCCAGTGGGATCTTTTGTGTCGATACTCTCCCAATAACGACTGCCTTAGATGTTCATGGCAGCCGGGACCGACGGCTTAACGTGCTCTCCAAGACACTGAGCAGGCGATAATTGTCAATCAATACGCACATAATTTCATAAAGTCATATAACTTCCGAAAGTCGGCGGTGCGCGACGTGGGTTCAAAACTGAGACCCTCTGCATTGCAGTCTGTTGGTCTCCCCACTGAGCTATCGCTGCTCTATACTTACTACTCACTTGTTACATTCTAAGAAAAAACCTAACACACTGGCTCTGACAATATACTACACCGATGGTGGAGCGAGTAAACAGTGAGCGGACCAATACTCACTGGAAACACAGCCTTTAAAAATGTATTCTCTCCTATGTGGAACCCAAATATAGCTTTTAGAATGTACTTTGTTATAATTTTCTAGTATCCTCCAGAGCGAATTTAAGTCCGGCGGCCAATCTTAACGGAGACTGGTCACCTGTGTAGGAAATATTATAGTGCACAAGTGCACTCTCTGTTCCCTAACTCAATCCGACACGACCGGAGATAAATCAGGAGCAGGAATAACGGCTTTATGTGCTTTCCGAGGCACGGGGTGTCAAACACCGCCAACTTGCTATCTCCGGGCTGCTATTGAGGTTTCTTAGCTAGAAAACTCAACAACATTTGTGGACCCGGCATTTGAACCCGAGATCTCATGCACAGCAGTCGTATTCACTAAGGTTCCCATTTTTTTTATATACACTCATATGTATATATCGCTCCATACATCTGATTCTATCTTAGATTCATACATTTCTTTTTATTCAATTACAGGGGCAAACAAGCATGTCTTATTCCTGATGGTAAGTGCTTACCGTAGCCTATGGACGCCTGCAACACCAGAGGCATAACTTGCGCGTTGCAGACCCTTTAGGAAAGGAAGTGGGAAGGAGAAGGAGTGGGAATGGGGGAAAGGGTGTGATTGGGCCTCCGGAACTCTCACTCACCGATCGAAACACAACAGTAGGAATACTGCTATTTCACGTCGATATTCTGTGAGGGTGTAGTCCTTCCCCGGTCGAGCCGGCCCATTCATGCTGAAATCAGCGAGGCTCTACTACTCTTTGAAATCAGCGAGGTTCTACTAATCTTATTATACTACACATAGATTTTTACTCGTCATGAAATTCTCTAATCTATGTTTTAGGTATCGCATAGATCGCAGTGATTGGATCTATTACATTCTACCGGTTACATGTCTAGACTCCTTGCTAAGATTTGCCTCACATGTCTAGACTCCTTGCTAAGATTTGCCTCACATGTCTAGACTCCTTGCTAAGATTTGCCTAAATGCACATCCCGGAATCAAACCCGGAATTTCGCCTTGAGCGCGAATATATGCCACAAATACTGGTGTATTTGCGGCATTTATTCGTGCATAAAATAATAATAAAATCATTAAAATGTGGCATGACATGGCGTCATGCCACATTTTAATGTTTTCACAGATTTCTATGTATTTAACATAGCTTCTTACAATCCGTAGTAGTATATATGTTTACTGGCCAAGCAAGGCCGATGTAATAAAATCCTATTCTCAACACAATATGAGTAATGTACAAACGTGCTAGCGCATAGCTTTGTTCAAATATCGTTTAGTAGTTTTACTGATTTTATTGTTAAGCTTGTTTGTGCCTGCGGCGTCGTCCGCGAATGTGGCTTCTTGGCATGGAGTAATAAACTTACTAATATTATAAATGCCAATGTGAGTTTGTTTGTTGCGCATTAACTATTCAACCGAACAACATAAAATTTCGAAAACACACTATAAGGGGTTTAAAAAAAGAACATGGGATATCTTTCATCCAGAAAAAGTACTGATGCCCTACTGATGGGTATAGATATTTATTGAGAAAATCTAGATCAACGCGAGCGAAATCGTGGCCAAACTCTAGTGACAAATATACTAAAATGATATACCAAAATAAATGCAAATAAAACGTCATGTAACCTAAATACTAGGGCTTGAACATGAATAAGGTGAAGCTTGATGGACACAGCAAAGACACGTCCTTATTCAGCGCCATGTAGTGATTAATTCAGATGTAAAATGTGAACCGATACCAGCAATAACAATTACCAGAGGGCAAATTCTAGAAATAAATTCTCTTCATAAAAGAGTCCCAATCAAGTCCCATGATATCATAAATATGACAAATGGATTTCTGCTTAAATAAAATAATCATGATCATACACGATTATGATTCTGAACCACAAATTAATTGTGGATAGCACAAGGTAGCATATTAGGTCCATTACTGTTTCTAGTTTATATAAATAATAATAATATAATAATAATTTATCACATACACACAACATCATCTAGCCCAAACTAAGCAGAGCTTGTACTACGGGTACTGGACAATGGATAAACATACATATATACTTTGTTTTTGTAAATACATACATATTATACATAGAAACACCTAGACCAAGACAAACATCCATGTTCATGCACACAAGTGTTTGAGTTGTGCGGGAATCGAACCCGCGACCTCAAGCGTGGGAGTCGGTTACACTGACCTCTACGCCACCGAGGTATGGTATGGTAATGACCTGCCTCTGGCAATCAAGCATCAATGTGTCCTATTCGCCGACGATTCCACTATTATCATTGAGCATAACAAACAGAACTTCAGTACGGTAATAAATGAAACATTAATCGATATAATTAAATGGTTAGATGTCAAAAAATTAAGGTCAACGTAGCTAAACCTAACGTGCTTGATTTCAGATCCTGGAGAAGTAAGCCTGTACAGTATAGAACAGTTAGATATTGCGAGGTTTTTAGGCGTAACGTTAGATGAAAGCTTCACAATATATAACTATATATTATTATTAGTTTTAGCCTTGGCGGTGGAGCGGTAATAAATAAAGAGCGTGGTAGGTTTAGTCGGTATTCCGGGAGCTCCATTATTATCTTCATTACCATTTTTCTCTTTTACCCCGGTGAGTCCGACATAACCCCTCCGCCTGCCCCAGCGGAGGGGCATGCGTCAAAGCAATCGCCACGTAACGGTTTTTCTGGTCTCGAGTTGAGAACTCGTGCTTTTTATTATAAGCAATTAAAAAACTTAGCTAGCAATGTGCGTATAATATATCTGAGCCTAAGACTATGTGTCTGATTATATTGATAATAAATCAACACTAATGATATAAATACTAAACAAATAAGGCACTTACATTTGTTCCTATCCTTTATCACAGTAATTATAAAATAATTATTTTCACTAAACTCACACCTTAATATTGAACCGAATAATTATTACACTAATAATTATATTGAATAATAATTAATAATCATTTCACTAATAATTATATTCACATGTATTCAGAGCACAAGTACGTGTCTTATTCGAAGTATAGCACGCATCACTGATGCCACGGCAGAACTAGTCTAAGCGGTTGATTTCACACAAATAAATACCTACTGAGATATCTCAGTCATACTCGAAACGTTGGAACGCGCAATGACTGTTCAAATTGTGGAAGGTTTAAGTTATATGTATATTTATTAATGTTGCACGGATGGCGTAGTGGTTTAAGTGGTCGCGTCGCCACTGTCATTGTGCCGAGTGTTGTGAGTTCGAATCCCACACGGAACAAACATTTGTGTGATTCACAAATAATTGTTCCGAGTCTGGATGTTCTTTGTGTCCGTTGTTTGAATATTGTAAAGTCACCCGCGATACAGGAATTATTCCTAGTGCGTGATTGCCTTTTTAAAAGATATTAAGAAAGAATTTATACACTTTTATTATCTATACTTACTTCTTCTCCTTAGCCTTTATTATTCCCAAGTCACTTAGGGTCGGCTTTTCTAGTCTAACCTGATTTGACTGGATATCAGTTTTTACACGGAGCGGCTACCACCTCCAAAACCCGAAGGCTAACGATACCCTAATGCTAGACTAGTGTTTATTAGAGGGTACTGACTTTCCCAATAACGACTGCCATAGATGTTCATGGCAACCGGGACCGACGGCTTAACGGGCTCTCCGAGGCACGCAGCAGTCGATAATTGTCAATCGATACGCACATAATTTCGAAAAGTCATATAACTTCCAAAAGTCAGAGGTGCGCGACGTGGGTTCGAACCCGAGACCCTCTGCATTGCAGTCTGTTGGTCTCCCCACTGAGCTATCACTGCTTTTTTTGTTATCTATACTTTTAAGGTAGATTAATGATGATGATGATTATGAATTCATATTCATTGACCAGTGCAATTAAATAGTTCTATTATAATGATAGATGCCGTATTAAAAATTAATAGCTCTGTCGCACGAGACTCAACCAATATTAAAGCTATTGAATCAGAGAAAACTCAGCTTAATAATAACTATTTGTATACAAAACAATATTTTTTTAGTCTGCTGTGGGAAGCCACAACCTTTGGTAAAGCTGAAACGGCTACCTAAAACTTTATTTATTTATTTATTTATTTATTATTGCTATTTATTTATTTATTATATAACAACGCGTGTGTGGAATTTGTTTTAATAATTTGTAATTTTATAACGGTTTCATCATAATGTTCAGAATTCAGTTCCGTTCTAGTTTATAGTATAAAGGTCAAATGTGAACTACATACATATGTTAATTTAGGAGTAATATTTATGACACTGAGACTATATCGCACTCTTAATAAAACAGCGACGTAACTCGAAATTTGAAAGTAAAGCAATTTGAACTCTAATTCTAAATGTTAAATTCTAATATTATATTTGTGTTAAATCTTTGCAATAGAGTTCAATCCAAAATACTACTACTACTACTACTACTATTATTTGTTTAATCCAAAATACTGAGATAAGTCTCTGTTTTATTAAGGGTGCGATTATCGGCACTCTATTATGAACAGATTGGTTGTTCGATGTTGAAATCGTTCGTTATCGTACTGATATTTAATAATAATATGTGAGATTATCAATTATACTCGTATTATATGTAAAAGTCTCTTATTACACATTCGCTCCAACATCAATTATTAATCATAATTATTATATTACATCGTGATGCAAATTGTCTACGAATTGACATTGACCAAGTTTATACAGTGATTGCTGTTTACCGATCTCCATCAATTTATAACATAGATACATTCTTAAAATCTCTGGAAAACATCCTAAATCAGTGCCAGGCTCAGCATTGCGCTTTAATTGGGGACATTAATCTTGACATTAAAGAAACCACTGCGGATACGCGCGCAGATGATTATCTCAATCTTACTACTCATTACGGGTATATGCCTGGTCATACATTTCCTACACGGGGCGCTAATTGCCTGGACCACTGCATGATTAAGTCTAGGTTACCATCAACTACATTAGTCTGTCATTCGGACATAACAGACCATAGTACTATTATCTGTGGCATGGGGTCTCCCCTACCTAAAACCAAACCTAAAAAAACTTATACTAAAATTGATTATAATAATTTACTCACGGACCTAAAAGAAATTGATTGGACTTACCTGTACAATATCACTGACATCAATGAAGCTACTAAATACTTTATTAAAAGATTTAACTCAGTTATCAACCAAAATAAAACAGTTCGTAGTATATGTAGCTCTGATATTATTTTGCAGCCATGGATCACCCCAGGGCTGTTAAAGTGTATAAGACGCCGCGATGAACTACATAGCATTGCTAGAAAAAATCCAAATGACCAAGATCTACAGAATAAATATAAACAGTACAGAAACTACTGTATTAACATTACTTACAATCAAAAACAAAATTATAAAAAGAAACTTCTTATCGACAGTAAAAATAATCTTAAGAATACTTGGGATTCCGTTAAAAAAATATGTAATATAAACAAAAAGTATAATAAAAATGAAAATCTTCTTAAAATTAAAAATGAACCCACAGAGTCACTTAATATAGTTAATAAGTATTTTAGTACAGTTGGCGACCAGCTAGCCAGCTCTATGCTAGACACACTAGGCAAAACTGAATCTGACCTTACCCGCGAAATCCATCCTGACATTAATATGCCGCACTCTTTTTTTCTCACTCCAACTAACGAAATAGAAATTATTAAATTAATAGGCACATTAAAGTCCAGTTCAGCAGCAGGGAATGACGAAATTAACAATAACA
The DNA here is from genome assembly GCA_930367265.1 of Catocala fraxini. Classification (NCBI taxonomy): domain Eukaryota; kingdom Metazoa; phylum Arthropoda; class Insecta; order Lepidoptera; family Erebidae; genus Catocala; species Catocala fraxini. Next base: position 7,439,965 of record OV884044.1, on the reverse strand, counting down.
TGTTAAAAGAGACTAAATATTCTGTGGCTAGCCCTCTGACATACATATGCAATCTTAGTTTGTCTACTGGCATAGTCCCCAATCATTTGAAGATGGCTGATGTGGTCCCCATATTGAAGGTAGGTGATACAAAACAACCATCTAACTATCGACAATTTCAATACTGAGTGCTGTATCAAAGGTGATGGAAAAAGTCGTGAATGTCAGGTTGTTAAAATATCTCGAAGTTAATAATCTACTGGCTCAAAACCAATTTGGCTTTCGCGCAGAAAGGTCCACGGAAGATGCAGTCACAAGGCTTGTTGATTTTGTCATAGACAAAACTGATGAAGGACAGAGGTGTGCCGGTGTCTTCCTGGACTTTGCCAAAGCCTTTGATACAGTACCCAGACATATACTGATAAGAAAACTGGAGGTAATGGGCATTAGGGGGCTTGCGTTGGATTGGTTTAAGTCCTACCTTCAAGATCGTCAGCAACGAATTCGTGTAGGAGATTTCGTTAGTGATTACATGGGCATTGGTTATGGTGTACCTCAGGAAAGTATCCTTGGTCCGACACTCTTCCTCGTGTACATAAACGACTTGTGCTCATTAAAAATACCTAATGCCAGTATCACCACATTTGCAGATGATACTGCAATAATTTTTCACGCTAAAACCTGGAACCAAGTCGTTTGTGTTGCACGGGAGGGCCTCAGGACCGTATCTCTCTGGCTACAGAATAACCTGCTGACCGTGAATACAGGCAAAACTAAAATCGTCACCTTCAGCGTGTCAAACAAATCAGCACCTAAAGAACCCTTATCAATCAGACTCCATGTTTGTAAACCATCCGTAAATAACGAATCAGTATGCGATTGTAAACCACTTGAGCAAGTTCCCTGTGTTAAATATCTTGGAGTTCTGATTGATGAACGACTGACATGGGACAAACAAATTGATTCGCTTATAAAACGCACCAAAAAACTGTCACACATATTTAAAAAATTAAATGACATAGCTGATACTGATTTCATTAGATCCATATATTTTAGTTTATGCCAATCTGTCTTATCGTATTGTATAACGGTGTGGGGCTCTGCAAATAAAACACTTTTTCTCAGATTGGAGCGGTCACAGCGAGCTATCTTAAAAATAGCATACAGAAAGCCATGGCGTTACTCCACAAATGCTCTATATAATGACTGTAACCACTTGCGTGTGAGACAATTATTTATTCTATCAGCATTACTTCGCTTCCATAAGTACGCTAGAATCTCTGCTCGAATCTCATATAGAGCCTTGAAATGGGATCGGCCAAGAGTACGATCCTCGTTTGCATATAGATCTTTTGCCTTTCTTGGACCCTATCTATACACTAAACTGTACTCAAACAACAAAGAAATTGTAGATATGACTCGAAATAGGTGCAAAAATTATGTGGTGAAATGGTTACTATCTAAAAATTATATTGAAACTGAACAATTGCTACAAACTGGACTATAACTACTACTGATATCAATTTGAACACTCACCCACACACACACACACACACGTACACGTACACACACACACACACACACACACACACACACACACACACACACACACACACACACACACACACACACACAGATACAATCGCTAGAACACATATATAAACTCACGCACACGCATATGCACTACTATAATTATATAATAATACTATTTACTATTGTTATTTGCTATACTTGGAAGGGACTGAGACCCCACGACACAGGGAATCCTAGTGTGGGGCTCAGAGAACAGAAATTGTTGTTAAGTAGTATGTAACATAGAATAAGATAAAATACTTCTGTACATGTTCTGAAACTCAATAAATTTATATATTTATATATTGCTGTATTAGTTATAATAATATTATATATAACGGTTGTTATTCCAAATAAATAAATAAGTTAGCAGCATGATAAAGGGATAGTAAGAATAATATTAGTAATAATACTAAATTCTGCAGATTTTATAAATCGCCCTTGACTCCAAAATAAAAGGAAAGATGCATCAAGGCGTCAATAACACGTTTCTCGGTGAAGAACCGTCATTTCGGTGCACTCAAGTGACTGGCCTGCAGTAAAAGACAGGTGTACGAGTAGTGAGGACACAGGTTTGGTTTCTGTACCCTCCGTTTACGAAGGTCTTTGTAAATGTTCTGTCTGTGCACTGATGTTCCACACTAGCTAATTATATATACATACTTGATTTTTCTCGCAGCTCCGCTAGTATAAATGTAGGTTGTGTCAATTTTCTATCCCTCGAGAATAGTATTTTTTGGGATTAGAGGTCCTTTTCTGTACCCCTGACAATACGGTTGAGTAGTTATTGCGTGAATCACTTTCACATGCAATCGAGACCCCGCCGAGATTTCGGCCTGCCGAATGAAACGGCATGCTACTACACGAATCGACCTATCCTATTTAGAGTGTTTTTCACTACTATCCGCTTGTGGGGAGACGAAACACGCATGCCGCCTCTTAGACCTGGCGCTAATCGAGTGGCGGGCAGGCCTACGAAGCCTACCATCCCTAGGCAAAATCTCATAGGGGCTGGAGTTCGTCTCGCGCCCTATGGCGCCCGGTTTTACGGTTGGGGAGAAGGTTTAATCGCTCCCTCTCCCGCTCCGCCGCCGCCTTAATGGAAATTACTTCCTCATAGTAAGAAGCGACGGCGTTCCACGACCTCTTGCTCCAGACCGTAAACTGAACCACGGCTGTAAGCGAGAGGGCAATCAATACGACTCCCGCGAGCAACTCACGGTGCTGTGAGGCCCAGGCTGGCACTTTACCAAATCGGTGCAGTGGTGACAATCGGGCGAATCTTGTCGGCCTATGCTGCGACACAGGAAATGGCCAAAGCAACCGTAGCCCGTCATTACCTATAACAGCCGGAAGGTTAGGGCAGCATGTCTCCTCTCCAACCACTCCTCAAAAAAGAGCCTTATCGCCAAGATCGTGGCGTGCCTACTAATCTAACCTACATTTACGCGAGCGAAAGATATATAACATGTAATTATTTTTAAAAGACTTAAACCGTGGCCAGTCATTACCTGTGACAGCCGGAAGGTGAAGGCACCATGCCTCCTCTCCAACCACTCCTCAAAAACGAGCCTTATCGCCAAGATCGTGGCGTGCCTACTAATCTAACTTACATTTACGCGAGCGAAAGATATATAACATATAATTATTTTTAAAAGACTTATTTGTTTTGTTTAGCTGTGACTTTAGACGCTTGTTTACAATTTTATAATAGTGTCGATAAGACTGAGTCATGATGACCATGGCTATAATTTAAGATGACGAAACTGCTACCATGGATTCGGGTCAATTGACGATGGTATTTAAGCGTAGGTATTTATTATAGGAATGAGTTTGTGTACTCGCGTTTTATTAATATTATACGTACTAAAGACAAATTTCTTTTTTATTGGTGATAAGATATTTAAGCCGTTTGGTGTCGAAACGCTGGAGCCATGGGGCTTAGGTCTATTAATAAGGAAATAGCTTAACGATTAAACGACGCCTCGTGTGACGAGAGGCCTGATATAGTCGATCAATATTTGTGAGATTTGGAATTACTTTACCATACACAGTTATGACAAATCCTCTAAAGTAGAAGCGTCAGTAACCAACGGGGGAAGCTTTTAATCAATATAGATAGGACAAGATGACGCAAAAAGTACTGACCTATATCGATCACTAGCTGTCTTAGTCTGGACAGAACTGATGTGGTATGAATAACCCTGACGTCGATCATTTACGAAATCGTGAGGCCAAGAATGCAAGACAAACGCCCAACTAACTTATGATGTGGCTTTTTGATACTACAATAATTGTATGACTCTCACATTTCATCCTTGATATGTTTTAAAACCAGTATAGTTATTCCAGAATGATATACATATCTCTCCCTTAAAAATAAACAATAGAATTTCACTTTTGTATTTTATTATTATTACTATAATATATAATATATACTTCTATACATGGAGCTATACATGCATGTTGTTACCGGAAATTTTGCAAGCTCTCTCTAATAAGGATACATTTAAAAAAAAAAATTACAAATAAACAGAGTCTCTAGCACATATTATTCCATAATTTTAAAATAATAATAATAATATAATAATAATAAAATCATTGTACATTGTTTGATAACAAGTATATGTATCTTTTGTGGGGGCCAGTCAGTGCAGACCGGCGACACTTCGACCCAGTGGGATCTTTTGTGTCGACACTCTCCCAATAACAACTGCTATAGATGTTCATGGCAGCCGGGACCGTCGGCTTAACGTGCTCTCCGAGGCACGGAGCAGGCGATAATTGTCAATCAATACGCACATAATTTCGAAAAGTCATATAACTTCCGAAAGTCAGAGGTGCGCGACGTGGGTTCGAACCCGAGACCCTCTGCATTGCAGTCTGTTGGTTTCCCCACTGAGCTATCGCTGCTTTAACAAGTATATACTCGAGAGTTATATCAACACATTAAATTTTAAAAGTGTAGGTTTTTGTTTTTCATGAAAAGAAAAAGATTGGCTATTTTATTTTCATACTTCATCAATCCTTTTATCAAAGCAAATTCAATTTAGTTAATGGTTCACATGTATAGATGTTTGACCTAAGGACAAGTTTGGTTTAACTAATATAATTAATTATAGAATATCGGCAACCACCATGTAGTAATGGCGAATTGTGGCAACGAATGTAGGAAGAAACTAAACAGTCTAACTGTATACATAATTTGTTGTTCGTTGCCTAAGGTCGTGTGCGTGGACATGGATGTTTGTCTTGGTCTGGGTGTTTCTATGTATAATAATAATAATAATAATATAATATTCTACCACATACACACAACACCATCTAGCCCAAACTAAGCAAAGCTTGTAATATGTATTTACAAAAAAAAAGGATATTTGTATATTTATCCATTGTCTAGTACCCATAGTACAAGCTCTGCTTAGTTTGGGCTAGATGGCGTTGTGTGTACGTGATAGAATATTATTATTATTATTATTATTATTTATTTTCTAATATTATAAAAAGGAAAGACTAGATATTTAGTTTGTTTATTTGTAAGGGTTTAACTGAAAAGTCTATATATTATTAAAACAAGTTCTATTACTAACATAACCTAACTTACTTTTTCGGGAGCGAAGGTGCGAGCAAAAGCTATTTCATATAAGACAGATATTATACTCATTCCAATCGTAATAAAGGATCTGCATAGAGTTTGAAGAGTATTCGCAATTAGTTTAAAAAGAGATATATATTTTTTGGTTCGAATGTTTATACCTGAACTCTGGCACAGATAATATAATACTATACTAATAGGCTCTGGTAAACGAATTAGGGCTCTGTAAGATTTGTCAAAGACATGTTAAAGATAAGATAAAGATAGTTTTATTTGTTAAAACATGAGTATACAAACGGGTATTCAAGTTAAAAAATTCAAAACTAGTAGCTCAGTCATGTTTTGCGGTTAGGGCGTACAAATTTCAAATATATATGAAGAGAATAAGAAAAAATAAAAAAATAACTTAAATATTATGTATATTAAAATTAGTTTTTAGTTATGTTGTTGAGTTTATAAATAATTAATACATATTTTACTCCTTTTTACTCTTCTGTAGTTGTCTACAAATCACATATCGAATAAGCTTATATACTACAACTACTAATAAAACAATTAAAACCAATAGATCTAAATAAAGCCGTTGGTAGAAAAGGACGGCGATTACTGGAGAACGTAAGTGCAGAGCGCCGCGCGTGCGCACAACGTGTTCCACATAATAGGAGATTGCGGCACCCGGCTTAATAGTACGATCGTGGAAGATTGAAGATATTTCTTTAGCCCTGGCTGTATACCTGTGAACAAATTTAATAATTATCAATAAGTACAAAATTATTAGAAAGAAAACCATTTCATAAAGATGATATGCGTTTCGCTCGCTTTGATGGTGAAGGAAAAGATTGTGAGGAAACCTACATGTCTGAGAGTTCTCCATAATGTTCTCGAAGATATGTGCAATCTGCCAATCTGCACTGGGCCAGCGTGGTGGACTATGACCTTACCCTTCTCACACTGAGAAGAGGCCCGTGCCCAGCAGTGGAACAGTTTAATACAGGGCTGACATCTATACCTACTATAATAAAATTCAAAGAGCACTTTGTCTGTACATTGAATATTTTCGCGAAATCTCAATTGGAATGTATCATAGTATCGATATAGAACACAAAATATATTTTTATGGAATTTTTGTCTGCCTGTTTGTCTGTTTATTTGTTATACTATCACGCAAAAACCCGTGATAGGATTTTGATCGCGTTTTCACCAATATGTTACCTGAAGGGCTGACCATAATCTTAGATAACAATCATGACGCTATGACCTATGGGGTACGAGCAGTGCTATTTATCAAACTTAATATACATGAATACCAGCATCACATTTAATTGTTAAATTGATGAGCATAAGCATTTTTTTAATTAAAATCCGTTAATTCGACCGTAAGTAATTCTAATTTAAAATTTACATAAATTTGTTAAACGTACGGATACTAGACGGCAAACATTTTTTAGTGGTTGACTTTGGAGGTTAAGGATAGTTTCGGGTATAATTACACGTAACTCCAAATTCCAAAAATGTATATATATGAGTTTTGACTCCGTAATTTATTGCACACCAAATATTGCGTTAGCCAATAAAAACTCATAAAATATTTACACAAAAATGTAACCAATAGCAACATTCGACGAATCAGCAAAGAGTTTAGTATACGCTAACGTCGGAGCGAGCCGTTTTCCCACGCAATTGGAAACCATTGGTCTTCTCTAATATCTTGTGGTGTCGTGCATGGCTACAATTTTTAGTTTAAATTGTCTACATTTCTTTTAATTACATATATAGCTGTACCATAATATATCTAAGCATACATACTTTGCCATACCTACTATAATAAAATTCAAATAGCACTTTGTCTATACATTGATTATATATTTTCGCGAAATTTCAATTGGACTGTATCATAGCTTAGGTATCTAACGATATAGAACACTTTTTTTGTAATTATTGTCTGTCTGTTTATTTGTTATTCTACAGACTTGATAATAGTTACCTAGGAAGTTATATTATCACGCAAAAACCCGTAAATGCGGTTTTCGCCAACATGTTATCTGAAGACCCGACCATAATCTTATATAAAATATATTCTTAACTGTACCGGACGGGCGAACTCGGGGCTGAGGTTACTATGGCGATGGTTACGATAACAGCCGTCAAGTCGCTGACGTCCTATACACGGTGTGTGGACTGTACTATAGCGATTACTGGTCTCGGTGTGGAGGCGCTGAAAGGCGTGTCATACGATGTGCGGGTCGGGACTTCGATAAATCATACACATGCTTCACTGTTCAGTTGTCTTGAGGTTTCTGGCTGGCTCCATTCGGTTCTTGAGGCTTGAAGATGAGGTTTCTTGAGCACCTAATATCGATCGATACGGTGTCGCTTAGGTACCCCAGATCTTTACCGTAACGAGAGCCGGCCAGAAACCACTGTTCAACAATTTTATTATATTTAAAAAATTACACATTTCTGCTTATAACTATAGAACTATGCTAGCTAGCGTGATGGTACAACCAGTGCCGCGTAGGGCACGAAAAGACCTAGCTAGCGTTATAACGTTTATCTTTCGGAAGTTAGGTCTAGGTATAGATAACTTAGGTTTTATGCTAAAAATCTAAGCTGCGGTCATATTTACAAAGAGAAAAAGTTTAATAACTTCATAACTATGATATATAGGAATATAATTCCTTCAACATCCTATAGCGCCTTTCTTAGCGCATAAATAAAACACAATAGGTAAAACGTTTTATTAAAGCCTTATGACCTAGGAACACTGATATACCTAACTTGAGATAAAAAATGTACATTTTATTAGTAATGTTTACATATTCACAAAATATTTCTATAAACTATAGGAGAAACACAATATTACGTTATTTACACTATTTAACTATATTAATTAGGTCTATATGTGACCTAATTCAACACTATTTCTGAACTATAAACTTTATGGGTACAGTATACTTAAATAACACGTATGAAATTTATAATCATAATATGAATCTTAAGTTACTGTTGACGTTGTCGCGAACATCTCTCCCGCCGTGCAGCGACGCGCAGACACGTCGGCTGGCTCGTAGCGCTGCTGCAGACAACCCGGTGAGCGATGTCATCTCGGCAAGGGCACCAACTTCTTTGAAGGACGTCTCAGGACTCCCGCCGCTGTTCGCACGTCCACCGTGCGCACCTGTCCGTCAGCACCGGGGTAAACGGCAATGACTCGGCCGCGCGGCCATGTGTTGCGCGGCAGCTGACCGTCAGCGATGAGTACGAGGTCGCCGACCGCGAAGTTGAGGCCCGTTCCGTGGGGCTCCCGCCGGTGTTGGAGTTCGGGCAGGTACTCGCGCACCCAGCGACGCCAGAACAGGTCCGCCAGGATCTGTGCTCGCCGCCAGTGCCTTTTGCTATCGATGTCGGCCTCGCTGAAATCGCCGAGGGAAGGGAGACGAGCAGATCCCCCGAATATGATGTGGTTCGGGGTGATAGCTTCGTCGTCGTCGATGCTCACGGAGACGTGTGTGAGCGGCCGACTGTTGACTGTGTATTCGGCCTCACACAGCAGCGTCGCCAGGACTTCCTCATGCGGGTGACGGTCGTGAAGAACGGTGTAGAGTGTGGTCTTCACGCATCTGACGAGACGCTCCCATGCGCCTCCCATGAAGGGCGCTGAGGGCGTGATGAAGCGCCATGCGACGCCACGACGACTCGCCTCTGCTCCTATGGCCTCTCTCATCTCTTTGTCGGCGCCATGCATGTTCGTACCGTTGTCCGAATATATTTCTGTGGGGCAGCCACGGCGTGCAGCAAACCTTCTCAGCGCTAAGATTGCGGAGTCAGCGCTGAGACTGGCGGCCACCTCTAGGTGTATGGCTCGGGAGGTGAGACACGTGAATAGCGCCACGTATCTCTTCTGATGCTGTCTTCCTACGGTCACGGAGAGCGGCCCGAAGTAGTCAAGGCCGGTGTAGGTGAAAGGCCTCTGATGGTGAGCCAGACGCGCCCTGGGCAGGTCCCCAGTGGCCGGCTCCGGAGGTCGCGCCTTTCTGATGCGACACTGTAAATATTGTTGTACTATTTTCTTCGTCGTAGGCCGCAGGCGAAGAACCCAATAGTGCTGGCGTATCTCATTGATCACCAACTCTGTTCCGCTGTGATGCAAGTTTCTGTGGGTCCAGTCTATATAGAGCTGCGTAATACGGTGATCGCCATCCAGGATCGGCGGTCTCTTTGTTTTCTCTGGAATGTTTTCTGTAGCTATTATACGACTGCGCAGAGTGATCATACCGTTGTTCATCTCTGCGGGCAACGAATATAGGCGGCTGTTTCGGTCGACACCCCTCCCGCGCCGCAGCTCCAGGAGGTCGGCGCCGAAGGAGTCCTCTTGTACTGCCTTCACTAGAAGGTCCTCGGCGCCGTGGGTGTGTTCTGCGGACAGAAGCACGATGTTCCGGGAGCTGACAGCGGGGCGAGGTGCCGCGCTCCCCGACGTGGTTTTCGTGTTCGTCTTGCGCCAATCTGGATCCTTCTCTCGGGATTTTGCTGATCTCTTGTATAGAACCTGTCTCTTGGTTGTTCTACACAAGCCTATAAACTGTAGAACTCTCGCGGTAGCGCGCAATAGGCGCTCCCACCTTGAAAATCTGTTAGGGTCAGGAATAGCTTCTAATATCTTTATCTGTGCTCTCCGGGACTCTGTCACTGTTGTTGTTCGCTCTTCGCCTGTGTTCTCCGTGACGACAGGCTTTTCACTGGGCCAAAAAGACGAATCTTCTGACAGGAACGACGGTCCGTTGTACCACGGGTGATGAGAGTTGAAGTCTGCAGGGACGTCTCTGGTAGCAGCGTCGGCGATGTTCAACTTCGTAGGTACCCAGCGCCAGTCATCTATTTTGCTGTATTCTTCTATAGTGGCCAGTCGATGTGCGACGAACGGCTTGTAAGCTCGGGGGCCTTTTCTTATCCATGCCAGTACTGTCTTGCTGTCTGTCCAGTATATTGTAGCCTCCGGTTTCACGCGATGTTCTTCTATTACAGCTACAGCGATGCGGCTTCCCATTACGGCGGCCTGGAGCTCGAGGCGCGGTATGGAGATGACTTTGAGTGGTGCCACTCTCGCCTTGGCCATGACAAGTGATACGTGCACTCTACCGTCAGGTGTAGTAGCGCGCCAATATACCGCTGCTGCGTAGGCTGTCTCGCTGGCATCTGTGAAGACATGTACTTGTAGCGATTCTGCTTGGCTGAATCCGGGGTAACATCTGGGTATTCTTACAGCCTGCAGGTCTTCCATATGGCGTATCCATGATGACCACAACTTCGATAGACTGTCGTTGAGCTTCTCGTCCCATTCTGTTCGGTACCGCCAGGCTTCCTGTAGTATTTTCTTCGCTTGAACTGTCACAGGTGCTGCTAATCCGAGAGGATCGTACAATGACATCACGATTTTCAACGCTTCTCTCTTGGTAGGTGTCGTCTTCTTCAACAGCTTTTCAGGGAGTCGTACGAGCTTGAGGTTGAATCTGAGTTCATCATCTCTCGGGTTCCATATTAAACCAAGTACTTTCTCTTCACATCCTTTACTGGCAATACTGACATTTTCTGTCGGGTTTTGACTCGGTTCCATGTTCTCCTTGACCTCGCTACTGTTAGAAGCCCATTTGCGTAGTTCAAAATGCGCTTCTCTGTGTATGTCCCGAACCTTGGTTGCTACGCGTGTCGCCTCTTCTTCGCTTGGAAAGCTGTCTAGATAGTCGTCCATGTAGTGGTTCTCTACGATAGCTTCCACTGCTTCAGGACTCACGTGCTGGTGTTTCTGAGCGTTCCAGTTCTTGGCGAAGATTGCTGTGCACGGTGAGCTTGCTGCGCCGAATATAATTGACTTCATGCGGTATTCTTGAGGGGCGCCCTCCCGCCGGTCACCTCTCCACAGGTAACGGAGTGCGTCTCTGTCTTCTGTTCTGACTCGCACCTGCATGAACATCTCTGCTATGTCCGCTGAGACGGCGACGCGATGGCGACGGAATCTCATCATCACGCCTGGTAGTGACTGTAGCAGGTCCGGTCCTGTGAGGAGGCAATCGTTAAGTGACATCCCTTTCGTTTTCGCAGCGGCGTCGTGCACTATGCGCAGCTTCTCTGGCTTCATGGGGTTGTGGACATCGAAGTGAGGTAAGTACCAAGTCTTCCCGGGTGTAGTTTCCCTTGGAGCTTCTTCTGCATATCCCTTTTCTATTAGCGAGTTCATCTGTTCTGTATATCTTGCTTTCAGCTCGATATTTCTATCTAATTTCTTCTCTATATACGCAAGCCTCTTTGTTGCGTTTTCATAACTATCGGGCATAACAATTTCTGTATTCTTCCAGAGAAGAGCCGTTTCTATATGCCCATCTTCTATCTGTTTCGTACTCTTCTCCAGAATTTCTTCGGCCTGCTTTGCCGGATCTGTCTTCGGACGACGTGGATTGATAATCAAAGATTCGAGCGCAAAATATTCTCTCAGCTGTGCCTCTAGGTTTTCTTCTGTGCTTGACACTTGATGAACAAAGTGAACGCTGTGTCCTAGCGTTCGTGAGCGCGCGCCGTGCAACACCCATCCAAGTGGTGTCAGCGATGCGACGGGTTGGTGACCAGGGCCTCTCTTCATATCACTCGCGATGAGAAGATGCCAGTTGTCTTGCCCGATGAGGATCTTCGGCACGCCAACGTCGTACACCAACTTGTCTTTGATGTCTTGCAGGTGTGTGCAGTCCCTGAGATCTTCCTCGGTGACCTTTTGCGGCGTCAGGTGCAGTCCTGGAACTGTGTGCGCGCACAGTGGCACTTCCTTGCCTTCAGTGGCTCTCATTGTAATGTCTATTCTTCTTGACTTCGGCATGTCTATAGAAGTGTCACCGATAGCACGTATCGTGAAAGGGTCCAGGCTTCCTTCTGCTCCGACCGCGTTGGCTATGTCTTCATCTATGAGGGAGATCGTGGAACCATCATCTAACAGCGCGAACGTAGATGCCTCTCCCGCCGGTCCGACAATCTGCACAGGAACTATCTTCAGGTAGGCTTGGGGTTTGGCTGTCATACTCGAACTTGCAACCACTTCACTTTTCTCACTGTCAGCTTCTGGTGTTCTGTTTTTCCTTTCGTAGTGCAGAAGCCGGTTGTGTGTTGCGGTGCATCCCCCTACGTCGCATTTCCTTGACTTGCATGTATGTCCCTGGCGGCGTGAGCGCAGACATCTGAAGCACAGGCCGTGCTTCTTGGCCAGATCCCATCTTCTGTCAGCGTCGCTTGCTAGAAACTTCTGGCAGCCAGACGGGTAGTGTCCCTCGCGTTCGCAGATCTTGCAGTACTGTGTGGTAACTGGGTACTTCTCGGTAGCTGTGTGGGTCCTCTGCACGACGCGACGCGTAGGCTGGCCGTCAGTGATGTTCTCTGCCGGCGCGAAGGCACTGCAGTAGCGAGCGTATTTGGTGACGAAGTCGCTGAATCGGCTGAGGTCCGGCTTCGAGTCGTATTTTTCTGTGTAGGTCCGGTACCACTGTACGCGTAGCGAGTTCGGCAGCTTCTCGGTCAGCACACGCAGGAGCTCCGCATTGATGAGGTAGTGTTCTTTCTTCAATGCTTGAAGTGTCACTACACCGCTTCTTATTTTGCTTGCGAACGTGCAGATGTCCTTCGGTGCTTCGCTACATCGTGGCAGCGTCCTCAGCTTGTCTGTCTCCGCTTGGGCAATGGAGTCTGGTCTTCCGAATTGTAGCTCCAATTCCTTCATGATGTCGTCCGGTTTCGCATGTCCAATCAGTTCCGAACTGACGGTTTCAAGTGCTCTTCCTTTGAGACTTTTTCTCAATCTTGCTGTATTTTCCACGTCGTTGAAATATCTTCTCGTGGTGTCGTATATCGCACGAAACGACAACCACTCGGTATGCGCCCCGCTGAACGTTGGTAGTGTCATGATGACCTTCGATACCGCTGGGTGTGGCGACGGACCAGCGGTGTCCAGCGGCTTCCTATCCACGAGCGCTGCTATGGCGGAGGTGAGTTCAGTGATAAACGGCTTCAGTGAATCTCCTCCCTGTTGACGAATGGCCTTTTTCTTCAAAGGGTCTTCATCCTGTTTGTTGACGTCTTCAGCGTCCTGTAAATTGTTGACAGTTTTCGTGTCACTATTGGCCCTGGGGGCCGGGGCCGGCAGATCGGTTCTTCTTCCGATGTCGGCTTCTATATTTTCTATCTGCGGTTCCGGAGCCTCTTCTAACCACGATCGCACGTAGTTGTCCTTCGAACGGCCATCTTCTTCGTAGTCATCCGATTCCGCAGCAGATTCCGATTCTGTAGCGCCAACTGCGCCAACTGTAATCTAATCTTCAAGATTTCTTCACGCGCTTTCAACACGTTTCTATTCGACCGGTTTGTCGTCACTGACCGCACCGTTCGACGTTCCTCTTGAATTTTCTGTATCTGTTCTGATCTATCTTCAATACTGCTCGGAGCCGCACGCGAACACAAACTTTCTGCAGGCCGCAATGTTCGATTCGAATCTTCTACCGTACGGTGAGCAGCCGCCCGTTCACTCGACGCAACGCGCAGTGTCGACTCGGCGGCGACCGGAACGCACGGCAGTGTACCGGCGCTTGTCGACGGAGACCGCGGCGCCATCTGGTGTCGAATGCACGGAGCTTCGGTGCGCGCGGGCGTCGGGACGCTCGTCGACGGTCCTGCTTCAGCGTCGATTGTCCATGCTTCAGGAGCTCTCCCTTTGGATCTTGTCACCGGCATCTTGATAGATCTTCTGTAATACGTCTTGATTCTTCAATTTTCAGGCGTGGAACGTCGACGGGACACGCTTTTCAGGCCTCCTGTGGGATCCGGCTCGAAGGACCAGCAAATGTACCGGACGGGCGAACTCGGGGCTGAGGTTACTATGGCGATGGTTACGATAACAGCCGTCAAGTCGCTGACGTCCTATACACGGTGTGTGGACTGTACTATAGCGATTACTGGTCTCGGTGTGGAGGCGCTGAAAGGCGTGTCATACGATGTGCGGGTCGGGACTTCGATAAATCATACACATGCTTCACTGTTCAGTTGTCTTGAGGTTTCTGGCTGGCTCCATTCGGTTCTTGAGGCTTGAAGATGAGGTTTCTTGAGCACCTAATATCGATCGATACGGTGTCGCTTAGGTACCCCAGATCTTTACCGTAACGAGAGCCGGCCAGAAACCACTGTTCAACAATTTTATTATATTTAAAAAATTACACATTTCTGCTTATAACTATAGAACTATGCTAGCTAGCGTGATGGTACAACCAGTGCCGCGTAGGGCACGAAAAGACCTAGCTAGCGTTATAACGTTTATCTTTCGGAAGTTAGGTCTAGGTATAGATAACTTAGGTTTTATGCTAAAAATCTAAGCTGCGGTCATATTTACAAAGAGAAAAAGTTTAATAACTTCATAACTATGATATATAGGAATATAATTCCTTCAACATCCTATAGCGCCTTTCTTAGCGCATAAATAAAACACAATAGGTAAAACGTTTTATTAAAGCCTTATGACCTAGGAACACTGATATACCTAACTTGAGATAAAAAATGTACATTTTATTAGTAATGTTTACATATTCACAAAATATTTCTATAAACTATAGGAGAAACACAATATTACGTTATTTACACTATTTAACTATATTAATTAGGTCTATATGTGACCTAATTCAACACTATTTCTGAACTATAAACTTTATGGGTACAGTATACTTAAATAACACGTATGAAATTTATAATCATAATATGAATCTTAAGTTACTGTTGACGTTGTCGCGAACATTAACAAATATCACGCTATCACCTATGGCTGCCGAGCAGTGCCATTTTTAAAGCATCTTGAATTTAAGCATCACACTAAATTAATCGTAATGAGATATTAACAAAAGCATAGTGTGTATCTTAGGCTAACCTTTAGTCTTTATCTCATGAAATCTTTATTTCTATCTAAACTTATCACAATTTATTATTTATTATTTTGATAATATTAAAAAAAAAATTATAATAGCATGTAATAAAAAAAAAAACGAAAAATAAAGCTAAACATTTTTGCCATAATTATATTTTTTGCGAAGAATCTTAACTTCGGTTTTTAAAAATGACGTTATTTGGTCACTGCCATCTAGCGGTAATAATTTGAACCAGTCCATGCATGCTTTGAATTATATTCGCTACACTAGATGACGTCACTTTTTAAAAGTCGATGTTAAGATTTTCGGAGAGCAGTATAAATATTATGACAACAGTAAGTTACTCGGCGTCGATTAGGTGGATTGGATGTTTTGGTTATTTCGATCTGATTTGAGATTATTGGTTTCGTGTGTTGTCTTTGATTTCGTTGTTGATGTTGATTGTGTGATCGGCTGTCGCTGTGGAGTAAGGGAATTCGAGGTCTTTACAGATCACTATCGAATGCTCTTGCTCTGCGGAATTTTATGATTTTCATGCGGATCCGGATAGATACAGTATACACTAGGAACTTACCTAATAGTTTCTGTCATCATCTTATTAACGGTACCTATATTATCTAAGGCCATTCGGAATTAGAATAAGGTAATATTTATAATAGGTATATAAATACTTAAAATTAAAATGCCTTCTCGAAAATAAACAAATTTATCGCATACTTCCAGAAGTGCTAAAAAAATGAGACTACAAATGTCCCAAGAGACCGATGATGAGCGTGAGGCTCGCTTAACTGCTGAGTGGGAAAGAGGCTCAGCATCTCTCTCTACCGAAACTCTTACTCAACACGAAAACCGATTGAGTATTGCCAGGAAGCGACAGTTCTCATCCCGTGCCGCTGAAACACTTAGACAGCGCGAGGCACGACTAAAAGGTGATCGGGATCACCACACAGGATCTCGGGCTTCGGAGACATTTATGCAACAAGAAATGCGGCTCACGGCTAACCGAGAGCGGCATGCGCAGTCTCGCGCTTCAGAGACATTTACGCAACATGAAATGCGGTTCACGTCTGACCGAGAGTGGCATGCGCAGTCTCGCGCTTCAGAGACATTTACGCAACATGAGAGCACCGCGCTTTTGAGACGCTTTCTCAGTATAAAGCTCGGCTCATGATGGACAGAGAGCGCCACAGAGAGTACCGGGCTTCAGAAACAATTACACAGCGGGAAATTCGAATGATAGCTGATCGAGAGCGTCACTCCAATTCTCGCGCTTTGGAAACAGCAATACAACGCAAGGAGCGCTAATCGTTGTCGAAGAGGTGTCCCTTTAGAAGATGTGCCTGGTGGGATTTTTAAGGAACAAGTAATCAGACGCAAGTAATCAGATGAAGTCGTTAGAAATTGTTTTTACCGACTTAAGATCCTATACAAGATTCGTAGTCACCTAAGCGTCCCCCTGCGTGAGCAACTTGTAGACTCCTTGGTTGTATCGAAATTTAATTATTTAGATACTGTTTACGGACAGAGAATATTAGTCAAAACAGCTGCTCTTGTCCAGCGAGTACAGAATGCATGCGCTCGTTTTTGTTACTCAATACCGCCAAGAAGTCATGTTACACCATTTTTGAACAAGCAAAATTTACTAAGAATGTCCTACAGACGAGAAGTTCACTTAGCCACATTATTATTTGGTATCATAAATACTAAATTGCCAAAATATTTGTACACTAAAATGGTATGGATTAGCGAAAATAGTAAATTTCCAAAGAGATCAATATCTGGCCCATTACATGTTCCATCGCACAAAACCACCGCTTTTCGTGGAAGTTTTCGATATAACGCTACTAAGTGCTGGAACAACCTGCCACCGCCGATACGCAATTCAACCACCGTTCAAACTTTTAAGTACAAAGTTAAAAGAATGTTGTTGCTGAAACAGTTAACAAGCACATAGTAGCTCAGTAAGTAGTTTTAAAAATATTTACAAATATTACGTATTCTTATTTTCGTACAATTTTATTATTATAAGTGGGATAGCTTATAATAAATTAATTGGACATGTATTTCTATTTTTATATTAATCACTAATGTAACCTAAAAATGCACTATAATATTACTAATTTTATAAAATCATATTGCTCATTTTCTATTTTAATTTAATCTTAATATATCAAAAAATTTACAAATTATTTGACATCGATTTTAATCTATCATTGACATATACCTTTTTCTTATTGTTTATTTATGAATTCACTAAATTGACATTTAATGTATCTATGCCTGTTTCTGCAGGCCTTCATATCTGTAACCGACTATTTACTATCATAACAAACTATGTAAGTACCTAATAACTTTTTATTCACTGCATGACTCATTTATTAATAATTAAATTTGAATATTACTAATTCTTATAAATTAGAACTATATCTCCATTTATTACCTTATACACTACATTATCTCAATCAGACTAACCTTTACAACCCGCTAGCCGCCGAGAGGCGTCAGCTGAAAATCAGCGCTGCAGTTAGTACTGCAGCAACATGCTGAGCTGATGCCTTTTTGCTATACAATACCATACCGAGCCTAACAGTACCTGTTTGTTTATTAATTTTATATGTGATTGACTTTTTCGTTGTATATTTCAAGTTCTTAGCTAATATTTTTTCTTATTATTTATAATTTTATGTTTGGTAATTATTGTGTAATCGTGTATTGTAAGCAAATAAATAATCTTTCTTTCTTTCTTTCTTCTTTCATTTACACTGTGCAATGTGAGTTTCTTCAAGCGATCATCGAGTGACTTAGCATGCACGTAGTCAGGAGTAAAGAAAAGGGCATTGTATACTGATTTCCATACGGGCGAAGCTGCGGGCACAACTAGTTATATTATAAAACTTAGTCATATGACAGTGACAGTAAAAATTACTCACATATTTTATACTTCTAAAACCGTAAATAATAAGTAGTACGTAGTAGTAATAGTAATAGTACTATTTATGGCGTTTTAGTTGCTTACAATACTGGGATACTTACGCATTGCCGCGAAAATAATATAATAATATGCCATTATGGCAACTATAGACAAAGGAATAAAATATTTGATAAAAGGTAAGTAATCTGCGAAACTTTTACCCACCACGCAAAAGGCAATAACAGTATCATCAGTTTCCTGTAATGCAATGATATTGCCCGGGGCTAGTCAGCCTACTTAATGCCACCAAATAATTGTCAACTACTTACTTATGTCTGTGTTTTCAATTTAAAAGATTGAAGAATCATTCTCTCCATCAAATATCTGCAATCTGTCAGTACCAAAATCCTTAGCCTATTTATTTGACCTTAGATCAATACGTCAACTAGAATCCACTTACGTTTCATCAGAGAGCACCTTGCTAATAGCCGCTTCAAGTTCATCAGCCATGTCTTCTGCCAACGTGACCATGATACCAAATCCTTTGCTTTGCACGGAATTCATGTTGACAAACTGGTCTGCCATGACTGGTATACCGACTAGCGGTACGCCGTAATGTACTGCTTCTGTGGTAGATAGTTGGCCACCATGGGTTATAAAGAGCTTAAGGTTTGGATGCGCTGAAATATTAAAAATAATATGTTATTATAATCTTCTTCTAGTTGGTATTGTATCTTTTTCATCTAATTATCATTGGCGTATCCCAGAGAGCCTAGAAATGCGATTCCCCACAAAAACAATGCAAGGTTGTTTGACTGTGTTCTTTTATGGCAAGGAGGACCCGCCTAGGGAAGGTATGTTACTGCGGTTTTTATAGTTGCCTAGCTTGGGATTTAACTTAAAATCAGAGTCACGGTTAATCTAGTTTAGTAAAACTATGGGGTGTGTGGCCAGAGAACCTCCTAGTGTGCCTGACGGCTGCTGGTCCCTTCTACACTTTTTGTGGGATGGAACAGCAGGCGTTGGGCCGGTACACCCCGGGCAACTCGGGTAATAGTGTCCTTTCGGGGGCATTATTACTCGTGGCTAATACTCTGGCACGCGCGTAGGGAACCCGAGGCAATTTGTCTCGGGGTTATCGGCCCGCGAGGGCCGCGTTTGGGGGTCTCTCCACGTGTTCCTCTGAATAGCAGAGCACACGTGGATGTGAGACGGGGGGGATAGAGGAAGAAAACCTCTTTAAAAAATCACCAGTGGGGGCTGTAAGGCTGGGGCGAGTTGCGTAGGCGTCCTGCCCAGTCGGTTTTGGGGCGGGTGGATCGGTCCAGCATGGACTCCCATCCGGCCCAACAAGGGGGGCACAGAGGAAGAAAACCTCTTAAAAAAATCACTAGTGTAGGCCGTTAGGCCAGGGTGGAAACTTAGGTTTCTACTCAGTTGGGCGGTCTTGGGGCGGGTGGATCGGTTCAGCATGGACCCCCATCCGGCCCAACCCGTAACCCTGAACTGACAGGACCGGGGGCCTTCGGGCTGCGAGGAAGAAAACCTCTATAAAAATAACCCAAAGCTCAAGCTTAGTGGCCCGGCGAGGGGCTGTATGGCTGGGGGGAACCCAGTCATTAGGGCCACTTAAACCCAACTAATAATGATGTCGGACAATAGTGAAATACTACCCCAGGGGGGTACCGGGCGCTCAGCGCCCGGAGAATCCCCCACGGAGCCTTCGGGCTTCGTCTGCCCCTCGTATTCTGGGGGGGGCACCCAACATCATGCCAGCGCCGTGCCGCGCGAAATATCCGGCACCGAGTATTCCGCGGAGTCGGACACTGACGCCGCGATGAGAGTCACCTTGGGGTCAGTCCCGGACAAGGCGACTCTAGCGCGAAAGCGCAAGCGCCGCACCCGTCGGACCCATTCAGGTTCCGACGGAGAGTCGAGCGCAGCGCCGATCCCAAAGGTTGGGACGGCCCGAAGGGGCAGGGACCGGCCCGGAACACCGGGCCTTTCGGCCATGCGAAGGCGGCCGAAGAGGCCGCAGCTAAACGCGCTGCGTCAGAGCTGTGCGCAGAGGAGGAGGTGGCGCTGCTCGCGCGGAAAATACGTCCACAGGGGAGTAGCCCCACCCCGAAGTCGGTGACAGAGGCGGTGCAGCGGGTCCTTGACGGTTCCGAGATTGTGACGAAGGTGGCGTCCAAGTCTCGGAACCTCAAAGGGACATTCCAAAAGCACCTCAAGGAGGCGGCGACCGCAACGAAGGCGTCGGTCGATTATCTGGCCGACAAATTCTGGTGGAGCTGCGCCGGGAGATGGTGCGGCTCAGGGCCGAGACCAAAGGGCGGGCACCTAAGGAGGCGCCTCAGCTGTCCGGTAAAGAGCTGGACATGCAGGCGTCCTTCTTTAAATATGTGGACGCCCGCATAGAGGGTCTCGGCGACCGGCTGCTGCCGTCGCCAAGCTATCGGTCGCGGCTGCAAGCCGCGCCCCCTGCGGCTACTGCTGCGTCCTCCAAAAGGTCACCACCGATGCCGCCGGCGCCGCCATTGGGGTCTGGTCCCACGCCCCCAGTAGGCAGTAAGAAATCTGGCGGGAGGAAGTCAGCCAACGACTTTCCGCCCCTTCCATCACCCAGGGCTCCTCCGCCCCAGAGCTTGCAGCGAGGCCCCGCCAGGCCCGCGCCCCGTACGCCGTCAACCCCCGTGCCTTCCATCCCTCAGGGTGAGGGTTGGCAGACGGTGCGAAATATGGGCAAGGCTCGCCGCAAGAAGGCCAAAAAGGCCGCTGCGGCTGCTGCTGCGGCTGCTACTACGGCTACTGCTGCGGCAGTCACAGTTGCAGTAAGACCTGGCCCCGTGAACCAAGGCGGGGCCAAGAGAAAGAAGCGGAGGAGAAACAGACTCCGAGCGCCAAAGTCAGCTGCCGTGGTTATCACGGTGCTACCGGAGGCGGCTGAGCGCGGCCTGACGTATCAGGCCGTGCTCTCCACGGCGAGGCGGAACGCCGAGGACATTACGCACCTCGGAGCCAGGGTCCGCCAAGCTCATACAGGAGGCCGCATCCTGGAGTTTCCCGGAGCTGACGGAGGCGAAGCGGCAGATAACATTGCTGCTAAGCTCAGGAGTCTGTTTCCTGAGACGGATGGTGTGAAGATTACGAGGCCGGTAAAGTGTGCAGAGATGCGCATCACCGGCCTCGATGATTCGGTGTCCGCGGAGGACGTCTCTGGCGCCATTAGCGCCAGAACTGGTTGTGCCGTGGACGCCATACGGATTGGCACCATCCGTCCTGGCCCTGGAGGGGTCGGTGCCGTGTGGGCGCAATGCCCTGTCGCCGTGGCCAAGCTGCTGGCTGATGCCGGGCGTCTGCTCGTGGGCTGGAGTTCGGCCAGGGTCCACATCCTGGCCGCTCGGCCCATGAGATGTTTTAGGTGTGGGGGAGCTGGGCACGCTCGTATTAAGTGCCCTAGCCCTGAGGACCGCAGCGACGCCTGTTATCGCTGCGGCCAGCCTGGGCACGTCGCTGGAGCGTGCAAGACGACCTCGCACTGCCAGGCGTGCGCGGCAGCTGGTCGAGCAGCTGCCCACTTCCGTGGCGACAGAGGGTGCAAATCCCCGCCCACAAAACGCGTAGAGGGGGGCAGCCCATCGGCCCCGGCTGATCTATCTATCGGCTATCTTCTGAAGTAAAACCGCCCTCAGCGGTGGAGGAGGGGATGTCGACCTAGTCATAGTCGTTGGTGTGTACTTCTCCCCCAACAGGAGTCTGGCAGATTTCGAGGCCTTTCTCAACAACTTGGAGGCCTCGATACGGCGGATATCATCTAGCCGCATCCTTGTGATGGGGGACTTTAACGCAAAGTCTACTGCGTGGGGGTCCCCCCGCACGGATGTCCGAGGAAGGGCGGTTGAGGAGTGGGCCGATGCGGCGGGCCTCTGTTTGCTGAACAGGGGCGCCGTCAACACATGCGTGCGACGGCAGGGGGGGTCGATAGTGGACCTCTCGTTTCTACCCCTGCCCTCGCCGCACGCGTAAGGGGATGGCGTGTCCTGGAGGAGGTAGAGACCCTTTCGGACCATCGCTACGTCCGTCTGGACGTCTCCCTGCTTCGGGACCCTAGCAGGGGTCATCGCCCGTCGGCGGGCAGAACTTCTCGCTTTCCGCGGTGGGCTGTGAAGAGGCTGAACCGGGACCTATTGGAAGAGGCAGCCATAGTTCAAGCTTGGCTGTCTCCTGCACCCCCGTCTGGGGAGGTAGACGCTGGGGCTGTCCGCTTTCGCGACAGCATCCAAGCTGTTTGCGACGCGGCCATGCCCCGAGTGCGACACTGGACCCCGAAGGGGGTCTACTGGTGGTCCCAGGAGCTGGCGGACCTCCGTGCGGCCTGCATTCGTGCCCGGAGGCTGTACACACGCAGCCGAGGCCGTCGCCACCGCGATGAGCGAGAGGAGGGCCGACTGTATGACGCGTATCGCGAAGCGAAAGCGTCTCTGCAGTCGGCCATCTGCCGCGCCAAGGAACGGGCGAAAAGTGAGATGCTGGAGGGTCTAGACCTTGACCCCTGGGGGCGCCCATATCGGGCGGCGCTGAACAAGCTCCGTGCGCGGGGCCCCCCCTTACAGAGACTCTCCAGCCCAACTTCCTCTCCGAGGTGGTCGAGGAGTTATTTCCTGACCGGGCAGGGCACATGCCTCCGACAATGGCCCCATCGGGAGGCCGAAATCGGGAGGTGGACCTTAGTGCTACCCCGGTTACAGATGCGGAGATGGGGGCGGCTGTCTTGCGGATCTGCTCCAAGACGACCGCCCCTGGACCTGACGGTGTGCCGGCGCGAGCTCTCGTGCTGGCCCTCGATTACCTGGATGTCCGCCTCGGGGAGCTTTTCGACGCGAGCCTGGTGTCGGGACGATTCCCTGAGTGCTGTAAGGAGGGGAAGTTGGTACTGCTGGCCAAGCCGGGACGGCCTCCAGAATCGGCCGCGGCGTACAGGCCCATAGTGCTGCTGGACGAGGCGGGCAAGATGTTTGAGAAAATTCTCGCCACCCGCATCGTCCGGCACCTGAGCACGGTCGGTCCCAACTTGTCGGACGCTCAGTTCGGATTCCGGGAAGGACGTTCGACGGTCGGGGCCATTATGCACCTGAGAGCCGCGGCCGAGGAGGCGGTCGCTGGCGGCGGTGTTCTGTTGGCGGTGTCTTTAGACATCGCCAACGCGTTTAATAGTCTGCCATACAGCTGTGTCCAGGGGGCGCTTCGATATCACGAAGTACCTTTTTACCTGGAGCGGCTGGTGGCGGACTATCTGAGAGGCAGGAGTGTCCTCCTCGAGGTTCGAGGCGAGGTTTGGCGGCGGCCCATGTCGTGCGGTGTTCCGCAGGGATCGGTTCTTGGTCCACTCCTGTGGAACATGGGGTACGACTGGGCCCTACGTGCTGTCCTACTCCCCGGGCTGAGCATCATCAGTTACGCTGACGACACCCTCGTCACAGCCCGTGGGGGTACCTTCGAGGAGGCGGCCCGTTTGGCCACCGTGGGGGTTTCCCAGGTGGTCGGGCGTATCGAGGCGCTGGGTTTACGGGTGGCTATTAACAAGACGGAGGCCCTGGTCTTTCATGGGCCCCGTCGCAGTCCACCCCGCGGCGCCTCGATAATGGTGGGCTCGACGCGCGTTCCCGTCCAGGCCCGCATGAAATATCTGGGCTTGGTGCTGGACGGAAGGTGGCACTTCGACGAGCATTTCAGACAGCTCGCCCCGAAGCTTCTCGGCGCTGCGTCCACCCTTGGGCGGCTATTGCCAAATTTGGGCGGGCCCAGTGCTGGTTGCCGGCGACTTTACGCGGGGGTCATCCGGTCGATGGCGCTTTACGGCGCACCGGTGTGGGCGGACTCCCTGACCGCTCAGTGCAGGACTCTCTTGCGGAGACCGCAGAGAGTCATAGCGGTCAGGGTAATACGTGGATACCGCACGGTGTCGGCCGACGCAGCTTGCGCGTTGGCCGGTGCACCCCCGTGGGATTTGGAGGCTGAAGTGCTCGCCGAAGTGTTTGCAGTGAGTGAGGCGGTGCGGGAGGAGACGGGTTGTCGTCCCTTCCCGACAGTGATTGAGTGCGCGCGCAATCGAGCCCATCAAGGCATGATTTTAAAGTGGAAGGCGCGGCTGGAGGCGCCCTTGGCTGGTTTCAGAACCGTTGGGGCCCTCCAGCCGGTATTGGAGCGGTGGGCAGGGCGGCAGCATGGGACCCTTTCCTTCCGGCTGGTGCGGGTGTTGTCAGGGCACGGTTGCTTTGGCAAATACCTGCACACGGTCGCTAGGGGGGAACCGAGTCCCGTCTGCCACCACTGCGACTGTGAGGAGGACACGGCGCAGCACACGCTCGAGCAATGTCGTGCTTGGGCGGTGCAGCGCCGTGAACTCATTGAGGTTGTGGGTGAAAATCTCTCGCTGCCGGCCGTGATCAAAGCCATGGTCGACAGCGAGAGGAAGTGGGCAGCGGTCGCGTCCTTCTGCGAGGACGTCATCTCGCAGAAGGAGGCGGCGGAGCGGATCCGTGAAGAAAGTATCCTTGCGGATCCGAGCCGTCGCCGGCGAACCGGGCGGCGAAGGCGCGCTTTCGCGCGCCTAATGCCGCGAACGGGAATCGCCCGCCCGCCAGCCATTGAGTCGGTCCGACGCCCTATGTAGTGCCGGGGCGTCGCCGAGGCGTTGTAGACTGCTGGGTGGGTCGCTGAGGTAGTAACTTTTGCCAGCGGCCCATCCAATATAAAAGGCAGCGAGCGTGCACACCGTGGGGTTTTGGTCCGTAGGCCCGAAGAACGGGAGAGCCGGACATAGCCCTCTCGCCTCCCCTTGTGGCGAGAGGGCGTGCATCAGGCGCATTTCCCCACGAAAAAAAAAAAAAAAAAAGTTTAGTAAAACTATATTTGTCAAGACAATATCTGTTAGTAATAAACATTATTTTTTTAACAAAGCTAGCGTTATGATGCATAGAGATAATGAAACTATAACATAAAAAATAGAAATAATATGGTAATCAGGAAGCCAGCTACAAGTTTTCACTTATAAATTACATGGTAATAAAGGCGTGTGAATTAATTTGACCAAGGACACATTAGTGTTACAGTAATTCAAATCAGGCTTCTTGCAAAAGTTATTAAAACTATGAATTGCACGCGTACTATATGTAGATATTTTGCCTATAATTGGTTGAGACTAACGACTTACTGTTAGCTTGCAAGCATACATAATATATTTGTGTGTTTATTATAGATATATCCGATGTTGTTGTAAATACTGTAAGCTTATATTTTATGAATAAATGATTATGATTAAATAATGATCACTGCTTACCTAACGTACTGTCCTGCGGAGCCCATTTTACTAGATGCACATTAGCAGGTACATTTTCCAAATCACTTTCGAACTTCCATATAACCGTTTGGTCTAACTTGCTGAACAGGTTCAGCAGTGACATCTTCATGTCTTCTGACATGCCGTCACTCTTCAAATTCGATCCCATGCTGAAGTATATCACCCCATGTTTGGCTTCGTCCATTAACTTCTGGAGATCCTGAAAATTTTGCAAAAGTATACTGTCACTGTTGTCAACGTATAGTAGATTTGAGTGGCACACCGGCGGACACCAGACACAATAAGTTTTTAATTATGTCTGGCATTCCAAGACTTGACAAGTAGTAGATAAAATAACTAAAATATTTCTTAATGGTTTGGCAATGAATGAGCGATAAGTAGCATTGCGTGCCTGCTTTAATTGCCTTACTATATCCCTATTACCCTTACTATCGCTCGAATGATAAAAAAGTAAATTACATCGTGGATAGGCAAATAAATTAAGCAATGGTGACATATTGTAGTTGGTTTGTTCGTTCAACAATGTATTCTTAATCCATTTTTTAATGTCATTTAAAAGCCCTTTTGGCATCAATGCAAAATTTCGAAGGTGTGCCTAGAAGTGTTGCTATTCAGCAGCCAGTCTCCCCGTGACCATGGCTGCTGAACAGCAACCGAATTACCGAAACGTCGGGGAAAGAGTAAAATTAAATTAAATCTTAATAATTTTAATAATAATTTAATTAGCTTAAAAGTTTAATTGTAGAAGTAGTGTAACAGTTTTCAAAATTATGTAATAAAGTGTCAAATAAACAATGCGATAAAAGCCGTATACATATATAGTAGTTTAATTTAAATGAATAATATTCGCGTAAACAGAAGACAATATTAAATAATAATAATAATAATATAGGTACTTTACCTTTGGCAGAGGTTTTACTTGATCCTGAATATGGTAACCAGCAATGTTTATCGCGTTCTGTGGTAAACTCACAGCTTTGCCTATAGAAGGATGCGAATTGAGGAACATTAGGGAGCCGTTGTAGATTGCATCAAAGTAAGATGGCATGGTGACACCTCTCTTTGCCGCAATTTCAGGGTACACACTATTGTAGGCCCACCATTCTAGCGGTGTTATGAGTAAACTGAAAAATAACAAACATTTTTAGTAGTTGTAGTAGAAGTCCACAGCATGTCATCAACAACAGAAATCCACAAATGCATAATAATATAAGATTTATACGTATTTATATAGATTTAGATTTTTTAATACGCCTGACGTTTTGAGAATCAAAGCCTGTGTCACGGGAAACTTTACAAACATACCATATACAGTCACAAAGAACACCCAGACTCTATCAAGACCCAAAGATTTCTCTATCAAGAAATGTTCAGTGCCTGGTGGCGGCTTGGGTTGTAGCCTCTTACATGAAGCATAAAACCATACTCAGTATAATAGACGTCAAGCACTCTACCTGCCCCTTTTAGGGTAAAGGCGTGAGGCCATACGTGTATGGAGGCCGAAAATAGTATATTTATATCGTCTTAAAGGCAAAAAAAGGCCTAAAATCGGTCTGTGTGGAAAACCTTGGGGGAGGACTATGTCCGGCAGTGGACGTCTTTCGGCTGAAATGATGAAGGCAAAAGACGATATAATTTACGTGACATGTTTAAGACTGCACCGAGCGTAAGACGCGGTTGGACTGCATGACAGAGCTCGAAATTCAAATCAGCGCGCGGCCGCCATAGTTGTATTGTATAAAGGATTTGAAGTGCTTTTTTGATAAATATGTATCTTTATTGTCAACCAATAACTTAAATATTTGGGACGAACAAATTGTAATATAACTATTTATGTTTCTTTTAAGCTGTAAAATAGGATAGATTTCTACTGTTATAATCTAAAAATCACATGCAAATTTACGTAATTTTGTAGGCGAAAATATTAATTATTTTAAATTTTTTACACGGTTTAATTGTAAACACATTCAATGTTACGGTAAATGTATATTTTATATTTGTATTAAACAAAAAGTGTTGATTTTATCAACTTAACTGTGACCACCTGTTTTGGCACATTTCGCTCGGCGCAGTCTTAATAACTAAATTAATTTAACTGGAATCGATCATATACATGTAATTGCAGCTTACTTTGTCAAAAGATATTTCTTTGCAAGTTTCCAGAATTGTTCCACTCTTTGCAAGAAGTCCAATGGTGCTGTATACTTGGAAAATATGTCAACAATGTATGAGGGATTTGGTACTTCGTTTACAAGGCTCAGTGTTTGCCAGTGTGGTTCCGTTGAGCCAACCCAGATCAGTGGAGCTTTGAAGAGTGCAGGAATTCTATAAAATAACACAGAAAATTACAGCCTCGCAATTTCGTGCGTCTTTTCACAATTAAAGTAACGCTTCTATTCC
Source organism: Catocala fraxini (assembly GCA_930367265.1). Taxonomy (NCBI): domain Eukaryota; kingdom Metazoa; phylum Arthropoda; class Insecta; order Lepidoptera; family Erebidae; genus Catocala; species Catocala fraxini. The sequence continues at coordinate 7,412,204 of OV884044.1, read as the reverse complement.
AATTCATAGCATACATCGACGTACGATGCATGCAATCCGACTAAATGCCTCAAGTTGCATATATTATACAAGCCATTACACTATGAAAGGCAAGAAAGTTTTATGATTATTACAGTCATAACATATGTCATGTTATTGGATAAGCATTCGTTAATACGTTGTGGTTTGTATATTTTCATGCTTTATAGCACGAAATTATTAGAAATAGTTCCTTAAATTGTTTTATATTTTATCCAAAACACACCGACATGAACAACTTCCCTTGACACGAATTCTTACCCAGCACCTAATTCCGAGAAAAACCATTCGAGGATAACAGCATCAAATTTCTCATTAGGGTCACTCAACAATTTGACCACACTTGGCTCCTGTAAAAAGTACTTGTGGATTATGTGAGTGAAATAGGAGAATATAATACTGTCTCCAATATCTTTGCCGTTGCCAATCATGTTCTTTATTTTCATGAAATCACCTGCAAATAAAAAAACAATTTTTGAATGAAAATATCTCGGAGCGGTAGCGATTGAGAGTACTGCATTTGTGGTCTTTTGTTTTGTTTTATGAATTGCGAATATAACAGTCATGAGTGTATACAGTAATTGTTACCCATAATCAGAATTTAAAATAGGCTTTCCATATTCGCGTATAATGTCAAAATAACTCGATTGTTTTTTTGTTTTTAAAGACAATTGTTGCACTAGAAATAAGCTCTGTGTCGCAAGGGACTTATATTCAATCAATGGACACAAGAATATCCAGACCCGAAACAATTATTTGTCGATCACACAAATTATTGTCTGGTGTAGAGATTTTTTTATAAATGGCAACTCTCGCTTCAGGTCTAATTCCTGTATCGCGGGGGTACAAACATTCAAACGACGGACTCAAAGAACATCCAGGCTCCGAATAATCATTTGTGGATCACACAATTTTTTGTACCGTGTGGAATTCGAACCTTTTCGAACTGCAGTGGAAGTGGCGAGATGACTACTTAAACCACAACACCATCCGTGCAGCTTAGTATGACTTAGTAATAAAAGCTTTATAATTACCATCATCTGCATGTTTCATCATTTCAGCTCCTATAGAAGATATGTCGATTTCTGTGAGCATAGGCACCGACTTCTCTCTTGGAAACGATGTCATATGCACCACCTGAATATTTTTAATAATATCAAAGTAGGTATTACGAAAATGCATTTTGATTAAGTAAAGAAAATAATGCAAGTAGATATCAGTTAGAAATTCTTAGACACCCTTTGGTAGAATAGCGGAATAGCGTCACAATCGTGATATCACGAGTTCGATGCCTGAATCTACATCTGTATCTAATTGGATTCATTGTTGGAGAGATATTACTCCAAGTTCCTCCTCAGTATTAACTGCATATCTTTTTTCTTTTTTTTTTACGTGGGGGAATGCATTACGCATACCCCTCCGCGGGGGCGGGCGGAGGGGTTATGTCGGACTCGCCGGGGTAAAAGAAAGATGTTAAGAAGAAAATGTACCTCCCGGAATACCGACTAAACCTACCACGGTGTTCCTCGACAAAACCACTATCGACGGGGCCACGTGAATCACATTCGCATGCGGTCGCGACCCCGCCGGGGTTTCGGCCCGCCGTATGAAATGGCAGGCCACTACGCGAAAGACCTACCCAATAGGCACTTCTAACAAATTATCCCTACTGTACCCCCTAGAGGGGAGACGGACTCGACATAGAGGCGCGCGTGGGAACACGCACGCCGCCTCTCGGACCTGGTGCTGAACGGATGGCGGGCAGGCCCACAAAGCCCGCCACCCCCAGGTCAAACCTCACGGTGGCTGGAGGTCGTCTCGCGCCCTCCGGCGCCCGGCTCTGCGGTTGGGGAGAGGGTTTAAACGCTCCCTCTCCCGCTCCGCCGCCTCCTTGATGGAAATCATTTCCTCACAGAAGGAGGCGACGGCGTTCCACGACCTCTCACTCCGGACCATAGACTGAATTACGGCAGGGAGCGACAGGGCAACCAACACGACTGCCGCGATCAATTCACGGCGCTGCGATGCCCAGGCGGGGCAAACCGCCAAAGTGTGCAGCGCCGTGTCCTCAACTACGTCGCGGCAGTCGCCGCAGTGGTGACAAACGGGCGTCTCTTGCCGGCGTATACGACACAGGAACTGGCCAAAACAACCGTGGCCAGTCATTACCTGTGTCAGCCGCAAGGTGAGGGCGCCATGCCGCTTCTCCAGCCACTCCTCAAACACGGGACTTACCGCCACGATCGTGTCGTGCCCGATTAACTGCATATCTGGGTAAACGAGAGACATATTGAATTAATCTTGAGTAAGCAATTATTGTTCTAATAAATGTATAACAAGCAGAAAGTTAATATTTGACTTGATTATCCAAATTTGGTTAGCAATATTCTAGTGCTCTTGCTAGCCTCTCCAGCTAAGTTAGAAGCTTGTATTAAGAGTGGGTTCACGTCGGTAGTGTAATGGATGAAATTCAAACGCGCGACCTCTCGATAGAAAGGCCAATGCTTTATCCATGCTTTTTTTTATTGAACTAGAGCTGGTACAAACAATTTATTTGTTAGCCAGTTACACTGTAAAGTAGTTGACATAATGCATTTTTATACCTCATGGCCACCTTCCAACAGGCGGTCTACAACTGCGTGACCCAGTATACTGTGACTCTTTGATGGCATTATAAAACATACTAGTACCCTAAAAGCCTCGTTTGTAGTTATTAAACTTAATAATAGAACGCCTACAATCTGCTTGAACCGCATCTGAAATAATAGAGAAATATATTATTTATAAACTAAATAATATTAACTAAATTTTGCCCGCGTTTTCGCTCTCCTAAATGTAGGTTAGATTAGTTTAGTAACAGTACTTTTTTCTGGATGAAAGGTACCCTAAGTCCTTTTCTGTAACCTTCACAACGTGCATGCGAAATTTCACGATGATCGGTTAAGTAGTTAAGGCGTGAAAGCGTAACAAACAAACAAACTCACATTCGCATTTATAATATTAGTTAGGATAGCGATTTATCCAACGTCTTCTAGCTCTTAACTACCGCCCGTTAATTTAAAAAGGATATTAAATTAGTTATAGCCCGCGGCTTGGCACGTGTGAATGCCATAGAAACGCATATCGGATAATAATACCTACATTTATAGATACTAGCGGTCGCCGAGTGGTCGAAATTCGACCATAATAGATTTAAATTTTAAGTTTGATCGTTATTAAGGTTTTATTGTCTATAACTATACCCTTATAATCACATTTCATTTAGTCATCTACTCCTCATATATATCTTACCATAGTTACAAAGAATTTTACGACATCAATGCCGAAATACTACGAACGTGATTCATCTGCGTGTGTCAAATGCATGGTTGTGTGCGTGTAGTGTTATTTCATTAATTTAATGTATTTCGAATGCATATTTTATAAAATATTTGTATTCGCCACTCCTTCTCCATATAAACTTTAACTGTGCCAAATTTCATACTCCTCCATCCGCGCAATTTTCGTTAAAAAGTGTACAACGATTTTGCTTCACATATTAATATATAGATAAGTTTACAGTTCTATCTAATAGAGATTGAGCCCATCACCGTATACCGGATTCAGTTCCAGCCTCCCTCCAACTACTGAATATTACCTGACAGATAAATCCAATAATACTTTGCCTGACCCAGTAATCGTATCGAGACCATATTATGCATTCACTGCCGCAGCGCCGCTGCAGTCAGATCATACATTATCAATATAGCTAATATTATCGGTTATTGACTGTCTCTACTTAGTAGGTACATATTATCTCTAGTTACTCAGTCTAAATTTATACAAATAACCTTGTTTGATTATACAGAAGCCTATCAACAGGTAAATAGATTTCTAATATATTATCATATACGGTGGTATCTTAAACTTTATGGAATGCTAACAATAACACGAAAACATGTTATTGAATGTTCTTATATAGATTAAAATTGGTCTATTATATTCAAATTTTAGGCGTACGTATTTTACTAATAGTATAGTTTGGAGGTTATAATTACTGCTAGTCGCAAGTACACCGGTTTGATTGCCGCGTTAAGGATTGTAAATAGATTTTTCTGTTAGGAAATTCAGAGATGGAGTCTTGCATTATGTCCAGCATGACAAAGAAGACTACGGAGAAAACCTTGGGGATTTCAGTGATATACCGAGCACGTGCAAATAGTAACAATGTAGAATAGTAAAGTAAGATTAGAGACTATGTTAATAATTAAAATAGTTTAAATCGAGTTCTTTTTTGAAAACAGCGTTGAAATCCGTATGAAGTAGTTTAATATTAACGTATTCATTCGCGTAAACATATTACAATATTAAGATTTGAGAGACTCGTCCGATTCGGTGGTCTGTTGATTCTCCTGCTCACTTGACACCTAGAAACCAAGTTTTTGTAAGATGAACACAACAGTACCTATCTCTATTGATTTTGCTAAAATAGCCTCACTAGGCTTACCTAGTCAGGCTATTTTATACAGCATACATTGTGATTGATTGATCGATCCGACCGTTTTCGGCCATGGCGACTGCTTCGACTCCTAGTCGGCTTGGAGACGCTGATGTGCCTGAAGATGACTTACCTATATCGCCTAGTAAGCTAGGTGAGCGTGACTTTTGCCTCGTGCGTTGTCAAAGTGGTTCCTTAATTAAAGGGCTAGTATCGCGCAAGCATATCAGGTATTACAAACGCCTAACGCCGACAACGTAAACATATTTGCCGCCATGGTATTAAAAAAACAATACCAGATTAAGCTAATCCAGCAAAGAAAACATACAAGTATTCGAATCTCACACGGGACAGCGTGTGAGATTCGAACACCGAGACCACGGCTTGGCTGCCGCATTATCTATGCCTTCAAAATAGTCTTCGAATATATCACTTTCTTGGAATAAGACGAATGGCAATCAATAATTATGACTGACAAAAGATTACTAATAATAACGAAATACTTACTGTTATTCAATTCTTGTATAACAATGAAAATAAAAATAAATTAATGTAAATATTAATTATAATTTGATGTATCACATAACCTGTTTACTTAATTTAGTGTCTATTAACAAGCGTCGTGGTGTATTGCTAATCATTTGGTAACTAAACTTATCTTTAAAATATATTATATATATCTATTACGACTGATATTATATACCTACATAAGCCGATAGTAAATAAAATGACTGTTTGTTAGGTATATGACATGTTTTATAAGTAATATAAATATTATTAATATCGGCGATCTACTAATAATGTTGCGTCATTCACAGGTATTATTGCATGTATTTAGGTTCATTTGAGTCTAAAACTTTAGTCAACGACTTCATAAAATATTAAAATTAAAAACTTAACAATCACTAAAATAAAATATTATTTGTTTTAAGATGATTCCCGCATGTATTACGTAGCGAGGGACTTTATTAACATACACTTGACGAACACACACAATTTTTTTTTTTATTTTGTTATGTACACGATATACCTACTTCGTTGCAGAACAATCAATAATTAGTGAGCCACATAAATTGTCTATTCCACAACACATTCAGCAAGGCGACCGCTTACCCGCTTATTTTTAAAGGAAAGGGACTCAAAACTTCTTGACGATTTATCTTTTTTAATATGCCTAGTATAAAGAACACTAACAGCCAGTATTTTTTTAAAATTAATTTATTTAACTGAGCAAGAAAACTTAAGTCCAGTTTTCTTTTAATTTATTATTTTCAACCAAGGCACGCGGAAGTTTCTGGTATGCATAATTAATTTTCACTAATTGAAAATTGTAATTTGCGCGCATTGTAAATATCTTGTGATTACTTTCAGTCAAGGAACTACCCAACGGTATACAAGTACTACAAACATTAAAGTTTATTAAAACCATAAACTGTACTTTAATAATCTATTGATCTATAGTATAAGTTTAGTTTTATCTTTGTGAACTATTGTGATATCGGTTCCTACAGCAGACGAAAAGGAGGGAGTATCTGTTAAAAAATAAATTTTGCAGCTTGGAGTCTGGCAATATGGAAGACGGCTTGCCTTCTATTAAGAAAGGACTAAAATCTTAGCTGACGATATGGGGGTGTAATAATTAATTTACTATGTACTTCTTGATTAAATTAGTAGGTAGAACAGAAATTTTAATCATTTATTTGCTGCTGATGCAGTAGAGCAAGATCCCAGGGCTTCCAGACATTACCTACTTATTTTCTCAGAATTAAAATGTATGGGATAAAGTAGTGTTAGTATGTACTTTGAATGTATGCTTAACTGCTTGCCTGGGCCAGCGACCATTTGTCGTTCGCCAGGTCCTAAAGGCAGATAAATATAATACTCACTTTTCTTAAATCCTCAGTGCTGATTTTAATGTAGGTATAATTTGGAAAATATTGTTCAAAATAATTAATAATCGTGCCAAATGCTTAAATTACACGGACCTTCAAGTGTTTTGCTTACTATTTCGATGTTATTTTAAATGTATATATATTGTTAGTATAAATACAAAATAAATATAAAACTTACAAGTGTGTTTAAGTGTACCAATATCTGTTTGAAAATAATTAAATAAATTGATATTTGTCATAACTTTGAAGCTAACCAGGAGGTAAATGCACTAATCCGATTGCTACAAAAGTTATACTTGACTTAAGACTGCGCCGAGCGTAAGATAATGACAGAACTCGTACGGCGCATATTCAAATCGGCGCGCGGCCGCCATAGTAATAAATAATATGTATCTTTATTGTCAACCAATAACTTAAATATTTGGGACGAACAAATTGTAATATAACTATTTATGTTTTGTTTAAGCTGTAAAATAGGATAGATTTCTACTGCTATAATCTAAAAATCACGTAACACGAGCTTACGTTTTTGCATTTTTCGTACAAATTTACGTAATAATAGGCGAAAATATTAATTATTTTAAGTTTTTACACGGAGTAATTGTAAACACACTTATTGTTATGGTAAATGTATATTTTATATTTGTATTAAACAAAAAGTGTTGATTTTATTAACTTTACTGTGACCGCCTGTTTTGGCACATTTCGCTCGGCGCAGTCTTAAATGACAATCGTAGCGAAAATATTCCAAGTCTATGTATAATACCGCTACTAGAACACGTATTTCACAAAAAAGATTTTTACATCCCCCGCAATATGTATATACCTAAGATGGTATTATTATAAAGTGTCCCTACAAATTTTGATTTGAAAAATATTTGAAAATGAATTTACTACAATTACAATCAACTCATTGAGTCGCGGCGGCACACAAGTAGCCTGACACTATACATTTTTAATGATGTCTGGTATTCTTAATCTTGACAGATTAATTTGAATTATTATTCACTCTTAGTCAGTATTCAGGAGGTATAAACTTTTTATTTTGTGAAAATGATTCGCGCGGCCCCACCGAATCAGATAATGTTGAGGAACACCGTGGTGGGTTTAGTCGGTATGACCGAGATATCGCCATCTTTCCCCGGGTAAGTCCAACATAACCCCTCCGCGCGCCGGGGAGCATAAGTCAATGCATTGCCCCACGTAAAAAGAAATATATAAACTTTTATAAGCATAAAAATCTATAACGTAACATCATAAACTATATAATCAGCAGTTAAACAGTTAACAGTTAATTTTGTTCAATGTAATGACAAAATGTCAAATAAATACATTCTGGCAACCTGACCGGGTAAGTACCACAGTATTAAAGATTACCATATAAGTTTGTGTTTCTATGGTGAATAGACTCATTAGGCTCCTTTGGAATATGGAGTACAGTAGGCAGGCGTGTTAAGCTTTTAGTTCTAACGCTGTCAATACAGCGACCTTTTTACAAGATTAAAGAAATCAGTAAACACATATTAATAACTGTCCCATATGGTATTCGAGCCCATAATCCCAAGCGAGGCGTCAGTGGCATGGGCACTGCTTGGCTATCACGCCATCCGTGTCTTTAAAAAGTTTTCGAGTACACCAATTTCTTGTAAGATGTAAGGCAATCAATAATAAGACTGACAAAATATTATTAATAAATACGAAATACTTACTGTTATTAAATTCTTATATCACAATCATAATAAAAATAAATTAATAAAGATTGTCTATACTAAAAAATGTCTGCAGGCCCTAGCTTATGAATATATTCAGGATGATGCCAATTATTCGCGCGCCTACGACAATCATATAGCAACGACCTACTCGTCAAGCCATTGCGTGCTACCGTTAGACTTTTAAAAATTGTAATTGTCTTGTGTTGGTACTCAGATTACACATATTTTTAGAGATTAAATGAATTTTTATTTATACACCTGGAGTGATGCTGTACATGGTCCTTCGAGCCAGATACTTATTGGAGTCAAAACCTATGGAGATATACTATATTTGAAGAAATAAATATCAATTTGTGGCGAGGATCATCGGGTTAACGAAGCGAGTTCGACTTGAAGAAAGTGGCTCAGACTTTAAACTCAACATGTATTATTTCACAAACTACCCAACACTTGATAATAGTATAGATAGATAATAGTATTTAAAATAGTTAAAATATACAGAAAAGGCAAATTTTATCTTATTATTGTATTTTTGTGTTAAACTTGCTGTGTCATTGAGCAACTCACGCATGACGGTTAACTAATTTTAATTTTAATCGTTTCATTTTAGTTAATGTTGAACGTTTTGTAATTAATTGTGTTCTTAATCCTTTAATTAACTAATTTATTGTAGTTATTCCGTCCTAGTTCATTTTATGTGTCGATAAGCAAGCTATAAAAGATAATAATTATATTTTCGTTCGTGAAAGCCTTTTTTTATTTCTCACTAAGTATTTTAATTGTGTTTAATTCCGAGTATTGTAATAAGTATATAACAAGTACCTATTTATATTTCCCAAATAGATGCTAAACTTATCATTATAGTCACCCTTGGCTAAGTTTCTATATAAAATAAACAGGTAGTCATTTTTGTATTGTATAATTCCAGGATTAAACAAACGCTTCTCATGATGTCTACGAAAGGTCATAAATCCGATATGGAGTTAGCCAAGGAAGTAGCAGACCTTTCTAGAAAACGTAGCAGTTATAAAGGTCGTGTCACTATATATTCTGGATTTTTAAGTCACTAAATACATCTACTATAACATCTTATGATATTAGCAAACTTGAGATGCGTATAGGTAAGCTTGAATCATTGTCTACTCAATATAACGAGACACAAACGAGATTAGAGTGCATTTCGAATAGACTCGAGAATCAAATGGCGGAAAGAGATGAATTCAAATATAGTTATTACAAGGTTCATTCTCAAGCGCAGGAGATAGTATCAGCACATAAAAGATCTCCCGCAGTGCCTAGCGAATGTAGTTCTCGTAGTGGTAATAATAAGCCTGTCAAATTATTGACCATACAGCTACCCAATTTCAGTGGTTCTTACGCCTTATAGCCTAATACATTCGGATGAGGACATAAATTTTATAAACAAATTCCATTACCTGAGCGCGTCTTTGGAAGGTTCAGCTACTGTGGTAATCCATTCTGTACAGTTCTGTGCAACAAACTACGCTATAGCTTGGAGACTGTTGTGTCATCGGTTTGATAACAAACGCTTATTAATTCAGAATCATGTATCGGCGTTGTTCAACATAGATCCAGTCACACGAGAGTCTTCAGCTACTTTAGAACGTTTCATGGACCGAATTAATAAGAATCTACGTGCACTAGAATCTTTAGACGAGCCCACTCAGCACTAGGACACGCTTTTGATTCATATCATGACACATAAATTGGATTCCAAAACGTTCCGCGAATGGAAAGAATTTAAAGGTCGCATCGATAAGGAACAGACCATTTCACTACAACACTACCTTGAGTTCATAAAAAATCGCACAGATCTTATTGAAACTATAGAATTATCGCGTCACACACAGTACAATAATAGTTCATACGTCCCTTTGTGCTGGAGGGACATCATACCCTGTTCCTCCACAAAGGAATTAACTTCCATTTTATTCCTGCCTATCACCACATTTCGGTGGCATTTGGAAGGCGGGTGTTAAGTTCACAAAATTTCATTTACTGCGAGTGCTGGGAAATTGTCATGTAAGTTATGAAACTTAATTTGACATTAATTAAAATCGAAGCCATTTTGAACTCACGCTCACTCACGCCCTTGTCATTACAACCTGAGGACACGACGTCTTTAACTCCTGGCCATTTTTTATCGGACGTCCTCTTACTGCATTGCCATCGAAGGACGCTCGGGATCACGGTGAAATCGATTGAAGTGAGTAAGTACTCATTTCAGTCGATTTCACCGTATTGAGCAGCTGTAGCAGCATTTTTGGACGAGGTGGAGTAAGGAGTATGTATCGGCGCTCCAACAACGGACGAAATGGCGAACTTCAAATCATCCACTGAAAGTTGATGCACTTGTTTTGCTGAAGGAAGACAAGTTGCCACCTCTCAAATGGAGACTGGGTTGAATTGTCGTAGTTTACCCAGGTTCAGGTACCAAGTTGCTCGCACCGCAGACATCAAGACCTCGACAGGAGTTGTACGGAGGTCATTCAGTAAACTTTGTCCGCTGCCTATAGCCAAAGACAGTTGATGCTTGAAAGGCAATCTTTCAGCGCCCGGGGGTATGTTAGCGCGCCTAGGACAAGCAACGACTTACCCGTCAATCTATTGCGTGCTACCGTTAGACTTTTAAAAATTGTAATTGTCATTTTTGTAGTCTTATGTACTCGGATTACACGTATTTTTAGAGATTAAATGAATTTTAATTTATACACCTGAAGTGGCCTTATACACCAATTGTCTGATTATTAAACTAAAACTAGGCATTGTTATAATTGCAGTTTACAGACCACTAAAACATAATTTTGATAAGTCTCATTGCATCGCATTTGCATCATGCATTGCAACTGTTATTTTCATGACCTTTTACCGGCTCACTTACTTCCAATCATAATGAATAATTGTCTGGACCATGTTATGGTAAAATCTGTTTTAATTTGTAACATACTGGTTATCACAACAACTATAACTGACCATTATACCGTCTGTGTAACATTACGTAAGAAAATATCGGAGAGTTGTTCTAGAAATGTTAACAAACTAAATATTAACTATTCAAAGATTATTTCTGATTAAGAAAACTCAATCTTAAATATTATCTATTATAATCAAAATGTAGATACTGCAGAAAAAGTTCTCATCGATATTATTACAAAAGCAATAAATAAGAACGCTACACATAAAACAGTAAAACATCACGACAAAATTATTGAACCTTGAATTACGCACGGCTTACTACGCTGTATTAGACATATGGATAAATTATATCTTAAAACAAAGAAAATCCACATAACTTCGAAACTAAATTAATATACACGCGATACAGAAATTTTACTACTAAGTTAAGGGTGCATATGAGAACATGGAATTAAAAAAAGCTAGTAGCAACTTAAAAGATACATGGAGCGTAATAAAAACTATAGCTTCTTTAAATAAAAAGAAAGAGGAAAACGAGGCTCTGTTAGAAATAGCTTCATGTCCGCAACATTAAATTAATACCGTTAATAACTTCTTCGCGACTGTTGGTCAAAACCTTGTCGAAAATATTAGAACTAATAACAGTATTTAAAACAAAAACCTATTATGTCAACTCAAAAATTATTTCATCCTATTAGACACTGATAATATTGAAGTTACGAGTAACTCGATCATTATGAATCTTAAAGATGACAGCGCCGTTGCAGTATCTCAAATAAATTATTAAAATTGGCACGTCATGTTCTTACCCCTTTTATTACATACATCTGCAATCTTAGTTTTCAGTCAGGTATATTTCCATGTTTAAAATAGCTCTTATTCATTCCATATTTAAATCAGGAAATAAAAACAGTGTCAATAACTATAGACCAATATCAAATCTGCCAGCAATGTCCAAGATACTAGAAAACTTTGGAACAAAAGATTGACAAATTACTTAGCCACTTCTAACCTTATTTCTAGCAATCAATATGGTTTTATAGCAAGTAAATCAACTGAAGATGTTTTGAGAACACTAACCGAAACTATAGTAAAAAATATTGAAAACAAGCAAAAATGTGTCGGCGTTTTCTTGGAATTTGCTAAAGCATTTGATGCTGTCTCTATTACTGCAATTCTTAAAAAAAAGAGAACGTCAGAATTACGAGTAAGCAATTAGACATTTTCAAATTTATCTGATCGAAAGAACACAGTGCGTAAAAATCGGCACTTATATTAGTAAAGATTCTCATATATCTTACGGTGTTCCGCAAGCAAGTATTTTTGGACCTACTCTATTCTTGAACTAAACGAACTATGCAATATAAAACTACAAAATGCTAAAATCGTAACATTTGCTGACGACACAGCAGTTGTTTTTCATGGCAAAAACTGAGATGAAGTAAGCAAAATAACTGAAAATGGTCTAATAAAAATATGTATGGTATGTAGTATGGTATTAGAAAGAGTTCAACATATCAAATATCTAGGAGTCTGGGTCGACGAAAATCTCAATTGGCACTATCAATTGAGTTACTTACGAACGAAACAAGAAAAATCAGGCCCATTTATGAATAACTACGCCATATTGAAGACTAATGTACATTAAAAGTCATCTACTACGCACTGTGTCAATCGATTTTAGGTTACTGCGTATCAGTTTGGGGGAGCACCCATAAATCAACTTTAATAAGACTTGAAAGAGCGCAGAGATTGTACCCAACTTTAAATCTTGACCAAGAAATTGAAGTTCTAACTATACGTCAAGTGTTTATTTTACGTAACATAATTTATGCTCATACCCATCTACCCAACAGGAATTCTGAGACCACAAAAAAAAGAAGATAGGACATGATGTTTAATACCATATCTCATAATACATCTTTCGCAAAGAGACACCCATTTATTGCAGCTTCTTATATTTATAATAAAATTAACAAAAAAATTACACTAAATGAACTATCTCGATGTTGACTTAAAAATATTGTAAAATCATATTTAAGCGGACTAAGTTATTCTGAGACAGAAGATATCTTATGTGTCCAATAATAAGTATTACACACACAACAGTCTACATTATTCCTCATGCACATACACTCACACATACAAAAATTGGCGCGCACGTAAACAAATACACAAACACACACACACACGCACACGCATACGCACACGCACACGCACACGCGCACGCACACGCACACGCACACGCACAAGCGCACGCACACGCACATGCACACACACACATAGAGAGAGAGAGAAAATTTTCACAGAAAATATTCCATGCCAATTATTAACTTTTGCTCTTGTATGAATCTTATTATTTTATTCTTGAATAAAATAAGAAGATAGAAATGGTTAATATAAATTTTACACAATCCTGTACAAATCGATGTAATATAATCTATGCCAAATACAAAAGTACTGTTACTTATAGCACAGGTTAACCTAGTTTAAGTTTATTCAATAAATGTTTATTATTTATTATTATTATAAACTGTTTACTTAATTTAGTGTATATTAACAAGCATCGTGGTGTATTGCTAGTCATTTGGTAACTAAACTAATCTTAAAAAGAAAAAGATATTAATATAATAAGACTGATATTATATACCTACATAAGCCGATAGTACATAAAATGACTGTTTGTTATATGATATGTTTCATAAGTAGGTAATAAAAATATTATTAATATCGGTGATATACTGATAATCTTGCGTCATTCACAGGTATTATTGCATGTAGTTAGGTTCATTTGAGTCTAAAACTTTAGTGAACGACTTAATAAAATATTTAATTTGAAAACTTAACAATTATTAAAAATATTTTGTTTTTAATTACTAGATTCCCGCTGTAGCGTGTTTTACGTCGCGAGGGACTTTATCAACATACTCTTGACGAAGAAACAAAATGTATTTTTATTTTACAAACATACACGGTATGTATGTATCTTATGCGGGGGCCAGTCAATGCAGACCGGCGACACTTCGACCCAGTGGGATCTTTTGTGTCGACACTCTCCCAATAACGACTGCCAAAGATGTTCATGGCAGCCGGGACTGACGGCTTAACGTGCTCTCCGAGGCACGGAGCAGGCGATAATTGTCAATCAATACGCACATAATATCGAAAAGTCATATAACTTCCGAAAGTCAGAGGTGCGCGACGTGGGTTCGAACCCGAGACCCTCTGCATTGCAGTCTATTGGTCTCCCCACTGAGCTATCGCTGCTTAACATACACGGTATACTCAGTTGCAAAACAATAAATAATTTGTGAACCACATAAATTGTCCATTCCACAACACATTCAGTAAGGCGACCGCTTACCCGCTTATTTTTAAAGGAAAAGGACTAAAAAGTTATTTTTTTTAAATATTTCTCTTATAAAAACACTAACAGCCAGTATTTTATAAAGTTAATTTATTTAACTGAGTGGACCGTAATCCCAAAAATCGCCTTTAGTAGTGCGGGTTTAGAAATGAAACTCACATAACCAAGCGAGGACAAATTTTATTGAGTTAGCCGGGGCTTATATAGTGGCCGCGGAGAATCTTAATAGCGCGGTTCAGCACTTAACAACGCCATCTATCAAGCTTAGGGTTAAACATTTTAACACAAGTTGTTCCGATTGAACATTCCGCCCACCATGGCCAGAATGGCCGTAACTCTATAACACAGCTAACTATGAATACATTTTCAAAATTACATATATGTCCGCCCACCATGAGAAATCTGACAATATAAAATACCTGATGGGCTTCATCAGAGCTAATGGACTGTATAAAAGTAACACACAAATTTTACACGTTATCAAATACAAATACAAAATTAAGCACTTCAGAACATAGTCTGCTTAAATCACAAAATAAAAATAAGATACAAGTTTTCATCGTTAAGATTAACACAAAAAAAATCAAAAATAGAATACAAACTTAATCATTCTTACAACTTACTCAGTAACTGGTAACACAATTAATTTGGAAACGGGTCTCTTTATTATAGATCCCCTGCAGCGCAAAGAAACAACTCGCGTGACCTTATCCGAGCCGGTATATTTTTCAAGAATGAGACCGTAAAGCCACCTTGCCGGAGGTAGATCATCTTCCATCACTATCACTACGCTTCCCACATTAGGTTCTGGAGTTCGGTGTGACCATTTATATCTTTGGTGAAACTGAACAAGATATTCATTCGACCAACGACGCCAAAAATCCTGAACCAAACGCTGTGTTAAATGCCACCTCCTTAAAGTGCTAATGTTCGAGTTTTCAAAATTGGATTCAGGTACGAGCACCAAAGGTTCGCCTACCAAAAAATGACCCGGTGTCAATGGGCATGGATCCTCAGCATTGATGCTCAAGGCAGAAATCGGTCTAGAATTGAGGCAAGCCTCGATCTGTGCAAGTACTGTCATCATCTCTTCAAACGTAAGAGTGCTAGTACCTATCACCCTCTTTAGATGGTGTTTGGTAGACTTCACTCCAGCTTCCCAAAGCCCTCCGAAATTCGGAGAGTGTGGTGGAATGAAGTGCCAGTCCGTTCCATTGGTTGCCAACCAGTCAGCAATGTCAGGTGCTACGCTGGACCTTTCGTGGCTGAAAAGAGACTTTAATTCTTTATTAGCCCCAACAAAGGTAGTGCCATTATCACTCCAAAGCTCTCTACAATGGCCTCTTCGCGCTGTAAAGCGTTTAAAAGCTGCCAAAAATGCCTCCGACGTCATGTCACTGACGATTTCTAAATGTATGGCACGAGTAGCCATGCATACAAAAAGGCAGATATATCCCTTAGTGGAGTGATAACCGCGACCCTTCGTGGGTCTAACACTAATGGGACCTGCATAATCCACGCCACTTCTGTAGAAAGGTCGGCTAGCATTAACCCTGGCAGATGGCAACTGGCCCATTAACGGTGAAACACCTCGGGCAGCATATCTAATGCACGCAACACACTTACGTACATATCCTCTTACTGTACTTCTAGCGTTTACGATCCAATATTGACTTCGCAAATAGTTCAATACTAACTGTGGTCCACCATGTAATGTACGTTCGTGAGCATCGGCTATCAAAAGATTTGTGAAATGCGACTTCTGAGGTATGATGACGGGATGCTTCATGTCATCATGAATGTTAGCGCGATATAACCTACCACCTACTCTTAAAATATGATCACGATCAAGGTATGGATTGAGCGAGGAGAGTTTACTTTTTTTATCAATATGTCCTGTAGTCTCTAAACCTTTTATATCATCTCTAAAATGATCCATTTGACATAACTTAATACCTGTGAATAATGACTCGTTAATTTCTGTAAATGACAAAAGAGCACTAGCTTGTTTTTTACTTCTATCCTTATACTTTAAAAATTTTCTACAAATTGCTACTACTCTAACAAGTCTTTTTAGTGATGAGAAATTTAATATTATACTGTTTTCTTGACTTTCTTTTATCACAACATTAAATGATAATTCAACTTCCTTTCTTCTAAATTAGTTTTTTCGATGTTACCTCTATTATAAATAATATTCTTATTTTTTAACCACTTAGGACCTTCTCTCCACAGCTCAAAATCTACTAATTCTGAAGAGTTCATACCTCGAGACGCACAATCTGCAGGATTATCCTTAGATTGAATATGTGACCACTGAGTGTTTTCTATTGAAGTGAGAATTTCAGAAACCCTATTGCCGACAAACGTATTCCAACGGCTAGGATGACCTCTCAACCATGCAAGAACTACCGAAGAATCAGTCCATGCATGGATTTTGTCCTTACTAATTCCCAAGGTGCCCGAAACTTCTGAAAGAAGTTTTGAAAGCAGCACCGCGCCGCACAATTCCAAGCGAGGTATTGAAACCATCTTGACTGGAGCAACCTTGGTTTTGGAGGTCACCAAATTGACGTGAACCGTGTCGTTGCAATCTATAGTTCGTATATAGACCACAGCGGCATAAGCAACGTTGGATGCGTCACAGAAGCCTTGCAACTCTGTCTGTCTGTCTGTTCGGCTGGTCTGAAACCATCTGGGCAAATGAAAGGAATGAAGGCTATGCAAACTATTTCTATAACTAAGCCAATCTTTCAATATGCTTTCTGGGAGTTCATCATCCCATTCGATACCTGAGAGCCACACACGTTGAATGATAACCTTGGCTGTTGTTATAACAGGAGCGATCCAACCTAGAGGATCAAACAATCGGGCGATGTTCGAAATCACTCTGCGCTTAGTCACGGGCGTTTGCACATCCGGAAGATGAACAGTATACTTGAATTTATCTGATTTTCTATCCCACGACAATCCTAGAACCTTCATTACATTATCTATCTTAAATTCCAAACTTTCCTTCATGTCTACTGTCTGCCCCGTTATTCTATGCAAAAACTCTTCACTATTACTAGACCATTTCTGGAGCTGGAAACCTCCGCGACTAAGCAATTCGTTCATTTGGTTGTATATTTCTAGACCCTCAACGACCGATTCACAACCAGTTAGCAAATCGTCTACATAAAAGTCGCTAAGAACTCGCCTTGCCGCTAGAGGGAAATCCTTCCCATCGTCGAGAGCAAGCTGTTGTAATGAACGTACTGCAAGGTATGGAGCTGAGGATGTACCAAAAGTGACACGCAGCAAACGCAAATGCTGGATTTCGGTGTGTGGGTTGTCACGCCATAGAATACGTTGAAAATCAACATCATCCTCTGACACTTTTATTTGGCGGTACATCTTTACAATGTCACCGACCAAAGTTATTGGATGGCAGCGCCATCGCGTTATTATCTGTCGCAAATCAGATTGCAAGGTAGGGCCAACCATCAAATCATCGTTTAACGAAGCTCCATTGCATCCCGAACAAGAAGCGTCGAAAACGATCCTAATCTTTGTAGTAGTCTTATCGTTCCGTACTACTGCGTGATGCAGCAAGTATACCGCGACTCTTCCCCTCTCTACCTGAGGCACAACTTCAGCATGTCCCAACTGAAGATAATCATTGATTACAGCACTATACTGCATTCGAAGTTCAGGATTCTTCAAAAGTCTCCTTTCCAGCATGTGAAATCGTTTCTGAGCTATGATTTCAGACCTACCATACTTTGACTTGGGATCAGTGGACCTGAAGGGCAACTTGACAATGTACCTGCCGCCTGCGTCTCTTCGAGTCGTTGCAGAATAAAAGTCTTCACACCGTTGCTCATCTTCAGTTAAAATAACCCTGGCGCTTAAAGACTGATCTGATTCTAGCTCCCAAAATCTCCGTAATAGCTCATTCACATCTGTACCTGCAATAGCATGGCAACATACTGGCTTAGACGTCAACGGTGTGCTCTGGATTTTACCCGATAAAATCCAGCCAAATTTGGTATTTTGAGCGACGGGCGTGCCCGGCGGACCCTTGACCAAACCTTCCAACAAAACTTCCCCGACCACACTAGTACTCAGAAGTAAGTCTATCTTACCTGGAGTATCGAATGTTGGATCGGCTAGTTCGAAGGATGAGAATGTTGACAGTACTTGAACTATCTTTCTTTCTGGCAAACGTGAGGTAAGTTTGCTTAAGACATAAGCATCGACATTTAACACAAAAGTGGGATCTAGGCGTGATTGCAATTTGATATTAACTATCCACCTAGAGGGCATCGACGAGCCCTCATCATCGCCTAGTCGAAATATGTCGGTGCGACCAGGTGTTTTTCTGAGGCCGAGCAACTGTACTGTGGACTCTGTAATAAAAGAGACCTGCGAACCCTGATCCATCAGAGCTCGTAAAACCACAGCAGTACCAGTCCTTGACTCGACCTTTACCAAGGCTGTAGCCAACAGACCATGGTTGTGAACATCTGCGAAGCAACAAATATTTTTGGTACACTCGCTTTGAGTAGAAGACGCAGTTGCAGCAGCAACCACGACGTTCTGATCTGCTGAACCGTCACTAGGTTCAGTAGATTTTACGATTGGTTTGGGATGAAGTAGTGTGTGATGTTTCTTCTTACAAATCTGACATTTGGTAAACTGACGGCAATGATAAACTGTATGATTTTTACACAAACAATTAAAACACAAATTGTTGGCTCGGACAAACTCACGGCGGTCGTCACAATCCTTTTTTGCGAATTGCTTACAGTGACACAACTTGTGGTTCTCTGAACACAAGACACACGTTTGTGAGGCGACATGGAATGTTTTGGCAGTGCTATTACGATTGTTATTCGTTACATTTTGTTTAATGGGCTTAATATCTATATTCTCCAAAGATCGAAATCTTGACTCCAAAAATTCTTTAAATTCATTGAAGGTAGGTAAGTTATCCGTAGTACTAATTTCTCTTTCCCACAATTTTCGTGATTCAACATCTAACTTCGCGCTAATAATGTAAATAACCATAACGTCCCAAGAGAACACATCAATCCCAAGCGTACACAAAGCATATAGACAGTCGACTGTGGTGTCTAAAAGATTTTTGATTGATGCTGACGACTCCTTCACCAGTGGTTGGTTGACAAATCTTTTTAATATGCAATTCGCTAAGTATTTCTTATTGTCATAACGTCTCGTCAAAACAGACCAACATTCTTTATAATTTGAAGCAGTAACAGGAGTGTGCCGCAGTAATTGCTCTGCCTCACCCACGAGATGAGCCTTTAAATAATGAAGCTTTTGGACGTCGTCAATCGCTTCGTTTTTATCGATGAGAGACAGGAATAAATCACGGAATGTATTCCACTCGGTATATAATCCCGAAAATATAGGAAGAGTAATTTTGGATAACTTTACATTGTAATACTTTGTTTCTGTTTGTTTAGTAGTACTAGGTTTAGTTTTAAGTTCTTTTAATTCAGCTTTGTACATAATGTAAATATCTTCTGTTTTATCATAAATATCACTTTTAAAATATGTATTTTTCATGTCTGATACAGTTGCAGATTCAATAATTTTACGATGAGTTTGTACAAATTGTTGCCATTGATCTTCTAATGTTTCTATTCTTGTATTAATATATGACTGAGTTAATCTATCTTTGGGTGCCTTTTTTAAATTAATTCTACCTTTTTCTATAATATTTTTTGTATCTACTTGCAACTTTACTAAAGACTCCATTATGATCAAAAATATAATTATGAACTACAAGCAAAAATATTACAAGTTAAAGTTCTATGCAACCAATAAACCAAAACAAAGCAAGTTTTACATAAAAAATATTCAAGAAATAGCAATAAGTCCAAGAATAAGCATATAAGTCCAAGAAATAGCAAAATATTTTACAAGTGTTTGACACAAATATGAAATCTAACTAAAATCGGGCATAGGTTCCCCGTAGTATCACTTTTTACTTAAATATTCTAAGTCTACAAACTAGTTACTACTATATTATTCTATGTTAAAACTAATGCAAAGTTTTCTAAGTCCCAAACACTTAACTAATTATCTTCAAATTGTTTAAAGTTTATTATACTACCGCTAGACTTCTTCTAATGCGTAAAACGAATCGTAATAGTTTAAAAGTACTCACAGCTTGTTTCTGCCAAACCTTAATTGACACACGTCACTGTCACTTGTCACTTGTCAAAGCTGTCAACTCCAGTAGCGCCCTCTCTTGTCTTCGTGCAGCATTAATATCGACCTCTTGTATCTCCCGGCAGCTTCAGTGGCCTGTCACTTGTGTGGCAGCCCTCCAATGTCTCCGTAAGCAGCTAGCGTAAATATTAGTCGCTCGATCAACGCACTTGCAGCGCCCTCTATCGGAGCTAATGTCGATCCGTGATGAACCGTCCGTATCTCCACACAAAGACCTCTCGAACACACCCACACACTTGTAAAGTACAGAGTGGCGATCCACCCCCACTTGTACTGCTTATACCAATATCACTAAACGGGATAATAGTATTAACAGCCAACTATCCGGCTCGAATGACCATATGGACCGTAATCCCAAAAATCGCCTTTAGTAGTGCGGGTTTAGAAATGAAACTCACATAACCAAGCGAGGACAAATTTTATTGAGTTAGCCGGGGCTTATAATTATATAGTGGCCGCGGAGAATCTTAATAGCGCGGTTCAGCACTTAACAACGCCATCTATCGAGCTTAGGGTTAAACATTTTAACACAAGTTGTTCCGATTGAACACTGAGCAAGAAAGGCTAAAGGCTAAAGGCTAAATTATAATAGCTATACATTCTAATAGAAAATATTTAATATTCTATCACATACATACAACACCATCTAGCCCAAACCAAGCAGAGCTTGTACTATGGGTACGCGACCTCGAGCGTGGTAGTCGATTACAGTAACCAGTATGCCATCGAGGCCGCTAATCGCAATCAGAAAAATATAAACACTATTAGTTACGAATTTTATAAAATATAGGCTTTTTAAAAGAAGAAAGAATATTAATTTATTTGCCAAAAAACAATATTAATAGGTTAAATATCAAAAATTATTTTTTTGGCACTCATATTATAATATCGAATAACATAATTCTTATTTCTTTAATATCTGCTCCGTGCGACTTTGCGCATCATCGATAATCTGGTAGTTAGTTAGCGTCTTAAACGCCATAATAAAAATCGAAGCAATAATTTTTATTTTATATCACCTCTCTGTTTTACTACCAACATCAAATAACAAGACAGAACATCCATTCCAAACAGCTATTGAAGCCACAAATAGCCTCGAGCAACGGATCTAAGCGAAGCTAAAACCTCTGAAAATGACCAGGATTACAAAGCAAAGTGCACTGAACGTTCGCAAATACATTGAATGCTCAAACTAGTCGCTGAAGACATTGTGCCTTCAGCTTGGAAACGGATGTTGGTTCATCGTCTTGTATTATTGAGTTTGAGTTGGACATACAGATAGTTAGAACGAAGGATAAAATTGTAGAGTATTTTACTGCCTAACCCGTAATTTATTTTATAAAACCACTAAATATTGTCCGCTGCTCCGCATAAATGTAGGTTATATTAGGTTAGATTAAAAACAGTACTTTTTCTGGATGAAAGGTAACCTATATCCTTTTTTGTTCCTTTGACAACGTGTATGCGATTTCATGTTGATCGGTCTAGTAGTTTAGGCGTAAAAGCGTAATAAAAATAATAAACAAACTCACTTTCGCTTTTAGAATCGTAGTTAGAATTATGGCAAAACATATACTTGTTCTATACATCGACCGAATTATATTAAGTGGCTATTGTGACCTATGAACGTTTGTAGCACCAGGATATATCACTCGCATGTTGCTAAACTTTCAAAACATGATCCGCTATACTGCTATCACAAGAGGCAGAGATCAATGAAGGGACAATTTCTCTGTAGTAAGTACTAAAGGTACCCACGAATCTTCGTTCCTAAACCTAGAGTATTTCAATCGGAAATATTGCCACTATATATGTATATTGCCAATATACATATTTTCAGATAGTTTTTTGCTGCGACTAGTGCAGAGCACGCAAATTTGACAATTGTTTATAAAAAAACAGCAAGTCTTTTTTGCAGTATAAGTATCTAGAGCTGATTAAATGTTGTAAAAAATGTACCCGTAGTAGGGATAATCTATGTATATTCAAACATTTACACCTAGTATAGTAATTTGAATAATTAGTGAATTTTACCGTGTGGAGATCAGTACCTTAACACTCGACATGATCGTAGCAGCGATATTACCAGTTAAATCTGTCCTAGAAATATAGGAACTTACCGTAACCATCAGATAGGATATACACTGGATTAGGTATATCAAACTTAAGTACTTATGTAAAAGAACAGTTGTAAAAAAAGACTTTCTTTGTTTTTTTTTATACAACTTAGGTGGCAAACTCATATATAGAGCAACGATAGCTCAGTGGGGAGACCAACAGACTGCAATGCAGAGTCTCAGGATCGAACCCACGTCGCTCATCTCTGACTTTCGGAAGTTATATGACTTTTACCGAAATTATGTGCGTATTAATTGACAATTATCGCCTGCTTCGTGCACGTTAAGCCGTCGGTCCCGGCAACCATGAACATCTATGGCAGTCGTTATTGGGAGAATGTCGACACAAAAGATCCCACTGGCTCGAAGTGTCGCCGGTCTGCACTGACTGGCCCCCACATAAGATAAGTTGGCAAACAAGCATACGGCCCACCTACATAGTGATAGTACGTGGTTACCGTAGCCTATGGACGCCTGCAACACCAGAGGCATAACTTGCGCGTTGTCGACCCTTTAGGAAAGGAAGAAGAGAAGAGATCTCCCACCTCCATTGAGATCCCTACAAACAAAAGTATGTTTTAAATCACACATGAAAAGATACCTATTACAAAAACAAAAACAAGCACAATAATATACATAAAACATAGGTTTCACTTACATAATGTTTGTGATCTACGGGCGAGGTAGGTATATCGGCTTCCAAGCGAGTCGAGGCGGCATTCACCATTGCATGTCTATTATGTATGTTTTTTTCCAACTAAATAGTCAATCTTCGTCTATCCTTGTTTCCGTATTCCATATGAATTTTGAGACCGCATAATTTGTTCGCTGTTAGTCGTATAAATAGAAAATGTGCTTTATGTTGCTCGTAATTACAATGTGATAATATTCCCCGTATTGTTATGTAAACAAATGATTACGCAACCGAGCGCCTCGCGAGACCAAGCGCAGCGGTCGTATGCGCCGCACGCCGGCCGCCAAGGCTTGTGGAGTGCAAGGTGTTAGTACCTAGTTGTTGGATAGTGGGGAACGCTGCGCTGGAACGACGCGACGCGCGACGTGCTAATCATGCGATAAACTAGGCTGCGTAGGTATATATAGCGTGCACAATTTAATGAAATTATAATATGATATTATAGAATTATAATTAGGCTGACTTACGTCCGTGCGACATCTAAAGGTCCGCACTGAAAATCAGCGCTCTATTGTGGATCCCCTATGGACCACAATATAGCAACAATGCTGAGTGCGTACCAATCTGTCCACAGATTGCACGTTTCTAATAATTAATGTTAAGTTATATTGTAAGTATGTATTTCCTTTTTGAACTGTATCTGTGGCAAATAAACGGTTTTTCTTTCTTCTTTCAAAAAGAGAAAAAGGTAGTGGGAAGGAGAAGGAGCGGGAAGGAGGTGATTGGGCCTCCGGCACTCTCCCTAACCGAACAAAACACAATAGTAGGAATACTGCTATTTCACATCGATGTTCTGTGAGAGAGTAGTCCTTCCCTGGTCTAGCCGGCCCATTCATGCTCAAATCAGCGAGGCTCTGCTACTCCTAAAAATTTGCTATATGATACTAAAGACTTGCTATATGATTTTTTTACCTGTGTGTCGCATGGTGTAACAGACATTTGTATTGATGAGTGAGCACGGGCGAAAATCCAATGTTTCGATATCAGCGCATTGAAATAACACAGTGTGAAGTAACACGTCTAGGGAAAAGAGTAGCCTTTTATTTATTTTGTTAGTTTTGCATGCGTCTGTATTTTCGTTGTTCTGAAATATAGCTTTGTTCTTTGAACGGAAACAACGTAACTTTTTATGTACATTGCAATGATAGGTTGGAATTGGATTTGTCCTATCTTGTATGTTACTGCGTAGAGTTAATTAGATTGATTTAGATTGCAGTATTTTAACTTTGTTTACCATAATTGTTTCATATGTTTAATATAATTTTAGTGATGATTAGATATTTAGGTGAAAATGATTAATAAAATAATATATATAAAATTATTTAATTACTTACATTACATCATTTACACATGCACACACACACACACACGCGCACCCTAATACACACGCACACATGCACACATACACACACACACACACACACACATACACACATAATCATGTTTCAATAACCATAGCTATTAATTAGTATTTAATATATAGATATAGCTTTGTTTAACGCTAATAGTCACCAAATCCTTAAGGAGTCTGCCCACTACCCTGTCTCATACCATGACCGTGCTATGACAGTGCTAGGAACGTGTCAGGCAAAACAATATTCTTTGTAAGGAAATGTATAAGACTATGCCCACTAGACCGTTCCGTCACCGACCAGCAGTTCCTATAGCAGGGCGTACCGTGTTGCTTTTCGTGTCTGATACGTTCCTAGCACGGTCATGGTATGAGACGGTGTAGTGGGCGGACTCCTTTATACTGTGGGATCTAAGGGCTGAACGTCCTTATTACAGGCTACTTAGTAATCTGGCTAGGACTTCAGTGTTATATATTGTAACAGACTGTACTATTATTTTTGGAATTAAGTTTATTATTATTATTATCATTTGGGAAACTTTTGTATATATTTGCTTATGTTAGGGCAAATCCATCACAAATTTAGTCTTAGAACAAAAATTATAATTGTAATTATTTTCTGTTTTATAGTTCTTATTATAATAACTATTATTCATTACATTATTTTTCTTAAATGTCTCCTATGTGTTCATAGACCAGACATATTTATATATAATCAAACCGGAGATGTATATAAACATTACTTTTTTACAGTTTTCGCAATTCCATTCACAATTTCTTTTACCCACACACACACACTCATTTAATACAACAGAAACACAAAGTTCTAGCCACATATTAATATAATTAATTATTTATATTTTTCCTTCTTTCCTATCCTGTACATGAAAAGTATGGTAAATAAATTGTAAATCCTAATAAGCTATAAGGCTATATTGTATGTTGTTAACAAATAAATAATAATAAATAACAAAATCACCACTTAGTTTAAACCATTGTCCAATATGTTGTAGAACTTTTAAAATATTAGTAATAGTGCTGTACAGTTTTACGTGATATTTCTACTATCATTTCGTAAACAATGCCCCAGTACAATTAAAAACAAGAATATTTTCTTTTCATTAAAAAATTACAATTTGTTTGGTTTTCAGTAGTCTAAATACTCAAGGCTTCTATCGCCGAGACCTAAAAACCTAACATTAAATTTACATTATAAATAACTAGCTTTTGCCCGCGGCTTAGCTTGGAAACTGTACCTCCGTACCCTACATATGTCCTTTTCTATACCTCCGACAATGTGTATACAAAATGTCATGATGATCGGTCGAGTAATTTAAGCGTGAAAGAGTAACACACAAACCAACAAACTCACATTCGTATTTATAAATACGTGCAAACTTAGTAAATAGCCGGTGTACAATATTTATAAAATACTATGTTCTAGCAGCGCAGGGAATCCAATAAATAGTCGGTAGGTTTGATCAGTATTTATTCGGGCAGAGCTTCGCCTCACAATAGTTCCGATATGGTAATGAATTACAAATGCACTGACAATCTACTTTTATATAGAATCTAGACTAGTCAAAACAAGTACTCCTATTAGTTAAATAAGTTATCAAGCAAACGTTAATTAATAACGTAATTTAATGGTTGAATGCCTAGTAAATAATAATTAATAATATCTTGTGATAATTGAATTATAGTAGCGGATTAGAATATGTTCCGATTGTGTTTCCGTTAGTGTGTGGTATATCCCGGGTGTGATGTAGCGGTATCGGTGATGGATGATAACAACTAGCTGCCCGGACAGACTTCGTTCTGTCAAAAGTAATTTTTCTATTTTTTATGTTTACTTTATCACTAAGGGGTATGAAAAGTAGATAGTAGCCGATTCTCAAACCTACTAAATATGCATATAAAATTTCATAAAAATCAAACAAGCCGTTTCGGAGGAGTATGGTAACTAACATTGTGACACGAGAATTTTATATATAAGATGTGGAATCCTAACTAATATTGTAATATTAGATTTCACATATTTTACACCTACCGTCTTTATACTAAGTTTTTACAAATCAGATACTCAGAAAATATTACTCACTGATCACCTATCCGAAAACGAACTGTAGGTACTCTAGTTCACTTAAATTCAGTAAGCGCTACCTATAAATCACGTAAACTTGAAACTTAAATCCAAACTATGTAAGTCACCTAACCCTCATTTATTAAATTTAAAACCATGTGTTTAAAATGCTAACCAAAAATGTTAGCATTTTAAGATTAAGTAAATACGATAATCCTTGTTATTAATACTCCTTTTAGACTAGAACAGGTGGTTTTAAGTACAGCCTTTATTAACAGAGTGAATTATTTAGTTCGTCTGTAGAACGCCTACTCTGGTAGCAGTGCACGTTGAATTTGTTAGATGGCGTTAGTAGTATCAAATTGCAGTAAGTTTATCCTGTTTAAGCATGGTGTGATATTTGTATAATAGAAAATAATTATCATAATATTTAGTAATCAATGAGGTAGAGTGAACTCTTCTGTTTTAACAAGAGTAGAGATATTCTTCTCTCTTAGCCTTTATTATTCCCAAGTCACTTGGGGTCGGCTTCTCTGGTCTAACCGGATTTATTTATTTATTTATTTATTTATAATAGGTACACAAACAGATTACAGTCTTAACATAGTAGGTAGTAATAAAGAACATAATATATAAACCGGACAGTAATCCTAAGGTAGTGTACACAACATGTACATATTAAAGCAGATTACTCGTGCAAAAAATAAACATTAATTAAAATCTTAAATTTGTTAGCGTAGGATACAAATGAATCATTAAAAACGGGTAATAACTTAATAACTGTAATTTTACATTATAGCTTGGAACTTTTCGGAACTAAGTACACCTGATACAATCTTTTTATATCTGTTAAAATTTATTTCAAAAATATCGACTTCTTTATTTACACGTGCTAATTTATTATATGATCTGCACATTCTTACTATTGGATTATAAAATGATGTATTATTTTTATATGTCTGAATTGCAAATATGTTAGGATTACGAGATCTATGTGAAATATTAAAGCTGAGAGATGAGAGTAAAGCCGGAGCATCGATAGATGAATGAATCAATTTATGCAAATAGAGTAAATCGTATCTCTGACGTCGGGTTTGCAATGAGACAACATTAAATTTACTTAACCTCTCAGCATAATTTAGGCGACCATAACTGAATTTACGAGAAAGGAATTTTAAGCACCTTTTCTGTACTCTCTCTATGTCATATATATGCGTTTTATAATAAGGAGACCAAATTGGGCAACAGTATTCTAAGATACTCCTCACCAGACTGAAATAGAGACACAGGGTACTTTGTGCATTCTTAAACTCTTTAGTGGACCTTATAATAAATCCCAGAAGTTTGCTACTTCTCTTCACAACATGCTCGTAATGTGAACGGAATGATAACTCCCTATCAAATAAGACTCCCAAATCTTTTACCACCTCTTTTCTATTTAACACACTATTTTCTATAAAGTAAGGGTGAAACAGTTTGTGCTTTTTCCTGGTAAAAGAAATAACGCAACACTTGTCCACATTGAGGCACATATTGTTTGACAAGCACCAGTCCGTAACGATGTTGAGATCTCGCTGAAGGGCCAAACTATCTGTGGTCTCGTTTATCTTATTATAAATCTTTAGGTCATCAGCGTATAGCAATGCAGGACAAGATAATCGATTTATAAGATCGTTAATAAAGACTATAAAAAAGAGCGGACCAAGATGTGACCCCTGTGGAACCCCAGAAGAGACGGGTACGGGAACAGAAGAATAACCCTTAATAGTTACAAGTTGGCTCCTGTTACTCAGGTACGAAGTGATCCACCTTAACAAACACCCATGTATACCGTAGTGTGCGAGTTTAAGACATAACAGCGAATGGTCTACTTTGTCAAAAGCTTTACTAAAGTCTAGATATATGGCGTCCACTTGCCCGCCAGAAGCAAAGGCGCCGCAAAGATAATTTTTATATTCAAGAAGATTACTAAGTGTGGATCTTTTTTTGACAAAACCGTGTTGTTTGTTGGAAATATAGTTACATAAATGATTATAAAGTGGAATATATACTAAAGATTCAAAGAGCTTCGCTATACACCCGAGAATGCTAATGGGCCGATAGTTAGAGCAGGATGTCTTATCGCCAGATTTATGAATAGGGATAACATGCGCAATTTTCCAACGGACGGGAAAAACGCCTGAGTTGATTGATTTCTTAAATAATATGGTTAATGGGACAGATAATTCCTCAGAGCAATTTTTGAGAAAAATTGGAGGAATCCCGTCTGGTCCAACACCTTTACGTTCATCCAAATTCTTAATTTTAAGAAGGATATCCCTTTGGCTGATTTCAAATGGATGAAGCGTAGTGTTAGAAGTGTTGGGCAAATTTTCCCACAGATTTGGCTGAGAGGAAGATGAATCGAAAACCGAACCAAAATACTCCGAGAAAAGTTCACAGATTCCTCTACCGTCTGAAGACGTTTTGTTTCCATGGGTCATAGACTGAGGTATGGTATTTACCCCCTTTCTATCATTGACATAACGCCAGAATATCTTAGCATCATGGGATAGTGATTTCTCTACAGAGGATAGAAAAGTCTTATAACATTCATTGATCAGAGACTTGCATCTGGTGCGGAGTAAAGCAAAAGTATCATAGTCTCGCGGGTTAGCAAATTTTTTAAAACGCTTGTGAAATTTAGCTTTTTCCTTGAGGCAACGAATTAAGGAGTTGTTATACCATAACGGGTATTTGAAACAGTTGTTTTTTGCCAACGGTGTATGGTTAACTATTATTTCATTAATAATATCATAGAACCTTTCAACGCTGTCATTAACATCAGTGAAAGATAAAATCTCAGCCCATTTCACAAGTCGTAATTCAGATTTAACACTTTTATAATCGCACCTTTTAAAATTAAAACGTTTATTATGCGTAGGCCTAAGAGGTTTGTCCAATAGAACATTTGGAAAGGCTATACAATAAGCTATATGATGGCTATCCACTCTGCAAAGACAGTCGGTTTCCGATACTTCAACAACGGGTATGCTCGAGAGGACAAGATCCAGATAACGATTATTATTATTGGGAATAGTATTAAACTGTATCAGGTTGCAGGTATTAATCAGGTCGGATAATAATATCGCTTTGCGATCCCGGGCGTTCGTGGGAATTAACGACAATGGGTCACTCTGTAACTTCCAAGTCAAGTTAGGGGTGTTAAAATCTCCCAGCAACAGGAATGTATCCCTGTTCGTAGCGTTAAGAATCAACCTCTGACAGTTGTCATAGAAAGCAGCGATATCGTCAACAGGCAAGTCTGGAGGCAAATAACAGAGGCCAATATTCAACAATTGTTCATCAGAGTTGCGCGGCAGTATAGTGATCCAGATATCCTCAACCCTAGAATCCCAAGATGTCTGACGGATAACATCAAAATGCTTCTTGGCAGCAATAAGTATACCTCCACCATCTGTCTTAACAGAGCATGAGCTTTGACGATCCCTTCTAAAAATATTGTATCGCTCATCAATAGATTCGCCATCGAAAACACTACTATCAAAATTGGTTTCCGTAAAACATACGATGTCATAATCATTAATTAGCAGATTTAAGTAAATATCTTTGATTTTAGATCTAGCCCTACCCAGATTTTGATAGAATATATTATACATAATGAGTTAATGGATGTCCAATTAACAATGCACTATATGTTGAAGATAAAATAAAACTAGAAATAAATTATTTTAATTTGGTAAGAGACTCCAAATTTTTTATGAGAACTGCACTTGCCGGCTCATCCTTGCGAACATATATTTGACCGTACTTGATCCATACAAATTTATAATTTAGCTCCTTGGCCCGTGCTCTTGTAGCGGCATGCAGATGCTTTTGCTCAGGAGACAGATGCTCAGCAACAAAGATCCTACAATATTCTCCAGAGATTTCGAGGTCAGCCGACGACAGCCCACGGCCAGGATGTGCCCTATTATAGCGATGTGATGCGGATAGTATCAAATCCCTTATGCGTGGCGTTGATAACGTCACAATGATGTTACGTGGCCTTGTAGAGGATTGATTAAGTTTTGCCACTCTGCGACAGGCACTTACGTGACTGTCCTCTACCGGAACCTTCAAGAAGTCGCATAGTTTCTGAAATAATTTTAGCACATTCTCGTTCTTGCGCTCTGGTACAGCTTGTAGTTCAATGTTGCAGCTGCGAGATATTTTTTCTATACTAGATAGCTTGCCATTCAAACGAGTGAGTTCATTTTTGAGTGTATGTTTTTCACTCTCTAGCTCCTTGATAATTTTGCTGCTCCGTTCTAATTCTGAACGAATCGAAGATTGTTCTGCGCATATAAAGTCTGTACTAGCAGTAAAATCGTCCTTGAGGGATTTTAGCGCTGAGTTTACCTCATCTTTGACCATGGCTTGGATGTCCTCTTTAAGCGCCACTCGAAAGTTTTCCATGAAAACCGACAACGATGCGTTAAGCTTAATGTCTAGTAATTCACTAATTTTATCCATTGTTACATCACTGGGCTTATGTGCAGACAAAATACATGGGGTCGCCACAATAGGGGAAAGGGGCAGGGCTGCAGCTGTAGTACTGTTATCAGAGTTCTCGTAAGACATATCCATGGCATTATCAGTACGTGAAAATAGTTTATTATGACGTACTGGAGTATTATCTCTTGATCTTGGACGACGAGTAACATTAACACACAGAGGGCATATCCATGCTAAGATATATTCTTTAGTGAATGCAGAATATTGTTCACTGTTGATATTCAGACATTCCAGGTGAAATTTGCCCACACATAATCGACATTTCATAAATACTTCAGTGTCTAATTTCTTATGACATGCATTACAACTCATTGTTATTGTTTGTAAATAAAACAGGGGTTATGTCTCACCGTATAGTTTCAAAGTTCCAAGTAGGATAGCGGTTGACAGTTCGCGGCAAACTCAAGCGGCGCGAGAAAGAGACAGCAAGGCGCGACAGCTAATCCTCCTCACTCACACTCAGCGAGACCTCAACGCGATGACGTCGTCGTAGGCGATAGTACTCGTAGCACTCGTTGACTGCGTAGATGGCCGTAGCGGTGTCGTCGTAGCGCACTAGCCGTCGTCGTAGCAGCTCAGCGCGACAATCGGCCGGCCTGCCTGTGCTTCGAGGCGCGGTAGACAGAGACAGAAAATCGCACCTGTCTCTTATTGCAGCGGTGAGGTGTGCTGACCCCGCGCTCGCTGGCTCCAGCCGTGACCTTCGCTCACTTGTTTAACTCGAATATAGTTAATAGATGAGTTAAAGTGAATTTATAACTACTGATGACTATTAATAAGTACTAATATTGTTTATTTGGTAAATTGAATTTTAAAATAAAATGCGTAGCACGTCTACTCTCTAAGCCGTATGGACGAAAGAGGACCAACCACCAGTTCGGTTTCCGTCGTGGGCGCTCCACGGTCGATGCGATCGCACGCGTAAAGGCTCTGGCGGAGGAAGCAGTCTCACAGGGTGAGGTGGTGCTGGCGGTGTCTCTCGACATCGCCAACGCGTTCAATACCTTGCCCTGGAGCTGCATAAGGGAGGCACTGCTTTACCATCAGGTGCCGACCTACCTCCGTCGAATTGTCGGGGCGTACCTGACGGCGAGGGCCGTCGTATACCCGGGTTCGAGCGGGTGGTCTCTGCGGGAGATGTCGTGCGGTGTTCCACAGGGTTCGGTTCTCGGCCCGCTCCTGTGGAACATCGGATACGACTGGGTGCTGCGCGGTGTGTTTCTCCCCGGCGTAAGCGTAGTTTGCTACGCGGACGATACGCTCGTCCTCGCTCGGGGAGCGACGCACCGGCAGGCGGCTGTCCTGGCGACGGCAGGGGTCGCGCATGTCGTGGGTAGGATCCGACGATTGGGCCTCGAGGTGGCGCTGCACAAATCCGAGGCTCTGTTCTTCTATGGGCCTCGGAACGCGCCGCCAGAGGGGTTCCACATCGTGGTGGGAGGCGTCCGCATCGGCGTCGAGAAATCGATGAGGTATCTGGGCCTCGTCCTCGACGGCCGATGGGCCTTCGGAGAACACTTCCGAAGGTTGGTCCCCAAATTGATGGGTGCGGCCGCAGGGCTGTCGCGGCTGCTTCCCAATCTGGGGGGGCCAAACGCCTCCTGCAGGAGGCTCTTCATGGGGGTCGTGCGGGCGATGGCTCTATACGGGAGCCCCATTTGGGGTCATAACCTGACGGCCCGTAACGCCGCCCTGCTGCGGAGGCCGCAGAGGGTGATGGCCGTCAGGGTCGCGAGAGGGTACCGCACGATCTGCTTTGAGGCGGCAAGCCTCCTGGCCGGATCACCGCCCTGGGACCTGGAGGCCAGACTTCTCGCGTCGCTCTACCAGTGGCGCGGGGAGGCTCTGGAGCGGGGCTTTCGGCCGTTGCCGAGAGAGGTGGAGGCGCGGCGGTCGGAGCTCCGCGACATCCTGAGGGCGGACTGGGGTGAACGGCTTGCGCGACCGAGTGCAGGGCACGCCGCAATAGCGGCGGTAAGTCCGACCTTGGAGGAATGGCTGAAGCGGCGCCATGGCGCCCTGACCTTCCGGCTGACGCAGGTCCTCACCGGGCATGGATGCTTCGGGAGGTACTTGTGTCGTATAGGCCGGGAGGAGACGTCTTGCTGTCACCACTGCGGTGACGGCCCCGAGGATACGGCGCTGCACACACTCGTGGAGTGCCCAGCTTGGGAGGAGCAGCGCCGGTCGTTAACCGGGGCACTGGGTGTCCAAATCCTCTCGCTGCCGGCAATGGTACTGTCCATGGTCCGGCGCGAGGGTGCATGGGAGGCCGCCGTCACCTTCTGCGAGGCAGTGATGTCCGCGAAGGAGGCGGCGGAACGGGAGAGGGAGCTGGTCTCTCCCCACCCAAACCGCAGGAGACGTCCAGGGCGCCGCCGTAGGGCGCGCGCAGACCTCCAGCCACCCTAGGGGGCGGCCTGCGGGCGGTGGACTTGGGCAGTCTGCCGCCCGAGCAGCACAGGCCCGAGAGAGGGGCATAGGTGTTCCGCGCGCCCCCCTCAGTGGAGGGGAGGGCTGTACCATCTAGTCCTCCCCCAAGCAGCTGGGGCCCGCCTATTCACGTGGCGGGCCAAGACCTGTCGGTGTTGCGGTGAATGCTAGCGCGAATCCCGTGGCACCGACACTAGGTACCGGAGAAACGTCGTCAGGGGTTTAGTGGGTATGGGGCCGGCTTTTCTGGCTCGAGTCCCACACACCCGCGCCCTGCCCGGGCGCGGACGGTGCGTAAAAGCATTCCCCTGAAGTTAAAAAAAAAAAAAAAAAAAGAGCCAATGTGTTAGTTGGACTGTCAGTGCAAATTGACATTATATAAGCGCCGGAGACTCGTGCGCGGAAACATTCGGTGGACGAAGTCGTTGCGTCACGGAACAAATCAAAGATAACCACAGTCAACCTTTATTGTTTTATTTCTCTTGTATTTGCCAATCATTAGTATACGTACAAAGTATAATAC
Organism: Catocala fraxini; assembly: GCA_930367265.1. NCBI lineage: Eukaryota > Metazoa > Arthropoda > Insecta > Lepidoptera > Erebidae > Catocala > Catocala fraxini. The sequence continues at coordinate 7,377,800 of OV884044.1, read as the reverse complement.
CACGCCTATACTTTATTACTTCATCATGTCAAAAGCGAGTTGCCGTCCTATTACCCGACATATATATATATATAATATATATATATAGCCGCGGGCAAAAGCTAGTATAATTTAAAGTGCATACATTATTGCTACATGTGTGTTCAACAATAAATTAATAAATGTCATGCAAATTTGGTTCAAAGCTCATTAAATACACAGATGATTAATAAATGTGTTTTTTTAGGCTTCGAGAAAACATTGATATATATACAATATAATATTTCTTTTCATGAATAACTTTAATTATAGATACGTATCTATATTTCTAATCGGGACGTTTTAATATTAAGTAATTATCCTAAAAATTGTTGTTTATTTTCTAATTTTGTGATTCCTATTCAAAACATACCTAATGTTTATTTCCAAAATGTATTTTTGTTTCGAGAAATGCCTAGATATATGTATACTTAGTCATTAATCATTAGTCATTTATTCAATACAATAAACTTTGTGCAGAATTTTAAACTTACAGTATACTAAACATACTAAATATGAGCTTATATAAATTATTTTAAAAACATACAAATATCTCAAAATGGATAATACTATATAAATAACATATTATTATAGGAATAATAGGTATACAATTTTACTAATTCGTAATATGTAATGTTAGCAGTTAAATTAATTAGCTAATGTCAGCATTGATATATAAAAGAAAATATGTACCATACCAACCATATATGGTATTAAGACTGCGCCGAGCGTAAGACAGATAATGACAGAGCTTGTGCGGCGCATATTCAAATCGGCGCGCGGCCACCATAGTAAAATTGTATGGAGGATTTGAAGTGCTTTTTTGATAAATATTTATCTTTATTGTCAACCAATAACTTAAATATTTGGGATGGACAAATTGTAATTTAACTATTTATGTTTCGATTAAGCTGTAAAATAGGATAGATTTCTACTGTTATAATCTAAAAATCACGTAGCACGAGCTTACGTTTTTGCATTTTTCGTGCAAATTTACGTAATTTTGTAGGTGAACATATTAATTACATTAATTTTTTACACGATATAATTGTAAACACATTCATTGTTATGATAAATGTATATTTTATATTTGTATTAAACAATAAATAAAGTCCCAATGCCCAGGGTATATCCGAGTCCTGGTTTTCATAAACGACATTACGCTAGTGATAGTAATAAATAAGAGTAACAAAATGATTACCTCCTTTTTGAAATCGTCAAGAAATAAACCCCTTCCAAAAATACTTTTCCTCTATCTCTAAAAGGTCAAAGACAACGGCCTCGATGGCGTAGTGGTTAGTGTAACCGACTGCTACGCCTGAGGTCACGGGTTCGATTCCTGCACAAGTCAAACGTTTGTATGCATGAACATGGATTTTTGTCTTGGTCTGGATGTTTCTATGTATAACATGTATGTATTTACAAAAATATAATATATAATACATGTATGTTTATCCATTGTCTAGTACTCTGCTTAGTTTGGGCTAGATGGTGTTGTGTGTATATGATAAAATATTATTATTATTATTATCAAATTAAAAAAGTTGTGATGGTTTAATCGCATGGTTTGCTGCTGTGATTCTTTCATTGAATACGCAAAGCCAATCAAATGACTTAGAATTAGATTGATTTTGACACGTCGCTGATTAGCATTTCAGAAAATAGGGATCGGTAGCTATATTCCAAATAGCTGTGTTATATAATATATTCTCAGTAAACTGGACTGAGTGAAAGGACTTAAATAAAACGGAGCCGTTATAACGGGGGAAGCTCATTCTGTGTTTGGCTCTCGGACGTGACGGACGTTGTAATAGTGCTTAGTAATCGTTATAAATTGTTTCAGTTCTGTGTATCTATTTTTATTATTTGATTCTTTTGTTAAGTAAACTCATTTGTAAGGAATAAAACTTTATAGGTTGATTAGTGCTTTGTTTTCTTTAATACTAACCGCTTCTGATCCCTAAGAATATTATTAGATTGCATATACATTTTATAGTCGGTTTAATGATTCTTTAGTGCTATCTACTTCCTAAATAATTATTTAGATTCGTATTATTCTAAATTTCGTTTGATCAGCTTTATAAAACTGACATGCTGTGCTTGCCTGTAAAAGGCTACTATACTTATGTATTTATTTTTATGTAAATGAAAAGTGTTTCAGCGTAAATAGTTGTTGGTAAGACTAAATAAATAAATAAATAAATATATATCAACCTTTAACAAAAATCATATTTCATTTCGTTTAGTTTTCCTTTTGCATAATTTAAAACACAAAATTATAAAACTAACAAATAATATCATATCAGCCAGTTTATTAACAGTTTCACCGTTGGGCACAGACCTATCTTAGTATGAGAAGGGTTAGGACATAGTCTACTTTGCTGACCTATTTTTAAAGTGTGCAAACTTCTTATATCTTTAAAAACAAAGGGTTTTCAGACATGCTGCAACATAATGTGCATTTCTAAGTTACAATGTTTTTTGTTTCATTCTTAACTTGACGCGAGAACCGAAACCTAGACCTCATAGACAGCAGCGTCATTTCCTACTGCATTTAATTGCACGGATACGCCGGGATTTTTGGTAGCCTCGCAACAACCGTCGCGCGTCGCGCTGTTTGTGATCGATAAATAGTTGTTCCGAATCTGGATGTTATTTGTTTGCGTTGTTTAAATGTTTGGAAATCCCATAATTGTCTTAAGAAAAGCCCAGTTTTAGCATCAGGATATCTGGTTTTGTAGCTATTAGAAAGGTTTCGAAAAGCTTGAGCATTCTGTCGTTGCATTCAGTTGAATCCAACGTTAGTATATTTAATCAAAATACTCAAAATTGCTCAACATAGCGACGGTGCCGCTTTACTGAAAAGTAGGTGAAATTATTAATCTTTATTTCAATATTTTATTGAAATTAAACTACTATATATGGATTTTATCGCGTTATTTATTTTACACTTTATTACAAAATTTTGAATCTGTCACACTACTACTAGATACTATTGAACTTTACTAATTTTTAAGCTAATTAATATATTAAAACTATTTATATTTAAGTTTACTCTTTCCCCGACGTTTCGGTTGCTTTTCAGCAGCCATGGTCACGGGGAGACTAAGATGGTAGTTGTCTTATTGTTCCAGTGTCGTTATTTCAAAGTACCCGAACATAATTTAATCATTGGTGTTTCTATTTACGCAGAATAAGCTCAGAGTATCATGAAGTCTAGCTGTGGTTTGCTTCTTCTTAGGTTTGACTATTTGAATGACTGGATCCCAAGCTGGTGGTACATTCCAACCATCTTCTCTATTGAAATTAGGAAGATTTTTGATTTCAATAGCCTCGCGAAGCATCCTTGGTAGGAATCTGTGTTCTTTAGCGAGAATCTGTGGTTTGTCAAATCTCAGGTAGTGGTTGGTTCCCTGTTGCACATGTTCACACACAGCAGACTTCAACATTTTAGTTAAGGTAGTTTTTGTAATTCATAGAAAACAGAGACCTTATACGAATTTTAAGAGTAAGACATTTTAACTATAATTCTACAAATACTACTAAAACTATTAAGTAATTATTATACCTACCATATTTGTATTAAAATTTGTAACTCATACTGTTTTTTTAAAATAAATCTTTTATTTATTAAGAGTGACTTGCTTCTATGGTGGCATTGTTTAGCGTTTAAATTTCGGTGCGATTGTGAGATCGTCGTTTCAATTTGGGCTGTGTTATTGACTTTTTACTCTGAAATTCTCAGTGGGCCAACCCAATGCGAGTTGGTAGGCTTCACATACCTTTGAGGACACTGAAGATCTCTCAAACGGTTTATTCATGATGTTGCTGTTTACCGTTAAAGCGAGCAATGATGTACTATTTAATAAAAACATAACAGGTCACAGCGGTTAGTTTCAAGTGGCTCAAGATCGGTCTGTGTAGAGAACCTTGGAGAAGACCTACGTCCAGTAGTGGACGTCCGCTGAGATGAAGATGACACATATACATTTGAAAAGTGTGTGCAATGGCTTTGAACTTGAGATTTTTTCGAGGCAGTCTAACTGCTGCAGCTGCACTTATAGAATATTATATATACATATAATATATATTATTACATAAGTACACTTATAATCTGAATTAAATGAAAGTTAAATGGTTGAATCTTAACGTTGCAATGCGATATATTGTCTTCAATTGGATACTATTTCCACTCCAAATAGCTTTCCGAATTCTATGACGTAATTCAAGATATTTCCTATTCAAGTGCTCTATGAGTGAGTAACAAACCGAATCGAAATGCTTTACTGGCTCAGAGCGGAGTGCATGTAACTCCACAAACCAATCGGGTATGCCCACAAACTAGCAATCACTGGAAATCTCTAGCAATGCCGTTTAAATTAAAACGTTGGCCGATAGGATCGATACGCCTCGTAAGATTGAGTTCACAATGGATTATATTATTTAAACATATAATATTATATTATGCTCTCATGCCATACTTTTGGCTACTATAAAATATGACTACTAAACTCTCAATACTGAAAATACAACATCTCCAAAAATAATTCTTCTACCACAGGGCACACTCAAGTTAGGTACATCTATTTGTAGATAACACCGATTTTTGTCCCGTGTGGGAATCGAATCCACAACACCCGGCGTAGCCGCACACAGCAATGACTGTGGAAAAGACGACCACTTAAACCATTTCGCCATTCCTGCACAACATAGCTGAAAACTTTTCGAACTCTTTACGTCTCGGGAGACTAATTCCGATAAATTGAATCTGCCGTAGCACTATTTTCATTTTGATCCAAGTAATTTTTTACATAGGTTATAGTGAATGTAATTTATACAATTACTAAAATATATTATACTAGCGTGAGCCTAAAACACTAAAATTGTTAAGTTACAAAATATATACTTAAACCTGGTAACGTATATCTAATGATGTACTATATATTACAATTAAACTACTTTATACTAAAAAAGCTTTATGTCGATAGGACTAGTGGTTCTCGAGTTACATATAAACAAGAGAACATACAGAGAGCCGTTGTGTTTTATCTACACTAATCTACATATATAATAATAATAATATTCTACCACATACACACAACACCATCTAGCCCGAACTAAGCAGAGCTTGTATTATGGGTAAAACTTACTAGACTATGGATAAACATACATACATATATACTTTTTTTTTTGTAAATACATACATATACATAGAAACACCCAGACAAAGACAAACATCCATGTTCATGCACACAAATATTTGACATGTGCGAGATCGAATCTGCGACCTCAGGCGTGGCAGTCGGTTATACTAACCACTACGCCATCGAGGCTGACATATAAATCTCGTGTCACGTGTTTATGGCCGCACTCCTCTGTAACAGCTCTCGACCGATTTTTATGTGTTTTTATGTATATTTGTTAGGTATGTGAATAGGTCGTAAAGTATATTTCATACGGCTAGGTGATTTATATGGCAGAAGAACGTTTGCCGAGTCAGCTAGTATACATACAGTACTAGATTTTGCCAGCGGGTTTACTCGCGTATACGTATGTTGGATTTAATTAGGTTAGTAACAGTATTTTTTCCTGGATGAATGGTTATGTCTTTTTTGTTCCCCTGCAAGGAAACCTGTGCGAAATTTCATGATGATCGGTTGAGTAGTTAAGGCGTGAAAGTGTAACAAACAAGCAAATTCACAGTCGCATTTATAATATTAGTTAGGCTTAAGGAGAAAACTATGTTAGCAGACTATTACGTCTGTATAGACAGTGCTGGTATTGTGTATTCCTCCTAACGCAGGCAACATGCGACCCTTTGCATTTCAAATAAGGAGTCGGTTTGGCTGGTTGTTTTAGGGCGGTCTGGCATCATGTCTCGTACTATTTAAGTTAGTTGTGTAACGGGAGATAGCGGCTTAATAGGAAACAGAAGGATAACGTTCGTCTGCCTTTTCCTGATAATAGCTGGCTTTTGTATCTTAACTAAAAGTAACACGTTATAATGAAGAAAAATCTTTCAAAATAGTGTTTGTATGCTTTGGTCGGTTTTTAAAGCATTTTCAATTTTAGTAATATTGAAGACGCTGTTTAACCTAAGCTTTATTTAGTTATTATAATGCTTTGCGCCATGACAGCCTCGCAGAAGGAAACCACTGCCTGCCACGACCTCTCGCCGCCGAGCATGGCGTTCATCACACTCGGCAGGGAGAGATCCCCGCCTATTATGGCCGAAAGCGAGTGCCACTGCGGCCCCCACGCAGCACACGCCTCCAGCGTATGGAGCGCCGTGTCTTCCGGCGCCCCATACTCATGGCAGGCCGGGGTCACCTCCCGTCTCGCGATCTAGTGCAAATACTTTCCGAAGCATCCGTGCCCGGCACCTGCACCAGTCGGAAGGTCAGCGACCCGAATCGCCACCCTATCCACCCATGCCCTATGCACCGCATGCGTGCGACCTCCTTTCACACCGGGGGCGCCCGCGGGACCTCCTCGCCGCCAAGAAGTGGTAAACTTCTGCGAGGATCTCCGCTTGTAGCTCCCAAGGTGGGTCACTGGCCAGCACGCACGCCGCTGTCCAGGACACCATCCGGTAAGTAAAAAGAAGATCTAGGCAACCATTTCTCGATCAGATCCGAGACGTTCTTGACAAAGGCCAGGTTAAGAGCACCTTCAACCGGCGAGCGTGTATCTTCTTCTTTCTTCTTTTCGTGTGGTTAGTGGCCAACCTGTTGTCAAGAGTTGTTCAAACCGCCCGTAGGCCTCTGACATGGCTTAACGACTGCTGTCAATTTGACAACAACGAGCGTGTATAAGGAATATGATGAAAGTGAATGAAGCCAGAGAAGTGTGTCAGGATCGTAGCAAATGGATATCCGTAGTCTCTGCCTACACCTCTGAGAAACAGGCGTGAATCTATTAATTAATAAATAATATAACTGTTTTATATTAATTATATTTTACCGCTGCGTATTCGGTCTAAAAGTTCGCTTATTATAAAAACAAAATATGATTGATTAATATTATTTTCTCATTAGAATTGTAATAATATACTTAAAGAGAAACTATGTTTACAAATGTATGCAGAAATGAGAAAAATAAATACAAATGTATTCATTTTTCTCATTCCTGCACGCTCCTTGTGCAGAAATGAGAAAAATGAATATATATAAAGCTAGCTGTCCCTAGTGATTTCATCCTCGCTTATGATTACTGTTCCACTCCCAAAGCTTGTAGCGTGATGTTATGTAGCCTAACAGCGATAGCTCAATGGAGAGACCAACAGACAGCAATGCAGAGGGTCTCGGGTTCGAACCCACGTCGCGCACCTCTGACTTTCGGTAGTTATATGACTTTTCGAAATTATGTGCATATTGATTGACAATTATCGCGTGCTCCGTGCCTCGAAGAGCACATTAAGCCGTCGGTCCTGGCTGCCATGAACAACTATGGCAGTCGTTTTTGGGAGAATGTCGACACAAAAGATCCCACTGGGTCGAATGTCACCGGTCTGCACTGACTGGTCCTCAGATAAGATAAGATATGAAGCCTAAAAAATAATTTTTAATTTGTTCTTGTAGTTTTTGAGTTTAATCATTACAAATAAATATACAAACTTCTTCTTCTCCTTAGCCTTTATTATTCCCAAGTCACTTGGGGTCGGCTTTTCTAGTCTAACCGGGTTTGACTGGATATGAGTTTTTACACGGAGCGGCTGCCACCTGACCTCCGCAACCCGAAGGCTAACGATACCCTAAGGCTAGACCAGTGTCAGGGTATTAGAGGGTACTGACTTTCCCAATAACGACTGCCATAGGTGTTCATGGCAGCCGGGACCGACGGCTTAACGTGCTCTCCGAGGCACGGAGCAGGCGATAATCGTCAATCAATACGCACATAATTTCTAAAAGTCATATGACTTCCGAAAGTCAGACGTGCGCGACGTGGGTTCGAACCCGAGACCCTCTGCATTGCAGTCTGTTGGTCTCCCCACTGAGCTATCGCTGCTATTACAAATACAAATAAATATACAAACATACAACAATATTAGCATATGTAAAGTGGGTAAATTACTTTATGCGTCATCTCGAAGTATAGCTCAATAGAATTACTAACCAAGCAAGCACGCGTATTAGGTAATGAAGAACGATAAAAAGATGAGTACTAGAGTAGTATAGAGCCTCGCTGGTTTCAGCATGAATGGGCCGGCTCGATCGGGGAAGGACTACCCTCTCACAGAATATCGACGTGAAATAGCAGTATTACTGTTGTTTTTCGTTCGGTAAGTGAGAGTGTCGGAGGCCCAATCACCCCCTCCCCCCTTTTCCGCTCCTTCTCCCACTTCCTTTCCTAAAAGGACGACAACACGCAAGTGATGCCTCTGGTGTTGCAGGCGTCTAAAGGCTACGGTGACCACTTACCATCAGGTGGTAAGGTTGTTTGCTACCAAAGTTGTATACAAAAAATGATTCTTGACTTTCGAAAAGTCAGCGTTCTTCCTATAATTGTTTGACTGAAGTCTCAGTGTGTCACTATCATTTGAACCACTTCTAGATTCCGTTACCTCATGCGGTGAAACACACAACAGACTTGTTTGTCCCCAAGCTCTTGTTTAACATAGACCGTTTCAAACCATCATTGGAATATTCTAGTTGCTGTCAAAATTTGAATGTTGGCATTTCATTAGCAGGCTTAAGGCACTTGTACATGGGCTGCACACCGACAACTGCACAGATTGAGTTGAGCTACGAGTGACGCAACGTACTCGTGTATATAAATAGCTGGTATTTTTAATTCGTGTATGTAACCCGCAAGAGTAGCTTGCGCATGTAGCCCGCGAGTATGGATTGCGCATGTACCCCCGAGAGTAGCTTGCGCATGTAGTTATTTACGTTGTACAAGCACAATGCTTGTACATATTTTAGAATTTTATGTTTGTAGACCTGAAATGAATAATTTTGTTATTTATAAGCATTTTTCTGCGCCTTGGTTTGCGTATATTATGGTTATCCCGCCATTCTCTTCGCCACCATATCTCCAATTTTACCAGTCAGAATCAGAATGTGTATTGTGGCTTAGCCCTAAGTCGAATTCCAAGCTACAAAACTATAAAAACTTCTTTAAACGTTTTTCGTGACCACAGATGAAACAGCCATACAATAACAAAAAATACATTGTTTTGGGTTCGGACTTACAAATAGTTGATATCAATAATATCAATAATCTTCAGTCTTCTTACAATTTTATAAAAGTATAGGGTCTATTATTACTGTTTATAGCAGCAACTTCAATTATTAGCAAATGCTAATAAGTTGGCGCTATGCCAATAGCATAATGGTTATTAAAAATTTTATGGTACTATATTTTACAGTTTTATTATAGTAACTTAGTAGGAATGATAATCCAAATTATTGCTTAAAAGCCTAACAAGTGTGTACAGAATACTTGTCTATTTATTTTTATCCATATAAAATAATGACATTTATGCTTCAACTGCTTTGTTAGTTTCATTCGGCCTTCTGCCGGACGAATCATGTAAGCCAATATTTCAAAAGCTTGGATTGTTACCTTTACCGTCTTTATATATTTACGAAATATGTATGTTTGTATATAAGAACAAAGAGTTGTTTATAACAGCAGATGAGGTACATTCTAGAAATAGACGAGATCCTTTTAAATTGGTCTTAAGTGACATACCGAGACTAACCAAGTACAACAAAAGCTGCCTTGCTATGTGTGTGCGTATCTATAATAAACTACCGAATCACTTTAAGCAGCTGGACTTCGGATTTTTTAAGAATAGGTTGTATACTTGTCTAAGTTTATCCAACTTTTACGACGTAAATGAAGTTTTGGATAAAAAATGTAATGGTTTTGTACCCATAATTAAAATTTTGTATGCTATATTCTAGCAAAACATGCTTGTACTATATATAATATTATAACACCACCAAATACCATGTTTTATGCAAATAAATTATTATTATTATTATTATTGCATATTATTTTGAAATGTATGCTATGTTTCATTGTCTACTCCACCTAAATAAAAAAATAGTCAAATCCAAGCACGCTATACACACAATCGAAATTTGCTTTAAAAACAGTTTGAAAGACTACAGCTGTTATTGCATTCACGTATTCTGTCCAGCATTTTTATATTTTTCTCACACGTACATTTTTGCGTTGTTATAGTTTATTTTATCAAACAATGTATGAGGTCACAGAAATGTTCGAACCAATGCATTTCCATACCAAACGTTGAAACGTACCAAAAGTTTTAGTTGAAACTGCAAACAATTTTTACCACTAACTAACAACCCTAACTAACCCAGTTATTAATTTTGAACCCAAAAATAGAATGCTGAAATGTTTTGCCAAAATTTGTAACATTTAATATAGGTTATTTTTAATGTTGGCAAACTATATCTGTATTGAGTATGCTTGATAAAACTGAACTAATTCATACGATTCTGAATTTGACTGTTTTATGAAACATGTAGAATTGATTGCCACGGTAGTGAGTGCAACTGTTGTGCACTAGGCATCGGGCTAGATTCCTGTGGACAAACTTTTCTTGGGTTTTCCTGTAAATAAATTCTTAGTAGGAAAACGGGTATTGACACTGTGGCCTAATCTAAAATCATTGTTGGCGATATGTAGATGTAATATGCATCTATTGACACTATCTACAATATAGTATCACGCTTATATAGGCGTGATACTATATTGTAGATAGTGTCACGCGTCTAATCGTGTTTCTTAATATCGTATATTATGTTGCGAATAAATATTTATGACAACGAATTTATAAAGATTGTTTTTTTATTTTTTTATATGATTGTAGGCTAACGAGCAGACGGATACCATCAGGCGGATGGTAAGCGATTACCGCCGCCTATACATACATATATGTAACTTTATATACCTACACTAATTATTTGTGTCGTTCCACCGGGTCCTTAATTATTTTGTTACACCGTTGGATCGTAGCGTGTTATGTTTTATTTATAATTATATACAGCTTCAATAAAAAAGATGAGAAATAATATTTCCAGATCAGACGGGTAGTTTTTAGATTAACGCATTCGACGATCCTCTTCAGCGTATAATGTTAATATAGGTTAGTATCCAGAACTTGATCGCGTTGAGTACAGATAGCTTCATGTATTCGTGCAACACATTATGCATCAAATCTCTAGTCTGACTAAACAGAATTCGAAATAACGTAGCTTACATATTAAGTTAAACCACAAGCTATTACTATAGATACTATAGAAAATTCATCTAAATCCGTAACAAACAAAACAATCAACATTATTTTGCCAATAAATTTCTATTCCTCGGGAACAATACTTTTTTTCTGGATGAAAGCTATTTTACGACCTTTTCTGTATACCTGACGACGTGCATGCAAAATTTCACGATAATCAGTCGAATAGTTAAGGTGTGAAAACGTAAAAAAACTTACATTCGCACTTAAAATATTAGTAACGATGATCTGACATAACTAGTTCAAACAGAAGATTTAAGAAGTAAATACAGGACACTGTAGTACCTAGTCTTGTAATTAACTGTGAACTAATTGGGTGGGTATGCTATGGTGATGACGTCACCGTCGCTCGAAGCGCAAGCTGAACACACAAACAATGAAGGTAATTATAGTTACACATAATGACCAGATTAATAATATTGCTTGTAGTCCTGTGTGGATGGTATATAGTAGATTATTACTTGTTGAAGTACGAACGCGTTAATAATAATAATAAGATTGTTGGATAGATTCATCGAATATTATTATCAGTTGTAGTTGAAAGTGCATAGTTTCTATAATAATAATAACAATAATAAACCCATCTGGGAAAGTCGTTATGTCATCATGAGACTAACGCGATATCGGAGGGCACAGTACACTAGCTTTTAAACTACTACCTTCGCCTTGTAATATAAACAAAAAATGTATCACTAAGTTAAATAAAAGCGCACCAACCGCAGGGCAGCTTGTGGTGAGCTGAATGTGTGTGGCGACACTGCGGCTGAGTTAGGGCCTCTTCCCCGGCTTGCCGTTACTGGTTCGCTCTTGAAGTTGGGGTGGAACAACTTCAAGAGCGCTCGTAGGACTCTCAACTCTGGCTTGCCTTGGTCGGCCGGTCAGAGAGGGGCCGCTAGAGCTACGACGAGTTACCGTCTGCCTATTGCATTGATGCTATTAGAGTATTCAGGGTAGACGCCGTTTTTTATCCATAGTAACCAGTATACCGGTCCACCAAACACCAATACCCATAGCCCATATATTAGAATCCATACGTAGCAATAATCTTCGCCTGCTGCGGCTAGTGCCGCGTTAGGTGTTCAAATTCAAATTCAAATTATTTATTTTTGCAGAAAACACTGTAACAATGGTTTTATTAAAAGTTCATGTTTCAAGTGATTCTACGATAAGGCATGCGAAATGTATACAATCATGGTTTCAATCAAAATGAAGATTGACACTGAAACATATATGATTAGATATAAAAAAAAAAAAATGTATGCAGTATCCTTCTAAAACTTACAATAATACAGATTAATTATTTATTTAATAATAATTATACCATTATTTCAATGTCAAAAATAATAATAATAAATTTATGTCAATGTCAATAATAATAATTTTACGTCAATATCAATAATAATAATAATAAAGTTATTTCAATGTCATTCCTGGAATTATTACAATACATTAACAGACTATTTATTTAAAAGATACATGTATCATTGTTCTATTACTTGATGTCACTGCGAGGGTTTAAGATTTGAAAAATTATCGTTTAAATAGTCGTTTAAATTATAATAACATTTATTAACTAAAAGAATTTTTAGATTTTCTTAAATAAAACAGTATTTATTGCCTTTATTACTTTATGTAATTTGTTAAAAATTACAGGAACCATGTGAAACACACTTTTATGCATTAAAGTGGTATGGGTCCGGCGCATACAGAGGCTGATGTAAATAAGTTTTGATTGGCCTTTACATATATTGAGACCACATAAATATATAGGCTTGGGAGTATTAAAATGTTGTACTCCTGAAAAAACGGTTTAAAGGTTTCTATTATTTGAAGCCCATACATAGCCCCAATGCATCGTTTTTGTGCTTTAAAAATTATATCAATGTCAGTCAAATTTTCCTAAAACATTACACCATACTTCAGAACTGAAGCAACTAAACCATGATACGCAGTTAACAAGTTATTAACATTTGAGATCTGTTTAAGTTCATATAGCGCATACACTGATTTATTAATTCTTTTGCATAGTGTTTCAATCTGAGATTTCCATTTTAATTTATTATCCACAGTAATACCAAAAAATTTTGTTGATTGCACTTCAGATAACGGTTCACCCTTATAGTTAATCTGAGGTATAATTGCATTCACACGCTGATTAAAATGGATTACTTTAGTTTTTCCTATATTTGCCTTCAGATTATTAATATCTAGCCATTATTAATTGCATTTAGGGTACTGCTTATATCATGGTCATAAAATGTTCGGTCATTATACTTAATTGCAACGGTGCTGTCGTTAGCAAAGACTGTCATTGGGTTTGAATTCGAATTTAGAAGGTCATTGATGCATATTATAAAGAGTAATGGACCCAGTACGCTTCCTTGCGGGACACCATATTGTTTTTTACGTCCCTTTGATAGATATGTATCATCCATCTTGGTTCTAATATTAACTCTCTTAATTTGTGTACATTGTGTGCGGCTTTTGAAGTAGGTTTCAATTAATTTTAAAATGGTGCCTCTTATTCATCCACGTAATCAAAAGCTTGTTTCATGTCCATAAAGATGGCACAGATCGATATTCGCTTGTCGACATTGGATGTTATAGTTTCCAAAAAATCATAAATAGCAGGGTTGATGATTTTCCTCTGTCTAAATCCCTTTTGCTCTTTAGCTAAAATGTTATGTGTTTCAAAGTATTTAACAAATTGAATACAGATGTATTTTTCAAAAATTTTAGAGTGGATTGATAGAAGGGCAATAGGTCTATAATTTTACATGTTTTTTTTACTGTCCTTCTTATGAATCGGTTTAATAATTGCAACCTTTAATTGTTCAAGGTATATACCAGTTTCTATTGACAGGTTTAAAATGTAACTGAGAGGTTGTGACATGCATTCTGTTACTAGCTTAATGACTTTAGTGCAGATACCATCATAACCTATACCATTGGTGATTTTCAAACCTTTTATGATTTTATTTATATCATCTGTCAAACATGGCTTCATAAAGATTGAGTTAAGTCTAGATGTTAGGTATTGCTTATGCTGATTTTTATGCATAGTATTAATGGGTGTTATCTTATCTACAAAATAATTATTAAATGAATTCGAAATGTCATATGATTTGTCACTATATCATTATTCAATTTGATACATGGGATAGACTCTAATGGCCTATTTTGCTTTGCAGCATTTATAGTTTGCCATACAGCTTTTGCTTTATTACTTGAATTTATAATACTGTAATTATTTTGCGCTCGTTGGGTCAAAAATACAACCTTTTTAAATCTTTTGGTGTATTGCCTTAGTTTTGATTTGTTATCTGCATTGCTCTGGGGAAAACAAAGGTCATAGAATAACTTGAATGTATCATAGAAAATATTGTATGCTATGTTTGGATCACAAGTACTGTATATATCTGCAAATGTCATTTGGCCTATATAGTATTTGAACTTTGCCTGATTTTCAATAGAAAAATCTCGTCGCCTAATTTTCCAGTACTTAATTATACATATATTTGTTACTTGACATCTTAACAATTGTGCGGTATGATCAGACAGTGCTAGCTCAATGAATTCTGACTTACTTTTTTTAATAAAGATCATCATTATTATTAAACATAACTTATCTGGTACAGACAAGTTAAAACAGTGAAAAAGTTAAAACGTTTTAACTTATTAACCAAACTGTTGCAATAATTATATCATCACCATTATCAGGTGATATTGTAATCTGTCGATGCATTTTGTTACATCTGTTCTCCCTTGGATTTCCAAATCACTCTTGTTGGTGGATTTTCCCTGCCAGTCCCTTTCAAAGGCATTCAGGTCGTCTCGCCATCTCCGTTTAGGTCTGCCCTGTCGATGTCGACTGTTTTGTGGCACCTAACTGGTGACAATTGTTGCCTACATCTCTGGGTGCATTAAAAAGACATTGTGCTTGAATGTTCTTCTAACGGTGACATCAGATTTGAAATCTCAAAATGAAGAGTTTTTGTAACATTTCGGTATCTTGTCAGGAATTGAATCTGAGACTAGACAATATCCCAAGAGTCAACACCATATTTTTATGACACGAAAGCAATAAGGCTAATGGTGGCCATCTAAGGATTTGCATTATGGTTTTAGCCTTGCATGCGTAACCGACAGGTATAACCAAGTATTACACCAATAGTTCTCAGAACAGTGTATTTAAGCGTGCGAACACATACTACTGGGATAAAAAAATATCGTTACTAACTTTAAATCAAACTGTCTATGTTGTAAGTACAATCATGGCGCTATGTATTTTAACTTCAAACTGGAATTTTGCTGTAAACAAGGCGTCTGTTAATGCTCGTTAGTGGGATGTAATAAATAATCTCAGTGTCCGTCGAATTTACAATCAAAATACATATGACCGCGTAGCAATATTCTGAAATACTGGTGTATTGTAGACTACGACTATTTAATTTGACGTATGTACCTAATTTACACTAGGCTGTTTATAATAATTCAAATTTGTCGCCCGTAGCTTTATCCATAAAAATTTGCAAAAATAAAACTATCCTGTAATAATCCAGGATATGGCTTCTATCTGTGTGCCAAGTTTCATCCAAATCCAACGGCTTATGCGTAATTAATTAACAACATCTAAACACCTTCGCAAACTTTTACATTAATTTGTTCAATACTAAGTAAACAGTAAAGTAACTGGCTGAAACACTATTGTTCCTAAAGTTCTGTGACCCATAGAATCATCATTATGAAGTAACTATTCTCATAAATCACTGTAAAGAGTATTGTATCGTTAAGCCAGCACAACTAAGTGTTAACTGCGCTGTGTCAAGACTGGACTAATTAAATATCTCCGCAACTATGACAGCTGTCGGCGACAGAAGATTGTAGTCTGGGAGCTAGAGGAAAAATGTTCAGAATAAAGTAGTTAAGTATTATAGATTGATCCTAGAGCCACCAGATTCACGTAATTTTAGCAAAGCTTATAATCAAAAGAATCAAAATCAATCAGAATCAATCAATCATATGTTGACAGTGTATGCATATTTGCTAGTTTGAAAGCAGAGCTAATTTTCTTTTTTCTTCTTAAAGTGCGTCTCGGTTCGATTGTTCGATTGTTTATAATGTGGTGACTTTGAAGTCTTGAACTATTAGGTGCTGTTCAATAATTTCAGTAAAACTGTATCCATACCGTCATCAATTTTTTAAACTGTTATGTTGGGAACCAGGTTATGGCTCGCCTGACGACGTGCTTTTACCGTCTACGTCCATACGTTACCTTAGTTTCTTTCATCGCTTGCATTGTTTAACGGTATCAGTCGCGCGCTGTCAAGCCTAGCGAAACTGAATTCTAGATGGGATAATAGGGCAGGAATAGGAGTGGAATGTGAAGAAGGCTAATCAGTAATAGCTCACGCACATCTTAAACGCTGAGGCACTAAAATGGGTTGTATGCACCATGATTTACAGGGTTACTTATGCCGGTGGCTTTTAACATGACTTTTAATACATTTTGGAATATATATAATTCTGGTATACCTTCCCGCTTACGTTGGCGTGCGATCGTGATATTCCGGGTTAGACAAACTATCAGTAGCAGCAAGGAATCAGGTAACATGCTCAGTAGATGGCAATAGGCACGACAAATTACGTCGTATACTTAAATATAACTGACGAAACGTTGGGTAATCTATACTAATATTATTAAGCTGAAGAGTTTGTTTGTTTGTTTGGTTGAACGAGCTTATTTCAGGAATTACTGGTTCAAATTGAAAAATTTGAATTGGATAGTCCATTTATCGAGGAAGACTATAGATTATATAACATCACGCTATGACTAATAGGAGCGGAGCATCAATGAAAATTGTTGCGAAACGGGGCAAATCCTCTTATGTGAAGCAGACGAAGTTGCGCGGGTCAGCTAGTAAATTTATAACTATGTATGAATTTTTTGCTGTTTAAGTCAATAATAATATCAAGTCATAGGATACCAGACATAATTAAAAATCTATTGTGTCTGGCCACTGGTGTACTGATACGACTGAATAGGTTAAACTTATGTTCAATAAAAATGAATAATTTTAATGTACAGCTCCCGAGCTCACTCTCTGAATACTCTTTAAGTGTCGGACGGTCTAAGTTCCAAGGAGGAAACGCGCTTCACAGAATACCTTAATTTTGTGCGAACTTATAACCTTTTTTGTGAAAACTTGCCGAAGCAAGCACCTTTTCCCTAGATGATATCTAACGACCGTCTGTGAAGTCTGCCTAAACTGTTTGGGGGACTTCTTTTTTAGGCCTACGTTTGTGGCTTTCTATTTAGGTTTCCTTTTTGAAATTCAAATTCAATACTTAACCTATTGAGTCGCAGTGGCACACCGGTGGCCAGACAATAGACATTAAATTATGTAAAACTTGACAGACTACGAAAAGATGGCTGCTTTTCTTTTCTCTTCTTAAAAAAGACAACTGCATTAGGCATAAATCCTTTGACGCGAGGGACAAATATTCAAACAACGGACACAAATAACACCCAGACTTGGAAAAACTACTTGTAGATCACACCAATTTTCGTTCCGTGTGAGGATTGAACACAACAATATTCGACGCGATGGCAGTGATGAGGCGAATACTTAAGGCAACATGCATCAGTGTTTTAGGAACTTCATATTTAGGTCTACGTTTGTGTCCTTGTAAGTCAAAGTCAAAGTCAAAAATCAATTAGGCCACAAAGTAACACTTATGAGCGTCAAAATATATAGGTTAGTGAGTTTACTAAGTTACTGAAGCTATATTTAGGTGAGTTGCTAGGTTCAGGCAAAAGGTAGAGTCTTTGAGAAGAAACCTGCATGAAACTTATAGCCACTCTTTTAAATCGCAAATTAAATATAATTTGAGTATTTTACAACTCATATCAACAAAGTGTTGCAGCCATTATACCATATATTACTGACTATTAAAAAAATCTAAAATAATATCAAAAAATACTTAATAGTATTAAGAGCAGCGATAGCTCAGTGGGGAGACCAACAGACTGCAATGCAGAGGGTCTCGGGTTCGAACCCACGTCGCGCACCTCTGACTTTCGGAAGTTATATGACTTTTCGAAATTATGTGCGTATTGATTGACAATTATCGCCTGCTCCGTGCCTCGGAGAGCACGTGAAGCCGTTGGTCCCGGCTACCATGAACATTTATGGCAATCGTTATTGGGAAAGTCAGTACCCTCTAATATCCTGACACTGGTCTAGCCTTAGGGTATCGTTAGCCTTCGGCTTGTGGAGGTCAGGTGGCAGCCTCTCCGTGTAAAAACTGATATCCAGTCAAATCCGGTTAGACCAGAAAAGCCAACCCCAAGTGACTTGGGAATAATAAAGGCTAAGAGAGAAGAAATCTTGAGAATACAGAAACATTTCAATTTTATTTATATGAATAGATTTATCTTAAATGTATGAATAACGAAAATTTATCCGCTTGAAATAAGTCTCTTATATTTTATAGGTACATATTTGTTCAATACGAAATTGTTTTTACGAGAAAATCGAGGTCTTTTCTGAAACAAAATATTTCGTTTAGTTATAAAAATTTCCCGGCAAGGTTTATTATAGGCCTAAATGTGTCGAACTGAAAGAAATTGAATGTTGTGATTAAATATTTGATGACATGCCTTACCAATAAATTTGTTTGGCGTGGCAAATATCGAAATTTATAATAATAATATCTCCGTGTATGCCTCCCAAAGGGCCAGGTATTTTCTCACATATGTTAGAAAATATCTGTAATAAAAGAAACATAATAATAATAATATTCTATCACATACACACAACACCATCTAGCCCAAACTAAGCAGATTTTGTGCTATGTGGACAATGGATATACATATATATACCTATACTTTTTTTTGTAAATACATTCATATTATACAAAGAAACACCTTTTTTTTTTACCTGTGGAAATGCACCTGATGCATACCCCCTCGCCACTAGGGGAGGCGAGAGGGTTATGTCCGGCTCTCCCGTATTTCGGGCATACGGACTAAAACCCCACGGTGTGCCCCTTCGCTGCCTTGAATAGTGGATGGGCCGCTGGTAAAGAAACTACCTCAGCGGCCCACCCAGCAGACTACAACTCCTGGACGACGCCCCGGCACTACAGAGGGCGTCGGACCGACTCAATGGCTGGCGGGTGGAAGATCCCCGTTCTTCCGCCCGCGGCCTACATTACGGCGGCATGAGGCGCGCGAATGCGCGCTTGCCCCGCCCGGTTCGCCGGCGACGGCTCGGATCCGCAAGGATACTTTTCTCACGGATCCGCTCCGCCGCTTCCTTCTGCGAGATGATGTCCATGGCTTTGATCACGGCCGGCAGCGAGAGGTCTTCACCCACAACCTCAATGAGTTCACGGCGCTGCACCGCCCAAGCAGAACATTGCTCGAGCGTGTGCTGCGCCGTGTCCTCCACACACTCGCAGTGGTGGCAGACGGGACTCGGTTCCCTCCTAGCGACCATGTGCAGGTATTTGCCAAAGCAACCGTGCCCTGACAACACCTGCACCAGCAGAAAGGAAAGGGTCCCATGCTGCCGCCCTGCCCACCGCTCCAACACCGGCTGGAGGGCCCCAACGGTTCTGAAACCGGCCATAGGAGCCTCCAGCCGCGCCTTCCATTTTAAAATCATGCTCTGGTGGGCCCGATTCCGCGCGCGCTCTATGATAGCCGGAAGGGGACGGCAACCCGTCTCCTCCCGCACTTCCTCACTCACTGTGTACACTTCGGCGAGCACCTCAGCCTCCAAATCCCACGGGGGTGTCCCGGCCAATGCGCAAGCTGCATCGGCCGAAACCGTGCGGTATCCTCGTATTACCCTGACCGCTATGACTCTCTGCGGTCTCCGCAAGAGAGTCCTGCACTGAGCGGTCAGGGAGTCCACCCACACCGGTGCGCCGTAAAGCGCCATCGACCGGATAACCCCTGTGTAGAGTCGCCGGCAACCAGCACTAGGCCCGCCCAAATTTGGCAATAACCGCCCGAGGGCGGACGCAGTGCCGAGAAGCTTCGGGGCGAGCTGTCTAAAATGTTCGTCGAAGTGCCTCCTTCCGTCCAGCACCAAGCCCAGATATTTCATGTGCGCCTGGACGGGAACGCGCGTCGAGCCCACCATTATCGAGGCGCCACGAGGTGGACCGCGACGAGGCCCATGAAAGACCAGGGCCTCCGTCTTGTTAATAGCCACCCGTAAACCCAGCGCCTCGATACGCCCGACCACCTGGGAAACCCCCATAGTGGCCAAACGGGCAGCCTCCTCGAAGGTACCCCCACGGGCTGTGACGAGGGTGTCGTCAGCGTAACTAATGACATTCAGCCCGGGGGGTAGGACAGCACGTAGGGCCCAGTCGTACCCCATGTCCCACAGGAGCGGGCCTAGAACCGATCCCTGCGGGACACCGCACGACATGGGCCGCCGCCAAACCTCGCCTCGAACCTCGAGGAGGACACTCCTGCCTCTCAGATAGTCTGCCACCAGCCGCTCCAGGTAAAAAGGTACTCCGTGATATCGAAGCGCCCCCTGGACACAGCTGTATGGCAGACTATTAAACGCGTTGGCGATGTCTAAAGACACCGCCAATAGAACACCGCCACCGACGACCGCCTCCTCGGCCGCGGTCCTCAGGCGCATAATGGCTCCGATTGTCGAACGTCCTTCCCGGAATCCGAACTGAGCGTCCGACAGGTCGGGACCGACCGTGCTCAGGTGCTGGACGATGCGGGTGGCGAGAATTTTCTCAAACATCTTCCCCGCCTGGTCCAGCAGCACTATGGGCCTGTACGCCGCGGCCGACTCTGGAGGCCGTCCCGGCTTGGCCAGCAGTACCAGCTTCCCCTCCTTCCAGCACTCAGGGAATGGTCCCGACATCAGGCTCGCGTTGAAAAGTTCCCTAAGGCGGACATCCAGGTGATCGAGGGCCAGCGCGAGAGCTCGCGCCGGCACACCGTCAGGTCCAGGGGCGGTCGTCTTGGAGTGGATCCGCAAGACAGCCGCCCCCATCTCCGCATCTGTAACCAGGGGAGCACTGAGGTCCGCCTCCCGATGGGGACATTGTCGGGTCACGTGCTCTGCCCGGTCAGGAAATAATTCCTCGACCACCTCGGAGAGGAAGTTGGGCTGAAGGGTCTCCGTTTGGCCGCGCACGGAGCTTGTTCAGTGATACAAAGAAACACCTAGACCAAGACAAACATCCATGTTCATGCACACAAATGTTTGACTCGTCGAAATCGAAATCGGGAATCGAACCCGCGGCCTCAGGCGTGGCAGTCGGTTACACTAACCACTACGCCATCGAGGCCGCCAATTTAATTATGCATGGATTTATTTGTGACATATATTTAGCTTACGCCTTTATAGGCGTATATATCCTTTCGACGACATACCTATGTATATCGTCGAAAGGATAGACAGATGTTTATTACATTTCACCAACTATGGTTAAGACGTTATAAGGTGCAAGTTTAATGCCGTCGACTAGGTAAATTTCTGGAATACGAGCTTCTGTGAAACAGTGTACAAAAACGCAATAATAATCGATCCTAGTATTAAACCCATACTTATCCTGGTGGACCGAAGAGACAACATTATATTTTTTTTGTATAACAGAGAATAACGCCAGTGTCCCAGTGAAGAAGTTAGGTTGTAGGATCCAATTCGAAAATTGGGTCCTCAAAATCGCCAGCTGTGCATACGCTTATACGTAAAATAATACTTATGTATTATTGCTCCAACTGTTTACACTTAGGTAAAATACTCTCATAATATTATAAATGAATAAAACTCTCTTTATTTCTTATAAATCCAGATAACTAACCATTTTAGATGGCATTATTTATACTTATATCATAGAAGAAAATTTGTCGATTTGCATGCATGTATCTCTGAAACTGCAGAACCATTTTTATAAGAAAGACCACAAATAAAAAGTGGATAGCCGTCAGGTCCTGTTGGACAAAGGCTATGTATTAATATCGTACCAAGCAAGGGAAACCACTAGTCGAACTTAATATTAATATTGTTGGTGACTTAAATAAGCTGTAAGATAACTCGGGTGAACTTTGACGTCGATATTCCAATATCAAACTTAACCAATTCATGTTGTTTGTGGTCACGCCAAATTAAAAGTTCGAATAACTCTTTTCTTTATTAAAAATACAACTTATGCACTAAGCTCTGCTATGCTAATTCGTGTATCGTAAACGTTCAAGCATTGAACACACAATCACCAACAGTAAGAGCACCCTTTGATGGATCAGTAACTTTTGTTCTGTTTTGTTTTCAAACAATTGCCTTCTACAATATGAAAGGAAGACAGACAAAGGGATAACATCTAAAGATCAACAGAAAATACATGAATAATACTTATTTCACATTAATAACTGCCTCCGTGGAGCAGCGGTAGTGAGTGCGACTGTTGTGCGTGAGGTCTCGGGTTCGAATCCTGGGTCAAGCCAACAAAAAAGTATTGTGTTTTTCTGTTAAGAAATCTCAATACGACCCCGGAGTTAGGAAGTTGGTGGTGTAAGACACTCCCGTGCCTCGGTAAGCACGCAAAGCCGTTGTTCCTGCGCCTGATCTCTCTTCGATCGTGTCGGATTATCCGTCCCATCGGATCATGAGGGTTAGGGAACAGAGAGTGCAATTGTGTTTGCGCACATACTTGTGCACTATAATATCTCCTGCGCAGATGGCCAATCTCCATTAAGATGGCCGCCGTAACCGAAATTTGGACTGAAGGACATTATTATTATTTATTATATATTATTAAAATAAGATTGTGAATATATTTGGATGATTGTTACTCAATCTATTTTATTTAACTGCACACAGTGGTCGCCTCTCGACTGCCACTGCGCTAAGTGTTATGGGTACGATCCACATACCATCCCCCACACGGCAAAAAATTGGTAAAATGCACTAATGGTGGTTTCAAGTCTGAGTGTTCTTCGTGGCTGTTTGTGAAGTCCCCTGCGACCCCGGATGTATTCCTAGAGCGAGAGTTGTCTTAAAAATAAAGAAAACATGCGTACACCGCCGAATTATAATAAAACCTGGAATACAGTTGATATCCTGTATATTTTTAATCAGGCATGTGTTTCTGACGCACTAATGCAGGCGAAGACATGGTCAGAAAATAGTAACTCCACTAAAAACGACCTTCTTATTATAGATTTTGAAGAAGAAGCTTATTTGCAGCAAAATTTCTCAACGTTTCCCAATAATAATTCATCCCCCATTTCTTCCCTCCACATTGATATTACATCTCAAATAAAACGTTCGGTTATTTTGATTAAAACCGAACTTTATTCATGGCCTAACAGTATAGTCGGCAATATAAAAAGCCATTCATTTTCATCGTGGAGGCCATCCTACGTTAGGACAGCAGTAAAACGTAAACCGAGCATTTTATTACGGTCTGCTTGAGGGTACCTCGATCGTTGTATGTATATTTTTAATAGTCGATACCGTTGATAGTTTTTTTTTTGCAGACTGTTCGCGTATTAGAATAAATAAGTGGGTCATTGAACGAACAATGTGACCTCCTAACGGTATTGTCTCCGATTTTAAGACTTGCTTTACCGATTGTTTATTGAGATCAATTATCATTCGCTCGTTCTATGGAGTAGTATTTTTATTAGTGATTGTTTGATGATTGTGAATCGGTTTGTCTGGTGTATTGAACATGCGATTTAAAGGGCTTATTGAATTGTAGTACTACGTTTCTGTATTTAGTGGTTCTTATGATTGTAGTGGTTTTGTATTGAATATATGTTACGAGATGACATAATTATTTTGAAGTAATATTTAGGAACTATAAATATTTATGTTATTTTTTAATACCGCGTTACAAAGATTGTTTGGTATTCTAGTTACATATACCTATAACTGATACCTATACTGAGCAGTGATAGCTCAGAGGGGAGACCAACAGACTGCAATGCAGAAGGTCTCGGGTTCGAACCCACGTCGCGCACCTCTGACTTTCGGAAGTTATATGACTTTTCGAAATTATGTGCGTATCGATTGACAATTATCGCCTACTCCGTGCCTCGGAGAGCACGTTAAGCCGTCGGTCCCGACTGCCATAAACATCTATGGCAGTCGTTATTGGGAGAGTGTCGACACAAAAGATCCCACTGGGTCGAAGTGTCACCGGTCTGCACTGACTGGCTCCCACATAAGATACATACATACATACATATACCTATCGTATTTCGTCTTTGTCCCCAAAAAAAAGCGAAGAATTAATTCAAATAGTTAGTTTAATTATACTTTAACCGATTAACTTATAACTTAGTGTGCAAACGTATTGATTGACAATTATCGCCTGCTCCGTGCCTCGGAGAGCACGTTAAGCCGTCGGTTCCGGCTGCCATGAACATCTATGGCAGTCGTTATTGGGAGAGTGTCGACACAAAAGATCCCACTGGGTCGAAGTGTCGCCGGTCTGCACTGACTGGCCCCCACATAAGATACATACAAATATATAAAGTGCACTTATAGATAAGTCTAAGTCATAGCTGTGTAATGTACATTCACGTTAATGTAAGATAATATAAAAATTTATAGATAGATCATTAATAAACTACATGCTGATATATTTCTCACTATAGCACCTAATAAGGCTTTACCCAAAACGTGAAACGAACCTAAAACTTTAGGGTTAGCCACCAGCCGAGGATTAACATCAAACTTATACTATAGCGTCATGGGCAGTATTAGGTATAATTAAAATGTTTTAAAGATTGTATTTCTGTTTCTTTTTTTAAAGTAAACTTTGTTTGTAAAGTCTTTTTTTTAAAGATAACGGGGGACTTTACAAACTTTCAAACAACGGACACAAAGAACACCCAGACTCAGAACAACCATTATGGTTATGGTGGATCATACATATTTTTGTTTCGTGTGAGATACGAATTCACAACACTCGGCGCAGTGGCAGCGGCGAGGCGATAACTTAAACGGCAATTGGTTATGGGTTTTATTATTAAAATATGATAGCTTATTTTGTTAGATATCAAGGCCATAATCGCGAGGTATTTACAAACAATTAAAATTAAACTACACAAAGTAAACCCGGACTTAAAACAATCATTTGTGGATTACAAAAATAATTGTCTCGTGTAGGATTTAAACCCACAGCGTTCAGAACGACGACAGCGACGAGGTGACCGTTTGCCCGCTGCGCCGTCCGTACCTTTATTATGATTTATGCAAGGTCATTTCGAATAGAGCACACGAAAATAAAATAATTGCTGTGGATTGAATTTTGTGCAATTGTTAGTCTCAGCAAAAAGAAAAGATGATATGAAAAGTAATATCTTATGTAATTTATTTTCAAGTCTATTATATATATATCAGCAAAAAGTAATACGGATTATATTCCACTTTTATTAATAGACTAGCTTCTCTCCGTAGCTTTGCTTGTGCGAGCAATATAAGATAGCATACTGGCATAAAAAGTATTAATGCGCTAATCCAAAACATTGTCTATTTGTGTAACATAATTTTATCCAAAATTGTTTAACCCGAGCTAAGCCGCGGTCAAAAGGTAGTAATTAATTCTATAAATCTATCGGCGGAAACCATTGAACAGATTTGTATTAAACTTAGCAAATATTTACGATAGTTTATTATTGTATAACAGCAGCGATATCCTAGTGGGTAACCGTTGGACTGCCACGCAGAGGTTTCGAGTTCGATCCCAAGCCACGCAACTCTGACTTTTCGAAGTTATGTGCGTATTAAATAGTTAATTATCGCTCGCTTTAACGGCGAAGGTAAACATCGTGAGGAAACCTGCATATCTGAGAGTTCTACATAAAGTTCTCGAGGATACATAATATGTATGTGAAGTCTGCCGCACTGGGCCAGCGTGGTGGACTATGGCCTTATCCTTCTCACACTGAGAAGAAGCCTTTGCCCAGCAGTGGGACTGTTTGTTTATTATAAATGTGAAGGTGTGTGAAAATGTTTTAATATTTGCTACTTAATCACGCCTAAAGTGCTCAACGGATTTCGATGAAACTTAGCACATACCTATGTGCTAGATCATATCCTGGATTATATCATAAACATATAATGTACTATTATTCTGATTGTGGATTCTCGTGGGATTGAAGCCGCGGGCAGAAACTATTGTTACATAAAAGCTACAAATAATCCTTTATGCTCAAACCAAACTAGGTACAGAAGACAAAAGGTCTTTTGCCATTTCAGCTTAAGAATAAAAATGCAGTTTTGTGCTAGCTTCGGGTCAGCGCTAACAAACTTTAAATCGAAGTGTCAAAGTTCTTAGTGCGATGGGGCGATGTGTTACAACTTTTAAACGGAGTTTAGCTGAAAATAGACATTTGTTACTGCTCTTTAGTGGTACCTATATAATGTATAATCTCGATATTCGAATCCACAGGCACAATATGTATATATTCAAATCTGTACTAGTCTATACAAATTATTATAAAGACGAAAGATTTGTTTGTTTGCTTGTAATCGATAAACACGTTTTATACGGTTTTTACGGCATTCTGAAAACGCCAATCTATATATTGAAATTAAACTGGTATATACGGATTTTATCGCGTTGTTTATTTGACACTTTATTACAAAATTTTGAAAATTGTTACACTACTACTGCTATTAAACTTTACTAATTTTTAAGCTAATTAAATTATTATTAAACTATTTAGATTTAATTTATTTTTACACTTTCCCCGACGTTTCGGTTGCTTTTCAGCAGCCATGGTCACGGGGAGACTAAGATGGCAGTTGTCTGTATCCGTATATAGCAGTTTAATTTCAATGAATAATATTCGCGTAAATAGAAGACAATATTATGCCAATCTATATATATATAAATCAATTGCTGTTCGTTTGTCTCGCTAAAACTCGAGAACGGCTGGGCCGATTTAGCTGATTTTGGTTTTGAAATGTTTGTCGTAGTCCAGGGAAGATTTAAACGGTGAGAAAATATAGAAAAAATCGTTAGGATAGGTGATACGAAGTACACCGGGTCATCTAGTATGAAATCATTTTAATGATTTATAAACAACTACTTCAATTAAACTTTTCAGTTGCCATGGTTACGAGGTTAATCTCCGTGACCATGGTTGCTGAAAAGCAAAGTGTTAATCTAAATAGTTTAATAATTTAAATAGTTTAATATAGTAATAAAAATAAATTTCCATTTTTTTATTTAGTGTAAATAAACATAATAGAATAAACTATAGCGTTTGCATATTCATAATAAGCTCAAAACCATGATGTGCATGGTGGTTAATAGTAGTAGAAGTATAATAGTTTCTCAATTATGTAAACGTAGTGTTTTTTTTAATAAACAACGCGAAAGTAGTTTTATTTAAGTATGTAATATGCCTCGATGAATACTGCATGAGATGTCGGATTCTATGGAATCCGACATCTCATGCAGTATTCATCGAGGGCTATGGCCCTTAGTTGCAAAATAAATAATATAATAATAATAATATTCTTTCACATACATACAACACCATCTAGCCCAAACTAAGCAGAGCTTGTACTATGGCTACTAGACAATGGATAAACATACACATATACTTTTTTTTTGTAAATACATACATATTATACATAGAAACACCCAGACCAAGACAAACATCCATGTTCATGAACACAAATGTTTGACTTGTGCGGGAATCGAACCCGCGACCTCAGGCGTAACAGTCAGTTACACTAACCATTACGCCATCGAGTCATCTATAATAATTATTAGTATGTATTTTGCTGAGACTTTATTTCTCAGCGTCGCTGTTTATCGATCCCCAGTGTCACTTTGCGGCTTAATAACGCGTTGTGCAACTGAGTTACTGTTCTGGTATGCAAAGGAATAACACGTATTTATGAACGGAATAAAGTAAAATATAATTTAAAGACTTAAAAAATGTTGTTGAGAGAAAATGCAGGCGTTATTTAGTGCATACAAACTTATTCTCATTTTTTTGAAATGAAATGAAAAAGTTTATTTACCAACATAAACATACAGTACACAAACAATTAAATTATTTAAATAGAGGTGGTAAAATAGGCATCTGCGTCAGCTATTGTTGCAGTTTAACTGCAACGCTGGTATTCTCGCAGGCCTAACATAAAATAAAAGCCTTAAGATTAAAATTTCTTAAAATTATATGATTACATTATAAATTATATATAAATATAAATATATAAACCTAATAATATTATAATTTTAAATATAATATAACAACAACATGCAAATACAGAATAAATAATAATAATATATAGATAATAATTATAAATATTTATTACCGCATCTTGTAAAACGAGGTTTACGAACGCAGCATACATGCCAGACTGACATCTGTCAATGTCAACAACGTCAACAGTTACCACGATAGACATAATAATTAAAATTATCAACATTGCAAGCGGCTTGGGTTATAATGACCTAATAGTACACAATTACAGAGTAAAGAATATACTAATACGATACAAAAGTACACATGGTTCCTTACAAAATTGAGAAAGATGCGCATGCGCAAATTAAAACTAAATAATATCGAAATAATACAACAACAAATAGTGGCGTATTGCACTTCATGTAAGTACATATTAAATTTATGGAACAGATTTTTGTTTATTTATTAAATATTGTTTTAAATTGTTACGAAATGAACGCAATGATTTTAGATCTCGTATTGGCGGCGGAAGGTTATTCCAACATTGCGTCGCTGCGTATTTGAAACTACCCCTGAAAGCCGTGGTTCTGTGACTTGCAGTGACCAAGAGATGAGACGCCGCCCGTGTGCTGTAGTGATTAATATCACGTGACCACTTTAGCTTATCATAGAGGTAAACTGGTTTTTTGTATTGAACAATACCAAACAGCAATGTCGCCAAATGAAGGTGTCTGCGGGCAGCCATCTTCATCAGATTTCCACTGTTTAAAAATGGAGTGACATGCATGCGAGGTGGAATATTATAACAAAAGCGAGCACATGCGTTCGTTTTACCTTGTGGGATGCCTGTAGCCATAACTTGCCGCGAAGTGGATGAAGAGGTTATGTGCTGTTTTCATGTATATGACCCTTGAAAACAACACATAACATCTCCACCCACCTCGCGTCCTACCGGAGGAGGTTTCAGCCCGTCGATAGATGCCGGGTCCCTACACAAGAATTACCTGACACTGTATAGCCTACTGTCTTATAATGGAAATTAAGACTAGTCGAGTGGTGATATCCGAAGCTTACCAACCCCAGGTGCTAACCTCATGAGCGCCAGAGCTCATCTTGCGGTCTCCAATGCTTCATTATACGGTTAGAGACAGGAATCAAACGCTCCCTCTTCCTGTCCGCTGTCTTCTCAATGGAAGTTACTTCTTCACAAAGGGAGGCAACGGCATTCTGAGGCTTCTCGCTCCGGACCATGGACTGAACCACGGCTGGGACCGAGAGGGCAACCTTGGCGTCTACCCACGTCGCTGCAAAGCTCTGGTGGGGCAATTCACCAACGTTTGTAGCCGCCAGTTTGTAGTCACAGAATAACATCATGACACAAATTGTGGTAGAATTGGGCACTGAAATAGACTTATTTAGGATAGATTTTTAATCACCAGTTAAAAGTTATTTTCAAATAAATTATAGCTTGACTGAATAAAAAAGTGAAACAATCAAACTATTTTATTAACAGAACTGACTATTCAACAATATTGTCTTCTGTTGACGCGAATGTTATTAATTGAAATTAAACTACTATATACGGAATATTGTCTTCTGTTTACGCGAATATTATTCATTGAAATTAAACTACTATATACAGATTTTATCGCGTTTTTTATTTAATAGTAGTAGTAGTGTAACAGTTTTCAAAATTATGTAATAAAGTGACAAGTGAATAACGCGATAAAATCCGTATTCGCGTAAACAGAAGACAATATTATATAGTAAAGATGATAAGATCAGATAATGAGAGTCAGCCTTGAGAAACTTGTTTATGCAATTACTTCTGTTGTCAATAAACAGACCAGCAACGTGTGGCTTAGTATACATTGTGTAATTTCAATACTATATACGGAATTTATCGCGTTGTTTATTTGACACTTTATTACATAATGTAGAACTGTTACACTACTACTACTATTAAACTTTACTAATTTGAGCGCCAGCCTGCCATACTGCCATATGTAAGGGGTGTCACTGACAAGATTGGCTACATCTTGAAGCGAGTTTCAATCAACACATACTTCAAGCCGCCAACAAGGATAAGTAAATTATTACCATCCGTCAAGTGTCAACTACTTTTACAAGATGCAGGGTTCTGTAAAATAGATTGTGACTGCGGACTCTCCTACATTGGTCAAACCAAGAGAAGCATAGGCACCTGCATAAAAAAACACATAGCTGATGTAAAACACCAACGCTCGATGAAGTCTGCTGTGTGTGAATATGTGCAACAGGGACCAACCACTACCTGAGATTTGACAAACCACAGACTCTCGCTATAGAACACCGATTCCTACCAAGGATGCTTCGCGAGACTATTGAAATCAAAAAACATCCTAATTTCCATCCATCTTGGATCCAGTGATTCAAATGGTCAAATCCAAGAAGAACCAAACCACAGCTAGGCTTCATGATACTTTGAGCTCATTCTGCGTAAATAGAAACACCAATGATTAAATTATGTTCGGGTACTTAGAAATAACTACACTGGAACATTGAAATTTTGAGATTGAGATGCGCTACCTAAGTCTGTGTTTCCCGATGAGTACAATCTGGGTGTCTTCAAGTCGCGAGTGAATAGGTATCTTCTAGGCAAGCGTGCTCCATCGTCGACTGCATCTTCACTTAAGATCAGGTGAGATCGTCAAGTCCAACGCAAGACTATTAGAATATAAAAAATAAAAAAACTCTCAGTCTCGCCATGACTGCTTAAAAGCAACCGAAACGTCGAGGAAAGTGTAAACTTAAACATAAATAGCTTCAATAGTATTAATAATTTAATTAGCTTAATCATTAGTAAAGTTTCATAGTAGTAGTAGTGTAACAGTTTCTAAATTATGTTATAAAGTGTTAAATAAACAACACGATAAAATCCGTATATAGTAGTTTAATTTCAATGACATATTTGTTTGTTCGTACTGTACTTTGACGTGATTGAGAATTTTGGCGTTAAACGCACAAGCAATCAAATTAACATCATTCTTAGAATCATAAAGCAACATACCGACCTTTCGACGAACCTAAATAGCTTGGCAGAAACACAGTAACAAAGTGCGCGTGGTATACAAGTTCATAAATTAATTAATCTTGATTAATCTGTTTAGTTACGAACTAACGTTTACGAACCATTAGTCTTGATGACTTCGTTCAATTTGTATTCGGCTGTTTGGGGCTGTGGTTTTTGGTTGTGGGTAGGTCACGTTTTATTAAAATGTATTATTGACTGCGTGGCGTGGTAAAAGTAATGACCTCGTCGCTACCAAAAATGTATGTTATAAGTATTGTCTGCGAACATGGCGTATTGATTTAAGTGGTCGCCCCACTGCTACCATAGCGCTGATTGTTGTGGTTTTGACACGGGACAAAAAATTGTGTGCTCCACATCATATTCTTGTTCCGAGTCTGGGTGTTCTTTGTGTCCGTTGTTTGAATGTTTGTGACGTCCCCTGCGACACAATAATTATTCATAGCTGTCTTACAAAAAAATGTTTCAAATTCGTTGCTTCAATAAAAGTATTATATTATGTTGTTTCCACGCGACATAAATGTGTACACGTAATGTACAAATAGTTGTGCCAAGCCTGGAAGTTGTTTATGTCTGATAATCCAATGTTTGTAAAGTTTGCATCATCTGCCGGCTGACACATGTAATGACTGCCCATGCTCGTTTTGGCCAGTTCTAGTGTCACATACGCCATGGGAGTCATTGATAAAATATGTGTGATCTACAATTATTAATAATTGTATCGGGTTTGGTTGATTCTTGTATATATTGTTTCAATGTTTAGAACAGCGTCTAGACTCAAACACACATATTAAACATACCATACATTATATTTAACTGTGTTTAAAATCTAAAGAATTTAGATTTTAAGTCTCTTTTTTTAAATAGTTATAGAAATATAGCAATATATAATAACATAATCTACTCTTTCAAGGCTCGCTAACGAATTCACCTACCTAATAAATTTTTCTATTAATTGCTCCATAACCTCAAAGAGGATGCCTAGAGAGCCAATATCAATTAATAATGCATGTAAGCGACAGTTGGGTGAGACGCGTTGGGAATATTGGCAATTACACCACAATTGAGCAACACCGTAATACGGTTATATTAACCTCTAGCTTTCCACTAAATGTCAATACCATTTATAGAGGTTGTATTATATATTTATATGTAGGTGACAATAATGGTTATTGGACGTTTCAGCTTGCTGTATGGGTGTTGTGATATACTATTTGATTTTGTACTAGATATGTTCGCGGTTTTGCGTGTATTTCGATTTTATTGAGTAATCTCTATCCCTCGGCAATTGTCCTTTCAAAATCAAAAATATGTATATTATGTATTTTATATTAAACTTCATCAAATTAAAATGACTTTATTCGTTAAAAGACAAATGCCTAAAATATTATCTGTTCTTTTTATAGGACGATTGCTTTTAAAATATTTTATATGCTTCGAAATTGTACTCACAAAACCTGAGTATATTTAATATTCAGTATCATTATAAAGCTTTTAAGCAGTTAAAAGGGTTACAAATGTTCGCATAATAAGTAAAAGTAATGTCTAGACGGGATGCGTCTTATTGAAATTTTAATTGTACCTAAGACACTCGGCAATATTAAATCAAAATTAATTTTCTTAATACTTATGATCTTTCAGACTTTTACGATTACTTTTAGTGTTAGGTTCTGTTCTCAAACTGAATCAAGGTCAATTTTAAGGTAAAGGTAAGGTTTGAAACTATTCAACTAAAACTACTTTTATACTTTAATACTACATTATTTAAAGTAGGTATTAAACTACTAGCGAGCTTTGCACGGGTAGTACAAAACCTTAACAAATTATACACCTAAACCTTCTTCATCACTCTGCCTATTAGTGAAAACCGCATAAAAATCCGTTCAGTGGTGCTTGAGTTTATCGCGAACAGATAGACAGACAGACGCGGTGGACGAATTTGTTTCATAATATGTAGTGATTAAGAATATTACTTTCCTCGACGTTTCGGTTGCTATTCAGCTGATTAAGATGGCGGTCGTTTCATTGTCTTGAAATGCAGTTATTGTAAATAGTTTAATAATTGGAGTTAGTAGTTACGCAAAATGAGCTTCAAATATCATAACGTCTAGATGACTTCTGATACTTTTGAAAGTTTTAACACAAATAATGATGTTATATAAATGCTGAATGAGGTGAATATACAATATGCTTATCACGTGGATAAGTAACTTGTAAAATGTGTGCTTTACCTTTGTTTGCTTTTGGGATAAACAGAAGGATTGAGGTAGTCTCTCGGTTTATATTTTCCATAACTCTTTGAGAATATAGACTTCTTATATATTTTTAGGTATACTATCGAACTCATAGATAGACTTACGCTTGTATTATAAACATAAATCGGTAGGTGGAGGTGTCTAATACATATTTTTTTAATTCTGAGTATAATATTATACTCATGTTTTACTAATAATGTTTTCAAGTCCCACGTTAAACAGAACAGACATATTGCGATTTCCCAGGCACATTTCCAAACTCAGTACTAATTCTAAAACAAAATTACAGTAAAACCAAATAACACTTTTTCCGATCTGGCAATCAAACGACGCGCCTCACGATCGCATGCTACTTTATATCACGGGGCTATAGAGGAAATCGTAGTAGTAACAATCAAACTTCAAACTACGTTAGTTGTAGTACAGACATTGTTTCGACGAACATATTAGATACGCTGCTGAGGCGGGGTAACCGCGACAGTAGTTTGGATATGCAGCGCATTGATGGTATATTGGATTTATATTTAGCATTACATCTACGTAAGGTTGAGGGGTAAGTAGAATTGTACTGCAAAAATATTTCGTGAACTATTTATAAATTCCATGTAATACGAATTGTTTTACTTTTTGCTCGGCACATATTTTTGAATAGCTACTCAAAAGTGCCTAAAATTCATAAATATTTTGGTTGACACGGCAATCAAATTTGAAACCACAGTATCAGGTAATAGGTGAAGTGGGTATGTATCTTTTAGGCATCATGAGTATCTGGATTAGTTCCGTGGCGTAAGCTTACGCTTACAGTTAGAACTGATCGTAACGTTTTACTTTTGAACAATAACTACTGAGTCATGTCCGGCAACACGTAGGATTTTTTAAAATATAGATACAATTAATTAACATAAAGCTTTTTGTCACGTAGTCCGACAGAAAAATTGTTTAAGTATCAAACAAATATAATCCAACTTAGGATTCGATACAATACGGCACTTGGTGCGACAGCATCGCGCCAGGCGAACGTTTGCCCGCTATCCTTGCAGCCTACCTTGTTGGACATGTATAGGCATAAATCTATGTACTTGTAGCCCTACTGTTTACTTAAATCAAAAGTTATACTTACATACTTTGTTTCACCTTCATATAATATATAAATATGTAACACGAATCCTGTCAGATTTACTTGCAGGAACGTAGGAATTCAGTCTTTACCACAAATAACTACCGACGTCCCGTATTTCCCAACAGAGTGTAGGATAATATTTGCGTAACTCAACCATATTATAAAGTCGATATTGTATACTCGAGAGGCTGGAAACAATCTTCTGCGAGGAGGATGTTGTTTTAACCCGCTAGTATAATGGAAAAAATATAAATAAAATACACTGAAATTTCAGTGCGTAGAGGTACGTAGGTAATTTGTAATTGGTTGAAGGATGGAATATATAGTCTACCTTAACGTGCTTATAAATTCTGAGCTGTAAGCTTGGCATTTTATAAAGTGAGTTGATTAGTTAGTGTCTTGTTATATCATTTAAAATAAAATACCGAAACTATGGTTAAGAAACACATGAAACTTATATTATACAATCAAAATACTCAGTCTTGTCATAAGCCACACAGACTTATATCTTAGTTATGCCCCGGCAGTGCAGTGGTAGTGAATTCGACATCTGCGCAAGAGGGCTAGGGTTCGAATCCCGTGTCGTACCAAGAAAACTTTTTGGGTTTTTGTAACATAAATTCTCAGTATCACCTCGGAGTAAGGAAGTTGGCGGTGATGCACACCCTTGCGTTTAGAAAGCACGTTAATTCTGCACCTGTTCGCACTCCTATACTGATAAATTACCGTCCTATCGAACTATGAGGGTAAGTGGATAAGGACTTGTGTTTGCGCATACTTACACTTGTACACTATAATATCTCCTGCGCAGCTACTTCATGGGTGGCGAATGAACGGTCGTGCTATTCTGCCTCAAAAACCTCATCTCGAACTCGACTGGCGCCTCGCCAGTAACTATAGTAACCTAATGTTATAGCCATAGTTACTACTTATACCACAGAAAAACTCGAATTATAACAGCCGACTGGGCTGTGAGTTCAGTAGTGTGATTTAACATAATTACACAGCTGCAGTGCACGCGGGCGAAGACGCAGACATTAAAATACTTTTTTATTTGTAGCTACATTGTAATGCATACATAGTCTAACGCCTATATCTTCCTTTTTTAACCCTTAAAGGCTACAATGAATTTGTATACTACTATCTATCTTATGTAGGGGCCAGTCAGTGTAGACCGGCGACACTTCGACCCAGTAGGATCTTTTGTGTCGACACTCTCCCAATAACGACTGTCATAGATGTTCATGGCAGCCGGGACCGACGGCTTAACGTACTCTCCGAGGCACGGAGCAGGCGATAATTGTCAATCAATACGCACATAATTTCGAAAAGTCATATAACTTTCGAAAGTCAGAGGTGCGCTACGTGGGTTCGAACCCGAGAGACCCCCTGCATTGCAGTCTGTTGGTCTCCCCACTGAGCTATCGCTGCTATTTATTGCTTGTATACTAGTAAGACTACAATGGGTGTAAAGACACCCGGATATAATAATTCGAATAAATAATTTTATTAAAAAATATTATACAATTTTTTATTATATGAACTTAAATTATGGCTCGTGTTCTTTGGTTTTTTGATTTAATAGTCTAACTGCCTAAAAAATTTACGATTCAAATTGCGAATGAAAAATGTATTGTCGAAATTATGATACTTTTGAAAAGGTATGTAAAAACTTGAAGAAACAAAACATATTATGTTCTTTTAATCAGTCTTTATATTTTTTAATAATCACAAATAAGCCTTTAATTTGGCATATTATTTATCCTTATATCTGGAAAACAAAACATAATTATGAAAATTTGAAATCAAAATTATATCTAGCAATATTTTTCAAAGATGATTGTAAGATAAAGTAAACATTAAATCAACAATTTGAGTAATTGAAGACTATGATAATGAAAATTTACAATCACTTCTAAATGGCTTTTATTTTTGGCGAACAGAATATTACTAAATATAGTAACATTCGATGCATAATCTAAAATAAAAATAGCATATAATTATAATAACACACATAAAAATGATACATAAGAATAATAAACATAGTTGATACATATAATAAAATACCTAAAAGTAGCATATACTATACATATACGAAAAACAATAATATTAATAATAAAAATAAAACATAAAAAGATCATTGCTTATGCTGTGACTCAGTAGCCCACTATGACTACAATGGGTGAAAAAACACCAGGTTGTGAATGTATCTCGGGACCTGCGCTCACGCACAATCTCTTTCTCCACGTGTTCGAGAGCTGCTGTCGACTTATGAGAATACACGGCATCTCAAGGCGCAGAGTTAAATAAGAAAAAAGATACAGGCACAAAATTAAGTCACCCGGGTGTAAAAACACCGTTTTAGCCTTTTAGGGTTGCACCCGCACTAGAAATAATTTCTATATCTTTATAAAACTGCAAACAACGGTCACAAAGTACAACCAGATTCGGAACTGCTATTTGTGTATCGCACCATTTTTTGTTCCTTGTGGGGAAGGACTGTATTTGCAGCAAGGCGTTGTAGTAAATGTATAAGCTGATTCACATTTTTTTGTTATTCGGGTCAAATAGTTACATTTACCAAACTTCTATACTACAAAGAATTTTTATATCTACTCAAAAATAAATAAGATACAAGCGTTTTAAATCTGGTAGTGGACGTAACTGACAAATTACAGAAAAAGGATGCACGACAAACTATGACGTAACCACGAGGTAGATAGCGAGACATCCCCACTACGACCCGACATTTTCTTACATCCAAATTTCAAATATTAATAACTCCTTTATTTTGCTGTCAATGCTAATAAAGTTTTTTTAAAGGTTTCTTTTGATTGCTCTTTGCTGGTGTGTAAAATAATGTTAACAACACTATTAACTAAAAAAAGATATTGGGTTCTTCTGTCAAGGAATTCTTAGAGACAGTCTTGAGTCCAGTCGTCCTTATTTTATTTCTATACCTCGGCAATACATAAAGCCGTTGGTCCTGCACTTGAATCCTCTCCGGTCGTAACGGATTGCCGTCTCATCGGAATATAAGTGTGAGGGAATAGAGCGTGCACTCGTGTTTTCGCAAACACTTGTGCACTATAATATCTCCTGCAGGCTAGTCTCCTATGAGATTGGTGCATTGACCGAAATTCGGAGTTAAAGACACTGTTATTAAATGTATGGACATTTTATAATAAACTGCTGGATAAATTTTTGATGTGCCGGAAGGTTAACTAAACTTTTTGATAGTATACTGATCGCAATGCTTTCTTTTCAGATAACTTTAAATTACTCCTTTAGATTTCAAAAAATATACACAGAAATTAATCCGTGTTTGTATAATTCTCATACAGGGTACCGATTTAATTACTTGCAATACTTTTATACAATTGATTGACGATCTAAGAAATATTTAATATTTGGTTCAAACTGACTACAAGTAGGCCAAGATCGAGCGAAATGTGTGTTTTTGGTATGGGGTTCTTGCAGATTATTTATAGCATACATAAAATATAACTAACATAGGATTAAATTCAGATTTATTTTTTATTGCATAAATTATTTACATTTTAGAGTGCCGGAGGACCAATCATCCTCTTTACCCCTTCCCGCTCCTTCTCCTTCCCACTTACTTTTTTCCCAAAGGGTCGGCAACGCGGAAGTGATGCCTCTGGTGTTGCAGGCGTCCATAGGCTACGGTGACCACTTACCATCAGGTGTGCCGTATGCTAGTTTGCCACTTTAGTGGTAAAAAAAAAAACATAATCCTACCGCAAAAAAATCACGATGTTATGTAATTAATATTAATCCCAAATGGAAGCAGATAAGATGCACACCGAAAATTATATTAACTCCATCATTTGGCCGCACGCGAGCCACCGTATGATCGCCGGACTGAGTGCATGTTAAATAATAAAATTGATACAGTACCTACATTAAGAATCAGGTCATTTTTGTTCTGTTACACCTATTAGTGTTCTGACATAAATCTCTAACACATTACCCGATAGAACGCAAGACCATGCAATCAAGAGATGCGCGCATACCACGGCAGATGTAGCACCTAGCCAGTATGAATTATACATAGTACCATAAGATGTGAGATGACGAGTTATCCAACTTATATCCAACCCATGGGACAAGGCGTAGATGTATTACACCCATATTGCATCCGCTATTTAAGATCCCACGTATGAGCGAGACTTATACATAAACCGGCTACAATTTCAGAGGTTTACAGTTAGGGTACTGAGAAATTAAAAAACCCAGTAGCACGTTGTCCGATCTGGAAATCGATCTTGAGACCTTATGCACATGTCTTATTTCTACCAATTTGGCACCGATGCAATCTCATGCAATCCTTCTAATATTATAAATGTGAAATTTGGAGAGGATGGATGGATGAATGGATGGATCTTTGTTACTCTTTCACGCAAAAACTACTGAACGGATTTTGATGAAACTTTACAATATTATTGTATACTTTTCTGTAATTTTTCTGTTAGAATATTTAACATGTAATGTGTAATGTCAATATGTAGAACTCATTATAAATGACCACCTTGCATGCAAGCTAATGTAACTTGTACTATATACTCAAGTTAATATAAAAAAATCATCATCTCAGACGAAAGACGTCCTCTGCTGAATATAGGCCTCCCCCAAGGTTTTCCACAAAGACCGGTCTTAGGCCACACGCATCCAACCGCGACCCTTACCAGGTCGTCGGTCCACCTTGTGGGGACCCTACCCCTGCTGCGTGTTCAGGTACGTGGCCGCCACTCCAGAACCTTTCTGCCTCAACGGCCATCGAATCTGCGTGCTATGTGCCTTGCCCACTGCCACTTCATCTTGGCTATCCGGAGAGCTATGTCGGCAACTGTAGTTTTCATGCGGATCACGAAAAAAAATTATATTTGTAAAATTACACTAGAATAACATATAGACTACTAAAAATCTACATATATTAACACAAATATACATTACTGCGGGCGAAGCTGCGAGCATAAGCTAGTATAATATAAATACAAGTGTACCAGATATGTATCGTATATTAGCGTTAGTGTTAGCCGTAGATAATAAATTCTAGCGAGCAGTTAAAGTTAACGCGCGATTCAACGATTCTATGGCTTTTAGGCTTCAGCGCGTTGATTACGTGCGTAATATATTTTTATTGCATGTATACGTGGTCGTCCTGATAGCTGTTATGCGGATAGTTTGAAGTGATCTAATCTAATAAATGGATACGTGTTTTTGAATATTTGGTGATGTAGGATGTTGGTCATGCGTAATCACCAAATATGGTAATAAACTTACATAGTCTCATCTCATCGCCTATATCCAGTTATGGTCTTAGGCCGCAAAGCCCTATTACGTGGGACCTAATACCTGACTGATATTTACTGAGCGCAATTCCAGACTGTTTTGTCATTTATAGCTGCTGCTTATTGACAGAATATTTTGCCTGGTATTTGAATCCGAGACCTCATGCACAACAGTCTTATACACTAACGCTGCGCCACCGAGACAGGTAGAAATTTAAGTGGAATTTTGTATTTACGCCTTAATCTCTAAAGGGTTAAGCTGGGTAGAGTATCACATGATAGTTTCCAAAATCGCTCGTGCGTTGTTGTCTCTAGGTAAAAAAAGAAGTTCAGTTCCGTAACAAATATTAAAAGAAAACTGTATTTACCAATAAGTCATAAAAGAAAATCCAATTGTAACTTAATTTTTAATTTTAATGGAGTAAGTTAAGGAGCTACTTTACTTAGCAAGTGTTGCTTGAATTGATATCATTTGTCTGCTATTTTTGTTTCTAATCTCTAAACGATATATTTAGTTACCAAAGCACAGATGGGCTTACCTTTATTACGTAGAACCTAAAAAACCTGTTGAGCGATGTCCAAATTTTGGCACTTATGGGGGACACGTTCCCATTTCTTTTTAAGCTTAACACATTCCCGGACAGTACGTTGAGAGACGTGAATTATGACCCTCATAATATGGCACTGCGGCTGAAGGCGGCGATTTAAAATACGCTCAAAGTAAAACTCTGTCCACGGCCGTCTATTTCCTATAGCATTTATAGGAAGGATATGACTCTGTGCCGTTTAAGGCTAAAATACAGACCGCTAGAGACACAGCAAACACTCCTGCCGTAACACACGGCTTAGAATTCACTTGGTATGAATGTCCGCCTACAGGCAGTTACGACTCTGACCGTTACTGCCGCAACACATACTTTTAAAACCGTGTAGTGTGGCAATACGTCCCCAGACGTGATGACACTTTGTATGGAAAGTTTGAGTGCCATATCACAAATTATTGAGAGTGGTTTTGTGTCCGTGAATGTGTTAAGTTAAAGATAAATAATTTAAATAGATTTATGCTTATATCGCTGCTCACTTTCAATAGTAGCCTTGACTTTGAATGAAGGCAGTTGGTTTGCGTTTAGTTAAGCGGAAGATGTGGTGTTGCCAGTGAGCAAAAATGAAATTATACATTTCTTATTATAATGTTAGTATTCTTGTAAAAAAAAGGAGATGATAGTATTTGTTTTTATTTATCTAGTTTTTATTACTGATTTTTCTTTTTCTTTCTTTCTTCTATATAGGTCTATTATTGAAAATAATGTTCACGGGTGTTTTTGTCACGGTTTTTCTTTGTACAAGCGATAGTCCCTGTTTGTGTGACGCTAAAGTATACCACACATATAAAGCGAAAATAATATTATACAACCTGGAAGTTACGTTCTAATACATCAATACAATAACTGCAATAGATACCCAATCACAATCCCGCCCCTAAAATTCAGTCAATCAAATTCTCAATCAAATTCGACCCACAATACAAACTACAAGATTGTATAATAAAGTTAACCCGTCGGATGCAATTAGTGGGACGAGTAATTACTTTATTGGTGGACCAGGAAACATGCTGGTCACGAGCCCGAAGCGTTGGAATTACTCGCCAGAATTCGTGGCATGTCCTCCACACTTAATAAGGAGCCATTGTGGTAGGTACTTTATTTTAGAACTATTCAATACCGTTTGGATCCGATGGTATTTTGTCGTGTTATATTATTTAGGATAGAATTTGTTTCAGTTTTAGAAGGTCGTATTTTGTTTATTGATTGCATGTCTGTTTAGACTTTTATAATTTGTATAGTACTGCTCACAGGTTACAACTAGCTTATGAAGTTAGCTGTGACCGTATTTTATATACACATGAATGAACCTATCTATACATTATTTACTAACTACTACCTGCGGTGAATCCCACAGAACCCCATACCTGAATTATGTGGATACACAAAATCTAAATCTGTTCATTAGTTTTCGCGTGGTTTAGCAACAAATAGCCAATATTTCAAACATTCACCAACTTCATTTGGTAATATTAGTAGAAATGATTTCGCTAACAATTTTAAAAGCTCACGTAATAGTTAGATAAAAATAAAGATAAATTTATTTGACTCAACATGTGTACAATCAGGTGTTACAGATATTGCTTTGTCTCAACATGCTCTGTCTGGTCAGACATGCAAATGTATGTGCTTTGTAATTAATAAGAATTTTAAAATTATGCTGGATCTAATACAATAATTAACATGTCAATTAAGTGTCTCTTAACAATGAAGTGAGATATATTATAAATAGGTCAGTTCAAATCCGTACAATAAATATAAAAATAATTAATTAATATGTTATTTTCAATAATAGAATAGTAATACATAAGATGTCAATAATTAAGAACATGCCCATTAGCCATCAAATGGATAAAATATGCCTCCATTTCAAAAGTTTGTGCACGTATGTGTTAAACGTATCATACGTGGCTTACGTACAATGCATCTAACACACACTACTATTACATTTTAACCGCATTTTAAGTTACATTTAAATATAACATAAATCTTAAGCTACCACGATAAAGATCAAAAACAAAACGGTAAGCCAAGTTTTATGTTTCGTTTATTCGTACAAAGAAAAATAACGATATCACAGCCGTTATTTCTTCACGTCCAAATCTAGGGTTAAAGAAAGGATTCCGCGACCAGAATGCTTCCAGAATATTCTGTAATCTG
This sequence comes from Catocala fraxini, assembly GCA_930367265.1. NCBI lineage: Eukaryota > Metazoa > Arthropoda > Insecta > Lepidoptera > Erebidae > Catocala > Catocala fraxini. Next base: position 7,334,779 of record OV884044.1, on the reverse strand, counting down.
GCAAACAAAGTAAGGAACGTACGATTTACAGCCACTTGCTAACCTCCGCAGACGTTCAAAGAGATTAGTATTCTTTCTTTTATGCTTGTAATTGCTAAATTGCACGATTCAGCTACTGAATTTTTAATTTTACTGCCGTAGTTTTGGATACATGTTCGGAATTGTGATTGGGTGTTTTTGTTTTCTTAATAAAGAGTACGTATGTAATGGAAAGGTTTGGTGATGTACGGTGTTTAGAATAAACATGGGCTTATGTAGGCAAGATTTATTTAAAATGTATTTATGATGATGATCGCGGATCACGCTTACGTTATTTAATTGGTCGACTTACTAAAAGTATATTAAAATAATTTTTCTTCCATGCTACGGTAGAATCTAAATTATAAATAAGGGAAAGACAATCAATGAAGCAGGACTTAACCCTGGGATCTGGAAACTTGAAGTTTAATTATTTTTCTTTATACTTAAGAGCTTTAGTCTTGCCGTTGGAGTATACGCCATCTTTTCGATTTTCGGCTAAAACCTCCTTTTAAGACATGACCTTTGCTTTTTATTTTAATTGATCTGGGTCTGCCCCTTCCTCTCTTTCCTTCCACTTTGCCTTTTATGATGTTTTTTGTAAAGTCGTCATGTCTTATAAGGTGGCCAAACATCTTTCTTCTTCTGTTCTCAATTGTCGTCAAAATATTGCGCTCTTCTTGGACAAGGCTCACTACTTCTGCGTTGCTTTTCTTTTCTGTCCAGCTGATTCTTTCCATGCGCCTCCAGCACTACATTTCGAAAGCTTCTATTGTTTCCCGGTCTGGTTTAATTAATTGTAATAAATAATAGGAAGCAGCGATAGCCTAGCAGGGAGACAACTGGTCTTAAGTTCAAGTGCGAAGAATTGAACTTAAGACCTCTGTGATCCCACTCGTTCAAGCATCTCTGACTTTTAAAACTAAGTGCGTATCAAACAGGTTACCATCGCTCGGTTTTAAGGTCAAGTAAAATACTGAAAAATATCAAGCCAGTATATTCTTATGTAAGTAAATCTTAATATAGCAACACAATCACGTCACAACTAATTTATGAACTGTTTGAATTTGAAAATAATTATTCTCTTTAATTATGAACAGTTTCTGTCCTTATTTTAGCACGCAGATATTGCCTAATAAATCCGGCGTTTTCAACAAACTCAGAGTTTAATTATAAATTCTATTGGTTTTTGTATCAAAATTTATGACTTATACATAATTATTATATATATTAAAGTGATTGTTGGTACACTTGACAACAACCCTTTGGCTGCGTAAGATTTTACAAAAATGTAAATAATTATACAAAGTCAAGCTCAAAACAAATAATTGTTCTGAGCCTATCTTTTGATAGGCTGAGTGGCTTAAAACAATCATAAGTCGATCGTAAATGACTGTTCAAACCTATAACATATAGCCTGACAGCAACGGCCACAGTGGAGCGAGTCCATAGATAGTTAGACATTTGGTGGAAACAAGAAAAGTAGAAGTTCCTGAAATTATTCCTGAAACTAATTTATATCCTAGGACATTCTGATATTTTAAGTTTCATCATTTTGGAGAGTTTTATAATTCGAAAGGCGAAGTTATAAGCTGTACATAAAATGACTTCATTAGTTATAAATTATATTGTAGTGTAGTGTATACATGCTCCCTTATTTTAACAAATAAGTATGCTCCTTAATAGTGAGTCTCAAGTTATTGTCTACGTTGCTTTATGCCTCAACCTATGTGGTTTATAAATTATAATATAATGATTACACTTTGAACATGGGATCCGAGCAGTAGTCTTTTATTTCTACACCCGAACCTTCACCCACTTCAATATTTCAAGTGTTTGCGTTAGTTTGTAGATATATTTTTCACATAAAGTAAGGTAAACTTCCATGCAGAAAAAAGTACCTACTGTACCTAAGCGAGAAACACTGCTGGCAAAAGTTAGTACAAAATAATCATAAAGTTAATCAAAACGTTATTTTAATCTATCCGGTGGCTTCATTCCGCACATAAACCTAGATTTAACAGACCACTAAACTAAAATCTTCGTTCAAAATTAAAGTCTATTTTTAAAATAGGTTACACGGGTACCGTTTAGTATTAGTTCAGTAACCTAAGCGGTAGGTTGTTGGTCGACAAAATGGGACTAACACGGCAATAAAGATACGTACCCAACAGTCAGAATATGAATATTACTCAATAAAAATATTTCGTTCTCATACCAATTATGAGGCAGGTAGCGATTCAGTGATCGAATTTATGACTTCGAATTATATTAGTTATTTGAACAGTCTAGTGACAGCTTAGATATCTGGGGCAATTATTGTAGTCACAGAGATAACCAATTTGGAACTGGATTATAAATATGGGTATATTCAACTCGTTGCTAAACATTTTATTTAGTTATATCAAAGAGAATTTTTGTTGCTAGGCGTTAAATTTTATTTAGTTACTTTTGGTTTTATTTAGTTAGTTTTTATATGTTTTATATTAGTCCGAAAAGACCGTCACTGCCACTCTAGGTATAATCGCTATGTTGTTCTTCGAGACATTGAAATAACGGACACAAAGAACACAGAATCTCAAAACATTTGTTTGTGAATCGATTATGGCGAGGCGATCACTAGGAGTCGTAGCAAACATGCTATTTTTAGCATCATCGATTAGCGATTTACTTGCTTTTTCATAAGCTCAATAATGATCTTAAATACTATATACCTCAAGTCCTTTAAAGCCGAATAAAATTTATAAAATATTTTCCTTTGCTTTATTTTTGTTTTATTGCTATGAGATGATAAGTAAACAACAATTATTTAAACAATAAAACGCCTTACGTGCAAAAAACAGCTAGCACTAATGTTTGAAAATATTTTCTTTTTAGGAAAAGCAATCAAACGCAAAAAAATTGCGGATGCGCGATGCATTCTCTGAAATGTGTCACTTTGGTAGCGCACGAACACACAGTCGCACAAACGTGATGCAGCATGGATGCAACACTCTTTCAAATCGAGTACCAAGCACGTCGTTTAGTCATATAACGCTGCAGACCACTCTAAGGTTAGGCTTCTTGTACATTATGCCGCAGCCGCATCGGCGCCGGATCGTAATACTGTATTTACGAATTAATATTATACGTCACGCACCGCCGCCGCACCGCCACCGCACAGACGCCGCGCCTGCGTCTCACCACCGTCTAACTGCCGCCGCACCGCCACCACACCGCCGTCGCACCGATCCCGCACCACCGCCGCTCCACTGGGTCACCGTCGCACCGCAGCTGCAATTCAGCCGCGCCGCAACCGCACCGTAGCCTGTCCGCATCCACACTGCGGCTATGTATGCGCCGGACCGTCGTCGCGCCGCTATTTTGTGTATATTGCACGCTCAGGGCTCAGTGCTTGCTTAGTTTGTGAATTAAGTAAGTAGAATATACCTTTTTGGGCTTCTTTAAATCATCAATAAATATGATTATATATTACAATTAAAACCAGGATGACTTTACAGTTACGTTGACAATTCTATACTGAAGTGTGACTATTTTATTATTTAATGCCTGACTGAATATACGGATGGCGTACTTTTTTAAGTGCTCGCCTCGCCATTGCCACTGCACCGAGTGTTGTGGGTTCACCACGCGGGACAAAAATTGTGTGGGCCAGATGTAGTTGTTCCGACTCTGGTTGTTCTTTATGAACTTTGTTAGTAAAGATTCCCATGACACAGGAATTATTGTTAGTGCGAGAGTTGTCTATAAAATCGAATGCGAAAATAACGATGTACACCCGGCATCGGTGCGGCTGCGGCGCGGATGCGGTACGGTGACGAAGCGGCTATTACGAGAATATACAGTTGTAGTAGGTTTAGCACGCGGCTTTGCTCGCATACATGTAGGTTACGTTAGGTTAGTAACAGTACTTTATTCTGGCTTAAAAGGCTATGTCCTTTTTTGTTCCCTTGACAACGTGTATTTTTTTTTTTTTATAAGAAAGTATTGGTATTTTAATGATGATCGGTCGAGTAGCTAAGGCGTGAAAGCGTAACAAACACGCAAACTCACATTCTCATTTACAATATTGGTTTAGATTAGGATTGCTATCCGGCGCCAGTACGGCTACCGCGTCATGTACAGGAAACCTAACACCGTGGCGCGCTCTTACCTTTATATCGACGCTAAAACACTTAAAGCTTTAATGAGCTGTCCAGATTATAGTGCTCTAATGGATCTCAAGTTACTTTCTCAGTGTTATTTTGTGCTTGATGCAGCAACGTTGGGCTATTATTTTCTATGTGGCCGTGTAGGAAGTAAAGGAGGTGGGTACAAATTAAGGCTCTTACCGAGATGTGATATGGCAGCTGGAATGTACGTTTTTATTACTAGGGTTAAATGCAAGCTTATGGTTCGTTTGATGGTCGATTTCTGTTGGCTATAGACGTATTGAAACACATGTGATATGGTGTAGATTGACGTATTTACGCTGCGTATCTTTGCGTTTATGTTATGGTTGATAGACGGGCTCTCTTTCTGGGTCACGCAATGTGGTTTATTTATGTTGAGAACCATAAAAACGATATATTAACTTATGACTAAAATTTATTTATTTGCAAGAGTATACGTTACAGGGTTAGTTGGTTGATTAGGGTGGAAATAAAAAAAGATAATAATTAGTAACATAGTCAGTCATATTCTATTGGTTACGTGGAAAATACTGTCATCAGAATTTTTATACAACTGCTTCATAATTAAAATTAATCATAAATAGTCCATGCCAATATATGATAGTAGTACAAATTAGTAAAATGGAAATAATTAAATTTAAAATCAATTATATATGATTTAATATGATGTCAAACTACAATTATATTTTTTGAGATATCTGCTAAAATAATAACAAAATCTTTTTTTTCGTTGAAGTATAACATAGATAGTTATAATTTTATTTAACACCTCTAATATATAATTCTTAGTAGTGAAAGCAACAATCATAATTTACAACTTAACTAATATTAACAAAACTAACCACTTATAAATAGAACAAAATGAAGAGTAACAAAATATGGGACTGTAAAAATTAATAAAAAAGGATGGCCGGTTTAGGCAGCGTCGTAAAATTCCTCAGCATCATATTATATATCAGTAACATAGATACAATTACACATCAGTATTATGAACCAAGTATACTTATAATGTTTTGTGGTTTTTAAACATAGTAAAATATGTTTTAATTTTTTTATTTCAATAAGAACTCGCACTAGGTATAAATCTTGTATCGCGGGGAATTTTACAAACATTGAAACAACGGACACAAAGAACACCCGGACTCGGCAAACCATTTGTGGATCACACAAATTATTGTCCCGTTTAGGATTCGAACCCACAACACACGGCGAATGGCAGTGGCGAGACGACCACTTAAACCACGGCTCCATCCGTGCAGTCAGTAAATTATTCTATTGTTTATACATAATATATGATCTACGCAACTTAAAGTTGAACCTGAAGTATACCTACACGTTTCCTATTAAGAAAAACTAGAAGCACAGCTGGTTAAATATGGACGTCATACATACTTTTGGGATTAGACTTGAGTCTGCGTATATACTTATTATACACATTAAAAAAATATATAAATCCATATATTTTTAATGTGGTATTTTCTTTAGTTTTCTTGTCATTTATTCATTATACGTCGCCACAATCCATTGACTTTAACTGCAAAATTCATATAAACCAGTTTTTTTTTGTCGTTGTATCAGTAGGTACTCACGATTATACGGCACCTGATCTACTACAACTAATAAAATTCATTAATTTAAAATCTCGTGAAGCTACTATTTTAATAACTTAAACTTCTACAATTATCTACAAAACATAAGTCTTCTAATAAAATAATACTAATGAAAATTATCTAGTTATAAAATCCAGACACAAATTTAAGTATTAAAAGGTTACAAAATCTTAAAAACCTAAATAAGGGCAGGCTCCTATTATACAAATATTGTGTACAAGATAATATTTATCAAGGCTTGCCTTGATAAATATTATCTTTATGAGCCCTTCAGAAGTTCCCTTCAAAAACACACACAGTCGTGTTCTGTCATTTTATCTTCTTATCGAGGGTCCAACTTAATTAGTGGTATATGGACTGCCGTGATGGCCAAGTTTCCAGTGTATATGGCTGAGGTTTAAGAGGTTCCAGGTTCTAATAGTAGTTAGGTAATTGTTAAGCTTTTCTGTCAAGCTGCTCTCAGTATAACCCTGATTTTAGAAGTAGACGACATTTGGTTACATTAATTCATTGTACCTCAGAAACTACGTAATTTCTTGGTTATGTATTTTCTGAGGCAAGTTTCTGTTACTAAAATGTTGAGATGGGAAAGAGAGAGATATTGAGATATTAGAAAGTGCACTTTTTGTTGCGCACACACTTGTGCACGAAATCTCCTGCTTAGCTGCCGTCACTAAAACTCAAACTGAAGAATGTCATTAGTGGCCAATGTCTATTGAGCTGTGATAGTGGCTTTTTAACATGGGCAATCACTCAATATTACCCAATGCACATTACTCAATGTGGGCCTCCTAGTTTACCGACCATGCAAATAAGTTGTCGGTTCACTGTTAACGTAAAAGGCAACCACCATTGTTTTGTCCAGCTCAGGTTCTAACAGCTTCAGTAAATGTAAATTCAATTTAGCAACCTCTCAGATAAAAATAACGTCCCTGTGTTGCACATTCGACATGATAATTTTATCACAAACATAATGGAAGGGAAGATAGAAGCAAGAAGGAAGAGAGGAAGACCAAGAAGAAGGTACACCGATCAACTGAAAGAAGTTGTGAAAGTTGAAACTTATAAGGAACTGAAAGAGGTGGCATTAGAAAGAGAAAGATGAAGATTGCTACACCAACAAGTGCAAAGCACTTAAGTTTTGGATGGACGGATGTTGCAAGAGGAAAAGTTCATCTTAACATCATACGATGTCTTATATTGATTGCCCTGATGGTGTAGTGGATTAAGTGGGCATCTCGTCATTGCCACTGAGCCCAGTGTGAATGTGGGTTCGATCCCTACATTGGTCAAATTTTTTTGTGATCCATAAATAGGTCTTCTCTGTCTGGGTGTTCTTTGTGTCCATTGTTTGAATGTTGGTAAAGTGTAAAACTTTACAAACATTCAAATAACGAATATAAAGAACACAGGGGTCATGCCTAAAGCGGCAGAAAATTCTATAAAAAAAATTATAGCACCGTCTCTGCGATGAGCCTAGAAATAGACGTACTTCCTCCATGGTGCTGGCTTAACTGAAGGTTTCGCTATGACTCGAAATTTAATGAGTGTTTGGGATATACATGAAGATATCTACGTTGATTTTGTTATAGTATGTACGAAATGACGAATGCGCTGAATTACTAGACCGTCATGTAATAGTACAACGCCTTTAAAATGCTTGAGCCATTGCCAGATTTACTTGGCTGCTGCTGAGTTCAAAAAATACATTTTTACCATTATCCGTATAATTAATTTTATACTATTCAACTACCCGAAACTTACGCTTATACTCGTCAGCCAGCCTTTTTTTACATTTAAGATTTAATTAATAGAACTTCTCAAGAACTTTTGGCTTTCAATTTACTTAAATATTTAATTTTTAAGAACGAATTAACTTTGTCTGATTAATCTAATTTCCGACTTTGTCCAGTGTGATTTAATTCTGTAAATGCTAATTTGACTGGATTTTAGTTCTTTACGAAGAAGAAGCTTATTGTTCTAGAGGCATATTTGGCTGTTAAGTTTACTTCTCATCGTGAAGTATTGGGCTCAGTAAACGGAAACGTTGTGATGAAGCTTATAACACTTTAGACTAAGGATGCTTATAGTATAAGAAGTAACACTCGCTTTATCGATATCAGGGTAAGGAATAAAGAGTAGAGGTGCATTTGCAAACAACATTTCGCCTTTCGCCTTCGCAAACAATATTTGTAGGAATACCACAACGTACAAAATCACATCATAAAGTTTTATGCTTGTGTTCTTTTGCCGAAAAATGTCGACGCAATGAACCGAAAATCATTCAACTGTATCACCATTGGAATACCGAAGAGTGGAATGCTTATGATGTGAACATAGTAAATAATATAAATAAACTCACTGCCAGAAATTAAAATATAAAATAAAATAACGCTTAATATTATGAAATATCTAGAAAGTGGAACACAATCTAAAGTAATTCTCCATTATGAAATATTATAATGTTTGAATATTATAATACATGCAAGAGTTCTAGGTAAACATTTCTTTTGATACGTCTGAATAATATGTCAAAGTATGCAAAAATATTATTAAGCGTCATTATTTGAATTGTACCACTACTAAAAAAGCTGAATGTAAAAATTTGATAAAGAATGATTAAATTAGTCAGTTATCCACAACTGCTCTAAAGCCAATACAGTATATATTAATAGATGAAGAAACTAACGAAGTTAGTACACTATTTATCTCTACCAAACAGATTCTTGACATACCTAGTTGGCGAATTCATTCTAGCTCAAACATTTTATTGACTCCGACGACAGTCCTTCGCATTCGACCTATTTGTAATGCTATAGCGAATAGCCTGTGGCCAGTACTCTTTCACATTGTCTCTTCTGCTCACTCTCACACATATCTGTTTTATTAACCAATCTGGATTCAATCTTTCGCTAGAGCAAATAGTGGAGAGACATGTCTTGCCTAAAGCAAAATGGTTGCATTTGATGTTCTGAATTTAAATGGAGTGCCTATAATCATGATATATCATGTGATTTCTTTTTTAACTTTAAGTATACTTCTTAATGACTTATCTAGTATTAGGATAATAGGCTGAAAGTGGTGGATACGAGCATCAAATTTAATTGACAGTTTAGTACTGGTATAGTTTTAAATATTTGTCCATCGTCTGTCCATCTCTCAGAGCACCGAATACGTTAGCTCCCTACTAGAGATGTTTATCATATTCTATAGACTCTAAGTGCATCATTATCAACTAAGCAGAGGATCCAGTTGTATTGTCGTACTGACGGTGTTGCTTACGTTAGACGCCGCCGGCCATCATTCGGCAGGCAGGACTATATGGTATAAAATATAACATTATTTATCTAGTTTTGAATATTAATTAAATGCCATACAATAATATTTTCATTTGGCCGGTAGAAAGGTCGGTTAAATTTCTGAGTCGGGCTAAGTGTGGTTGAGTGGCTGTTAGAAAATTTTCTGTAACAGCGCAGAGCTAAGGAATGAGCCAGGTAGACTCACTTACTATAGCTAACGCCAGTCATAAATGAGTAGTTTAGTTTCAAAATCCTCTAAAATACTTTTCACCAAATAATGGTAAATCTCTAAAAACCATTTAATATACACGGATTCTTTTAGCGGTGTTTGCAACAAACTGCTACTTTTGTAAGCTGATTTAATAGAATTTTAGTGGTTTTGTTGAAAACTATCAGTGCAATGCGATAGAAGCAACGAAGGAGCTTCATATTCAATCGGAACATTATTTTTGTTATGATATAGTTTTGGAGGTGTCCTCCACGTCCTACCACCAACTCGTGCCACCAGTGGTACGAGAAGGAATTTAATTTCCTCTTCGTGCCACCGATTCAAATTTTAATGTGACGCCATGATATAATATGCTCTACATACATTACTTAATAAAAATTATAAAATAAAATACAAAAATCTCAGAAAGTGATCAGCCATCGATATTGCTTACAAATAACAGATGCATGCGATTTTCCACCTTATGTCTGTCATGAATTTTCAATGAGATCGAAAATCACTTGCACTTGTTTTTAGTAAGCACTATCGACGGCTGATCACTTTCTGATAGTCATTTGTTTTGTAGACGTTAATTTGTTTTGTGGACACGTTAATTTGTTTTACTCAATATTTTTCTTACTTATTTTAGGTACCTATCCCCGTGGTACAACTAGTTGGACATAATTCCACCGTTGTACTACGGGTCATAATCATAAATAGCAAAAAAATTTTATAACCGTTGAACCATGGGTAACTTTACTTCCCCGTGGTACAACCAGTTGAACATCGTAGTTGTACCACGGGTCGGGAGCGAAATAAAGTCACCAAATAGTTTTGAATAAAATGAGTACCGAAACTACTAATAAGATCCATTAGCGGCCGGAAATCACTGCGAGGTAAATTGAGTGATAATTATTAAAGATTATTTATAAAACATATCAATCAATTTATACATATTAGGTACATAATATTGATATCAAAAGGTTATTAGATAATAATAATAATAATATGTAGAGCAACTTTTAATGTGTATCTTGAAATGACATTTCAATCGGTGGCACGAAGAGGAAATTAAATTCCTTCTCGTACCACTGGTGGCACGAGTTGGTGGTACGACGAGGAGGACGCTGTTTTGGCAGGTTTTGAAACTATACTCCTCAAATATATACGAAGTAAAATGTGTTATATACCACATCTTTTCATTCGAGAATATACAGGTCATTGTAAATGCTTTAAGTGAGGTCGGTGCACTATATTGATTGGTATATTATTTCTAGTACATCTATATTCTTGTAAAGGTATTATTCAAGTTTACCACAGGGATCGACTGGAAAACTATTTAGTATTCTTTTATCTTAAAATTATACACCGTTCCCGCGAAAAGTGGAATTTAAAGATGGCGAACTTGTAAGAAAGTACCAGTATACGTTTCGAAATTTTTTTCACTTTTGTTTATGTTACGAACAAATCTATGCTTTGAAAAGTTTGCTGTATATGATAAGGTGTACGGCAAAGCGAAGCGAGTGAATGTTTTTAAGACACTCATAGTGACGAAGAGTTGTTCTAAAACTTTTACCTTCACTGAGATAAGATCCTCAGCGGTTTGTGTATTTTCCGTTATACATATAGTTTGGCAGTCGAATAAAATGAGGGCAAAAGCAAACCAGTTTGAATAAAAATAACATTTCTGTTTCTGCCGGCATTGAGTAGCTTTCTATTTTGCATTCCAACTTTCTGCTACTAAGCACTTTCAGTGGCATGGTTATGTGGCTATGTCATAAGGGGCTTGCAAAATATGATAATGGCATCCAAGTATCCCGGCGAAAGTCTTTTATATGTACCTTTTTCTACTCCATATTGCACTTGCGCCGTCTGCGATGATATTAGTGGAACAGATATACGACTTACGATCTTTTCATCTTTGCACTTTGATATTTTGTCAGCGTGCGATTGCGAGGTCTCCAATTCAGGCCAATTGTTATTAGATATTTCTGCAGAGCGAGGTCTGGAACTGAGTACCCAGCCAAGGACAGTTGCAGTTTCAGAATTCTATCTCACAAGCTAAAAGTAAGAGTTCCACTGAGTATCTCTATAACCCGTGATGCGGCCTATATGGTATTAATCTAAGTTTCAACTTTTCTTCAATACAAACAATGAGACATTAAAGCTTTTCAAGTCTTCTTGCAGGTCTTCTGCTGCCATCCTGGTCCAAGCGTCGTACATCTTCCATTGCAGCTATTGAATATTTTCGGTAATATCGATTCTTCCTCGCATATGCTGTGTTAATTAATTATGATGCGGGTTAATAAGCTGATTTAGCAAGTCAGTCATTATCAGCGAACTTTGAAGGCTCTTCGGAAAAAAAAATTTTTATCCATCCGAAATGCCTTTACATAGTACACATATCCTTAATACTTGGCCTCTTATATATCCTTCCGTCTGATGTATTATTTGATTTAGGGTATAGTTCAACTAATTATTAAATTATATTTAGTGATGCCGAGCATTTTCATAATTTGATCTAAACGCTACATTAATCAGCTTGTTACAACTCTGGAGAAGAGCATATATGTATATACTTATTTGAAAACCGCTTTATGTTAAAATATCAAATATGAAATGAAACAAATTTAAAACATAGTTATCTGAGTAAACAGAGCACTCCATTTGATATTAATATGATAAAAGCATTCCAATTTATGCATTAAGATAACGCAGCAGCCTTATATTTTAGAATAAAAGAAAATCTTTATTGCTAAATGTAGCTGCCACTTACACCGAATATAGTAATAATAACCCCTCTGGGACAGTCGTTATCTCATCATGAGACTAACGCGATATCGGAGGGCACAGTACACTAGCTTTTAAACTATAACCTTCGCCTTGTGATATAAACAAAAAGTGTATCACCAGGTTAAATAAAAGCGCACAAACCGCAGGGCAGCTTGTGGCAAGTTGAATTTGAGTGGTGACACTGCGGTCCTGAATGCCTCAGAGAGTCGGTTAGGGCCTAGTCCCCGGCTTGCCTTCACTGGTTGGCTGGAGTGGAACTTTAAGAGCTGTAGGACTCTCAACTCTGGCTTGCCTTGGTCGGCCGGTCAGAAAGAGGCCGCCAGAGCTATATGCTTGAGGGTGGAAGTATCATTTTCAAGGTCATAACTACGGGGAAACCCGCTCCGGGCCTCCGTTTTCACGAGACCCGTGATGGTGAAACCGGCGCCGCACCGCTCGACACCCCTAGCCGCTCACACCGGTGTTGCCCTCTGCTGCTGGCTTGTATGCCTATCGTGGCTATTCAGGGGGCCCATCCAGTGAGTTGGCGAGTCACCGTCTGCCGATTCGATGGATGCTATTAGAGTATTCAGGGCAGACGCCGTTTTATCATCCATAGTTACCAATATACCAGTCCATCAAACACCCATACCCATAGCCCATATATCAGATCCATACGTCGCAATAGTTCTACGCCTGCTGCGGCTAGTGCCGCAGTAGGCGTTTCATCCCACATTTGATTAAAACTCTCGAAGGGCCTCTTCAGGTTGGACCCATGTCTCCATGTATGGCTCCCAAAGGGCCGGGTATTTTCCTAACGTATTAGGAAAATATCCGTGAAAGAGAAACAAATAATAATAATATTCTACACATACACACAACACCATCTAGCCCAAACTAAGCTGAGCTTGTACTATGGCTACTAGACAATGGATAAACATACATATAAACTTTTTCGTAAATACATACATATTATACATAAAAACACCCAGACTAAGACAAACATCCATGTTCATGCACACGAATGTTTCACTTGTGTGGGAATCGAACCCGCGACACTAAGCACTACGCCATCGAGACCGGCAATAGTTCTATCGGTATACATTTTTTTTTATATCTGCCTATATTAATCAATATTAAATAAATGGTGATTTGTATTTTTTATATTTCACGTTCTTAATTATTGTCCCAATAAGGCAATTTCCCTTTTCGGTATTTTTTGTATGTACTTCACAAACATTCAAGCGACGAACACAAAGGACATCTAGATTCGAAATAACCCTTTGTGGACCACTTTACTATTATCCATCCGTGCAGTTATGGAAAGCAAATATGGAATGAAAATTAACGTTAACTGAAAGTGCTTTTCTCCCTGTTTGACCTATACAATGTACGTAGGTCGACGCAGCTAGTAATATTAAAAACAATAAACCACATTTATATTTGGAATTATTCATGTAACCTATAAATCGGTAGCATTTGTACTTTTTGGTTCGAACCCCGAAACGACGAAAAAACAGTCGTAAGCAGCTATATATACCTATTATAAAACAGAGTCAAGAATAAAATGTGATTTTTTATAGCTTTTACTATCAGAGATAGCGAGCCTTACAGATACACGCAAAACGATATCAGTTTGACTTCTCAATCGTTTACTGTATTCACGAAGAGAAATAATTAAATTACACAAGACTTTAATTTACATAAAGAAACTCACGGCAATAAAGATAAAATTATTCCAGAACAAATGAATAAATGTAGGACAAAATATGTCAGTGATACATGGTTACGTTTACTCAGTGACGACTGACGGCGAAGTAAGAGGCAGTGACAGTGAGGCGCTGCTTTAAATTACCTTGATGACAGACGGTAGAACGTAGGGATGTAATCTCCAACAGTTAATTATTTTTAAGAGTAATTCAGCGAGAACCTCGTCTAATGTTGGCATTTTACAACCATAAGTTTGCGCGAATGTCACTGCATTTAAGAAATTGCGATTTAAGATTGCTTAACTTTAGTAACCGTCTTAGACTCCACGTCACCGTGGATCCGATCACCGATCTTAAGTGCATAGTAATTTTAAATCTATATATATATAAAACTCTTCCGTTACTGAGTGACTGACAGACAACGCACAGCCTAAACTACTGAACGCAAGATGCTGAAATTTGGCATGTATGTTTCTTGGAGAGTGTAGGGGAGCACTAAGAGAAGATTTTTGGAAATGCCATCCTTAAGTGGGTGAAAGGGGTGAAACCCAATATTCACACGGGAACGGGACTTACGCGGGTGAAACCGCGGGAAAACTACTAGTTACCCTATAATCCCTAATGGGTTTAAACAATGAATAATAAATTATAATATACTGTTCGGATAATTATATGAATAGCCGACATGTCGATAGTCTCAGTTTTAATAAAATAGTACAGTGTCTCGCGTAGATATTAACCTTTTGAACGCCACGCCATAGCGGCACCACCATGTCCTGTACGCCAAGCCCGAAAATCGATATATTATATATTGTTTTTTATGATCAAATATTTCAATAACTAATAACAATTTTGTTTGCTGTATACAATTAAGTAATAATTGGGGATTCAATTTTTAAGTTGTGTCACTAAAACACAGAAAAGTAATGTTTTAATATGTTTATTTTGTATTTTCTGTGACCCGACAGAAAACAGTTTTGTCGAGTATAGACGACGTTGGCGCACAGGGCACGCTTACGCATGTCGAGTATAGACGACGTTAACGTTCAAAAGGTTAATAAAATATTTTCATTTTTAGTGTTGCTATTATAAACTTTATCTAAAATATATGCATCGCTAGACAGAGCAATTAATTTTTGCTTTAAAGGTAAGTCCTTTTCGGTATCCCGTAGGCGCTCATAGCCAGTTGCACTCACTAATCGGTAAACGATTAGTGAGGTTAAGCAACGTTGGGTGCGGTCAGTCTAAAGATGGGTGACCGCTTAGTGGTATTTCATCTGAGCGTCTCCGTGCTTCGGAGGGCACGTAAAAAGTCGGTCCCGGTTGTTGTCAAATTGACAGCAGTCGTTAAGCCATGTCAGAGGCCTAAAGGTGGCTTGAACAACTCTTGACAACATGTTGGCCACTAACCACACAAAAAGAAGAAGAAGGTACCCCGTAAATTTCACGATGATAGGTTGCGTAGTAAAGCGCGGCTTACAAACAAATCACATTAGCATTTATAATATTATTTAGGACTTAACTTTACCCGCGGTTACGCTTGCGTAAATATAGGTTAGGTTAGATTAGTAGTAGTGTTTCTAGATGAATGGTATACTATATCCTTTTTCTGTTCTTCTGTCAGCGTGTATGCGAAATTGCATGATGATCGGTCGAGTAGTTAAAACGTGAAAGCGTAGCAAACAAACTCACGTACACATTTATAATATTAGTTAGGATTTCTTACGTAGAACGCCTCCGTATAACTGATATAATGGATAACTTATTTGCCGATCCACATACGTTTAAGGTTAAGGAATATTAATCTGAAGTACGGATAAAAAGAATTATATCGGTCGGTACTCTTGTCCGTTTGTTTTTATTCGCACGGTTATAATCAGAGTGTTACGCTTCGGTGTAAATACATCAAACAGTATAATCTCCCATGTTCATAGCTCATTTAACAAAGACCTTTAACATGAAAGAACTTTCGATTTTCTGATTTCTCACACCAATGAACACAAAATAAATGCGCATTCCTCATTTTTCCCCTCGAAACTGTTTACTTCTCAAGTGCTTAATTTTTTCATGAAAATCATGACTTTGACCTTAAACGCTTGTGGCTAAAGTTTGATTTGCTTTGATAAAAATATGTAAAAATTTTCAAGTTTACAGAACACAGGAATTTTGTAATGGAAGCAAAATATTTTTGAGCTACGCGTTCCAAGAAAATTTTCGTATACTTTTTTTGATTTTACGGAGTTTTCGTGGTGAACAAAGTTTGTTCACCTTGAATATTTTGTTTGAAACTTTATAAGATCTTTATTATGGTTCATTGTTATTAACTCAAACTGTTTACATTTTGTCCTATTAGGAGGAGAAATAAGATACTATTAATAAGATATTTGAAGATTCATTGCGGAACAAAAGGAGTGAACGACATATAGTTGAAAAATACTCAGTTATCTAGGGTATTCTTACATATCTTTACATAAAGATTTTTTGCGGACAACGACAATTGCCTTAGGCAGAATAATTTCTAGCTTAATCTGAAACTATGAATTGAACTATAAGGA
This sequence comes from Catocala fraxini, assembly GCA_930367265.1. Lineage (NCBI taxonomy): Eukaryota > Metazoa > Arthropoda > Insecta > Lepidoptera > Erebidae > Catocala > Catocala fraxini. The sequence continues at coordinate 7,318,436 of OV884044.1, read as the reverse complement.
TAAATACATATCTGGCACATCTGATGTAGGTTCAGCGAGAGTGCTTTTACATAATTATGCTAACATCGAAACGTTGTTCGATAAAAATTAACAAAAGAAATTTGGAACTCTCTTCTCAAATTTCTTCACCACATTTTATACAGAGGGTCGATTTAATCACCTTTAATATTAAAAAAGGTGAATCAGACTGTTCTACCGAAATCAGCAAAAAGTAACACATTTTTTTTTTATACCTGTAAATTTAATACTATTTAAAATATAGTAAAGAAAGTTAGAAAGTTAAGTATATTTCCTTCTCCTTGTATACATTACACAATCTCCCAATTATGTAGTATATGCTAAACACAACGCTCCTCTTCAAGCAAATTAAATAATAAATTCTCTTCAAATTATGAAGAGGAAAGAATTCAAACGTCTCAGCTGTTGCAAACACTAATAATGTTCTTGTTTTATTATATTAATAAAAGATGTAACGGGCAACTCCTGCGGTTAACATAAACTTGGCTAACTTCGTTGAAGAGTTGGAAGCAACAACTGTCACTGAAGGCAGATTGAATTAGCCAAACCACCCTCAACTCGCATTTTGTAAAGCGCTTCTCACACTGTACTATGACAACGCTACCTTAAGTTGGCACCTTGCAGATTGAATTCAGAATGCAGTATAATATTTGTAGAGGCTGCCTACAAAGTTAAACAACCGACAAAAGCCTACAACCATGTATTTATACTCATGTATTGTTGTTATAATCACTGGCGGTCCTTAAGTAAATAAATTCAAGGAAACGTTTTGTTTTTAGTTCATTTGAATGCAAAATATATAGTCTTACTCCTATTTACCCAAAAGGGTAAACAAAGATATACATATATGACCGTCGTCTCGCCAAGTATATTTTAAGTTATTAGGTAATAGCAAAGGGCTAGCCTATTACCGTCTACCTGACAAAGTTCCAAACCCCGTACTACTAATAAAAATACTCTTGGTTTTGTTTTATTCCTGATGTTATAGGGTGAACTTTTTGGCGTTTATTGGGCACAGTTTTAGATTTCATGCGGGCATGCTGAGAATATTTTCACAGAATAATCTAATTATACTTTCCTGAGGCATAGTTTTATTCTGCTAATAGGGATGCAAACTCAACTTTCCTATTGCAGTTAATGAGCTGCAAATTCTACGCAACAAATCGTGTAGTCTAACAAGACCTTTAGCAGAAACTCCTCACCTTCGTAAGAACACAACAATTTAATTTGACAAACTCCGTACTTCGGGTGACAAGAAATTGTGTAACTTGTGCAGGTTGAAAATCACGTAAAAACTTCACAACGAGTTTTTATTTGGTGTCGCAGTGACAGAAAAAATGGGTTTAATTCTTCAACTTACCAAAGTATCTGGTAAAGTCAGACTGAGAAGAGCGCTGCATCAAAAAAACTTTATCTTAAGTTATAGAAAAGTCTCATTAAGTTAGGTCTTTACTCAAAACTTTAAGGAATTCATTTGTACCAGATCCTAAATGTTGAAAAGGCTTTTTAAAATCTGGGATTTATTTTCCAGACTTAAGTAACGAGTTTCTGAAGATGTGTGACCTTTTTTATAATAAAAGACTGGTTATTAATTTCATTTGTACTTATTTCTTATAAATATAGCCTATGTTCATCCCATAAAGGTTTGTCTAAATCTATTCAGTGGTTTCATGTCATTTAAAATAATGAATAGCTTTTAACAATTTATTTGCAAATGTAGATATTAGATGGACATTAGGTAGAAATAATGAAGTCAAAAAAAAACTGTTAAAAAAAACAGTGACGTTTCAAGCATTGCTTGCAAAAAATACAACGGCTTTCTCATATAAATATGTATATTAGAAGTTGTATTGAAATTACAAGCTTTTTCATACAAAAACAAATGTCTGAACATGGCCTCTATTCTAATACCCGAGGTCCCGGCACCAGGTTTCTCTTTTGAGATCAGCCATCTGCCTTCTTGGCACAAAATGGCTTCCCTGCTCCTAAGGCCACTAAAACCGGCACCACTATTGTTGGCATAATTTATGCTGACGGAGTTATTCTGGGTGCTGATACGAGAGCCACAGACAACACTGTAGTATCGGATAAAAACTGCTAGAAAATTCATTACCTAGCCAGCAACATATATTCTTGCGGAGCTGGTACTGCCGCTGATACTGAAATGACGACGCAAACACTTTCCTCGCAATTGGAGTTGCAGAGACTGCACACGGGACGCACGGTGCCGGTTGAAACTGCTGCTACTTTACTGAAGCGCATGTTGTTCCGTTACCAAGGCTACATTTGGTGAACTGGACCGCATATCTACTGCATATACCCTCATGGTTCTGTAGATAAGTCGCCCGGGTTCGGGATCTCTTGCTCCTATGGCTGTCTTTGAATCAGGTTGGAAGCCTGACATGCGTGAGGAGGAAGGCAAAAAGCTTGTCCGTGACGCTATTGCAGCTGGTATTTTCAATGACTTGGGATTTGGTTCCAATGTGGATCTGTGTGTCATTCGCAACATAGGACCTGCCCAGTATCTCAGAACTTATGAAGAAGCCAATGTTAAGGGCAAGAAGCAGGGTTCATACATAAACAGCGCGTGATTCCCCTTGAGGTGACGTCCATCACTGTGTCACCGCAGCCCATGGACGTAGAGCCTACACACAGTCACCGTTAATTTACATTGATCATTTTCGTATTTTATGCATATAAATAAATAATTCGTAGTAGTGCCACTATATTTCACTATTTGCTATTAAACTAATAAAATTTGCACCATGTGGAGTTTAATGATTACAGGTATCACTGGCACAGAACTAGAATATATGTATTTGTAATGTCAGGTAAAATTTTATAACATACAACATTTCTTTTTACATTTATACTTAGTAATTACATACGTGTGGAATTGTAGAATATTAAAATTTAAAATGTTATTTAAGGCTATATTATGTAAATTTTTGCGTAATATATAGTCGCGTAAAATATAGTGAATTGTATTTTCTAGATAATTTATCCTGTAGGTACGCAATACAAGCAAAGATACGCATAACTTAAATTTTTAATAATTATTTAGTATGAATAAAACCTTAAACATTTAGACTCTTAACGCCAATTTTTTGCTGGTAAACCGAATGTACAATAAATAATATATATATATATATTAGTATATATTAAGATATTATATCTTAAATATCTCGCATTTAGCCTACAGATAATAATAATATTGTTAATTGGAAAATCGTTCCCGTCCAAATAGTAACTTTTCCTCGTTAATAGAACAACAACTCTCAAAATCTGTTTTAATTTTTTTTGTGCTGTTATGGATACTACAGTACCTATGTATTTGCTATTTTGCGATAAGCTTAAACCAACCCCAACCTCCTTAAGGTACCTTAAGGTATAAGGATGCAGTTCGCGAGATGACCTCCAGCCACCTTGAAGTTTGACCTGGGGGTGGTGGGCTGCGTGGGCCTGCTCGCCACCCGAACAGCACCAGGTCTGAGAGGCGGCGTGCGTGTTCCCACGTGCGCCTCTGTATCGTGTCTTTGTTCCCCCCGCTCAGGGGGATGGTGGAGGAAATATTCTTTGTGCAGTGGCCTGCCGTTTCACACGGCGGGCCGAAACCACGGCGGGGTCGCGATTGCATGTGAAAGCGATTCGCGCGGCCTCGCCGTCTATGGTTATGTCGAGGAACACCGTGGTAGGTTTAGTCGGTATTACCGGGGTATCTTTTCCCCGGTGAGCCCGACATAACCTCTCCGTCGCCCCGCGGAGAGGTACGCGTCAAAGCATTCCCCCAGGTATAAATAATAAAAAAAAAATAAGGATGCAGTTGTCGATAATCACTATTATAATTAATTTTCATCACCGAACACACACAGATCGTTCAAACATAAATAAGAAACGTTATGCACACATTTAAAATTTGGTAGCTTCGTCTTTCCCTAGTTACACATAAATATACAGACCTAATGCTTGAACCGTGTTTGATTCTCTCCTTCTCAAAGAATCGTAGCTGTAATGGAACTGTACCTATTTTAGTACATACATCCAAATTTCCCACGTGAAATATTACCGACAGCCACCTGTGATGTATGAAAGCGTAATAACATGAACGTGTATCTTTTAAAATAGGATTCTATTTTTGTTGCAAATGTTGCCGTTATTTTTACTAGCTGATTGTAAGTTATAAAAATATTTTACATGTTCTGCAATATATGTATTTTTAAGCGTATAAACAAGCGACAACAACCTACAGTTAGTTTGATTTTTAACGGGCACGTGTTTTTGTTCCAAAAGTTAGTAACAACTATCAAACATTTTATTATTATTGTCTAATGCAGAATCTAATCGATAAGCTTTGTGCAGGTCGCTGCAACCGATCTCGGTCAGTTAATACTGTCTGTGGGTACCTGCCGGTGACACTACATGTGGTACAATTTAATAACTTTTCCTGTTTACCGAACGTTTTCTTTTTTAAACTTCTAAGGAAGAAAACAAGTTTGATGGTCAAAGTTACGTAATGACAGACGATCGCTTATATCATGAGGATGAGGCTTTGACTGCACGGATGTCACTGCGCCGAGTGTTGTGGGTTCGAATCCCACACGGGACAAAAAATTGTGTGGTCCACAAGTGGTTATTCCGAGTCTGGGTGTTCTTTGTGTTATTTGTTTGAGAGTTTGTAAAGGCCCTCGCGACACAGGATTTCTTCCTAGTGCGGCAGTTGTCTTTTTAAAAAGAAAAGAAGAAGTAAACTAAAATTACAAAAGATCAAGGCCATAGAACCTAGTGTAGTGTTCATGCGGTGAGTAGATTTTCAGGTTTCTTAAGGAGTAGCTGAGCCGAGTTCCAGTATCTTGCCTATTGTACTGGCAATACCGAGGGTCATCCTTGGAGGTTCGACAGGAAATTATTATGATGATCATTCTGCTTATTCGTAGTCTTAAAAAGGGCTTATTCCTGCCCGCTCCGCTATTTTCTTCCCAAGCACTCCAAAACTAAAATTAAATATTATTATTATTTTTAAATCGTCCCCAGGGGCTCCAAGAGCTTATGTTAATTTATTTATTTAAAACCTCTGATCTCCATAAATTTATTCCCAGGAGCTCCAAATTATATTACAATATTAAATAAAGACCTACTTACTAGTGTGTTTCTGACAGCTCCAAAATAACCTGTATGGTTAGCAGAGTTAAAACATGTAATATTATAATATAATTTTTTTATTAGGCATCGTTGAACATGGTTTTATATAGAAAGTAGTCAATAATAAGATTTTGTTTTCTTTTATAGATAATGAATATTAATTGCTTAAAATTATGTGGGTAACAATTTTAAAGTGAAATTCTAACTATAACTACCGAAAATGAAATAATCACAGTTTATGTCAACACAATCAATATTATGATGTATATTCATACGTTTAACTCTATTACTCTTAAGACAATCAGGTATTGTTGTTACTTTATTGAATGTTATATAAAATATTGATATTTGTATTTACCTGGTCGCTTGTCCCTTGAACATGGAGAAATTAAAACAGATAAGCTGTCAGCCTGAGATCTAGGGATTTGCGGTCGAGGGTAGTACCGCCATAATGCCGTTTGTGGAAATTCGAGAAATCCATTTAGGGTTGCGTCCAGTGTAATAATTTTATTTAGGTCTTTGTTTCATGTAGTTAGAGAATATTTATGTGTAGTATTAAATTTAGACGTAACCTAACTTATAACTTTTACTCACTTCTTCTCTTCTCTTCTCCCTAGCGTTTATTATTCCCAAGTCACTTGGGGTCGGCTTTTCTGTTCTAACCGAATTTGACTAGATATCAGTTCTTACACGGAGCGGCTACCACCTGACCTCCGCAACCCGAAGGCTAACGATACCCTAAGGCTAGACCAGTGTCAGGATATTAGAGGGTACTGACTTTCCCAATAACGACTGCCATAGATGTTCATGGCAGCCGGGACCGACTGCTTAACGTGCTCTCCGAGGCACGGAGCAGGCGATAATTGTCAATCAATACGCACATAATTTTGAAAAGTCATATAACTTCCGAAAGTCAGAGGTGCGCGACGTGGGTTCGAACCCGAGACCCTCTGCATCGCAGTCTGTTGGTCTCCCCACTGAGCTATCGCTGCTTTTCTTTACTTACTTGGTTGGCTCGTTAATCGTATATAACCTGCAAGTGGCTTACCTTGCCTTTGTTACTCGCATCGTATACTTATTCAAGTTTATATAAATATTAGCAGTAGGTACGCCGTTTTTGCGGTTTTCAAGTTCGCTTTTAACTTTTGTATCGAATGTACTTTCTGAATGCGATCTTATTGGCACTAATATCCTTCTAGATGACTTGAATGTACTTAGAAGCTTAGCGGAGAAAAGGCATTTTCTAAGTATTGATATGTCACTAAGCCTCACAGAACTCATCTCAAAGGGTATTTGAAGTAAAACTATAAACTCTTAGGGTATGTCCAGATTTGGCGAATGCGCCGCTCGTGAGCTTCGTGCGTGCATTACTAGTTCGTGCGCCGTTCCTGCGCCGCCCGCGCGCCACCTACGAGCCGTGCGTGAACGGCGCAAGAGATGCGCGCTTGTGCCCCGCGTGCTGAACGTACTTCCTCCCGCAACAACTAATATATACAGTATGAAAGTAAACGGAACTGCATGCGCGCAAGCCGCGCGCAGGTCCAGTGTGCAAGCCTTGGGCGAGTTCCGACAAAGATGCGCACCAAGCAATTGCGCGAGCGGCGCATCCGCCAGATCTGGACACACCTTTACATGTATATTTATACTAGTTAATTATTCTATCTATCTAATATTTTAAATGCGAATGTTTGTTTGTAACGCTTTCACGCCTCACCTACTCGACCGACCATACTGAAATTTGGCATACACATTGTCAGGGGTACAGAAAAGAACATAGGGTACCTTTTATCCAGGGAAAAGATATTAATCTCGAGCGAAGCTGCGGGCAAAAGCTAGTTATTTTATATATATATTATTTTCGTAATTATTATATGGGTATCCATTTGTTCACGTTAGATTGATTCAAAAGAATATAGAATCCAAGAAAAAAATATTACTAGTGAATATGAATACTTTGTTTACAGATTTACTGTAATAATAACCACTGATAAACTGACGACTTAGTTCTGGCGCCTTGGGACCTTGTTCTTTTTACATAAGACCTCAATCAAATATATAAGTAAAGATGAATAAGATATCAACTATATAGGTCATTTTAAGCATATTTTGTCGTCGGGGGTGTAACTCAGTGGTAGAGTGTCTGCTTCGCATGCTGAAAGTCCTGGGTTCAAATCCCAGCACCTCCATCTTTTGACAATTTTTTGCCGTTGATGTCTACTCCATAATCGATTTTATTTCATACTAGCCTTTTTTGCCCGTGGTTTTCTAATTGTGAAAGAATTTTTAAAATCGTTTGATAAGTTTTTGAGTTAAATACTTACAAGAAAACAAAAGATCAAATCTTTCCTCTTCATAATATTATAATAAATTAATAATAATAAATTCTTTATTGCAACAAAAGGTTTATACATTTACAGTGTCAGCCCTGATTCCCAAACTAGCGTGAGCTGTATGTTGGGAAACAGTCCTTCCCAAAAACAAATTATACAAAATTGTTACAATAATACAAACATGATACATAGACTAGAGCAGACTTAAAAAATAAAATAAAAATAAGTAACTTTTTTGTTAGTTTACGAGTGAATTTAGTGGCGGTAGTATATGTGTGCATGTGTGTGTGTGCATGTGTGCGTGTGTGTGTCCATGTGCGTGTGTGTGTCCATGTGTGTGTGTGTGTCCATGTGTGTGTGTGTGTGTGTGTGTGTGTGTGTGTGTGTGTGTGTGTGGGGTGTGTGTGTGTGTGTGTGTGTGTAGGTGCACGCGTGTAAGTATATTTGTGTGCTTGCGTGTGTGTGTGTGCTTATGTTACGATTAGAAATAAGTTTTCCACATCCTTGTAGTCAAAATTCTTAAGCCAAAGTTTAATAGTGTCTTTGATTTTGTAATTTGTTAAAGACTTGGTTTTATGCGTTAGATTAAGTTTATTGTACAGTCTAGGTGCAATACTATTGTATTGTTGTTGGGCAAATTTGCTTTTGACACTTGGGACTGGACATTTGTCTATCCTTTTACCCAAGGGTTGTAGAAGAGGTACGGTATTCTTATGGTATTTACGAATACATTGATACACAAATAACTTTCGCACGCTTAGCACTTCTGCTTTCTCATACACTAAATGTGTAGGGTGACGAAATGGTAAGCAGAGGAGTACTTTAAGTAAAGCCCGTTGTGCTCTTTCAACCTCAATTAAATGTTTCTTGGCCGCTGAACCCCATGAACATATGCAGTAGGTGATTAAGCACTCAGCTAGCGCTTTGTACGTTTGTATCAACAGTTTTGTGTCAGGTATAAGTCTCAAGTCCTTAAAGATATAAATAAGTTTCCTTAACCTCCCACTAACCGTAGTTATATGCTTTTTCCAATTTAGTTTATCATCTATATTTACGCCTAAATATTTAATTTCATTTGTTCTTGATAACTGAGGACAATTACAACGTGCTGAAAACTCAACGTTTGATCGGTTACAGGGATAAGAGTGCAATCTTAGATTGAACGTTTTTGGAGATGAAGCCATAGTTTTACTAAAACAGACGTATTTAGTTTTATCCACATTAAGTGATAATAAACTATCTTCAAGCCATGCGGTAATATGAGACATGCCTTTTTCAGCTAACTGCCGTACATTTTCCCATGTGTTACTGTGAAATAATACTACAGTGTCATCGGCAAACATTTGTATCTCAGCACCTTGAATTTTATATTTACACAGGTCATTGACATAAGCCAAAAACAGCGTCGGACCCAAGGTACTGCCTTGTGGCACGCCATACGTCCCTAAACAGTAGTTACTGAGGTGGTTTTCAACTCTAACGCACTGCTTTCATTCTGTAAGATAATCCCCTAACCACAAAAGTGCGTTTCCCCTAATCCCTAGATTTTCTAGGCGGGTCAAAAGAATTGGAATAGAAACAGTATCGAACGCCTTTTGTAAATCAAGGAATACGCCTACACATTTGTCACCCCTGTCAACGTACGACGTAATATTAGACGTAATTTGTAAGACAGCATCATCGGAGGAGTGGTTGGCCCGAAAACCGTATTGATTCTTTCCCAGAAGTTTATTGCTTTCTATATAATTAACTAAACGTTTGTTCATAATTTTCTCAATTACTTTAGAAATAGTGCTTAAAAGTGAAATTGGCCTATAATTTGTCGGGAGAGATCTGTCGCCTGATTTGTAAATAGGACAGATAATAGCAGTTTTGAATATTTTAGGAAAAATGCCCTGTTCGAAACTTAGATTGGTCAAGTAGGATATAGGTTTAGCAAGATAGTGACGAAATGTTTTTAGAATGTAGGCTGTTATTTTGTCCATCCCTGGAGCGCTGTATTGCTTAAGACTACTAATGACATCAATCACCTCTGCAGGATCAGTTAGGTATAGCGCCATGGAATGCAATGGTGTATCAGTCATTTTAGCATTATGTGCTAGGGTGGCTTCGTCCGTGTTTAAAGTTTGTAGGATACGTTTAGCAAGACTTGGGCCCACTGATGCAAAAAACTTATTAACTACATCTAGTGATTCATTGAAAGTCATTTTTATGTTAAGTAATTCTGATGATGATGCATTAGTCTTTTTTAAATTACATAATTCTTTGATTATGTTCCAAGTTTCTTTTATGTTCGCTTTATTTTTTTTTAGTTTATCCGAGTAGTAATTTGTTTTTAATTTTTTAATTATCCCTTTTAACGTGTTTCTATAGGCAATGTATATATTTTTAATTTCTAGATTACTAGCATCCGTTTTTGTTTTCTTATGCATTTTATCTCGTTTGCGTATAGATTTTATAACTCCTAAAGTGATCCAAGGTTTTAAGGGTCTGTTGCGCTTAGAAATTTTTACAATTGTAGTGTTACTGTTTACAAAACATTCTATTTTTCCCGTCAGTATCAGTGCAGCTTGATTAACATCTGTTTCAGAATATAAGTCCTTCCATGGCTCTTTCTCCATGCATTTATTTATACCATCGAGATCAATCTTAATTCTATTGACGTCAACATTTTTGTTATGAGCGGGCGTAAAATCAATTTGTAATAGAATAGGGGAGTGATCTGTCAATTCATCAAATACAAAACTTTGTACTTTAGCAGTAGCTTTTACCATAAAATGATCAAGGCAGGTAGTTTGTCTAGTAGGACAATTAACTGCTTGCCTCAGGCCATGACTTGCCATTAAATTCAGGTATATTGCAGAATTAGCATTGACATACTCAGGCATAATATCCAAATTCAAATCACCGGTCAGAATCAGTACTTTAGTCTTGCTACAGGTATTTATTATGTTATCTAGTGAATTTATATAATTAAGTGGATTTTTAAAGCAAGGAGGACGGTATGAGCCTATAATACATACATCTTCTGCAAGTTTCACTACGATGCAGTTTCCTTCAGAGCAATCGGGCTCGTATGAATTTGCCTCAAACACATCCCGAACATAAACAACAACTCCTATTATTATCATTATTAAGTATATATATTTATTTTTCGTTGTATAATTTAAATGCGAATGTAAGTATATTTGTTTGTTACGCCTTCACGCATTAACAAATCGACTGGTTATCATGAAATTTCGCACACACGTTGTCCAGAGTTCTTAGTTTCAGGTAACTTGGATCTAGGAAAAGTGCTATTCCGGAAACGCCAATGCCGCGGGCAAAAACTAGTTAACTATAAATTAGATAATACACCCTCATATACACAGAATAATCCCCTTACTATGACAGAATATTAATTGTGTTAATACATCGAAATTAAACTATAATTTATTTTGAAAACCATATTATTAGATAATTTAGAAAACTCTACTGTTAAACACAGTTACTAACCTAACCTTTCTTTTATACAGATAAATGTATACGATGCGAGTAACAAAAGCAAGTTACGCCGCTTGAAGGTTATATAAAATCAACGAGCCATCCATGCAAGTACCTAAGACTGACTGGCGTGTGTATCCTACGCGAGAAACTTGTACATATAGCCCACCAGCTATTTGTGTCATGAATAAGCACCGTTACAGCGAGACTTGAATAGAACCTATTAATAGATTTATTAACGAAGAATATTCCTAGCTTCACAGTTAACTAGATAGTCTGAAACTGGACTAACAGCGACCAATTTGACTGCAAAGACACCTTATTCTACACAGGTACGAAATTATTCAAGCTTGAAATTTATATTAGCTATTCATACTGTGGTTGCTGCCTTGATACCTTTGATTAGTATTCGATCCAATGCTTATATTAAGAATTTGTGAATGAAATCTTATTTAGGTATAGTTTTATCAAAGACCAGATATTGCCCACGGCTCGTGATAATCTAGATGTTTTAGTTAATTTCTATCTCTAGCGAACAATTTTTTTCTGGATGAAAAGTACCCTTTATCCTTTTCTGTACCCATGACAACGTGTATGCGAAATTTCATGATGATAGATCAAGTATTTAAGGCGTAAAAGTGTAACAAACAAATAAATAAACTCACATAAGCATTTATAATATATTGGCTTTGAGGCTCCTCTTGACCACGGTTGATAGAATACTTCAGAATGAGTTACGTTACCAAATATGAGTTTAAAATTTTCAAAATTAAGCCTTTATGAGACCTTTATTAATTTGCGTGGCTACCACTTTCTTCGTCTCTTCTTTAGGTTTTTAAGAGACTTTACTGTAATAATTTTTTACATTATAATATGTCGCCTTGCCACTGCCACGCGCCTAATGTTTTGGGTTCAAATCCCACACGGGGCAAAAATTTGTGTGATCCACAAACGGTTGTTCAGAATTTGGATATTCTTTGTGTCCGTTGTTTGAATGTATATAAAGTACTCCGATATACAGGCATTATTCCTAGTGCGGGAGCTGTATTTTATAGTTAAAGATCTATTAATATTTCCTTATATGAGAGAAAAATAATTCAATTGTTCAATGACATGCTAAAAATAGCTAGAGCTAGTTTTGATGTAGGGTCAAATAAAACTCAAAAAAATGTTGCTGGGTATATATTTTTTTCTTCCTTTTTCTTCTTTTTTCTTTATTTATCGTTCCAAATAATTTTTTGTACTAGGAATACATAATGCAAGTGATCAGGTTTGTATCCACAACATTTTGATTGTAAGTATTAGTATTTTACCATCGCTATTCGCTTTTAGATATGTAAAGCTAAACTTCTTCTATCCGTAGTCAAAAGCTTTTAAATATAATAAAAGAGATAGTTAATGATTTTAGAATGGTTTGTTTAAAATGAAATACAGTATTAGTAATATCGGTGCTGCGCTATGGTATTATATTTTGGGGTAACTCGACTGATAAAAATACAGCTTCTAAGGCTCAGAAGAGATGTATACGGGCTATATTTAATTTGAAATCGACGGATAGCTGCGTGCCATACTTAATAATATACTAAATAATATAGGATATTAACCTTACCGTCACTTTATATTCTAAAATCGCTTTGTTTGTTAAGGCAAATCCTGAATTGTTCTAACGATTAGCTGACACTGTAACCCGTAACAGACGTGACAATAGCAAACTTCACTTGCAAACTGTAAAAACTGCACTTATGAGGAAAAGCGTGTTCTGTATGGCTCCCATAATTTTTTATAATATACCACAAAGTTACAGAAGTCTAAATATAACTTTATTAAAACAAAAGATGCGAGATTTATTAACAGACAAATGTTATTATAATATTTATAAGTGACTTCTTGACTGATAAGATCTGACATGAACATATATAAATATTATAATTGTATTTCGTTTGGATTTTTAATATTTATTGATTTTTGACATTTAAATTAATTGAATTTACCTTCTTATTATATTGTATAAAATAGTGATATCTTGACTAAAAATATTTTAACAATCAAATGTTATTGCAATAAGAGTGACCTGACTGAAAATTACATGACATATGCCGTTTTAGATAACATTTATAATACATATTAAGTAAAGCGAATTTCATAATTATTATAAAATATGCCATTATCTGAATATTAAAATATAACCTGTGTTTTTTCTAGACATTATTAATCAATTTGTCATAAATACTCAATAATTTCAATACCATATAATTATTAGATATCAAATACTGTTGTAACTTGTTTATTTTTATTTGTACGCCTTAATAGGTAAAACATGTACGACCTGTAAATCAAATCTATTTCATCTTGCATGCTTAACGTTGTATGTAAACACATGTTTTTTGACAAATAAATTATCTTTATCTTTATAAATCTATCTGATTACAGTCAATTAATTGTTGTACAAATAAACGCACGTTATTATTTATTTATTCAATTAATGTTATAGTTAGGTTTACTGGAATTGAAAATGAGTAACGTATTGCTTGCAGCAGTTTTTATGCGTAATTGAGTATGCCATTTTATTTGATGAACTAATGTCCACTAGACTGACTGCCGGTCACGACGGCCAATCTTAATGGAGACTAGCCCGGATGGCCAGTCTTATAGTGTCGCAGGCGATATTATAGTATATGCAAGTGTGTTCGCATAGTCAGGTGAAATAGCAATTCGACACGACCGGTGAGAGATTAGGAGAGATATTAGAGAGACTGGTCTGGCCGGCGATTCAAGCCCAGAACCTTATCACAACAGTGGCATTCGGTACTGCTAATCGACTTGGGAATTCGCGATTGTTCGCGAATATAAACGCAAACATACTACACTACAGAATGAATAATTTTAGTTTCATTGATTTCAAATGTTCCATAACAATATAAAAGTATCGCTGTATGAAATAACTTGACTTCAAACAGGAATTCATAAAGCTCATATTATAATTTGTCACGCCCTCGTCGCCTATAATAAATAGAGTGAGGCTTTACAACTTGTTTCATAAATCAAGTTGGGACTACAGGTCGCTTTTGACGCCTGATTTTATATATTTTATTTGGGTTGTGGTAAGTATGACAAATGTATTATCACGATTGTCGTAAATCATGGGATGAGACCAATTTGTTTATATTGCGTTTCTGGAAAACTCGCCTAGTTGAGGGCGGGAAATTATAATTTGATATTACTAACATCGGAGGCACTAATATGATAAACGGGGAGTTATTACTTATTACAGTGATATTAGCTTTTTCATAGGGTTTCGCTCACATATTGAGATGTATTCTAAGAAAAACGTGTTACCTAGTTTTTGTATTTTAGACTGTTTTCGTGAGGTAACAGGTTTAAGCCTGACATCTGAGCCGATCTAAGGTATAATAGTTCATGGACAGTTAGGTCGCTATTTGTGATGGATTCACCCGCGTTGAATAATATTAAGCAATGGTTTTAGGGCCCCTGGGCTGTAGAGTAATGTTGCATAGCCTATAAAGCTCTAAAATAAAGGATTTGTCTAGTTCTTGAGATTAACGTTTAAACAAAGATCCTTTTAGCTTTATAATATTAATAAAGATGAGACTTTTAATATTGAAAACCAGAGCGATAACAAATTACAGTAGTATTTATACACATAACTACTAGCAAAACGTCAATACAATTTTTCTCTATTTGCAGCTGAAATTTTGGACTGAAAGCAACTTATGATACATTTAGACATTTCTTTGCTTTTTCATTAAAGTTAAGTTATTCCGTTCTCTTTGGTATAAAGAAATAGCTGACAAACCAATATGTCTATTCATAATAATATAAATTTGATACGATTATATGAGGAGCGTCTATTGGGACTTGTATTGGAATATTTATGAAAAGGCGCAGCGTGGTGTTCTGTAGATTGTTATATTTTCTTCAGTGAAACCATTGAGATAGTAAGGAGTAATTAAGTCAATAAGTAGAACCATCATCGTACGTCATATTATGTAGGAGTAATTTCTTAAGGTGCATCACACATGCATCGTAACACATTTAATGTGCACTACGCACAGGCATTTATAGGAATTCACAAGTTATTATTTTTAGTTGCCTAAAATTGCACAAAGCTTCAGGTATTGGACTGTTTAGGCTCACGCGTTATAGCAAATCTATTCAAAATACGCACGGATGATGTAGCTTTTCACAATGGCTGCCTCGCCAAAGCCACTGCTCGGAGAGTTGTGGGTTCGATCCATACACAGGACAAAAAATTGTATTATCCATAATTAATGTCTGTTCTGAATTAGTGTATCTTAATGTCTGTTGTTTACATGTGTGCAAAGTCTCACGCGATTCAAGAATTATTCCTAGGGCGAGATTTATTTTATTTAAAAATCAAAAACGAATAGGTTATTCCAAAAACATGAATATCATCAATATAAAAAAATCAAGATAATCTTTCAACTTCGAAAAATAGGAAAAAATAATTAAAATCTATAACATAATAACAATTACTTGCTTTCAATCAATAACGAATACAAGTGACAGTACAACGAATTGGATTGGATTATCCAAATATAAGAAACAAATAATATAAAACCAGAATCTGCCAATACCCCACTGTCAGATCATAACTTAGTAATCAATACGGCGAGCACCCACATGAATATAAAAAATGTCAATATAACTTAGTTATGAGGTAGCTTAACGGCTAATAACAGTTACGACGAACTGTTTGAGCACAATAAAAGTGTTAATGAGGCAATAAGTGAGCATTACATACCTACAGATACGTGACGGCTCATAAAGGATAATGAAATTCTTTATTAACAGCGTTACATCAAAGTATGCGATGTCGTGTTGTTATTTCGTTCTGTCTGCTGACGGAAACTATTTGTTTGTCACGATTCTTATTACCCACTAGGCTATTCTTCTTTTGTATTTATCAAATAGGTGTCAACATAAATATGTTGACAGCTATTTGATGTCATGCAGTATTTTATTACAATTTCTATCTAACTAATATTATAAATGCGATGTGAGTTTATTTTACGCTTTTAACTACTCGACCGATCATCAAGCATACCACATTGTCAGGGGTACAGATTAAAAGGACATACCATCCACATCCAGACAGACTTCCAGAAAAAGTACTCTGCCCGAGCGAGCAAAGCCGTGGGCAAAGACTAGTGTTTTATATAATAATACGCAATCATATAACGACGGAAAGGTAATAACATAGTTTTATACAAATATTAGGCACAAAATTTTTATTGTTATTCGTGGACAATCGAAAAATTTAAATTTTCAATTTATTCAAACGTTTCAGAATGCAGGACCAGTGAATTTTATGACATTAAAATTGATGCGGAATTGTACAACTTTCGACCCAATTCCTGATATATACTGATTATATCCATATTTCTGAATAAATCCGGAACCGTTTTGACTAGTAGTAAATATTCATATTGTTTGAAATGAGAGGTTAAATGCAAGTATATAATGGAAGCCATGATTAAATATGCAGTGCCCGTGGATAGAAAACCAATCTACAAAAGATCGGCGCTAATAACGTTCTGTTGTGTTCCTGCGGTGAATAGTATTTCAAGAGCTGTTAAAGTCAGGATTGTCTTGTCAGTTTAACACCTTGTCACTTGCACAGCTAGCGCAATAGCTCTTTTCATCCAACATCTCTCAGTATTTAAATGGTATCTCCAATTATAAAGTTAAAGTTATTCATTTATTTCACTAATGGAAGATAGAAAGGCAAACAGTTTTTTAAAAGACTGTACCCGCCACACTTGTAATTCCTGTGTCGCGAGGGACTTTACAAACATTTAAACAACGGACACAAAGAACACCCAGATTCAGAACAACTATTTCTGGATAACACATTTTCTTGTCCAGTGTGGGGATCGAACCCACTACACTCGGTGCAGTAGCAGTGATGAGGCGACAACTTAGCCCACTATGCCATCCGTCAGTCAATGTAAATCATCTCTGTCTATCTGGAAGGGATAATTACCCTCTATTTCCTTAACTATGTTTTAGGTTCTACAAAATTGTAGGCAAACGTTTATTGTCGTCTACTGGGAAAATTGTCAGCCTCGAAGCGGCTATTGACTTTTGTAACAAAACTCAAAAATAGTTCGCCCGCTCTAAGCCACCAATACTCGCGTCGGGTTGTAGTAAATCAACATTTATAACAGGTATTCTACGAGGAATCGATGCATATTAAACAATCTTTCTAATTGTTGCATATAGTAGCACTGATGGAGAAAATTACAGTTTAATCTATAAGAAAAATAAGTCTACCATTAAACCTAAAAAAATCACTATTTGAAATGTTTACGCACTAGAGCAGTAAAATCCGCGATTTATAGATTTACTTTAAACTTAAATTACGTTATAATATGTTTAAAATTTAGAATCTACAGAAAGCGCTTACCATTAAACGGGCCATACGCTACTTTGACTTTGTGGTAGTATAAAAATATATTAGGCGATACGACCCAGTTCCTAAAGCAGCGGTCTCGCATTAAGCTGTAACTGAAGAATGTTAAGTCCAGTTACAATGCAATTGCTTATAATTATTATTATTAGTAAGGAGTATTTAGTGAATGAAACCAGAGAAGTGTGTCAAGATCGTAGCAAATGAAAATCCGTAGTCTCTGCCTACCCCTCTGGGAAACAGGCCTAAATCTATGTATGTATGTATTTAGGCAAAACAATATTGAAAACAGAAATTTATATTCAATTACTCTTAGCCTAGACAATATTCTATTATCTGAAACCTTAAAATAATTGGTGGTACCTATGTTAATGTAATATTAGGTTGAAGCCTTCAGGGAGAAACAGGTGTAATATTATAATAGGGAGTCGATCGCTTCGCATATTTCGAATAGCTTGTTAAACCTTTGTCCTGGTCGTTACGGTTACATTATAGTCGATAAGCTTTGCAGAGGCTTCTAGTTTGAAAGCCGTAGTATAAGATACGCCATTAGCTAATTTTAATTAATGCGTTTTGGTAGCTCATGCAGTTTAGAGCTTAGTTTCTTTGGTATATAGTATTTCACTTTGAGACATTTCTCTGAAATGGCACACAGAAAATTGGATCTCAAGATTACAATGAATTAGTTAAACTTATTTTAGTTAATTAAAATATACGAATCATTTTCGTAAGTAACATGTAATCAAGTAAGATGGGAGAAATTTAAAAAAATATTTTTCAAAAGTTATGAAGATAATTATAGTTATACAAATAACGAGTTTTTTTTTTGCAAATAACCTGAAACTAACTAAGGTAGTAATGTTTTAAGAAATGCATTTTCCATATTAAAATTCCCTGAACTTCAGTGTTGTCATTTAAAAATAAGGACAACTCACACTAAGAATAAATTTTGTGTCACGGGGGTTTTATTAAATATTCAAATAACGAACAAGGTAACTGGATATCAGATTTACTACTTATGTACTAAAAAGACCATTATTTGTATTATGCTAATTTGTTGTCTGTATTTGTACCTATAAAAAAAATTGAAACGTTTCTTTGGCAGCTTAACATAACGTTGCTCCAATGTAGTGCGTACACCAAACTTTAATAACTGAACGGAGAAGTATTTTCAATTAACACCCTCGTTTGGATTCCAATGAAGTTTTCATACGAACGAGAGCGCCGACTAATTTCATCGCGTTGTTTTATTTTTCGAATCAGTCGCCGCCGGCGGTTACAATTTCTTTTTTGCTTATGATGTATTGTTTTCTTTTGTAAAAATCTCGTTTATTGTTGTTATTACTAGTTATTTTTTGTTTGGATTGCTTACTGTGCAGCTCATTGACCTGCTACGCAAAGGTCTTTTATTTAGATAGATCCCACAGGATCCCGCAAATTGAAAGCGCAAAAATAAAACGCGTTGTCTTCTCGGATCTGGACCAGAAGATGATCTACCTATAACGCAGGCCCATGTCATCGGTGGCCGACGATCGAGCCGCGAACCTTCTCGCACCCTCACGCTTTCCACTTCTTCTTTTGCTTTTAGTCATTACCTCACAAAAGCCTTCTTACAAAATATCGTTGCTGTCGATTGCCACAATGACCTGACCGCTACTATCTGCTGCACCGTGCCATTTTTTTGCGTAGCCTCGGGTTTGGTCCCGAGGCGGACACACATCTCTGTCTTTAATGCTGAATCTGACTTAGAAATATAATTTAGAACAATGCATTGATTTTGTTCTCATACGATCAGTTGTACACACCCAAATACATGTTTGCTTTGATTCAAGTTTGACAAGATTAAAAATAGATATAAGCAAATCCAAAGCCCAGCATGAAGATAAATCCTTTTTCTATCTTACTATAGTTTACAAAGTCAACATACATACATACAACATAACATATTAATCTAAACAGCTTTGACCTAAAATTTACCTCAAGTAATGTTTACCTTAATCGCTAAACCGAATAGCATAATGCTAAATAATTTGTTAAGTAAAGCAATACTAGGGCATCTTAATGCAATTAATATGCTAATTTAATAATCATAATATCACTTTGTATTAATTGCATTGGATACTTGGAACTAACGACGCTCGTCATCTTGACCTCTCTACGTCACGATTATCTTATGATCTTATACCCTGAGGGTGACAAACCCCCATCTTATTAAGAAGGCTTCTGTTCCCAAAACGTAGTATTACTGGAAAAGCCACGGATGAGATTAATTACATTCGTACCTGGACGATCATCAGGCGCGTTGTTATTACGATCATGACGTCCTGGTTCCAGATTTAAATGAAAATATTGTTTTAATAATAATAGTTTTACGAAGTATATTATCCCGCTATCCAACAAGATTTTTCTTACCAGTTAGTAAAAAACTTGTTAAATAGCGGGATAATATACTTCGTAAAAACTATTTTTATATATAGGATAGCAGGGCGTTATCGAGTCTCCTTTGTTCTAAGAAATAGCAGTAGAAGTAGTACTGAAGTGAAGCCACTCCATTTTTTGTAATTTGGGTGTATTCTATTTTCGCTCCTCTCTCGGAAAAGGACGAAAAAGGTAGCGGAGAGGGTATGTCGGGCTCACCCGGGGATATATGTAAAGTACCCGCTCTAACTGACTAAACCTACCACGGCGTACTTACTCCTGCCTCGAATGATGGGTGGGTCGCTGAAACTGTAACTACTTCAGCGACTCACTCAGCAGTACCCAATGCAAGCAGTAGCTGCCTGCGTGCGATGAAGCGACTCCTAACACAAGCAGTAAGCCTAGCTGGCTGAATTAAGAAAAACAGTAGTAATTTCTTACCCAAATTAGAAGTAATCTCAAAATTCTTATATTTTGATATTCATACTAATTTGGGTAATCGTAAAAATACCTTTGTTTCTTAATTTAAATGTTTATTGCAGTAGTTGGTAACTTTATTTTAGGCAGCTTAGTGCAAAAAATAACTTAAATACTCGTTCAAAATTCAAAATAAATTTATTCAGATTAGGTTACAAGGTAACACTTATGAACAACAATACACAAATTTTTCTGCAAATTTATATTTACTGCCACGTTCAGCAAAGCAAGGGTGTAGGGCTCATGAGGAGAATGGCAAGAAACTCATGGTCACTCTTTTTAATTGCCAAGTTTTTGTTTACAAATCATAAGAGCTGTAAGGTGCTGCAACCATTTCTCCATGAAGTATTACTGAACATATTCAAGCATTCAATAAAATTTGATGGTAGCCTCTAAAGCAGCAGTATGGTAAATAGGAGCATCCACTTACATGTACATGAGCAGCGATAGCTCAGTGGGGAGACCAACAGACTGCAATGCAGAGGGTCTCGGGTTCGAACCCACGTCGCGCACCTCAGACTTTCGGAAGTTATATGACTTTTCGAAATTATGTGCGTATACAATTATCGCCTGCTCCGTGCCTCGGAGAGCACGTTTAGACGTCGGTCCCGGCTGCCATGAACATCTATGGCAGTCGTTACTGGGAGAGTGTCGGCACAAAAGATCCCACTGGGTCGAAGTGTCGCCGGTCTGCACTGACTGGCCCCCACATAAGATACATACATACATGTACATTAATAATCAAGACAAGGCATGATTGTAGTCCGTTGTTTAATCTAACTGTTCGAAAATGTATTACTACATTAAGGTTTTTCGTAGTCGTCGTGCTCACTATAGTCCGCGTATAAGTTAGTACAGCACATATAGAGTGCTTTCATATATTATGCATATGTATCTACATAAATATAATATGAAAATTAGCACGATCAAACTAGAGTGTTTTCACTACCATTAAACATTAGACATTTAGTTTAACGTATACCCTTATTATCTAGTCAAGTTATTATGACACTCTCATAAATTTTGGAAAACATTTTAAGAGTAAGTCTAATGAATTGCATGGTTGAAGTACATAATAGATCGCACTAGCAAGTACGAGAGTTTGATAATAACACGAGCCAAAAAAATGTTGTTCGAAATTTGGGCGTTCTTTGTGGCCGACAGTAATTGTTCCTAGTAGAACAGAAATGTTTTATAATATTGCTCTAGTTTACGCAAATGTATATAAAAAAAGAATATACATCGATATTAAATAACTATTTACATATAAAAAATGTAACCATAGTAATTAAACACTTATATCCAAATTTAACGAAACAGCATTATGAAGTCAGGTCCACTAGATGGCGTTCGTCGTGGCCTACATAGCATTGGAACTTTATACCGTCATTGGCAACTGCTACAAAAGTTTAGTCTTTGGGGACCCTCTTCCGTGAATTACAGACGTGACCGTTTGGAAACTTAGCGTCCAGGAGTAAAGCAGTTTGATGCAATATTTTCCCTAAAGGAGTGACCTGAACTCAGCGCTTTTACAAACCAAGGGATTTCGCAACAGGTGTTTATGATTATCGATAATGTGTTATAGGACTAGGTTTTTGGTTTCATAATCTAGTCTTACTGATTTAAGTATTACTTCGAGTTCCTGTCAGCGTAATCATAACTAAAATAATGATTAGAGTCTGGTGACTGGACGCTTTGGTACAGACCACAGCGTCGGCGTACAGACACAGATGAAAAAATAATTTGTAATTAATATTTACACTTCAATACTAACCAATACTTACAAATATTATAAATGCGAATTTGCGGTTGTTTGTCTTTCACACCTTAGCTTCTCGACTTACCACCAGAAAAAGTTGAGAAAACGTTGTCAAGGCTACTGAAAAGAACATAAGGTTCCTTTAAAAAAAAGTATAATTCCCGAGTGAGCAAAGCCGCTAGCAAAAGTTACTTTCTATACCAAATATAAAGGTGGCTCTAGCTGTTGATTACCTTGCCAAGAGTAAATCTAAATTAGATAGTCTAAGTACATAATTATATCTTGGGATTGACCAGGTAAGCTATGTGATGATTTAAAAAAGCTCAAAAAAACCAGTGTCAATTCATTTCTTAAATTTTATATTTTATTTTTTGGTCTTGGCTTTTAAGGAACTTCCAGTCAACAAACATCTACGTCACGAACAATGTGTACAGGCCATAGTTACAAAGGCCTTAATAAACTGCTTTAAATTACGCTAGTAAAACAAATATTTGCTAATCTACCCTCCTGCGGTGTGCTATTTATCTTCATGAAGTTTTAAGGTCTTATAATTGGAATGCTGTAATCCTATAACGTGCTTAGTATATCAGGTAATAGGAGTACTACGTAAGTCTTCGTAAGTGGGTCATTCAATTACGTAAAATGTGTGTACTGAAAGCTCTTTAATCCTCTTTTAAATATTAATTAACCACATTTATACTCCAGCAATCCCTTTTGCTCTACGTTAATATTTTAATATTATTCATGCTAAAGTAATTTGTTTGCAATTTTCACGATGTAACTACGTACTAAACTAATTAAATATAAATCTATATAAGGCATACGTCACACTAGTGTGAATTTAGCATTCAGTTTTATTTCAGTAATTTATGCTTAGAATATATACTGATTCATTGGAAGAAATTAGCATCTAAAACTCAGGCTAAGCCTAGTTTGAATAATAGTCATATATTTAATTTACATCGGCCTCGATGGCGTTGTGGTTATGGTAATCAACTGCCACGCCTGAGGTCGCGGGTTTGATTCCCACACAAGTCAAACATTTTGTGAGCATGAACATGCATGTTTGTCTTGGTCTGGGTGTTTATATGTATAATATATATATTTAAAAAAAAAGTGTATATTATGTATGTTTATCCATTGTCTAGTACTCATAGTACAAGCTCTGCTTAGTTGGGCTAGATGGTGGTGTGTATGTGGTAGAATATTATAATATTATTATTATTAATTCTTATCAATGTGACTTAAAATTTATTATAATTTTATATTTTTTTAGAAGACTACACCAGGTATTATTTGTGTATTGCGGCGACTTTACATATATTCAAACAACGGACACAAAGAACACCCAGACTCTTAACAATCATTTGTGGGTCACACAATTTTGCCCGTGTAGGGATCGATCCCATAACACGCCGTCCGTTAATTGTTTCGTCTTATTGCTGTTCATCGTGACGAATTCGTATAATCTCTCTACCGACTACTCTTTACTGGTATAATAATTATGTTAATTAGTTTCACTTGCGTTTTTTTTTATTGTGTGTGTGTTAATTGTTGGCGTCATATGGCCTTTATAACTTTACGCGGACTAAGGATGAGCGCAGAAGGCTCCCAACCCGTTATAAAGTAAACTCTCTTGCTTTCTTAATCATAGTCCAATTTAAGGCTTATTTTTAGGTTGTAATCAACCAAGCTTGCCCAATGCGGGTTGATAGACTTCATAAATGTTCGAAAAGCATGAAGAACTCTATGCGTTATGCATGCACTCAGCCTATGCCCTAAGTCTATGCCTAATAAGAATAATATAAGTAAGCATTAAAGGATCCTACATCTACAGAAGATGTAGTAGACCAAAATAACGTCGTAAGTAGACCGTACTTTTAACTATATTAACAGAATAAGAAATAGAGCCCCGTTCTACTTACACATATTCGAAATACCTCTCTCGGAATAGTTTTACACAGAATGACATAAAAGTTTTCCATATAAGAGAAATCTTGGAATTTGCGCCTCAATGAATTAGACGCTCCATTTGATATATTTATAAAGGCGTTAGATGGATACGACGGTGTTTTGATCGAGAAGCTCACCTATTTTTATAATGTAACTATCCTACATACTTCACACATATTGAGATTTTAGAAATTTGTCCTCGATGGCAGGGATTTATTATACCTACATTAGGGCGAACCTTCTGCCGTCTACCAGGCACGTTTTCAAATTCTGTAAAGCATACAGCCCGCCTGATAATAATTGATGACTGAGGCTTACCACTTACGATCACAGGAGTTGGCAACCCTAGGTAAAATGACTTAAAGTAGCTATGATGAAAAGATTCTTAAAAAGCAGTCAAAACGCAATAGCTGTGCTGTAGCTAAATTCTAATGTCATTATGCTTTTATATCAAAATAATTTTTGCCCTTGACTTTGAATGCGTAGAATTTAAAAGTGGGTAATGTATTATTACCCAACTTCAAGGCAGCGTATCAAAATTTAATTTAGACAATACAACTGTGAAATCGCATTCAATTTCGTGCAGTTTTTGCATAAACCACCTACAAACATACAAATAGACAGACAAAAATTATTAAATAATTATATTGGGTTTTATAGCTATTATAAAGTTCTTTAATATAAATTTTCTTAAATATATCCGTCATACAGACTTCAAACGGTTCTAATTAATAATAATATTCTATCACATACATACAACACCATCTAGCCCAAACTAAGCAGAGCTTGTACTATGGGTACTAGACAATGGATAAACATACATATGTATATACTTTGTTTTTTTGTAAATATATACATATTATACATAGAAACACCCAGACCAAGACAAACATCCATGTTCATGCACACAAAATGTTGTGGGAATCAAACCCGTGACCTCAAGCGTGGCAGTCGAGTACAATAACCACAATGCCACAACAACTATATTAGATATGACTGTAACAGATCGTTCTTTAGCAAGCATATAACAATTTTTATCTATTTGTAAAGTAAACACAAACATGAATACCGTCTAACGTACCATTACCAACTCCATTCTTCACATAAATCAAGACGAAAAAACATACATCCTACATTAGCATCTTGTCAAGTTATTTGATCGATCTTAATGTTGGCAATAAATCACCGTAACGCTGTCACTGGAGTGGTTTCACTGGAGCACCGAGGTCTAGAGGTTATGGCCTTAGTGATATATCGGCGTCTTTCTACGATCCATTACTTACAAGGTAGCTCGATTGAATATCGCGTGCTTTTAATTAAAATACTCGATTTATTGGTTTTATGAGATAGTAAATAGTCTTGTAGTTGTGAGTGGCGCGAGTGGGAGAGAACTTCATAAAGATGATTGAACAAGGTTTTGGTAAGGCATGATAAGCATTCCTAAAGGATTCTCTATCTATTTGCATTAAATTTTAAGATATAATGTAACATGGCATACCTTTGTGTGTCTTAAATTGATGTGTTACGCAAATAGTTGTTCCATCTCTGGGCGTTCTTTGTGTCCGTTGTTTGAATGGGTGTAAAGCAACCCGCGAAACAGGAATTATTCTTAGTGTGAGAGTCATCTTTTTTAAAAAGAGAAAGAAAAGTTAGTGCCAACCTCCAAAAAATAATACTAAATCTCATTTATTGATTTTTGTGACGCAATTTCTATACATAGTAAATAAAACTGATATACTAGGATTGTTATCCACTCGGTCCACATATTGCTAAGCTATAATGAAAAATCACACCATTTGTGACGTAAATTTTGAGCATTTGTGGTTTAATATTACTCCGGTTAGCCAATAACGCAACTAATTTGGAAATTACTAACCAATTATCGGATATTAGGTGCGCTTCAGAGGATATTGTGTCTGCATTATATATACAACGATTCGCATTTACATGAGTGGATAGCCCGCTTAATATAATTGCTGGTTTTAGACGGGTGTTAGTTACTATATTTTTTGTACAAATATGCAAAAATAGAAGCATATTTCAATATCCGAAGTAATTAATAGCTTAATTGGCACTACGATTTTCAAAGATGGCAGAAGCAAATATAAAAAATAAATGTTGAGTGATTCACGTAAATAGTTCGAGCCCGGGTGTTGTTTGTGTTCGTTCGTTGTTTGAATATTTGTATAGTCTAAGGAAACAGTAATTATTCCTCATGCAAAGATTTTCTTTTCAAAACAAAAAAATATGTTTCATGGATGGTCTTTTGCCCGTATTTATAACTCTAAACAGCAGATTATTAGTGATGTTAAATTATTTTTCTTTCCACAAATTAGTTTTCTTCAACCACTTCACTGAATAAGCAATGCATTTGTCACAAATAGTCCACGTATGTGCAGCCATCCCATTCTACAGTATATTTTATAAATATACTAAAATGAGCAGCGATAGCTCAGTGGGGAGACCAACAGACTGCAATACAGAGGGTCTCGGGTTCGAACCCACATCGCGCACCTCTGACTTTCAGAAGACTTTCAGAAAGAATAAAGTTATATGACTTTTCGAAATTATGTGCGTATTGATTGACAATTATCGCCTGCTCCGTGCCTCGGAGAGCACGTTAAGCCGTTGGTCCCAGCTGCCATGAACATCTATGGCAGTCGTTATTGGGCAAGTCAGTACCCTCTAATATCCTGACACTGGTCTAGCCTTAGGGTATCGTTAGCCTTCGGGTTGCGGAGGTCAGGGGACAGCCGCTCCGTGTAAAAACTGATATCCAGTCAAATCCGGTTAGACCTGAAAAGCCGACCCCAAGTGACTTGGGAATAATAAAGGCTAAGAGAGAAGACTAAGGAACCAGAATAGTTCCATTCCATTAACCCTTAAAGGCTACAATGAATTTGTATACTACTAAGACTACAATGAGTGTAAAAACACCCGGATTGAACAATTGGCATAAATAATATAATTAAATATATTATACTATTTTTTATTATATGTACTTTAATTATGGATCGTGCCTTATGATCATTTGATTTATTGGCATAATTTCTTTAAAATAAAAACACTTTAAATTGCGAGCGAATAGGGGCTTCTCAAAATTATGGTAGTTTTGAAGAGGTATGCAAAAGCATGAAAAAAATTACTTCTTATGTTATTTTAATCAGTCTATATAATATGTTTCTAATAATCACAGATAAGCCTTTATTTCGGCATATTATTTATAAAAAAGAAAATACCTATGTACAAACAAAGTGAGTTCTCGCAATCTTTTTCAAATATATTTTTAGATAATATAAACATAAAATCAACCTCGTTTTTAGTAATTACAGACTACAATAATGGAAATATACAATAATTTATAAATTGCGTTAAACCTTGGTAAACAAAATATTTGTTATTACAGTTAATTATACATAATCTGAAATGAAAATAGCATATAAATATATTAACACAGATAAAAATAATACATATTAAAAATTATAATAATACACGTAAAAATTGTATATACTACACACATACTAAATATAAAACATAAAAGGTTCATTACTTATGTTGTAACTCAATAGCCCACTATGACTACAATGGGTGAAAAAACATCGGGTTGAGAGTGTAGCGCACAATCTCTTATCTTGCGTGTTCGAGGGCTACCGCCGATTTATGAGAATACACGAAATCTCAAGGCGCTGAGTTAAATACGAAAGAAGATATAGGCACAAATATAACTCACCCGGGTGTAGAAACACCGATGTAGTCTTTAAGGGTTAAATGATGAACTACATTATGTTGTTATTCGCATAGTTCATTTATTAGTAATTGTTATTTATAAAGTTATTGTAGTCAGTAATGCTTTTAACCTAAATGTAATATTAAAGACGAATAACTATAAAAATGCAGTACAACAGTACAGTTTTATTAACCCACTTCATAAAGGGGAATGTATGTATGTTATCTAATCACTGATAGCCAATTTAGATATTTCACATTGAAAATATGGCTAGTAGGCATATAGCCTAATCGGTGACCGTTGGACTGCCACGCAGAGGTCTCGAGCTCGATCCCAAGGAGCGCATTTTTGACATTTCGAAGTTATGTACGTATTAAATAGTTAATTATCACTCACTTTAACGATGAACGGAAACGTCTTAAGGAAACCTGCATGTCTGAGAGGTTCGCATAATTTACTAGAAGATATGTGAAGTCTGCCAACCGACACGGGGCCGGCGTGATGGACTATGGCCTAATCCTTCTTACACTGAGAAGAGGCCCGTGCCCAGCAGTGGGACAGTTTAATACAGAGCTGAAATTATTATAATATCTAATGAAGGGCTCCGGCAATAATTAGGAAAATTTCTTCCTCAGGCTTGACTCTTTTTATATTATACTAACTAAAAGAAATCCAAAGACCCAGACAAAAAATCTCCAACTTCAGCAAAAGTTTTAAAGTTTCTCCTCCTTGCGTTTGGCTGCTTGTCGTGCCTATAATAATTTTCTTTACAACCGAGCATTAAAACTTACTTGATCCAGCCAACTGCCTAGTTAATCATTAAGTTATCGAAAAGCCATTCATTTGCATATCTCTTGCCTTTACCGGGCTAAATGGATTTTTGGCGATTAATAGCCATTGATGGCTACCGTTAAAACATCAAATATCCTGTTACTGTTGTTTACTTTGATGAATTAATAGATTATTCCTTAAGACTGCGCCGAGCGTAAGACGCGGTTAGACTGAATGACAGAGCTCGATATTCAAATCGGCGCGCAGCCGCCATAGTAAAATTGTATGGAGGATTTGAAGTGCTTTTTTTATAAATATGTATCTTTATTGTTAACCAATAACTTTAATATTTGGGACGGACAAATTGTAATATAACTATTTATGTTTCGTTTAAGCTGTAAAATAGGATAGATTTCTACTGTTATAATCTAAAAATCACGTAACACGAGCTTACGTTTTTGCATTTTTCATGCAAATTTACGTAATTTTGTAGGCGAATATATTAATTATTTTAAGTTTTTTACACAGATTAATTTTAAACATATTCATTGTTATGGTAAATGTATATTTTATATTTGTATTAATCAAAGCGGGTTGATTTTATTCACTTAACTGTGACCGCCTGTTTTGGCACATTTCGCTCGGCGCAGTCTTAATAGATAAACGTAATATGTTATAGACAGCTTTTAAGCCCTTAAGCTCAAATTCTCTACGGAACATAACTTTTTTCTGGATGGAAGGTACCCTGTATCCTTTTCTGTATCACTGACCCCTCGTGAATATAGGTCGGTAATTTAACGGAATGTAACTTTAAAAGTTACTTCAGAAATAGTAACTAATATTATAAATGCGATTGTGATTATATATGTTTGTATGGCTGTTTCGCTTTAAAGCCTTTAAAGTACTCGACCGATCATCATGCAATTTCGCATATACGTAGTCAGGGGTACAGAAAAGGACATAGGAGAAGCATTCATCCTGAAAAAGGTACTGTTCTCGATCAAGCGAAGGCGCGTAAAAAAGGTTAGTACAGCAATGATCGCTATTATGCTAACTTAATTTAAAAGCTATGTATCTTTGATTATTGGTCAGAATATCTGACGCCTAAATGTAACCCTAAAAGTTACTTGTTGTAAACTATTAGCCTCTTGGTATATTAAGTTTTAAATGAATATTTAAAACAATCCGTTCATCCGTTTTGTCGGCCGCAATGGCGTAGTGGTTAGTGTAACCGACTGCCACGTCTGCGGTCGCGGGTTCGATTCCCGCACAAGTCAAACATTTGTGTTCATGAACATAGATGTTTGACTTGGTCTGGGTGTTTATATGTATAATATGAATGTATTTACAAAAAAAAAAGTATATATGTATGTTTATCCATTGTCTAGTACCCATAGTACAAGCTCTGCTTAGTTTGGGCTAGATGGTGTTGTGTGTATGTGGTAGAATATTATTATTATTATTATTATTATTATTATTTACAAAAAAAAAGTATATATATATGTTTAACCATTGTCTAGTAGCCATTTTTTTTTTTAACGTGTGGCAATGTATGACTCATACCACTCCGCGGGGGCGGGCGGAGGGGTTATGTCGGACTCGCCGGGGTAAAATAAAGATGTTGAAAAGATAAAGTACCTCCCGGAATACCGACTAAACCTACCACGGTGTTCCTCGACAAAACCACTATCGACGGGGCCGCGCGAATCACTTTCGCATGCGGTCGCGACCCCGCCGCGGTTTCGGCCCGCCGTATGAAACGGCAGGCCACTACACGAAAGACCTACCCTATAGGCACATCTAAAAACTCCCTACTGTCCCCCCTAGAGGGGAGACGGACTCGACACAGAGGCGCGCGTGGGAACACGCACGCCGCCTCTCGGACCTGGTGCTGAACGGATGGCGAGCAGGCCCACAAAGCCCGCCACCCCCAGGTCAAACCTCAGGGTGGCTGGAGGTCGTCTCGCGCCCTCCGGTGCCCGGCTCTGCGGTTGGGGAGAGGGTTTAAACGCTCCCTCTCCCGCTCCGCCGCCTCCTTGATGGAAATGACTTCCTCACAGAAGGAGGCGACGGCGTTCCACGACACGACGTTGTCTAGTACCCATAGTACAAGCTCTGCTTAGTTTGGGCTAGATGGTGTTGTGTGTATGTCTGAGAATATTATTATTATACTCTTTATTCCAATTTATAAATATAAATATATAAAAAAATACATTTAAAAATATAAAATGTATGGTACCCCACCGGCATCGGGCACAGGGTCCAAGCTGCCGTTGGTTAAAATTCCGGAGACAGGAACCTCCTTACAATGTGTGCCGTATCTAATAGCACTGCCTGCTGCATCAAACCCTGATCCAAGCACCTAATGCAAGCCTCTTTAGATGGTGATCGTGTTTATTATTATTATTATTATTTAAGTCAAAAGAATAAGTCATTTATTTTTCAGTTAGCCATAAAAATACTCGTAATTTCATATAAAATATGGTTTTAATCGAAACGTAATTCCACAAATTATTCGCACACGAGATTTCCAATTGAGAACATTAAAAGAAGTAGTAAAATAATCACTATCCATTGGGACCGATAATTCGATAAGTTGAAATTAATTTGTGGGTAGATTGGATTTTTAATTGAATATATATAATACGATATGCTCTGATTGAGGTCGTTATCATCAGGAGACAGATTTTAATGGGACTTTTTGTTTTACAACGTCAATTTAATGATAGATATTCAAGCTAATGGCCTAGTTTTATTAAGGCTGTTAAACGGTAATAGTTGAAATTGACAGCTAGACTCTCGGTGTTCTAGTTGCAAAAGTACTTGCTTTCGCTATTCTTGGTCGTTCGTCCCGACACCAATTATTGTTATGACTATAGACTGGTGTTTTGGAATATAATATAATAGTTTTGACTATTACGTTGGACTTTATAGCCTTACTAGATTATTACCGCGGTTACGTTCGCATTAATCTATGTTAATACATTTCTATTCCTCGTTCTGGACAAAGGCCAGGTTAGGAGCACCTTGAACCGACGGGCGTGTATGAGGAATGTGATGAAAGTGAATGAAGCCAGTGACGTGTGTCAGGGTCGTAGCAAATGGAAATCCGTAGTCTCTGCCTACCCCTCTGGGAAACAGGCGTGAATCTATGTATGTATTCCTCGAGAACAATACTTAATAATTAGTCTGGATGAAAGAAGGTAACTTATGTCTTCTTCTATACCCCTGACAACACGTATGCGAAATTTCATGATGGTTAATTCAGTGGTTAAGGCGTAAAGCGTAAGAAACATAAATAACTTATAAACCTTTTTTTTTTATACTACTACGTTGGCTAACAAGCATACGGCCCACCCGATGGTAAGTGGTCTCCGTAGCCTATGGACGCCTGCAACACCAGTGGCATCACTTGCGCGTTGCCGACCCTTTAGGAATAAAAGGAAGTGGGAAGGAGAAGGAGCGTAAAGGGGGAAAGAGGGTGATTGGGCCTACGGCACTCTCACTCACCGAACGAAACACAACAGTAGGGATACTGCTATTTCACGTTGATATTCTGTGAGAGGGTAGTCCTTCCGGTCGAGCCGGCCCATTCATGCTGAAATCAGCGAGGCTCAACTACACCAAAAAGATAAGTAAAATACAGGCTGTTTTCATGAAACTTTGTCTATGCCAATGTCGAGTGCTGCTGAAAGTTTGTTTAGATTCATTAGTCTTCGTTTTAAGTCTAATTAGGTTAAGTTTGTTAATTATTATCAATAATCTTGTAATAAGGTACAATGGGACGGCCATGTATTTTATATAAGGGTACCTAAATTAAATAAAGATAATAAAAAAAAAAACAGAATATTTTTTAGGTTTATAATATTAGTAAGGGGAAGGGGCAGAGGAAGGCCAAGGAGGACATTCATAGATCAAGTGAAAGAAAAGGTAAAAGATACGTCGTATCAAGAAGTCAAGGCGTTGGCTGAAGATAGGACATTATAGAAGAGACTCCACCGACAAGAGCTTGGCTCTTAAATTGAAGAAGAAGAATATTAGTTAGGATAGTTGGTAAATATATATATGTGATATGCTTTTCGCTTTGATACTTTGCTAATGTAATTTTGTTTGTAAAACCGTTATTCAATATGCTTAGTTGTTATCGTGTATCTTCTCTCTCAGCCTTTATTATTCCCAAGTCACTTGGGGTCGGCTTTTCTGGTCTAACCGGATTTGACTGGATATCAGTTTTTACACGGAGCGGCTGCCACCTGACTTCCGCAACCCGAAGGCTAACGATACCCTAAGGCTAGACCAGTGTCAGGATATTAGAGGGTACTGACTTTCCCAATAACGACTGCCATAGATGTTTATGGCAGCCGGGACCGACGGCTTAACGTGCTCTCCGAGGCACGGAGCAGGCGATAATTGTCAATCAATACGCACATAATTTCGAAAAGTCATATAACTTCCGAAAGTCAGAGGTGCGCGACGTGGGTTCGAACCCGAGACCATCTGCATTGCAGTCTATTGATCTCCCCACTGAGCTATCGCTGCTCAACTCAGTTGTTATCGTGTATGCTGTCATATAATATATGGAGTTCAATTTTCAATTATTTTAGTAATACATGTCTTGTAAAAGATTTGTGTATATTCTTTGTTGGAGATCCTCAATGAATATATAAATAAATAAAATCCTCAGCTGGTATGACGTTTGTGTGACAGACATAATCCTATAGGGATGTGTTAAAAAAGTCGTGTCACGTAAAACCGGTTTATTATTATGGAATATCATATGATACATACATAGTCTGACAAGTATATTCCCAAAGTTGAATGCAAAGATTAATACACCCTATATGCCTACCACTTCGGGGATATTACAAGCCACCTTCATTTTACTGGCTTTTTTTTCACCGGGTTCAACCGTTCCAGAAGCCATGTTGGGTCTTTCAGTTTTCAATAACACTGACTCTATACGAAAAAGCACTTTGACCGATCCTAGAATTGAACTAGCAACTTCCAACAAAGTAGTCGCGGAGCCTACCGTTGCACCAATGAGTCTGACGATATAATAATATCATCAATAATTATAATAAATTATTATAATAATAATAATAATAATATTCTATCACATACACATATAATAATATAATTTGATACTACATCTCTCGAAATTATACTTAGGGACAAGCAAACCGTATGCTCGTTTGTCATTTTGAATGTACGGATATTCTTTGTAATAATATATTTTAGTAGTAACAAATTGTGTAATGCTACAATTAATTCCGAAACTCATCTAAACGCCGGTATTTGCGCAGCAAAACAATAATAATTTTTGATGCGATGCGGTTCTCACAAATTTCGACAATAATGTGGTCCCGTTTATAGCCGGCGCTTGGCAATCTTCGCAACAATACTGCGCAAACACGACAGTTGTAGGAAAAGACTTGTAAAACTCACGAAGACAGGAACAAATTAACTCCCAGCTAAACGTTAATAAAGCTCTATCTAAGTTTTAATCTCCGTTGAAGCTGCAGCATAAACATTGTAGGTATTATACCAACCGCAAGTTGCCTTTCTTACGTCCATATAAAAATGCATTGCATATTCCCGGCTTTTATGTAAAACAGTTTTTGAACTTAAGCCTTTTTACCGCGGGAAAAGGAAAAAATGTTCCTAGAGAAATCTCCTTTTTACTTTATGTTAGGTTTTCTTTCTTTTCTTGAATTCGCCTGCCGGTGCAATCGTCGTTTTGGCTGAGAACTCTTGGTGAGAAGAGTTTCGGGTATAATAGTGCGGTTTGAATTTCAAATAGTTGGCCGTTTCGAATTTCTTGGTTGTGTTCTAATTACACGTTTTTAGTTTGTGTTCCATTTTTAAATCAAGTGTAGTTTTAGCTTGTATTTTGTGGTTAAAATGTTAAGTGTTGTATTTTTTGATGGTATGCGAGAAAAATTGTTTGTTTGACTGATGGTAACAGTATTCCGCTGTTGCAGCAATAGTGAATGCGATTGCTCTGCGTGAGGTCTCAAATGCGAATCCCAGATTGGACCAACAAATAGTCAATAAGATTTTTGTCATTATTTTTTTAATAGTTACCCAGAGTAAGGAAGGTGGCGGTGCTGCATATTGCGACCGTGCGTTGGAAAGCAAGTAAAGTCGTTATCCGGCGTTTACTATCTTCGATCGTGGACGGATAATACGAAAATTATGAGAGTTAGAAAGAGAGAGTGCACTTGTGTACTTAATGTTTCCTGCATAGATGGTTTATTTTGCCACTATGGCCAGCATTTGGTCTGAAACGCCCTAGTTAATGCTGATGTTGAGTATTATTTATTTATTATTGTTATGTAAATCAAATAATCATAACCTTCAGAAGACGATATATTTGAAACAGAATTATGTACAAGAAATCCTGACAACATTTCTAAGAACTAATACGCATTGTAATAAAAAATAAACAGTTTTATTGTTGATTTTCAGATTGAGTCCATCATGGAATCCCATGGGAAATCATAATCTGTTTTATGGTGAAATTCAACGATTTACTAAACTCAGCAATTTCAAGATGATCAATGGCTGGTTGAGATATTCGGATTGGATAAGGTAAATTTTTGGTTCCATCCCCTTTACACTATTGATTCATCATTAGGCTTCGCTGGAGATGACTGGAATGTTAGCTAAACTAGCAATTTGCAACTTTTTTTTTTTTTTTTTTTTGACCCAGGAAAATCCTTTATGGATACCCCCTCCCCCGGGGGGGGGGAAGGGAGGTTATGTGAGACTCTCCGCCCCTGAAGGGGGTCGGTATACACACTAAAAACCTGGGGTGAGCAGTCCCTCCGCCAACGGAGTGGGGCGGAATGGGGTCGCGTTAGCAATCACCATCCCGCCCTGGCGGTTGGCCCGGCTGATGGTGACCGGGCCTCAGCACCTATGGAGGGAAGGCCTTGCTCACCAAGACCATCCCCCAGACGTGTGGGGCCGTGCAAGCCGGTAGAGAGTCCCCCGACTCTGTACCAGTGACCCCACTATACAGGAGCGAAAAGGCGGGCAAATCGCCTCCTTCTCGCTCCCGTCCGTCTGCGCCGGAGAGGGTCAGCGAGGAGGTTGTTCTCCCTGACCCTCTCCGCGGTCTCCTTTTGCGCTATGACAGCTTCGCAGAAGGAGACCACTGCCTGCCACGACCTCTCGCCGCCGAGCATGGCATTGATCACGAGATCTCCGCCTATTATGGCCGAAAGCGTGTGCCGCTGCGGCCCCCACGCGGCACCTGCCTCCAGCGTGTGGAGCGCCGTGTCTTCCGGTTGCAATTTGCAACTAGTTCAAGCAATATTAACAGAAAATAGGAAACCTTCTAAAAATACATACGGCATGACGTACTAATACTAATATTATAAATCTGAAGAGTTTGTTTGTTTGGTTGAATGCGCTTATCTCATATTTCAACTATTGGTTCGAATTACCCACAGCATAGGCTTGCCTAGTGTGAGCCAAAGGATATAACGTAAATGTATGTTTTATTCTGGTAATAAAAGTATATTGAATTTGTTTTTTTTTTTGCACTGAATAATTATTTTAGTGTTGGATAGCTCATTTATCGAGGGAGGCTATAAGCTAAATAAAATTACGCTACGAGCAATAGGAGCAGCGCATCAATGGAAAATGTAGCAAAAATAGATAAAATTAGCTAATAATATTATAAAGCTGAAGAGTTTGCTTGTTTGTTTGGTTGAACGCGCTAATCTCAGGAACTATTGGTTCGAATTGAAAGATTCTTTAATTTTGAATAGCTCATTTATCGAGAAAGGCTATAAGCTATATAACATTACGCTACGACTAATAGGAGCGAAGCATTAATGAAAAATGTTGCTAAAACGGGGAAAATTCTCTTATGTGACGCAGACGGTATAATGGTAAGCAGGGATATATTATATCAATAACTTACTAAGTATATATTTTATATGTATTTCAGATTCAACTGGCTCGTGGCATAGCGGCAGTAAATGCTGTCCATTAGGTCTCGGGTTCGAATCCCGGATTCGGCAGTATTATTTATTTTTTTATTATGGAATTGTATTTGGATGGAGTCTACAGCTGCGCTCGGTAGCCATTTACCATTTTTAGTCACGTGATATTACGTAGACTCTCAAAATCATACCCGGGGAAAAATCAAAGTACAATTTTGTTTGTTTATTTGGGGATATAAGCGTGACACAAAACATATATTTTCATGTATTATATTAAAAAAGACAGCTCTGGCACTAGGAATACTGATGTGTCGGGCGTCTTTACAAATATTCAAATAAAGAACATAGACTCGAAATAACCATTTGTAGATCACACAGATTTTTGTCCCGTTTGGGATTCAAACCCATAACACTACGCATAGTGCCAGTAGGCAGGCGACCAACCATAACATTAGGCGTAGTTCCAGTAACCAGGTCACCACTTTACCATATGCGCAGTAAGGCAGTATTTAAAAAAAACTAAATCTCACATTAAATGATTAAAGTAAGCCAGCCAATTGGCGTTTTCGAGATACAATTGTACACTCTATTTTTAAGCAGTGATTTTCCAACCGGACTGTATCTTGCGGCAGAGATCGACCTTGACACTTTTCGACCGATAGCTACCCAAACACATACATCAATAATAACCTACTGTAAAACATCATAAAAGATTTTAAAACTCTTCGTAATAATGTGAAAGTCGGGTAGCTTACAGACACTCGGCCATATTCGCCACCTGCTGCCTGAATGAGTTATGATACGACGTGTGGAACATCCTGTATCTACGTGAACGATACTTGAATAAATGCAGCTCTGGCAAGCAATGATTCGGGAATGGTAGATTCAGTTTTATGTTTTTCTTTCGCACGACTTTGAGTGTTAGTAAAATAATAAAAGACAATGTTTTTTATTTGGTTTATATCTGTTGTAAATAAAATGTGGAGTAAAAATGTTGTACCATTTGTGTTTTTAATAAACCCGACACTTGAATTTTCAAAGTTATATGCGTATTAATTAGTTAATTTAATTTAACTGCAGGGATGGTATAGAGGTATGAATGCACGCCCCGCCACTGCCACTGTGTCGAATATTGTGAGTGTGATCTCCGCATGGCACAAAAATATGTGTGAACCATAAATAGATGACGCGAGTTTGAGTGTTCTTTATACCATTTTTTTTAATTATTTGTAAAGTCCACTCCGTCACAGTATACATTAAAAATGCAGAAATTGTCTTTCTAAAAATTGAATTAGTGTAAACTGCCTCGACAGTCGTAGTGACTGCTGTGTTTTGCTTTGCTGCGATATTAAGTCTGCATTGAGTTTGGATGTTGGGAGTGTTGCACATTCCATGCCACGGGCAGCTAGTAAAGCTGTTGGTCCTGTGTCTGATCTCTCTCCGGTCAAGTCAAATTGCCATCACATCGGACCTATGAGACTGAGTGTGTCCTGTGTATGTATACATCCACTTTAACAAGCCAATGCGTGTGTCCGTACCTATGCTCGGCAGGAGACAATAGGCTCGGCCTTTCACGTAGCACGTAAATCCGTTGATGGCAAAATATAGCCGTAATACATCACTATCTACCCTCTCAGTGATATAGCGTTAGGTCTATATATAGGTACATATTTGTCCCAACAATTTTAATTAAAAACCAGGTTAACATGAAAACTCTAATATTGTTCCGAGTATAAATAACAATAGCTATCAATCTGTCGTCATCGATAAAATAATTGGATCTGGCGCTGTATGTGGCAGTTATAACAAGCTCATCAAATTAGTTGGCGATAGAATCGATTGTAATCGTGGGAATCATGTCATCCGTCGAATTAATTACAAAGCCTCATGTCTATATCTCTGGATGGGTAGGCAGAGGTGTTTTACGCCCACATTTAGGTAGCTATGCTTTAGGTCCTACGTTAGTTAGTTGGACGTGTTTTATCCGCACTCAGCTACACAATTGGGCCATTGTGCGTAAGTGACCGACGCGAAAAGTTGTTCGGTTACTCATACCACCTTATTCAGTCCAGAAAGATAATAGGGGAACGGTGTTGCGCAGGAAGTACTCCTTCATCGTTTCTGGACTGTTTAGTTGTTTCACCCATTGGTTGCTCACGCTTTTGCAATGTAGCAGTACGTGAGCCGGTGTCTCCTCGGTCTCCATCAGCCTCTACATAAGGGGTTCTCAGTGTTAAATAGGTGTTTGTTGTGTGAGCAGTGGCCTGTTATTATACCCACTAGATGACGCAAGTTTTTCCTTGAAGAACCTAACAGTTTACGTGACAGAAATATGTCTAGGATAGGTCTAAGGATTATTAGAGGTTATGGATTAAATGACACACTGTACAAACACTTTAACTATTTATTTTATACTTTGACACAAGGAAGTTTTATACGTCCGTTCACTTTCAGCTCACAACAAGAAGTGATAGACAGCAGTGTTGCTATGCCTTTTATAG
Organism: Catocala fraxini; assembly: GCA_930367265.1. NCBI lineage: Eukaryota > Metazoa > Arthropoda > Insecta > Lepidoptera > Erebidae > Catocala > Catocala fraxini. The sequence continues at coordinate 7,279,454 of OV884044.1, read as the reverse complement.
CTTATCAAACTGTTCAGTATTTGACTACTATTTATATTATATGATGTTATATTATTCAATAATTAAGGTGCAATTATTCTTAATAGTTAAATATAATAATTAATAAATTTTTGCATGTGTAAATGTATATAATTCAACAAGGATAGGTCCTACGTAACGGGCGTCTATCGAGAACGGAGGCAGATTCCGTGCTGCAACTGAGAATTTCGACATTAGGACAGATAATCCTGGGGTTCGAATTCAAGACCTCATGCATAGCAGTCGCTTTACCTACTGCGTTACTGAGATACTCCGTCAAATTTACGTAGAATTCATTAATATTAGTCTACTATTTAACATGATTATGTTAGCTTTTCTTGTAACTAACTTACTATGTAAGCAGATCTTGGAAGTCGATTTTTACCTACTTCAAATTGTTCTATCGATTTAAAACTTGGCATGTAAATATTATGTAATAAGGCAGGCAAATAAATTACTTGTTATCATTGACCTGATCTGATGATGGAGCCTAGAGGTGAGAAATGTCACTGTTTAACAGCTATGATTAAATCTCTCAAGTTTGAGCTCAATTGATTTATTCTGACAAGACCAAGAAATATTGTCTTACGTTTACGCGAATCTTATAGGAAAATAATAAAGGAACAATATAACTATCATAATTTAATAAGACTGAAAAGTTAAAATGAATAATAATCAATAAAAAAAGTTGCACGCATTTATCAATGGCGCACTATAAAGTACAAAATCGCTTCTAATGTCCAATTCACAAAATTAACCAAGCGGAGGGTAAGCGCCCTGACGACTTTTAATTATTTTCTACAAAGTCCTGATTATCATTTCTTATAATTAATCTCAGATTTAAGCGATATTCCGCTGTATGCGTAGGTCAGTGGCGCTGCGATAGTGAAAGCGACTGCTGTGCTTCAGGTCTCGGGTTCAATGCCAGGGTCTTAACAGGAGTAGACATTGAGATTATCTACCAAAAAATAAACGGCAGAAGTAAGGACCCTGGCAATATGCCTGGTAAAATGCTCGTCCGTAGGGCACGAGCATAAATGGGTCCTTAAATAACTGTTAAAATTCAAAAGCAATACATTTCAGTCTACCATTTCAGTACATACAGGTTCGATACATATAAGTATTCCTTTGACAATATAGATCATTTCCCAAATCAGTACAACGGTTAACAGGGTACTTCGTTATATATGGCCGCACATTCCCTATTCTCTCATGTACGATGTCGATGAACACTATTTTGTCAATATGCGCTACATACAATGTAAGTGCAGTTAAATACACGCTGTACGATAAAGGCGCTTGTAGACCGTACAGCAAGTTATCTATATAATATTATAACGCTAAAGAGTTTATTTGTTCGATTGTTTGTTTGTTTGGTTGAACGCACTCATCTCAGGAACTACTGGTTCGAATTGAAAAATCTTTAAGTATTGGGTAGCCCACTAATCGAGGAAGGCTATAGGCTATATCACATCACGCTACGACCATTAGGAGCGGAGCATCAATGAAAAATTTTACAAATACGGGCAAAATTATGTTATGAGTCGCAGACAAAGTTACGCGGGTCAGCTAGTTTAGAATAATATTGCAACTAGCTAGCTTTGACTGCACGGCTGGCGTAGTGATTTAAGTGGTCGCCTCGCAATTGCCATTGTACTTAGTGTTGTGGGTTCCACACGGGACAAAACTTTGTGAGATTCACAAATGGTTGTTCCGAGTCTGGGTGTTCTTTGTGTCCATTGTTTGAATGTTTATAAAGTCCCACGTGACACAGGATTTATCCAAAGAGCGGGAGGCGTCTTTTAAAAAAATTAATAAATGAAAGATATACTATATGTAGCTTCAAAAACTTAGTAAACTCATTAACCAATAGATTAACGTTTATAAATGTTACTTTGTGGCCTACATTAATAAATTATTTTAGACTTTGATATGTGCAAGTTACTTGCGTTGGAACAAAGCAGCGATAGCTCAGTGGGGAGACCAACAGATTGCAATGCAGAGAGTCTCGAGTTCGAACCCACGTCGCGCACCTCTGACTTTCGGAAGTTATATGAATTTTAGAAATTATGTGCGTATTGATCGACAATTATCACCTGCTCCGTGCCTCGGAGAGCAAGTTAAGCCGTCGATCCCGGCTGCCATGAACATTTATGACATTCGTTATTGGGAGAGTGTCGACACAGAAGATCCCACTGGGGCGAAGTGTCGCCGGTCTGCACTGACTGGCCCCCACATAAGATAGATAGATAGATAGAGATACATACTTGCATTGGAAAAATACATTTGTTATTTTGCAGCAAATTCTTACAAAATAGACTTAGTATAGTCAGTAATTTAGTATTTAGATTTGATAAGTAGACATTTATTATTATGACTATTCACTTACCTTTAACTGCACAAGTAAACAAGCCAGTGAACTGAGTTCGGTCTTAAGGACACAGGTTTTTGAGAAATATAGCTTTCGTCAATAGATACGTTAATAAATAATCTATGGCCTTACTTCCACGTCACTTTACAGATGCAAAGAACATGCGCATGTTGTTTGCATGTTGTAAAGCGACATGGCATGCACATGTTCCCTGCATAGTGTACAAGGGCCTTTAGTATGCATACTACGTGTAGTGCAACACTAATGATGTTTGTCAGCCAGTAATTAGCTTGGGACTGAACTGAACCAAACGAGTGTTCGACAATCAGCTTACGACAAACTAATTATGGCCCGTAGTGTAACTATGAACGTGGAATTGGGTGAAGGTTTTTGGTCTTTTGTTGTGGTTCACTGAGTTTTCTGTTGAGCTGCTCTGTTTTGCTGTTGAGATTGGATACTATCGTGTAGTATTGTTGTTTAAAGAGAAATTGTGTATCAGAATTTGTCGCGTATTTTCCACAAACGATATGGATGAAGATCAGTAGAAGAAGACCTTCAAAACAATGTTAGCGATATACTATCTACATTAATGAATCATGAAGAAGTAAGCAGTACTTTGAAATTTGGATAAAATATTACTAGGTCGCATCGCGTCAGTTTATAAAAATGTATAGACTGACGCGATGCGACCTAAATTATAATAGTCAAACGAAAATAATAAATTGATTGACTGATTGAAAAGTAATTTAATTTTATATTGTCCAAAAAGGAAAGATTGAGCTCACGTGATAGGCCTTTTACTATTCAGACATTTGTAATCGTAACTTTCCCTTAAAATAAAATCCTGCATAGTAAAAGGCCTATTCAGTTCAGTAACCGGAAAAAGGAAAATTTGTTTGCCCCAAAAATAATAGTAGGTCTTTGCAATCAGAAGCTGTGTACTAACGCCGAAGTAATTATTCTAATAAAACTGTTTCTGCAAAATTTCATCCAAAGTTATTCAACTGTTTACACTTGATTGAGTAACAAGCATACAACCCTTTAAATATTTCCATAAACTTTCTCATTGCACGCTCACACTTTCTCATTTATAATATTAGAAACCTTTTTAACCTGTTAGTTGTTAAAATGCCAGACATAATTGAAAACCTATTGGTTCTGATCTTTAATTTTTGATTTTGAATTGTATCTTCGGAGATATATGAAGTCTGCCAACCCGCACCGAGCCAGCGTGGTGGAATGTATAATCATTAATTTATTAATCATTCTTATAATCATTCTCTCACTGAAAAGAGACCCGTGCCCAGCATTGGGACAGTTTAATACAGGGCCGATATTATATTTATATTATACTAGCTTTTGCCCGCGGCTTCGTTCGTAAAGTAAAAAAGTAGGCTAGGTTAGGTTAAATTAGTAAAAGTACATTTTTTAAAATAATTTATCGCCTTTATTACTCGGTGATACTCTAGCTTTCTGTGATAATAGTGAAAGTATTTTTTTAGTTACATACATACATACATAGATTCACGCCTGTTTCCCAGAGGGGTAGGATTTTCATTTGCTACGATCCTGACTCACTTCTCTGGCTTCCTTCACTTTCATCACATTCCTCATACGCGCTTGCCGGTTTAAGGTGCTCTTAACCTGGCCTTTGTCCAGAACGTCTCCGATCTGATCAAGAAACGTTCGCCTAAGTCTGCCTCTTGCGACTGTTCCATTCACACTAGCCTTATAAACTTTCTTAGTCAGTATTTTCTCGTCAATTATTTCTACATGCCCAAACCAGCTTAACATACGATTTCTATTCTTGTCACTATATTCAATTAAATCCTTGCAAACTAACAAACAAAAACAAATCTTTCCTCTTTACGATATAGGTTATGTCTGGCCACTGGTGTGCCGCTGCTTCTTAATACGTTAATTTTATAAATGTGAAGAAAGAAAATATGTCATAAAATATAAATTTTCTGTAATTAATACTAAAAGATTCGTCGTTTACAAATAAAATTAGTTACTTAAGTACTAAATAGTGAAACAATTAAACTTGCTGCTCGGCGCTGGGTAATCGGATAATGTCTTAAGTTTTCGACCATCGAAACACGGAAATACAAAACTTTGGGTAACAATCTGGCCTCTGAATGTAAGATCGTTGTCGCTAAGAATCGGAACTTTCAACATGTTAACAATGTTCTTACCAACTTGGTTTTTAGTTAATATGAACGTATTTGTTTTGTTAATTACAGTATTTGGATGGAGCAGTGGTAGTGTGGTTGCTGTGAATGAGGTCTCTGGTTTAAAAGCTTGTACACAAACTGCGAATCGGCGCGCTGCGAATTCGCAACGCAGAAAACTGCGACACGAATTGCTGCGATGCAATTTCGTGCGGCAAAGCGTCTCCATTCCACGATTCGAAAAAATTCGAATGTGCGATGCGAATCAATTCGCAAGTTCTTGCGATGCGTCGTGGGAGCTCGTAGATTTTTACGATGCGACGTCGCATCACAGTTTTGTGTACAAGCCTTGAGTTTTGATTTGGATAGCTATATGGTTTTTCATCTCACTAGGCTTTTTCAGCAGCGGTATAGAGTTTGGAACTGTATCCGGTATACAGCTCTCTCTTTTACGTGGTACCTAATAACATAGCTGTCGAATGGTGCTTGTAACACATAGCTGAGAATAGCAGCACATAGTGTGAGACTAAGTATGTGTGTAGTTATGTTTTTTTTTATTCAACTAAGTTGACAAACAGTCACACGGCCCGCCTGATGGTAAGTGGTCACCGTAGCCTATGGACGCCTGCAACACTAGAGGCATCACTTGCGCGTTGTCGATCCTTTAGGAAAGGAAGAAGAGAAAAAAGAAGTAGAAAGGAGAACGAGCGGGAAGGTGGAAAGAGGGTAATTGGGCCTCCGGCATTCTCACTCACTGAATGAAACACAACAGTAGGAATATTACTATTTCACGTCGATATTCTGTGAGAGGGTAGTCCTTCCCCAGTCGAGCCGGCTCATTCATGTTGAAATCAGCGAGGCTCTTCTACTCAAAAGGTTATTCGAATGTATTTAAATAAATTGCTTATGATATACTGCTCTATTAAACTTAAAGGTTTTTTCAAATGTAATCCATAAATAAAGATGTGTCATACATCGCATTGCCTATGTATGTATGTGCGATAGTTTGCTCCATAAGACAGCTTAAACTGTCCAATTTCATAAAGGTTCTTAGATTCATCTAGAGAGTATGACAAGGGATACAGTATCACAAGGAATTCAAAGCAAAAATGAACGAACAAATTTAAATGAAAATTCAATTTATCTCTATATTTAAGTTCATATTACTAAAATTTTGTATATGTAATTTTAAGTTTATTACGTTTTTATTTTACTTTTGGTTCTAGCTATAAAATTACGTTAAGCTCCTTGAACATAGGTACATTAATATAGGACCGACGTATAATACCGCAAAATTCTCAATTGCAGGAGAAAAACGAAGGAAACAAAACGCCACGCGGGCGAAGCTTTCAACGGAAAGGTAATTAATCATTATAAGGTAAATAATTCATTAATCATACTCACGGTCATTCTAATTAATATTAAAAATGCGTGTGTTTATTCCTTCATTCTTGTCATCAATAAAGGACATCATAATTAAATGATATTTTAATAAAAATAGCTGAATACAAAGGGTAACAACTAAAAACAAGATTATCTACTTACATTCGTATGAAATGATGAATGCTTTGTTTACTTATTTTGGGCTCCCAATAGCTTTACTATTAGGTTTTTAGAATTATCTTCTTATACAAGATGTCCCGTAAAGTGTACTCTATGGGTCATTGTGTGTATATTCTGTATAAGACACAGGTTATAGTCAGTAAACACTGTATAAATACCAAACTTAATTGTTTACCATGATTTAGTAGTAAAAGCATGTATATCGCATACGTACGTTGTGCAGTCACTTGTAATGGTGCATGGATATATTAAGGTGCAAAATCCTGTGATTACTCGAATTAGAATGAATATGAATGAACTAGATGGCGTTGTTTTAGAAATATTGCAACGCGTACTAATTTTAGCAAATAAGTGAAATTTATGAAAAATTATAATCTCAACCGAAAAAGCACCGAACACAGGGACAGAATAATGTTTGCCTACACACAAAATAGGGAGTTATCGAAAGTATCTATAAAATAAATTATCCACTATAAATTTATAAATTCATTTGTAATTCTTTGCTTCTTATTTTACCCTAAAATGTGTTCTTTTTTTAATAAACTTTTGTGAATATATTTTAAAATATTGGTTAATGTAAACAGTAATACACCGCCATCTGTTACGATATAAATTAACTACTTAACAGTTCTTATATCAATTCCGTTAGATGGCATCAGTTACCAGTTTATACCATTTTAGTTTTGAAATACGTATGCATTTTTGCAGCTCACTATACATATCCCTGAATCATAATCATCATAATCACTGGAGTAGGCAGATGTGAACTACACTCACAGTCTGTCAGCTATGTTTTCAAGTATATAGTATGTCATTCCCCATGAAAACGAGCTTATTGCCGTCTATTCGGCCCAATTCTAGATTCCGTGCTGCTGAGAACTTCTTGACAGAAACATGCAATTACACTGCCTGACCCGGGAATCGAACCATATACAGCTTGTGTGTGTTGAATCTACACGAGAGCACATACGCTCTTATACTTGAAAAGGTGCAGAAAGCCTTCCTCAGATACCTGTACAAGCGAATCTATGGGTATTATACATACATGTATCCCACAATGTTTCTATTAGGTTGTCTATGGTATAACTCATTAAAAGTCAGACGGGAGATGCACCAACTTGTAGCCATGTGCAAAATTCTTATGTGAAAAATGTATGCACCAGACATCATGACAAGCTATGTCGATTTTTTGTTCCTGATAACTAACGTCGCAAGCGAAGGCACATGTTGTTTGCCGTACCATCATGTCACCCCGTAGCGCGCGCTAAGTCACCCATACCGCGCTCGCTTTCTACTCTCAACGCTCTCCTGTACGCCAATCCTGACTGTGACTTGTTTGCAGATGGATGGCAGAATATATTGTTAGAGTGTCAGCGATTTTGTGACAAGAAGGGATGATTGCGTTTGTATTAATGATTACCTATATAATTATTTATTTGTGTTATATCTTCGTTTTAATTTTTGTATTTCTGTCTAATGTATTCTTATATTTAATTAGTGTAATTGGTGTACAACCGTTATAATTAAATAAATACATAACAATTGCATTTACACCGGCTGCGCGCCGAGGCAGTTCGATCTTTTTAACTTATTCAAAGTAGGTACTGCAATATAGGCGAGCCTATTTTACTTCCTTTAATTTCCTTTTTTACGTTTTTTGTCATGGGATCATAGGCAACGTAAAAGTTCACCTACGTTACGTTTCCCTATTACGCATGATCTAAATAATAATGTCATCCAGGCCGAATTTCGGTCACAGTGCGGTGCCCAATCTTAACGGAGACAGGCCATCTGCGCAGGAGTTATTATAGTGCACAAGTGTGTGTGCAAACACAAGTGCACTCTCTGTTCGCTAACCCTCATGATCCGAGGTCAGGCGCAGGACCAACGGCTTTACATGCTTTCCGAGGCATGGGGGTGTCTAACACCGCCAACTTTTAAAGTCCGGGCTGCTATTGTGATTTCTTGACAAAAAAACCCAATAACTTTTTGTTGGCCCGACCCGGGAATCGAACCAGAGACCTCATGCACAACAGTCGTATTCACTACCGCTACGCCACAGAGGCAGGTCTACCTACCGCTTTAAGAATATAAGAATAAGACTATGAATGTATGTTAAAGTAGGTACTTGTAACTAGGGAGTGGATAGGGCGGCGATTCGGGTCGCTGACCTTCCGACTGGTGCAGGTGCTTTCCGGGCACGGATGCTTCGGAAAGTATTTGCACCAGATCGCGAGACGGGAGGCGACCCCGGCCTGCCACGAGTGTGGGGCTCCGGAAGACACGGCGCTCCACACGCTGGAGGCAGGTGCCGCGTGGGGGCCGCAGCGGCACACGCTTTCGGCCATAATAGGCGGAGATCTCTCCCTGCCGAGCGTGATCAACGCCATGCTCGGCGGCGAGAGGTCGTGGCAGGCAGTGGTCTCCTTCTGCAAACCTGTCATGGCGCAGAAGGTGACCGCGGAGTGGGTCAGGGAGAACAACCTCCTCGCTGACCCTCTCCGGCGCAGACGGACGGGAGCGAGAAGGAGGCGATTTGCCCGCCTTTTCGCTCCTGTATAGTGGGGTCACTGGTACAGAGTCGGGGGACTCTCTACCGGCTTGCACGGCCACACACGTCTGGGGAATGGCCTTGGTGAGCAAGGCCTTCCCTCCATAGGTGCTGAGGCCCGGTCACCATCAGCCGGGCCAACCGCCGGGACGGGATGGTGATTGCTAACGCGACCCCATCCCGCCCCACTCCGTCGGCGGAGGGACTGCTCACCCCAGGTTTTTAGTGTGTATACCGACCCCCTTCAGGGGCGGAGAGTCTCACATAACCACCCTTCCCCCCCGGGGGAGGGGGGTATCCATAAAGGATATTCATGGGTCAAAAAAAAAAAAAAGGTACTTGTAACTAAGTCTAATGGTTAAATTAACTATACGTGGTTTGATTTGAAGGACTTCGTCAATGGTGGCAAAGCAATTACTTCGAGTGAACGGCCTCCTAAATCAACGTGTTTACTAATTAACACCTGGTAATAGAAGCAATTAATCAATAGCATAGTTACAGCGTTTCAATTCTAAGATGATCGGAAGTACCTATTAGCGGATGAGTATCGAGATTGTCGCGTGTATATATTCAGAGACATAGAAAGTAGAGTATTATATCCACATATTGCCGGCTATGTTTTTGACCCAAATAATAGGGATAACCTAGCGTGAAACCATTAGACTGCCACGCAGAGGTCTCGAGTTCGAACTTAAGGCACGCATCTCTGACTTTTCGAAGTTATATGCGTATTAAATAGTTAATTATCGCTTGCTTTAACGGTGAAGGAAATCATCAAATCATCGTGAGGAACCTGTATGTCTGAGAGTTTTACATAATATTCTCGAAGATATCTGAAGTCTGCGAACCCGCACTAGGCCAGCGTAGTGGACTATGGCCTAAACCTTCTCATAGTGAAAAAATGCCTGTGCCAAGTAGTGGGACAGTTTAATACAGGGCTGATATTATTATGATATAATAATAGGGATAAGCCGCCATAAATCCAGACACTGTGCTGGCATCAAAATTTCTTAAATATAGTGACACTCCACGGCCTGGAAGTCAAATCTAACATCTTACTATAAACAGTAAGTTTAAATTAATGTAATTTTCTGCTACGGAATCAATAAAACAGTAACTATTAATATAATCATTTGCTTTTATAATATCTTTGAAGACAGGCAATAATCGATTTAATGAAAACCATTGACGAATTAAATATTCATACGTGTATATATGTGTAGCGAATCTACGAATGGTGCAAAACTTTTAGTGGTTGCCTTACCATTGTCAGTATGCCCATCGGTTTGATCCCTATACGAGACGTTAATGTGTATAATCCACACAAATCAGCTTTTAGTTTGGGTGCTTTCTGTGGCCATTGTTGTACGTCGCTCTCATAGGTAGCAACGACTTTTTAAATTACAAAAACACTACTCAGGTGTAATCTGGGCTCCCGCACTGAAGGTTCCGTATCTAAAAGGAAGCCGTATAGAAAGTTATTTAGTTACATTTATAGAGGCTGTTGGTAGCTCATTGGGGAGACCAACAGACTGCAATGCAGAGGGTCTCGGGTTCGAACCCACGTCGCGCACCTCCGACTTTCGGAAGTTATATGACTTTTCGAAATTATGTGCGTATTGATTGACAATTATCGCCTGCTCCGTGCCTCGGAGAGCACGTTAAGCCGTCGGTCCCGGCTGCAATGAACATCTATGGCAGTCGTTATTGGGAGAGTGTCGACACTAAAGATCCCACTGGGTCAAAGTGTCGCCGGTCTGCATTGACTGGTCCTATACATTCATAGAATCGCACCGCTTTAATACCGACTGCATAGGTTTTGATTGTAGTACTTATAACTATGCTGGTTAAAGACATTGTTTTGTTTTTCTATGATCTTTACATAAATTGTTATCAATTATTCTAATTACGACACAATTCGACTAAATACGAGACTTTTTACTTGACAAACTTCGTATAGAGAGGGGAATTAAATTGTATTGTCGTTTACATCATAAATTCAAAAATATGTTAATATTTGGATAAACTATTAAATTGCAATAGAATTGAACAAGCATTTAAACTTCTTCCAAGTTTCAAGTTATGACAAGTACACAAGCGATTGTGACAGACAGATAGACGGGCAAAGAAAGTCGCACTATATGAGTATGATACGTAACCCAAAAAAGTACCGACCACAATCATATTCTCATCAAACGTTAAATATTTGATATACAAATAAACTATTTGAAACAATCTTTTACCAAGTAATGAATAAAGAATTACATAAAATTTTTTATCATTAGATAGAGCCAGATTAAATTTAATAAAGATTGCGATACTGGAATACCTGTAGACTTCTCATAAATACTTAAATTTTTGCTCCACAGTACATTGTGTTGAACCAATTTCTCTCCCCGTTTTTGTATGGCTTATTCAATATAATCCTTTGCAAAATGTAATTTATTAGGTAATAAGAAAATTGTATATTTAATTCAAGTTAGAGATTATAAAAACGTAAAAATATCTCTCGGTTTTGCAGCGGTAGTGTATAAAGTGCTGAGCATGAGGCGTCGGGTTTGATACTGAGTCGAGACAAATATTGAAATAATTATATTACTGGGTTACTTTCGTTAAGAAATTCTTAGAAGTTGTCGTTTTTTGCAAGACAGCAATACGCGACCTCCTTTTATTATGAAAGAAAGAAAGAAAAATAATATTTTGGCACACAAAATGGCACACACAAAACATGAAGAAATAAAAAAAATACAATAAAACAAAATACATAAAAAAAGCAGAACAATAATAAAACTAGAAAATGAACACTATAATTTCATTATATTCACTAAATTATGGTGAATATAAAAACATAGCTGGGGTAATGTTGATATTATACATCTCTGCTTATCATTTTACAAATATAGGGATAAGACTATATGTGAATGTTTTTGCATGATGCTTCGAAAGTCACGTAAAAGCCGTCGGTCCTGCGCCTGGTCTCTTTCCGGTCGTGCCGTCCCAGATTATATAAGTTAAGAAATAGAGAGTGCACTTGTGTTTACACTTTGTGTACTATAATGTCTTCTGCGCAATCAGTCTGTGTTAAGACCGCTCGCCGCAACCGAGAGTCAGTCTGGAAGAAAATAATTATGTGTATTTACATTGTGATGCCAACATACTAGGTTAGTCTTCTCTCTTAGCCTTTATTATTCCCAAGTAACTTGGGGTCGGCTTTTTCTGGTCTAACCGGATTTTACTGGATATCAGTTTTTACACGGAGCGGCTGCCACCTGATCTCCGCAACCCGAAGGCTAACGATACCCTAAGGCTAGACCAGTGTCAGGATATTAGAGGGTACTGACTTTCTCAATTACGACTGCCATAGATGTGCATTGCAGCCGGGACCGACGGCTTAACGTGCTCTACGAGGCACGGAACAGGCGATAATTGTCAATCAATACGCACATAATTTCGAAAAGTCATATAACTTCCGAAAGTCAGAGGTGCGCGACGTGGGTTCGAACCCGAGACCCTCTGCATTGCAGTCTGTTGGTCTCCCCACTGAGCTATCGCTAATCGCCTCGCTATCGCCAACATACTAGGTTAGTATTATAAAAATATACAATGTTAACACGTATTTCACTTTTGAATAATTTGTATACAATATTGCTAAGAGTGGATCTTTGACTCAGTAAATCGCATATTATGAATAAAAACTCATATGTTAAGTATATAGTATTAAAAACACATTCTCCATCTTGCAGTATTCTAGTTATTTCACCTCAAAGCGAGGCATCCGTGGTGTTTTATTAAGACTTATATTGAACTTGATTTTTGCTGCAAACATAGTAATAACCTGTATTGCCTTGCTTACTAAATAATAATAATATCAGCCCAGTATAAAACTCGCACAGGCCTCTTCTCAGTGTGAGGAGGGTTAGGCCGTAGTTGCTTACTAAAGAAAATCTAAAATTGCAACTACTGACCAAGACCAGCAGCGTATGGTTTTTTGTCGCTGACTGTAGAAAATCATAGAAAAATATTCTCAAGTACGATGATCAGATCCCACTAAAGTTATTCCCAAGAAATTACTGCTCTGGCACAAAACAAGGGCAATAAGGCAATCAATATATCGTCTAGCCTTGAACTAAGTTGGCGAGATGTCGTGTTGACTTCTCCTAAGAACATTACGGTCGGTTAGAGGCTTTAAGGAGCCTAAGGCATAATGGCTCTAATCGTTTTGTGATTTCCTTGGGAAGTTCGGACCACGTCCAAGTTATATGACCTTCGGAACAAAAAATATGGTGATAAGTAGGTCAATGTTTTTCATAACGTAATATAAAATCAAAAGCATCAGCGGATCTACTGAAGGAGTAAAAAACACCTATAATTGACTAGTTGTACATAAGTCCTACGTAACTTAGTGAATCGTTATAGAAAAGCTATATACTTCTTTATGAAAAACCAATCATAATCAACCTGATCCAAACTTTAAAACTGTGATTCTGTTATGATCTTAAACTATAAACGAAAATTTATGCGATAGTTACTATGAGGCCATCGGAGTATATAAATCCTACTAATATTATAATTGAATTGAAAGAATGGACGAGGAAAGACTGACTAAGAAAGTTTATAAGGCTAGTGTGAATGGAACAGTCGCAAGAGGAAGACCTAGGCGAACGTTTCTTGATCAGATCGGAGGCGTTCTGGACAAAGGCCAGGTTAAGAGCACCTTGAACCGACGGGCGTGTATGAGGAATGGGATGAAAGTGAATGAAGCCAGAGAAGTGTGTCAGGATCGTAGCAAATGGAAATCCGTAGTCTCTGCCTACCCCTCTGGGAAACAGGCGTGAATCTATGTATGTATGTATGTATTATAATTGAGAACTTTTGTGAATATCTTTGGTTATCCAAATAACCATCCAAATGTTACTTACTCATTTACGAGTTAATCGGTGAATAGATTGCGATGAAACTTGGCACACTGATAGAACATATACTGGATATGTATTAAAACACTATTTGATTGTATGTCCGGCGCAGCAGACAAGTAGCCGCCTCTCCGCTGAGTTTTGTAAGCTTCAATGCAACACGGGGTAATGATTTATTTTGTGTGATGTACAAATAATAGGCCTGAGTCTGGTACACCAAACAGACCAATTACTAACACAAAGTACACTTTGTGTGTGTTACTCGTATCTCTGTAAAGTCGTCGCGATACAGAAATTGACAGGGATCAATATATTTTTTGAAAAAGGCAGCTCCGGTACTAGGGAGTATGGGAATTTTCTTTTTAAAGAAAGAAAGAAAACACAAAAATAATCTTCAACATGGTCGCTTTTTGTTACATGTTCAGCACAAGCGACTTTATATTCGGATATCACGAACGTTTAACTCTTCAGAGATCGTTGACCTATCGTGTCCACGCAATAAGTAACTCCATCCATACCCATGTTAGCATCATGTGAACTATAAAAACTTCTTCGATTCTTGTTACAACCTTTTTACATGTGAGACCCTTTTTTATCGGAAAGGTTTCAAACAAAAGTGTTATGGCTGCCAAACGGACACCTGTGACGTAAAAAAAACTAACGCCTCCTAATTTAGGATTATAAGACTGTACGTGGAGGGAGAATTTGTTGAATATTTTTTGTATTTTGTGAGCTTATCGCATGAACCGGTCGTGGGTTATACATAATAATAGTGTTTAACGTTTGGTTCCGCTTTATAGTTTCCTGTATCGTAGGCAATTTTTAGGCGCTAGGCCAATAGAGATAGGTAGCTTTTGTTGGATATATGATATTTGATAGGAGCTTAACAACTTGTTCTATATTGCATGTATTATTAGGGTGGAATCAGTAGCGTGCCTAGGGTTATAAAATAAGGCTCTTTTTATTCATGTTGGTCGCACGTAGACGAACTAGCAACCCACGATAACTCATGGTATATGTTATTTTAACGGTATATAAAGTGAAATCCATCATGTGCTTCTTTTATTTTGCATTTTCTATTAGATTATTGTCAAGAGAGACACCCGCCATCCCAACTTTTACAACAGAAGAAGATTGACAATGTTGAATGTGGTAAAGGGAAACCGCGTCGTGCGATCCGGGCGTATTCTTACCTCCAAGATTTCTTTCAAGTAACGTCTAATACGCTTAAATATATTATTTTTAATTTGACTATTATGGCATGGATGAGTTCCCAAAAATACGCTGATAATGTGCCACTGTTAGATAGAATATAATAAATTATTACATATTCTGGATCGAACAATTTAGAAACGTTTCGCAACACACTGCACACACTACTTTTAAGTTTATATTAATGTGACGCTGGGTGATATGATAATGACGTTTCTTTCATAAACTTACTTTTTTATAAATCTCAATAAAAGACTTATTATGGTTATTTTGTGTCGCATATTGTTATTTTGGATGAACATAGATGCTGGTACTGGCACTGTGGCAACTATTTGTGGCCAATTTTATGGATCCGGGCTAGTACCTAAGTCAGACAGAGTTATCTTTTCTAAATAGAAAATGTTTGTAGCAGCAAGGGTTTCAACAACGTGTAGCAGGCAATAAGCTTGCTTCTTATTTCGTGTAACTTAAAAATTATGATATTTATCCATACTAATATTATAAGAGATCGAAGAAATGAATACACAAAATAACCATAATAAGTCTTTTATTGACATTTATAAAAAAGTAAATTGATTATATTAATATTATAATAAAAAAAAAAAAATAAAAAAAAAAATTATAAAAGGTTGAATTGAAAGAGAGAGAAACAATTTGATTATTTGTTAGTTTGTAACGATTTAACTCAAAAAGTGCTCAACCGATTTTAAATATTCCTTCACTATTAGAAAGCTATATTATCACAGAATATTATAGGATATATTTTATTTAAAAAGAGTACTGTTATTAACATAACCTAACCTAACCCACTTTTATACGAAGGAAGTCGTGTAAAAGTGGTGTCATGGTTTTCTGGTTTTCTACCTACACCTTGGGTATTCATTGGCGTGAATCTTATGTTTACCTGTATATTCAAATATCACAAATGTATCAATGTTTCATCCCTTTTTGGTACACTCTGCGTTCGACCGCAATCCCAAAATTGCACAGTTAAGAGATTGCATCTATGTAGGTATGCCGCAACGCAGTTTTCAATCCGATCGCTTTATTGAGCTTGCAAAAAGGCTTTAGATTGCTACGATTGACTTTTGTGTGTTCGGTAGACCGTTCAGTGACTGCAACTAGCTACTGTAAAGCTACTAAATTGCTTCTATTTATTCTCGGAGGAGCCAAAATAGAGCAGCAGTTTTTGTTATTAGGTCAAATACTTTTATAGACACGCTTTTTGATATAATTTATTTGATTAGGAAATTATTAACTAGAATTATATTTAGTTATTAAGGACCAACAGACAATACAAAACAATTATCGCCTGCTCCGTGCCTCGGAGAGCACGTTAAACTGTCGGTCCCGGCTGCCATGAACATCTATGGCAGTCGTTTTTGGGAGAATGTCGACACAATAGATCCCACTGGGTCGAAGTGTCGCCGGTCTGCACTGACTGGCCCCCAGATAAGATAAGATAAGGACCAACAGCGATTACAACAACAATGGAAAAAACAGTAAACAGAAAAAACAGTATAATATGAGGCTTATGTTAGTTACGTAACCTTTTAAGGTGACCACAGCATGCACCATTAAGTAAGCTTAGTAATAAAAAAACCAAGAAAGAAAGAAAAGGCAATGATTATTTCCAAAAGGTTACTTTAACTTACTAAATAGATATACATATGACGAAAAGCAAATATTGAAAACAGTTGAAAATAAATATTATAAAAACTGGCGGTGGTGAGGTAACCAATTAAACCGCTTCTTCATCCGAGCAGTCAGGTTTTAAATTGATCACCAAACATCTGACCCTTGCCGCTTTTCCTAGAATCAGTACCTACAAAGTTTCTCAAACCCACCGTTTCAGCAATTGTACTCCTTGTGGACAAGACCATTTGTTTTGACCTGAACTAAGAATAAACTTTGCAAAATATCACGTCTCACGGGTCCCTTGAGTTCAAACTTTAACCTAAGGAGACACAGGTTGGGACAATAGCTGTCTCAACGACAAATGTTACTCCACTTCAAGTTTAGTAATCGATTGAAAACATTCAACAGATAGTTGACACAAAAGAAACACGCTTAAAGAATCTTATACTAACACAACAATTTAAAAGCTGCTTGCACTTTTCATCTGCCAAGCAACAAGTTGCAAAGCGGGGTGTAGCGTCTCACAATCTTTAAGAGCTTGCATAGTACACGTACTTACACGTAATGTAACTCTGCGACTTAAAACTTCCGAGTTAAATTATGACACTGTTAACGTGTAATCTGATGCGTAAGGTAACAAAGGCTTATACCTGTATATATGAGTATGTCTTTGTAGCTTTATGTCACAACAATTAAGGTCTTTTTGTCTCTTTCGTTATTAGGATGTTAGAGATAAGCATTAATAGGCCGTAACAGTTGAAGGGTAAAGCCACATAAAGCTCCTCTGTTGTGCAGGATTTATTTGTTTTTGTAAGTACGTCGTTAAAAAAGAAAGGTGGGGCACTGCGAATTGGACCAGTCTAGATCACAAAACATGATAATTTGTATTGTTCCTATAAAATTTGCTCCATGGCACTTTGTTTGACATTTCGTACTCACGCTGGTACCGTCAGACTTTTTTCACCAGCGGTGTTACAAGGCCCCCTTAAAGCACCGTAAAATGGTTTGGTATGGTGCACCTCTCGTATGTGCTAGAGTGATGCGAGCCAAATTCAGACGGATATTCTGGGTAGGCGCAAGGAAGTACAATCGTAAATTGTATCGGATTTGAAACCTCATGATCGCATGCCTATTTTCCTATGGGGCTAATGAGGCAGTAACTAAAATACAGTAAACTAAACGTTTTTTTTTTGGTGGTCTGTGTCTTTGTTTGTTTCTTGGCTCATCACTTGATTTAAGTAATAAAACATACAGTACCAAATACTGATTTGCCCATTTTGCCATTTATAAAACATTTTATATATTATAATATTTTATATTTGATTTAATAATATACGTTTTTATAAATGGCCACCCATAAGGACACACAATTCTAACTGACTTCAGAATTATAATTATGGTATACCCGCTCACTCTATTGAAAATTGTGCACTATTCTTTCCTATCATATAATGTGTGAAGTTAAACTTCTTAGTGTGGGCACGTTATGATCGGGGCATATCTATAATTTTAATCTTTGAAAATAATCACAATCATTACTTACGATGATGTTGATCTATTAAAAGCTGTAACAAGATTTTTTTACACAGAACTCCTCAAGCTTACCAAAACATTCAATGCGGAGAAACCGAATAAATTATAAATTTATTTATTCATCAGATCGCGCACATATTTCCCAATCGTATGTTATCCTCTGGCATAAATCAGGGTCGGTGTGCGGTCTGAATTATGTCGCATCAATGTGGCGTGATGTTCTTAAATAATGTACGAGGTCAAGAATGTGGAATAATTAATGGGTTGGGTGGAATTTGACGGCGTTGGGAAATTTCGCACGTTATGCTCTGAATTTCATAGAATTTGTTGAACCTCTTGAGATCTTGATAGTTTGGTCTAAAATTTATGTCGAAAATCTTTATCTCATTTTTATGAAAATACTATGATTACTTATAGATCTTATTAAGAGATAATAATTTATTTTTCCATCACAAATGTTTGTACAGTATATTATGGCTTAATCTAATATAAATAGAACATAACATCTGTGAGAGACTAGTGCCCAAAATAGGTATAAGAATACCTGTGTTACAGGTCACCAGGCCCCACAGACTTGATGGTAGACATATTATTAGATCAAGTGTAAACCTAATGTACAATGAGGAATAATACTTACAATGCCTTAAATTCTATTCGAGTGTACATTGGATATTGGATATACATCTAAGGTGTGTGTGATCGATACAATATATCCGTATAAACAGTTAGATTAAACAATTACATGGTGACTTTACACGATGCAAGTAGGCGACGCACACGGGTTACATGCGCAAGCCATACACTAGATTACATGCATGTAACCCAAAAAAGCAAAACCTACATGTGCGGGCATCATGCGCAAGCTAGTTAGTTAATCAGATGGGTTACTTATGCTCACCTCTGTTGGTTAACACGATGCAGGTAATTCGCGCAAGTGCTTGACCATGTATATCCGCGTTGGATTAATTTTGTATATAATATAGCTTCTGGATTCAATTACAAACTAAAGACGAAGAAAATTTTTTTTCTAGAATGTATCTATACTCACGTCTGTAAAATATATATTTGAAGACTTATGCCGAAGCATATCGCATTTAAACTAATCCACCAAGGTAGACTTACTTTTTTTCAATGACGAGACACTGTTATTTCTTATTTGCCTCAGTGGTGAATACGACTGCAGCGCAGGAGATTAAGGTTTATTTTTTTCTTCTTAGTGTTATTACGTTTTTGTGTCAAGATATCCACAGAAGCACCGCAATTACTGTGACTGCTACATTTTCGAATGAAAGCGTAAACTACCTACTTATGCAAATTTTAGTATTTATGTTTAGTAACATAAATCTGTTGCCCCAAACACATTTGTTTACTTTATAAATTACAAAACGTTTTCTAAAGAATGTGCGAAGTTTAATTTGCGCGCAGTTTCCAAGACAGATGGCAGCGTTAGGCGATTGCGGAACAAAAAGACAGTTTGGATCAGAGACAAAAGTTTTTCAATCGAATGTTCCTTTCCAATTTCTTTAAAATGGGCTATGTATGTGTCTTTTAAAGATAGTACCGAACAAGACTGAAAATAAATAATGTTTAGGTTATTGAGCTACAAATGTTGTTTTTCTTTTTCATAGACAAGACAAGAGCCGCACTAGGAATAAATCCTGTATCGCAAGGGACATTACAAATATCCATAAAACGGACACAAAGAACGCCTAGACTCAGAACAACTCTTGTGGGTCACTCTTGTAGATCACACAAATTGTGTGCCATGTGGGACTCGATACGTGCGGGGATCAAATTTAGCGACACTCGGGGCAATGGTAGGCGATCACTGAAACCAATATATCAGCCGTGCAGTCAATAGATGATTAGCCCTCAAAACAAATTCCACAAAGGACAGTGTTCTTTTCACATTACTAACAAAACTAGCTTTTGCCCGCTGCAACAGTACGGTTTTCTTGATGAGTGATACTCTATGACCTTTCCCTGAAAAAGTGTAGGTAACATTTTATGATAATCCGTTGCGTAGTTAAGGCGTGAAAGCGTAACAAACAATCTTACAATATTTCTAGTTAGGATAATTATGTAAGTAGTAGCATTCAATGTACATATATCTATCTACATTTATATTCAGTATTGCATTTGGCAACAACACTTTTAATGAATCCTGCAATGTCCCTACATATATATTACTACAAAATATAATTCTGCTTTTATTCAAGAAAATCGAATGAGATGTTGTCTTCAAAACAAAATATTCTGACAGAGTTCCTGTCGCATTTATAACAAAAAAGCATGATACATATTGAGCCAAAATGGCTCTACAAATCCAGGTCACTACACCGAGTTCCAAGACATGATTGAGTCGAAACTAAAAGTTTATTCCGAGATTCTTTAGTATCGAGATTAAAAATAGTTATTCCAGCTTTAAAACTGGGCTCAATCGAGTGGTAAATCGATGTTGTAAGCTTTCGTACTAGCTACCTAGTTTATTCGGTGACACACTGATTAAATGTACGGGAAACGAAGTTTAGTTACTGAATTTTAAATACATTGTTTACACCTATATTTCCGAAGGGGTGGGCAAAGGTGTTTTACACCAACATTTTGTGAGCAACGGTTTTAGGTTTGAAGTAAAAGCGTCAAGCAGAAGAGAATTTCAGAAAAACCTTGTAACACTGCCCAGCACAGGAAACTAACCCGAAATATATGCATAATAGTTGCGTAGGTAACTTACCAGAGTTATCACTCACGCAATCATACAAAAACAAAATTAATGGACTGCTGGCGTAAGCGATAAAAATATGTTGTCCTCTTCTAACAATACAGAATATTAAGGAGCTATATATATCTTTCTCACCGCAGAAATAAAAAATGTCGCTAATTTATACTAAGCTACTTGCTACAGCTGAATAGCTCTCAAGTCCTTGATCAATTATTAACCCTTAAGCAACGGCTCGCCACTGTTATTTGACTACTATTCAACTAACTCTCAACGTTGAGTAATGTTTATGGGTGATATTTTTCTAATTAGTCGCTAATTAAAACTTAAAATATAAGTAAGGCAATGAGTCTTTACCTGATTATTTTTTAATATTGGTAAATGTTGGCGTAACTTGGCAGCATTGTGTCCCAATTTATTCGAAGTCTAGCAAATGAACGCGTGTGCAGAAAATCTAGTTATGTATGGTGTTAATTAGAGATACTGATATTATAGCTGTTACATTTATATCTATCAGCATAATTTTACACTGAAATTGGATAGCAAATATATGGCACGTTCTATAAGTCAGATATTAATTTAGTAATATATGCTCGTATACATCGATACTGTTCTGTATAACTGTACCAATTTCTAGGAGTGACTCCCTACGAGCCTCTTCTCAGTGTGAGAAGTCCACCATACTAGGCCAGTAAGACTGGTATACTTCACATATCTGCAAGAATATTTTGGAGAACTCTCAGACATGCAAGTTTCCTCAAGATGTTTCCTTTCCTGTCTCAAGCGATAATAAGCTATTTGATACGTACGAGCCTTCAAAAAGTCAGAGGTATGTACTTGAAATTAAATTCGAGAATTTTGTGTGGCAATCAAACATCATTTAGGCTATCACTGCTACTTTTTTAAGTGATATTGTAAAATGACGTAATCATACAACAATCGGATCATGCCACCTGATTAAGTTTCAAATTGTCATCAAAAAGAACATTCCGTTGCCGCGTAGAATATTAATAATTTTTGTAATTACAAACCATAGTATCTGTATTTCACTTGAGCAGCGATATCTCAGTGGGGAGACCAACAGACTGCAATGCAGAGGGTCTCGGGTTCGAACCCACGTCGCGCACATCTGACTTTCGGAAGTTATATGACTTTTCGAAATTATGTGCGTATTGATTGACGCATGCAAGCACGTTAAGCCGTCGGTCCCGGCTGCCATGAACATCTATAGCAGTCGTTATTAGGAGAGTGTCGACACAAAAGATGCCACTGGGTCTCTGCACTGACTGGCCCCCACATAGGATAATATAAATTTGTATCTCTAGTAACTATATTTTATTATTGTAGTACATTAAAATAATTAATATTTTACGCGAAAACGGATTGCTTTATCAATTAATACGACATGATGTGATGTGATGTGTGTTTCAAACCCAATTTGATCGCATGATCATTTGAGACAAGCCCCGAAATAAATACTAAATCTCACATGAAGTAATTCGTATTCGTATTAATACTTATCAAACACTCTTCCGTGTCAAAAAAACCTAATTAATCGGATTTGGAACCAAAACGGAATATGATGAATCATTTATGATAAGGCTTATCTGTACAAGTTGATAATATCTTATCCTAATGTATGTATACTTACAATAAAACAATAATAATTGATACTTACGATATTAATGAAGGGCAATATAATCTAATCAGCGAAGAATATTTTAAGATTATTAGCAATTTTAATAACCTGTTACTATTTAATTTACAAGGTATTGATTTGCATTCTCGCTATGTTTACAAAGGTATACCTACCGCTTATTCAGAACACAAATCTTTAATAAAACATGTATACTATGTTCTACTTTTTATAATGATAAAAAGTACATAAATCCACCCGTGTGTCACTTATAATTAACTTGTATGTAACTATTCTTTGACGCACGCTAACAAGCGTCGCCCACCAACAGTAGCAAGGAGTACATCTTACTAGGCATGAGCAGCGTTATTCTTATTTAGTCTCTTATAATAATAATATAAGCCCTATTAGAGAACTGTCCTACTGCTGGGCGCGGGCTTCATCTCAGTATAATGAGAGTTAGTCCATAGTCCACCACGCTTGCCCAATGCGGGTTGGCAGGCTTCACATATCTTCGAAAACGTTATGGAGAACTTTCAGACATGCAGGTTGGTCTTTGATGCTATCATTCACCGTTAAAGCAAGGAATAATTAACTAATAAATACGCACATATTTTTTTTTAATTTGCACCGTTGCTTGATTAAATAAGTCTGAGGAGATTTAAAAAAAAAAGAATTGGTAAAGCACGCAGTGTAGTCAAGAATACTAATTCTTGTTACCCTTCAGCTAAGTTAATATCTTGTGTTACAAGTGATTTTACATTGATAATTCAATGGGTGGGAATCGAATGACCTGCCACAAGTCCAATAGCGTATTAATTACAATCCTTATTGTTATCGTAAATATATTTTCAGAAAGAGCTGCCATATAACTCTCGCGACAAGGCTAGATTAAAATAATAGAAATCGATGAGTGTGTACGAAGAAACTAATCAAAATGAATGAAGACAAAGAGATATCTATGTGTGGCTCTGAGCAAACGATAATCCGTATTCACTGCTAATACCTCCAGCAAATATACGTGGGTTTATGTATGAGTCTGTCAAAAAACTTAATAGTGTGTAAAGATAGTAACGTCAAAGCTATAAACCAATCTTCTATGTCTATGAAAATATTGGTATGATAAATGTTTGAGTCTATGTTTAAGCTGTGTTAAAACTGTTACACTACTACTACAATTAAACAATCAAAGATATAAAAAAAAACATTTATAATAATAATTATGTTAGGCTTAAAGGACAATATTATACATCTAGGCTTTTGTCTTTTACTACCCACGGTCAACAACCGTTTTGTAGTAAAAAAGCTAAAATGTGTTGTATTTTCTTTTTTATACTTGTTAATATGCCTACTAACCACATCCCTGTTAAGTTATTATTGGGTTAAAATAATGTTATAATGAACTCTGTGTTACATAAAAGGCGATTAAAATACGTGTTGAGTTGACGTTACAATAACCCGAACCGGCTGTTTCTATAGCTTTTACGATGATCATACATTATGTCTTACTTTAATATTTTGTCAGATGTGGTTTTAGATATTTACATTTTGTCAGCTTTATAGTACGAGCCTATTGCCTTCCTTCTGAGACTGAAACATTTTTGGCAGAAAAATCTAGTAATACTTCGACATGCGATCATTCAATCATATCCAAGAACCATGCCTAGCACCAACGCTGTTCTACGAAATAGGTAAAAAGGAATGGCAAGCAATAATAAGGGAATAGGGTTGAAACGTTCGCAATGAAGACAAGCCAATCTTTCGATCTAAGATTGCCCTGAAGAATTCTTTGCAAAAAGTGGATTGTGTATTTTGAGACCCAAACTAAAATTTTATATACTAATATTAAAAGTACTATATATATATGTTTGTTTCATACACTTTCACGGCTTAAATTCATCATAAAGTTTCGCATACACCTTGCCGAGGAATCAGAAAAGGACATAGGACGTACATATCATCCCAAAACAGTACTGTTACTTATCTAACTTAATCTAACCTACTTTTACGCGAGCGAAATAGCGTGAAAATTCTAGTTTTTTATATTTAAACAATATTTACCCTACAAAAGGTAATTACCAAATAACTTGGTGTAAATGATTCATTAGTGGTCTACGTCTGTGCCAGTGACTCCTTTCTAAAGAACTGCAAATGTAATCCTTTGCGATTCAGAAATGTACCCTAGTTTGATAGTCATAATTCATACAAAAAGAAAATACAGACGAAAATTAAATAATAAGATTTTCATTTCAAACAAAGTAAAGGTAAAGGTGCACCCTTTTCCATTTTCAGCTATTTAGGGACTAAACCTTTTTGATATCACGTCAAACCGTCATGTAAAAATAGCGTACAATAATCATAAGTTTAATAAGGCACGTCCGGTGGACGGGGTTACACGGTAATGTGACAGGCATGCAGGCCGGACACGTGGGCCCGTAACGACCGGGCCTGTACGTGTCAATCGTACGTGGGACGGTGTTATGCGAGAATATTTTTTGTATTTCTGGTTAATGTTTTGATGTATGATCAAGAATTGTGTATTTTTTCTGCTGATTTTCGCCTAAGGCTAACGCTTTTAGTGGAATTTCTTTTATGTTCTACTCTGGGTAATCTTGCATATTTCTGAGTTAAAAATATTGTGCTGTGGTAATGACAGCCGATAATTTGGGTCTGGTCGAAAGTAACTAAGCAAAGAAAATAAAACACAAAAATATTAATACAAGAGTTAAAAATAGCTGGTTTGTAAATAAATTATGCTTTACATAAGTTTTATATAGTACAAGATTGCATGATTGCACTTCTACATATGTGGTAATTTTTAAAGTTGTTAAGAATTTGAAGGAGGTAGAACAATTATTAGGTTCCTCTTTTCAATTAAGTGTTCTGTTTTGAGGCATAGATAGAATTTACTGAATTGCTGTAGTTTGAGCCCAGGTAGTCTTTGCCCACTTTTGTCTTCAGAAAATTGATAAGATATCATCCCGACGTGCTATGGATTTACATTATGTTTTGATCATAGCTTTCACGAATACTTTTAACAGTATCAGATTATAATTAGAGCCAATTTTACTTAGGAATAATTAGATAAGTCGGATCACTTTTTCCACATTATGTTTCATAATTATTCATCCATAGTTAGTTTGTGAATAAATGTATGAAAACGAAGACTGATATGCAAAATTTAGTTCTTAGAACCATCGGGGGTGTAACTCAGTGGTAGAGTGTCTGCTTCGCATGCTGAAAGTCCTGGGTTCAAATCCCAGCACCTCCAACTTTTTTGAAAGCATCTCTTTAATATTTTTGTTTTACAGTATTTAATCTGTAAGACACACGAGTAACTGACAATATACTAACTACATGCATCTCGTTAAGACTGCGCCGAGCGAAATGTGCCAAAACAGGCGGTTACGTGAATAAAATCAACACTTTTTGTATAATTCAATTATAAAACCACCATAACAATGAATGTGTTTACAATTACTTCATGTAAAGTTTAAAATAATTTATATGTTCGCCTACAAAATTACGTAAATTTGCACGAAAAATGCAAAAACGTAAGCTGGTGTTACGTGATTTTTAGATTATAACAGTAGAAATCTATCCTATTTTACAGCTTAAACGAAACATAGATAGTTATATTACAATTTGTCCGTCCCAAATATTTAAGTTATTAATTGACAATAAAGATACATATTTATCAAAAAAGCATTTCAAATTCTCCATACAATTTTACAATGGTGGCCACGCGCCGATTTGTGTATGCGCCGCACGAGCTCTGTCATTATCTGTCTTATGCTCGGCGCAGTCTAAGTGATTAATCAGAGGTATAATGGTTTAAATTGTGACCAGTCATGTTTAAGTTCCATATAAGGATTTGCCTTAATTCAAACTTATGTTTAATACTATTCAAGATATAAAAAATAAATTTGGAGAAGTAGGAAGTCACTTTATGGATTAAGTGAAAAAATTTTTTAGACTTTTAGTTATTAAGAAGACAAAAGACAGCAAACGATATAAAAAATTGTGGTATTAATGCCTATGTCAGCGTTCACCGAAAAATGTTCTTTTCTTCGTTTACCTGCTCTTTTCCATCCCAGGACGTCAACCATTGCCTCTCATATCATACCACTCGACATCTCGAAAACCTGCCAACACCATAGATCCTATTCTATTATTGTAAATTCCAATATAAAAAATCCTTAAATCTTTTTGCCTAATCTAAACACACTTAACAGTCAACAATAACCAAAACAACAAACAATTACGAGTATGCCACTACTAGAAAAAAACATCACTATATAATTGACTTTATGCAAACGCTACTGGAAAAATCCCCAAAATTTTCTACGCTTAAGTTTCAATTAAAACTGGTTGTGCATATTGTCACTTAAAAGTCGGTCAGCTCTGCAGACAATAGCTGTGTAGGATAGGCACGTGTCTACAAACGACTGGTACGTGGGAACGTGCGCTCACTGATGTCCAACACGTGGTGGTTTAATGTCTGACTGGATTTTTCTCGGTGGCTGTCTTCCAGGTCGAATTAACCTATGTAGACGTGCAATTTTATTTAAGTAAAACTGTATATGGTGAATTTTCTGTGTGTTCGTCGATAAATAGATTTGAAATTATAGAAAACTGCAATATATTATGGTTATAATTTATCTTTAGGTGCTTGAAGTTTTGACCATGTCACATCGGCTGCGGTCACTTTCTTGACCTTGTAACCACGACCAGTGTAACCTGGTAAATAATATGCATCATCGCGTTTTTTCGTTACAAATTATAACATATATGTCACGCAACGGGAAAAGTTTAAAATGTATTAATAGCAAAAAAGACTCCAAGCAGACCCGAAGCAAATTTAAAATTTTCGTAATTTTGTATACACACGCTATATAATAGAGTTTCTATTTAGAATCATATATTTCTGGGCAATAAAATATGACCTGAATACATAAACAAATATATTGCGACTAGTGAATAACAATTATGAAACAGTTTATAATCAGGGCCAAATATGATCAAATTAACTTAAGTGTGTACAGATTTAGACGAGGCTTGGCCTTCAAATCTTCTCTCTTAGCCTTTATTATTCCCAAGTCACTTAGGGTCGGCTTTTCTGGTCTAACCGGATTTGACTGGATATCAGTTTTTACACGGAGCGGCTGCCACCTGACCTCCGCAACCCGAAGGCTAACGATACCCTAAGGCTAGACCAGTGTCAGGATATTAGAGGGTACTGACTTTCCCAATAACGACCGCCATAGATGTTCATGGCAGCCGGGACCAACGGCTTAACGTGCCCTCCGAGGCACGGAGCAGGCGACAATTGTCAATCAATACGCACATAATTTCGAAAAGTCATATAACTTCCGAAAGTCAGAGGTGCGCGACGTAGGTTCGAATCCGAGACCCTCTGCATTGCAGTCTGTTGGTCTCCCCACTGAGCTATCGCTGCTATTGGCTGAGGCTTGGCCTTCAAATAAGTTATGTATATAAGTAAAGTCCTGCAGACCGAATTTCGGTTAAGGCGGCCAACCTCAAAGAAGACCAGCTAGCGCATAGCGCAAGAAATTATTACACTACACAAATTTTTCTACACAAAATATTTGTGGTAACAGAAGTGCACTCACTGTTTCCTCATTCTCAAAGTGCGATGGGAATACAATCCAGCATGACTGGTTCTCACCAGTCATGCTGGATTCATGGATCATGTCTCTCGGTCAGGCGCAATACTAACGGCTACACGCACATTTTAAAGCACGGAATAATACCGGAAACTTTATAACTGCAAGCTGTTCATGTGATATTTTATAGAAAACCAGTGAAATGACAGTGTCGGGCTAACAAACAGGTGTGATCGAGACCTCATGCGCAATGTCGTATTTGCTATCGCTAACAATACAAACTTTAGTTTTGAAAATTGACGCTACTTTTCCAAGCGGGTGGAGTTGCAAACAGTAGCAAATATTAGAATAAAAACACACCAACCATAGAAAAGCCGGCACGTTTTGCCTAACGACCATTACGTGGTTCACACTCACTGATGTCCAACAGCTTGTGATTGCATACAAGTGCTCTTTTTAATTTAAATTTTATTGTATGTATGGCAATACAGGGGGCACACGTGTCGCTCAGTGGCCAGCATTGATGGCCTACACGTGCACAATTTAAAACCGGGTTGATGTTTTGTTTTAAACGTTTAATTAAGACTGCCATGGTGACGTAGTGTGAAATGTGGAAATGCTGCTTTGCATGCTCGCAGATTTGGTAGAGCAAGATTTCTTGGATTTTTGAGACATAATTTTCTCAGTGGTTGCTAGGAGACTAAAACTGTGTCTTGAAGAAGACAATAGGATCGCTTCCATTCCACTTAACTTAAAATCATACCTGGTGAAGTTGATATGGCATATACTCCTGCTGACGTTCTGACTCCTCTTTTAACCTAGCAAACATACCTGATGCAAAATTTATAACCCTGTCCATCCTATCGAGAACATATAGGCGTCATTATATTATGTTTTGGTGATAACCAATATTAGTTAGCAAATTCTATTTTGGTTTATATTAGAACACATGACACACATAAGACATAAGCAATTTATCCGCGTTCGTGACCAAGATTTGAGTTTTGACTACTCAAAGTTACTTTAGTAAACAAGCCGACATCTTATATCTGCGCAACCTTAAAGTTTAACATATAAACTGTTTAGGGACACTAATATCTTGTAGTCTTATCTCAGTTTTAGCTTTTGAGGGCAAGTGTCACGACATATACCAGTGTTAACTTGGACGTACGTAAACTTGGGTATGCTCTGCTAATGTGTAATATAAAACAGTTTGATGAGTTCATTTTAAATGGGTCTTCCAGCAATTGACGAGACGTCACATAAGAACGCAACCATCTTCTGTACTGAGAAGTAAGATTTGAGTCAATTAGGCAACATATTACGTGCGTAGGTCGCAAAACATTTTTTAATTTATTTATTTCGTCATTAACAGACATACATACATACATTGCTTTTACAGGCTACCCTAATACAAATATGTACGAAAAAATACGAATGCATAAAATTCATTACTTTGAGAAAAAATTAAATAAAATGAAGATATATTAAACTCTAAATTATATTTAGGTTACTTTATACAATTAGGTTTCATCAAATTCATTCAAGTAGGTTATCAGGTCATTACTATTATTATCTTGTGTTTGTAATTCATGAACTCGTGAATACTATAATAGTAAATTTATCCTTAATTGGTTTCTTAAGTTTGTACTAAAAATGATTTCCAATAAAATCATTAAATCATTTCATTAACTACAAACTTTTTTAGAATTAAATTTATTTCCAGGGTTTCTCCAATCCAATTGATATTGGCAATTTGTTTATATTACATTGATAATTATAAATTTTTACTTTTTTACTTTCACAAGACAATTGAATAAAATAAATATTTCTTTGGAGTTCAGTGGATTTTGTCGGTATCTTCTTACATAAGGAAACTGGAATCTTTTCTACGAGTGCATGTATATGTTATAATAAGTATTGTAACACCACCTGAGTCTGCCTTCGACCGTGATTACAAAAAAGCAACCGAATCTTCAAAAACATTTTTTATTTGTATTTATACACACGATTTTAAGTTTTTCTCAATTACCATTCCAAAACCAGGTAGCGCCGCATCGTTGCCTAGCAGATTCTAATTTTTAAATAAATAAATTAATAATATTCTATCACATAAACACAACACCATCTAGCCCAAACTAATCAGAGCTTGTACTATGGGTACTAGACAATGGATAAACATACATATATCCTTTTTTTTTGTAAATTCATACATATTATACATAGAAAAACCCAGACCAAGACAAACACCCATGTTCATGCACACAAATGTTTGACTTGTGCAGGAATCGAACCCGCGACGTCAGGCGTCGCAGTCGGTTACACTAACCATCGAGGCCGTCAAATT
The DNA here is from genome assembly GCA_930367265.1 of Catocala fraxini. Taxonomy (NCBI): domain Eukaryota; kingdom Metazoa; phylum Arthropoda; class Insecta; order Lepidoptera; family Erebidae; genus Catocala; species Catocala fraxini. The sequence continues at coordinate 7,249,155 of OV884044.1, read as the reverse complement.
TCAATTTCAGTGTAACAATTTGCTTACGTCACTAAATGTACGTTTGTTACAGTCACAATGCGTTCTCTACGCTACCAACATACGCTGCGTATCTGTGACGCGACGGATCGTACGCTTTAGCCCCGAACAGTGCAAACATTTATGGGATTAGCAAATTTATGACGAGTTTTGGCGTATTTCAATGTTCGAAATTTCGATATTTGCTTATCATTCTGTAATACAAGTAAGGTATTTAATAACATACTAGATTTTGCCCGCGGCTTCGTTCACGTAAATATAGGATATATTAAGTTAAGTAATAACAGGACTTTTTTCTGGATGAAAGGTACTCTTTGTCATTTTCTGTTTCCCTGACAACGTGTTTGCGAAATTTTATGATGCTTAGACGAGTAGTTAAGGCGTAAAAGTGTAACAAACAAACTCAGATTCGCATTTATAATATTAGTAAGGATTCAGTCGTGACAACACACCGGTAGACAGACGCAATACATTTTCAATTATTCGCGCATTCCAACAATTGAAAGGTTGCGTCGTTACTATAATAACTTCCTTGTGTCTTGTTTAATTAGTGAACGGTTAGAAATGCGGCCATGCATATTTTTTAAATTTAGGTGCTCAAGCACCTACCCTGTTTCAATCAGATAATATCGGCTGTGGTAAAAGGATAATTTAGGCACCTCTTTTATGTGTGGTAGGTTAATAATATGTCTGATACATATAACATACAACGCAGAAGCTTTAAAACTATTATGGTTGGTTGCTTCTTTTAAATGGTTACCTGAACATTACCAATGTTTCGCAGTATCGCACGTTCGCACGAGATCTGTGCGAATTTCGGTATAATAAACGTCTTGCCATAATTTTCTGTAAAGTCATGAGATGCTTCAAAAACTTTAATTGAGCTTGATGTCACTAAAGAGACTCCCACAATAAAGTAAACAACCGTAATTATTATTCTGCAGTTATCTGAAGAAAACAGAAATCTGAATATCATCAGTGTGTCATGTTAGTAGTGACACTAAAACTTGTTTTACTAATCTAGCAAGGTAATCTTAACTCAGTAAACTTTGTACTGTTTTATGAATCTCAAGTGATTCTGAACAGAAATAACATTTTATATACTCTTGCCTCCCTTTCAACGAAAAGCAAAGTTAGTTGACCTCACTACCTAAAATCAGGACCTACAGAAAACCTAGTGCTCTCAGAACATTATTAACATACAAGTTTTTACAACTTGTCGTGTAAAGAGTTTTAGGTGTTAATACTTTATAGAAACACGGTCCCACGCGTGTGAAGTTAAGCCCATTAGATAGGTACTAGAGAACCTGGTGGTACCAAAGAGCGCACTTTTGTTCTTTTCACAATGTCCCCGCGTTACTGCGAGTTCTCGAGAGTGAAGTACTCTCTTGTTGCGGCTTTTATTTTTGTCAGTGATGTTAGTTTTATTGAGAGGTTTGGGTTAGCTAGTACTGTACAAAGAGTCTTCAAAAAAATTACTAGTTTGTAGTTATTTTATTTGACAAGTAATTTATATTGTATATTTTTTCTATCGTATTTTTATTTGACACCTAAATTTAAATGAGCCTATACTGGCAAATGTTTGTAAAAAACATACCTGAACATTTTCCTAGCTTAGATATATTTACCTATTAAGACTGTGCTGAGCGTAAGACAGATAATGACAGAGCTCGTACGGCGCATATTCAAATCGGTGCGCGGCCGTCATAGTAAAATTGTATGGAGCATTTGAAGTGGTTTTTTGATAAATATGTATCTTCATTGTCAACCAATAACTTAAATATTTGGGACGGACAAATTGTAATATAACTATTTATGTTTCGTTTAAGCTGTAAAATAGGATAGATTTCTACTGTTATAATCTAAAAATCACGTAACACGAGCTTACGTTTTTTCATTTCTCGTGGAAATTTACGTAATTTTGTCGGCGAAACTATAATTATTTTAAGTTTTTACACGGAGTAATAGTAAACACATTCATTGTTGTGGTAAATGTATATTTTATATTTATATTAAACAAAAAGTGTTGATTTTATCTTATCAAATTTCTTTAAAAATTTTATGAAGGAAGTTGTTGTGAATTTAGCCGTAAAAAATAACAAACACAGCTACTTTCGCAATTACTATATATATATATGTATAATAAACTGTCAAATTACCGCGGCCATTAGGTGTGAATACACTCAATTATACTGCAGTGTTCGATTGAAGTATTAATCAGTAAGTATAAACTCATGTATAGATGTGTGATGCGTGTTTAATACGCATCCATCACTCTGCTGCACAGCTGAATTTTGTCGAAACAATTTTTGTTTTAAAGTTAGTACTTGATAGACGTCAACGCGTATCAACGCTTCGCTCAAAACCAACGACAGCTGCGTCACAAAACGTCACGTTGTTAGACATTCTACTCTATTATAAATAACGGGCGTTGCGCAGTTTAGCTTTTTATTTGATAAGACGGTTTTTTCACTGGAAATAATTCCTATATTACAGATGACTTTACAATTTTTTTAATAATAGCCACAAATAACACCCAGATTCGGAATAACTATTTATGGATCATACTAATTTTTGTCGCGTGGGGGGTTGAAACTCACAGCACTCGGCTTCACTTTCCAAACTTATGAGCGTATTAATTAATTAATTAATTATCGTTTGCTATAAAAGTTAAGGAAAACATCGTTAGATTAACCACAGGTCTGAAAATTCTCCATAATGTTCTTGAAGATGTTTGGAGTCTGACAACCTGCACTGTGCCAGCGTGTTGGACTATCCTGGACCTCTTAGGCCTTCTCACACTGTGAAGAAGCCCATGCCAAGCAGCCAAACAGTTTATATAAAACTCTGATATTATTATTGCCGTAATAAGTAAAAATGCATTGCGTTACGTAACTTGATATGATGGGATGAGAGAGATGAGATGAGAGATGACGAAGATCTACGTCATCTCTCATCCCATGGGATCATATGTCATGTTAAATGATGACAATGTGACGCACGTAGTAGGGACTGTACATCACCAGAGGAGGACAAAGTTAGGTCCATCGACAAACTTGTCTAGTTTGTTTAGGTATTGTTGACCTCAATGTCGTCTGTAGAAGGTCTCGCTAAATAGCTTAGAGAACTATTGTTTTTTTCTACGTGTACTAAACCTATTTAGAGTTCACTGAATCTTTTTGGTTAGTGCTTCTGATGTAGTTCCTGATTAATGTAAAGAGCCCGTTAGTGTTGGTGTTAGTACAACAATATTTGAAGTTTTATTTGGGCGTCTACATAGATGGCGTATGGTTTAAGTAGTCGCCTCGCAGCTGCTACTATTCCGAGTGCTGTGGGTTCGAATCACCAACAGGATAATAATTAGTGTTCACAAATATATGTTCCGGGTCTGTATTCTTAGTGTACGTTGTTTGAATATCTGTTAAAAGTGCCATGCGCTATATAGCAATAATTCCTAGAACGGCAGATACCCATAATTGTATTTTATTTCGTTTGATAAGTATGATAAGGTCTGTGACTTTGTTCGATATTTACCATAATATCAAGTATACTGCGCTGATGGTCAAATTCACTAGCGCTGGCAGAAAAGAAGTTCTTCTTAAACCCCTGCAAAATACGTGCAGTATTATTCAAACATATCATGCAGGAACGTTAAGTCTTTTATACTCCTTCCTAACTACTTATTAATATCAGGTATTACAATTTATAATTAATTATAGAAATAGTCATAAAAGAGAATCGTGAAAATGTCTGCCTGCTATAAGCAACTAGTTTCTTAGGACTTACATCTATGGGAACTATACATGTATTCAAATATAAGCTGGTTTAAAACTATTGAGATATTTCCTAGTCTCTTTATGTTATCATAAAAGCTAAAGATTTCAGAGAAAAATACAGCAACTGTAATATAATAACGTAAAGAAGTATAAGTATTTAACTTAAGCTTTTTATTATAAAATTAAGCACATAACTTTAGATTCCAGCTTAGTCTCGCAGGTCAGGCGAAGCAATTTCCTTCCTGATCAGGGAATTAGAGAAGATATATTGTCTGCTCGCTCGCACACTATAATTAAGTAACACCGGTAACATTTTCTCTATATTCTGGGTAACTAGAAAATTATATACCGTTTCCACAATGTTTTCTTTTTGTATTAGAGTTTAGTTTTATCTTACAGTTATTTCATCCGCTTGGAAAATTCTCAGTTTGTTATAGTTATGTCAGTATTTTACTGCTACACGTAGGATGGCTGCACCGAAAATGTGGTTTAAAAAAGTGGTCGCCTCGCCATTACTAGGTTAGTGTTGTGGTTTTGAATTCTACTCGGGACAAAAAGTATGGGTTTCAAAAATAATTATTCTTAGTCTGGTTTTTCTTTGTGTTCGTTGCTTAAATGTATGTGAAGTACTGTGATTCAGGAATTATTCATAGTGTGGGCGATATCTTTTGAAAGAAAGAAAATATAAACAATATATCGGTGGTGCATGCACTAAGCATGAGGTCTGTTTCGATTCACTGGTCAAGCATAGTGGTATTCGATTTTTCCTCGCCTCTCTGTTACTTAGGACTTACATCTATGGGAACTATACATGTATTCAAATATAAGCTGGTTTAAAACTATTGAGATATTTCCTTAAACCTAATGTCACTTATTCTTGTTTAAAGGAATATAGTTATGTTAGTTAGCTGCGGCAACGAATAATACCAGAGGCTTTGATTTTGCATCGAAAAATAGCCTAAAATATATTATATTTTATTATTTATGAAGAAATAAATGTTAATACACGTCTTCCTGCATAAATAAGGCATGTGTTATTATAAACTAGTTTATATAACACTATATTGTGAATATTAATATTAAGAATATTATGGTATAACAAGATTTTTTATGACTGGACGAGTAGGGGCCAGCGGTAACCTCGCTACCGCCATCGCGCCGTGTGTTGTGGGTTTGAATCCCACACATGACAATTATTTGTGTGATTTACGTATAATTGTTCTGACTTTAGGTGTTCTTTGTGTTCGGTAATTGACACATGTTGAATGTTTGAAAAGTCTCTCGCAACACAGGGCTCGATACCTAATGCCTTTTGAATTATACGACCGCCCTGCCTGCATATGTTATTAAAAAAAGATTTTGAGAAAAAAATATGAGTGGCGCATGAGGTCTCAGTTTTGATACCCATTTTTGGCAAAGAGCCATTTGATATTTCAGTCCAGAAATTCTCATTAGCGACATTACCTGGTAGATGACAATATTTTTCCGCTTACCCCTTCAGGAATAAAGACGTTCAACTATACAGAGTGTCCCAGAAGTCGACGTCAAGCCGGAATCAGGTAACAGGCTAAGTTATAATAGCTATCAGAAAAATATAATGATGGTTCCGGCTTGACGTCGACTTCTGGAACACCCTGTATATGTATTTTATTAAGCAAACCAGTATTTAAATAATAACTCTATCACATTTCTTTTGAAGATGGCAATGTCAAAGAAAATAATTATACTAATTTCCTTTACACCACAAACCTCACATTCCCACCTACATATCTAACGTTGAATACTTCACAATTGGCCAAGCTGAGGCGATTAAATTACCTGTCGAATGGAACCTCGTGAACGCATTAGTGCTAAACCTTAATTGATATTTAAGACTTGGATCGAACCTACGTGGTCAGGGGGTCTACCGTGAAATGCGTTATACGCAATTGCGTACGTTCGTTCGTGCTTATTCTTACCATGAAACATCATTCGCGCCGACATTCGTCATGAATATCGTCGTATGACATTTGTACGTCCTAAAAAATCCGAAGTGTTTTCATGGTAGGTATATGCTTATTATTTCTTTCGTAATTAGTTTCGGCATGTCATTGCGTAAAAACATTTTCACGGTAGACCCGCAGGTTCTGTGGTGCTGTGTTTATGAAGGGATACTTGCATTTTATAATGTATTTAAGCGTCTTGCTGGGTGATAACTTAGTTAAGAGAGCTAGATAAAAAATGTAGTGACGAAAACTAGACTTACTTGAATAAGTATGAGTTGAGAGGGTCATAGTGTAACTAAAATCCTAACTAATATTTTAAATGTGAATGTGAGCTTGTTTATTACGCTTTCACGCCTTAACTTCTTGACCGATCATCGTGCAATTTTATATATACGTTGTTAGGGGTAAAGAACAGGACATAGGGTACTTTTTATTAAAAGGACAAGAGTACTTGTCCCGGGTAGAAATTGATTGACAAAATGTACATTAACGTGAGTGAAACCGCGGGCATAATCTTGTATTTTATATATAACTAGTAGTTTTCCCGCGGTTTCACTCGCGTAAGTCCCGTTCCCGCGTGAATATCGGGTTTTACCCCTTTCACCCCCTTCAGGGTGGAATTTCCAAAAATCCTCTTTTAGTGCTCCCCTACACTCTCCAAGGAACATACATGCTAAATTTCAACTTCTTGCGTTCAGTAGTTTCGGCTGTGCGTTGTCTGTCAGTCACTCAATAACGGAAGAGTTTTATACATATATATAGATATACAAACATAAACTAACGACTCACTCAGTTACTTAAAGGGATATAATAATATCAGCCCTGTATTAAACTGTCCCACTGCTGGGCACGGGCTTCTTCTCAGTGTGAGAAGGGCACTGGGCCAGCGTGGTGGACAATGGCCTATGTCCACCACGCTGGCCCAGTGCGGGTTGGCAGACATCACATCACATTAAAGCAAGCGATAATTAAATATTTAATACGCACATAACTTCGAAAAGTCAGAGATGCGCGCCTTGGAATCGAACTCGAGACCTCTGCGTGGTAGTTCAACAGTCTCCCACTAGGCTATATAATTAAGCTATATTTTAGGCTCCATGTAACCTATTGCCATACAAATCACTTCTACAGAATTCGTGCTGCTTCTGAAACTAAAAATTCAATGACACTTCGTCCGACCAGGGAGTCAAAACATAATATAATCATATTCGCAAACTTATTACCGGATCAACGAGGCAAGGCTTTTCTGCAAATTAGGTATTAAGTGCTGTATCGAGGGAGATTTAACTAACATGCGACTAAGGGACACTTAGACTAATCACACAAAACCCAGACTCTAAACAATCATTTGTGTGTCAACTTACAAGATTCGGCGGTAGGGGCGGGACAACACCTTGTTCACTAGACTATCCGTGCAGTCAAACATTTATTCAGATTAGATCGGTGCCAAATTTAGAATAGTTACATATAATATTGTCTTCTATTTACGCGAATATTATTCATTGAAATTAAACTGCTATATACGGATTTTATCGCGTTGTTTATTTGACACTTTATTACAAAATTTTGAAAATTTTTACTCTACTAAGTACTACTATTAAACTTTACTAATTTTTAAGCTGACTGAGACTGAGTCTCCCCGTGACCATGGCTGCTGAAAAGCAACCGAAACGTCGGGGAAAGTGTAAAAATAAATTAAATCTAAATAGTTTAATAATAATTTAATTAGCTTAAAAATTAGTAAAGTTTAATAGTAGTACTTAGTAGTGTAAAAATTTTCAAAATTTTGTAATAAAGTGTCAAATAAACAACGCGATAAAATCCGTATATAGCAGTTTAATTTCAATAGTTACATATATTGCATAAAAACATTAATCGATATTTCTATTATAACAAAAACCTTGAATTGCGTGATGCTTGCAAAACATCACAGTCTGCTGAAAACACCACGATGACCGGACTCATCATCATCATCTCAGCCGAAAAACGGCCACTGCTGGAAATAGGCCAGTCCCAAGATTTTCCACACAGACCGGTCTTGGGCCGCGCGCATCCCACCGCTTTCATGATCCTTATCAGGTCGTCGGTCCACCTCGACTGGAACTTACCCCTGCTGCGTCGTTCGGTACGTGGCTGCCAATCCAGAAACTTACCGACCTAACGGCCATGGGATCTGCGACTTATGCTCTTTGCACTTCAGCTTGTCTATTCGGAAACTGCGGGCATAGCTCTCTCCATCGCCTTCCGATAAGGCCCATAGTAGGCGATTACGTCTACGATTTGTATATTATCACTCATCAGTGATAACAAACCACAAGACCACCGTTTTCCCTTCTATCAGCACAACGTCTTCTTCAGAATATCCCGAAATACAACACAAGGTTGTTTGCCTTTCATAGCAAAACTTCATGACTAAACTGGAAATACGTTAACAACTTTTTAAACTATCTACCTTTAAAAGCGTATCGGTTTGACGATTCACAGGAAACTTTCCTTTTCCTATAAGTGCTAAGCTCAGTGCATCCAAACTAGAAAGTTAAGTCATATTTCCACCAATTTATAACCTACAATTTATTGTTCGACGTTTCTACTAAAGTTTACTTTGCTAAGTTTAAAATAAATACTCACAAGGGCTCCTTCCTCAACGATAAAGTCTCAATAAGATTTTCCCTTTCGCATCTTAAAGGTGCGTCAACCGTTTTTAATTCCGGATTACGTTACGTCAGTAGTTTTATCTTTGATGTTGACATTTGAAAGGAAAGGCTGAATGGCTTTAAATTTAAAATAAAGGGAAAAAGCGTTGGGCTGGAAAACAGATTGATAGGTAGGCCCGAAGCTCAATAAGAATAAGATTGTAGATTTTGAAAGGTTCTTTTGTGAAGCCCCTTACTAATATTATAAATACGAAACAGGGTATTTTCCTATGTTTGATTTTACACGATATTTTATTTATAGATAGATTTTAAAACCTTTTAGTGAAAACACGATCAAAAAATTCGGCTCTATTTTTTGTTGTAATATAGAGAAGAATTATTTAAAATGTTTGCTAATACGATTTATGTTAGTAAACCTGTTGTGATAGATGTGGTTATTATTTATACTAAACAAAAATACAATAATAAAAACGATATACAGTGCGCCCACAATGCACTTAGTTTTTATCATAGCGGCGATATGGAGACAAGCGTGTCTAACAATTTACTTCGCGTGGCAGCACTCTAATAGTCACAAGGTACGGGCCTCCTTATTATACCATTTGATAACTACCCCATCTATTCAGTCACCGTCTATTCAAATTAGAAAGCTTACATTATATATTTAATTGAGTCGAACTTTAAACTAAAAATTAATCTTTGTATTTTAGACATTGGATAAATAATACTTATTGAAAAAAACAACGTATATTTGGTTGTGTTTGGTTGATCATTCTTTCATGCAGCAACAGAATAGCAAACTGGTGTTTTCTTCCTTCCTTTTCAAGGGATCCACGTGGCCAAAGCCGCGAGCAGAAACTTGTATCTCTATATTTTCCTCCAAGGCTCACGTGCTAGATAATCAAGCAAATAACTCAGCAAAGAGATATTTACTTCATGTCCTACTCAACGACGAATACGCTGAAAAGGTTCCGCTCAAATATTTAAATTTTAATCATGTGTGCTTAGGATGTCGTTTCTTCCGTATAAAATAAACGAGAATTATGTTTGCTGTAACAATAACAATCTGTTATTCATTGAAAGATAAGCACACTTTTAAGTTAATGACGCTGAATGTTACATTGAAAACTTTGAGACAATCGCCTTGGCTTATTCTTTGATGTGATTATTTTACCTTTGCTTAGTGACAATATTTTTTATGATTATATTCTTGCAAGCATTTATAACACGTAACAACAGCGATAGCTTAGTGGGAAACCGGTGGGCTTGTTGAGGTTTCGAGTTCGATCTCAAGGCGCGCATTTCTGACTTTTCGACGTTATATGCGTATTAAATAGTTATATCGCTTGCTTTAACGACTAAGGAAAACTTCGTGAGGCAACCTTCATGTTTGAGAGTTTTCCATAATGTTCTTGAAGACACGTGATGTCTGCCAATACGCATTGGGCCAGCGTGGTGGACTATGGCCTAAACCTTCTCACATAGAGAGAGGCCCGTGCTCAGCATTGGGACAGTTTAATACAGGGCTGATATTATTAAGCATTCATAAGGCTTGACTGAAGCAATACTGTTGCTACACCATGGGTGGTACTCTTGTTGCTCCTGATACTGATACTTCAGGCTGATCACGCCTGATAATTCAGCGTTAGTGAGTTTCATATGGAAGTACTTATTCAACAAGGGCTTAAAATATTAGATTGTTGGCCGCGATTTTATGTAAAGCGGTTTTCACGGCTAGTTCAGGTTGTAAACTCTACGGAATAAATATCAATTTCTGAAGTCTTTAGGGAACCTTGGGTTTATGGCACTTCGTGTCCAAATAATGTAGTCTTTGTTGATAAAGTGTCACTTTTTATTCCGTACCATAATATTTCCTTAGCTTACGGTCTTATCATCTAACTCATAATCTGAAACACAGGGGTTATATAATATGAGCAACACACTTAGCCTATGCTCTCCAAACAGCACAATTAGTATAATTATGCTGCCGTAACAAGTCATTGAAATAATTGATAGTATTAGTAGTCTTGTTATACATTATTGCCATCTTCGTGCCAAAGTTTTACACTTCGTTCTGCTACTTAAAATTTCTTGACAGAAAATCCTTATAACGCTTTGCACGGCCCGGGAACCAGACCCGAGACTACAAGCATAACAGTCGCATAAACATTAAACAAACACTCCACCATTGGGACTGTCGATGAATCATAAATAATACAATCTTTTTTTATATCGCGCTGCTAGGCAAAAATGTCTCCCTTGGACTTCCAAACCAATCTGTTCGAAGAAATGCCCTGCCAGTCCCTTTCGAAAACGTCCAAGTCATCTCGCCATGTCGTCTGCCCCGTCGTCGTCGACTGTCTTTTGGCACCCTATTAGTCACAATTTGTGCCCACCTCTCTGGGTGCATGCGGCAGTCGTGACATTATACAATATAACAATAAATATTCTATTGGGTCACGCGACAGCCGAAGGATTGAATTATATTAGAACTCCACTGTTTTTAAAACACTCATAAAATAATAAAACACACAAGAACGTTTCCAGCTTCTAAAACTATAACAGTGCCGCATTCCCAGCATCATTCAAAACTTCAGATTCAGATTATCTGTAACTGAAGCACATAAATGTATATAGTGGAGCGTCGTGGCTTTAATTAAGGCCCTGTTAAACCGCAAATTTTGTGACCGACAGCGTTTGTCGCTGGTGCGTTCTATTGACATGTGCCAGCTCTCGCATTTTAGAAGCGAAATGTTTTACGTTGGATGAAATAGAATACATTGTATGAGAGTAGCGTTCATTTTGTTATTAAGAACTAGTGGCGTTATATTCATACCAAGTTTTTCGTGAAAGATTGGTAGGAGATACACGTTATAAATTATTAAAAGTAATTATCACTATGTTTCGCTATGAAAGGCGTACAAAGCTTACAAACATAATATATATTAAATTATACCTAAGTGTTTAATAATAATTAAGCACTTAGGACTACACGTAATTTAATATATATTATGTTTGTAATTATGAGTAAAGATTATGGACAAGGTTTCCAAATTTTACAGAGAAGTCTGTGGATTTATGTAAAATGAAATGTAGTTGTAGTCCATTACAATAAAAAAATACGAAATGAGATTTTAAAACTGATATTGTCTTATATTTACGCGAATATTATTCATTGAAATTAAACTGCTATATACGGATTTTATCGCGTTGTTTATTTGACACTTTATTACAAAATTTTGAAAATTGTTACACTACTACTACTATTAAACTTTACTAATTTTTAAGCTAATTAAATTATTATTAAACTATTTAGATTTAATTTATTTTTATTTTACACTTTCCCCGACGTTTCGGTTGCTTTTCAGCAGCCATGGTCACGGGGAGACTAAGATGGCAGTTGTCTCAATGTTCCAGTGTAGTTATTTCTAAATAACAATAAACAACGCGATAAAATCCGTATATAGCAGTTTAATTTCAATTTTAAAACTGTTATAATCTCACGATTGAAATGATTTAGGCAAGTTATTATATTATATTCTTGGACGTAAACTTAGTGTTACTATTGAGCAGCGATAGCTCAGTGGGGAGACCAAGAGACTGCAATGCAGAGGTCTCGGGTTCGAATCCACGTCACGCACCTCAGACTTTTGGAAGTTATATGACTTTTTGAAATTATGTGTGTATTGATTCACAATTATCGCTTGCTCCGTGCCTCGGAGAGCACGTTAAGCCGTCGGTCCCGGCTGCCATGAACATCTATGGCAGTCGTTATTGGGAGAGTGTCGACACAAAAGATCCCACTGGGTCAAAGTGTCGCCGGTCTGCACTTACTGACTCTTTCTGATAAAACGTCAACTGCCGAAACAGGAATAATTCCTGTGTCGCAAGTAACTTGAATGTTTTTTAATCAAACAACAGAGACAAAGAACACTCAGTTGGGACAAAAATTTGTATGTTCCACAAATAGTTGAACCGCCATTTCTGGATGACACAATTTTTCGGCCCATGTGGGATTCGGACCCATAACACTCGACGCAGTGGCAGGGGTTAAGCTACCACTTAAACCATTACGCCATCCGAACTGTCAAAACTTACTATTGAGCGCTCAGCGTGCTTCATTGTAAGTAAGGAAAATAATTAATTTTATTTTAAATTCTTTTTTTAAGCGTGGGTAACGGTTGAATTGCGATCGAGAGGTCGAGAGATCGAATCAACAGACTGAACTGATGACCGATTGTTTTAATAGTACACAAAGATAATAAATGGTTTGTAACGGAATCCTAACTAATATAATAAATACAAATGTGAGTTTGTTTGTTTATTCGCTTTCGCTTTTTTGGGGAGTCCGTTTCTACACAGTGAAGCAGTACCTAGGTGCTTTAAACCCACCCGCTCATTTCGATGCCTCGACACATTCGTCTGAAGCTCAATGATGTTCTGCGTTCAGAGTCACTCAAAAGGTCTCTCTGTCGTACCTCGGCCGTCTCCCTGATGCGCCACCGATGCCCTGCTACAAGATAGCATTCATGTACTAACTACTCGACCGATCATCATGAAATGAAATTTCACATACGTGTTACCAGGGGATCAGATAAGAGGATATAAGTTTCTCATCCAGAAAAAAATATTGTTACTAACCTAACTTACATTCATACGGGCGAAGTCGCGGGCGATATCTAGTATAATATGAGGCAGTTCGAAATACGGATCCGATGACACGGTTTTCACTTTTAAAGGGGTTGGGCTGGAAAATCTTAGGGTACCTACGCGGTCAAATCAAATCAAATTAAAATATCTTTATTCATTTAGGTTACAAAGTAACACTTATGAACGTCAAGATAACACTAACTAAACAATAATATGAATTTACATTTACCTGTTGTCACATTCAGCAAAGACAGAACCAATGAGAAGAACGGGCAAGAAACTCACGGCAACTCTTTTTAATCGCCAATTTTACAATGCCGCTTGTTTTACAAATTATATTTGTAAGGAGCTGCAACCATTATACCATTTTTCTGCTACTGATTGAACATACTTAAGCCTAAAAAAAGCATGGAATTTTTTATCTTAGCCTCTACCATTAGGCAAGGTAAAATAGGAGCATCTACTCACATGCGCATATTTAAGGTAACAAAAAAAATTAGCGATCATATTGTAGTAAGGTGTGTCCTTTCTCTTCTTTCTTCGTCATTTCTTCTCTTTTCGTCTTCGTATGAATGTTTTTAAATTTAAATCCAAATTATTTTTATTTGTTAAACACAGTTTTATAAACATAAAAAGATCTTACAATTACAAATGGAAGTGCATAGCTGTGTCTTGCCAATACAATCGACGAACAACAATTAAAATGATAAAAACATAAACTCAAATATAATTAATTGAAACAAATCCAAGTCTAAATTACATTTCTAACTTTAAAAAATTACCAAAAATTAACAAATCCCGTTATTTAAAAAGTCCTTGACGGAGTAATAGAAATTTTTATACAATAAATTATTTACCTTTTTTCTATAATGTTAACAATTATAAATGATCACTTATTAAAGCCCTATCTTTTTTTTAATAATAATAATCGTCAATCAGTAGCAAGACTAAGCAGGTGTGTTCGATAATAAAAGTAAAGCTTAATTTAATACAATAAATCGGTTGAATGATTCTTGAATTATAGCTGAAATAGACAGACAGAGAAGCGATGTGTTTTATCGTATGTAGCTTCTTGACAAGAAAACACAGTAACACTTTGCTTGATCCGGGCATCGAATACGAAAGCTAACGTAAGCAGTCGCAATTACTGCCGTTGCGCCAAATAAGCAGTCCCAGAGTATAAACAAATCTTTATATACATAAATCTTCTGTGCGTGTGTTTGTAAATAAACTCCTCCTAAACGGCTGGACCGAGTTTGATGAATTTTTTTGTGTGTTTAAGTGGATTCGAGAATGGTTTAGATTTGGATTTTTTCTTTTTTACATGACAACGTCTGTCGGGACAGCTAGTAATATTTATAATAATGATACACCGGTGCGAGCGGCTAGGGGTGTCGAGCGGTGCGGCGCCGGATTCACCATCACGGGTCTCGTGACAACGGAGACCCGGAGCGGGTTTCCCCGTAGTTATGCCCTTGAAAATGACACTTCCATCCCCAGGCATGTAGCTCTAGCGGCCTCCCTCTGACCGGCCGACCAAGGCAAGCCAGAGTTGAGAGTCCTACAGGCGCTCTTGAAGTTCCACCCCAGCCATCCAGTAACGGCAAGCCGGGGACGAGGCCCTAAACGACTCTCTGAGGCATTCAGGACCGCAGTATCGCCACTCACATTCAGCTCGCCACAAGCTGCCTTGCGGTTTGTGCGCTTTTATTTAACCTGGTGATACATTTTATAATACTGATACACCAAAACTAACGGTGTAAAAATTCGCGATACTAAGATTATACACACGTCGAAGAGCTCCATAGACCTTGAAAGTTACATGCGTGGCGATTTTTTTTTTAAAAAAGCCTACTACCGCACTGTTGACAAATCCTGTGACGCGGGGAGCTTTACAAACATTCAAACAGCAGACACAAAGAACATCCAGACGCGGAACAACCATTTGGAATCATGGATCAGACAAATTTTTGTCCCGTGTGAGATTGGAACCCACAACACTTGGCGTAGTAGAAGCGGCGAGGCGACCACCAAAACCACTACGCCATCAGTGCAGTCAAAAAAGTATGTATATGTATCGCAAATAAATTCACAAACACACTTTCTGGCTTTCGATATTAATCATTTAAATTGGGTGCCAGAAACAGGCAACCACTTAAGTAATTATAAAATGTGCAAACAGTCTTCACTGATAAAAGAAACAAAGAAAGCTACAGTGTTATTTGTTAAGCTTTTATTTAGGTCCACCTATTCTGGTTTGTTTGCTTCATACAAGAATTTTCCCCGTTTTTGCAACATTTTTCATTGCTGCTCCGCTCCTATTGGTCGTAGCGTGATGTTATATAGCCTATAGCCTTCCTTGATAAATGGGCTATCCAACACTAAAAAGATTTATCAATTCGGACCAATAGTTTCTGAGATTAGCGCGTTCAAGCAAACAAACAAACAAACTCTTCAGCTTTATAATATTAGTATAGATAAAAGTTATTATATTATGTTGTCTGTGTTCTGATAATGGATTAGTTAAGTGCCCAAAGAAACTTTTTTGAAATTATGATTCCTATCGAATTTGGTCTCGATTAAGTTGTCTTGTCAAATAATCTCATTATATATATGATATCTACAATTTAATTATGGTTCGGAAGTTGACTACAACATTCTCGTTCACATCATTAAAAAGGGTAAGGTTATGTTTCGCAGATCCTTCCATTTTTGTTACTAAAATAAAATTACGTCATACATTTTAACATCGTGTTTAGTTTAAGCATTGAAGTCACCATTTTTTATTTATGGAGGTGTGAATCACAGAACATCAGAAGGATAATTCGTTATGCGGTGGAATTATCCCTTGCCTCAAAATATTTTTGAGTTGATGCAAGCAGTCTTTATATGCAGTCTTTATAATGTCAGTATTGTCTATAAGTAAACAGTCTTATTATTGGGGATGTGCCTCTACTTCGCATTGAAAAAGTTACAGCTATAGTCAACAATGACCTAGAGTGGATTGGCATACTGCTCATATTATTTTTGACACTATTATGAAAAACACTCAGATATTGTTAATGACGAAAATTATTTATTTCATACGCACAGAACTTCATAAATAGAGTCCTATAATTCACCCAATAGATCATCGCTATTATTTTAGCAGTAAATTTTATAATATAATAATATATAATATCAGCCCTGAATTAAACTGTCCCACTGCTGGGCACGGGCCTCTTCTCAGTGTGAGAAGGATTATTCCATAGTCCACCACGCTGGCCCAGTGCGGGTTGGCTGATATCACATGTCTTTGAGAACAAAATTGAGAACTCTTAGACATGCAGGTTTCCTCACGATGTTTTTCTTCACCGTTACAGCAAGCGATAATTAACTATATTTTAATACGCACATAACTTTGAAAAGTCAGAGATGCGCGCCTTGGGATCGAACTCGAGACCTCTGCGTGGCATTCCAACGCGACGGTTTCCCACTAGGCTATCGCTGCTTACCTGCTTAATTTTATAAGTAGTGAATTAATTATAAAATATATTTTCTCGCACTTGCGATAATGCTGCATAATAATTGTGAAACAGCATATACTCATTAAAGCATAAACATAAGCATTCACCAGCTGTACCGTTTTCATGTCCTCTTAAAGATTCTCCACGGTTAAAGTTGCGAGTAAAGTCGGTAATATTATAGTAGAAAGCATTAAGATAGAGCCTCATTAATATGCACAATGCATGCTGTGAGCTAATCTGTGAATTACCCAGCGTGCAACGTTCGCGTGAAATCTAGGAAAAAGCATTTTTGCGCGATATAGTCGAGATTTCTAATAAGGTTTTGTTAACTACCTTTTTTTATTTATTTTTTTACATGGGCGGAATGCTTTGACGCATATCCCTCCGGGGAGGGGTTATGTCGGACTCACCGGGTTAAAAGAAAGATGTTGAAAAGATAATGGATCTCCCGGAATACCGACTGAATCTACCACGGTGTTCCTCGACAAAACCACTATCGACGGGGCCGCGCGAATCACTTGCACATACGGTCGCGACCCCGCCGAGGTTTCGGCCCGCCGCGCCGTATGAAACGGCAGGCCACTACACCAAGAGACAGTAGGGTTTATAAGTGAGTGAGTGCCTTTAAGTAGGCCAAAGGCACTCACTCACTTATAAACCCTACTGTGCCCCCCCCCCTAGAGAGGAGACGGATTCGACACAGAGGCGCGCGTGGGAACACGCACGCACTCGGATCTGGTGCTGATCAGATGGCGGACAGGCCCACAAAGCCCACCATCCCCAGGTCAAACTTCAAGGCGGCTGGAGGACATCTCGCGCCCTCCGGCGTCCGGCTCTGCAGTTGGGGAGAGGGTTTAAACGCTCCCTCTTCCGCTCCACCGATGGAAATCACTTCCTCACAGAAGGAGGCGTTCCACGACCTCTCACTCCGGACCATAGACTGAACTACGGCCGGGAGCGAGAGGGCAACCAATCTGACTGCCGCGATCAACTCACAGCACTGCGATGCCCAGGCGGGGCAAACCGCCAAAGTGTACAGCGCCGTGTCCTCAAAAATGTCGCCGCAGTCGCCGCAGTGGTGACAACCGGGCGTCTCCTGCTCCGTGCGTATACGACACAGGAACTGGCCAAAACAACTGTGGCCAATCTTTACCTGTGTCAGCCGGAAGGTGAGAGCAATATGCCGCTTCTTCAGCCATTTCTGAAACACGGGACTTACCGCCACGATCATGCATATCCGGCACTGGAGTGCACAAGTCGCTCCTTCCAATTAGCCACCAGGACCTGGTGGAGCTCAGACCTTGCCGCCTCGAGAGTGGGTGAGCTGGTCCTTCGCCCCGAGCTCGCTTCTCCTGGCGCCAACGATAGAGCGTTGCCAGGAGCGCCGCTTCCAGGTCCCATAGCATCGGTCCGGTGAGGAGGCTCGAAGCCTCGAACAAGATCGTGCGGTAACTTCTAATCAATCTGACGGCCATGGCGCGCTGTGGCGCACGAAGCGCCGAAATGTTACGGGCCGTCAGATTGTCCGCCCAAACTGGGGCCCCGTACAAGGCCATGGACTGCACGAAACCACCTAAGATGTCAACTAGAGTTGAAGATCTTTGTTTATTATTTATCAACCTTTTCTATACTAATATTTATTTTTTATAATTGCTGAAGTAATTTCTGAGGATTTACCAGCGAAATCACACATCATTTTTATAAACGTTAAGGCTTAACTATAGCATTATGAAATAATATAAATTTTAGTAAATATTAAAATAAAACTCGGCTAACAATAAAAATATGATTCGAATATCAGTAACAAGACATTGATCAACAATCGTATGAGAGAAATCTAAAATATTCGAATTACATTTTCGGTAACAATTGCACATCGCTTTGAGTGATATAGAAAGTTCCACACACTTAAATTAATCGATGTCTTTATCTAAATAACACATGAGTTGGTATCAGCAGAGACCCTGGATTAGTCGCTTGAGTGCCCCGTATTTTAGCTGCAAGCACTTGGCATCCATCCAACTTAGACTTTTGCGAGCAACCCAAAGATATGACTGGACTGTGGCTAGTTTAAAGCATTATCACGGGGATTAAACGTTTTATATCCTTTTTAGTTTGCCAAGGCGAAATCTAAAAGCGATTAAGGGTAAAGGATAACTTCGGCTTAATCTTCAAGAGAATCGTTTTTGGCAGTAAGAATTTAATTTATAGGTTGATTGAGTTCAGTCATTAGAAGAAGTAAAAGTGTCTTAGAGTAAAACCAATGCTAAAATGTTTTATTGTATAGAAATATGCAGTGTGAAATATTCGTGAAAATTAGAATGATTAAAAATTCATTTTTTATTTAAAATCGTATAAATTTTGATAGTGATCAATTATTCGATTACGTGTTGACTTTACCCTTATGGAAATAAGAATAGGTATAATTATGTATTTCTACGCAACGCATTCTCTAAAGTGAACATATTATATTACAATGGGGCGGACATCAGAGAGAAGCCATCGTGGAGGTAGACCAATGTAACGCTGGCGTGATAATCTGGACCATATCTGAACGGCTGGTAGACTGAAGCTTTATATAAGGACCGTTGGAAAAGTGTAAGAGAGACCTAATAAAATTACAGTGTAGGGTAAGAAAAAGTATAGATAACCATTTTTAAACTTCTGTGTTCTTGTTGTATATGTATGTATTGTATATGGCATTAGGTTCATTCTGTTACTACTTCTTTTTCCACTCTTGGATGCTCTTGATCACATTATTATTTACTTTGCTGCGAATTCATCGAAAAACGCAGCAGGGGCAGGCTTCTCGCAAGGTGGACTAACGACCTGGTAAGAATCGCGGGAAGCGTTTGGATGCGGGTGGCCCAAGACCAGTTGTCAGTTGTGTGGAAATCCCTGGAGAAGGTCTATGTCTAGCAGCGGATACCTTTCGGCTGAGATGATTATAGCATACTCTATGTTGCGTAACTTTAACCGTTTACGTAGCGCACGGAAGAGAAACTCTTAAAAGGAATCAATTTTCCACGTTTTTATCATTTTTCATTAATACTCCGCTCTTTTTGGTCGTAGCGTGATGTTATATAGTCTATAGCCTTCTTCGATAAATGGTCCATCCAACTGTAAAATAAATCAGTAGTTTCTGAGATTAGCGCGTTCAACCAATCGACCAAACAAACAAACAAACTCTTTAGCTTTATAATATTAGTATAGACACAGATAATATAATACTATGTGTAGATTAGTATAGATTTCACCAAAAAACCACGGTCAACTTAAAAAATAAACGCTACTGGATCATCAAACAATTGTATGACAATCCTCGTACTCAACAAATATATGCTAAACACGAAATTGCCATTCATTTAGTCTGCGGTCCCGCTGGGAGCGGTCGGTGCTCAAAGTTTACAAAAACAGTTCTCTAAAACAGCCAGTAATCAACTGTGTCTAAATTATAAACTCGAGTATTTTCTTTACGCTATTATTAATTTGTTTTGTTATTTCTGTAAATAATTGCAGCGTGTTAATCATCTTCACAGCTACAAGACGTCCACTGCTAGTCTATACCCAGCAGTGACCTGGTAAACCAAGGTTTATATATATAGGCAATACCCAAGGTATTGCCTATACCTTTTTTTTTTTGACCCAGGAAAATCCTTTATGGATACGCCCTGCCCGGGGGGGGAAGGGTGGTTATGTGAGACTCTCCGCCCCTGAAGAGGGTCGGTATACACACTAAAAACCTGGGGTGAGCAGTCCCTCCGCCGACGGAGTGGGGCGGGATGGGGTCGCGTTAGCAATCACCACCCCGCCCCGGCGGTTGGCCCGGCTGATGGTGACCGGGCCTCAGCACCTATGGAAGGAAGGCCTTGCTCACCAAGGCCATCCCCCAGACGTGTGGGGCCGTGCAAGCCGGTAGAGAGTCCTCCGACTCTGTACCAGTGACCCCACTATACAGGAGCGAAAAGGCGGGCAAATCGCCTCCTTCTCACTCCCGTCCGTCTGCGCCGGAGAGGGTCAGCGAGGAGGTTGTTCTCCCTGACCCTCTCCGCGGTCTCCTTCTGCGCCATGACAGCTTCGCAGAAGGAGACCACTGCCTACCACGACCTCTCGCCGCCGAGCATGGCGTTGATCACGCTCAGCAGGGAGAGATCTCCGCCTATTATGGCCGAAAGCGTGTGCTGCTGCGGCCCCCACGCGGCACACGCCTCCAGCGTGTGGAGCGCCGTGTCTTCCGGCGCCCCACACTCGTGGCAGGCCGGGGTCGCCTCCCGTCTCGCGATCTGGTGCAAATACTTTCCGAAGCATCCGTGCCCGGAAAGCACCTGCACCAGTCGGAAGGTCAGCGACCCGAATCGCCGCCCTATCCATCCCCGGAGGACCGGCCGAATGGCCTCCACCGTCCACTGGCCCGGGGCCGGTGGAGCCAGGTCCTCCGTCCACCACCTCAATAGGGCGGCCCGCGCCTGTCGCCGCATGCTTGCGACCTCCTCCCACCCCGGGGGCTCCCCGCGGGATCTCCTTGCGGCCACGAAGTGGTAAACTTCGGCGAGGATCTCCGCTTGTAGCTCCCAGGGGGGGTCACTGGCCAGCACGCACGCCGCCGTCCAGGACACCGTCCGGTAACCGCGTATAGCCAAGGTATTATACCTAAACCAAGGTTTTCCATACAGACCGATATTGGACAGTCTGCATGGAACCGCTTTCTGGTTTCGAGTACTTAATAAGTTTTAAATAAATTAAATTTAATAACAAACATAATATATTTGTTCGATCTTAAACCAACTCAATCTAAAACCTATGAACCTAGTGTTTATAGGTTTCAGATATAATAATATAATAATTTAACGGTAGTACTATAATTATTTACATACAATTATAACAGCGCAATATGTAAACTATATCGATTGTAATTTACAGAACTACCTCTACAAACACAACTAAAACTATAGTAATAGATTACCAAATACATCTTTGTTTGTACGTGTTCTATAGATTTAGCTGCAGGTCACTTTAGTGTTTCAAATAACATATGGTTACGCTGCTGCTGTCTGTTGCGATCGCATGTAATCTTAGGTCTTAGTCATACAATAGAGCAAGCAATTTAAATATTTGTATTGTCATATGAAAAAGCTATCGAATAATTAATTATTTGATAGCTTTTATATTACTTTTATAATTAATTATGAAAAGTCATATCTTGAGAAAATATTGTGTGTTCTTGGATGGTTTAGATTCACAATTGGATCCATGGTGGCGATGTCATTAGTTCATTTAGTCACGTCAACATCTGTCGTGTCCACTAGTTAAATATTGATTCCCTATACTAATAAACTTTCTCATTTTTATTAACAAGGATTGCACGTATCTTTCGACGGGGTACGGCCTATTAACGAGCAGGTAATCGACGTCACAATCTGCTGTATTGAGTGCGACGTTCCTACATACGAACCACTAGACCTTGACCGATACTACAGGGCTGTATCGCAGAGCTTCATCGGAGAGGGCGGCGATGATTATACTGTGAGTGATTGCTGACAAACATTCAATTATTCATATAGTTTTAGATAATTCTTCACATACATGCGAACCGTCCTACTGCTGAATATCTCTTCTCAGTGTGAAAAGAGTGACTATGATCCACCACTCTGGCCAAGTGCAGATTAGTAGACTTTACATATCTTCGAGAATATTTTGGAGAACTGCAAGATGCAGTAGGAGACGCAGGTTTTCTTTCACCATACATGCGAGCGACACTTATCTAATTATTACGCACATCGAAAGGTCAGAGGTACGTGTCTTGGGGTCGAACTTGTGAAAATGCGAAAAATACATGTGTTATGTTAGCAGAAAATTTCCCTTAATGAAAAAGGCAACCTAAAGAAGTAAATAAAGTAAATAAACGAAGTATTCTTCATTTATTTTGGCATCACAAACAAGATTTACATACACATTTTAAACGAAAAGTAAACATGCCTTGAGGCACAGAAACATAGGCAAACATAAATTAAAACAAACGCAAACAGTTCAATTATGTATTGGATAATAATATTGAATAAAGGAAGGGGTAAAATTGTCCAAAGTTTTATATCAATAGCACAATATGTTATTTATATTGACTTTAACATTAAAAGACGCAAGTGTTAGGATGTGACCGTTCGCTTCCAGATCATGCCGTTACTAGCGCAGTTTTACAATAAGTGCGTTTAATATATGCAAGTATACGATTGTACTGTGATACATTGTGTCTATAAGTTGTTGTAGTTTTTCATTTTGATTGGTTTCAATACTACTCGGGCAAAAGACATGTGCGTCTAATTGTTTAATATCTATATAGACTATATTAAAGAAAGCCTCTCCTCTAGAACGACAATGACGTTAATGCAAATATCTACAGCTTAACTTATAATGAAAAACGAAACAAAATCTGAAATCTGATCTTAGAAGTCCACTTCACACACATGTGTGAAGTGGACTTCTAAGTCATTGTTAATATTGCTACTAAAGAGACTTGCGTTAAGTTATCATAAAAATATATTAACAAAATAGTGTTACGTGCTGAGTTCGAGGGATAAGAATGTAAACAATATTACCGACTAAAACACGTTTTATTCTAACACACAATTAAATTTAAAACACAACACACACTATACAACACTTTTCCACTGTATCTGCTTCAAACTCTGTGGCATTTTCGCTTCCGTTCGCTCCGATGAATACTTGACCGCTTACGATTGTAAACTGACTCGGTGACCGTTGGCTTTCCTCTTTTATACGCTGTTAAAGCGTTTCTAGAGATTTCTAGAAACGCCATACCCGGTATGTAAACAGTACGAAGATTCGAGAATGTTCCAGCGCTCTCTCTACTCTTCGCGTACCGACAAGCTGAGTAGTTCAGTAAGACGTCAATAGATGGCGCTGTAATAAATTATTAGAAGGAACTGCTGATAAATGGCACTGGTTGCAATAATAGTAAAAACATTACATTTCGCTCCTCGAGAACGACAATGAGAGAGCAAAAAAATTTGTCAATTCGTCATTGTCGTTTTAGAGGAGCGAAATGTTAATAAGCTTTTAGGTAAAGGCCTGCAAAGCAACACTACTAGTTATTACTACAGCTACTGAAAATAATTCATCAGCATCAGTTTAATTTGAAACAAAAGCGAAAATTCTTGGAGCTTTTACATACAATCACTGGTATTGAGTGGCTTGCACATTACATTGGTGTTCTTATTAACTGTTTCAATTAAGCTAATGTGCTTGTACTAAGAATATCTGCACGTCAATGGTGCATTCAACCTGCAAATTGGACTTAGCTTTAAGTAAATCTGGTTTCACACACAATTTATTAAAGTCAAGCATAAACAGAACTTGTTAATTGAGAGAACAATTACTGCTATTTGTGAACTTGTGCCTTATGTTGTTAATATAAAAATTATATTCATAAACTTTTCTTTTTATCAATTTTAGAGTAAAGTAATTTAATCATTTTTATCTTTAGAAAATATACTTAAGAATTATCTCATATTTAATTTATTAAAAGAGCTAGATTTAATAATTTAAATTAGTGAAAAGATTTTATAGAAGACTGACGTTATAGAACTTCTATACTGAACCAAACAAAATTAATAAATCCCGAAAATTTACAAAATAAACGGAATGTGACTGTAAAGTTTTAAAACCATAATTATTTTCAATATCGCAGGTCAATAACACTTTTGTATACAAACATTTATCAATACGGCATAGTAAACATTACAAAATGTGCTACTTTTATCGCAGGATATCCGGAATTGCACGATAGATGGCACTTGTGCTAACTCAAATTAGTTCTCGAAAAATAAATAAATAAATAATTCCAACAGTATAAAAGCTAGTTTTAGTTGAGAAAGCAACTCAGATCAAGTTGTGCGTTGTCGTGGCGATGTTTACTTTCTAGAACTGTACCTTATGAATTTTGCACACGCGGATAACAGAAGCATGTTGAGGCACTTGCGCTGGATAACCTATATAGATATACGATGCATATAATACATCGTATAAACGAATGGTTCTGAAGTGGTGGCCACGCACCGTAAGACGCGGCAAGGTGAACCGACGACCTGGTAAGGGTCATGGGAAGCGGTTCAATGTGGGTGGCCTAAGACCGGTTTGTGTGGAAAACCTTGGGGAAGGCCTATGATAAACGAATGTCGCCAGCTACCTACGCAAGCAGCCTATACGATTTAGTCCGATAAGCATGTCACGTAAGAAGGTTACAAAACAAGACAAATAGTCCGTCAGTACTGTGTAGCTTTGCTTGGTTTTGAAGCTGGCGCAAACACTTTTAAATGCAAACAGTCTAGAAGCAACGACTGTCTCTTAAGCCGTTAGTAATACGACTTTTATTAAATATTTCAGATGCTAAGTGACAACCGCATAAATGTGGAAGTGATTGGAGTTGACTACGATGTCTTGATGACTTACATACGCCAGCAATCGCCTGTATTTGCTGAAGCAGAAGGCCGTATTGAGATATCAGATGCTTGTCTTGCGTACACATGTTTAATAAATAGACCACTTCTTATGTCAGAGTATATATCGATCATATTAATATTATTAATTTAGGTTTCTATAAGTAATTTTGATACAATGTATTATAATACCTTTTTTTGAACTAACATCTGATTCGCCGATTTTTTTTGGCATTAACAGTGTGATAATATTATAATTTAAGAAACAACTTCGCACAACAATATTCTAATTAAACTGGTCAATCAAATCAAATTGGGGTTTTTATGTTTGCATAATATTAAAATGCTGAGCATAAAAATAAATTTGTGGAAACAATTTTGTTTTAACTTTATATTTACATTTAAATTTAGAGTTGAAAGTCAAATACAGACGAAATAAGCTTTTTGAATCTTTAAATTTTACCCGAATATTTATATTATTTATAATACCTATCTATGTATATAGGGTTAACAGGATACGTTTTATCTAATACTAAATCTGCTTATAGGATCATAACATATAACTAAAAATGCTGCTTTTCAGTTTTATGTTGCAATCCTTTAATAATAACCCCTTATCTATTTAAATGCGCTCGTCTTAGCTAAGTATTAACAAAATGTCAATGTATTCTGCTTGGGTTTCTATTCATTACATAATAATATATATTTTTATTGGATACCAGCTATTGCTTGCGACTATGTATGCATGACATTTGGAAGTAGGTACGACATTTTTCTTTGTAATTTTAGAATGATTAAAGTAAAAATAGCTAGCCCTCTTTATGTCCCTGCAACGGTGTATCAAGATGAAACACTTTAAGATCAGATTTCAACATGTTTTAATTTAGACCCCTAACAAAACAACTGTGAAAACTGCATTCTATTTTGTGCAGCAGTTTTGTGTGATGACACAAATTTTCTAAAAATAATTGTTTTGGATTCTGTCTTTCTCTCTCTCTGGCAACTGTTATAAAACTCACATCATCGCTGCAGCGATAGCTCAGTGGGGAGACCAATAGACTGCAATGCAGAGGGTCTCGGGTTCGAACCCACGTCGCGCACCTCTGACTTTCGGAAGTTATATGACTTTTCGAAATTATGTGCGTATTGATTGACAATTATCGCCTGCTCCGTGCCTCGGAGAGCACGTTAAGCCGTTGGTCCCGGCTGCCATGAACATCTATGGCAGTCGTTATTAGGAAAGTCAGTACCCTCTAATATGGTCACTGAACACTGGTCTAGCCTTAGGGTATCGTTAGCCTTCGGGTTGCGGAGGTCAGGTGGCAGCCGCTCCGTGTAAAAACTGATATCCAGCCAAATTCGGTTAGGCCAGAAAAGCCGACCCCAAGTGACTTGGGAATAATAAAGGCTAAGAGAGAAGAAGATCATCGCTGCATCGACCAGTTACTATTTGATTATATGCATGAATAAAATAAATAGAAAGAAAGAAAAATTATTAAAATGGCACACAAAAGGGCACACCTAAAACATGAAGAAAAGAAAATGGATAAAAAGAAAAGTAAAAGAATAATAAAAGCTAGAAAAAAAATAGAAAATCTAGAACATACAAATATTTAAATATTTATATTTAGTGTTTTACAATTTACAGCTAAATCAAGTTATGACCCTACTTGTATACTGAAAACTACATGCGGCAGACGAGAAACAAACTTAAATATACTGCCAAGATTTTGTTACTAACAAAATCATGAAGTGATTCTACACATACACACACACACACACACACACACCCACATACACACACACACACACACACACACACACCCACACACACACACACACACACCCACATACACACACACACCTTGCGTACTTGCACATATTTTTATAGCTGCTCACAAGAACACCTAACATATTTAGTAACTATTAAATAAATGTAATACTGCGGGAGACCTGGTACCCAAAACACAAGTTAAATCTTACATTGGGTACCAGAGTTCAACATATTCTGTATAACTTGTCTCATGATATATTATGTACTGTGTTCATGCTAATTGTAACTTTTTTGAAATAAATATTTTATTATTATTATTCTTTGCAAATGTTTGATATATTACTAGCGTTTTTAATCCAGACCCTGTTTCCAAGAGCAGCTGTTACTGTTAAATATATTTTTTTAGATTATCTATTTATTTATATCTATTGTGTTCTGTATTTTATTTTGTTATAACCATGTTACGAATGGGTAACATATGATAATGCTAGTTGGCAAAACACAACATAAAAGAAAGATTAGGAAAATATAGGACAATCGAATTTATTCACATACGCTCATAAATTGATTCCTTATCAAAATCAATTGAAGCGTGAAGTGCTCAATGCCACGTTAATTTAGTGATTTGCATATCTGCAAATTTTGATAAACTATTTAATATAAGTTTGTAAAATATTCGAAATATTGGCTTGCAATATCCAGAGTAACACTCCTGCATTGCCAACCCTAGTGAAAAGGGATAAGAGATGGAAAAGAAAGTAGTAGAAAATATACTGATCTTTTTTATTATTTTGTGTGAGTCTCCAGAATACTTATTCACCAACAAATAAATACTATTACTGCGTTACCCGGTGTGTATCTTTATGCTTGCTGCAAGACCACTACTTACTTTATAACAAATTAATAATAAACTATAATAGAATATTAATTATAATACGTAAGAAATTAAATAATTAGGTATCTTCTAAGCTCTAAAATTTATTTCAATATGCTATAAGATAAGATAATAGAATGTTCATTCTTCTCTCCTAATTTTGCCGTGCCCGACGGGGTCCATAATTGTTCTCTCTACATTTATAAGACCTGTATTATACATTATGGAGTGCAATAAACGAATTGAATTGATATTGATATTTTATATGATGATATATTATTTATTTTATATGATATTTTATTCATACCGTCACCAAGAACTTAGCAATACAATGGCAAACTAGTCCACTCGGAGTAAATAATCTTAGTGAATACCAAACCAATCCTAACTAACGTTATAAATGCGAATGTGAGTTTGTTTGTTCCGCTTTCACGCCTTAACTACTTGACCGATCATCATGCAATTTTGCATAGACGTTGTCGGGGCTACAGAAAAGGACATAAGGTACAATTAATTCAGAAAAATAGCTTAGAACTTTCTTTTTAGGTCCCTCCATCTATTTCTTGTTGTTACCGTGTTTAGACGTATCAAGATGAGGGATTTTAGACCAGATTTTTACATGTTTTAAGTTAGATCCCTAACAAAACCACTGTGAAAATTGCATTCAATTTCATGCAGCGTGGTGCCCTACAAAAATATACACAGAGAGACACAAAAATAACAAGAGAAAAGTATTGATCTCAAGGGATATAAATTTATTGACAATCTTAATCGACGCGAGTGAATAATAATTCAATGCCACGAGCTGTAGGAGTACTTGCTTCGAAATGGACAGTTCTTATCAAAATTGTTTCAAACAACGTGGATTGAAGCAATGGCCTAATAATGATAAGCCTTATAATACTAACAATCATATATGTACTTTCTATCTTATGTAAAACTCGCACGTGGATCAGACGCGATGGCATTCAAATTTCAGAGAGGTATGTTGCATACGCCCTCGTGACATGCTGTTATCGCTGTCTTTTCTTAAACTAAAGCTTAAAATAGCGGTTGAGTCCATGTAACGTTAATCAATCACTTCTTTTTTTGGAACTCCTAGCTACTCCTTTGAAACCTAGCAACACAGTGTATGACTCGGGAATCCAATCAGAGACTGCATGGATCCCCACAAATATATACATATATCTTCACCAATACCATTTGGATATGTACAGTAACATCTATCAAGAAAATTTCAGCTAAAAGCCCTTGGATTGTGTGCCTGCAGTCAGAGACAAATATGAGATGTCCCGTCACTTACTGCGATTTATGGCGTTTTGCGGTAAGGTACAATGCCTCCATTAGGGTTTAACAAAGAGCGAGTAATTGCATGAGTATCATTCAATACTATAACACAAACAAGGCGGTTAGGTTATAAGTAGCTTCTGACTATCAAGCGAATCGTACTATGCTTACTTGCTACATGGCAGTATATAAAATAATTTATTACAAACTGTCGTCTTGACTAATATTATAAATGCGAATGAAGTTTACTTGCTTGTTTGTTTTTATGCTTTCACGCCTTAACTACTTGACCGATCATTATGAAATTTCACATACACGTTGTCTGGAGTACAGAAAAAATAAAGCGTACCTTTCATCCAGAAAAAAGTTATGTTCCCGAGCGAAAACGCAAGTAAAACCTAGTACAATATAATGATTTATCAGAATATGTAAATAAATTGGCCATTTACATATTGAAATTTAATCGCATGATATGTTTTATCATGTAATAATGAATATCTTATCTGGTTTTATTGTTTATGATATCAGTAGCCATATTTTAGTAACAGAGTGCTCAAGTGTGGATTACTGTGAAGATGTTGAAATTGTACTTGTTAATTTATTCCGTAATTCTAGTTTGTGCCCAAGATGATAGATTTGCTTTGAATATTCTGCATTATAATGATTTTCATGCAAGGTACGACATACTGGTTTTTATTTATAGATATTATTGTTATGCAGAACTGAGTTTGTTGGTGTATCCTTCTACCTTGCAGAAATGATTAAACTGTTCCGCTTCCGCAGCTATAGCGTGTCGCTATACTGGGTATAAGGGACGGCATACCGAAAACTTTAGCAAGACTTATTTCTATAGGTACCGCAGATTTTGAATGGTATAACCATTTTAGAAGTCGGTCCAATAGCTTGAGTTTATTTACTACAGACGTACAAATCTTTGAATTTTATAATCTTCGTGTAAATATTAGTATAGACTAATTGAAATTGAAATAGGTGTTACTTAGTGGAAATTCACTGTAATAAAATAATTAGACAGAGACAAACCCGCCACATATCTTGTCTCAGTTTTCTGTTTCGATCACAAGATATGCCTCATTATAACATTTTGTGTTCGAAGCGGCATACTGCAAGTTGGAGTACGCCCGGATCCCACGACGCGACTGTCCCTAACCAGAGAAGTTTGGCATTGTCTACCTTTTTCTGATGCAATGGTCAGGATGGGCAATCCATTATGTGCTCTACAGTATCCTCGATTCTAATTTGTTTTTATATAGGCTTGTATAGTTTAATGTTTAGGCCTACAACGCAACAGAAAGCTACATATTGATAACCAAATATAATAGTTTTGTACGCAGATTTTATCCTATCCTTGCTTTTATCATGTCCATAAATAAACTTCTTCTTAAAGTATGCAAAGATCGGTATTACTTTAGTCGGTCTCGATGGCGTAGTGGTTAGTGTAACCGACTGCCACACCTGAGGTCGCGGGTTTGATTCCCGCACAAATCAAACATCCATGTTCATGCACACAAATGTTTGACTTGTAAACACCCAGGTGTTTCTATGTATAAAATGAACGTATTTACAAAAAAAAAAAGTATATATGTATGTTTATCCATTGTCTAGAACCCATAGTACAAGCTCTGCTTAGTTTGGGCTAGATGGTGCTGTGTGTATGTGGTAATATTAGTTTAATAAATAATTTTAAACTAATCGGGTGACCATGTTTAGGTTACCCATAACATTTGGCTACCACTAAGTTCGGTTACCACTAAGTTACCCATAACATTTGGCTACTATGGCAATCTCGTAATAGATTGTAACAAAATCATTGATTTTATACGTTCTACTGTTTTGCAATATCAGTAGGTCAAAACTACACTAACAGTGGTGGCATAGTTTGTATACGAAGCTAAGCATCATACACATTGATACCTGTATCGAAACACCATTGCAATCTGGTTTGATCAATGACGTTCTTAAAAGTAGAACATAATTGCAATTACGCTTGTTGAAGACGAAAGTGTAAGCCTACACAGCATATAGGCATCGATTTTTATTGTTTTTGTATTCATATCTTTAGTTTTGGAAACTTATCAATATAATTAATCTTGTATTTACGGCATATACATATAACTCAGTGGGGAGACCAACAGACTGCAATGCAGAGGGTCTTGGGTTCGAACCCACGTCGCGCACCTCTTACTTTCGAAAGTTATATGACTTTTCGAAATTATGTGCGTATTGATTGACAATTATCGCCGGCTCCGTGCCTCGGAGAGCACGTTAAGCCGTCGGTCCCGGGTGCCATGAACATCTATAGCAGTCGTTATTGGGAAGTCAGTGCCCTATAATATCCTGACACTGGTCTAGCTTTAAGGTATCGTTAGCCTTCGGGTTGCAAAGGTCAGGTGGCAGCCGCTCCGTGTAAAAACTGATATCCAGTCAAATTCGGTTAGAACAGAAAAGCCGACCCCAAGAGACTTGGGAATAATAAAGGCTAGGGAGAAGATTTACGGCATATCACAATAATCAAAGTAATCACACATCTTACACGTCATAATAATGTTATTATTATGAAGTGTATTATGTTTTTTATTACTATTATTATGTGGAAGAATATTATTAACTTAAATAGCGGTAGAAATATTTATTTTGGTTCAATAGACAAAGATAAGAACAATAGGCCAGGTATTACCTTTTTTATTTAGTCTACAAAACTTCTTCCTAATTTATACATGCTTATTCTAACTAATATTGAGTTTATTTGTTTGTTTGTTACGCTTTCACGCCTTAACCGCTTGACCGTTCATCATGAAATTTCACATACAGGTTGTCAGGGGCTATTAGTAAATTTACGCGAGCGAAGCTGCAGGCAATATCTAGCTCAATATATTATAATATGTATAGATGTATCACTTTATTAATCTTTTATAATTATCACGTAATATAAATAATTAAGCAATACTGAAAAATGAGAAATATAAGTAAGTAAACATTTAGTAGGCGTCATAGAATTCCTCCGTATAATACGTATCGACATCTAAATAATAATATATGTTTTAAATAGGATACATCTATTTGGTTTAATATAAAGAATGCGTATTTATTCAAGTTATCTAATGCCATAAAAATCAAATCTACATTTTGTGTAAGATACCACTTTTGAGCTAAGCACGGCAGGAAAATGCTCATAAGACTGGCGGTATTACTAAGTTGAATGGCAGTGCTTATTCTGTCTACGAAGGCCGCCCTTCTAGTTACGAAAAGCGTCGATCAGCTTTTCCGCGATTGCATGTCCAACATAAATAAATTGATTCGATGTACACACCAATTATTTAACTTACATGTGTATATTTTATCATTGATATATAAGATAATTTTAATAAACAGTGTATTGCGCCAGATAACACGTAGTTATAAACTAGATTAGCCAATTGCTAAATATAAGAAGGCCTAACCAAGCTATCCAAAACATGGACGTGTTCATTAATTTTTATTTGTAATTGTATACAATTTGACTATCTAACTGTTACCTTGGATTTTATATTTTTGTTTACTAGTCATATCATGGTGGTATATGATCTTGGCACGCCTGATGGGTTATCTTATCCTATGAAAGTTGGCAACAAGGATTGGCATGCAAAGATTACCGACCGTTAATTTCTTTTAAAATAATCATTGTTTTGCCAGCATAATTAGGATTTGTGATGACAGTATAGCTTTTTCAAGTCTAATCTTCACAGGAATTATTATAAGGACATTTGACAGCAATCTTAATAAAATCAATCTACAATCTTTGTAAAATGAAGATACTTCGCTCATATTAAATTTCTATACCAGGTCTTAGCATAAATGTAATTGTACTCTATATATCGTGAAATCAAAATATATAATATATTATATCTATAAGCACACGGCCTTGCTCTGTTGACGTAAGCCACTTCCTCATTTTTATCAGTTCGATTGCGTTTTCCAGGCCTCAACATTGTTTTCTGATGGAATATATGCAAAATAAAAAATGTATAAATGCATTGTCATATATATTATTTAATAAATAAGTTTCAGTGCCTAACACCGGAATTAAATTTTGCTTAAGTCAGCATTCGAATTTGTAATTAACGAAAAGCACTTGCATTAGACTAAGATTTAGGCTACCAGAAAATATATAATATCAGCCCTGTTTTAAGATGTCCTACTTCTGGGCTCGAGAGTCTTCTCAGTGAGAGAAGGATTAGGCCATAGTCCACCACGCTGGCCCTGTGCGGGTTGGCAGTCTTCACATATCTTGGGGAACATTATGGAGAACTCTCAGACATGCAGATTTCCTCACAGTTTTTTCCGTCACCGTTAAAGCAAGCGTTAATTAACTAATTCGTACGCACATAACTTGCCTTAGGATCGAACTTGAGACTCTCCATGCTTTTTTTTTTTACCTTGGTTAATTCATGGCGTATACCCCTCCGCGGGAGCGGGCGGAGGGTTATGTCGGACTCGCCGGGGTAAAAGCAAGATGTTGAAACGATGTAAAAGGACCTCCCGGAATACCGACTAAACCTACCACGGTGTTCCTCGACAAAACCATTATCGACGGGGCCGCGCGAATCATTTGCACATGCGGTCGCGACCCCTCCGAGGTTTCGGCCCGCCATATGAAACGGCAGGCCACTACGCTATAAGACCTACCCAATAGGCACTTCTCACAAATTGTCCCTACTGTCCCCCCTAGAGGGGAGACGGACTCGAAACAGAGGCGCGCGTGGGAACACGCACGCCGCCTCTCGGACCTGGTGCTGAACGGATGGCGGGCAGGACAAAGCCCACCACCTCCAGGTCAAGAGATTCTCCATGTTAGTCCAACGGTTTCCTACTAAGCTATCGCTGCTTTTTTAACCAGGCATTAATGCAATAAATAAAAAAAATATTTTAAACTTTATTAAATTTAATTCATATTATTCGTAGCGGCTTGCCGGCTTGTGGCATTCGGTTTAACAACTAACAAAACGACTTGATAAACTCGGCGGTGCGTTTGACAGTTTGGGACTTTAATTATTTCCGACTATGATCTGAACTTGACATGAAATCAATGAACTTTCCCAAACAACCGTTTTAAAGGGGTTCTTAGATAAAACAAACGACCAATCGGTCACTCTCTGTTGGCATCGATTAATTCTTGTTTACATTACTACTTTATACTAATAACAAACAAGAAGTGCTGATTTGGAGTGTTTGCGACTCCTGTTTGGTGTCGGGTTCGATTTCTGGATCGAGCAAAGTATTATTGTTCTTTTTTATTTAGACATTCTTAGTAGCAGCACAGACTCTGGAACTATGCCCGGAAACCGGCAAAAAGCTTGTCCATTATTACCTTCTAGCAGCGAAAGGGTGTAATATCCAGGTGTTTCACGATTAAGATAGTCTATAATACAATACTAGTATTGCAAACGATTAAAGGCTACGGTAGCCGTTGGTCTTCACACTGTAATCTTGTTTGCTACCTTAGTAGTATGAGAATTACATCAGCTTATTTAGACGCGAGTTTATGTACATACTTCCTTAAAAAAACTGCCTAGATTTGGGTGGAAATCTGGCTATAATTTAATAAAATCAATATCGATCATCTTTATAAAATAGAGTCACTAAAATATGGATTCATTTTAAATGGCTTTCACCCGTCCTTGATAAATAATAAAAACCATTAGAACTTATACTTTTTCTGAACTAACTAAAGTAGTCTCATAAAAACTCGCACTACCAAAGTTTGGAGTTTAATGAGAGTTCGCCGTTTCCTGATCAAAATTCTGAAAGTGAAGTAGGGGGCTTACTCGGTTGCCTTTAAAATCTGTTCGACTTAAGTTTTGTTATAACGTAGCCGTTGAATAATTCATGATATTAGTAAAACAATGTGAATAATGTAATTTTTAATATTCAATCCAAATAAAATGCCTACATATTAGCCATTCTTATATCTCGTAGCGGCAAGTAATGACTAACCTGGGATTTCCATTCATACACTCTCATTATTATATAATTTTATATACATATTATATATGTATATGTACATATTCACTCACTTTAAGATAATCATAATTTGGCCCTTTATCCTATATCTGACCTGGTCAGGGAACTTTTACTAAGGTTTTTCTACTAAGACTTCCACTCACATTTACAAATAAAATAATATACCTTTAAAACGCAGTGGCGTAATCAATCACCTAGTCAGTGCCTGTATGTCAAGTATGCGGCAGAATTTGAGTCATTCCCTTATAGGCGAAACGTAAAATCAGATATACACATTCCTTTTTTCATTGTGATATCTGTAGAAGTCAATTTAAAATATCTTAAAAAGTATCGCACAATTTACTTTGCACATATTTTACATATATCAGATAATAATGCCTTATTTAAAATCTATCATTTATACACCACTTATTTCTGCCAACTGCTGCGGAAATGTCATCCGGGATAAAAATATGCTATGTGTATTGTATGCTTAGTCTTATTTCGTGATTACGTCACAATAATCCAAAAATCTCCAGTATCTCTAACATTGATAATACAAGGACGATTAGTAAGCAAAGTATTATAATAATGTTAGCCATTCAAAGCTATTGAATGTAATGACTGGCGTCGAAACGAGGCCACAGTTTACGGCTGTGGTCGTATCCAGTGACCTAGTAAGAGTCAGACCAATCTGTCACTGAGAATATATTCAGCTCGTTTTATTCATTTTATAAAGCATGAAGCGTATACGTTTTCTAAAATTTAGACAGATGAGAAAAATATTTTTGTTTAGTAAGTTCCACGTAACATGATTGCCTATACAGTCGTCCATC
The DNA here is from genome assembly GCA_930367265.1 of Catocala fraxini. Lineage (NCBI taxonomy): Eukaryota > Metazoa > Arthropoda > Insecta > Lepidoptera > Erebidae > Catocala > Catocala fraxini. The sequence continues at coordinate 7,213,345 of OV884044.1, read as the reverse complement.
GTTCTCTGTGCCTGATAGACGGTAACTATGATTTTTTTTATTTGAAAATATCCTTGTTATACAGAAAACACGAAGATATTTTAAAATTCACAAAAAAATAAGATAGAAAGTTTTGAAAACTATTAGCAGCGAGGTAATTGTCAAATGACAGAAAAAGGATGGTACAAATTGTGATGTAATTGCTAATTTGAATTCAGGTGTGCAAAGGAAATAGCAAGATATCCCTATTACGCTGCAACTTTCTTTTCACATGCCATTTAAAAAATTATTGCTCCCTTCTTTAATGCTGTTTTGACAAAAAAAAATATTTTATTAACTTGTTTATTAATTTGCAAATATGGGTCTACATTCAGATCTTTTAAGCTAATACATTTGCTTTTGAATTATGTTTGTTTTACTGTATTCAATTAAAGATAGGTTATTGAGATATACTGAATTTAATTAGGTGTTACTTGACCAAAAATAATGGCAAAGGGGCCACGCACACTTGGGTTGCCTACCCTTCTCCAATACCAAACACAGAACTCCTCTCATGGTGAAGAGCCGGGCTCGGATCCCACGACACGACTGTTCACTGGTCAAAGGAGTTCGGTATTGTCAACATTTTTCTATTGCAAAGATGGGGAGGGCAGTTCGAGGGCAGTTCATGTGTAGTGGATTTCACATAATTATTTTATAGACCTCTTACCGAATTTTTCTCAGATAAAATAAGTAACACTATCCAATCTTATGATAGGCAAAAAGCATGATGATAAACTTAAACAGCGGGACTAAGAATAAGAGAGCTTTAATTACCATGAGTTTAATTTATTTTAGATTCGTTGAAACTAGTCCTCTGGGAAACATCTGCAATCCAGATGATGCACCATGCATTGGAGGTTTCGCCCGGCTCACCACAGCCATCCGCCAAGGCTTTGGGAGAGAACCGGAATCACTACTTCTCAATGGAGGAGACAGTTTTCAAGGAACAATTTGGTACAACATTCTGAGATGGAATGTCACAAAGGAATTCATGAACATGTTGCCGCATGATGCTCATGTTAGTTATGCAATAATGTAATATTAGAACTGTTTATAAACTATTCTAGCGCTAGGTTCGAGTTTCCTCCCAGTGTGAGAACGTTTGGATCGTAGTTTACACATATGCTCGTTGTAGGTTTATTGACTGACTCTCAAGTTTCTTCGAATAACATCACGAGAAAAATTAAAGCGAGCAACAGCTAACAATTTACTACGCACTTAATTAACAATAAAATGTCACAGGTATATGTATACCTTAAGTAAATTTCCTCTAAATTCCAAGTAGACTGTTGCTGCTCGTACATTTTGCAATGATAATGTTGAATCAAAAATAGTTCACATTTTCTTGTAACCCGTATTTAAACACCATCAGCTGTTCGTGATACTGTAAATATGCTGTTTGATGGTTAAAAATTGTGCAATACAGCTTAATGCTATTGTTTAATAATTAAATATTCTTTCATTTTGTATTAGGTACTAGGAAATCATGAGTTTGACAACGGCATTGAAGGAGTCGTTCCATATTTACGGGAATTGAATGATAAGGTTGTAACAGCGAACATAATTGATGACGATGAACCAACTATTCAAGGTCTATACGATAAAAGCGTAATTGTAGAAAGAGGAGGAAGAAAAATTGGCATTATTGGTGTTATTATTGCTTCAACTGATGTAAGTATAAAATTGATACATGAAAATAAAGAGGAAAAATTTAAATTTGGCAAGGTTTTCTCGCCGGTTTCGTAGCAAATGCTTGGGGTGACATTTGCTGCTGGTTGTGAGGACCTGTTTCTTGACAAACTCACAACTGCATGTCATCGTACTGATAAGCAAAGATGAATTAACTATTCATAGAGCTCTTCCTGTTTTGGATTGCACGTAAAATGTGGTGCGTCTATGGCCATAGGGCGTTAATAAATTACGTGCTACTACTATGAATTTTCAAGCAATTATATAGCCTTGATCTAGGAATTTAATTAATGTCTTGAGGCTTACATGGTTGTCTAACATAATAATATTTGATATGGTTTACATATTTTTATGCCTTATCTTTTTCCAGACATTAGCAAGTACTGGTCTTTTGAAATTTACTGACGAAGTAGAAGCTGTGAAAGAAGAAGCAGAAAAGTTACATGAACAAGGAGTAGACATCATAGTAGTCTTATCTCATTGCGGTCTTGACATTGACAGGTAAACTTATTTATAATAATAGTAACTATTAACCGTAAGTTATTTACCCAACTCAAATTTAAAAATCACTTAGTGGAAAGATTTTACAGAGAAACACCTTGTTAAAAATCTTTTAGTTTCTCATAATAAAAATGCCTCATTAGCGCATTTACTCTAATTGTCCGAACTTTATCTATATAAATGATATTTAGAATTATATTACCATGTTACAGAGATATAGCACTGCATGGTGGTCCGTACATCGACATCATAGTCGGTGGCCACAGTCACACTTTACTGTTCAATGGTGAAGTACCAGAGAATAGTGGTTTTGCTGCACTGGGACCTTACCCCGTCATCGTCAATCAGGAAGACACTCAGAGGCCGGTGAGTGGGCAAGTACAGTAAATAAATGAATAGTGATACTTCTTCTTACCTTTTGACTGTAAACATTACTATAAATTATACCATTGCATTCTCGTTTGGAAAACGCAGGTGATGTAAATTGGGACATTATTTGAATTACAATGTAGGAACAACTTAAATTGGTGCTGTCTATGAATCTTTACCTGAACAAATTTTGCTTGTTCCAGTCGATCTAAATCTGAAATCTTTCGTCATTTTTATAGGCTGACGCAAACATATTATGTAGAAATACGTTTGTATTAGCGAGGTATACAGAGCCAAACCTTTCTCCATATTGATATTTGCACTTTGGTTGCAACAATTATTTTTATACTTACATCACAAAATTATATTCATTCATTTTTCATTTATTCTACTAATGAGTTTTAGTACAGTATAAACTGATTTATTTTAATGATATCAAGGTACTTATTGTGCAAGCCGCAGCCCACACTGCTTACTTAGGTGAAATCAAACTTTATTTCGACTCTGCTGGTAATCTGTTAGAGTGGGAAGGAAACCCTCATTACATGGCAAATGAAATTGAACAAGGTAAGATTGGTTAAATGTATTATTGTTAATTTTGTATTAGGTTCTGTGTTTATACATTATATATTGCAAACTATAATTTTGACAAGTTAATATGAAAATAGAGTTGGCGTTAAGCGTTATGCAAAAGCAATAATATTTTTAAGGTGTAGGACAAAGATAATTTTGTTTAAGACGCAGAAAATTAATTTAGATATCAAACAATAATCAACAGCATGTGCCAATTATTCTGATTTATTTTAATTTTTGTGACCTTCACAAGGTATTACAAAGTTGGTTGTAATTATTTTGGCTATCAAAACACTTTCGTATCTTTTACGAAAGCTTAACAAAGTATTTTGTAATGATTTTATGGGATAGAATAGAATAGAATATACTTTACTTGTAAATATTACAGTGTGTGAGATGCTACAGAGCTTTCTTAGTAGCACTATTTTTTGCCTGGTGTCGTACAAATGTAATTTATGTAGATAATTATACAACAATTGTGACACATTTGCTGAATTGTTGAAACTGTGTAAGTTATAGTACAGAATTTTAATAGCAAATTAGTCAAAATATAAATTTAATAATGTTAACATAATTTCATAAAATATCAGCAGAAAACAAATAATCGTAATATTAATGCAGTCAAGGAGTAAGAGAATTATCTTCTAAATATTAATTTAAAGTATAGTAACATTTTTGTTATGCAGATCTTTGTACTCTTGAGTGGTATTTGTTATGAGTCTTATTGTTAATCATTTCATTTGAAACGTGACTCTATTTGCATTTTAAAATCGAATTGATATTAAAATGTAATATTTATACGATATTTTGTCGTTTTCTAGATAAATTCTGGAGTTTGCTGCCTGGATAGGGATAATAATCTCAGGGCACTAACTTTAGTTAAGAATTAGTTTTTTGTCAACTGTTTATCTATATTTTAGCATATTAAAGCTGAAGGGTTCATTTGTATTTTTGTTCCAACGCGCCAATATTTGGACCTAACAGTCCTGGCTGCTAGGCTATATAATAAAACGCTTTGCCACGGGTGCAGAGGAATAATCATAAACATTGGCTAACCGCAGGGGACAGTTATATTATATAATAAGCATGCCACATGTATATATTTATATAATTTTATTTATTAATCGATAGATCTAATATATTTTATGTTTATTGTCAACTTATAGCTCCGGATGTGTTGGAAAAACTCAACGAGTATCTACCAATGATTGAGGAACTAGCTTTACAAGAGATTGGTACATCGATGGTACATTTATCTGGAAGATGCGCTTGCGCCGAGTGTAACCTCGGAAACCTGATCTGCGACGCTTTTATGCACTCCGTGGGTGACTTCACCTCTAACATAATATCATAGAAAATAATATTGTTATATACGCACAGTCAGTAATAACAAGTCTATTCACATAATAAAGATTTCGATATTCCCTTTATTTTACAAATTACAACAACTGTTAGCTTTAATAGTAGTCATAAATATAGAATAATAATTAAGATCTTAAATTGAAATTCTGTTACAAATGTCTTCAATGTTCAGCTATTTTTATTGCTGACTGTACCTGAGTTGTTCAAATAAAATGCGAATTATTTATAGTGGTGAATGTTTCAGGTGTTAGACAGAGCTCAAAATAACAGTTGGCATTATGCACACTTATGTGTCATTAACCAGGGTGGAATCAGAACTGATATAAGTCCTGGAAGTAAGTAATAATACATTTTATAAGATCAATAATAAATATTATATTTTAGAAGACTCTTTACGGAATACGATATCCTTCGGTAACAATGTTGTATTGTGTAAAGGAGATACAAATAAAAAATATTTTTCTTTCTTTCTTTCTTTCATTATAATAGTATAAACAAACCGCGTATAAAATGACTACGAGATTTGATGAAGCTTAATATCATACAATAACCTTATTGTTTTATTTTTCCGTAAATAAATATATTTAAAATTAATTCTTCAGTAATAACTTACGAGTCTGTGATTCTGTCGACACCATTTGAGAACAACGTTGAAGTGTTCGAATTGAAAGGAGAACACATTCTGGAGATGCTTGAATACTCCGTGGCCAATGACCCGTATGCTGGCGCCAGGATGCTGCAAGTTTCAGGTAATGGTTGTTTTTAATTATAATAATTATTGTTTTATTCTGCCTATTGGTTCTACATCAGGGAAGAGGTTTTAATATTTCTAAAATTACTAGTCACTTGCATTCTGAGGCATTTTTAAATATGCTTCATATCTAAATGTTATATAATATCGACTGCACGGATAGCGTAATGGTTTAAGGGATCGCCTCGCCACTGCCACTGCGCCTTGTGTTGTGGGTTCGAATCCCTCGTGGGACAAAAATTTGTGTGATCCACAAATGGTTGTTCCGAGTCTGGGTGTTTTTCGTGTCCGTTATTTGAATGTTCATAAAGTCACCCGCGACATAGTAATTATAGTATTATAGTAGATACATAATGCGGGAGTAGTCTTTTTATAACATCTTCCTTAACACAGGCTACTTAGTAGCCTCTTGAAGCGGTGGGCAGAGCGGCAGCATGGGACTCTTTCCTTCCGACTAGTGCAGGTGTTGTCACGGCACGGTTGCTTTGGCAAGTACCTGCACACGGTCGCTAGGAGGGAACCGAGTCCCGTCTGCCACCACTGCGGGTGTGTAGAGGACACGGCGCAGCACACGCTCGAGGCATGTCCTGCCTGGGCGGTGCAGCGCCGTGAAGTTGTAGGCGTTGTGGGAGTCGACCTCTCGCTGTCGGCCGTGATCAAAGCCATGGTCGACAGCGAGAGGAACTGGATAGCGGTCGCATTCTTCTGCGAGGACGTTATCTCGCGGAAGGAGGCGGCGGAGCGGATCCGTGAGGAGAGTATCCTTGCGGATCCGAGCCGCCGCCGGCGGGCCGGGCGGCGCAGGCGCGCCTATGCGCGCCTGATGCCGCCATAACGAGGGTCGCGGGCGGGAGAAAGGGGATCTCCCGTCCGCCAGCCATTGAGTCGGAGTGACCTCCTTTGTCGTGCCGGGGTGTCACCCAGGAGTCGTCGTCCGTGTTGTGTTGGATACTGCTGGGTGGGTCGCTGATCTAGTTTCAGTTCCAGCGACTCACCCACCATTCAAGGCAGCTAGTTGGCACACCGTGGTAGGTTTAGTTGGTAGTACCTGGGACGTTCCATCTTTTCCCATGTGAGCCCGATATAACCTCTCCGCTCCCCTTTTCAGCGGAGAGGTATGCGTCAAAGCATTCCCCCACGATAAAAAAAAAAACGTCTACTTAATAGCCTAGCTAGGACTTCAGTGTTAAATATTGGAACAGACTGTTCTATTATATTTGGAAATAAATGTTTATTATTATTATTATATTATACAAAAAATAGTATATTTAGTTTACCGGACGCTTTCACTTAAAATATATGTATTAAGTAATTAATATATTTTAAGTGAAAGCGTCCGGTATTTATTTGGCAACGATATGTGTATTTTCCTGGCTAGGTTTGTGTTTTAAAGTACAATAATGAGTATTTCGATTATACCTTCCTACAGTTAGATTGATTAGTAGTGGTTACAAAAATATAAATAAACCTGTTTCATATTTTCCATTGATTACTTTTGGTACTACAAATATGATAGATCACTTAAAAACGTTACTTACTTTTTCAATATATAAAATTGTAGGTTTATTTGAAAAAAATATTTTGATAGATTTAATTTTGGTAAAAACAATGAAACGATACGTGATAATATTGGTTTTCACGAATGTTTCGATCAACACGTTTCTTTATATATGTACCTACATTTAAGATTTTAACCTCTATATAATACATTTAGAGTGAATGAGTTATTTGAAATTATGAAGGTTTTAATGCAGAAGGGTTGTAGTCTAACGTGATTCGTCAGCGCTCAGCTTTTGTTTTTATTTTCGAGTATTCAAATGATGTCTGATTTGCCTAAGTTAAAAAATTACTTACGCGAATGCTTAGATATTCAAATAACAGAGTATGTAATACATATTGCTCCCCACTGAGCAGCGATAGCTTAATGGGGAGACTAACAGACTGCAATGCAGAGGGTCTCGGGTTCGAACCCACGTCGCGCACCTATGACTTTCGGAAGTTATATGACTTTTCGAAATTAATAATAATAATAATATTCTATCATGTGATAGAATATTATTACTAGATGGTGTTGTGTGCATGTGCACACAACACCATCTAGCCCAAACTAAGCAGAGCTTGTAATATGGGTACTAGACATTGGATAAACATAATTATGTGCGTATTGATTAAGAATTATCGCCTGCTCCGTGCCTCGGAGAGCACGTTAAGCCGTCGGTACTGGCTGCCATGAACATCCATGGCAGTCGTTATTGGGAGAGTGTCGACGCAAAAGATCCCACTGGTTTGAAGTGTCGCCGGTCTGCACTGACTGGCCCCCACATAAGATATAAGATATATAATACATATTATTAACAATAACGGATTCAAACATATGCATAGAGCTACGCAGAAGTATAGAAACACATATATCGCCAGCTATATTAAGATCATACTTGATAAACTCACTCAACGTGCCTCAGAGAGCACGTTAAGCTGTCGGTCCCGGCTGCCATGAACATCTATGGCAGTCGTTATTGGGAAAGTCAGTACCCTCTAATATCCTGACACTGGTCTAGCCTTAGGGTATCGTTAGCCTTCGGGTTGCGGAGGTCAGGTGGCAGCCGCTCCGTGTAAAAACTGATATCCAGTCAAATCCGGTTAGACCAGAAAAGCAGACCCCAAGTGACTTGGGAATAATAAAGGCTAAGAGAGAAGACTTGATAAACTATGCTAATAGCAATATATCTGGCAGTTTCAGACTTTATATTATTATTTCCATTTAAGAAAACTAAATGATACTTTGATCAACCTTCCTAGGTTCCTATCTGGTCTGCAGGTATAACGTCATAATTTATGTGATCGCCTCGCTAATGTCACTACATCGAGTGTCGTGGGCTTGAATCCCACAAGGTACAAAAATTTGTGTGATTTATAATTAATAATAATAATAATAATATTCTACCACATACACACAACACCATCTAGCCCAAACTAAGCAGAGCTTGTACTATGGGTACTAGACAATGGATAGACATACATGGATACTTTTTTTTTGTAAATACATACATATTATACATAGAAACACCCAGACCAAGACAAACATCCATGTTCATGCACACAAATGTTTGACTTGTGCGGGAATCGAACCCGCGACCTCAGGCGTGGCAGTCAGTTACACTAACCACTACGCCATCGAGGCCGACAAATATTTGTTCCGAGTCTGGATATTCCTTGTATACGTTGTTTGAATATTTGTAAACGCACCTGCCATGGAGGAAATAATTTCTAGTGCGAGAATTGTATTTTCAAACAAGAAAAATGAAGAACTCTCAAGGTTTGCAATAAATGTTATCGCTACTGGATCATTAAACAGTTGAATCACAATCCACGTAACTCAACAAATGTATGCGTAACACGTAACTGTCATTTATTTTGACCGCGCTCCCGCTGGGGCGGATTGTGCTCAAAGTACACAAAAACAGTTTTCTAAACCAGCCAGTAATTGGTCAACTCTGTCTGAATTATAAATTTAACGAAGTATTTTCGTTACGCTATTACTGACTAATGTTGTTATGACTACGAATCATTGTATTGTTTGATTAGCCTTTGTACTGGTAATTGTAAATTTTAGATATAAAAATTATGCATGCTGTGTTTACCTGTAAGAGATTGTTACGCTAGTAAATGAGTTTTATGAATGTATCACATCTTGTAACAGTGTAATCAATTGCTGGCGAAACATATGAAACAAATTTTTAAAATTGTATCGTGGTTTGAATAGGCTATAAATCTGTCGAGTCAATATAAAAGTAAATGTTCTAAGATTTCATTTGACTACTTCAATGATGCAGTGATAGAGAATGTGACGGCTGTCATGTGTATGAGGACTTGGATTTAATCTCGGGTTGAGAAAAGTGTCATTCTGTCAGGAAATCCTTAGTAGCAGCCAGAAATCTGGAACTATGCCCTGTAGACAGCAATCGACGTGACCTCTATTACGTTGGAGCTAAAACATACCTGGAAAAATAATGTGCATTTCTTTCTCTTTTAAAATCCTTCGAGGACGTAATACTTATTTATATTATATATTATTGCAAGGACCTTTATATAACGTCTTACTCAAAATCACACAAACTTAAGACTTTTCTACACAACATAGGAAAATTGCACAACTCTTGACTTGCGCCACTTGTATATATTGTATATAAGATCGACTTAAGTCACCCGCGGAAGTATTATCGTACATGTAATGTCCCCTAGACCGAATTTCGGCCACGGCGGCCAGTCTTAACGGAGATTGGCCATCTGCGCAGGAGATAGTATAGTGCACAAGTGTGTGCGCAAACATGAGTGCACTCTCTATTCCCTAACTCTCATGATCCAATGGGAAGGTAATCCGACACGACTGGAGAGGGATCGAGCGCAGGACCAGCAGTTTTACGTACTTTCCGAGGCACAGGGGTGTCTAGCACCGCCAACTGCCTAACTCCGAGCTGCTATTGAGATTTCTTAACAGAAAAAAGAAAAACTGTAGGCGTGAATAGTTTTCACATGTAGGAGTCGACCCTGTCGTATATCTATCAGAGATAACTTAATACAGCAAACGCATTAAGTAAGCTTAAACTCAGCAAGAGGATATAAGTAATAAGCTATTTGGTTAAGTGACCTATAGACTGATCTTGTCTAGTCTTTACTGATATTGAATAACTATTGAATCACTATAACACAATTCATCGCTATTGCATCAATTGAGCTACATATCTGTACTACCTATGCTAATAAACACAGGTTTACGCGCAACATTCGACGGATCACGGCCCGTTAATCAGCGCGTACTCAACGTCACAGTCCGCTGTATCGAGTGCGACGTCCCTAGATACGAGCCATTGAAGCTCTACGAATACTACAGAATTGTATCACAAAGCTTCATCGGACAGGGCGGCGACGGTTTTTCTGTGAGTGACCGTTGACAATAGTCTAATTATTCCAATGAGTATATATAAAAGAGTCTACCCACTACCCCGTCTCATACCATGACCGTGCTATGACAGTGCTAGGAACGTGTTAGGCAAAAAAATATTCTTTGTAAGGAAATGTATAAGACTATGCCCACTAGACCGTTCCGTCACCGACAAGCAGTTCCTATAGCTGGGCGTATCGTCTTGCTTTTCGTATCTGATACGTTCCTAGCACGGTCATGGTATGAGACGGTGTAGTGGGCAGAGTCCTTTATACGTGAATGTTAATATCCTTTGAAGTTAGACTAGATTGTCTTCTGATAAGTTTTGTGTTAAATCAAAGGAATACATTTAAAAGGAATAAAATAAATTACCGCTTCGTAATGTAAACCAAAAAGACAGAATGTCTTATTAATGGCTGGCAATATTACTTAAATAAGTATAATAAAAAAATAATAATGTAATTATTTATATTTTTTGACGATAGCGCAGTCATGAAGAATATCACAGTTTAAACAAGAAAAACATTATGGAAATAAAAAATAAAAATGTAAATGTAATGTATTTTGACAGCAGCACATTTATAAAGAATGACACAGTTCAATCAAGAGAACACGATTTTTAATTAGTAATAAATAATTATTTATTTATACCAAATTACAACATCTTAATTGTTTATTATTTTAACATTTTAATAAGCAGCGATAGCTCAGTGGGGAGACCAACAGACTTCAATGCAGAGGGTCTCGGGTTCGAACCCACGTCGCGCACCTCTGATTTTCGGAAGTTATATGACTTTTCGAAATTATGTGATTGACGTATTGATTGACAATTATAGCCTGCTTCGTGCCTCGGAGAGCACGTTACGCCGTCGGTCCCGGCTGCCATGAACATCTATGGTAGTCGTTATTGGGAGAGTGTCGACACAGAAGATCCCACTGGTTCGAAGTGTCACCGGTCTGCACTGACTGGCTCCCACATAAGATAACATTTTAATAACATACATACATACGGTTGTACAGATTGTGACATATTCTAGTAAAACTAACTCTTATACTAAGCAATGCTTGTGTGAAATCAGCACAAAAACAACATGCATCCGAATCAAAAGTAAAGAAACATAAGAATAAAAAAGATTAGTTAGCTACGAAAAAGTTTACTATCTCATTAGCTAGATTCAAAAGAACAAAGAAAAATACTTGTAGTTGTACGCTAAAAGCAATACATTTTCTGATATTGGGTAGGCTGCGCATTACGTTAGTCTTCCCATTAACCGTTTCAATATAAGCCGTTTCATCAGCTTAATAATGCCCTTGTACTATACCTGAAGTCGCACTGGTCCTCGACGCATCGCCGTCGCGCGTCGCTTCAAACAGAATTATAGATTTAAAATAAAATTCGTTCCCAACGTAAATCACAATCTAAGGTCTCCGTACACGACTATTCATCAATACGCCACTGTGAACATAGAAAATACGCCGTTTTAGTCGCTGCTTTACTGAAATTACATGATAGATGGCGATTGCCACATTCCGAACCATTTATCAAGAAGTAGTAAATTCCAATAGATATATTAGATAGCTACTTAAACTTGACATAATATGGTTTTAGATTAATGTATTAAGTTCAGTTTTGTGGTGGCAATGTCTATTTTCTAGAATAAAACTTTATAACTCTTGCACACGACTCAGATAAAACATGCAAGTTAGGCGCTTGATCGTTGTAAGACTCCCGCGCAAGTAGCCTGCGTAAATAGCTAACTCGCTTAGGCCGCGCGAGCTATTGGCAAAACAAGCATGATTATACATAAACTAGTCGACCAACAATTTCACCTTGATGCCAAGCTTTAGTACGGATATTACGAACTAATGTCAATAAGTTACATCTACAAGTTAATATTAGCATAATATTGTATACATAATGCAAACCATCGAAATTTAATCTCTTGACGCGAAAGTGCCGTATTTCGTGAGACATTTTCGTTAAAGGCTGAACATCGTACTTTGGAATATTAGATAAGTATTTGCTGATAGTAAAAGTATTATATTACGTACTGATGTATGATATGATAAAAGTATCTTTAAGTCTGGCATTTCACAAACATTTAAGGATAATACTTTTTTGTAGTTTTTTGTCTTTGGCGTGTACTTGGACAATATAATCGTAAAAGATGCACAATATCAGCCTTGTTCGTAAGCTATCTTACTGTGGAGTCTTTTTGTCAGTTTCAGACATATTAGTGCATAGCCTTTACGCTGGCCTAGTGTAAGCAACTGTCTCACTTTTTTAATAGAATTATGGGGCATTCTGAGGCATATATATATTATATTTTCTCATAATGATTCCCTTAGCAAAATAGATACATAATAAAAAAATACCTACGTACATAATTTTAAACAGATCGAGTTGGCTGTTAATAGTTTTATAGAAATAACGGCTCAGTGGAGATAGCTTTTCAATAAATATATTGCGTATACAGGTTTTTGGTGCACACTGCACAAAAATTGTTTTGTGCTTATAATTAACTTTCAGCTGACATGGCACTCACTAAAAGCCTATATAGCCTAATAACTTTTAACATATTGATTCCCTTGTAGTACACGTAGAAGAAAATCTACTGTACGTCACGTGACATAGCGTATTCTGGCTTGATAACACTTTAGTCCTTTCCTTGCAGGCTTGCGTGTAGTTCTTGACGGTGCTCGACCCTTAGGCCAGCGTGTGGTTGGTATAACTGTACGTTGCATAGAATGCGACGTACCCAGATACGAACCGTTGGTACTCGACAAGTACTATAGGGTTGTTTCTACCGACTTCATAGGGAACGGCGGAGGTGAATATACTGTGAGTTCAAACCAAAGTCACAAAAAATTTGGCGTCAAAATTTATTGTTAGTGCCGTCATGTTTGAGGAGACAAAATAAAACTGACTACGATATTGTTTAATACCCCTATAAACAGCAATAGGGGCTTTTGCAAGCTTATTTTCGTAGGCAGAAGTATCTATTTATTTAAACCTTTATTTATATTTATGACTGCGATATTTTTGTCAGCCTTTAAAAACACATCTGACTTTTATCTAAATTACATCCAATGATCTAAGTAAAACTTCAAAGGATATCAGCAATAAATAATTTCCTTTCAGAGTCATCATCGGCCTTTAGTGTCGGTAATCGGCGTTTCAGATTATTTTAAAAGTTGGACGCACGAACCAAACTCTTCATTTTGCATTTCATATGCAATATGAAGCGTCTTGGTCTTTAACTTTAAAAGTCACAGAATCGCGTTGCCTCATTGACAGGGATACAAAAACCAACAATATCGCAATTGAATCTAAAATAACGCATAACATTGTGCAACATCAACTTAGTCACAAAAAAGAACATTGCATGTACAAAAAGAAGCTAAACTCTTTGGTCTATACTGGTGATTTGGTTCAGATACCAAAATCCTTGCAGCAAATTATTTGGTGCAAGTAAAAACTGCACAATCATTGTAAACCATTGTTTTAGAACTATAAGCTGTATTTCATAAATTCTTTCATTTTAATTTATTGTTTTACGTTCGGTTTGGTATGGTGACGGGAGTTGTAAAAATTGCTGTCAATTATTATTACAAAAGAACTTTTTAAAGCCATTTGATGAAGGCCATCGTTAATGCAAGTAACATTATAACTACGCCTTAGTTCTTTATTCATATTTAAAAGGAACTATGCAACGATTATGCAATTGATATAGTTGAAAGAAGAAGTTGGATTCACTAAATTATAGTTGGTCAGCTTAATGCATTCCCAGACAAAAGTCATCGACCTAGAAACAATTAGATTGTCTACCTTACGCTTGTAAGTAATATGACTTGTGTTAAACATTTCAGATGCTAAGTGACAACCGCATTAATGTGGAAGTGGTTGGAGTTGACTACGATATCTTGATGAACTACATACGATTGCAAACGCCTGTATTTGCAGAAGCAGATGGCCGCATGCAGATTTCAGACGCTTGCCTTGTGTAGACACGCTTTACAAAATAGGTCACTTCTTGTACGAAGGTTTCTACCTATAGTGTTGTGAATAATATTGTAAAATATAATTTTGATACAATATATTTATTTACATTTTTCATGTGTGTTTTACTATATTTTCAAGCATTTAATACTAGTGTGTGCAGTGTATTCAATTATGAAGTTAATTTGGTTATCAAAGAAAAACATTCTAAACAGTCATAACGTAGAAAAAAACAAAGCAATATCAATTTATATATTTTTTTACATAAAAGTGACAAACTTCTATGTATATGCAAAGCATTTGAAGATATACGCATTAATCGTTGTTAGATTCTTGCATTTTATACATTTTCTTGATATAATATTAGTATAATATTATATTATTGGTCTTAATCGCGTTGATCATTATTGAAAGGTCGCTTCGATCGACTTGCATCAATCGTGTTCACCGATTGAATGATGAATATGCTAAGCTTGGAGCCAAGTTCCATGGAGTACGATTTTAAGCAACTACCTTTACTGGTTCATTTTCATTCATACGTATTGCCAAAAGCTAATACCGTATCGATTCTTTAAACAGCTGTCAAAAGTACAAAAGTTGCAAAAATAAAAACAAATAACTCAAATAAAAATAAAACTATTATCCTGCCCAATTACAATATTATAAAAAAGTCATGCATAGTAAAAAATACTCAAACAAGATTTTCAACTAAAGATTTTTATAATAAGTGCAAAAATAACGGCTCGAGAAACGAAGTAGACTCTTATAAATTAATTGCCATAATAAATTATTCAGTGATATTATTACGAGTGGAAATTTTTCATATTGGCTCCTAGCCACTGTGATCCGATGCAATTCATACTAGTCGGAAAAATATTCGTGCTGGATACATATTAAGTATGTGAGTTCCCATACTTTTATAAGACAACATTAAATTTTACACTGATGTTTTAGTGTCAAAAACTTTGTTGACAGCTGTGTTCTGCTGTCACGACTCGACGTCAGAATGTTAATATTCTGACGTCGTATCATTTGCCTATAAGGTGACACTTTATCAAGCGCTTCGGTTTATTTCATAGCGGGCTAGAATGTCTAAAATAAGTTTAAACTCCATATTATACTGATACTGTAGTTGTGAGGATATAATTATATGTAGTTTTAGTCCTGGCTGTACATAACACTAATGGAAGTTGATAAAAAAATCCAGTACTTTCAATATTATCCTGAGGACTGGTCAATTAGACTGCTCGAAATAATGACTTCTAGTGACTTGAGAACTTTGACATTGGAGGAATAACAGCTTAAAATAACAAATTTCTTAAAAGGCTTTATAGGTATTGACACCTAGGCAATACTTTTAAATCATCCTACCTGTTTACGTAGACTTATCGAGTTGAGCACTCATAATTCGTCAGCTATGTTTAGGATACATGCAGGTTTATTAGTATTATTGACTAGACATGTCTAGCAATTGAAAACGCTATTAAAAACGTCCTGATAGAAACCTCTCGTATTGATTTATCGATCAATAAATAACATTTGGCCATACCAACATCAGGTAATATCCAGTCCATGCAATAATCGATATCGGTATATAATCTATGGATTTTAAATCAGCTCATATAAAAAGCATTACGAGTACAAAAAAAACGATTAGTCACAGCTAAAAAATCGTTATTCATCTTATTGAAAAAGTTATTTTAATGGAGCGCGAATGATTTTAATATTCGTAGTCAGGTCTCGAGAAAATGAATCGATTAATTTAGCTGCTGGAAGTGCAGGCCAAATTTGTCATGTCATGTATGTTAAACGATTTTCATTCGCAGACTCGCTTTATACTTAATAGAACTGAGCATTTTCTGCTCGTAATAGGTACTTTACTTATTTGCGAAAAAATTCTTGAAATACCGGTTGGAGTCTTTAAATGTAGTTGTTAAGAAACAAGCTGTAGGCTTATCAAGTTAGTACAGTCAGTAATAGAGTTATGATAGCAAGTCCAATTAAAAATATATCGTAATGCCTATGAATGTAACATCATACTTAGATTGTGTGTATTATAAAATTGAGGAAATACAGTTAGCCTTAAGCTTTTGTATTTTTCTGTTACTTTACGCTGTTAATTAGTAAACTCGTGTAATTGTAGACAGGCCGGTGCGGCTTGTCTATAATTGCACGATAAGTTTGCAATCTATACTAATATTATAAATCTGAAGAGTTTGTTTGTTTGGTTGGATGTGTTAATCTCAGGAACTACTGGCTCGAATTGAAAATTCTTTTGGTCTTCGACAGCCTATATATCGAGGAAGGTTATAGGCTATATTACATAACGCTGCGATCCATGAGGGCGGCGCAGTAATCATTAACGCGGGTGAAACCGCAAGCACAGCTAGTATTTTATATATATCGCATCACTGTTGATAAAGACGACAGAATTCCATGTTTACATTTTATATAATTGGGAGTAGCTCACTATCATAAGGGTCATATGTCGTCGAACTATACAAATCAGACGCAATATTCAGTAGTTTGCTTTATTAATATTTACCTTGTAGTTGTGATAATTAAATGGATATAAAACCATCACAGGCAAAGTGACATTTTGCGCAGTTAAAAGCTACGGTTCTCATCTCATTATATGCCGCCGGTTGTAGCTGCAATATTTGATAAATTAACTACAGTGGTTATGTAATATCGAAATCTATGTAATAACTGATATAAGATATATTTAAATGAAAATAATAATAGCCACTTTTAGTTTAAAAGTAATAATGCATAAAACTATCCATAAAAACTTATTTATAGACATTTATATTACAACATATTAAGTCATATCATATATTTATGTGGAAGCATTCACTTTTAAATTATTATATTTAGAAGTAAATGCTCTTACTCTCTCTTACTGTTGCTGTGCCCGATAGGGCCAATAATTGTTACCAAACTTAACTAAAAGTACATCATGAAATACAATAAATTTGAAATTGAAATTAACTTAGAAACATGTTAATTTTCTCTTCTTTTTTTAAAATGACTGCTCTAGTTTTAATGTAGCCCTGTTTCCATATTACCTTACAAGCACAAATAACAAAAAAAAAACACCCAAACTCAGAACAACTATTTGTAAATGAAGCTGATGTTTGTCCCGTCTGGGGGTCGAACTCACAGCACGCACATGAACAGTGTCAAAATAAGCCATTAAACCATCAATGCAGTCTATTAAGTTTATAGACACTGAAAGTGGGGAGCAAAACCATATCTATTTTTGATATCCAAAATATAATTTGTATAGTCTGTAACCTTCTGCCACATGTTACATTGTCACGGCTATCCGTATCGATTACAACAACGCCAGAGGCATTTTGGTTTCATATTTGGTTGGAGGTTTGATGCAATACTCGCCTGTCTTCTTTTCACATAGCTTGTATTATTAATTCTGATTTCCATCCGTATCATTTTAGTTTTATACCCCACTGAAAATCCTACACAAAAATGTTCAGCTTTCAACTCAATGTAATTAAACAAAAATTTGAATAACCTTGTTTTAATCATAAAGCTTTATTGTTTGAAAACAGCACCGCAGTACAAAGGCATAGAAACACACGTCATTTGCCACATAGAATCCAATATTGTTATACAGGGATGACATTGTTATATGATTCGAATTATTATGAGTCATTAAGAATTACCAAAATTTTGATACAGGACCAAACAAGTTTCGAATTTCGATTTACTATTATATTAATATTGATTCTCGTATTCAGTCGTTATGCAACAGTTAAATCAACTTGAGCACTTATTTCGATAGAAAAATTAATTAAAAAAAATTTCAACGCAACAATTTGTCGTCGTGATAAATAAACGACATCAACCAGACAATACTCGTGCAATAATAGGCAAAAGTGAGTTCTTATAGATAAGGAGGCAATAGCATTATAATTTTAATTTTGTTGACACTATCTATTTTGTTTAGTTTAGTTAAGCACGCCCTGTTTTATTATTCTATTAGAGTTACACAATTATATACAAGTATCAAATTTTTTTTTTTTATCCTCTAATAGGCTCGCGTTTGACCGCGATCTCACCTGATCTTAAGTGTAGATGCAGTCGACGATGGAGCACGCTTGCCTAGAAGATACCTATTCACTCGCGACTTGAAGACACCCAGATTGTACTCATCGGGAAACACAGACTTAGGTAGCGAATTCCACTCCTTAGCGGTACGCATTATAAAATTGGAAGCAAATCGCTTCGTGCGTAAATGTGGTATATCCACCATGTACCTGTGTCGCTGGCCTGATTTTCTGGTCGTCCGATGGTAGAATGGGGAAGGAGGAATCAAATTATGCAGTTCCTCTGCACTCTCTCCGAAATGTATCCGATAGAAAACCGAGAGACTAGCAACCTTACGACGATGCTCCAAGCTTTGGAGTCGTGTGTTGACCAATTGGTCATCGCCGATAAGTCTCCTGGCCTTCCGCTCAATTGACTCCAAAGCCTCCAGCTGATATTTTGCAGAGCCATCCCAGAGGTGAGAACAGTACTCCATGCAGGACCGAACCTGTGCTTGGTACAAATTAAGCAAATGTTCCGGCATGAAATACTGCCTCACCTTACTGAGGATGCCCAGCTTTTTGGCAGCTAGTTGGGCTCTTGCCTCAATATAGGAGCCAAAGTTAAGGGTTAGAGTCAATGTCATACCCAGAAGCTCAAGGCGATTAGTTATCGGCACGGATACATCTCGGAAAGTTGGAGCTAGTTGGAATGGGCTCTTTTTTGCGGAAAAAGACACGCCTGGGTCCTAGAAGCATTGAACTTAACCATGTTGGCAAAATCAAAAATATGCTTATTTATGTAGCTCACAAAGTAGTATTTCTGAACGGCAAAGTTACACTTATTAATGTGAATTTACATTTGCCTGTCGTTATGTTTAGCTATGCAAAAGCATAAAACCTATGCCAATGAGAAGAACTGGCAAATAAATGCGCCGCTACTATTTTCATCGGCACCTTTACATAATTAATTGCTTTACAGTTCAGTTCATATTTAAGGAGCATGTTACACAACATACTCACAAAACGTTAAACCTATAAGATAACTTTTCATGTTAGCCTCTTATAGTAGTAGTGCGGTAAATTGGAGCATCCACTTACGTATAGATAGAGCAAAATCAACGCCTGATGATATTGTAATCGAAGATGAAAACTGCTGAGATTTTTAACAAATTTATCAAATGGATTCTGTTCTGTAAAGTCAACCATCAGCTCCTCAACTAAAAGAAGTCTTTAAAAATATTTAAGAAAGCAAGTTTCACAGCCAAGGAGAACAATTAAAAACAGTTTTCTTTTCAACACTGCACACTATTTTTACTTCTTTTCTCAGTTATTTTAACCCCGTGTTGCGCAAAAGAAAGAAAATAATGCGAACACTGAAGTTTTCTCCGAACAAATATTGTTTTTAAATTATAAATGTTTTGCTTAGTACTTAATTATTGTTGCCTTGCTTAGTAAACAATTTTTTAAATTGTGTTTCATAGTATAAGTTAAATTCAAGCTGGACAAAATATAAAACGTCGTTTAAAAAAAAGGATCACTTTTGTAGTATTTCTCACTAGTATATCTCTTCTTATAATATAATAATATTCTATAACATACACGCAACACCATCTAGCCCAAACTAAGCAGAGCTTGTACTATGGGTTCTAGACAATGGATAAACATACATATACTTTTTTTTGTAATTACATACTTATTATATGTAGAAACACCCAGACCAAGACAAACATCCATGTTCATGCACACAAATGTTTGACTTGTGCGGGAATCGAACCCGCGACTTCAGGCGTGGCAGTCAGTTACACTAACCACTACGCGATCGAACAATTTATAATCACGACTTGTTTTAAGAAATTTACAAAGAAAACTGCCGTTCTCGACATAATTCCTGTGTCGCGGGAGACAGGAATTATGTGCTGGAGTTAGGCCTAAGCTAGGCCAAAAAAAAAACCCACACTCGAAACGACTATTTATGGATTACACAAATGTTTGTCCCGTGTGCGGATCGAACCCACAACACTCGGTGCAGTGGCCAGGCGACCACTTCAACCACTGCGCCATCCATCCAGTCAACTGAAATAAGTAAGTTAAATGTGATTCTAGATTATTAACAGAAAACCTAGTGACACTTTTCTCGGCCCAGAAATCAAACTCGAGACATGGAGGTCTCGGATTCAATAGCAGTATATTTCAGTACCGCAGCGCCATAGAGCCTTTTAGACTTATATGAACAGCAAGGCACATAAATTGAATGTGTATAAGGCATTAATTATGAACGGAGTTTAATATTTATACTCATTTTTGCCCCCTTTTTTGGATTATAGACCCTTTGCCCATTTAAGTACTCTTGACCACAGTAGTTAAAGCTTGAAAGCGTTACAAATAAACTCACATTCGCAGTTATAATATTTTAGTTAGTATTTAAGATCTCACCTCTGACTTTCAGAAGTTATAAGACTTTTCGAAATATGTACGTATTGATTGACAATTATCGCCTGCTCCGTGCCTCGGAGAGCACGTTAAGCTGTTGGTCCCGGCTGCCATGCACATCTATGGCAGTCGTTATTGGGAGAATGTCGACACAAAAGATCCCACTGGGTCGAAGTGTCACTAGTCTACACTGACTGGCCCTCACGTAAGATACATATATATGTACATACATACTAGTATTTAAGATTGTGACGATATTTGTTACTTATTACATGGAATAGATATGGGCGTATGAGGTCCTCAGTACTTAGTAGTAGTCGTCCCAACGGGCACAACACATACAACACTAAATATACATAGGTATATAAAATATGTATAATGTTTGTTTCACAAATGGTACGTGATTCAAATACAAAGCTTACCGGAAAACTGCCTCAGGTAGTTTGTACTCCATCGCGTTATAATAATTTAACTAAAGTAATGTGTTTGCAGGTATATATACAAGTAAAATATTTTCAAAATTACATACAGTCATAGTCTCTCATTCATATTCCCGGTAAAGTTGTCAGAGATAAAGATATCACACCTATATTTTGCTAAATAAGGATTTAAGTTCGTGGCTCCTAAAATATTTTCTGGCCATAATAGACGGCGAACCTGTTGCTGTTTTATGGGCACAGTTTCAGATTACATGCTGAATACTAAGAATTAATCATCAGAAAAATCCAACACTACTTTGCCCGCATGCATAGCAGCGCCATTTACGCCTGCTGTTCATTGAGGTAGTTACAAAGTTATATCTGTGCTAAACTAAATTTATGAATTTATGAGGGTTTCGTAGTTATGATATTACATAACTGGTTTAAAGGATTGTAATAACGACGCAAAATTTTATTAAATCAATATTTTAAACCAGTAAAACTTTATAAAAATGGATAAAGACTGCCATGAATTGCGTTTGACAGAATAAATTAGCTGCACAAAGCACATCTTTCAATGGAGATTAATATTTCTTGACCTTTGATCGCTCTCAACCAAGTTGTTAAGTGAAATCATGGCAGAACTGAACAACAACGTGCACTTAACTATAAATATGCATTGTGGACTACTATTATCTTAAATTATAGGATTACATCCGGCTTTAGCTTACTAAAGTTTTTAAATACGAAATGCATTATTAGATTCATAAGTTATTACTTAAGTTTCTATAACCTTTACTAGAAATTTGCATAGTGTTTTTTCCTGATTAGTCTTGCAAGTTTGGTATATTGCGGGGTTAAATATTTGCATTCAGTTATATTTGATATATTTATTAACAACCACAGGAAACGTTTCATATATTTTGTTGTATCTCTTTTATTTTAGGGACTATATCTAATAATGATTTCGACGAAACGGTCCTTAAAATATTAACAGACTTCAAGCGGATCAGTAGTTTGAGATATTGTAAATCGCTATATATAAATCTTAATATAGTTGTATATTTTGCTTATATCAATATCACTAGACTTGCAAACTGCCGACTTTCCACACATTTCGTTTAGTTGAAGTTACAAGTTGCTAGTGTTCTTATTAAGTTGAAGAAATTAATAAGAACACTAGCAACTTGTAACCTAAATCGACAAAATATTGAGAGCATACCAAATAAATCAAATCGTTATCTATTACCGAACTAATTGACCTACTTAATTGTCTATCTATGTGCTACCACATACTCCTCCAACAAAAACTATCTGCAAAACTACACAATATAAAGTCTAAGAGTAGGTACGCTTCGACCGCTAGTTACAGAGATGCAATGTCCCATGAAATTGCACCGAGCTGGCCTTTGAAAACTTCCAACTGTTATATATGGAGACAGCCTTTAAATAATGCTTTGTTGTCTGAAAAAGTAGGTAATAGTTGCTTAGCTCATACTAATTGTAATCTAAGAGAATTACTTTGTTGTAGCTTGAGAAAAAGATTAAGTAAAACAGAAATTGGTTTGATTGTAGTATGGTTTTAATAAAATTCTTTGAAGTTAATATGACGTTGTTTTTACTATTGTATATGGGAGTTAAATAAATTGTCTCTGTGCGTGTCTATTTTTTTAATGTTTGTAAAGCTCTCTTTTCTGGTTATTGGGATAACTGACACGAACTGCACGGATAGCGTAATTGTCCAAGTGGTAACCTAGCCATTGCTACTTTGCCGAGTATTGCGGTTTTGATCATGGCGCGGGACAAAAAATTGTATGATGCACAATTAGATGTTCCGAGTGTGGGTGCACTTTGTGTCCGTTTTTTGAATGTTTGTAAAATCGCCCGCGATACAGGAATTATTCCTAGTATAAAAGATATATTTATAAAAATAAAAAGTTGAATAAAGGACGCTACGAATCTGAATAACTATATTATGTGTATCATAGAAATATTATTCCTACGTCGTGATCTAATTAACACTAACGGCATTGATAACGTCAATACTAATACTATTGTGCTTTACATGCAGTATGAGATATATGCTGCTAAACGTCTTCTCACGACGATCCGTGGTTATCGTCATTATGGATAGTGTATGTTTTCACAAATTATCGCGTACAACTTTTTCCATATTATGCCGGTGCTAGCACAAAAACACGCACAATTCAACTTAAGAATAACAATTTACTGGCGTTTCTTTTAAAGAGAATCTAGAGCTACACACAATAAGCCGCAAGACGATATATATGTGTGTTACGGTGACGTAGATATGTGTGTTACGGTCGCCTATACATGCGGCTACCAATTACGTTCGTCGACACCCACACACCACATACATGCACGGAGTAATTCATAGACTTATTGAATCTGGTTTCACTTTGCGTAGGCGTGCGCTTCAATGTATTTATTATTCTATGGACCTACCTGTATTACGTGGAATATATTATTACTATGTGAAAATAATAATGTCCTCCAGACCGAATTTCGATCACGGCGGCCAGTCTTAGCGGAGGCTGGCCATCTGCGCAGGAGATATTATAGTGCTCAAGTGTGTGCGCAACCCCAAGTGCACCCTTTGTTCCCTAACTCTCATGATCCGATGGGACGGTAATCCGACACGATCAGTGAGAGATCAAACACAGGACCAGCGGCTTTACGTGCTTCCCGAGGCACAGGGGTATTTAACACCGCCAACTTCCTATCTCCGGCCTGCTATTGAGATTTCTTAACAGAAACAATCAATAACTTTTTCTTGGCCCGACCCGGGATTAGAACCGAATGGTAAACTTAGTACTAGTGATGAACGTATGAACGTAGCGGATGTTGACGTAGTGCTTCTCATTGGCCAATCGATGCGCAAGCGACACCGCCTTCATCGTTGCCGCTTTGAATTTCGATCTTTTTATGTTGGCAACTATTTTGATTAACTGTTATTAAAAAAATGTACTGTTTTATTTTAATCCGCCTGGCCTCTATTTCACGCCATTTTAAACTTCGAATTCAAAACGAACAAACTCTTTAATTACTATTGCTAAGTAAATTCAAATGTTGTTAAACACGATACGACATCTCACAGTTCTAATACTCAATTAATTCAAAGCGTTGCTCTCAAATAGGCTTTCACAGCCGTATTTGATTAATTGCCTTCCAATGAGGAAGTAACAGTTTAACCCTCTACGTTAAATATGTACAACGGGTGTAATTACTTTATTAGTTCTATTTCTTGTACTGAATAAGTAATTCTTGATTGGAAGACATTTTAGGAAATGGGTTTTATTTTGGATTTATTTGTATAATTGGATTATAGACAACTAGCTCACTCGTCACCCGCTGTTTTACCCACGTTTATGATTAATGTTATATGTGTGGCTTCTAGCGTGATGTTACAAAACTCCATTCTTTCACAAGACTTGGGCTTTTAAAATGCAATAAGATTTATTTAAATCCGAAGTTTTTTTTATTTAATAGTTTCTAGAGAGAAAAAAAACTGCTTTATTATCTAATAGCATAGGTTATAATAGTATTTAAATTGTAGGGTAAATACATTGAGCTTGTCAATATTCAGACAGAGAGACAAACACAGTTTCTTACACACCGTGTCATTCACACACGTCACTCAGCACAGATTAATTTTGACAAGTCGGTATACAATTATTTTTATAACAGCAATTATGTTTTAAACAGAAGTATTAGTATAAAATTGTCTTCTGTTTACGCGAATATTATTCATTGAAATTAAACTACTATATACGGATTTTATCGCGTTGTTTATTTGACACTTTATTACATAATTTTGAAAACTGTTACACTACTTTTACTTTTAAACTTTACTTTTAATTTTTAAGCTAATTAAATTATTATTAAAGGAAGTGTAAAATTAAATTAAATCTAAACAGTTTTAATAGATTTAATAATAATTTAATTAGCTTAAAAATTTGTAAAGTTTAAAAGTAAAAGTAGTGTAACAGTTCATACACAAGATTTACCAAGATTAATTTTACAATTTTATTTTTGTACAATTATTTTTATAATATATAAAAATAAAATTGTAAAATTAATATATTTTATAATTAAAATAATAAGGTTTTTTTTATACTGCTATGCTGGCAAACAAGCATACGGCAAGTGGTAAGTGGTTATGGACATCTGCAACACCAGAGGCATCACTTGCGCGTTGCCGACCCTTTAGGAAGTGGGTAAGGGGAAAAAGGATGATTGGGCCTCCGGCACTCTCACTCACCAAACGAAACGCAACAGTAGGAATACTGCTATTTCACGTCGATATTCTGTGAGAGGGTAGTGCTTCCCGGGTCGAGCCGGCCCATTCATGCTGAAATCAGCGAGGCTCTACTACTCTAAAAGATTATGTTAGTAAAAATTTTCGTTTCTATTACTCTTTTTTTCTTCTTTTTCAATCAAGCATTTAGGTTGCGGTTGTAGTATGTAGTTCAATGTCAATTTTGCAGCACAGTATGCACCCTCACATTAGAACACAAATCCAAACCAATATCTAAAATTCACAAAACACATCACAAATTAAATTCCAATTATCAAAACGAAATATGTAACTATGTATTCTGAAGTAATATTTGCTTTCCATTCCAATTCTGCACGAAGTTCATTCATATCTAACCGTCGTACATCACGAATAGTTGGTAGTAATCCCACTTGGAAAGTTGAAGCACTCAACATTCCTAGCCTATGTTCACAATCAACTGAGACCCAACTTTTCCCATTATCTGTCCCGTGTTATTTTACCAACTGAACGAGCCGTGTGTATTGTTTTTTATTTCTATTAAACTTTTGCTTCATGAAGAAAGTAAAATGTACTGTTTTAGTTTTAACTAGTGTCATGTTTGTTTGTGCCCTTTTGTTTTGTAATGGAACTTTAACGTGGTGTGTTTTAAGGATGCGTCTCATAACGTATAAACTCATTTGGTCTAATTTCATTTTATTATCGTTCATAAGATATAATCAACGTGAGATATACCAACTGTTGATATAATTTCTTTACATATAACATTTATTTATTCTAAACCTTAATTAGTATAACGTTGTTTGATATAACGTTTATGTAATCGAAAATCATTTGGTCTAACGTTTAATATGTATATTGTTTATTTAATCGAAAATCATTAGGTCTAACGTTTATTATATATAAAAAACGTCATTATGGTTAACACCCCGACTCAGAGTACCCCGACTCGGATAGGTTAGGTTAGAAGGCTAAGGCTTCGCTCCGCTTCGGGAGCGAAGCTCCCACTTCAGCCTTCGTGTTTATTTTTTTTAAACCACCCGATATAGGAGCCCCACAAAGCGGGGCTCCTTCGACCTATCTTAGCGCAGGTAGTACTAGTTATGTTTAATATGTTTGTCGGCCTCGATGGCGTAGTATTTAGTGTAACCGACTGACACGCCTGAGGTCGCGGGTTCGATTCCCGCACAAGTCAAACATTTGTGTGCATGAACATGGATGTTTGTCTTGGTCTGGGTGTTTCTATGTATAATATGTACGTATTTACAAAAAAAAGTATATATGTATGTTTATCCATTGTCTAGTACCCATAGTACAAGCTCTGCTTAGTTTGGGCTAGAAGGTGTTGTGTGTATGTGGTAGAATATTATTATTATTTTATTATATCTTTAAACAATAACAAACCAGCAAGCTGAGGAATATGGTGTAAGGTTTTTTTTTAATATCACTTTCAAGGCGGGCGAAGCCACCACGCGCTATTTATGCAAATAACAATTTAAAAAGCAAATGGAGTCCGATTGGCATAATAAATTTTTCCTTTTTTATCTAAGTATTTTTCTTATTTTATCTTGCTTTCATTATTTTTTTTTAATAATATTGTCTTCTTTTTTTAATTTCCTTTAAACACATATGCCACAAACATATATAAGTATGTTATATACGCAGTAGCTCGCGCGACTTGTTGGTTTTTCCTGGCTTTTCACATTGCTGCTTGTGTGAAAGTTTCAAATAGCGATCGAGTCTTATACCGTCACTCAATCACTTTTTAAGATTCTTAGCTGCTCCTTGACAAGCCCAGCAACACTGTGTATGACATGAGAAACCAATCGGGGACTGCATTTATTCCCACAAATATACGGTATCTTCACCGATACCGTTTAGATAGAAACAGTTATATCTGTCAAAAAGATATCAGCTAAAACCCTTGGACTACTTTCCTGTAGTCAGAGACAAAGATCAGATGTTGTGCTATCAGTTACTGCGACCCAAGAAAATCCTTTATGGATACCCCCTCCCCCAGGGGGGGAAGGGTGGTTATGTGAGACTCTCCGCCTCTGAAGGGGGTCGGTATACACACTAAAAACCTGGGGTGAGCAGTCCCTCCGCCGACGGAGTGGGGTAGGATGGGGTCGCGTTAGCAATCCCGCCCCGGCGGTTGGCCCGGCTGATGGTGACCGGGCCTCAGCACCTGTGGAGGGAAGGTCTGCTCACCAAGGCCATCCCCCAGACGTGTGGGGCCGTGCAAGCCGGTAGAGAGTCCTCCGACTCTGTACCAGTGACCCCACTGTACAAGCGCGAAAAGGCGGGCAAATCGCCTCCTTCTCGCTCCCGTCCGTCTGCACCGGAGTGGGTCAGCGAGGAGGTTGTTCTCCCTGACCCTCTCCGCGGTCTCCTTCTGCACCATGACAGCTTCGCAGAAGGAGACCATTGCCTGCCACGACCTCTCACCGCCGAGCATGGCGTTGATCACGCTCGGCAGGGAGAGTTCTCCGCCTATTATGGCCGAAAGCGTGTGCCGCTGCGGCCCCCATGCGGCACACGCCTCCAGCGTGTGGAGCGCCGTGTCTTCCGGCGCCCCACACTCGTGGCAGGCCGGGGTCGCCTCCCGTCTCGCGATCTGGTGCAAATACTTTCCGAAGCATTCGTGCCCAGCAAGCACCTGCACCAGTCGAAAGGTCAGCGACCCGAATCGCCGCCCTATCCACCCCCGGAGGACCGGGCGAATGGCCTCCACCGTCCACTGGCCCGGGGAAGGTGCAGTGCCTCCATTAAGGTTTTTCAAAGTACGAGTGATTGCATAAGTAGTATTCGCTACCGCTACACCAATAAGGCGCTTAGGTTACAGTAACTGTTGGCTATCAAGCGAACCGTACTACGTTTACTTGCTACATGGCAGTATACATAATAATTTGTTACAAATCTACTGTCATCTTAACTAATATTATAAATGCGAATGAAGTTTACTTGCTTGTTTGTTTTTTATGCTTTCACGCTTTAACTACTTGACCGATTATTATGAAATTTTACATACACGTTGTCTAAAGTATAGAAAAAACAAAGCGTACCATTCATCCAAAAAAAAGATATGTTCCTGAGCGAAGCCGCAAGTAAAACCTAGTACAATATAATGATTTATCAGAATATGTATATAAATTAGCCATTTACATATTGAAATTCGCTTGATATTATTTTATCATGTAATAATGAATATCTTATCTGGTTTTATTATTAATGATATTAGTAGCTATATTCTAGTTACATAGTGCACAAGTGTGGATTACTGTGAAGATGTTGAAATTGTACTTGTTAATTTATTCCGTAGTTTTAGTTTGTGCCCAAGATGATAGATTTGCTTTGAATATTCTGCATTATAATGATTTTCATGCAAGGTACGTATACATATTGATATTACTATTGTTATGCAGAAATGCGGTTGTTGGTTCCTTTTCTTATCCTCCTTCCTTATCCTTCTTACATGCAGAAACGTTTATAATCACTGCTCCACTTCTGTAGTCATAGCGTAATGTTATATAGCTAATGTTAAATAATGTCTGAATACCGTAGCTTCCTAATGGTTTAACAATGATTAAAGTTAATAATAATAATATAATAATAAATGTTTATTGAAGAAAAGTGATTGCAGACAGATTTACAATAATTTCACATATAAATTACATTTGATTGTACATCTACAATTTTTTGGGTGGAGCGCTGTTCTCCTAGCTAGGCTACAAAATAACCTGTGTTAAGGAGATACAGTCCCGATCCCTCGATTGTAAGAAAGTAGGCTTGATTTGTTTGTAGTATATGTGTGACAAACAGTAGGCGGTGATTGTATAAGCTGCCATTTTTATTGCTATTTTACTTTAAATATATTTTTACATGTTGTGTGTGTATGTGGGTGTGTGTGTGTGTGTGTGTGTGTGTGTGTGTGTGTGTGTGTGTGTGTGTGTGTGTGTGTGTGTGTGTGTGTGTGTGTGTGTGCGTGTGAAACTATTTTGCCAAAAATGCTTCAGTATCATCATAGCTCAAGTTCAGTAAAAATGAACGTAAGGTCTTCTTACAGACAAAATACGACATTCCATATATTTCACATCTTGCGTTAATTTTGTTATAAAGATATGGGGCTAAATAAATAGAAAACCTTTTTATGAAAGCGAAAGGCGCAGGGGGTATCACACAAACCTTGTCTTTTCGGCGTTTAGTAATTTGTTTGAAGGGTGTTTTACGGTGTTGAAGTAAGGTTGTTTGTAAAATATATTGTTGTCTTACATTTAGTACATGCCATTCTTTGTATAATGTAGCGGATGGGAATAGGATTTGTCTAAAAGATGCTACTTTGAGTATTGCTCTATGTGCTATTTCTACCGGTTTTAAGATGGTTTTACCTGCTCCACCCCAGCAAGTGATGCAGTAGATAAGGATTGACTGGCATAAAGCGAAGTAAACGTTGCGAATAACTGTAGGGTTAGCGACATGCCTGAGAGTTTTAAAAATATATATTAATTTACGCAACCGGTTAGCAAGAGTGTTTGTGTGTGATTTAAAGGTCAGCGTTTTGTCTAATATAATACCCAGGTATTTAGTTTGATCTAATGCGGTTAGCGATGGACAGCTGCAGTGGATGTGGGGTTCGTTAAATGAAGAGTGTGCTTTAAGGATAATAGGTGCAGTTGGCTGAGATATTGAACTTAGAGAGAAGGTTATAAAATTTGTTTTTGTAGTATTGAGCGATAGTGTATGTGTGTGGAGCCACTGCAAGGTGATATCAAAGCCGAGTTGGGCAGTCGCTTGAAGCTCCATCCATGAGTTGGCAAAAAAGGTGATAGCGGTGTCGTCAGCGAAGGATACAACTTTAGCATTAGATAGATTAAGGTTACTGAGCTCGTTTATGAATATAAGGAAGAGCGTGGGCCCCAAGATACTACCCTGAGGCACGCCATACTGGATAGGAAGCTCTTCACTACTGTGGTTGTCAATTTTAACATACTGAGTACGATTTGTTAGGTAGCTTTTAAATAGATCTAGCTGAAGACCTCTGACACCGATATTTTCTAGTTTACGTAAGAGGGTCGGAACAGGGACTGTGTCAAAGGCCTTTGCTAGATCCAGGAATATAGTAAGAACTTTCTTCTTAGTCGTAAGCTTCTCTACTATAAAGCTGGTTAAGCCTTGTACGGCATCGCTGGTGGACTTGTTTTTGCGAAAGCCAAATTGATTTGGGGAAAGTAATTGGAAGTGTTCAAGGTACTGTACTAGTCTTGTGTTAATTAAGCGTTCGAGTATCTTTGATAGAGAGCTGAGTACAGCTATAGGACGGTAGTTATTTGGTATGGAACCGTCGCCACCTTTCAGTATGGGATGAATTATGGCTTTTTTAAACGGAGTGGGAAAAGTGGCAGTTTGAAAACACAGGTTAAAGATATGACTGAGAATAGGTGCAAGAGTTCGTGCGTATCTTCTCAAAAAGTTCTGAGAAATACCATCCCAGCCAACTGCAGCATTAGGTTTTAGAGAGAATATGGTACGTATAACTTCGTCAATATCAGTTTCTTCTAGTACAAATGATGATGTGCAAGAGGAGGCATGAGTGATGTGTAGTGTCTGGCTTTGGCTATTGGTAAGGTTATCTGCTAGTAGCTTTCCAATATTTACAAAATAGTCGTTGACGAGTGTGCAAGATTGTGTGGTTGAGCGTGATTGCGATAATAACTGAGATGAGGATGTTTTGTGTTGAGTTGTGTTTGTGATAGACTTGATGGTTTCCCACAGTTTCTTGGGATTATGTGTTGCCTTATTTAATTCTGCAGTGTCATATTTGCGTTTTTCTTTCTTTAATATGTTTGTGCAAAAGTTTCTGTATCGTCTGTATGTGATAAGTAGTGTTTGATTTTGAGGTGATTGTTTTGATTTTCGGTGCAGGGTGTCTCGGTTACGTATGCAGCGTAGTAATCCAGGGGTAATCCAGGGCTTAATAATTCTTTTGGCTGCGGGTACTTTAATTGTAGTGGTACATTTTGTAAGTGCTGATTTAACTAAGTTTATACAATTTTCCGTAGCAATATTTGGGTCTGATATCAAATAAAGAGGGGCAAAATCAATATTGTTCATAGCAATGTCAAGTGCTACATAGTTAACCTTGTTCATAATTTTCTGAGGTGTCACATTTGGCCCTATTCGCTGTATAGACACTAATGAGGAACAGTGGTCAGTAAGCGTTGTGTCATACAATAGAGTTATTGTTTTAGACTTGGTTCGCAACATAACATGGTCTAAGCAGTTATTGGCTCGTGTTGGTTCAGTAAATGCTGGCAAAAAGCCGTGAAAAGCCATAGTGTTTAGATAGTCATGTGATCTTACATCAGTGGTGGTGGACTTAATATCTATGTTGATATCTCCCGTGATAATGACAGATTTGAAGCTAGATAGGGTGGCAAGTATATTACCAAGTGCAGAGAGAAATGTATGAATGTTATCAAGTGAAGGCGAACGATATATACACAGAATTGCAAGCTCTGTGTTGATTTTTACAATCAATCCAGTGGCTGAGCCGTTGAAGTCCGGTTCAGTATAGGTAGATATAATAGATGAGCTAACGTAAGCTACAACCCCATCACTTTGATTTATGTGTTTTGTTGTGTTGTATCTTGTATAATTTTGTAGCACGGGAAGATTAGCGTTGCTTGAACATCTTAACCAACATTCTGTCAAAATTATAAGATCACAATCGACTGGGATGCGATGAAGTAGTGTTTGTAAGTTAAGGAAGTTACAGTTAATGGACCTAATGTTTTGAGAGAGGATTTTCACGAATGATTGGGGGTGTTCTAAATAAGACAGAGTATGTTCTGGGATACATGTTTGGATTTCAGATACAGAAAGAATATCAATGTTTTCAATTAGATTACTAATATTATTAGTCACGACGAAAAAAGGCAATTAATTAAATATCGGGTATAAGGCAGTTTAATGGGCAAGTTTGATATGACTTTGGCATTAATGTGGTGTGCGTGTGGGTGTGACTTTTTGGATACAAGTAGTTTTGTCATGATGTGTATAAGCAATTTGGGTGAGAGGCATTTGTGTGTGTAGAAGTGTCGATTTATGGTGTAGGGTATGTTTTTGAAATATGTATGACTATTTTTAGTTAGAGTAAACATAACAAAAAAATTACAATTATAAAAGCAAAAAACAGAATTATAACTAGGATAAAAACTATTACAATTTGATATTATTACTAGTCATGCGCTATTTGCTACAGTTATTTGTTCCAATTGTGGTTCTGATTTAATGACGATGGTCTGGCTGTTAGTGTCCTTCTTCATCAGTATGCGTCCATTTGAGGTCCAGCAGTAGAGGTATTTGTTGGCCTTTGCAAAATTACGAGATAGATAAAAGAGGCGCTTGGAGTTGGTGGTTAGTAGGTCTGCAATGTACGTAGGAGTTTTAGGACCTATAATACCCAAGTTCATTGAATTCACCTTGTCATTAGGATGGTGTTTGTTGTACTCCCTAACAGCAGTCAAAAAATTGCTTTTGGTAAGAGTGTTTGTAAATTCAACGGTCAGCGACGAGTTATTTTGTTCTTTTTTTGACGGTTGTCGGGACACATCACGGATTTCAGACTTTTGGATATTCAGTTCCAGATGTTTCGAGAGCTGCAGTATGGCATCAAAGAGCATATTTTTGGTCTCATTCGATTTTTTCGGTACATTACGGAGTTCTACACAAGTTTTTATGTTAGACCGTTCAATCGAGTCAAGTTTCTCTTCGAGTGTATTTAATTTAATGGCCATAGTGTTACGTTCTTTTTCGAGACCTATAATTTTTGATTCCAGAGAGGTTAGTTGGTCGCCCACAAATGACACCGATTTCTCTATTTCCAAATTCGTTTCCTCTATCTTAGAATTTACATTTTTAATCTCTAATATATGATGCTCCAATTTATCTAATCGAGAGTTTTGTGAACGCATCATATTCTGTAACATTTCTTTTATTTCATTTTTGAAGTCGTCAAAGTTGTCTCTTATATTTTCGCTTGATGGGCAGCGGCGCTTGGCTCGTTGAGTAATATTTTCCGCGTTGAATATCGAAGGATTGTCGTCCTCTTCTAGGTGTAATTTCCGAATGTCAGACTCGGAACGTGACGGAGAGTGTTTAGTAGTAAAGTTGGTTCAATAGCTTTAAATTTATGCACTACAGACGTACAAATCTTTTAATTTTATCATCTTCGTGTAGATATTAGTAAAGACTAATTGAAATTTAAATAAGTGCGGTAATTCACTGTAATAAAATAATTGGGAAGAGTGGAACCCGCCACACATCTTGTTGCAGTATTTAACTTCGATCACAAAGAACGCGTCATTATATTTTGTGTTTGAACTGGAATACTGCAAGTTGGAGTACGTCCGGATCCCACAACTGTCCCTAACCGGAGAAGTTTGGTATTGTCATCCTTTCTCTGTTGCAATAGTTAGGGATGGGCAATCCCCGGGGTGCTTGGTGGGTATTATTATTATTATATTATTATTATTATTATTTATAGCCAAATAGTTTTGTACGCAGATTTTATCCTATTCTCACTTTGACCAATCAACTATAGTTTTTAAATTATGCCAAGATAGGTATCAGTTCAATGAATTATTTTGTAAACTAATCGGGTGATCATATATATACCTATATATGTATTCGTATATCTATCTCGTAATGGATAGCTACAAAATCATTGATTTTATACGTTTTACTATTTTACAACAGTATGTCAAAACTACATTGACAGTGATGGCATTATATTTTGTAAACGAAGCTAAGCCTCATACACTTTAAAGCCTGTGTCAAAAACATCATTGCAATCTAGTTTGATCAATGACGTTCTTAAAAGTAAAACATAATTACAATTACGCTTGTTGAAGACGAAAGTGTAAGCCTACACAGCATATAGGCATCGATTTTTATTGTTTTTGTATTCATATCGTCAGTGTGAAAACTTATCAATATAATTAATCTTGTATTCACTGTATATCACAATAATCATAGCAATCACACATCTGACACGTCATAGTAATGTAACATACCTTTGATTTTATATTTTTTATTAGTCGTATCATTGTGGTATATTGTCTTGGCACACCTGATGGTGACCGGTTATCATACCCTATGAAAGTTAGCAACAGCAAGCGAAGTCTTTTTTTCTTAACCCTTTTGCTTATTGTTATGTACCACTGCTGGGCAAAAGCCTCTCCCTTGGACTTCCATACCACTCCGTTTGAAGCTATTCCCTGGCAGTCCCTTTCAAACGCTGACTCCGTTTTCTGTCTGCCCCACCGCTGTCGACTGTCTTTTGGCACCCAGTTGGTCACAATTTGTGTCTTCCTCTTTAGTTGTATACGGCAGACACGTCCGGCTCAGTCCCACTTGAAGACTGCGAAAATTGCCGTCAGTTAAAACTTTTCAGAAGAAATCGCTGTCATTGCCGCATAACTAGGACTTGTGACGTCAGTATAGTATTTTCAAGTCTAATCTTTACAGGAACTAAACATACAGAAATTTGACAACAATCTTTTATGAAAAAAATTCGACCATATTTCTATTCCAGGGGTCTATGTAATAAAGAAGTTCAAAAGTTAAGCGAGGCGCTAGCGAGCGGTCGCACTTTGTGCGTGTGCGATATTGAGTAATCTGTGTGTCATGATGACATCTTTTTTAAAGTGTTCGTCGTGTAATATAGTGATTTGTGAACTTCTAGCCTTTATACAAAATAAGCAGGATGTTATGGATGAGCAGTCCCTGGTGAATCTTTGCACATCTAGTTTCTCTGAAGAGGACATCGAGGAAGCCAAAAGCTTACTATTTGAGGCGGTGTCCCAGAGAAAAATAGTAAGAAAAAAGTCAAGGAAATCGTTTAAGAACCTGCACGATGTTATAGCCATTTTTAAGCAAACTAATCCTGATGAGTTGCCCATTTTTGTAGCCAAGGAATTACAGAAATTACCCCCGCTTACGTTTGATCACATCGACGCATCGAGGTTGCTCAAGGATATTATCCTGCTAAAACACAGTCTAAAGAATGTTATGGACACATATGTTACGCATGAACAGCTGCAAGAGGTCAAGAACGACTTGATGAGTGCTAAATATGCATCGATAATATCTGCGCCGCAAGATCAGTTTGAACATTTTAAACGTGGATCCGATAGGATTACCGCACATACCGACAACGACGCGCTCCCGCTCACACTCGCGCGAAAAGGATCTTGTATCACCCTCGCCGTTGTCGCCTGCGCTTTCTCGCTCGCACTCAGGCGGAAATGTAATGGCATCACCCTCTATGTCATCGCCGCCGCTACCGAATGTGCTAACGACATCGTCACTGCGCACTACCGACACTGACGGCTGTCAAAATCGGTCGGAGGAGAAAGAGTTAGCCAATAGAAGTAATAAGGTGCAATTTTCTACGCCAGCCATGATGACTAAAACATATGTTGAGACCGTAATTGATAGTAATTGCGAAATAAACTTGGAAAGAGAGAAGAACGATGATGGTTTCATACAGTATCAAAGAAAAAGACATAAAAATCGCTCTATGGCTGTTTTGGGGAAAGCGTCTTTGAGTTGTCAAGAAAAATTTAAAGCAGCTGATATTAATATACCATTATTTATTAACAACGTTGACAAAAACACAAAGGAGGCGGATATTATTGAATATATTAGCAACAGAACGCAGGTTATTGTAAACTTGAAAAAGATAAACACGAACGAACAAAAACAGTACAACGCCTACATTGTTTACGTGCCAAAGAAAAAGTTATCTTTATTCTTGAGTGATAGTCTTTGGCCTGAGGGGGTGTCTTTTAGACGTTTTGTAAAATACAAAGGAAATTATGAACAGCAGAAGATTGACTTTGAGAAAAATAAAAATACTTTATGAATAACAAAGCTAAGTTTGTCACATTCAATTGTAAGTCCTTGACTAGGTCAATGGAATGTATTAGAACATTGTGTCAAACATCGCACTTGATTGCACTGCAAGAAACATGTCTGTTACCGCATGACATCCCACTGTTGGGTACTGTACATCAAGACTTCGAGTACACCGGGAAGTCGGCGGTTGACACTTCTGTGGGTGTCCTACGGGGGCGGCCCTACGGTGGAGTAGCCATACTATGGCGTAAAAATGTGTTTAGTTCCGTTTCGGTAGTGCCGTGCTATAATAATCGGATTGTAGCTATAAAGGTTTCCAGTGTGGAATGTTCTTTCCTAGTGTTTTCGGTGTACATGCCTACTGACGAGGCTACGAACTTAGTGACATTTACACACTGTCTTAGTGAAATAAGTGCCATTATAGAAAGTTGTGACACTGAGTATAGTTATATTCTGGGCGACCTTAATGCTCATCCAGGTAGGCGCTTTGATGTAGAACTGCAGAGGTTCTGCACAGACCAGAAGTGGATCTGTGTAGACTTGGAGGTGTTAGGATGTGATTCAGGTACATTTACTTATGTTAGTGACAGTCACGGTACCACTAGCTGGCTGGATCACTGTGTTGTGACACAGGCGGCTAGATGTACAGTGAACAATGTGTCAATTAATCATGGTGTATTTTGGTCAGATCATTTACCCCTGGAAATACAGTGCAATCTCAATATTTTAATACCGAGACATTCAGGACACAGTTATGAGATGAACAGTATTCTATGGGGTGAACGGGATGACTCCCAGATCTTAGAGTATACTAACTATTGTAATGAAAGGTTGAAACAGCTACATTTTCCTTCTGTATTCATGAAGTGTGCAGATACAAGGTGTAAAGAGCCTAACCACTGCGCAATACTGGCTAATTTGTATGAGCAAATTATAAATATTTTAACAGAAGCTTCACTATATAGTAATAGAAATAAAAATAAAAATAAAAAGAAAAATTGTAAAAAGAAATATGTATGTGGCTGGAACAAACATGTGAAAGATGCTCACAGTGAAGCTCGCTTATGGTTTCACCAGTGGGTTCTTCATAACAGGCCACAACAAGGGTTTGTTTATGATAAGATGCGTGTTTCTAGAAATATTTTTAAAGCTAAATTAAAGTGGTGCCAGAAAAATGAACTACAGATACAAATGGATATTTTAGGTACAGAACATCATAAAAAGAATTTCACTTGTTTCTGGAAACACACTAAAAAACTAAGTCCTAAATCTGGTGCTCCAGTTAGTGTTGAAGGGTTAAAAGAGTCCTGTGATATTGCTGAAATGTTCAAAGAGCACTTTAGGGTTACACCTACTGCTGATTTTTCTGAGAGGCAGGTTGTTGAAACATGTGGAAATCTTTGTAGAGGTACTGGGTCAAAACCTGTTTTAATCAAGGCTAGTGACATTAGATCAATATTACAAAAATTACTAGGGGTAAATCACCTGGTCATGATCACATAAGTATAGAGCATCTGCAGTATGCAGGTGTACATTTACCACGTGTTTTAGCAATGTTCTTCTCTCTCTGTTTGAATCATGGATACTTACCTGATAATATGCTGAAGACCATTGTTGTACCTATTATTAAAAATAAGACGTGTAATGCTAGTGACAGGTCCAATTACAGACCTATATCTTTGGCTACCATTGTGGCTAAGGTGCTGGACAGGGTGATTGAGCTACAGTTGGGGAAGTGTGTCAAACTTTCTGATGCACAGTTCGGCTTTAGATCTGGCCTCTCCACGGAAACTGCTGTACTGAGCCTCAAGCAGACTGTTCAGTACTACACTGCTAGGGAGACACCGGTATATGCGGTGTTCTTAGACCTGTCAAAAGCATTTGACCTGGTTCAATATGAGCTCCTGTGGGATAAGCTCTTAGAGGACACTGATGTCCCTTGTGAGTACATCACCATACTGAAGTACTGGTACGCTAACCAGGAGAATTATGTCAAATGGTCTGGGATCCTTTCAAGCAAGTACAGGTTGAAAAGTGGGGTGAGACAAGGAGGGGTAAGTTCACCAACGCTTTTTAACCTGTATATAAATAAGTTGATTGATGAGCTCAATAGTGCTGGAGTTGGCTGTTCTGTAGACGGTACCCTTGTCAATAACATAAGTTATGCTGACGATATGGTGCTGCTGTGCCCATCAATAAGTGCTTTGAATAAACTTATTGGAATCTGTGAGAGATATGTGCTGACTCATGGCCTCAGGTACAATAGTACTAAAAGTGAGTTGTTGGTTTTTAAGGCTAAAAATAAGTCTTATAAAGTGCCACCCATTTTGCTGAATGGCACGCCTTTGAAACAGGTTCATAGCTTTAAATACCTGGGGCATTGGGTCACGGAGACATTTAATGATGATCTAGATTTAGAAAGAGAGCGTAGGGCACTGTGTGTTAGGGCTAATATGCTGTCCCGCAGGTTTGCTCGTTGCACTAATAGTGTAAAAATAACTTTGTTCAAAGCATATTGTCACTCCTTATACACGTGCAGCCTGTGGACAAAGTATACCCAGGGAGCGTACAGGGCCCTACGCACTCAGTCCAACAACGCCTTCAGGGTGCTGGTGGGGCTGCCTCGTCATTGCAGTGCATCGGCGATGCTGGCTGCGGCTGAGGTGGATAGCCTCTCGGCCATTATTAGAAAGCGCATAGCATCTCTGATTGGGCGGGTACGGAGTAGCACCAACAGCATCCTGAAGGTGGTCTCGGCGAGGCTGGAAGCGGACAGTGGTATTATGCAACACTGGACTCGCTTCCAGCTCGTCAAAGACACTAATATTAATTATAATCACTATCCCTATCTGTAGTACTAATATAGCTTGTAAGAATATATTGTCACTAACACTCTATGGACTTGTTTCCGAAATAAAAACATTTTATTTTTATTTTTTATTTTATTTATTTAATAAACGTGACAATGACAGGTGACAGGTGACAATCCGACAACTTTATATTTTTTTGTTTAATAAAGATTATCACTGACAGATTTGTTACAGTGGAAAATCTACAAATATATCGGCTTGTGGTGACAATTTGACATATTTCTGTTTAATAAACAATTTCCCTTGACATGCGACAGGTAACAACTTGTCCGGAAAAACTTGACAAATTTGTTTTATTAAACACAAAATTGACATGATAGGTGGACATATTTATCTATTTGAAAGAAATTTTCGACAGGTAATCTCACTTAAGTCAGAGCTATTCTACAGTTACATTAGTGTCTACAAATAATTAAAAAACAATGGTGTTAAAGTCGTCGACAGATAGTCGTAGTAGTGAAGACGAATATTTGGTGCAAACTGTACAACGCGACGTCCCACATTTAAACTAAGAATTAACTTTTCTCTCAATTTAATTGATAGAATAATCATAGAAAGATTTCGAGTAGGTAAAACTATAGTTCAATTCTTAATAAATAAAATTGGACATCAACTTCAGCACACAACAAGGAGTTCTCTCATGTGCATACCTCGATATTGTGTTGTGACAAATATGTCAATTACCATGACAAATAAGTTGGACGTATTTTTTTAGAGACTTGATTGGTAAAACCTGACAATTGTCACCTTTATTAAACTAGGGTTTTTAATCTGTCAATTTTGTCAGTTTGTACTTGTCGCATTTAGACTTAATTGTCATCTTTATTAAACAGCACTTGCCGCGACAATTCAACTAATATGTCTAAAAGTGACAAAGTTGTCGGATTGTCACGTTTATTAAATAGGCTCCAGGTCTAAGCGTGAATTTAATTGTGCTATATATATATCTTGAAATCAAATCTATATATATTATCTATAAGCACACCGACCTTGCTATGTTGACGTAAGCTACTTCCTCAATTTTATCAGTTCGATTGCGACGAAATATTTTAATGTTTGCCGGGCTTCAATATTATTTTTCATGGATTATATGCAAAATATGAAAGGGGCATGCCAACACGCCATAGTAATTCGGGCCCACAGTGCACACCTATAAAGGCTAATGATAATAATAGTAAGCAATGCCAATAATTAATTAGCATAAGAAGTGATTTACAAAAAACTTGGCATTTTAAAGTTATCAAATTTTCTTATATCTCATCAATACAATTTATATTAAATATGTGCTATGTCATTTTAAACATTATTTTAATTTATTTATGAGTGCAATCTATTAGCAATCACATAAAACATATTACATTGTAGTTTTATAGCATATAAGTAAAAGTCGTCGATATTAATCGCAATAAATAAACGCTAACCGTCACAATGGAGTTGCAAAAAAGTGATGATATTCACATTTACGTTTTCCAACGTCATACAAGTTAGAGATTGTGTTGCCATGATAAACACAAAACTCGATACATCGATAATAGACATTACTTTAAGTTAATCAAAGCAATCTTGCAAAGATAAATATAATAATTATTATTAGTTTTTGTATTACTTTTGTATAAATAATGAAATGAACGATTAAAATAATAAATAATAATAGGTATAGCAATGGTAAATTACTATTTCAATTAATTACCTGTCAACATATTTTGTGTAAAGACAACATTTTCACGTTAATATACTGCTTGCAAGTTCCATTACATAGTTTAGTCGTTTTCTTGTTTAATATTTAAGAAAATATTACCGACTTGCACAGAACAATAAATACAAGGAAAAACTAGGATAAATATTAATATATTTTTTTAGTATAGCCAATTTCTTGTGCACCTCTGGGTCTAATACTGGCATGCCCCTTTAACAGGAATATAGTAAGTTTCACGTAGGGCGGTCATAATGACGTCTTTTGGACTCTATGCCTGAATCAGTGCTCGTTGTCTATCGAGACGTCATTCATTGCCGTCTTAACTGTAGTAGCTGTCTTGCTTCTGAGAATGGAGTAGTTAATTAATTATATTAATTATATCAATTAACAGTTATGTTAGGTACTTAAAATCAAACATAACGAATAGAAAGTTAATTTATGTATTTACTAAAAATATTAAGATAAAAGTTTTTAAATTTATCAAGGAAAATAGCAAGATTACGCTATATATTACGCTGCAATTTTCTCTGATACCATTTAAAATATTAATTTCTTCTAAATTTACGGATATTTTAGCGCAAATATTTATTTTTCATACTTTATTTATTCATTTGCGAATATTGGTGTATATCTATTGATGTTATAAGCGAATTTATTTTTATCGAAATGTTGTATGTTTTGTGTTTTAAATTAAAGTTTGGTTATGATACTGAATCGGATTATATTTTTACTATGCACCCTTGGGATGGCTACCCTACTTCCACGACCCGGCTATACACTGTCAGAGGAATTCAGTATTGTCAACCTTTATCTATTACAATAGACGGGGTGGGCAGTTCGAGAGCAGTCCAGACCAGAGCATGCGTGGTGGCGTTACCGAAAATATATTTTCTATCAGATAGAATAACACCGTTCAATCTTATGATTAGCAGCAAGCGTGACAATAGTCTTAAGCAGCGGGATTAAACAGACTTTTATTACCATGTGATTTATTTATTTTAGATTCGTTGAAACCAGCCCACTGGGAAATATCTGCAATCCAGATGATGCGCCGTGTATTGGAGGTTTCGCCCGGCTCACCACAGCTATCCGCCAAGGTTTTGAGAGAGAACCGGAATCACTACTTCTCAATGGAGGAGACAGTTTCCAAGGCACAATTTGGTACAACATTCTGAGATGGAATGTCACAAAGGAATTCATGAACATGTTGCCGCATGATGCTCATGTTAGTTATGCAATAATGTAATATTAGAACTGTTTATAAACTATTCCAAAGCTAGGTTCGAGTTTCCTCCCAGTGTGAGAACGGTTGGACCATAGTCTACACATATGCTCGTTGTAGGTTTATTGACTGACTCTCAAGTTTCTTCGAATAACATCACGAGAAAATTAAAGCGAGCAACAGCTAACAATTTACTACGCACATACTTAGTAAAAATAAAATGTCAGAGGTATCTATATACCTTAAGTAAATTTCTAAACTCCAACTAGTCTGTTGCTGCTCGTACATTTTGCAATAATAATGTTAATTCAAAAGTCACATTTTCTGGTAACCTACATATATTTAAACACCATCATCAGTTCGTGATACTGTAAATATACTGTTGGTTAAAATTGTGTAATACTTATTACACAATTATAATTATAATTATTTGTTATATTGCAATAATTAAATATTCTTTCATTTTGTGATAGGTATTAGGAAATCATGAATTCGACAACGGTATTGAAGGAGTCGTTCCATATTTACGGGCATTGAACGATAAGGTTGTGACAGCGAACATTATTGATGAAGATGAACCAACGATCCAGGGTCTATACGATAAAAGTATAATTGTAGAAAGAGGAGGAAGGAAAATCGGCATCATTGGTGTTATTATTGCTTCAACTGATGTAAGTATAAAATTGATACATGAAAATGAAGAGGGAAAAATAAAATGTGGCAAGGTTTCCTCGACGGTTTCGTAGCAAATGCTTGGGTTGACATTTGCTGCTGGTTGTGAGGTCCTGTTTTCTTACAGACTCACGACTGCATCCCATCGTTGTGGTAAACAGATGTGAATGAACTATTCATAGAGCACTTCTAGTTTTGAATTCGACATAAAATGTGGCGCGTCTATGGCCACAGGCAAGTTACGTGCTGCTACGAAGATTTTTGTCATAAATTAATTTGTTATTCTTGAATTTAACTGATGTCATCGGGCTACATGGTTGCTTAACATAATAATATTTGATATGGGTTACATATCCACTTTATCTTTTTTTAGACTTTAGCTAGTACTGGTCTTTTGAAATTCACTGATGAAGTAGAAGCTGTTAAAGAAGAAGCAGAAAAGTTACATGAACAAGGAGTGGACATCATAATAGTCTTATCTCATTGCGGTCTTGACATTGACAGGTAAAATTAATATATAAAATTTTGTTTTTGGAATAATAATAGGAATCTATCGTAAGTTATTAACCAACTCAAAGTTGAAAATAGCTGACAGAAAATTTTGATGGCCTTAATTCTCTAGAAGAAGACCTTGTTGTGAAACTTTAAGTATCTCATAATAAAAATACTTCACTAGTGCAATTAATCTTATTGTCCGAACTTTATTTATATAATATGAATACTACCATTTTACAGAGATATAGCATTGCATGGCGGTCCGTACATCGACATTATAGTCGGTGGTCACAGTCACACTTTACTGTTCAATGGTGAAGTACCAGAGAATAGTGTTTTTGCTGCACTGGGACCTTACCCTGTCATTGTCAATCAAGAGGACACTCAGAGGCCGGTGAGTGGGCAAGTACTGTAAATAAAATAAATAATTATACTTCTTCTTACCTTACGACTGCAAGAATCACTATAAATTATACCATTGCATTCCCGAATACAGCTATCAAGTTCACCTGTGTATAGCCGGGAAACACAGGTGATGTAAATTGGGAAATTATGTGTATTACACTGTAGAAACAACTTAAATTGGTGCCATCTATGAATCTTCACCTGAACAAATTTTGCTTGCTCCAGTCGATCTAAATCTGAAATCTATTAAGGATCACTCTTACGGTTTCTCAGTTTTTGCTTCACCATGATACTTAAAGGCTAACGCATAAAGTATTATATTATGTATGAGTATTTCTGTATTTGCGAGGTGTACTGAGGCAAACCTTTCTCCATATACGTGGGACACTCAGAAAGTTTGCGATAATA
This sequence comes from Catocala fraxini, assembly GCA_930367265.1. Taxonomy (NCBI): domain Eukaryota; kingdom Metazoa; phylum Arthropoda; class Insecta; order Lepidoptera; family Erebidae; genus Catocala; species Catocala fraxini. The sequence goes on along the minus strand of OV884044.1, from coordinate 7,169,251 downwards.
AATAAAGTGTTATATAGTTAAATATTTTTTTATTAAATCTTTTCAAAGTACTCTTCATCAGCCTCTATACAAAGTTTCATGCGTCTAAACAAGTTTTCGAAACACTTTTTCCAGTCCGCCGCAGACACCTCGTTTACAGTCTGCACGAATGCTGACGGCACAACTTCCGGCGACGACAATTGTATCCCTTTGAGCAGATTTTTTATTTTCCGGAATAAATAGAAGTCACACGGTGGTAAGTCAGGGCTGTAAGGAGGGTGACCCAGGAGTTTGACCGGCGTGCTATCCATGAAGTCCCTTGTTTTGAGCGCGGTGTGCGCGGGCGCTTTGTCGTGGTGGAGCAGTAGCCCACGGAGCCCTGTGTTTAGTCGCTTGTTGCTTAAAACAGAGAAAACTTTTGCCAAGCATTTGGTAGTATACCATTTGGCATTGGTGCTTCTTTGGTTCCGTGAAAGAATTGACACCAAGTACTGGCTACTTGGACACACACTTATTTCTTTTAATTATTTCCAGGTACTAATTGTGCAAGCCGCAGCCCACACTGCCTACTTAGGTGAAATTAAACTTTATTTCGACTCTGCTGGTAATCTGTTAGAGTGGGAAGGAAACCCTCATTACATGGCAAATGAAATTGAACAAGGTGAGATTTTTTAAAGTTCATGAAAGCATTTTTTTTGCTTTGGTATCTAGTTTGTGTTTATACATTACATATTATTTTAAACTAGAATATTAACTTATTTTATTTTTAGTTTATATGACTATATAGTTGGTGATAAGCGTCATGCAATAGCAATAATATTTTTATAATCTAGGAAAAAGATAATATTGTATAAGACGCTAAAACATAATTTAGGCATCAAACAATAATCAACAGCCTGTGTGTGATTTCACAAGTATTACGAACTTGGTTGTGATTATTTTGGCTCTCAAAACATTTTCGTATCTTTTACGAAAGCTGAACAAGGTATTTTATTAATGATTTTATGCAGATCGATTTAATCTGTACTCTAGAGTGGTATTTGTTGTGAGTCTTATTGTTATTCATTTCATTTGCAACGTGACTCAATTTGCATTTCAAAATCAAATTGATATTAAAATGTAATATTTATACGACATTTTGTTGTTTTCTAGATAAATTCTGGAGTTTGCTGCCTGGATAGGGATAATAATCTCAGAATAATATTGTTTTGCCAACTGTTTATCTATATTTTAGCATATTAAAGCTGAAGGGCTTGTTTGTATTTTTGCTCCAACGCGCCAATATTTGGACCTAACAGTCCTGGCTGCTAGGCTATATAATAAAACGCTTTGCCACGGGTGCAGAGCAATAATCATAAACATTGGCTAACCGCAGGAGACAGCTATATTATATAATAAGCATGCCACATGCATATATTTATATAATTTTATTTATTAATTGATAAATCTAATATATTTTATGTTTATTGTCAACGTATAGCTCCGGATGTGTTGGAAAAAGTCAACGAGTATCTACCAATGATTGAGGAACTAGCTTTACAAGAAATTGGTACATCGATGGTACATTTATCTGGAAGATGCGCTTGCGCCGAGTGTAACCTCGGAAACCTGATTTGCGACGCTTTTATGCACTCCGTGGGTTTCTTCACCTATTACATAATATTATAGAAAATAATATTGTTATATACGTACAGCCAGTAATAATAAGTCTATTCAAACAATAATGATTTCGATTTTCTCTTTTTTTCCAAATTACAACAACTGTTAGCTTTAATAGTAGTGATAAATATAGAATAATAATTAAGATCTTAAATTGAAATTCTGTTACAAATGTCTTCAATGTTCAGCTATTTTTATTGCTGACTGTACCTGAGTTGTTCAAATAAAATGCGAATTTTTTATAGGAGAGAATGTTTCAGGTGTTAGATAGAGCTCAAAATAACAGCTGGCATTACGCACACTTTTGTATCATTAACCAAGGTAACATCAGAACTGATATAAGTCCTGGAAGTAAGTATTAATACATTTTATAAGATCAATAATAAATATTCTATTTTAGAAGACTCTTTACGGAATACGATATCCGTCGGCACATTACAATAGTATAAACAAAACCACGTATAAAATGACTGCAAGATTTTATTAAAACCTTGAATTTAAATTTAAATTAAACTTAATTAGTTTTCGTTAATTTAATACATAATTTTAACATTATTTTCTATAGACTTTTGTGTAGTAGGAAATATCGTTGCTACTGTAATTAAATTACTAAACCTTCTTTGGAAGAGGGAGCTAATAATATTAAGCTATATCATATGGATTCTGAGTAAAAGCTATAAATAAATATAAGTTAGTAAATCAAATAATATATATAATATTCTACCACATACACACAACACCATCTAGCCCAAACTAAGCAGAGCTTGTACTATGGGTATTAGACAATGGATAAACATACATATATACTTTTTTTTTTGTAAATACATACATATTATACATAGAAACACCCAGACCAAGACAAACAGCCATGTTCATGCACACAAATGTTTGACTTGTGCGGGAATCGAACCCGCGACCTCAGCCGTGGCAGTCAGTTACACTAACCACTACGCCATCGAGACCGACATATATTTAAATAATTATATTATACAGTATTAAGGTTATACACCTTAATACTATACAATTAATGTTTTATTTTTGTGTAAATAAATATATTTAAAATTAATTCTTCAGTAATAACTTACGAGTCTGTGATTCTGTCGACACCATTTGAAAACAACGTTGAAGTGTTCGAATTGAAAGGCGAACACATTCTGGAGATGCTTGAATACTCTGTGGCTAATGACCCCTTTGCTGGAGCCAGGATGCTACAAGTTTCAGGTAATGGTTGTTTTACTAATTACAATAATTATTAATTGAAATTAAACTACTATATACGGATTTTATCGCGTTGTTTATTTGACACTCTTTATAACATAATTTTGAAAATTGTTACACTACTACTACTATTAAACTTTACTAATTTTTAAGCTAATTAAATTATTATTAAAACTATTTAGATTTAATTTAATTCTACACTTGCCCCGACGTTTCGGTTGCTTTTCAGCAGCCATGGTCACGGGGAGACTAAGATGGTAGTTGTTTCAATGTTCCAGTGTAGTTATTACAATTGCTGGTGAATCTTATGAATAAAATAAAAAATTAAAAAATTGTATCGTGGTGTGATTTGTGATCCTTACCTAAGGAATCGCCCGTTACAATTTGATTCACATATTCAGGGACAACCTGTATATTATCGACTTAAGTCACGCATGGAAGTATTCTCATACATGTAGCTAAATACTGTAGGCGTGAATAATATGCAAATGTAGAATGTAATATGTAGTAAGCTAAAACTCAGCAAGAGGATATCAAAAATATGTTTGGTTAATTTACCTGTAGACTGATCTTGACTTGACTGATATTGAGATATATTGTGTTATATAGGTACCTATAACACAATACATCTTAATATCAGTCAAGTCGAATATATAGCTTTATATCTGTACTACCTATGCTAATAAATACAGGTTTACGCGCAACATTCGACGGATCACGGCCCGTTAACCAGCGGGTACTCAACGTCACAGTTCGCTGTATCGAGTGCGACGTCCCTAGATACGAGCCATTGAACCTCTACGAATACTACAAAATTGTATCACAAAGCTTCATCGGAGAGGGCGGCGATGGTTTTTTTGTGAGTGACTGTTGACAAACATCTTTTCGTATAGGCCTAGATATTAATGCTAATATCCTTTGAAGTTGACTAGATTTCGTTTTGATGAGCCCTGTTTGAGACAAAACAAATGGGATAACTTTAAAGGAATAAACTAAACTACCGATTCCGTAACGTATATCGAATGGAAAGAATGTGTTATTAATGGCTGACAATTTTATTTAAATAAAATAAAAAAGTTATAAAAAGTATTTACTTATTTATAAAGTAAGTTTTTTTTTACGGGTATACAGTTTAAATAAGAAAACATTATTTAATTAATAATAGTATAATAGAAGAATTCTATTATTATTATTAAGTACAGCATCACAATTGCTTAATTATTAAAGTACATTTTATTAAAATACCCATTGTATATGTTATGGTTGTACAGATAGTGACATATACGAGCTGCTTTCCTAAGCAAAGCTTGTATGACATTGGTAAAAAACAACATTATAAACCATAGTAAAGAAATATATTCATAGGAAAATCTAGTTCGCTGCTTGTACGGAAAATCTAAGCAGTAGCTAGATTCAAAATAATAATGAAAATACTTATAGTTGTGTGGTAACATCAATATATTTACTGATACCAGGTAGGCTGCATATTACGATGGTGTTCTCATTAACCGTTTCAATATAATACATTAGCTTAATATGCCCGTACTAAGGCCGACGTTGCATTTGTTCGGCGAAGGCGATGCATCAAACTTTTGTCTTAAAGCTTCAACAACAAAAGAATTACAATTTTTAAATTAAAATTTTATTATAACATAAATCACAACCCTAGGTTATCTCCCTTCACGACTATTTATCAATACGCCACTGTGAACATAGGAAAATATGCCGTTTTAGTCGCTGCTTTACTAAAATTACATGATAGATGGCAATTGCCACATTCCGAACCATTTATCTAGAAGTAGTAAATTCCAATAGATATATTAGATACCTACTTAAAGTTGACATAATATGGTTTTAGATTAATGTATTAAGTTTAGTTTTGTGGTGGCAATGTCTATTTTCTAGAATAAAACCTTATAGTTCTTGCACACGACTCAGATAAAACATGCAAGTTAGGCGCTTGCGCAGATTGCATGCATCGTGTAGACGATCGTTGTAAGCCTCCCGCGCAAGTAGCCTGCGCAAATAGCTAACTAGCGTAGGCCGCGCGAGCTATTGGCAAAACAAGCACTATTAAACATAAACTAGTCGACCAACAATTTCACCTTAATGCCAAGCTTTAGTACGGATATTACGACCTAATATCAATAAGTTACATCTACAAGTTTATATTAGCATAATATTGTATACATAATGCAAACCATCGAAATTTAATCTCTTGACGTGAAAGTGCTGTATTTCGTAAGACATTTTCGTTAAAGGCTGAACATCGTACTTTGGAATATTAGATAAGTATTTGTTGATAGTAAAAGTGTTATATTACATACTGATGTATGATACGATAAAAGTGTCTATAAGTTAGGCAATTCACACACATTTATAAATGTTTGTAATTTCAGAAATATAAGTGTGGGTATACACTTATATTTCTGAAACTGGTTGAGATTTGTCTCACATCTTTAACAGCATTAAGTATATGAAATACGTGTAGGCACGTTGCCTCGCAATATTTTTCCATACAATTAATACTATACAAAAATAAAAGAGTAAATAGATAATTTTAAACATATATGGATGCTTGCTAGTAGGTAGTTATATCGGAATAATGGCTCATTTGCACGTACTGTGTACACATCGCAACAAACGTGGGTGCACACTGCACAAAAATTGTTTCGTGCTTATAATTAACTTTCAGCTAACATGACACTCACTAAAAGCCTCGCCGTGAGTCCTTTTGATGATTCTAAAAACTTTTAACACATTGATTGCCTTGTAGTACACATAGAAGAAATACTGCACGTCATGTGACATCGCGTATTCAGGCATGATAACTCTATAGTCCTTTGCTTGCAGGCTTGCGCGTAGTTCTTAATGGTGCTCAACCATTAGGCCAGCGTGTGGTTGGTATAACCGTACGTTGCATAGAATGCGACGTACCCAGATACGAACCGTTGGTACTCGACAAGTACTAAAGTGTTGTTTCTACCGACTTCATAGCGAACGGCGGAGGTGAATATACTGTGAGTCCAAATCAAAGCCACATATGAACTGGCGTCAAATTTATTGTTAGTGCCGTAATGTTTGAGTTACCAAAACGATAATAACTGCGACATCGTTTAAATACCCCTATAAATAGCAATAGGGGCTTTTGCAAAAGCTTATTTTCGAATTTATTTATTTAAAACTTAATTTATATCTAAAGGTGCCTGGGAAATTTTTGTCATCCTTTAAAAACACATCTGATCTGTTTTTTATCTAGAATAATAAATTCAATGATCTAAGTAAATCTTCAAAAGATATTATCATTAAATAACTAAGTTTAAGCATTGGTAATCGGCGATTTTACTTTATTCATAAAGTTGGATTCATAAACAATCGCTTAATTTTGCATACATATGCACCACGCCAATCGTTGTGAGTGAACTACTTTTCGGTTCGGTACACATAGAAAGCATTCAATCATCACCTAAACAGAGAGACTCGAAGAATCACCAAATAGCATCGCAGCAATAACAAGCATAACAAATTGATCTCGATTTTATTTTTGCTTTTGACCGCACATATTATGCAGTATCGCAAAAAAAGGTGTAGTATCATCACAATAGTAAAATTGCCGATTGCCGATACAAAATATAGTTAAACTCTTTGGTCTATACTACTCATTTCGTTCAGGTACCAACATTTTTGCAGCAAAATATTTGATGCACGTAAATACTGTACAAACGTTGTATTCCATTGTTTTTAAACTATAAGCTGTATTTCATAAATTCTTTTGTTTTATTTTATTGTTACGCAAAACATTTGCGGTTACGCGTTGCATACGCGGTTTGGTATGGTGACGGGAGTTGTAAAAATAGCTGTCAATTATTAAATACAAAAGAACTTTTTAAAGCCATTTGATGAAAACCATTGCCAATGCAAGTAACATTATAACTACGTTAGTTTGTCTTTATTCATATTTAAAAGGAACTATGCAACGATTATGAAATTGACATAGTTGAAAGAAGAAGTTGGATTCACTAAATTATAGTTGATCAGCGTAATGAATGCGTTCATGGACAAAAGCCAACCACCTGGAAACAATTAGATTGTCTACCTTACGCTTGTAAGTTATATGACTTGTGTTAAATATTTCAGATGCTACGTGACAACCGCCTTAATGTGGAAGTGGTTGGAGTTGACTACGATATCTTGATGAACTACATACGATTGCAAACGCCCGTATTTGCTGAAGCAGATGGCCGCATGCAGATTTCAGACGCTTGCCTTGTGTAGACACGGTTTACAAAATAGGTCACTTCTTGTACGAAGGTTTCTACTTATAGTGTTGTGAATAATATTGTAAAATATAATTTTGGTACAATATATTTATTTACATTTTTCATATGTATTTTACTATATTTTCAAGCATTTAATACTAGTGTATGCAGTGTATTCAATTATGAAGTTAATTTGGTTATCAAAGAAAAACACTCTGAACAGTCATAACGTAGAAAAAAACAAAGCAATATTAATTGATATATTTTTTACATTAAAGTGACAAACTTCTATACGCAAAGCATTTGAAGATATACGCATTAATCGTTGTTAGATTCTTGCATTTTATACATTTTCTTGATATAATATTAGTATAATATTATATTATTGGTCTTAATCGCGTTGATCATTATTGGAAGGTCGCTTCGATCGATTTGCATCAATCGTGTTCACGGATTAGGTGATGAATATGCCAATCGTGGAGCCAAGTTCCACGGAGTATGATTTTAAGCAACTACCTTTACTGGTTCATTTTCATTCATACATATTTTTAAAAAGCGATTACCGTATCGATTCTTTAAACAGCTGTCAAAAGTACAAAAGTTGCAAAAATAAAAACAAATAACTCAAATAAAAATAAAATTATTATCCTGCCCAATTACAATACTATTATTAAAAAAGTCGTACATAGCAAATACTCTAACAAGATTTTTAACTAAAGATTTTTATAATAAGTGCAAAAATGACTGCTCGAGAAACTAAGTAGATTCTTACAAATTAATTGCCATATTAAATTATTTTGTAAAATTATTACGAGTGGAACTTTTTCATATTGGCTCCTAGCCACTGTGATCCGATGCAATCGTACGGATTCATATCATCATTCTCTTGCCCTGGTCCCAATTTATTTGGGGTCGACGCAGTATGTCCTTCGCTTCCATACTTCTCTGTCACCGGTCATCTGATCATTTACCCCTTTTCCTTTCATATCCATCCTCACACAGTCCATCCATCTTTTCCTTGGCCTTCCTCTCGCTTTTCGTCCCTCTACCCTCATATCCATCACTTGCTTACCTACATACGTATCATCTCTTCGCATAACATGTCCATACCAAGCCAAACGATTTCCTTTCACCTTCTCATCTATGGGCACCACTTTCAGACTACCTCTTACGTATTCATTCCTAATTCAGTCATATAAATATTCATGCTGGATACATATTATGTATGTGAGTTACCATACTTTTATAAGACAACATTAAATTTTACACTGATGTTTTAGTGTCAAAAACGTAGTTGACAGCTGTGTTATGTTGTCACGACTCGACGTCAGAATGTTAATATTCTGACGTCGTGTCATTTGCCTATAAGATGACACTTTATCAAGCGTTTCGGTTCATGCAGCGGGCTAAAAATAATAAAATAAGTTTAAACTCCATATTATGTCATACTGCAGTTGTGAGGATACAATTATATGTAGTTTTAGTCCTGGCTGTACTAAACAGTAAAGGAATCCAATAAAAAATTACAGTACTTTCAATATTATTCTGAAGACTGATTGATTATACTGCTCGAAATAAAGACATTTAGTTTTTTTACTTTTTCTTATATCATCATATGCCCATGGATGACCAAATTATTGATATTTTAAATAAAAACCGTACTTACTCATACAAAATCACCTTCCATTTCTATAATTGGCGACATTTTCTCGTTCTGTTTTTTTTATGTCACTCCTGAATACGTGTGTCATCAGACCAGTATCTTTTGTTACAATCTAAAACGGCTACGCAAAAAATACTTACTCAAATTTTAACATGTTTTCTGAGGAATTATGCAGTTTTGGACAAAAAAAAGGCGAAAAAAAATTTACATGGGCATATGGTGATATAAGTGGGGTAAATAATAGATCTGGCCAGTCGACAGTTTCAGGGTTATCCATTATTTACGCCACACCCTGTATATACACTTGTGTGGGTACTTACCCAAATTACACAGGCCGCGGCCCTCCAGGTTTGATCACCCCACTTGGTTTTGGAGTTTTTATCCAAGTATTTTACTTATTTCATCTCTCTTCCTTTATTAAATTTTTTAATTTCCTTTAAACAGAAGCTCCTGTTAAAAATACTTTTGCTTTCAAAAATCAGAGGCAGATAGCTAAAGACGAGCATGGAGTTTTATAGACACAAGCATTTGACTGCAATTTTGTTTGCGTAAACTACAGACACTTCTTATGAATCTACATCTATATCTATCCATCTACATATAAATATCTACATCCATCATAAAGTTCTACAAAATGGAACCAGATGAAATTTGGCTTACGTTTGAATCTAAACCTGCTAAATATAGCAGCTTTTATGTGGAGCAAACACAAACAGACATGCTAACAAACAACATTTCTGAGAACGATTATTTTGGTTTAAGACGTCTCTAAATAAACAGAAGGCCTCTCAATCTCGCTAAGACAGATAAACCGACAAACAAAATTACAGACAATCGTCAGATTTTGTAAAACAGCTCGAGCAAACTTGTCACAGATTTTATAATATAAAATGTATTTTTAATTTTATAATTGTCTGTACTGGCGCTTTAACTCACTCCGCTCTTAAAGCTTGTAGCATAATGTTAAATAAACAGTTCACAAATAGGTGAAAAAGTAAAAAAAATATCAAATCAGACTAGTACTTCCAGAGATTAGAGCATTCAAACTATCCTATTCAGCTTTATAAGATTAGTATAAACATGAATTTACTACACAAAGTAAACCGCAGGTGGGAGAATATAACACAGTGATTGGTCAATAAAATATATCGCGCAATAAATAGTTGATTTGTTAGTTTCATAGTAACTTAATATTACTTTAATATGGAACACAACACGAATGTACACTAAGATATTTTACGAGCGATCGTTAAATGTGTTAAGAGGACGCTATTATTTGTGAAGAATAAAAGGACGGTTTTATTTTGTATTCCATTTTGCACGTAGGATTCGCTCGTGTAAATTTAGGTTAGGTTATTAATAGTACTTCTTTTTGGATGAACATAGGGAACTATTTTTTTTTGACGTGTGCCAATACATTTACGCTTACCTCTCCACGGAGGCGGGCGGAGGGGTTATGTCGGACTCACCGGGGTAAAAGAAAGATGGTAATGATGATAATAACGGACCTCCCGGTAATACCGACTAAACTTACCACGGTGTTCCTCGACAAAACCGCAATTGGCGGGGTCGCGCGAATCATTTTCACATGCGGTCGCGACCCCGCCAAGGTTTCGGCCCGTCGTATGAAACGGCAGGCCACTACACAACAAGACCTACCCTTTAGGCACTTCTCACGTTTAAAAGCCCTACTGACCCCCTCTAGAGGGGAGACGGACACGACACAGAGGCGCGAGTGAGAACACGCGCGCCGCTTCTCGGACCTGGTGCTGATCGGATGGCGGGCAGGCCCACAAAGCCCACCAAGTCAAACCTCAGGGTGGCTGGAGGTCATCTCGCCTTCTCTGGCACCCAGCTCTGCGGTTGGAGAGAGGGTTTAAGCGTTTCCTCTCCCGCTCCGCAGCCTCCTTGATGGTAATGACTTCCTCACAGAAGGAGGCAACGACGTTCCACGACCTCTCACTCAGGACCATATACTAAACTACGGCCGAGAGCGAGAGGGCAACCATACCGACTGCCGCGATTTACTCATGACACTGCGATGCCCAGGCGGGGCAATCCGCCAAAGTGTGCAGCGCCATGTCCTCAACAACGTCGCGGCAGTCACTGCAGTGGTGACAACCGGGCGTCTCGCGCCGGCCTATGCGACACAGGAACTGGTCAAAACAACCGTGGCCAGTCATTACATAGGTCAGCCGGAAGGTGAGAGCGCCATGCCGCCTCTCCAGCCACTCCTCAAACACGAGACTTACCGCCACGATCGTGGCGTGCCCGGAACATAGGGTATCACCCTATGTTTTCTGTACCCCTAACAACGTGTATGCGAAATTTGATGATGATCGGTCGAGTAGTTAAGGTGTGAAAGCGTAAATAGCATACAATTACGACAAGTTTGTATCACATACGCATTTATAATATAATTAGGAAGTTAGTATCGAGATGGGAAACAAGCATATTGTTCTAATGGGAAGTGTTTACCAAATCATAGAGTAAGTTAACACTAGCAACGGCAAGGGTCTTTCGCACGTGGCTAAAATAATGTGCGTGTTATTGGAATTAAACTATTGTCATTAGTTATTAATATATTTGTGTTATGCAGCTCAGATTGTTAAATTTTAGGAATATCTATTCATAGTAGAAACAATGCAGCATATGGCTAAGGTTCTGAAAGGTGGGGATGGTATCAAGCGCTATAGAAAATAGTTAGGCAAATACAGCGTCTGCCTATAGACTTGACTATTTTATTTATATTGAGAATTTATATTAAAATTGATTTTAAGTATTTCACATACATAGCAAAAAAAATAGCCGTAAAGCTCTTTGTCATTGTCTTGCCAACCAATCTGCACTAAAATATTGCCTCTATATAAGCATCTAAGGCAATAATTTATAGAATCATACAAAACTAAATGAATTTTATTTAATCAAAATACAGTTAAGTTACAACATAGTTATATGATAAGTATGTCACGTCAGAATTATTATATAAGTATTCATACATGGTTAAACATTTTTGATCTGCGAGTATAAATTTGCTCGAATGAGCAATGTTATGAAAAATGCTTATAACTATAATGATCAGCGTTGCCAAAATTAAAATAAGAGAAGCATATTCGAGGAATGATGTGTGATTTGCCTAAATTATAAATGACATGCTTCGAAAAATCTGGTCTATTTTCCTCGTTAAAAACCTGCGGAGAAATCATTACACCAGCAGGTGCGAGAATGTAAGTGACTTGAAGAATACTTCTAGATATTCCTTTCATCTGCCTAATATATTATTACATATTTAAAAGTTTCTAAAGCGCACACAGATAGCTCGCGTCCCAGATTAAGGATACTTTCATATCGATATGCAGTCCTCGGAAAACACGTATATTTTTAATCATTCTGCTTTACGAAATGGTTCAACGCAAAATTTTAGTATCAAAAGCTTAAATGCATATCAACTATTGTGATTAGCGGAGTAAATTAAATCATTTGACATGAGCTTGATTTTGACATATCATTGAAGTCTTGCGGAGATCAGTTGTTGATTGTACAGAAGCGTGGCGGTGCAATTGTTCCATATACCTCAACTTTCCGTTAAAACCGGCGATAGCCTAGTGGGAGACCGTTGAACTACCACGGACAGATCTCAAGTACGATCCCAAGGCGCGCATCTCTGACTTTTCAAAGCTTTTATCTGCGTATTAACTAATTATTTATTACTCACTTTAACGGTAAAGAAAAATATCGTGAGGAAACCTGAATGTCTGAGAGTTCTCAATAATGTTCTTGAAGATATTATGTGAAATCTGCCAAACTGCACTGGGCTCGCGTGGTGGACTATGGCCTAACCCTTCTCACTCTGAGAAGAGGCCCGTGCTTAGTAGTGGAAGACTTTTATACAGGGATGATATTAATATTAGATATTATAACTTTCTGTTAGAGCTGATTACTGTTGATGTAATTAACAAAAAATCATAAAGTTGTTTGCACTTTACATCTATTGTATGCATTGTCTCTTATCTTCGCGGTTACGCAATATCCGCAGGGCAGGACAAGGCTTTTAAATTAAAAAAACTGAAATACTTGCCTTGACATCCAGAGGCAAGCGTTTAGAAAATATTACTAGCGTAGGTATTATAAAAAACTTCAGGCAGTGAGATCAGAAAGGCCTAACTAATATTATAAACGCATATCGGGGTTTGTTTGTTTGTTTGTATCGCTTCCACGCCTTAACTTTTTGACCGATCACCAAGAAATTTCCCATACACTTTGTCAGAGGTACAGAAAAGGACATAGGGTGTCTTTTATCCAGCATAAATAACAGTTCCCGAGAAATAGAAATTTATTGACAAAATATATATTAACGCGAGCTAATCCGCTAATATGCTATTCGAGTCTGTAGTATCTAAAATCTTAAGGCCAAAGATATCAGAAAATAAGTTTATATTCTTCCCAATATTAATTCATGTATAAAATCCTCCTCCTCTTCATCATTTTGTAGTGCTTCCATATCAACTAGGTACATAGTCGAACTCACACTATCTAATATCGAAAGCCAACATTGTAGCTAGTTATAACCATTACCTCGAACTCATAAAACCGAGCTTACCCTTAAATGAACAATAATAAGGATTTGTGGTCAACTCGTAAATTCATGACTGAGTAAATATTATAACGCATAACTCTTCAAATCTTAACAGCTTTGATATAAAAGGATAATGAAAAGGCGTAAAGTAAAATGAAACACTATCCGTGTTTCATATAATCTGATTTTATATGGACCCTGAGCTCATAATATATGATTGGTCGAGTGAGTTTAGAGGCAATATTTTATAGATTATATTTGCCTTCTATCCACCTGGTTCTTTAATCATGATAAATCGTAGAAGTAGATTTGAATAAGCTTGATTTTATACTATGAGGGTAAAATGTGCTTCGGGCACGCCACGATCGTGGCAGTAAGTCCCGTGTTTGAGGAATGGCTGGAGAGGCGGCATGGCGCCCTCACTTTCCGGCTGACACAGGTAATGACTGGCCACGGTTGTTTTGGCCAGTTCCTGTGTCGTATATGCCGGTTGTCACCACTGCGGCGACTGCCGCGACGTTGTTGAGGACACGGCGCTGCACACTTTGGCGGTTTGCCCCGCCTGGGTATCGCAGCGCCGTGAGTTGATCGCGGCAGTCGGATTGGTTGCCCTCTCGTTACCGGCCGTAGTTCAGTCTATGGTCCGGAGTGAGAGGTCGTGGAACGCCGTCGCCTCCTTTTGTGAGGAAGTCATTTCCATCAAGGAGGCGGCGGAGCGGGAGAGGGAGCGTTTAAACCCTCTCCCCAACCGCAGAACCGGGCGCCGGAGGGCGCGAGATGACCTCCAGCCACCCTGAGGATTGACCTCGGGGAGGTGAACGGAAAAAAAAAAAAGTGTAAAATGTGCTTGCTCTTTTTTCTAGTTAAAAATAATAGTAATTTGGTCGGAGATATTAAACGAATGTTTAGAATTTGAGAGAACTGTTACTCAAATAAACTAAGAGAGTTAGGCGCATTTTATCGAATTTTGTAAAATAATATACAAAGAAATATCTGACAGTACATAGGCTTAGGTTGTCTCTGCCATGTTTTCCTCTTCGTCAATAACGTGTTGAGGCAACATTAATTTATTTTTTAAGTTAGGATGTTACAGGATTTCGTCGGTGCGACCCATTTTGTCGTATTGGAGCATTGCCCAGGAAGTCGTCCCCACAAGCGCTTAGCTGCTGGGTGGTGATTGGCTGGACTGCTGGGTGGATCGCTGAACTAGTTTTAGTTCCGGCGACCCACCCACCATTCAAGCGGTAGGTTTAGTCGCAAGGACCAAGGACTTTCCATCTTTCCCCAGGTGACACATTCTCTCTCTCCCCTCTGCTTCCGTTTTTCCGTGGGAGCGGTGAGGGATGCGTAAATGGCATTCCCCAACGTTAAAAAAAAGGACGCTACCAGATTAATAACGCATTCAGTACTGTTATCCTTTCCCTATTGGTATCGTTGATTGACCAATTCAAGGATGCGTTGCTGGTTCTTTACATCTCTGATTAAGTCGTATCCATCTGGAGCAATATGAAATTTCCACTGCAAATAAAAACTTATATTGGGTTTCTGCAGTAAGAATACTTTTCAGAACTTTTGTTTAAAGGATGCTCTTTTAAGGAATGCTTTTAATACTATATCCATTGCCAGGCCAGCTATCTAGTTGTAGTAATAATGATTGGTGCGGTAATAATTATTTATAATGTGTCTATAGATACAACAACAGTGCCTAAAATTACGATAGACTACGTTAATTACATAACATCGTAAAATTGTTGCTTCAGTTTCTCACTTTACCAATAAAACAAGCATATGAATTATTGTTATGAATATAAGAATGCTATTAGAGATACTAATTAGACACCCACACAATAAAAAAAATCTATTAATACAGCAAAGAATATATCGACTAAAATACCACCATCTAAATGTCAACAACATTCAAAGATTATTCTCTATAGTATTATAAATAAAAGTAATGGCAATACGATACAGTCACCGCTATTGTGTTTCAAAGAGAAGCCTCCTTGTGACAATCAATTTGTTCTTCAAATACTATTGCAAAGATATAACTGACGGCTCTTCTGCCATTCAACTTTTGATAAAGGTATCAATAGACTTACCCGACTTAGAAGCGCCATAATTATAGCGCAATACATCTCATCAAATAAGCTGTCCACTAATAAATTTTTAAAACTAAGTTATAAATGCGAATGTGAGTTTGTTTGTTTATTACGTTTTCACGCCTGAACTACCAATAATCATGTAATTTCATATACACGTTGTCAGGGGCATCTTACATCCAAGGAAAAAGTACTGTTCTCAAGGGATAGAAAATTGGCAATATCCACATTAAGGCAAGATATATTATATCCCTATTTCACCAGCTATGTTTATGCCAACATAATAAAGATGAAGCATGTTGGCATCCATTGGTGCGAAAGATGTATTACACCCTATTTTGCCGGCTATGAGGTGGTTTAATTCTGTTGTCTAGAGTCTGGACACATGAAACCATTTTTTTAATGATAAAAAAATGTAATTAGGGTTAGATCAGAAAACATTAAACACATCACCTTCTCATATATATATATATATCGATAATAAAAGCCTATAAGAAAAGTAAGCAAGACAATTAAGGCATATTGGGTTCGTAGAAGCGGGCAAGTACCCTATGTGTCCAATATTTCTGCTTTAAGACCCTCTACAAAAAGATCATCTCTTTAATATCGCACCAGTAGACTTCATATTTTCCACCTGGAAATGTCACTGCCCAGCACCGTACGTTTTTAAATGTACGAGACTCCAGAATGAAATACCGACGTTATAAGAGATCATTATTATGACGGTAAACATCGGGTTGATTGAGTATACTCTTGATACTGCCAAAATCCATTAGCAGCTGACAAATACCATTACGTAGGCTGCTAGTTCATCAACCATTAGGGGCAATAAAATAATCATGATCACTTATTGAATTTTGCCAAATGCTCCTCAGTGAACACCAGCCTTCAATTTGCCCTTATAATAACTTAGAAAAAGATAGCTGTTATTCGCACAACATTTAGATTGTTAAAGCTCAGATATCTGAAATAAAATCTTCATCTTGTATCAACAACTCTTTGTAACTTATAGATGGGAAAACTTCGAATGAACTTATGACAACTAAATTCGATAGTATTCTTATTTTAGGGCCTGTCTGCTTGTTATAGTACACAGTCAAGCAGATAATCCTACCTTTTACAATGTCTATCCAGACATGCATTTGTCTTTGACTGTCTTGTTGGCTCAGCAAGGTAGGCATAAAATAAAAATGGACCGTTTAGTATTGTTCAGTTATCTTTTTATTATGAGCCAAATGGCATTTTTTTATTTTAGTATAGTTGCCAGCAATTTCTTTTTAAACATTGTAATAAGATTCTAAGCCACTTTGCACATATGACTCCAAAAATACTTTAACTGTTACAGAAAAGATTATGTTGTTGGCTGATAGACCCAGAGAATGAATTTATAAAAAGCAACTAGTCTTTTTTTGACAAAGCATGGGATTTTTTGATTGTGTTACTTCTTTAGAGTAAAGATATTTTGTCAGTTAATCTGTTACTTATAAAAAAATTACGTACATTATATTTGGCAGTAAAATCCTCTAATGAAACCCGGGACCCTGTGCACAGCAGTCGCTCACACTATGAGGCAGTCACGCAAATAGCATCTGATTAATGAGGTCATATTCTTCAAATATACCTAATGACCCTGACATGTGACCGCACCTTTATCTATTACGTCATACATGTATAGACATGTACAATTATTTGGTTAACGAGACTCGTTATAGTCAAAATATAATTAGGTCACTAGACGGCTAGGGGGTTGTAAACATTCTCTGGGGAAATCAATGATGAACAAGTTTGTAAGTACTTATTTTATAAAACTGTAACCACATGTAGTAAAGAGGATAGGTTGTAGTTAAGTGTAACGTATGACTGGTTTTAGCCAAGTAGTTTAAAAAGAAATACAGTTTTCAAAATATTTAAGGGGAAAGTATTCAACATTTATCTATTACTGTCGCATTGAGCTCAGATTAGGCTAACGAAACATCAATAAGTGTAGAGGTAACTGCAGGTCTGATTACGCGATATGAACAAAATCATCATGTCTTATGGGTATATGATAATCAAAACGGTTTAATTTGTGAGGAGAAATCAGGAGTCTGTTTTCTCATCTAAAACTAAACTGATTCAATTATTTTATCCATGAACAATATGATAAGGATTTTGGGAGTATTCCTATTTTTTCAGTTATTTTATAAATTTCGTTAAATTTTGTTTGCTGGATGTCTAAAAATAACAGCGTAGCGGTGCGGTGTTTAAAGTCCTAATAATTAAAAAATTATGAACCTTTATTCATAATATATTCATTATTATATAATTACAAAATTTTGCTCACGGCTACGCTCGCGTTAATATAGGTTATGTCAATAAATTTATTTTACTCGGAAACAGTAATTTTTTTCAATCTTCAATTGCGTATATGGAATGTGATCAACTTATAAAATTTTCAGGCATTCATCACTCATAGCCTAATTGCAACAGATGCAATAACCATAAATTTTAGTGTTGAAATTTTTTGATTGCATCGATAGCGTAGGTGCATAGGACTACTTTGTATGAGGTCTTTGGCTCAAAATGTTATTGACTTTTATTGTTTACCAATTATCAGCAGAACATGCTCTGAAATTGTGTTCGTTAGACGACAATAGGCTCGCCCGTAATACGTGCAACGTAAAACTAAATTTGGTGAATTGTTGGTGTAATACACCTATGCCTACTTCGGGAATACAGGAGTAAAATGATATTATATATATATATATATCGTTCTAGATTTGCCTTGTTATCAAAAGTGTTTGTTGCCAGAAATACCCGAATAAAAATTTGCTCCATCCGGAAATCAAACCCGCCCTGGGTTCAACGATGCATACAAGCATATTCATGTTATTGAAATTAGACTATTTTGTATGGATTTTATCGTGTTGTTTATTTTGGGCCAGCAGCCATGGTTACTAAAGCCACACTATCCCCCGTCGCTCCCGCAAGCGTCGGTAAAAGCGCAATCTATATATATATAATTGGTTTCATTATTTAAATAGTTTAAATAGCAGAAACAGTAGTTGTTTTAATCGTTTCAAAATTATGTAATAATTGTGTTTTAAAATAAACAACGCGATAAAAGCCGCTACAAGTAAGTTTAATGTGTTACTTGCGCGTAAACGTAAGACAATATTATATTCATTGCATCCAATTTTTTAACCCATCTGTTACTCAGTTACAAGTATTCGTTCTCACTACGAGATTTTTCTTCAGTAAAATTGAGTCGATTCCTCCAATTGGATGTCGTTAAAACTTCGTTCTACTGCGAATCTTGAATGAAATGAAAAAGAATTTCTCGTCGAGAAATTTCGCCGCACTTCATAACCATCAAACCTGCTACTGAGGAAAATCCAAATATAGGTTAGGTCGTTTTTGTTTACACCCGATTATCGACTTTGAAAAACACAAACAAATCGAATATTTTAATGTATTTTTATATTCAACGTCTTCTTAATATTTTCAATTTGTATAAAAGTTTCACATTAAGAAAGATTAAGTATTGTCATTCAACGTGGCAATGCTGTCAGTTTTCTGGGAACTTTACTGGTCGTGAGTGATGCACAGGAATTCTATGGCGCCTATTACAGGATTTTACTTTTACGTATAATAAATTAATCTATTTTTATTTTGTATTCGGTATATATTTTTGTTATATAATATTTTAGGTATAGGTTATTAGTTTATACGCTTTTATGTATATAAAAACGTACAAATACGAAAATGTATTTCTATTTGACGAAACTAACATTATTCAATATAAATATAACGTGAAAAATGTGTAAGTGAGTGTAATGTGTGACGGTACATGGACAAACAAAAATATGCGAAAAGTGAGGGTGAATCAAAATTCTTCTGCCTCACAAACAGAGACATGACTTCGCAACACCAGTCAGCACGACCACGACCGGTGTAACCTGATCAAAACGTCAAGCATAAAAGAGGTAAACATTATGCATGATCGTTACCCGTTACGTATTTGACAACTCGATGGCGTAGTGGTTAGTGTAACTGACTGCCACGCCTGATGTCGCGGGTTCGATTCCTGCACAAGTCAAACATTTGTGTGCATGAATATGGATGTTTGTCTTGGTCTGGGTGTTTCTATGTATAATAAATAAGTATTTACAAAAAAAAAGTGTGTATGTATGTTTATCCATTGTACAAGCTCTGCTTAGTTTGGGCTAGATGGTGTTGCGTGTATGTGATAGAATATTATTATTATTATTATTATTATTATTATTATTATTATTATATATATATATATATATACATATATCAAAACGCAAAAGCTTAAAAGTTATTATAATAAACGTGTCTTTAGTTAGTACAAACAAAAAACTATAGACACTTTTTTGTTGTTTCAGGTACACGCAAAAAACAGTGAACAGATTGTAATGCTGCTTTCAGAACTATGTAGCTTAACTTTAAAAGAAAGCTACATATGACTTGACTTTGATTTTATGTAACCAGAGAAATATCTCTGCGCATAGTGCACAGTGTTACCTACGTAAATGACAATGTGACGTCGCAGATTAATTTGTAGTCACGCAGTGAAAGTTATAGGGAAAACCTAGTTACATCACACCTTGTTACTAAAAGTTACTATAGAGCTTATTCTGGACACCAATCTATGAAAAAAGTCGTACTAAGACATAATATTAACACGTGTGCACGCACTTTTTATAAAACCAACTTGTATGCAACGATCCTGTAACGCATGCTAACAAGCATAGGCATAGCTGACATAGCACTAATAACATCAAACCGCGCATGCGCAGCGTTATTCCTATTAATACTCTTACAGTCATTCGTAAAATCATAGGTATAAAATACATCTATGTTATTAAAATTTAATAATTTTGTATGATTTAATTTTTCCTTTTACATCGTCCAGTTTTATACATACACCTAGATTACGTCATACCAATACAAACATCATCATATCAGAACTATCGGTCAAATATTAAATAGTCTTCGAGTACGTGTGGATCGTTCCGTCTGACAGATTAACAGCTTACCGAACACCAATTATTTGTTTCAATCAATGCGAAAATCGTGACTCAGTGCCGATTCGATTCAATCGATTCAATTGCTTGGTATTCAGTTATGTCTTTGGGTTTGAATTATTCACTTCGGACGTGAAGATCTTGACCTAGATTAGATTGGATTTGAATTCGAATTCGAATATTTATATTTATAGCGGGTAAAAATAATTTGAATACGTGTAATATCTTAACTAATATTATAAATGCCAATGTGAGTTTGTTTGTTACGCTTTCTCGCCTTAACTACTCGATCGATCATCATGAAATCTTGCACACACGTTGTCAAGTTAATAGAAAAGGACATAGGGTACCTTTCTTCCTGAACAAAGTACTGGTACTAACCTAACATTTACGCGAGCGAAGCCGCGGGCAAATCTAGTGAATATAGAAAACATCACTTTTTAGAGTTCGAAAAAACTCTTATACAACAGCTTTGTCTGTCCGTCTGTCCGTATGTCTGTTATACAACTTTCAAATCAAAAACCGTAAGAGCTAGAGACTCGCGGTAGACGCCATTTGACTCAGCATAGTCGAGATACCCCGAAATGACCTTTGACCTCTGACCTCAAGGTCACGTGACATCACGTGACCTTTGCATATTACTTGAACCATTTTTCCGAATTCTAAGATTTACGGCAATTCGTTGCCGATTCTCACTTGTTGACCGTTGCTATTAGTTTGTGTGCCATCGTGTGGTCTCGATTTCCATTTCTAATTCGGGTAAGTTGTACTCAGTTTTTTTTTGGCGATTCTCAGTAGCAGCACGGTGTCTGTAAGTCGGCCTGGTTTAAGGCAGTACACTCGCCTCCTATTAGGTACGGTCAGGTGCAAAAGTCGAGTTGCAATTTTACAAAGCAATAGGATCAAAACAAGTTGTACTTACGACCTTTTTCAATAAAATCATTGCACACATACACATAAACCCGCCTCACTTATTCTATCGCCTGTTCTAATTATGATTATGACTATTAATTTTAGATAGATACGCAAGTGATGTTACTTAACACTTTTTAGTTAGATCCCCTGTAGAAGTGATAATCTTTTTGTTTTTTTTTATAATATTAGATTTATCGATGTCTTGTTATTTTACTTCAAGACTTATTTAAACCTAAATTTCATTTTCGGTAATCATATTTTGACATTGTTTTTTATAGTAAAATAAAGTTGTGATAAACAAAATCAAATTTTGTTTATTTTAATTATAATTTGTATTATTTATTTATTAATTTAATAAAAAGATAACGTGATTTAAGTAATTACTAATTTTAACTAATTTTGATACATAATAATTTTTATTTTAATTCCTAATAAAACACTAAATTTGGGTAATAAGTAGATAAAAATAACGTTTCTTTTCAGTAATAAAAAAAACATAAAGTGAGAATAGACACCATGATTTGAACCACCCTTATTATACTATCGTATCATAGTGATAAATATCGTTATCCGCTCCGCTATCGGAACATTTAAGCATACATTTGAAATACGGATACTGTTGTTAAATATACGGAATTGTAGTAATTATAGTTATATATACAAGAGCTCGTTGAAACATCACACACACAAAGGTATTCGCTCGGAACTGTATGCGATTACTTACTTTATGATGCTACTCGACTTTTGTCTTTGACCGTACGTCGGCACTAAAAACATAACAGGCAATGTGTAACGATACCTCGCTGCCTAGTGCCTCAAGCATATACGAGTGCATAAGTCCATGTTAACAAAAGATGGACTAGGAAATGAAAAACAAAATTAAAATATCCATTCTATAATTACTGACAGTCACACAAGCACACGCATACACACACATGTATATACATAAACGCACATGCATACGCACATACATGCACTCGCACATACACACACACACACACACACACGCACACACACTCTTTCACACACACACACACACACACACACACACACACACACACACACACACACACACACACACACACACACACACACAAACAAGTACACGTAGCTTATTATGATATGACTTATGTAGGTATATGTGTATTTCAAGTATTTTAATCCTTCAAACATCATATAAATTGTATGAAGATAATTATTGTAAACAATTTACTTGCTGTGGCCTGATACCCATAACTCAAGTTAGATCTTACCATGGCTATCAGTGTTCCTAAATGTTTTGTGTCCTAAATTTGTTTAATTTCCTTTGTATGTTATAGCTGTATGGTTTTTGGAAATAAATACTTATTATTATTATTATTATTAATATATCAGTTATTAGTAGTACCGATTTATATCACTTCTATAAAAGAGTACCTACAATCTAAAATACTTTAACTAGAAAATATAGGACTACACTATAAATACTGTTAAAATTTCCATACAGGCCGCTATCAAAATGCAATGAAGCATGATTACATTCAGTTAGTGTTCGTACGAACTAGACTGGATGCATAATTCATAGTCCAACTGGCGTTCAATAATTCAAGCCGAAGGCCGAGAGCCAAGCCGAAAACGTTAGGCTACTCGATGGGTTCAGATGTTTTATTTTAGTTATCACTTATTCAGTTGTTCGCGGCATGAATGATGATAAACTGGATTATACTTAGATTCAGAGTAGTGAAAGGGTGTTGAGTTATTGCGATTTACGACTGGATCTCGATATAAATAAGTATATGTTATAAAATAGTAACAGGATTTTTCTGTATTACAAATACTGGATATTCACATAATAAACAGTGGATTATGCAATGTGATCTAAGCCTTGTGAAATCGGTGGAATAACAATTAATTTAATCTATAGATGATTAAATTATGCCTGTCGTGATAAGAGTTTCTGACGAACAGATCAGAAGAACTGACAGGGAGAGAATCATTTTTCTGATTTGGAAGTACAGTGACTATTATTTTTGCAAAATCATCATATTTTAATCACAATTTCAGTTGCAAATTACTACTATTCTTGGTAACGCCTCCAGCTAATAAGTACTTGTTTACGTCGATAATAAAATGCCTGGCAATAGAACTCACGAAATCTCGATAATATTGATTGATTACTTATCGTAGGTACATTATCCGTCGTGCTCTTGTCACCGCCGGCGTGCCAGCTCATCTTGAACCTAATGGTTTGGCACGTGACGATGGAAAAAGACCAGACGGTATGTCATTGATGTCTTGGAAGATGGGTAGGCCTTTGGTGTGCGCCAGCACAGTGGGTTGTGCTGGACTGACTCTCAAACAGCCTAAATAAAAACCTGGTTTTAAAGCCATTTGGGGTGGAAACGCTAGGGTCATGGGGTCCCAGTGCTCGTGCTCTCTATAGAGAAATAGCAAAAAGATCAATCGACGCTTCCCGTGACCAGAAGGCTGGTCTTTATTTTGCGAAAAGAATAAGCTTTGCCATTCAACGTTGCAATGCTGATAGTCTTCTGGGCATACTACCAGTTGACTGTGATGCGGAGGAATTCTATGACGCCTATTAGAGAATTTTAGTTTTCTTTATCTTTATATTTCTGTTTTATAATATTTTAAGCATAAGTTAATTTAAAAAAATTGTGTTAATTGATAGTATCCAAATAAATTGCGATTATACTAATAATGCAGATATATCGTTATATATAAAAGTTCAGTTATCTTATCAAAAGGTAGTCTGAGCAGCGGCGTTGAATAGCTGGGTTTAGCAAGTTATACACAAGGGCTAGGCTATGAATAAACTGCCTACTATTCTTTTGAATAAATTTGAATGTATATTTTATTAATACACTTATAAATGAGGTTTGGTATTATATTAAGTGATAAACTATTACTGAATGAATTTTAAATTTAAGTTCAAATTTCGTCAGTTATCTTAAAACAGGACGGTTAGTATAATAGTTTAAATAGTCAACTTGTTGTGCCAATGTTTTGAATGATACGACACAAGAAAAAAAGCAACAGGGCAGAATTTAAAAAAGATTGTTTCAAATTGATTTGTTCCTTTAAAGGTCTTGCTCAGATGTCCACACCCACCCCTAGATAAAATCTATAAAAATATGTCTCCCGTTATATCCACAACTAAACAACACCGAACACATAAAAAGTACCTTATCTTCACACATGTCGTTAAAAGCGGCTGAAAGGGTTATTATCTTTAAACGGAACATGTCTGCTAAAAGCAGCTTCGAGAGGTCCTTTGGTGCCACTTGGGAGCTTCTGCGTTGAGCATAAAACTTATATTGTGCTGTTGACTTTTTTATGCAGACATTGATTTTTAGAGTTTCATAGAAAATATTGAAAGAGCGGCACAAAGGCTTTGCTTTGTCGAGGGCGACGTTATCTCGGACAGCTATTACAGATGGGAAGGGAAAAATGGTTCGGTAGCAAAAAATTGTCATGTTGGTCGTATATTAACAAAATGAAGCCGTTGCCGCGGGGTATGATCAGGTAAACGGAAAAACTGTGTGCTTTGCAGTCAAAGGATTTTCAGGAAATAGTCCATTTAATGTGATTTACGATATTTTATAAAAAGACTTTAAAAAGCGACGGATAGATATTTTAACTTGGACGTAACTGAATCTGCGGATACATTTTTGCTTATTTGTATATAAGCTGCCTTAGTGCAGCGACAGTGAATGCGACCGTTCTGTATGAAGACTCGGTCTTAATTCTTTCGAAAAGTGTTATTAGCTTTTTCTGTCAATAGGTTTCTCAGTATCAGTAAGGCGTCCGCCACTGTATGAGGCGTGCAGCAATAAGCTTGTCCTTTATTACAAACTAGCTTTTGCCCGCAGCTTTGCTTGCGTAGAAGTAGGTTAGGTTATGTTAGTAAAAGTACTGTAAAAACAAAACAATGTACCGTATGTTACTCGGTGATAATGGTGAAAGAATTTTTAAATTCGTCACATTTTGAGTAAAATTTTTAAATACAAACAAAAAGTTTAATCTTTATAATATTAGTATAGACAATAACCGTGGCAATGTTTTGGTGAAAGACGACATTGTATGCCCCTCTAAAATACGTGACATTATGTATATACATATATTATGTATATTTATCAGCTTTAATAGGCATAATTTGATCTCATTTTTCAATCATTAATTATGTAGTTAAATTGCCTGTGAGCGTCTTACCCTGTAAGCAATCGTAAATTATATTTATGGATGTGTCGTTTAGCTACAGGATCAATGTATATAAAATTAAAACGCGAAACAAAAAATTTTAAATTGCACTTACGCTTACAGCGGACCGTTAATCTCTTTGCCTTAAGACTGCGCCGAGCGAATTGTGCCAAAACAGGCGGTCACAGTTAAGTGAATAAAATCAACACTTTTTGTTTAATACAAATATAAAATAAACCATAACAATGAATGTGTTTACAATTACTCCGCGTTAAAAACTTAAAATAATTAATAATTAGCCTACAAAATTACGTAAAATTGCACGAAAAATGTAAAAACTTAAGCTCGTGTTACGTGATTTTTAGATTATAGCAGTAGAAATCTATCCTATTTTACAGTTTAAACGAAACATAAATAGTTATATTACAATTTGTCCGTCCCAAATGTTTAAGTTATTGGTTGACAATAAAGATACATATTTATCAAAAAAGCACTTCAAATCCTCCATACAATTTTACTACGACGGCCGCGCGCCGATTTGAATATGCGCCGCACGAGCTCTGTCATTATTTGTCTTACGCTCGGCGCAGTCTTAATTCCTGAGTCCAATAAACTATTAGTAGCTTTTTTGGTAGAAATTTCGAAGTCACTATAAAGCTACAGGTATTTCTGGTAAACAGCATAAAACATCGTTATCATAGCGAATATTTGCAAGCAAACTAATATTTGTGTTTACCATTCATAAATATCAACATTATTATTACTGATCCATTTTACACTTTTTTTAGCCAGGATGCTGAGAAAACAGAATACTAATGAAATAAAATCATATATAATATGTTTATTCATGTAAGTTCTAAAGTTACATTTATGAACGTCAAAGTTACACTCATTAATGTGCATTTACATTTACTTGTTGACATGTTTAGCAAAGCAAGAGCGTATGCAATGTTTTGATGGTGGTCTATTTTCTAATATTTCTGACCCTGGCAGAAAAATATTAGAACATGGACCAGTATTAAAACCATGACACATTTTTTCATTAAGAAGAAAATCTCTTACACTACCTAAAGGTCAAGTTTAATAACCAACTTTGCCTGCCTATTAAGAGGCACCCAAAGAACACAAGACATCATTGTACTCGCCCCATACCACACGAGTTCTAAATACCTAGCAAAATATATGTGTAAAACATACTTGTATGTATGTAAGTATCTTATGTGGGGGCCAGTCAATGCAGACCGGCGACACTTCGACCCAGTGGGATCTTTTGTGTCGACACTCTCCCAATAACGACTGCCATACATGTTCATGGCAGCCGGGACCGACGGCTTAACGTGCTCTCCGAGGCACGGAGCAGGCGATAATTGTCAATCAATACGGACATAATTTCGAAAAGTCATATAACTTACAAAAGTCAGAAAGTCATAAAACACTTACTAACCTCTTCGAGAATGAAAGGGTAGAAGACTATATTATTATATGGCGTAGTGGTTTAAGTGGTCGCCTCGCCACTGTCATTGCGCCGAGTGTTGTGGGTTCGAATCCCAAATAAGACAAATCTTTGTACTGTGATCCACAAATCGGTGTTCCGAGTTAGGGTGTTCTTTGTGCCCGTTGTTTAAATATTTATAAAGTCTCCTATGACACAGGATTTATTACTAGTACGGGAGCTGTCTTTTATTAAATTAAGAAATTTTACATTTCACGTACAGATTTATCCAATACTAATATATAAAGACAATTTCTCAAAATGCTTATGTTTTACGGCAACATTAAGATATAACCACACGCAATGAAAGCTTCGCTTTTTACACCGAACGTCGTTATAAAGAGGACAATTGCTTTTTATTTAACAGCCTTCAATTTACGACTGTACACACCGTTTTGTGGTACAGTAAAATATATATTTTAGCTGTTAAACTGAGTTTTAAAGGGGGTGTAAACGAACGGTTAACCCTTTATTGAGATTGTATGTCTGATGTTAGTATTGAATTTTTGGCGAACGTAGGTCGTTTAATTTGATGTTCGACATATCAAAATATGTATTTTATCCTGGCAGAATTTTGTGGTTTTTCTGACTGCACGGATAGCAAAGTTTTTATGTAGCGTCGCCATTGCCAATAATAATAATAATAATATTCTATCACATATACGCAACACCATCTAGCCCATACTAAGAAGAGCTTGTACTATGGATACTAGACAATGGATAAACATACATATATACTCTTTTTTTGTAAATACATTCATATTATACATAGAAACACACTTTTTTTTTTACGTGGGGGAATGCATGACGCAAACCCCTCCGCGGGGGCGGGCGGAGGGGTTATGTCGGACTCGCCGGGGTAAAAGAAAGATGTTAAGAAGAAAATGTACATCCCGGAATACCGACTAAACCTACCACGGTGTTCCTCGACAAAACCACTATTGACGGGGCCGCGCGAATCACTTTCGCATGCGGTCGCGACCCCGCCGAGGTTTCGGCCCGCCGTATGAAATGGTAGGCCACTACACGAAAGATCTACCCAAAGGCACTTCTAACACTCCCTACTGTCCCCCCTAGAGGGGAGACGGACTCGAAACAACAGAGGCGCGCGTGGGAACACGCACGCCGCCTTTCGGACCTGGTGCTGAACGGATGGCGGGCAGGCCCACAAAGCCCGCCACCCCCAGGTCAAACCTCAGGGTGGCTGGAGGTCGTCTCGCGTCCTCCGGCGCCCGGCTCTGCGGTTGGGGAGAGGGTTCAAACGCTCCCTCTCCCGCTCCGCCGCCTCCTTGATGGAAATGACTTCCTCACAAAAGGAGGCGACGGCATTCCACGACCTCTCACTCCGGACCATAGACTGAACTACGGCCGGGAGCGAGAGGGCAACCAATCCGACTGCCGCGATCAACTCACGGCGCTGCGATGCCCAGGCGGGGCAAACCGCCAAAGTGTGCAGCGCCGTGTCCTCAACAACGTCGCGGCAGTCGCCGCAGTGGTGACAACCGGGCGTCTCTTGCCGGCGTATACGACACAGGAACTGGCCAAAACAACCGTGGCCAGTCATTACCTGTGTCAGCCGGAAGGTGAGGGCGCCATGGCGCCTCTCCAGCCACTCCTCAAACACGGGACTTACCGCCACGATCGTGGCGTGCCCGATACATATAAACACCCAGATCAAGACAAACATCCATGTTCATGCACACAAATGTTTGACTTGTGCGGGAATCGAACCCGCGACCTCGATATATATATTATTATAATATTCTCGATTTTGTGGATTCGATCTTCACCGGGTACAATAATTTGTGTGATCCATAAATAGTTGTTCCGTGCCTAGCCAGGCAAAAAGAACAGCCGTTCTTTGTGTCCGTTGTTTAAATATGTGTTCCTGGGACACAGGAATTATTACAAACGTGGTTTTGTTTTTATTAATAAACACATATTATGTAGCTGCAGTAGTTACATCCTTAACTATACATTAATTCCTTTCTAAGATTAGGTTTCCAGAAAAACTTAAGTTTATGTTTTAATCTATTTACTCACTAAGTTCATGTTGCTTGCAAAAGTTTAGGTTATACCACAAATTCACAATAGTAAAGTGGTCTATAAAGAAATCGTGTTGTCAAGATTTTTGAAATATTAGTTACATTTAATGACTGCCCAAATTACAATTTTGTATATTGCTTCTGATAAAGGACACTACACGGCTATTGATGTTTTTAACTTGTTATGTTTAATTCGCCTTTGGGTTGTTTATGATATCAAAGATATCACCAAATGGTGGTCGGCTTAAATAATAGTGCAAAATGAATTATTGGATAAAATGCAGATTGTAAAATTGTGCAAACGTAATCTGGAGCATGATATATTATAATAAAATGCAAATGTTCTGTCTTTGAGTGTTCATTAATGCCGTTAGTATACAAAGTATGTTAGACAAAATTATGATGACTATATTGTACTCTTTAAACTTTCGAAACTTGTAAGTTTACAGCTCCGTTGTGGTTCAGTCTGATATTGTTAATTGCCTACTACTTATAATAAAACCTGTTCTTCTAAAAGTGACATCGATATTTTCTTTGATGATCTGTCTACTTTCAAAACTAATATGATGAAATCGATGACCTGTGATTCGTTGCCCACTTGATAATATTTATTCATAGTATCATCATATTTTCAATATTTCATTGATTTCAAATTTTATACTAATTTTAAAGAAAAATCAAACTGTTATTAATTATGAATATTATGACAAATCAATGTAATCAATGTGTTATCAACCGAAAGATCATCCTACTTTATAATTTAATTTTAATTTTATTTTATTGTCTTACATGATATCTTTTATTTAAATTAATATTTTAATTATCAAATTTCATTCAATCTATAAACCTATAAACTTTAATATATTTGTAAAAATAAAAACGTATAAAACGCAACTACTTAATTGTATTGCAATCAAGCTGTATTTAAAATGAACTAGACAGTAACGATAATGTACGTAATATGAATTGTACTTATGTAAAATTTAAAAAAAAAAAAAAATGAATGGTGTGTACACTTGTAAGTGACATATTTACACTGTATTTAGGATAAACGGTATTAAATGTAACACATTGTTTGTAAATATATAGTTGGTATGACTTAAATAAATAAATAAATAAATTGCCTATACCCGTGGGCACTCTCAAGAGTGCCCACGGGTATAGGCAATTTATTTATCTATTTATATATTATTAATTGTCTCAAGACAAGAATATAAAACACAGAAATAGAAATACAATATTATGTCGAAATTTTGAGATTTATCGTCTCTTTTTCGAGTTTGCGTACACAAAGCATATTTTCTTACATACAACAATGTATGTATGTATGTCTTATGTGGGGGCCAGTCAGTGCAGACCGGCGACACTTTGACCCAGTGGGATCTTTTGTGTCGACACTCTCCCAATAACGACTGCCATAGATGTTCATGGCAGCCGGGACCGACGGCTTAACGTGCTCTCCGAGGCACAGAGCACGCGGTAATTGTCAATCAATACGCACATAATTTCGAAAAGTCATATAACTTCCGAAATTCAGAGGTACGCGACGTGGGTTCGAACCTGAGACCCTCTGCATTGCAGTCTATTGGTCTCCCCACTGAGCTATCGCTGCTCAATATAAAACAATACGTGACTAATTATTATTAATGAATAAAGGTTAAATTTAGGTCGCCTTATGACGGCGAAGGAAATTTTGTAAAATGATTTTGTCACCTATGCTCCGCTCGCTAGTTTGCTCTTTGCTGTTAACGTGTGTAAATTTTCTGCATATCCCGTTTATTGAATTGTACGAGATAATTGCAGGCTACCTTGATGAAATGTAGTTTGATTCCTAACCTAAATTGAACTTGTCATGCAATAATTTACCTTATTGGCCACGACGTTCAAAGTGCGATTTTTGTTTAGTAGGCTTCGTGCTTCGCATCGTTCGTGCACTGGGCATGCAACTGATCAGTATCAAAGCACTTGACCTGTGTTTCTTACGATAAAAAAGTTGCTTTACCAATAAATGACTTAATATTATTTGAGTAGTTGGCCGCTTCTTTGCTACTGTGCCATAAGCTTGCATTTATACTTTGTGCAAGACTAAGGTTCAGTCAATAACTCCCGGAGATCATAAAAAAAAATTCGATTCTGCAACTCGTTTTTTAAAGACGTGGTAGACATCGATATAACGTATTATCTCAAACAGCTAGCATAATTTGGTTGTCATCTCTGCCCACCCTTTCGAAGATATCTGAGAAATAACACAATATTTATTTGTAGTACTAGATTTTCGTCCGGGCTCTTTTATCATTTTATGTATATCTAGCCAATTAGAGAAACGAGAGTGCCTCTGGTAAAGTGTCAGTATTTCACAGGCTTCCAGCTGCCCGTAACAACTGCCCTGTTCCACTTTCGTGTAGTTTTCGTCCAAAAATAGAACCGTCCCGTCTCTTTTGATATTGGCTACGGTATTACTAGGCTTAAGGGATTATCTATAAGCTTGGAAGTAGTGAACAACCGCTGACGTACGGGTAATTCAGGTGTCTTCTTGAAGAGCGATGTGAATATTTTATGCATAAATCTACATAGATTCTCATTAAAATTCATCCTACCATTATAATCCCAGATTCTGGTAGTATAAGAAAATATTTTATCTTTATTTTGTTTAACATAATATAATAAATAATATCAGCACTTTACTGTCTGAACTGTCCCACTGCTGGACACGGGCTTCTCAGAATAAAAAGGGTGAGGCCATAGTCCACTCCGCTGGGCCAATGTGGGTTAGCAGACTTCACATATCTTTAAGAACATTGTGAAGATCTCTCAGACATACAGGTTTGGTCACAATTTTTTTCTTCACCGTAAAGCGAGTAATAATTAACTAAATAATACGCACATAACTTTAAAAAGTCAGAGGTTTTGGTAATTCTTAATAGCAACACAGAGCCTAGAAATGTGCCCGATAGATGACAATGGGCTCAGTCCTATTATGAGGCCCTAGAAGCATAGGTGACAAAATGTTGTTGTGATGTACCTCAACCCCTTCAGACATATGTACCTATGTCCAAAGGAGTAAGCAGAGCGGGAGGTATCTTAACGTTGCATATATATGTATATCTATATAGATATACGCTCTTATAATAAATCCAATATCACCATCTCGTACTCGACTAACAAGCTTTTACTGACCTTTTTTCCTACATTTCATCAGATCATACCAAATGGGTCACTCTATTAATAAGAATTAGTTCCTAGATTACTATCATTGGCGACGTAATCAAGTCTATACTGCTTACCAAGAATTCCTAGCAGTTGTAATAAATAGCCTTTTAGGTAAGGAATAAATTCTTACTTGGCTTTCAGATTAGTAGAATATCTTTGTAATTACGGCAGATATTTCTCGTTATTTTTATGAATAGCGTTATTTAAGATATGATTTCTTATTAGTTTCGTTTGTAGGTCGTAAGATTTGCTGTCACGTCCGTAATTAGGGAAATAATGTTTCTAGATTATGAAGTAAGCTTTTTGGTATTTATTTTTGTCGTGCATGTAATATTTAGCAAAAGCGATTTACTGTCAGATAATTTAAAGGTATAATTTCTGAATACCGAGCAACCGTCAATGGTGTTTTGTATTTGAATTTATATACCTGGCAATGACAATAGTAAAGATCTTTACTTATTACAAACGATGTACTTAAGTAAGAATCCTACTAATATTATAAATGTGAAAGTTTGTGAGGATGTATGGTTAGATGTTTGTTACTCTTTCACGCAACAACTACTGAACGAATTTTGATGAAAATTCACAGTATTATAGTTTAATCATCAGAATAACATACATATATGCTACTAAAAAATCTCTCTTTACATAAATCTACATTAACGCAAACGATACCATGGGCAACATCTAGTATAATATAAATATTTTATTATTTTAATTCATAACATACAAGTCAATTGAAATTGGCCAATTTTACTAGGATTCTTTCTTTTAAGACAAATTTCACCATTGCTTCAGTATGGGGCTGAAATTATGATACCTTACAAACACACAACATAGACTCGGAACAATCATTTTGGGGTCACACTAATCAATATCCTGTGTGGAATTCGAACCCACAACACACATGCAGCTCCATCCGTGCTGACTGCATTAAAAACAAATACAGTAGAAGTTATTTACAAAATTTACCGCGATATATTCTATCAAAACGTATTTTTAAGACGTCGAAGTAAGGACTTTGCTACCATTTTCCATGTCTGTAATTGGAATGGCGGTTCTGTAGCACCAATCAACTAACGTCCTAGGAGAGGAAACGTATCGATCAAAGCGTTTAAAAAATCTTGTATTTAATTTACGAGTTGCATAAAAAAGAAAGCAGTGCTCTTCATATAAAGCCTCTTCCTTAACAAATTGCATTTCAGAAAGAGCAGCGATAGCTCAGTGGGGAGACCAACAGACTGCAAGGGTCTCGGGTTCGAACCCACGTCACGCACCTCTGACTTTCGGAAGTTATATGACTTTTCGAAATTATGTGCGTATTGATTGACGATTATCGCCTGCTCCGTGCCTCGGAGAGCACGTTAAGCCGTCGGTCCCGGCTGCCATGAACATCTATGGCAGTCGTTATTGGGAGAGTATCGACACAAAAGATCCCACTGGGTCGAAGTGTCGCCGGTCTGCACTGACTGGCCCCCATATAAGATACAAAATACATTTCAGAAATAAATAAATATAAAACGTTACACCCGACGCAAACTTTTTTGTAAAACCTTTAACACCTTAACACGGTGGATTCACACACGTCGCCAAATGCTAATCCACAGTAAACCTTAGGAGGTTTATTATCCGGATTTTTCCAAGTAAAATTCTGCGTAAAAGCGGAGAGGCACTACGGAGTGAAAACTAAAAGCCACCTGCAACGGGTGCCATCATAAATCTTACGTACAAGCGTTCATCCCGCGTACTAACCGAGACAATGTTGGATATACGAAGCTTCCGTGAAGTACGGCTTTGGAATTTCACTGTTTTATTAAAGAAAATTTGGTGTTTATTTATGTGCATGTAAAGCTTAGCGGTTTAAGTGGTCGCTTCGCCAATGCGACTGTGCCAAGTGGCTAAATCCCCGTACCCATACCGGAAAAAATTTTACGATCCAGAAATAATTGTAACGATTCTGGGTATACCCAGAAACAACGGCTTGCCACGGCTTGCATATAACAGTTAGAGACAGATTATAAACAGCAGCATATATTATACTTAAATATAAAGAAGATAGGCATCATATCAACATATTTATGTATTACGTCCACATTTCGTTAGATATTTTCAATATTTACGTAATAAGGGACGACTATTACCGTCACTTTTCAAGACTCCGTGTTGATTACTGATAATTTACCAACAAAAAATGTAATATGCGGGTACAACGTTATGTAGCGTAGATAGAAGCGTAAGCATAAGGCTATGTACGTGTTTTCTTATTTATTTTATATACAACATACTGTTTTCATCAGTGATAGCCAACTGAGAGATTGTTAGATTGTCACGCAAAGGTCTCAAGTTCGATCTCAAGCCACACCTCTGAGTTTTTTGAAGTATGTGCGTATTGAATATTCAATTATCGCACGCTTTAACGGTAAAGGCAAAATATTGTGAGGAAACCTGCTTGTCTAAGAGTGCTTCATATTGTTCTCGAAGATAAGTAGTCTGCCAATCCGCACTAAGCCAGCGTGGAAAAGGCCCGTGCTGTGGGAAGATTATTATAAGGGATGTTAAAATTATTTTAAATAATATGCTATTTTGTGTTCCATGTTTTATATTATTTGTATGCAATTAATTCAATGCTAGCACTTAGCTTGCACTCTCATTTCAGAATTATGTACAAAAAGTAAAATATTGTTTTAATTTTGAACTCGTATTTTTCGACTTATACTCGTAATTTATAAAAAGATTGAACTTTAACAAAAATACAAGTAATTTGAGTACTACTTTATCCAGTCTAGTTCACACCGCCTTAAAATTTCATGAATATAAAAGACCAAGAAATACTGAAATAAGTAGAAATGAACGTTGACATTTAATTATATTAATATACTTCTTTGAAATACTATATTCAAATTGTGTTTAACTTGAATGCGGGTTATTTCAACACAAAAATTATAGCAGGTAAAATGTGAAAATAAATTGTATAAGCTGAACATTATTTTCTGTTGACAGTTTACCAATACATTTCTTATTGGAGTTATGGAGCGTGCCATAATACCTTGTATACTAGAGAAGGCTTTACACACTGCAGAATAGCCGTATGTTCTTGTTTCAAGAGTATAGTATAAATATATATATGAGCAGCGATAACTCGGTGGGGAGACCAACAGACTGCAATGCAGAGGGTCTCAGGTTCGAACCCACGTCGCACACCTCTGACTTTTGGAAGCAATATGACTTTTTAAAATTATGTGCGTATTGATTGACAATTATCGCCTGCTCCGTGCCTCGGAGAGCACGTCGGTCCCGGCTGCCATGAACATCTATGGCAGTCGTTATTGGAAGAGTGTTGACACAAAAGATCCCACTGGGTCGAAGTGTCGCCGGTCTGCACTGACTGGCCCCCACATAAGATACAAGATAGTATAAAACGATGCGTTTGTCTTGAATATTTCCTTTACTTTTATACCCAAATGTACATACATAATATGTAGTATTACGCATACATATATTTATTTATTAATTTCATAGAAGGCTTTCAGATTAATAATACATTTATTATTTAAACATGAATAATAAGGGACGAAAAGGGAGAGGAAGGCCAAGGAAAAGATGGATGGACTGTGTGAGGATGGATATGAAAGGAAAAGGGGTAAATAATCAGATGACGGGTGACAGAGAAGTATGGAAGCGAAGGACATACTGCGCCGACCCCAAATAAATTGGGACCAGGGCAAGAGAATGATGATGAATAATAAGGTTGCTTGTAACAAGCCTCCGCACATATATTATTTATACACACTAAATAAAAAATAAAAAAATAACAAATATTCATAATATAACTATACTTACAGATAACTAAGAATTTAACTATATTTACATGCAGTGAAAACAAAACAAAAATTAAAAAAAAAAATTAAATAATTTATATTCCGTAAGGAGTGGGCAGAGTGTATAACACTGTCACTTAGCCATGTATTATGCGGCGAGCCTATAGCCATGCCAAACTTCGTGTTGCTAATAAGAATTTCTTGCAGAAAACACCCTAACATCACCACCCTAGAACCGGGATCTAATCCGGGCGTTTACCAATGCGCTTTCGCGGCCCTCGCGGACCATATACATAGGTAAAAAACTGAGTGAGCATAGCAACTATTAATGTGCTTCCAATAGAAAAATATTTCTGGCTTGGGATCTATTATTCTATTAAATATATTATATAAACTCGATATAAAGAATAAGAAATATCTCACAGCAATAAAACGATTTTCGAGTTATCCAAACTCGCGAGAGGCCACTTCCACCGAATTCCCATTCACACCGAAATAAGACGGGCTAAATTAAAAAAAATGCGTAAGTACAAGATATTTAGATTATTTAGATTATTTATACAGCGTGTCCGGTAATTAATGGATAACCTTGAAATGTCTTATAGTAGAACTAATGGCCTTTCAGAAGAAGAAATGAAAAAAATATCTATCTTAACTAAGTACTACCTGAGATATGATTTCTTTTTTAATTACCACTTTTAACTTTCTTGTACACGACGACCATAAATGAATGAATGCCATCGGTTTTTTGTTGTTTTATTATTAAACAATAATTATGCTAATAAATATACAATCCAAAGTATGACTAGCTATTGCACTTTTTAATAGTTTCTTCTTCTCATTTTCCTGAACGGCCATCAGTTCTACTATAAGACATTTCAAGGTTATCCATTGATTACCGGACATCCTGTATAGAGAAACGTCACATAAATTATTATACCAAATGATATAAGCATTCAGTTATCAAAACCACACAAGATATATTTGAAAGAATTGTAACAGATATTGCATTCAATCTACAATCGGCTATTACAATCACATCAAAGACTTTCGATTGAACTGAAAATTTATCTACACGTATGCTGTGATCCACCAATGATTGCGCTGATTCTGATGTTAATACGTTGTGTTATTTGCATGATTATTAAGTCTTCCGTAACAAAGGTTTAAAAAGGAAATTCCTAAGATGGAAGATGAAAATTTGGTATTTTTACGCAAAAGATAGCATAATGGAATACCGTTGCACTGCCATATCTGACTTTTCAAATTGCTTTTAACTATCGCTCGCGATAATGCTGGAAAAAGACATGGTGAGGAAACCTTACCTTACTTTATCTGTTTGAGAGTTTGCCATAATGTTCTCGAACACGTGTAAAGTCTGCCAACCGGCACTAGCCCAGCGCGGTGAACTATGGCCTAATCCTCACGTCTCACACTGAGAAGAGGCCTTGCCCAGCACTGAGACAGTTACTAGGCAGACTTTATATTATTATTATCATTCATGTTACAAGCAGCTTAATTCTTCGAAAATTGAAGAAGCAAAACTTTAAGTAAACTAAATGGAATATTCATGAGTAATAAACTTGCTTAATGTAAACACACTAGACTAGATACACTTGATAAAATGACTTCAGGACATTTTGTAGTTGGTAGCTCTAACTTTAGTTGTCTATCAGCGTCCCTGCTCTGACGTGAAACCACTTAACTATGTAGTACACTAAGTTTTAAATTAGACCTAAACCCAGCGATTACAAACTTGGTGATTGGAAATATTCTAGATTTTTCACTGTGAGGGTAGTATCTTGGTAATAAGACTATTTAGAACAAAAAAGGATCGCTTGATTGAGAGAAAACATTGTTGCCTTTGTTTTTAACCGACTTCATTTGTCTATAGTAATATTATATTTTTATATTATAGTAATATCCTAACACAGGTATCATTTTATACTTAAAAGGATACCTCCTATCGCTAGATATAAGTACTTATGTATGTGATATCGAAATAAAACATTTTAAATTAATAATTTTAGTTTTAATAATTATAAAGAGAAAAGATTCAATTCTTTTGGTTGTTTTTTTGCAAGGGCTTAACTCCTAAAAAAAGCAGCTATCGCTCAGTGGGGAGACCAACAGACTGCAATGTAGAGGGTCTCGGATTTGAACCCACGTCGCGCACCTCTGACTTTCGGAAGTTATATGACTTTTCGAAATAATGTGAGTATTGATTGACAATTATCGCCTGCTCCGTGCCTCGGAGAGCACGTTAAGCCGTCGGTCCCGGCTTCCATGAACATCTATGGCAGTCGTTATTGGGAGAGTATCGACACAAAAGATCCCACAGGGTCGAAGTGTCGCCGGTCTGCACTGACCCCCACATAAGATAATTTAAAATAAGGGCTTAACTCAAAAACTACTCAACCGATTCTTTCACCATTAGAACGCTATATTATCACCAAGTAACAAAGGCAATATTTTATTTTAAAAAAGTACTGTTACACCTAACCTAATCTACTTTTACGCGAGCGAAGCCACGAGCAAAAGCTAGTATATTAATAATTATAATTCCTGCACTAGAAGGACCTCCTGCGTCGCAGGGGATTTTACAAACATTCAAACAATGGGCACGAAGTACACACTCGAAAAAACTATTTGTGGATAACTCGAATTTTTGTCCCGTTTGGTAATCACTCGACGCAGTGGCAAGGTGACCGTTTAAAACACTATATTTAATTTTATTATATATATTTTATTTTAATTATTTTTTCTTTACGTGTTGTTAGTCGCCAACCTGTTGTCAAGAGTTGTTTAAGCCGCCCGTAGGCCTCTGACATGGCTTAACGACTGCTGTCAATTTGAAAACAACCGGGACCGAATTTTTACGTGCCATCCGTAGCACGGAGACGCTCAGATGAAATACCACTAAGCGGTCACCCATCTATAGTCTGACCGCACCCAACGTTGCTTAACCTCGCTAATCGTTTACCGATTAGTGAGTGCAACTAGTTATGAGCATTTAATTAAAAAGCCATATATGGTATATCTTATATTATCACAAAGTCTAGACCTTAAAATCACAAAAATACATCTCTGTTTGATCCTTTCATGATATACAAACTTTTTGTTAATTATATACACAATGTACTTGTAAAATATATGTACATAGAGACTTTAGGTATATAAACAAAGTAGTGTATTACACATAAAATAATACAGATTACATCATATTTATATGGTTCTGAGATAATATTTCTTGTTTATGTGTCTCGTTGCCAAAACATAAGGAGGTGGCTAAAGAAAATGGATTGGACAACTCTTGTACCTAGTTTAGTAATGTTCTGTATCTCTATGCTTTATTTCAAGTTTATATTTTCTACTGGGTAAAATGTTTTACCTTTTCTGAAGAAAAGTTTACGTAACTACCTAAAAAGATTTTGTCATTCATCCTGCATAATGATATGTGTAGCCTTGTGACTCTAGGCTATTAAAACGTTGCGAAACTTTCAAGAAGTACGCACAGGTAATAAAAGGTAATCTAAATAATCACCACTATTATGAAAAAAATTCTATTCAAAACTTTTTTTTTTGGTTTTTACCATTTGTGTCATATAAACAAGATCATTAGCCATGCAAATGTTTTATTCTACCGCAGAAGTCGATATTTTTACTTTTCTGTTTCAGTGCCTAGTATATAACAATGGTCTATTTTGCCAAAACCAGGTACCATATCAATACATTTCTAAATCAAAAGAAACCACGAAATAAGTCTGTACTTTAGTCGACAAATTCTGATGTGGGCAGCACCTATATTTCGCCAAAGATAGATTAGATCTAATTTAAAAGCGAGCCTACAGCCATCCATTGGGCATAATTCCAGAAACCGTGCTGCTAACGAATATTTCTTGGTAGATTTGAACTCGAGACCTCATGCAAAATTGTTCAGATTACTACCGCCGCCAAAGCAGTCTACATATCTGATCTTATGAGTAAACTTGCAGATGCCTCTTATAGCGAGGTAACATTACGTATCCTGTCACATGCATGTGGAGGTGCTAATGAGCGTTATCAATAATCTTGTCTGCGTAGACACAAATTGGGCTAAGGCAATCAGATCTATATCATCGACACTAATGGAGACGAAGCCATTAATAGCGATTACGATTTTATACATACATGCTCTCCCACATAATTATACTCGAAGGGCTAGGCAGCGGTGTATTACTCTCATATTTCGCCAGCTATGATTTTAGGTTCCACGTAATGGAGGCCGAGACTATTTATTTTGTACAAATTGGCAAACAAGCACACGGCCCACCTGATGGTAAGTTGTCACCGTAGCCAATAGACGCATGCAACACCAGAGGCATCACTTACGCGTTGCTGACTCTTTAGGATAGGAAGAGGGAAGGAGAAGGAGCGGGAAGAGGGAAAGAGGGTGATTGGGCCTCCGGTACTCTCACTCACCGAACGAAACACAACAGTAGGAATACTGCTATTTCACGTCGATATTCTGTGAAAGGGTAGTCCTTCCTCAGTCGAGCCGGCCCATTCATGCTGGAATCAGCGAGGCTCTACTACTCTTAAAACTATGTTTTCAGCTACATGATACCGATACTAAGACGTCATGCACGTATGAAATACTAGCTGACCCACGCAACTCCGAATGTTTCACAAAAGAGATTTTTCCCTTTTTTCAAAATTTTTCATTGATGCTCCGCTCTTATTGTTCGTAGCATGATTTTATATAGCCTATAGCCTTTCTTGATAAATAAGCTATCCAGCACAAAAATATTTTTATCAATTTTAACCAGTAATTCCTGAGATTAGCGCGTTCAACCAAACAAACAAACTCTTCAGCTTTATAATATCGATTTCTGGATGCAAAACCTCAATAACACAGTCTCGTTAATTATCACTGCTTTACCGAGGCAGTATTTTATAATTACAGCCAAGGATGAACGAAGATTAATAATATTAGACGACTAAATTAAGACGACTCGATGGCGTAGTGGTTAGTGTAACTGACTGCCACGCCTGAGGTCGCGGGTTCGATTCCCGCACAAGTCAAACATTTGTGTGCATGAACATGGGTGTTTGTCTTGGTCTGGGTGTTTCTATGTATAATATGTATGTATTTACAAAAAAAAAAGTATATATGTATGTTTATCCATTGTCTAGTACCCATAGTACAAGCTCTGCTTAGTTTGGGCTAGATGATGTGGTGTGTAAAAAAAAAAAAAAAATTTATAACACAATATATTTATAGGCAAACACATCTGAATATTAAATAAAAAATAACAGTAGCAGGAGCATAAACGCTAGAAACGAAACCAGTCAACGGCAATAGAGACTATACTACGTAGACTCTAAAATAGCTGGCAAAATGAGGATGTAATGAGCATATGCCTACACCTTCGGGGTTTTATAAGTATACGTCCATGCTGTGATCAAATTCACATCGGTCGGTTTTTGTGTTGCGGGCGTTTGGATGATTGGATATCAATTATGTGCCCAATATTGAGTCCACAAGTCTGACGTTTCAAAATAAATCATTTTACTTTAACACACCAAGCTTGCACAGCAACTCTGAAGATGACTTTATTAGTGCACTTCTATCGTTGAAGTCACCTATTTATAGCTATATATTTAAAAGGAATCATACTCTAGGACTGTTACTCTAGAATAAAAAGAAAGTCGCATCATTAACCTTTTATAGTTCCTATTGATTAACCTTTATTACGAGGTAGAATTCAAAACATGATCCTACCAATACTGTCATTCCCTGTTCTTTCTTTAGGTATCGTGTGTTATAAGTATATTCCTACACTCTGTAATATAATAATCTATAATACAATAAAGAAGATACCAGTCTGTAGCTATTAAACGCTCTATCAAAAACCAAGCTGCCTTAGCCACGCTTACAGGGAATTTCCTCCATAAAATTGCCTGTCTCCAAAATCTGTCATACTTTATACCAAAAACCGTGCAGGAAGCATATATTTATTCAAATTTTTCCAATATAATGCATGTTGTGGCAACTTCTGTGAAAACGGGGCAAGGCTTACACTGGCATGCTTCCAAAAGACACACACCGTACTCCAGATTAATTGTTACTTCTTTTGCCAAATGCACTCCAAAGGCTAGATTTACGATGGGTATTTACCACGTTTTTGCAAATATTGTACGTCATTTATCTTGCAGAGTAGGGTTGAACAGACGATTTACTGGCGAGCAGTAAAAGTAAAGGTAGGCTTTACTAGGTACAATTAAAGGTTACGATTATTTAGGCTTGTAGCTAAGTAGCGTTCGCGAGCTATTTGGTTTAATGTAGTTAAGTGTTGGTGCGCGTAGGCAGTTTTTGGATGATATACCATTCGTACCGTTATGGGGTATTTGAGTATTGCTAGCTGTACTTGGACTTATAGTCTTTATTTCGCAATGTATTTGGGTGGTCAATAAAAGCAAACTGTGATACCGTTTTTGATGCAGTCTGTCTGGCTTATAAATATATCAAACTGCCTCATATAAAAAATGTGAAATCGCATTATTTATTTCTCATTTAATGTTTCTCTAGTGATTACTAAAGCGATCTTAAGTAATATTCCTAAAGTGTTAATAACTATTTAAAAGATGGGTTGCATATAAACTAAAATTTTGATAATAATTTTGAAATCAATAACTTCAATTATAATTAAAATACATATTCTTGGATTAATTTCTTCGGCAGCTATTGGTGTATTTGGATTTGGTTTTTGATACGATACGATCACCATAGGTCAAAATCTCGTTTTGACAAATAGTTATTATGGTTATGAGCATTACCTGCTTCTATAAATTTAATAGATTGACGCAATGATCTAATTGCATAACACAAGGTGTCATACTGTTTATTGAGATTAACTCGTCAGGCCTAGCTATGTTTCTTATAAGTAGCCCGCTGTTGGGAACTATGATCGTAGATGAGAACAGACTCATCCACTAAAACAAAACCTCCAATAAAATGGCGCATATTGATTAGATTACACCTAAGCTTATACGAAGACCTAGAAGAGTTGCAGATCTTATAGACTTTTCATTTAAGTTAGTATGTATTAATTTTATAATCTTGAAGTCCAAGAGATATGAATATAAACATACAATCCTTTTCTTCCTTATTTAATACTAGTTTTTGACGCGGCCCCTCTCGCGCTAAAGTAAGTTAGGTTATGTTAGTAGCAGTACATTTTTTTTAAATAATATTTTGCCTATGTTACTCGGTTATTTCCAACGGTAAAAGAATTTTTTAAATCTGTTGATTCGTTTTTGAGTTAAATCCTTACAACCGAACATTATTTTTCATTCCATTAAGGTTTTAATTGTTTATTTCTCTTTATAAAAACATTTCCAGTGTGTAGTTCATTTTAATTAGGTTATTTTTTCTTAGGTTTTTTTTTAAGCTTTGTTGTTATATGTATGTGCATGCTGCGGTCTCCTATAACTGAAGGAGTATACTATACAAAACTATGTTTATATAATATTGTCTTCTGTTTACGCGAATATTATTCATTGAAATTAAACTACTATATACGGATTTTATCGCGTTGTTTATTTGACACTTTATTACATAATTTTGAAAAACTGTTACACTACTACTACTATTAAACTTTACAAATTTTTAAGCTAATTGAATTATTATTAAAACTATAAAACTATTTAAACTATTCAGATTTAATTTAATTTTACACTTTCCCCGACGTTTCGGTTACTTTTCAGCAGCCATGGTCACGGGGAGACTAAGATGGTAGTTGTCTCAATGTTCCAGTGTAGTTATTTCAAAGTACCCGAACATAATTTAATCATTGGTATTTCTATTTACGCAGAATGAGCTCAAAGTATCATGAAGTCTAGCTGTGGTTTGCTTCTTCTTGGGTTTGAGTATTTGTATTACTGGACCTCCAAGCTGGTGGTACATTCCAACCATCTTCTCTATTAAAATTAGGATGTTTTTTGATTTCAATAGCCTTGCGAAGCATCCTTGGTAGGAATCGGTGTTCTTTAGCGAGAATCTGTGGTTTGTCAAATCTCAGGTAGTGTTTGGTCCCCTGTTGCACATGTTCACACACAGCAGACTTCAACTAGCGTTGGTGTTTTACATGTTTGTGCAATTTCGTGTATATCCATTGTCGTTGATCATTAAAAATTAAAAATTGAATAATCTAATCTTTCCTCTTTACAATATTAGTATAGAAATACAACTTTAATACAAACTTTTAAACAACGAACACAAAGATCAACTAGTATAGGATTTACTATTTGTGAATCACATACTTTTTTGTCCCGTATGGGGATCGAATCCATTACCCTCAG
The DNA here is from genome assembly GCA_930367265.1 of Catocala fraxini. Taxonomy (NCBI): domain Eukaryota; kingdom Metazoa; phylum Arthropoda; class Insecta; order Lepidoptera; family Erebidae; genus Catocala; species Catocala fraxini. The sequence continues at coordinate 7,124,748 of OV884044.1, read as the reverse complement.
CGCAGTGGCAGTGGTGAGGCGACTACCTAAACGACTAAGCTTTTCGTGCAGTTCGCTATTCTACTTCCAAAATGAAAAGGTAGATTGAAATAATATAGTTTTGTACTGTAGCATAAGTGGGGCCATTTTTCGCATATTCGAGTTGGCCGGACTCGGTATTGGGGCCATAATTTTTGCTTTATTGTATTCGTGCGACATTATTTCGGGTGCAGTGAAGAATCTGTTTTAATTTGTGCATTTTTAGGTTGAAAGACTATTTGAACAAGATATTATACATGTATGTATGAGTAACTTAAAAATACAATTTTGCGTAAGTTATTGCAGTATAGAACAAAAAGAAGCAGCTCAGCGGGGCAGCATAGCTGAGTGGGGAGACCAACAGACTGCAAGGGTCTCGGGTTCGAACCCACGTCACGCACCTCTGACTTTCGGAAGTTATATGACTTTTCGAAATTATGTGCGTATTGATTGACGATTATCGCCTGCTCCGTGCCTCGGAGAGCACGTTAAGCCGTCGGTCCCGGCTGCCATGAACATCTATGGCAGTCGTTATTGGGAGAGTGTCGACACAAAAGATCCCGTGGGTCGAAGTGTCGCCGGTCTGCACTGACTGGACCCCACATAAGATACATAGAACAAAAAAATTTGATTAACTTGTCGATTCATACATTTTGACAGTGTAATTTGCATGAGCATAGGATAATAAATAAACTTCATGGCAAGTTGCAGTTTCTTATAGTTTAGGTACATATGTATAATAATTTTAATGTCCTCCAGAACGAATTTTTGTCACGGCAGCCAATCTTAACGGACACTGGCCCTCTACGCAGGAGATATTATAGTGCACAAGCGTGTGCGCAAACACAAGTGCGCAAGTGTCTCTGTTCCTTAACTCTCATGATCCGATGGGGCGGTAATCCGACACGACCGGAGAGAGATCAGGCGCAGGACCAATGGCTTCGCTACCTCGGCCTTCGACTTTGGCAACGGCACGGACATATAAAGCAATGGATTGGAAGATAATTTTCCAATTCATAATTATTATGTAACATAATTTATGTTAGCTTTAAAAAACATACCTACGTATGGATAACGTACATATATGATATACACGTATATTTATGTAACAATACTGCCAAAATATGTGCTACTATTAGAAATCGAAATCTTACGTTCAGTCTAACCATAGGCGCGGCGAATTCATATAAAATACTTAGATGATTACATGAAGTGATAAAACGCATGATCTTAGCCCATTCTTAGTTGAACCATCTGAAATAGCTTCTTGAATGATAAAAATATAAAATAAATGAATTTGCTAAGTTTTTTGAGTCTAACTTTATTAATAAATAACGTTATAAATCCCTCAAATGTGACGTCATCTTTATATTACAATTTTTATGCCGCAATATAAAAATTAATACCAAATAATTTATTGCAGAAAATCCCTAAACGGCGGTCAGGACAACGATTTATTTTAAAAGTTCCGTTGTTCGGCAATATGACATTAGGTTAACAAAGTATCTGTGTAAAGTTATTTGATTTAAAAGCCTTAGTCAAGCATTAAACTCATTACTGCGAGTTTGTTTTCGAAATGATATATTACTCATCTCACTAACGTTGAACAAATAAGCTTTTAAGGAGAAGGCACTTTATTCCGAGGACTTCAGACTTCAGACTTATCATTTCAACATCTTTCTTTTACCCCGGTGAGTCCAACATAACCCCTCCGCCCGCCCCTGCGGAGGGGTAAGAGTCAAAGCATTCCCACACGTAAAAAAAGGATAGGTTATATTAAAAAAGAAAATATAATAACTTATGTTACTTGGTAATAGCATAGCTTTCCAATGGTGCAAGAATTTTTAAGCTTGGTTCTTTTGTTTTTAAGATAAATTCTTACAAATGAACAAACAAAAATTAAATCTGTCCTTTTTGTAATATTAGTATGCAACAAATATGTCTATATTTTTTGAATTAAACTATTGCGAATATTGCTCTCGTTACTCATAAACGAATAATTAAGTTATACGTAGTATAAACTAAAATATTGTTTAGTAATATTATGCCTTAGTTCATTTGATGTAAGGCATAATATAGCAGAACAACATTTTTATTTATACCACGTACAACGTTATTCCTCGCTTATTAATAATAGGGTAAATTTTAATAAAAATTACGTAACTTTTGTAAATGTTACTGAATAAATCAAGGAATTTAAGTTAAATATGAATTTTAAACACATTGCGGCTTTAGGTGTCAAATTTTTTGACTGATGCTTTACCGCGACATAATATTTACAATTTCATAAGCATATTGATGTTTTTGCTTTTCGGCGTTTATTTTATGCTTTGGCACTTCATTTGTAATCAAGGTACCTATATAATTGTTTTTTTTTGTTCAACAGAATAATGAGGCACGTTTTAAGGGGAACCGTAAACTGTTCCTCTGGCAACCTAGCCTACATTTACGCAAGCGAAGCCGCAGGTAAAATCTAGTTTTATTATATTTTGGGTACAATTGAAGGTCTAAAAGTCAAAACATTGTCTATTTCAAAAGTTAGAATGATAAAGTTCCTAATAAAAGAAACGAAAGCTTCAGAACATTGCCGAACAATTTACAATTAAGTATTTAGTTTAATTGTAAATTACCCTTTGAGTTTTAGTTAAAATACCGTGAAATTAAGTGCCCTTACCTTATCTAAAAGCACTCTTAAAAACATCAAATTACCATTAAATTAACTAGTAATTACCTGTTAATTTTACATCAAAATATAAAATTATTTATCCAATTTACATTATATAATTTTATTTTAACAAAAATAAGTTCGTTTTATAGCAATTAGTCAGCTTTAAAATATTTTCTAAGGTTTTAGCGAGCTTGTAGAACTCAAAAACTAATTGATTTAAAAGTTACAAGTAGGCATTTTAGTGCTAGCCAAGTTAAAGTTCAAATGATTAATTAAACTTTTACGTCACTAATTGCTAATTATAAAAGAGTTTTAAAAGGGTGCACGTTGAAATATTTTTAACATTTTAAATTACGACACTGGTGCCGAGACAGAGTGAAAGTTGAATTCACCTTTAAAATTTGTTTCTATTTTAAATTGATTGTCTTATTTTCATAATTTGCTGCGAAGGCACTTTTAAATATTAGAGATAGTCAACCTGCACTGATGGCGTAGTGATTTAAGTAGTTGTTCTGCAACTGTCATTGCGCTATGTGTTGTGGGTTCGATCCCCACACAGGCGAAAATTTGTGTAAGGTAAGGTAGGTAGGTAAATAGTTGTTTGAGTCTACCTAGACTGAACAGCTGTTCTTTATGTCCATTGTTTGAATGCTTGTAGAGTCCCGCAACCCAGAAATTATGCCTAGTGGAGTTGTATTTTAAAAGAAAAGAAAAGAAATAGTTGATAATCTGGGTGTTCTTTGTGTCAGTTGTTCGAATGTTTGTAAAGTCCCCAAGGATATTATTCCTAGTTCGTAAGTTGCCAATCTTAAAAAAAAATAATGTAAAAAGAGTTAATTGCATGGTTAGTATAGAGATCCATTATAAATAAATCATTTTATCTCAGAGTGAACGATCAGCTCTTGTAAAATCCCTATCGAACGCGAAGATTCCGGATTTATATACCTAACACTCCATTCCTTTTAGAGGTATTTAACAACAGCACTTCACTAACTATAGCTATAACAACGTTATGGGTCGATCTTATTATCGTCTATTGGGTACAATTCCAGGCTTCATGCTAGTACCAAGAAGTTCATGACAGAAAAACTCAAATCAATCTTTGCTTGACCCGGTCATTTAAAATGTGTATCCCATGACTAAAATTGAATGTAATAAACAGTTACTAACTGGTTAAATAACTTAGATTATGGCGAAACTGAAAATATGATTTGCACTTTAAAATAATTAGGCATGCGTGTCACACACACACACACACACGCTTACACTCACACGCCCATATACACATACACGCGCTCACATACAAGCACTCACACACACACATACACACACACACACACACTTTAAATATACACTCTCATCTCCGCACTTTTTGCTAATTTACCTTATCGATTGCCTTTCATTTTCTTGTATCTTTGAAGTACATATTATTTCTCACACGTTCTACAATCTCTAGCTGCATATTTTTGTATTACTAAAGGCGAGAGCCTGGAGATTTGTCTCACAGGTTTCGTACCTAATACAAACTCCAGCTTTCACTAAGGTTTTAGTCCATGCTGTACCTATTATTGTAATATATCAACCTTATTGAAAGAAATATATAATATTATAATAATAATTTTTATTATAGTTACTATAACCGTGGCACAACGAAGTTAGACATGATGATGACAATGATGAAATGATGATGAATAAAAAACGCGTTCTAGGCAGTCTAAGATATAAATGAATAATGATGACGTCATATTAAAAAATATATTCCCAGATGACACTATCTGTTTTAATACGTCACGCAGACTAAGAAGCTAGAGATCCAATTTAAAACTAAAATTGAGTTCTTACTTTTTAATAAAATTTCTTATTAAGCTTTCCCAAAGTCTTTAACAAAAGCGCTGACTATTACGAAGCAATTGCTCATATAAAGTAGTTTCAGTATTAAGAGTGCTTCCATGAGCATTTCGCTTTGAAACTTATGGTTACTTTTAGTTGTATAGTGCGGTATGTGGTGCGGTACTTAGTATAAAACTGGAGTACGTTGTAGGAACTTAATATTAGTTATGTTATGAACGTACATAAAAAATATTATTATGAGGAGTCGTTTGCTGTTTACCTACATTTTCGCTTTGTGAGCAGGTGCGTTCTTTCCTAGTAGACAGATGTTTTGGTGTTGTACTAAGATTTTGAAGGAAGTTTCTTACATGCCGAGGTTCTTTATCCATGAACGGCTAGACAGATATGTATTGAATCCAAAATTTCGTCAGCTATGCCTTCAAATATTTAGAATTACCATGAATAAAGCAGGCGCCGTTGTCAGCTATTTGGTGACATGAGTACATGTCACCAAATAGCTTATATAAATGCTTATATGTATATAGATATGGATCTATCCCGATTTATGATATAATAAAAGAAGCCGTTGCATCTTGTCGTTCCCAAAAGCATCTTCAGGACCAGTTATAAACAGGTATTGTCCCCAAATCTAAGGATTAGATTATCGTTGTAGCGAGTGCCCAAGTTACACCATCTATTGTTCAGATAGGTACCAGCGTAATAAAGCCGCTCACCACCCGCAACTCAGTTGTACCAATTACCTTATGGAGGACGATAAAGAAGCCGTCTACACTACGTTCATATCTGCGATATAGTTACGCTCACTTCTCGATGTAACTCTGTACATCTACCTAAAATCACTAATCCTGTTTATGACTCTGGGTGACATTTGTTATAACAACCACCGACACGAATCTTTATCCAATCGAGTGCTTTCGATAGGGACGGCGATATGAGTAATAATATAATGGCCCTCTTTTCAGTATGATAATAAAATTTGATTCCTCCTTCCCCATTCTACCATCGGACGACCAGACAACCAGGCCAGCGACACAGGTGGATATACCACATTTACGCACGAAGCGATTTGCTTCCAATTTTATAATGCCTACCGCTAAGGAGTGGAATTCGCTACCTAAGTCTGTGTTTCCCAATGAGTACAATCTGGGTGTCTTCAAGTCCCGAGTGAATAGGTATCTTCTAGGCAAGCGTGTTCCATCGTCAACTGCATCATCACTTAAGATCAGGTGAGATCGCGGTCAAACGCAAGCCTATTAGAGTATAAAAAAAATAAACATTAAGCGATAGTCTACTACGCTGGCTAATACGCTGGCCAATTACTGGTATGCAGACTTCACATAATAATATATTAGAGAACATAATAGAGGACTCTCAGACATGCGGATTTAACATGCGGGTTTTACTTTATCATGAATGCAAGCGATAATTAACTAATAAATAAACGCATGAATTCGAGAAGTCCAACATGCAGGCCTTGGGATCGGGCTAAAGACTTTTGCATGGCAGTCCTACGAGGCAATCGCTGCTTTTTCTGTCAACGTTATTGTACAGAACAAAATAAATATTATGCATTATGATCACATGTTTATGTAACACGCCTTAGTAAATGAATAACTTATTTATAAAGCTATTCAGTCTTAACGCAAGCTCTTTATATTTCATAAAACTAGCTTCGTAGCACCTCAAGAAAAATACTTTCATTCCACAAACTCAGTTACTAAGTGTCACAAACTATGAAATATTAACTCTCCGTCAACAGAATGCAGAGAATAATTGAATAAAACTCTTGTGTAAGTAAATTATGAGCTACTGGGTTTTCCGGCAGGTACTCTAGGCGAACAATTCACTTAATATCCGCTGCATCTGCTAATTTTGAAAGCAGGCCACTGCTTTAAATAGTATTGTCTTATATTAACGTAAATGTTACACATTGAATTCAGCACAATTGGTCATGGATAGACTCTTCATGACTATAGTTAATAGTTTAAAATTATTTGTAAATTTGTAATGAAAATGAACTGCGATGAAATCCGTACAAATTATATTAGTTGTTTAAAGAATACTGCTTTACATTTATGCATAGACCGGAGTCTGTATATCTCCAAAGAAGTAGGTATTTAAACTCGTTATTAGCAAAGACATATTCTATGTTCCACGATTAGGGCGAGCCTATTGGTATATATTGGGCACATTTAAAATTATATAATTTTAAATGTGCCCATGTGGGTTTGATTTTGAAACAAACCCGCGGCAAACAACGTATTAAATGCACACTGAGTTTTTATTCGAAAATTCTCTTCTCTTCTCTCTCTGGAATAGGTATATAGCTGTAAATTTCTGTGCGAAAACGAAGAGAAATTGACTCGTACAGAATACAATTCCGCACCTAGTGATCCTGGGACTTACCTCACAGATAGAAGCAAAGACTACTAAAATGGAGATAAGAAAACTGCTAAACGCCAGGGTACAAACCCACCTTTAACTTTTTACGGAAACTTTTTTGTAAAGCATATGTGAATATCTTTTGTTATATAAGTAGTTGCATTAAAATTGTACTTTATACGGATTATTTATCAGTTATTTAAATAAATATATTTAATGCTATTTTTGAAATCGGTTCTTTTCAGCAGACATTATCACAGTCGGATTGGAAGTCCTTCCGTGGTCATAGCTACTGAAAATTAACCACGATGAAATCCATATACTTACTTAAATCTCTAATTAGACTTTCATTACCGATAGATCCACATAGTACTTATTTATGTGTAAGCCCTAATATCTTATAAAGCTTTGCTAGAGCCGTTAAAAAGAAAGAAAGAGAGACATAATTATTCTTCAGTAAAAGAAACAAGAAAAATATATAATAAATTATACAATTTAAGTGTGTCATTTGTCGAGTCACAACATTGTAAAGTTCTCAACATCGTAGGTAGAAGTCAAATTATGTCGGCTTCTACCGTCTGGGGACGTGCCTGCAATTTAAGTGTATGCATTGTTTACACGTCCCGGCAATACAGTAGTTCTGCTCTATTCCGTCAAGCAATTTAAAATATGACTTATCTCTCTCTAAAATATGATGAAGGCATTCCGTTTATTTAGTTGTTGGTCTTGTATTTGAGTCAGGCTAATTGTTATTGGCACGTACTAGTTAAAAATTACCAGTTACAAGTTTGTAGGTACTTGGTACAGGTAATTGTCATGAGATATGGAGCTTTGATAATAAAATATATTAAAAATAATATTCTTACAGTTGCAAATAAGATCAATGGAGCTACATATAATGATACGTCATACATCTTTTAACCACAAATTAAATGATGAACATGACTGCTGGGATGGTGAAGTGGTATAAGTAGTAGCTTTACTGTTGTAATTGCGCCGAGCGCTGTGAATTCAATCACGATATCGGACAAAAATGTTGTGATGCATAATTATGTTACTGATGATAATAATTATGTACCGAGTCTGTTGATATAATATGTTTTAAGTCCTCTGGGATACAATTATTATTTTAAGAGGAAATACAAAGAAAATGCGTTTAGTTATATTTTATAATGAAAAAATAAATACATAACAAATTTATCACTGCTGCCAAAACAAGATTTCCAGAAATAAGCTAAATGCGCTTGAACGTTTAAAAAGTAATGCTAATTGATACGTGAATAATCAAAACCGTGACTAATTTCCAACAAATCGGCAAATCGGATCAGTAAGTTAAACGTTTATGTACGTTAAATCATAATGAATACCTAAACTATAATTATAATATGTAGGTTAAGGTGACATTTCGATTTTAGCGAAATCCGGTTCCATCCACACACAAGTTTAACATATAAGGCAACAAAATTATTACCTAAATTAACAATGACCGATTTAAATTGGCCATGTTGTTCAATAGTTAGGAAGTAATCCACTTAGCATTGCATTTAATATAGGTGCGTGTAGGGGGGTCCGTAGGCGTTGCTACGCTTCGTAGCTCTAGCTACGGGGCTACGGTTCGTTAGTTAGCCTACGTCTACGGAGAGTAGCTACGATTCTCACTTCAGGTTTGGCATTTGTTTATTACCAACCCACTTCGAATATAGGCTTTTGGTTATAGTTGGAGGTTTTAACGAGAATAGTTATGTTCCTCCATGTCACATAGTATCATTGGTATATAATCCGTTAAAAGTTATCGAGAGATATACCTGGATATTGCATAGCTCTCGTTAGGTCATATGTAATAGAAGTAATCCTAGTGTCATTCACCGTCCACATTTTAAGCCTCTATGCTACTGCTTTAATTTATTAACAAAAAAGCACCGCCTAATCGAAGAGTTGACCGACTAGTGGAACTTATTTCACAAGACCCAACCTAAGCATCTGTACAGGCATATACCCTAATGGGCTAAAAACATCTGTCGTCAAACCACTATTTAAAAAACAAGATAGGGAAAGAATGGAATTCTATAGACCCATTACGCTCATACCAGTATTCTCAAAAGTTTTTGAGAAATACATATACAAACAATTATATAGTTTTATAGAAAAAGAGAATATTCTAGCGTCTGAACAAAAAGGATTTCGACAAAATAAGAGCATAAACAGGGCAATATACGATTTCTTAAATGTCATAACAACAAATGTCGACAGTAAAATACCAGTCTGCGCCATATTCTGCGACATGACGCTGGCATTTGATTATGTGGATCATAATATATTAATAAAAAAGCTAGATATGTATGGCATAAGAGGCAATATATTAAACTTAATAAAATCCTACCTAGACAATAGGAAACAATATACAGAGCTTAAAAATATAAATTACAGGAACAAGAACCTGGAATCTTACATTTCTCACATCCAAACTGTAAGTTATGGCGTAGGACAAGGCAGCGTTTTAGCTCCATTGCTATTTAATTTGTATATAAACGATTTGCCTAGAATCACCCCCAACCCAGTAACATTATTTGCGGACGACAGCACCGTTGCTATTTATTGCAAAAATATGAATACATATGAAAATGACATTAATTATACATTATTAAAAATTATACAATGGATGGACAATAATAATTTAAAGATAAATATTTCTAAAACTAATTTAATACAATTCTCCCAAAGACCCTCTGTAATAAATCTTGACATAAGCTATAATTCTATTAAAATTAATGAAGTTGACACTGCAAAATTTTTAGGAGTTAATATTGATAACAAAATTAATTGGAAATGTCATACAGAGGATTTATGTAAAAAAAACAGTAATACTGCATATGCTCTATTTAATCTCGCACATATTCTAAGCGATGACGCATTACTCATGGCATATCATGGTACAGCTGCCTCAAAACTAAGATATGCCATAATATTCTGGGGCAATTCAACAAACAAAGACATCGTATTCAAAGCACAAAAACGATGCATCAGAGCAATGTTTAAACTAAAATGCATAGATAGCTGTAAACCATATTTTATAAAATACAAAATCTTAACACTGCCCTGCTTGTACATATACGAAACAGCTGTCTTTGTAAGGTCTAATCCAGATCTATTCGAAAAGCTAGGGGATAAAGTTATACGAAACAGGCGAAACAATACATGTTATAGGCTTCGTATACGAAAAGCCAGAACGGCACTAATGCACAAAAGTATATTTTGCATGGCGCCTATAATATATAATAAACTACCAAACAGCATTACAAGTCTGAATACAAATATGTTCAAAAACCATCTTAATAATTTCCTGATACATAAATGTTATTATACCATTACTGATTTTTTATCAGAAAATAATTTATGATAATCCTTAGATAATGATTATTGACGACATGACATATAAAAAATACTATTATGACTTTTTTATTATGATTTTTACTTTTTATATTATTTCTTGACTTTATTAAATAAAATTCTCCAGTATGACTTGTTATAATGATGACATTGTTACTATAATGATTATTATTAAGATTTGTTGATGACCACTATCACTATTGATGCTGTCTTAAGAAAGCTTGTTAAATTAACTATACCTACCTTATTAATTATGATTGTAAAGTAAATAGTCTGCATATTCTTTATTAATGTTTGCATGTCTATAAGGCAGAACAAAGAGTTCTAATTTGAATAAATTGTAAGACCAAAGTGATTATTATTATTATTATTATTATTATTATAAGACCAGCGATTCAGTCCAGCACAATATTATTTAGAACAATTCTTACTCACCTTTACACACACACACACACACACACACACGCACGCACGCACGCACGCACGCACGCACGCCCGCACGTACGCACGCACAAACAAACACACACACACAGACACAGACACACACACACACACGCACACACACACAGACACAGACACAGACACAGACACAGATACAGACACATACACACACACACACACACACACACAGACACAGACACAGACACAGACACATACACAGACACAGACACAGATACAGACACATACACAGACACACACACACACACACACACACACACACACCCACACACACACACACAGATACATACACAGACACAGACACAGATACAGACACAGACACAGACACATACACAGACACACACACGCACACACACACACACACATACACACACACACACACACACACACACACACACACACACACACACACACACACACACACACACTACTATATTGTTCCATACATATAATATCAGTAAAAAGCCACACACATACGTAGAGTGGTATCAAACTCACATTATGCCAGTTATGTTTAAGCAAAATACTGTAATAATGTCAACACTGTTTGTAAACTATCCCATTGCTGGACACGGACCTCTTCTCATTGTGAGAACGTTTACGCCATAGTCCATCACTCCACACAAGTTATAGGGAACTCTCAGACATGCAAGTTTCCTTACGAAGTTCTCCTTCACCGTTAAATCGAGTTATAATTAACTATTTAATACGCACATAATTCCGTAAAGTTATAATGCCTTGAGATCGAACTTGACACATAACTCCATAAAATCAAAGGTACCTTAAGATAAAATTCGAGAATCTCTGCGTGGCAGATCAATAAACTCTCACTAGGCAATCGCTGCTATATTTATACCAGATATAGAATTTATTATCATTTCTAAAGCCACTTAATCAGCCAGTTATACTAATGTAGGTCAAAAGTACACTCCACTACGAACTACTTATCACTGATGAAGTCACTTTATATAAAACCTTTCATACTACTATTTTTTACTATAAGAGTAGTAGAGCCTCGCTGATTTCAGCATGTATGGGCCGGCTCGACCGGGGCAGGACTTCCCTCTCAAAGAATATCGACGTGAAATAGCAATGTTCCTACTGTTGTGTTTCATTTGGTGCGTGAGAGTGCCGGAAGCCCAATCACCCTCTTTCCCCCTTCCCGCTCCTTCTCCTTCCCACTTCCTTTTTTTTCTAAAGGGCCAGCAACGCGCATGTGATGCTTCTGGTATTGCAGGCATCCATAGGTTACGGTGACTATTTATCATCAGGTGTGCCATATGCTTGTTTGCCACCTTAGCTGTATAAACTGCAATAAAATATTTCTATATATTTTCCAATCAATTTCCCACCACTCGCAATGCAATTCCCATATTCCGTTTGCTATCTATCGTGAATATTTCACCCAGCTAATATATCAAAGTTTTATTGCTAAAACTAAATATTCCTTTTAGTGAAATTAGATCTAGCAACTTGCTCCCGGTTTCTTACTTTACGAGATACTTTAGGAGTCAAACAAGTTTCCGTGTATAAAGTTTCATGTAGTAATATTACCCACGGGTTGAAACTCATGACCTTATTTGCCTTTTAGTTTAATGTACGAACATTGTCTAAACAATATTAGATTCGATAAAATTTAAGCTGCACTCGTAGTTTCATACATTGTATTGGGTTTGCAACAGTGAATATTAATGAGTGGATTATAATAATTATATTAGTGTTTTGGGGTAGGTGCGGGTTTGTGTATCACGAAACATAATATTCATTTATAGAGAGTTAGTCTGCGGGTTTGAATACGTTGTATCAATAATTGTAAAGCTGACCATGACAGGCGGGTTGCTTTTATTACTACAAGTTTAGTAGTTTAATTTTAATATGTGTCAAATTGGACTCCGATAGCAAATTTGGTAGGTTAGGAAAGGTCAGGTCGAATAATAACAATATTTGCCTTGTTTACATAATGCTCTATATGCTTCGTACGTCTTTTCATTATGAGAACGGGATTCTTGGAGCTGTGTGTTTTTTTATTTAAAAGGGTGTGTGATTACTTACATATTTGTTGCGGTTGTAACAGTCGGATACTTTTAAGAGCAAAGTAGACTATCGAACGCTACATATATTACCATTTGGGAAAAGCACTTTGCAGTTACTTATTAGTAGCTCAAGTTCCCACAGTGAGTAATTAGCCTTATAATACAACAATGTATTTACTTTACAACAACTGACTTCCTAAATAAAAGGATAAAGATATATTTATTTGCTTCAAACATGTGTTGTTTACTGGAAATGCATTCTATAACAGTTGAAAAGGTTGGTAGTATATCAACATGTTTTGCCAAAGACGGTGAACAAATATAATTGATTGGAAATTACATATTAACGATATATAAAAACAGTAAATAGTAATCAAATTAAAATCATGTATTAAATATTAGGTAGGTAATAAAATAGGGAAAAAAATTTAAAAAGGTGTATGTCCGTTATAGAAAGTAGTGAATAAAAATAAAAATACGTAATATTCTCTGAAGGTCAAATTCTAACATATATTATAAATGCGAATGTGAGTTTGTTTGTTTGTTACGCTTAACTATCCGACCAATCAAGATCAAATATGAATCATCAAATTTCGCATACATCATCATCCAGAAAACAACACTTTTACCTAAAAGTTAGATATTTTTTGTCAAAATTCAGATTAACGCGAGCAAAGTCGCAGGCTAAATCTAGTTACATATAAATTAATAATTGATGGTACATAACGTAAGAAGAAAAAACCGTAAAGAAATTAATGTGAGTGAATGAAACGAGAGAAATAATTGCGCAAGGATGGTTACAAGCGGAAGTCCGTAGACTATTCTTATATACCTCCGAGAAACAGATTTGAGTCTCTGTATGTAAATTACACAATCTATATTATATATATACTATATTAATACGTGAATCCAAAACTTTGTATCCCTTTTTACGAAAATTACGCGGGCGGCGGAGTATGAAATTCGGCACAGTTAAAGTTTATATGGAGAAGGAGTGGCGAATCCTAATATATTTATAAAATATTCATTAGAAATACATTAAATTAATGGAAAAGCACTACACGCACTCAACCATGCATTTGACACAAGAAATCGAATCGCGTTCGCAGTATTTCGGCATTGATCGGCTTCTCGACTGATCGGATTCTTCGTAACTATGGTAACATACATATGTAACCATAGTTACGAAGAATTCAACGACATCAGCCGAACAATGCCAATTCATTTAGTCACCTATTTTACATACATATGTGGAGTAGGTGACTAAATGAAATGTGATTATAAGGGTATATTTATAGACAATAAAACTTTAATAACAATGAAACTTAAAATTTAAATCAATTATGGGCGAATTTCGGACTGCTAGTATAATTAATTATAACAAGCTAGCAGAAGGTTTTAATTTATTGGAACACCAATTGGCTAACTTTGATTCAAGTTCTACGCTCAGCCAGTTCTGGTACTAATGATGTTTAACGCAATCATGTTAAGGCAACCGTATGTCCATTGGATTGTTTATTGTGTATTTGGTTATAACACTACATAATTATATAGCAAATAATTACAGGTCTCGCTAGTTGATACCAGTAAATAGTTTATAGATACTTGAAACCCAGTTCAATTTTTTTTTTTGCTCGTTGCTAACCCTTTGGTAAAGGAAAAAGATAATAAGGAAGTGGGAAGGAGAAGGGGCGGAAAGGGCGAAAGAGAGTGATTGGGCCTCCGGCACTCTCACTCACCGAACGAAATAAAACAGCAGGAATACTGCTATTTCACGTCGATATTCTGTGAGAAGGTAGTCCTTCCCCGGTCGAGCCGGCCTATTCATGCTAAAATCAGCGAGGCTCTACTACTCTGAAAATAAACAAACCTTTTGTAATACCAGATAAATGTAAACTTATTGTGTCTGGCCGCCGGTTTGCCAGTTGGACTCAATCGATTAAAAATACAACTTTTACGAACTTACTGACAGCGGACGCAATACCTATTTTTAGATCACACATATTTTTGTTCCGTGTGGGAGTAGAACCCACAGCACGTGGCACAGTAGCAGTGGCGAGACGATCATTTAAACAACTATGCCATCTGTGCAGACGCAATTAGCCTGCCTACTTAAAAAAAGTAAGCAGGCTAATTGCGTGAGTAAAAAACTCAACGTGACTATGCTGGCCAGTCTTTTGTCTTCTGACTACACGTGTCGACTGTGTTGTGAAGGAATTTTATGTCTGCTTATTAGATATTTGAATTTTATTTCGTCATGAGAATTGAATCAACTTATTATACAGCAAACAAATTATCATTAAACATATTAAAACAAATCAAAGGTTAATTATTAAACAGACAATCGGCCACGAAATCCTCAGTAATAGCACGGAGTCTAGAACTGAGTTCGGTAACCTGCAATAGGCTCGCTCGCCGTTTCTTAAGACCTCAAACCATAGCTGCAAAATGTGGGTGCTTATTGCCTATCCCATCCTAATGTAACTTTGTATGTAAGGAATGGAATGGAAGAGGTAGGTATTCATAACTTTGACTCGTCGGATGAAATGCATTCTTATGTCAATTTTCTGAAAAAGCGTGGTACTTACTTGGTGACTGGGTTCATTCAAATCGTCACAAATTAATTCACAACAGCGGTATTGACGACTCTATATATAAAATGATTACTTTATACTAATCACTTTACTAACCATACAATGAACTCAGCGTATATACAAGCACCAAAAAGCTGCGCTCGTTCCATATGGCTCACCTGTTCCAGGTTCGGTCGTTAAGCCTCACGATTGACATCGTAACACGGTTTTATACTATCTATCAATTCGACATTTAAAATTTACGATCCTGTCTGTCGTATTACAGTAATTTGTAGATATAATTGCCTCTATGCCTGCTATATATTAAAAATACAGTTTCCAGTATCGATTTTGTTGTTTATGACGTAGTGAACGACTTTTAATAGCACTGGATCTACAGATAGCTTATTGATCGTCCCGTCAAAATCAAAATGCCGAATGCAGCGAATTTCAAACCCGCATCGGCGGTTTGTGAGATACGTAATCCGTTTCAAACGTTCAAACCAAACAGAGCTTTATTTTTTTATACAAGACATAAATCAGAGCGGCTTTTAGTTCTGTTTTATTCTGTTTCAGACAGCACTGGATGGATAATATATTTAAAGGATTTTTGAGAGATATGTATTGAAGGCAATCGAGTCTTGAGAAATAATGAACAGCTTACGCCGTTCAGTATACGAGAGTTCCGTACTTCATAGGCGGCACGTTTTCAAAAGTATAAGATGAAACTGTTTATGAAGTAATGTTACATATCCTTGAAATTATATGTCACATAATTACTAGCGTGCAGGCTCTTAGGTAAATTATCGTCAATAGCAAATAAGGGATCTGGTATTTACAATAGAGTAGATTAAGTAAATAAGAAAACAGATTATTGATAATTATTTGCGATTTAGTATATACACTATCTTATCAACATCCTTCAATCGGTCAGTCGGAGACTGATTTATCTTACACTTACCTGGTAATCCTCTTTCTAGAAATCATATGCTTTAGTAGCTGATATACCTGTTTTATTAGAAATAGCAAATCACAAAGTAACTCCATTTATTAAAACATAATCGTACATTTAATCCAAGCATACACACACAGCACTATAATTGTAGGACCAATTTATTCGTACATACGTATTTAAGACGCAGATAAGATCAAAATATACTCACACTAAATAAAACTAAGTACCAACCTGTCGTCTATCCGTAGATTCACAGCTGGAGCGAAGGTACGCGATAAGTAAAGACGCATTCATACAAGAGTATTATTTACGCTCAATTTTTTTACTGACTGTGCGGATATCAGATCTTTTCGTTGTTCGCAGTGATTATTATACCAGTGTCTAAGAGCTGTGCGTTGTGGTTTGGTATCAGCCCGGTAAAAATATTTGCATACTGAAAATACAATATACTTATTAGTTACAAGTAATTACATCTTCAAGTTAATTGAAGAATTTACAAAACAATTTTATTCGTTGTAGAGCCTGCAAAGGTTCTGAAAAATGTTTGGTAGGGGAAAATTTTACAAGCTAACATTTAACGAATAAAAAGTACACTGACAGACAATAAATGTAGATTAAACAAAAAAAAATCGTGTGGTTTACGAACCTATAGCACACAACAACACGGTGCCAGCGGTCAGGTGACCGCTTGCCTGCTGCAATTTATGTAAATTATCTACCAACTGTTAAATAACCATGACGAACGGTTTACCTATAATGCACTGAATTATCGTATTAACAAGAAAACTAGATGTGACAGCTTGTTAGAATTCTTGTACGATTTAGTAGTATAACAAATAAAAGAATATCTTAAGACTCTATCTCTTTTTACGTATCGTTACTTGCATTATTATAAACACAAAAATACAACTAACAAAAAATAAAGAGATTTGTACTTTAAATTGAGATGGTTATCATTATAAGGGTAACATGTGGAATCTTTAATCTATCTCTCATGTGTGACACGTAGATAGATATAGTAAATAACTGAAGGTAACAAACAATCTCGATCAACTTCTATGAAAACAAATACGGAGTGCCTCAAGGGAGCGTGCTAGGGCCGCTACTGTTTCTGATCTATATCAACGATTTGCCTAAAGTTACAGATCATAAAATGATATTGTTCGCAGATGATGTATCCATTATAGTAACTACCGATAAAAACATGACAATTACAGAACACAAAACTGACATTCATAATACACTGACATTAGTTATTAATTGGTTAAATCATAATAATCTTACAGTAAATTTATCTAAAACAAATATAATGAATTTTAATAATTTTAATAATATTAATATTGACATTAATTACGGAGGACATACATTATTGAATACAAATTATGTAACATTTCTTGGACTAATAATTAATTCTAAATTCAGTTGGAAAGAACAAATTGAAAAAGTGAGCAACAAGGTTAACGGATTTTCATTTGCTCTTTATAAGTTAGCAAAAGTAGCAAATCGAAACACGGCATGCACGGCTTATTTTGCATATGTTGAGTCTGTCCTTCGGTACGGATTGTTGATTTGGGGCAATAGTTTAGTAGTACAAAAAGTTTTTATTGCTCAGAAGAGATGCATAAGGTCAATTTGTGATATTGCACCAGATATATCATGTCGTCCTTATTTTAAGGAACTAAAAATTCTCCCCTTGACCTGTCTTTATATATTAGAAGTAGGAAAATTTATTAAACAACACCCTCATGTATTTAAACGGGCAAAAGATGTTACTCAACGTGATAACATAAGAAATCCAGACAGGCTTGTGCTAAACATGATACCAAGAAGCAGTCGGTTGCAAAATAACTCATACGCCATGTGTATAAAAATATATAATAAAATCCCTAATCGTATAAAAATATTACCCTTAAATAAATTTACGAAAAAATTACGTTGGTGGCTCATGCAGAGCAGTTTCTATAGCCTTAAAGATTTTTTTGAAAATACCCATTGTAATTGATTTGTAATTGACCTTATATAATTTTTAGATATTGAAAATGCGAAATTTAATGTAAATGATACAATTAATACATTACATTTGCATGCCATTTGCAATGGCTAAATAGGCTTGTACTCTTGTAAATAATCTATAACATCAATTAATGTACCCTGTTTAAAGCAAATAAAGACTTCTTATTCTTATTCTTATTCTTAATGGCAAGACCGTTTTCAAGCAGAAATCAATAATGGCGTATATACAAAGATCTAGTGTACTATGAATGCGAACCTGAATGATATGCATATGTCTAGTTATGAGTTTGGTAAAGTAGATAGTCGTATGTAGTACGAGTTACTCACACTTAAACCATATAACATAACATTGACTGCTACAAAAAAATGAATGAAAAATGTATCTATTTGTATCAAATAGCAGCATTAAACAAAAATATTGTATGGTAACAAAAATACACAAAGTTAATCGAAAATGGAGTAGTAAATTGAACTCGCCATAATGAACAATTTGTAGTAATATTTGTTTCGGAAGTCCAATAGACATTTTTATGCTTACTTTACAACAAATGTAATACAAAAGTTGTTACTTTTCGAGTTACTTTATACATACAGTACACTTTGCAAGGCCAAAAATACGCCCCTGTACATAATAAAAGTTGTAGGCAGATATATTAAAACATATATCACCGGATCGGTATGTACACACAGAGACACAATAACCTAGACTATTGGACTTTGAAGTATTAGAAGTTGAACACTGCGAATCATGCGAGAGAGTGCGTTATATTTTTGTTATTTTGTCTTATTCACTCTGAACGGGACTCGACGCTCTATCCTTACCATTACATCGACGCCACTATGCACTGTCCCTTTCTGACAATTCTCTATTTTGTAAGTGATGTTTGTTGATGTGTAGCTGCGTGTACGTGCCATACAACGACTATGTTTTAGGTATCACTTTATAAGAGGCCAGATTCAAGCCATTTACCAGGAAAATTAAATAAAAAAAACACACTCATGCTGCTACTACGAATTTTTTTAAAGAAAGCCTAGTTTAATTTAATCGGCTTCAAAATAAAACCCAGTAGCTTATCATTACACTCAAATATAATTGCACTTCTGCAACCAAACCAACGAGATAGTTTTAGGATTTGAAACATAAATATAAATACACATTCACATCTAAATCGAGATCAGTGCGAAAACATAATATTCAAATACTTTTAAAAAGCTACCCTTTGAAGGTTAGGCGATTGTGTTTCTTGTTTACAAAACCTATTCAACTCTTAAATGCCTCCAATAATCGCGTGTTCGAGGTAAAAAGCTCGAGATGTAACAGAGCCTTAAAGCGCGTAGATTAGCTCTAAATTTCGAGCACTCGAGACGGCGACATCTCACCGGCTAACAAAGCCGTGAAAATCCGGCATATTTCCGAGTTGTTTAACCGGAATAATACGGTCTAAACTGGCTCGAATAAAAGTCGCACCGAAATTTTACGGCTAAGCCGGTTTCTGTTAAGCTTTTTCGCTTTTCAGAGATAAATTGTAATGAATCCTGTTTTCTGGTTTCAGGTACAGGTGATAAATTGTTTTAATTTAAAACAACAAAATTGTATTGTTTTAATTGGTAGTATTCATATTATATTATAATTTATTTAGATTGCCACTAAAAAGAAGAAAATATGAATTTGAGTGAAAGATGCCACTTTGTTGTCTAATATTCGGTAAAGGTACGAATGCGATGGTACACCCATCGTACAGAAAGCAAATATATAAAGTAACGCTAATACAGCGTTTCAACCGGGACATAAGAGTTCTGGCGACTCATCTATATTTCCGATTTCTTTCCTTTTAGTAGCGTAGCCGAAGTGAGGGCGACTGCTATGCATGAGGTGAGGTCCTGAAGTCGATACCCGAACAAATCGTTAGGCTATTCCTGACTAGGAATTGACAGTAACAAGGTTGACTGCATATGGCGTAATAGAGAAGTGTCCTCTTCTTATCTATAGTTATGTCTGTCTAAACAGGAGGTCAAAAATGTATATATACAATCAAAAGTAATGCCAAAGTAGAATAGATAAAAGTCAAAAAATAATGCGAATTAAAGGGAACCTCAGTCTACACTGCAAGAAATACGTATGTTTAAACTACAGTAAGAAGTACAAGCAAAATACAAGATACAACAGAATACTACAGTTTAACTGTATCAAAACTTTATTTCTTATTAGTTGATCTCAAAAAGTAACTTCTACCGAGTACACAGCAATTAACAGTAAGAAAGTTTGGCTGGTTTGAACAGCACAAAAACGTTTTCCGTGTCTAACGAGCCCTGCACATATATACGTATGTAAAACTTGCACGTGATCCTTACTAATATTATAAATGTGAATGTGAGTTTGTTTGATTGTCACGCTTTCACACCTTAATCACTTGACCGATCAATAAGGACATAGGGTACTTTTCCCGAGGGATAAAAGTACTTGACAAAATTTAGGTTAATGTGAGCGAAAATCTGGTACAAAATAATTTAAAATTCGTATTATTGCATTTAAATGACTCTGCATGTTCAATAGTATAAAACGGCAACTCAATGCTCATAATAAGGCAGGCTGTATGCAGTATCACAGCCTCAGTGGCCCCTCAGCTTTAATGAATACGACTGATGTGCATGGGAGCTCGGGTTTGAAGGATAAATCGGGAATGCAATAACATTTTGATAGCTTGACCCCCGGGTCAAGCTATCAAAATGTTATTGCATTCTTCTACCTAGAAATTGTCAATATCAGCCAGGATTTAGGAAGTTGGTGGTGTTACACACTCCCCGGTCCTAGAAACAACGTAAAACCGTTTGTCCCACGCCTGATCTCTCTCTGATCGTGTCAGATTACCGTACCATCAGATTATAAGGGTACAGAGAACGCACTTGTATCTACGTACACGCATGTATACAATAATATCTTCTGCGCAAATGTCCAGGGGGACATAATAGCAGTTATGTTGCCTATATACATTCAAATATAATTCTAATAATATTACGACATTAACAAGATAAATATACTTTGTACCTAAGTTTCTAACATTTTATTCTCTGACGCAGAACACATATTTTTCTTTGGACATATCTTCTTGTCGTTTTTTATTACATTATACAGTAAATATTATATGTGCTCTCATGAAAGTGAATCCAATTTCGTTTTTGTGAATAATGTTATCTTGGACCCGATATGTTCAGCAGTTGTTGATTAGCAAAATTATTTATAGAATGCATTAAGCTTGGTACGCGTAGGTCATTTTTTGTCCTAAGCGTACCAAGCTTAATGCATTCTAATTATAGTTGTTAGTTTTTCAGATGTTAGCATATGAATATCTATGCGTTTATATATTACAATTTTTCGAATATAATTATGTAGCAGAAAGGAGTCACGTGGTTTATGTTAAAACTTGAATACTGGGCTTGTGAGATTAAAGTAGCCATCCGTGTACTCTTTTCCTCTACTACTCTAATTTTGGCTTTATCTTGATATGACATAAATTAATATTCAGCTTGTTTTATAAGCCGTTTTCTAATATTTCTCTTTAAGAGAAAACTGAAAGAATTTTCTCAATGTATGAGGTAGTTATTATGACAAATTAAGTAATCAATTTTATTCTTCCACCTTGTTTGATATTTTTACATCTGCAGTGTTTTGCAGTGCCTCTTATAATTCACAGATTTGATTACTTCTCATTTTAATAATATAATATTCTACCACATACACACAACACCATCTAGCCCAAACTAAGCAGAGCTTATAGTAGTAGCTTAGAGTACTATGGGTACTAGACAATGGATAAACATACATATACAAATTTTTTTTTTTTTGTAAATACATACATATTATACATATAAATACCCAGACCAAGACAAACATCCATATTCATGCACACAAATGTTTAACTTGTGCGGGAATCGAACCCGCGACCTCAAGCGTGGCAGTCGGTTACACTAACCACTACACCATCGAGGCCGACATTTTGTTTTCTTATCACTTCTGTCTCTTCTAACACTGTATATCAAATGGTGGACTGACGTAAATTACAATCTGACAAACAGACCAGAAAACAACACCAGATACTTATTAATGTTTCTGACAAATGTTGAATTTAACCCTGTTATTAAAAATATAGTTTCCACTGTACTAAAGCATGACACACGCCTGTATCGACATCTCACAGTTATGATAGCTGATGACACACATATCTTCTTCTCCCTTAGCCTTTATTATTCCCCAGTCACTTGGGGTCGGCTTTTTTAGTCTAACCGGATTTGACTGGATATCAGTTTTTACACGGAGCGGCTGCCACCTGACCTCCGCAACCCGAAGGCTAACGATACCCTTAGGCTAGACCAGTGTCAGGATATTAGAGGGTACTGACTTTCCCAATAACGACTGCCATAGATGTTCATGGCAGCCGGGACTGACGGCTTAACGTGCTCTCCGAAGCCCGGAGCAGGCGATAATTGTCAATCGATACGCACATAATTTCGAAAAGTGATATAACTTCCGAAAGTCAGAGGTGCGCGACGTGCGTTCGAACCCGAGACCCTCTGCATTGCAGTCTGTTGGTCTCCCCACTGAGCTAGACACACACATATATATATAAATGAAAATTGCCTGACATTGCAAACATAGCCCCAACAACAGCAGTGCATACTTTTAAAGTAAAATCTCTAACCCATACAAAAGCTAACACAAAGCATATTTTAACCGACATAAGGTTTTATTCCCAGCAGCTTACCACTCGGCCCCTGACACTACAGAACATTATTTTTCATTTAAACGCCGAGTCGGACGTTTTATTTTTATAGCTTCCTACTGTGCTAGCTTGAATGCTGTATTTATTCTGCTATCTTGATTTGGAGTAAAAATGTATTTATATGTTACTATACTTTTATTCTTACTTTTGACTTACAGATGAATCTTTGTTAAAACTAAAGCATACCAATAGGGAAAGTCATATCTACAAAAGACCACAGATTTGTGTTTTATTCTTGAGATGCATGACCTTTTGAAGCGACCCTGATGGATACTTGGATATCAGTGGTAGCGGTGCAGTAACTTCTTTTCTGTAAAGTTCGTAACGCGAAAGCGATATCTCTGATATTGGTAAAAGCATTTGTCTATATCAACATGATACTTGTAACTGCTCTGATTCCTTTGATTCAAAAGCAAAGCTATAAAGATCAAAACACACTTTTGATAATATGCAATGTTTAGCAGCTTTATTTAACAAGATCAACTGTCGAATTTGTTGACAGTCCTCTGATATCAAGAAATGAAACACGTTGCAGAGGAACAAGTAAATTTAAAACCAGCTTGAATCAAGGTAATTCCAGCAAACTATCGTATTTCCATTTTATTTTGAGAAGTAAAGGAGAAGAATACGTATACAGTAGTAGTACCACATATTAAAAAAATGTTAGATCATTTCAAACCCAAGTTTTATTAAAAACAGAATGGCTTGTTTATAGGCACTAATAGCTGCCTCACATGGTGTACTATCGAAAATCCATTAGGATCCAAACATCACGTTGACAAGCGCACGGCAAATGGACGGTTTATTGTTTGGCGTAGCAACACTAAACAAATAAAAGTTATGTCTAAAAAATTCATAGGCATTTTTATTAAAGTAATTGTGTCGTCTCGTGTGGTCAACTAATGCTTTCGCCAGTTAATGTATATATGGCTAGCATTTATATTTTATGAGTAGTATCTTTCAAAACACTGTAGATATACCTAAAATAACCATATCAGTGGTTTTAAAATGTTAATGTTGTTTTTCAAATTATCAGATGTAATACACAGTAACAAGAAGTAGATGTTTAGTATTATATTATTTTTGTAATCAATCTTATTTGTCTCATAGCTTTAATACATTTTTCAGGCGGAGTGTGGCCATGTTGAGGAGCAAAATAAAGAAAAATAACATCGATTTCCATATAAATCATTTGGTAGCTACATAAAAAATTTTTAGCGTAAAATTATGTATTTGTGTGTTATAATGTAGTAAATATATAACTCTATACATGCCCATGTTGCAACCAGCATATCTGCCTAGGACCTAATGGCAAATCTTTAATTTCATAAAACATTCCAATGACCCTCAAAATAATTACCAACTTCAAACAATCAAAAGCTTCGATTGAATTTCAAAGGTATTCCTACAATAATAATATTTGTCTCAGTTTTGGTAAGCAAACGTACATTCGATACTGCCAAAATTATTAAAGAGGCCAATCAAAGGCGAAGTTGCTGTTACTTTAATAAAATGTCAGAAACAAGCGTCTGGATCAAAACTCCGAGGATTTTTACAAGGTCAAATAATTTCAGGGTTAATGTTATTATTTAGTAAATTAAAAGAGGTTTTAGGCGATTTGAAAAATACAGTACTTCTTATTGAATACCTTTGGAATTATAGTCTATGGATTCTTTGGATTGACGTGCATGATAACTCACTTAATAAGATCAGAAAAATTATGTCAAACTATCAAAACACCTTTTAACGTATTATCAGCCAGCATGCATAAACTAGGTCCGTAGCTGATAACCGTTAGGGTTATAGTGAAACTCGTAGACTGATTCAACTGAGACTATATTTACAATTTTAAGCCTTCTTATATTCAATTTATTGTTCTTACAAGTAGCGCTCGCACTAATGTGCATAATATTCATTTGCACCAATCAGCGACAAGTAAACAAAATTTTAAAATCTACGAGGGAATTCTTTGAAATTCTTGAGCATGTGTGCGTGCGGCGCGGCGGCGTATAAATAATGCGGCGTATAAAAACAGGTGGCACTTTCGCGCGTCGCTCAGTTCGTAAGTTGTTTTCGGCGGGGCTAGACGTATGATGCTCAGTTCGATTCCAGGTTTCTCATAAACTCATATGTTGCCTGTACGTATATCAATACGCCACAACCTAATGCTCTCTCTGTTTATATTAAGGTTGGTTTGTCTGTTCGTGCATTTATTTATTTTTAATTTTGTCTACATATTTTCTTGTGTTGTTTGATTTGTCTTTACACTGGTAATTGTAAACTTTAGTTATAAAAATTATGCATGCTGTGTTTACCTGTAAGAGATTTTTACGCTAGTAAATGAGTTTTATGAATGTATCACATCTTGTAACAGTGTAGTTAATTGTTGGTGAACTTTATGAATAAAATAAAATATAAAATAAATAAATTACACCGAATAATTTTTGTCCTTTTGTTTTTTTGTTGTTTATTTATGTATTAATATGATTATCTTTCTTTTGAAGTAGCTAATCGCTTAAATATAGAAAAACTGACAATTATAAGTAAAATGATATGTTTATAAAGCGGGGTAAATGTTGATAGGATGTCTGAATTGATCTGGCTTGTAATATAAATATAAAAAAATATTCTAAGAGGTCGTAAGATTAATTGCAGCTTACACGAGAAGAGAGAGATTTAGATTTCATGTCATTGACACGTCTCATTGAGAAATGCGTTTCAATTATGTTTGATCTCACGAGCTTAGTGAGACCGGTGTTCGTATGTCAAAACAAATCATAATGGCGATGTCGATGGCGTAGTGGTTAGTGTAACCGACTGCCACGCCTGAGGTCGCGGGTTCGATTCCCGCACAAGTCAAACATTTGTGTGCATGAACATGGATGTTTGTCTTGGTCTGGGTGTTTCTATGTATAATATGTAAATATTTATAAAAAAAAAGTATATATGTATGTTTATCCATTGTCTAGTACCCATAGTACAAACTCTGCTTAGTTTGGGCTAGGTGGTATTGTGTGTATGTGATAGAATAAATAATATTATTATAACATTATTAATTAAGGCCACAAAGTGCCACTTATAAACATATTATATTGATTATACATGTATCTGTTGCGTCATTTAGCAAATCAGGGGCGGCGAAATAATGTGAGACGACCGCTTTATTTAATCGTGAGTAATACCTTAAATTTTATAACCCATATCTTATACTTTACAATCATTCGGTTGTAGCTCCTATTAGATATGGTTTGTGTATTCGCCTTCTATTATGTAATAGGTACATTCAACATAGCACTTTACTTTTACTTTACTCGGCCTGGAAACTAAACCCGATCGTTACTGTCACTACTGATATATACGAACACAGCACAGTTTAGGCTTGTATATCTCCAAATGATAACGTAGTGGTGTAAGTTCCCTATACTATACCAGCAAAGTTTATGTCCCACATAATAAGAATGGAGCGTAACGCACGTATGTCGTAAACCGCATACAGTTTTAGGCTTCATGCTGCTACTGGAATATCATTATGAAAAATAATGCCATCGACGCTTTCCCCAATTCAGGACCAAAGCCCATATCCAGGAGATATGGGCTTTGGTCCTGTCCCACAGAAAACGTAAGCATAATTAACAGCTATTCAACCAACAAGCCAGGTCATACAAGAACATGTTTAATTCACATCTGAAACCACAAAATCTTGGCCACAGAATTTATTTAGACGTCACTTTCCATCAACCTATAGCCATAAACTATTTCATTTCCATATTACACCGTATTTAATTAAATCACTAACCAAAATATAGTGAGAAGGTACTAAAATGTAGAACGCTCCTGACCCAAACGGTCCATCAAAATGTACACCTTTAGATGCCTTTGGTATCAACACAGGTATGTTAATCCCTTAATCTATATTGAACCAGTGTCGGACTGTTTGTGCGTTGGAGAGGTTCACAGGTTTCCTCTTGATGTTTGTGTGTAAAATGTACGACGAATCAAAGAGGCAAAAGCAACTGGTAGTCCAATAGTTAGAACAGTACCGTGTCATTCAACTTGACAATATTTATGTATATACGTACCAGAATTTTCTAAACTACACTGCTTACTATTTTTTTGGGAAGAAGGCAAGTACTGGTTACTCTTCTCTCTTAGCCTTTATTATTCCCAAGTCACTTGGGGTCGGCTTTTCTGGTCTAACCGGATTTGACTGGATATCAGTTTTTACACGGAGCGGCTGCCACCTGACCTCCGCAACCTGAAGGCTAACGATACCCTAAGGCTAGACCAGTGTCAAGATATTAAAGGGTACTGACTTTCCCAATAACGACCGCCATAGATGTTCATGGCAGCCGGCACCAATGGCTTAACGTGCTCTCCGAGGCACGGAACAGGCGATAATTGTCAATCAATACGCACATAATTTCGAAAAGTCATATAACTTCCGAAAGTCTGAGGTGCGCGTCGTGGGTTCGAACCCGAGACCCTCTGCATTGCAGTCTGTTGGTCTCCCCACTAAGCTATCGCTGCTTTTTTTTGGCAAGTACTGGTTACTAAAAACTAAATATAGGTTAAAACTGAATGTGCATGCTGTGGTCAAGAGATGACCGGACTACGACTTGACTAAGACTGCGTGTCCTTGCGGTGTAATGCTCACGCATACAACGCAAGACTGGCTAGGAATGAATGTATACAATGTCACGGTATTTAAGTGATCTACTCAGATCGACAAACCTTAGCATGCTTGAAGCTTGTGGTAAACAAGAGCTTCAGTGATCTTCCATAAAATTGAAATACTTACGAAGAGCTTTACCTTTTTGTAGAGAATATGGGTTTATTCCATAGGCGTCAATTCATACCCTCATACTCAGTATGTAACGTCTATATACATACATATAGCTGGAGTTAATGATGATTAAAAAGATGTTAGGAGTATGTATATGACTACTTTTTAATTTTGTGATTCGTACATTTATACTAATGTTATACTTTTAAATAAAATATACTTTATATGGATTTCATTGCATTTAAAAGAAAGTGAAATATATAAAATCTAAATAAAACATACATTTTATCGCATTATAGCAATCGGATAGTAGAAATATACAAAACCATTTTGCAAGATTCATGTCAGTTTCAAATATTACAAGCAGAGCCACGTTCATACCTTACTTAGCCACAACGTATTAATTACTTCAGATACACAATATACGATGGGGTACAATCTCCAAACTTTGATTATAACCTTGGGGTCGAGTAGTGTGTGACCCCGATATAGGGATGATAGCTCGACAGATAGGCTTGTGTCTAATTTATATGAGATGAAGTTTATATTGATTTTGATGACGCAAACTGAATTATGATTTAATGGCCTTGTTTAAATGGATTTTGTGGTATGGATTATTTATAATAATTATATAATACGTGGGAGAGCCACGCTTCGGCACGAATGGGCCGGCTCGACCGGAGTGATACCACTGCCTCACGGAAAACTGGCGTGAAATAGCGCTTGCGTTGTGTTTCGTCGAGCGAGTGAGGATACCGGAGGCCCAATCCCCCCTCCCCTCCCCTCCTCCGTAGAGGAGAGGATTAAATTTAAAAGGCTGGCAACGCACTTGTGACTCCTCTGGTGTTGCGGGTGTCCATGGGCAGCGGTAATTGCTTAGCATCAGACGACCCGTCTGCTCGTTTGCCTCCTATATTATAAAAAAAACATCCATAGTTTCACGCCTATATTCCTGAAGGGGTAAACAGAATAACACTGACATTTTGACATTTATAGATCTCGCGTAACTCAAAGGCAAACTGTAACAGACATGCAGTTCTCCAGTCCCAGTTTCAAAATCGATTTTACTTGTGATTTGTTGTCAGATAGTCTTAATAACACTTTTGTCGACCCTAGAATCAAATACAAGACCTCAGGAACAGTAGTCTTATAGGTTCTTACATTTATTTTATATAGAAGTCTCACAGATTAACCCTAGATTAAAATTGTCTACTATATTAAAAGCCATACCACACACGCTATATTGACACAATTTATAATAAGGTTATTTTTGATTTTGTACATTATTTTACACACAAGAGCCAAAAGCATTAAAATTGGTTGCAAAGTAAGGCGATAATTAACATTTTAAATTTGGATTTAGAAGAAAAAGTTGAGTGAAGTGGGGATATCTTGTTATCTGCCTCGGACAGCTGCATTTTAATAGCGGTGACGTCACAGTTTGTATCGTGCATCCTGTTTCTGCCGTTTGAATTACCACCACTACCAGATTTGAAATGATTGTATCTTACAGATTTCTCAGTAATTTGAAAAATAAATGATAATGGTAATTATTTGACTAATATAATAAAAAAATGATGTAAGTCAATTATACTATTTTAAGAAACGGTAACGCATGTTTGTTTTTTGCTTTGAGAACCTAGCCTAAAATATATCCTTAAATACAGTTACCACAATATTATAATAGACATTATAAAATAACCTGTTGAAAACATCAACTAAAAGACATGACTTATGTTCACTAGCTTAGAATTTTCAAATATATTTCGTATAAATTCTTGAAATTGATTACTACCGAACCGGCTCACTGAACTTTGACAAAGGCGTGAACTATGACAAAATTCTCTAACGCCTCGACGATAACAGATTAATATTGATAGAACTCTTAATTAACGAATTCATACTAGTCAAAAAAAAAGATTGTAGAAATTTTATAAGGAGTTTATAGTGATGTTAAATATTCCTTGCGGACGAACTACTTCGCAAACACTTTTTTCTTTTAAGAAGTTTGCTCTTTGTAACTTTGGCTCCTCTATATCTTATTTATTTAATTTATGACATGTATTACTTAAATAGGTATAAAATAATTATGCGGCACTTTGTAAATAACTGAAAAGTATAATATAATCTAATTTATATTTTAGCGCGACGCAATCGCGAGGTGATTCATCAATTGTATGAAATATATTATTTGGTGAAAATATAACTATGAGTGAGCAGAAAAAATACTTTAAAGACGCTTTACATGTCAATTATCACCAAGAAAATAATATTTTATTACTTAACATTATTTACAATTTTATATAATATGGTTTAAATTTTTATTTTATTAAAATTAAATGTTTTGTAGGTATTTTATGGTAATTGGTTCTCAATATTTGTGCAAAATTTAGTTAAAAGGCGATTAAGTTTATATTAAATAAAATATCTCATTAGATTTGTACATAGTTACATACCAAATCAAAAAACGCGTCCAAAAAGGTACGCCGCTTCCTATCTTGACGATTCGTTATTCACCCAGCTCTATTCACCAACAATAATCATCAAAACTGAACCAGAAACTTGTCCACAATAAATCTATCAACATGCTATCTCTGATAGTTGGCTAAGACGAACTTCATGGTTCAACTGATAAATTATTACGATTTTGAGTTACGCACGCCCTGTCAGAGTTACCTCTGCTATAAGTTATGGCCGACCGAGGTTAAAAGACAAGATAATAACGGGCTATACCCTGGACTAGGGTTCGCACCTTTCTGCTTCAGAGAAAGGGATAACGATTGGTAAGGGATTTGGAAGGTGAGAAGGTGTGTTAAGTAGGTAAGGATTTTGAGATTATAGTGTGATTTTCTTGTCTTGACTGTTATGTATGGCTTATGTTCAGTTGTATTTATTAAGAGGTATACATAGTCATAGCGAAGTTTTGATGCTGTCTGCTTTAGGATTCTATTCATAAAAAAATAATTTTTAGTGAGGCATATTTTCTTATCCATATATCTAAATACATTGTTGTCTCTTAGCAGAAATAAAGAATACTACCAGTACGTATTATATCAAATATTTTGAGCGACTAAAATAATTTTAATGTACATTCAATTATGTTAACATGGTGATTTAATTAAATGTGCTATCAGATCAAAAGCCAGCCTAAACTAAATACACCAGTAATTGCTTATTACACATCGTCAACTATAAAGGTATTCAATAATTGTGTATAAATACATGCAACAGAGGAACAATCATTACTTAAAATTTGACAATGGAACACTGATTACTACCAAGCCTGTTTCGTGAGGCTATTGAATCAAGAAACACACAAATTACAATTAAGAAGATAGTTGAAATATACTACCAGCTTGGGATTCAGTGATTTATTCGAACCCAAAGAAAAAGCAAGACATCATGATGCTTTAAGCTGATTCTGCAAAATGTTACAAGACTAATACTTTCATAAATTTAAATGAATTTATTTGTGATACATTAGATGATCATTAGATACTTTATTAGTACTTGTATACATTGATGAACATAAGTATCACCAAGTTTTAAATATAAATGTTGGGTAATTTAACTTTTATAACTCCGCTAAGACATTGAAACGATCACCATCTTAGTATGCCCGTAAATATAGCCACTGTAATTCAACCAAAACATCGGCGAGTGTGTAAATTTAAATAGTTAGAAATCTACAAAATATGGTTTAATATTGTTTGAAGAATAGTAGAATGTATAATATTGTCTTCTATTTACGCGAATATTATTCATTGAAATTAAACTGCTATATACGGATTTTATCGCGTTTTTTATTTGACACTTTATAACAAAATTTTGAAAATTGTTACACTACTACAATTTTCAAAATTTTGCAATAAAGTGTCAAATAAACAACGCG
The DNA here is from genome assembly GCA_930367265.1 of Catocala fraxini. Lineage (NCBI taxonomy): Eukaryota > Metazoa > Arthropoda > Insecta > Lepidoptera > Erebidae > Catocala > Catocala fraxini. The sequence continues at coordinate 7,092,956 of OV884044.1, read as the reverse complement.
ATAAAATCCGTATATAGCAGTTTAATTTCAATAGTAGAATGTACTTTGCCATATGTTTTGTCTGTCAGTATGCCCACTTTCACCCGGCGAAAAAGTTAACTTGCAATAAAAAAGTGGCTATATCATCAGTAGACGAAGGTATTTTGTATATGTCAATAAGTTCGCATACGGTTAACAGTTGCACCAGTGCAGTGGTCCTGCAAAAGAAGGACAGACATACATGGTAACTATACGGTGTACTGAAGGTATACTTCAATCAGTAACGAAGGTTATGCCGACCTCCAGAAACATTGGAATTATGGTATGTTACAAAAATTGAAATTAACCTGCTATATACGGATTTTATCGCGTTGTTTATTTGACACTTTATTACAAAATTTTGAAAATTGTTACACTACTACTACTATTAAACTTTACTAATTTTTAAGCTAATTAAATAATTATTAAACTATTTAGAGATAATTTATTTTTACACTTTCCCCGACGTTTCGGTTGCTTTTCAGCAGCCATGGTCACGGGGAGACTAAGATAGCAGTTGTCTCAATGTTCCAGTGTAGTTATTTCAAAGTACCCGAACATAATTTAATCATTGTCGGCCTCGATGGCGTAGTGGTTAGTGTAACCGAACGCCACGCTTGAGGTCGCGGGTTCGATTCCCGCACAAGTCAAATATTTGTGTGCATAAACATGGATGTTTGTCTTGGTCTGGGTGTTTCTATGTATAATATGTATGTATTTACAAAAAAAAAAAGTATATAAGTATGTTTATCGATTGTCTAGTACCCATAGTACAAGCTCTGCTTAGTTTGGGCTAGATGGTGTTGTGTGTATGTGGTAGAATATTATATTATATTATATTATTATATTGGTGTTTCTATTTACGCAGAATGAGCTCAAAGTATCATGAAGTCTAGCTGTGGTTTGCTTCTTCTTGGGTTTGACTATTTTTATTACTGGATCCCAAGCTGGTGGTACATTCCTACCATCTTCTCTATTAAAATTAGGATGTTTTTTGATTTCAATAGCCTCGCGAAGCATCCTTGGTAGGAATCGGTGTTCTTTAGCGAGAATCTGTGGTTTGTCAAATCTCAGGTAGTGGTTGGTCCCCTGTTGCACATGTTCACACACACAGTTTAATAGTAGTAGTAGTGTAACAATTTTCAAAATTTTGTAATAAAGTGTCAAATAAACAACGCGATAAAATCCGTATATAGCAGTTTAATTTCAATGAATAATATTCGCGTAAATAGAAGACAATATAATGTTACAAAAATGTTCACTTTTCATAATACGAATTTCTTTCGTCAATTCATCTTCTTTTCATAAATTTACATGATAAATCAAGTGTTACATCGATGTTAGAGTTACATCAATATCAGAATTCATGGGTTTTTTAATGAAATATTTTGAACTTAATATTTTAATCCCATATTGATTCCAAATAAACTTAACACCCCATTTCTGCATCACTAACTTTGTGACTCTAACATAAGCTTATTTTAAACACTTTATTACTTAACGCCAATACTAAAATAAGTTGAGACCCTTTAGTTTTCTGTCCGAGACTGAGAATGTCAATGCTTTTCCAACTTTAAACGTTGCGATTCACGTCAAGCGCAGCCCTACTGCTTGCACTACTATCCCTCTTTAGCATATAAAATAATAGTGCCCCAAAAAGGGTCCGAGGTAGTGAATTGTTGACGCTCTAGTATATTATTGAGAGCGTTTCACCACTAAACTGTGAGGTTTTATTTTATTCATGTTTATTAGGGTCCTCGGTCACGGGGGATTATTTGTTCGTAAGTTATAAGCTGTTGGAAATTTGTGTGGATTGGACTTGCAAATTGGTTCGTGTTTAACCGTGCGTATTGGACTATTTGCGTATTTGTCCTGTGTAAGCATTTGCCGGAGTGGTCGGATTTATGAGGATTTCTTTTTATTTTCGTGGATAATTTTGATATATTTTTATTAATAAATTTGAATGTTTTATTCTAGGTATAAGTTCTGGTAAGTCTAGGAATAAATTAAATAGATGACGCAATTATAAAAATTATTCACGCATATACTAATTTAAAAGCTGTAACCGTGTAAATAAAATTTATGCAGGTCTTAAACAATAGGCAAAAACCCGAAAAGTGCAAGCTGTGGATGATGATAATGAAAATATCTAACTGATCAAAGAACGTTAGAATGATCATAGCCAGTATAAAATATTATGGAGATACAATGAAGTGTTTATTAATAAAAAAAGAAAACATCATTATCTAGGAGCCTAAAAATCGTACTACAATTTTGTGCACGTGCAGACAATATAAGATTGTTTGATAGTGATTTTCTGTACGGCAGGAGATACTACCCCGTCCGGCTGCGTTTGAACCTTATGTGGAGAGACGGTCTATCGTTTTACATGCGTAAGATAAGTAATCACAATTACTGTCTTTCACTCGGTAACAGCTCCGACTCAAATATCTATCACTCCATTGCTATCCGTTCATTTCTCATTAAATTCCCTTTCCCTCACTGCCTTTGCCACCCATGCTTTCTTGATTGTATATAAAAATATTTCCCAACGACTTTCCTAATTGCAACACGAAGGAAAATAATCAAGACCTAAAATCCTTGATCCTATATCATACTCCGTCTTGCGAAGGTCACAATATCGATTATGTTTTTACGACGCTAAGATGTATTTCCATCCGTAGGGAACGGTTATTGTAACCCGTACATTATCGCGTCCAATATCCGATGTTTACAATGAACACTTGAGGTTGGAGAGCTTTTGTTTTACAAGAGCAGTAACGTATGATCTAATAACTAAAACGTGGGCTCTATTTTTTTTGGTTAGTTTGTATTTAGTATTTTGTTATTTTTCTACTGTACTGATATTTATAAGTTCTTCGAATTTGTAGTGTCCTTTTTAACAAAAAATTAATCAGTGTCTTGGGTTTTCTGATATAATATTCTCAGTAGCCGCACGGAGTCTGGGAATATGTCTAGTGGATGATGATAAAACATATCTGAATGTATTATGGTGTGGTCTAGATCTTGGGCTAATTGATATATGAATGTATACATTTATAGGTATGTAAGTATAAATTATTTATTTATTTATTAGTAGGAAACTTAACAGCGTTTTTACAGTGTACATGGGATTATCGCAATGACATTAAAATCTTTAAGCCAATTACAGAGTTTCATGATATTCGTATAAGTATATAAAACTATGTAAATGACGGCCTCGATGGCGTAGTGGTTGGTGTAACCGACTGCCACGCCTGAGGTCGCGGGTTCGATTCCCGCACAAGTCAAACAATTGTGTGCATGAACATGGATGTTTGTCTTGGTCTGGGTGTTTCTATGTATAATATGTATGTATTTACAAAAAAAAAGCATATAATAATATGTATGTTTATCCATTGTCTAAAACCCATAGTACAAGCTCTGCTTAGTTTGGGCTAGATGGTGTTGTGTGTACGTGGTAGAATATTATTATTATTATTATTATTATAAAAACAGAGTTAAGTTTACATATACAACATGAAATTAAAAGAAAATAGAGACAACAAAAATAAAAATATCATCTCATTTATCCACTGGTGAGCACATTTGCGACTTGTTTTCGATATGACTGCTTAGATAATTGAAATATATCAATACTTTCAAAGCGTTCAGAAATTAACTGCAAAGGCTATAGATTTAGCCTTGCAGACATTTATTTATTTATTACACATACACAACACTATCATTACAAGGAACCTTAACGCGAAAGTGTGGTTCACTATTATCTAATTAATTATATTATCTATCTATATTACGGTCTATATATACACCTACACGTTACCATAACAAATTATAAACATCGTTATCCTTGTGATTGCGCTCATTGTGCAACAGTCTAGTTTATCCGCGACGAGGTTGATGGTATAAAATTGTATAAGAAACTTATGATCAAAAGAGACCTTGGTGATCAAATTTTTGGTACTAAATCTTACCCGCACTCGTATCAATGTCAATCAAAATCCTTGAGGTATCGTCATCTGCAGGCCTTAAGCATGTAGTGGGTACAGTAGAATGGATCGCTGAAGTAGATTTAGTTCCAGCGATCCGTCCATTCTAGGCAGCGTGGTAGGGGTGACCATGGAAAATACCGGTAATCGACATTTCATTTGGTGTATCCTAAAACTTCCAATTTTCTTCTTCTGCAGGCAAGCTACAACGTATCCGTCCTTCTTAACCAAAACTATCCAAGCTTGGCCATATTACAGCGTATCAACGTACAAACATATATGTAGGTCTTTAATAGCGCGTGAGTACCAACAGCACCTACATTAACTGATTACAAGCTAATAGTAGATTATGTTAAACAGACATTTGCTACGATGGTCGGTGTTCAGTTTAGCATTAAGCTCAACGATGCTGGATGTTAAATCAGTAGCCATTAGGCAATCACTGTGATCGTTGTTTACGACTCGCATTTAGATAAGGATTTGTCTTTTAAGTATTTCAAATAATGGTTAACTAACCAAAAATGCAATGAAGGCTTTTTCAAATGCCTCGTAAAATAAAATTGTGCTTGAATTTACCACCGATAATGTGACGTCAAGATTACTAGATTGGCCAATATGTTTAATGTATTTGGAAAATTAGGTAAATGGTACGTTCTTATTTATGCGGGATTTATTGCCGCTTACCGAGGAACATTTTGGGCATCACATAACCCGTGCACTATCATAACTGAATATTAAGCCACTTAAAGATTAAATCAGCTATAAGCATAAGCGCAAATTTATGATCATAATAGGTCTGACTTAGACACCTTTTTAGGCCCTGATGAGAGCAGCAATGCTCTCAAACGTTATTATATGTGCTTGCAAATCGGTAGTGCGAATTTTGTGCATGAGGTCACAGTTCGTCCCGAATATAGCAAAGTATAATTGCACTTTCCAAGAATTTATCAGTAGAAGCCATTGAGCTAATATGTATGACGTACTGGACAATCCAACTTGATTGTTCGTAAGACGCGATAGAATACATGCTATTTTACTCACTCAATCTGAGGCACAGCAGCGCGGTACTATTCAGAAAGTTTCAATCAAATAAGCTTCCTGTTACAAAGGATCTAATTCACTTCTACCTACCCCTTAGGGATATAGGTATGTTACTATGTATATAATATGTAAATTGAATTCGCACGGGATAAAAAGTAAGTGGATACAACACACAAGAAAGGAAAACCGATCTCATATATGGAAAAGGGAAAAAGAAAAGCGAACATTCCAACTTTAAATGTAAATATCAAATAACAGGAACAGTCCAAGAAGAATTAATACCATAATAGTTGCTGGTGCACGATCATTGTTACAGTATGATATTAAGACCAACTCGGTACATTCAGCAACATAAGTCGATATACAATTGCGCGAATCCAATTTCTTTTATCTTTAAAAAATACTATTGTTAAAGCAGTTATAGTTTGTCCTGTGGGAGAGCCATGCTTCGGCACGAATGGGCCGGCTCGACCGTAGTGATACCACGGCCTCACAAAAAACCGGCGTGCGATAGCGCTTGCGTTGTCATTCGTCGAGCGGGTGAGGGTACCGGAGGCCCAATCGTCCCCCTCCCTTCTGGTACGGACAAATTCAAAAGGCAAATTTTAGACGCACTTGTGTTGCGGGTGACCATGGGTGGCGGTAATCGCTTACCATCAGGCGAACAGTCTACTCGATTGCCAGAGATGCCATAAAATAAAAATTTGCTATGGTTAAAAAAGACAACTCTCGACCACTAAGAATGAGGTCTATTTCGAGGAAAACTATACAAACATTCAAACAACGGACTAAAGAATGCCCATACTCGGATCAACTATTTGTAGATTAAACAATTTTTTACGTCGTGTGGGGATTGAACGTATATAGTGATATGCGACGCAGTGATGGTAGTCTCACACTACCAATTTAATCACTAGTCAACCCGTGAATATGAAATTTTTGTTAGAGTTTATAAAACTTAATTAATTAATCAAAGTTCAAAAATAAAGAATAGTAACACGATATTTTTATTTATGAAATAGTTTTACAAATGTTCAGGTACTTATATTGCTAACTGTACACATAAAGTATAACGAACAAGCCAATGATCCCACGTAGGACGTCACTAACAGCCAAAGCCAGGCAGAACAAATCCATGGCAATTAGGGCCACAGCCGGACACTAAAACTCTCGTTCGCGCGAAACTTACAGCTATTTGCCAAACGACCACAATCTAGCCAAAAATTGGACCAATTACTGTCACACGTACGCGAAGTATTTGAAATGGAAGTGACGGGAGTTATTTATTACTTTGTACGTACATAATCTTAAGCCTTATCCACGAATAATTGTACAAACACATTTCACCAGCCACGGCTTAAGGTTTCTCGTTATTAGGGCGGGTGTATTGCCAAGCACAGTTCCCAACTCCGTGCTGCTACTCAGAATTTCTTGACAGAAAAACCCAATAACACTACTCGATTCGAAATTTAAATACGAGGCCTCATGCTCAGCAGTCACGTCACATACACTTTCGAGGCGCCAACGAAGCCGATTCTATTTTTAAAAATCAGAACATATAAGAACGTCCACGCAATATGTCCATTGTCCTACCATGATATATGTATGTAATGTTGGCATATTTATTTAAGGCAAAAGCAAAAGTACTTTTAAAAAGAATTGCCGCTTTATACAGTTTAGGATACATATTGCATCAATATTTGTTAAGTGGTTGATTGGTTTTCTAGGCATAAAAATCAACTCAAAAATATTGTCTTCTGTTTACGCGAATATAAATATTATTATTAATTAAATTATTATTAAAACTATTAAAACTATTTAGATTTAATTTCGAGTCTTCCCGTAACCATGGCTGCTGGAAAGCAACCGAAACGTCGGGGAAAGGGTAAAATTAAATTAAATCTAAATTGTTTAAATAGTTTTAATAATAATTTAATTAGCTTAAAAATTAGTAAAGTTTAATAGTAGTAGTGTAACAGTTTTCAAAATCATGTCTATGTGTAATAAAGTGTCAAATAAACAACGCGATAAAATCCGTATATAGTAGTTTAATTTCAATCAACTCAAAAAATATCAGGTTTTGAGATATTGAATTTACGTTTCAGGCTCGCAGTTGGACAGTTTGTAAAATATATCTGCTGTCGTAAAATACGCTTTATAACCCCAGCATTGCCTGATGGAATACAAACATTTCCAATAGTCCCCAGACCTTAGGGACATTTATATTATTATTACTTTACGATCCACCTAAAACTTTAGAAGATCGTGCATAGAATTATTTCACGATCAGCAGGCCAATCATCTTATAATATGTTCAAAATAGAGTTCTAATATAGTCTAATAAACTTCAAATGTAAACTAAATTGTAATTATGTTCAATGTTTAGCAACATTTGAGGTTTAATTTAATTTAGAAGAATACTTTTTGTAATATTTATGTCACTTGGTACTCTATTTTGAGCTGCGCGGTGAAATAATCTAGCCTAAACAACTTGACTATTCTTACCAGCGTGTTTTTGGTTCACATCTAGAACAATTCTATCTCTCAGCACCGTACAGGTTGGCTTTATAATCTAAGTTTATCGCCACACGCCAAATAGTCATTTTCGTTTAACAGTACAAATGAGGCTATTAGTTCCGTTAATTTATTTACCTCTTGAGTCAACATGTGAACTGTGAAAAGTTTCAATATGTGTACCTACACATATTGAAATTTCAATATGTGTACCTACACATATAGAAACTTTAAAATAATAAAGGTTGAATGTGATACGATGGATGATTTGTAGTTTTTAGCGGCACATACTTTATAACTAAATCTGGTAATTTTTAAAGTTAACCGGTCGTATACCGCCGGCTCGCATACCAGCCGGCAGATTTGTACCCGTCGTAGGCCGGTGGCTCGCATGCGAGCCACCAAATTGGCGCCAAAACGCCGCGCGCCGCCTTCGCTTTAGCTTAAGCTAACGTAAAACCAATTTGGTGGCTCGCATGCGAGCCACCGGCCTACGACGGGTACAAATCTGCCGGCTGGTATGCGAGCCGGCGGTATACGACCGGTTAATGACTTCGCTCTATGGCTATAATAAGTATTTTTGTCTGTTAGTTTTATGCAACATAAGAAAGAAGAAAGAAAGAAAAAGAAAATATAATTTGAATTTGAATCTCCATACATACATAATTTTGAAAGATACAATAATAAATATAATTAAACAGAAGTCAGTACATGGAGATTAAATTAGGCAAATTGCGATTATCCTAAAATATTTAACATTAGGCAGGACATTATTAGACCTATATTCTGGAGTTATTATTTAGAAAGTGTTAAGAGTACTCTAAACTGACTATAGTACATGAAATATGTAATATGTGTAAATTGAGCAAGATCGATATGTTAGGACTGTAGCTAATTAAATCTTTAGTCTCTGCCCATACCACTTCGGTAAAAAAGAAGCATCAAAATCGGTTCACCTAGAAAAAGTTCTGAGGTAACACACAAAAAATAGTTTGTTAAAAAGACGTAAGACTCTATATGCAGAATAACGCAGAAACTAAATTATGACCACGGCTTCGCTCGCACTTGGGGGTCTAGGCTAGGGTCTCAGGTTCGAACCCACGTCGCGCACCTCTGACTTTCGGAAGTTATATGACTTTTCGAAATTATGTGCGTATTGATTGACAATTATCGCCTGCTCCGTGCCTCGGAGAGCACGTTAAGCCGTTGGTCCCGGCTACCATGAACATCTATGGCAGTCGTTATTGGGAAAGTCAGTACCCTCTAATATCCTGACACTGGTCTAGCCTTAGGGTATCGTTAGCCTTCGGGTTGCGGAGGTCAGGTGGCAGCCGCTCCGTGTAAAAACTGATATCCAGTCAAATCCGGTTAGACCAGAAAAGCCGACCCCAAGTGACTTGGGAATAATAAAGGCTAAGAGAAAAGGAAATACTTTTTTTTGTAAATACATTCATATTATACATATGTAGAAACACCCAGACCAAGACAAACATTTATGTTCATGCACACAAATGTTTGACTTGTGCGGGAATCGAACCCGCGTCCTTAGGCGTGGCAGTCGGTTACACTAACCACTACGCCATCGAGGCACTGTTGCGATTGGCTGACTGAATTAGAAACATTCGATTACATTAGTTGACATGAGTTTGATTTCTATTTGTCATTGCCTTAGGCGTCGTTAGCCTTTAACAATCCGATGTACATATGTAGTACAAACAATATAAAAATATCAGCACTGTATGTAGACGGTGCCACTGTTGGACAAGGGTGTCTTCTCGTATTTAGAAGAGGTAGGTCATAATGTACCACGCTGACCCAGTCCTGTCCGGCAGACTTCTGAGAAAATGCACTTCTACGAGAGCCTTAGAAAAATCCAATATAAAAATTTACTTTGCATATAATAAAGGTATGGGACCTGTTATTAAAAAATATAAAAGGGATTTGACATACACGTGGAAGCATACACGTGTATCTAATATTCTCATTTTAGAACTTTATAAAATGAAACATATTATTTTTGTTACAATGTATTTACATACTTCGCCGTTTTCACCAAATTCTCTACACAATATTTAAAGTAGTCAATGTTGCTAACGATCTTTAAACATTCTCTCTATCGTCTATTGGGATAATCATAATTATTAAGCATTAGCTTTTGTACGGAATTTTACTTGCGTGCTTCTATTTACATTGATTTTTATGCAGCGATAGGCCAAGGTGAAATCATAACACTGCCTTTTAAAAAGGAGGAGGTTCTCAATTCAGCTGTATTTTTATTTTTTGTATGTTACGTTAGAACTTTCTCTAGGTGAACCGATTTTGATGATTCTTTTTTACCGAAGGGGTGTGGGCAGAGACTAAAGATTTAATTAGCTACCCTTTCTGCAGAATAACAGAATATTAGGCCAAATAATATCCTGCCCAATGTTACATATTTTAGAATAAACGCAATTCGCCTAATTTGATCTTTTAAAATTATGTATGTATTTAAAATTATATTGTCTTTTTCTTTCTTTTTTCTTTCTTATTTTGCATAAAACTATCAGAAAAAAATTACTTATTATACCCATAGAGTGAAGCGTCATTAACTTCAAAAATTACCAAATTTTGTTATAAAGTATGTTACGCTAAAAACTACTAATCATTTAAAATTGGTCATATGATGGTCGGTCAAGTAGTTAGGGCGTAAGAGCGTAACAAACAAACTCACAATCGCATCTATAATATTATTTAGGATTAGTTAGGATACCTAACAATATTTATTTACATGTTTATAGGTATAATTATATCAAACAAAAACTTAAAATCTGTTCTTCAGCACGAAAAGTTAAAAATGGGGTTATCCGTTAAATGACAGTGCAAAAATAATTCTATCCATAACGCGAAAGTGTATGATAGTGAAAGTTGCTGAGATTATTTTTCGTACTATAACAACTCATTAAAAACACTAACCGAAAATATACTGCACAGATGGCGTAGAGATTAAGTGGTCGCCACGCCACTGCACTTTGCGCCAAGTGTTATGGTTTCGAATCCCACTCGGGACAAAATTTGTGTGACCCGCAAATGGTTGTTCCGAGTCTGGCTATTCTTTGTGTCCGTTGTTAAAATGTTTGTTAAGTCCCCCGTGATACAGGAATGATTCCTAAAGCGGGAAAAGACTTTTAAGAAAATAAAAACAAAAACTTAGTATTTATAACAACAAAGATAAATAAAAAAATATATATACTATGTTATTTAATACTCTTCCTAACTATTTATTCACTGACATTAGATATAAAGCCATACACTATATATGTATGTGTACGAACAGTTTACCCGTACACTGAGATGTAGGTAGAAAGATAAGGTAGTAGTTTTGGAATCATTGTTTACTTCCTAAAGTCAATAAACATTTTAGGTCGTTAGCAAATGATAATGTGCACAGCTGTGTACCAATTGATAAAGCAGATTATAATTTCATAACTACACCATGCGTTTAGTATTTATCAAACTCATATGTAGACGTGCCATAAGACCACATTTTAAAATGAAACCGATTGTGATAGTTCATGGTGGCGCTGGGGATATTCCTCTAAGTCAAGTAAAAGGCAAGTTGGATGGTGTGAAGATATCCGTCAGAGCTGGATACGAATGCTTGATGAATGGTGGCAGCGCAGTAGAAGCAGTGGAAGCAGCTATCGTGTCCATGGAGGAAGATAAAAAATTTAATGCTGGTTGTGGATCAGTTTTAAATGTCCGCGGTGAAGTAGAAATGGAAGCAAGTATCATGCGTGGCTCAGATCTCAATGCCGGTGCAGTAACCATGGTAAAAGAATTTCTTCATCCCATAAGCATTGCTTACAAAGTACTAACGGACTCTCCACATTCCCTTTTGGGTGGTGAAGGAGCTAAAATATTTGCTTTAGAAAAGGGATTTCGACCTATTTCGCCAGAGTCACTGATCTTGGAACGTGCAAAAGAAGCTTGGAAAAAGTTTTTAGAACATGGTGACTACAACAGAACAGAAGTAGGCTTGCCAATAGGGGGTGGTGTAGGGACAGTAGGTGCGGTGGCGGTAGATGCCAACGGGCACGTCGCCGCGGGGACCAGCACTGGAGGAATGACAGGTAAAGCTGTTGGTAGAATTGGTGATACACCACAAATAGGCAGTGGAACTTACGCTGACGATAACATTGGTGGGGTTTCATCTACAGGCCATGGTGAGTCTATACTAAAGTATTGTTTGTCTCACAGTATAGTAAAATTAATGGAAAGTGACATGGATGCAAACACGGCTACTATGAATGCAGTAAATGAAGTGACTACCCGATTGAAAAATGCTGCTGGCGCTATAACTTTATCAAAGTATGGAGATATACATTTTACTGCAAAGACGATGTCTTGGGCGTACGTAAAGAATGATAAAATCTATTATGGTATCAACTTAAGTGAAGTGCTGGAAGAATATTATTATAACAAATGTTAAATGATTTTTGTGAATGTATGGTAATATGTATTGTATCTGTAATTCTATGTTGTTAAAATAAAAACTAGATATGGTAAGCCTGAAATCAATAAATATTTTTAATATATACAGTGATATACTAAAAAAATAATTATACGGTACGTTAATAGTCTTTTAGCATCGGTGATTAGTAATTTTGATTGCACATCGCATTCGACCGACATTCTATGTTTACATCATATCTGCACATTCAAATTTAACGACTAGATCGAATAAAGTTTCTGTTTGTTCTATAAAGGCTCAATCGCTGCATTTTGTTTTCGTATGTATGTGAAATAAAATATCTGTCCTTAACCTGTCTAAAAGTAACTAGTTCGACAATTCCTAATAATAAAAACAGTACGTTCGTTTAAACCATTATTGAGCTATTCTGTTAAAAAACTTGAGGTTTTTGACAGAATAGCCCATTAACCCTGAACCAGATTAAACCCGATATCGTTTGCAAAATCAGTTGCATTCACTATCGCTGCGCTATCAAACAATCTTGATAAAACTTAATATATTAAAGCTAACCTAATAAAAACTTTGTCAGCAAACGCTAGGCTAAGCAAAAATTTTGCAAACAAATAATTTCGCACTTACTGATAATAGTAATCTTAGATATTAAACTGTGTCTATCCATTATTCAAAAGTAGATAGTCTTTGTAAATTCAATATCAATTGGAAACCTTACCCGTCATCAAAATAATAGATATCTAGAAGTCGAATTTAAGAAACGATTTTAATATTCTGCGTTTATACCCCAGTACCACACTAATCAGCAAACCTAATCAAATCCCTAAAAGGATCCTTTTCCTCAGAATAAGAAAACGTTGAATAAAAATTCAATATCTTAAGAGATAAAATGAAACGTCTTAAAAGAGAATTTTAATAATAGCGATATCTGTTTCAGAGCAATCAACAGAATACACAATTTATTTTTTAAATTCATGACGAGGTTAGCAGGTAACCTTGACCCTATTAAAGCGGTTTTAGAACCTGCTTTTAAATTGTCTTACTCTTATATTCGAATTTCATTAATTGTTTCTATTGTTGTGACTGACAATGACTTCAATGTTTTATACATAAGGAATTTATATTAAAATTAAAACAATAGCTGCAATTTTTTTAAATTTTAGGATTTTACCGACCGTTGTAGACCGTGGTATCGATAGCGGGACGAATTAGATAGCTATAATAGGGACTTGTGCAAACTAGCGTATAACAGGACGATGTGGAAAAGCGAGAGAGAGGCCTTTGCTCCATAGGATAATACGGGCTGAAATAAAATGGTCGCTGAATCGATTGTCACTACAGATAATGTTCGTATGTAATATAGGTAAAATTATAAAAGAACAATTCTTATGACCTCTATCCTCGTTTGGTTTCATGGTATAAGACTGCGCTTAAGTTGATTAACAATCATCGTTCTATTGCGAAGACGTAATATGTCATTATATTATATAATAATTCTGGTCTTGTTTGCTGAAAACCTCCCAGGGGCTGAGAAACGACTATAAACTCAAACTTAATAAGAATAAAAATTAAAATAAAAACATTATATTATAAAGCTTTATAATTTAAAAATCTATACTAATAATATAAAGCTAAAGAGTTTGTTTGTTTGTTTGGTTAACGCGCTAATCTCAGGAACTACTGGTTCGAATTAAAAATATTTTAGTTTTGGATAGCCTATTTATCGAGGAAAGCTATAGGCTATTCAACATTTCGCTACGACCCACGCGGGGAATTAACCATAAATGCGGGTGAAACCGCAGGCACAGCTAGTATTAAATAAATTCAAAATTACAGTATTTTGTCGTAATGCTACCTAAGACTTATTGTTTTTAAAATGTCAGCTGAATATGACATTCTACCGACATGCACATACATTTGTGACAGGCGGAGCTTTGACTGTCGTTGGCTTTGAATTGGAACTCGGCTTACAATTGTAGCTTAAGCTTCGATTCTATACCCAGTGCCAATTTGAAGCGAGATTGACACGACAGATTATTCGTTTTAGTGCTGTGCGATTTTCGTGAAAAGATCAAATCATTCGAATTATTAAGTGATTTAAGTCGTTATAAAACATTAATATTTATTCCATTAATTATTTCTTAATATTGATTGAGACACAAATGCACACAGCTTGTATCGATTCGAATAAACTAAAACTCATGTTCTCAACAAGAAACTGAACGTAAAAATATATGAAGATTTATTGGAAAATTCAACAGTGATATTCTCAAAAATGTCAATATGTACTCGTGTTCGGTTGTGATATGGATAATAATCAGGGACAATGATCACCATAACATCTTGGTTCAGATATAATTGATCCTTAAAAGCCGTACAATATTTATATAAATTACTTCCATGTTTTCATTGGGTTAGGTGGAATTTGATCTCATGGAATAAATTTTCAATATCGGCAAAATATTCTTAGGCTGTTCTGTTAGAAACAGTACAGCAATCCAAAATCACCAAAACATAACTCTTGTAAAGTCAATGTATAATAGATAGCACTCCGCCTACATATTTTCTTCCGTTTGTTTACTTACGTCATATTTCCTTATCATTAAAACACAATGAATCATACATTTTGTGATACTTGATACTTGTATTTTTCATCTGGTACTGTTTGTTTGACTAATTATCAATTCAAACCAAAATCAAACCGTTCATTTACAGAATTACCATATTCAAAGCCCTGATGAACATTAAACATTATAAATACGAATGCATCCGTTCCATGATTGAATATAAATATAATCTAATCGACGCATCCATTCGCCGATGTCCGTTAATATCTCATTCTGTTATTACGCACTCCATTTCGTTCAAAATTGTTCATTCATTTGATTAATATTATGAACGAGCTATTTGATTTAGAACATATTTAGAAATTGAAATTAACGATGATGAATTAATTTACATCAAGTATCAAAAGGGTTAATATAAAAGGGTTATATCGTGCATGTTACATTGGCATATCAAATTAGAAAACTAGACATATGTATATAATACTCACGCTTATTTCACAGAGACGTAGGCAAGGGGACTTCAGATTCCTTATTGCTAAGATTCTTGTATATTTTTTATTTTAAAAGGTTACTGGCTATGAGTTTCATATATTACTGGTATTTAATTTCTGTTACCCTCTCCAGCTAAGCTGTAATGCTTGTGTTAGGAGTGGGTTGGGTGCCCCGTCGCGGGCCGCCTGCCGGCGCCTCGATCACCGTCGGCTCGGTCCTCGCACCGGTTCAGGCCCAGATAAGATATCTGGGCCTGGTGTTGGATGGACGATGGCTCTTCGACGAGCACTTCCGGCAGCTTGAGCCCAAGCTGGACGGCGCGGCGTCCGCCCTGGGGCGATTATTGCCCAACCTGGGCGGACCCAGTATAGCGTGCCGGAGGCTCTACACGGGGGTAGTACGGTCGATGGCGCTGTACGGCGCACCGGTGTGGGCGGGGTCCCTGACCGCTCAGATCTGCGCGCGGCTATGCCGACCGCAGCGCACTTTGGTGGTCAGGGCAATACGCGGGTACCGCACCGTGTCCGCAGTCGCGGCATGCAGGCTGGCCGGTACTCCCCCGTGGGATTTGAAGGCGGAAGTGCTCGCCGACGTTTATCGGCGAACGGCCGAATTTCGAGCAGGCGGAGGCGGTCGCCCTCCGCCCGAGCAGGTACGCGAGTGGCGCGAGGCCGCTCGCCGAGCCATCGTGGCCCGATGGTCAGCCCGGCTGGAGGCTCCACGTGCGGGTTTTCGCACGGTGGAGGCGCTCCGGCCGGTCCTTTCGTTGTGGGTGTGGCGACAGCACGGGACCCTTTCCTTCCGGCTGGTGCAGGTATTATCCGGGCACGGGTGCTTCGGATACTACCTGCACAAGGTCGCGAGGAGGGAATCGAGTCCCGTCTGTCACCACTGTGATTGTGGTGAGGACACGGCGCAGCATACGCTGGAGTTCTGCCCGGCGTGGGCGCAGCAGCGTCGTGCCCTCGTCGAGACCATCGGTGCGGATATCTCGCTATCGGCCGTAATCCGCTCCATGGCCGACAGCGACAGGAACTGGTGTGCGGTCGCATCCTTCCTTTCCGCCTCGCAAGGAGGTGGCGGAGCGGGCCAGGGAGGAAAGTCTCCTCGCTGACCCGATCCGTCGCCGGCGAACTGGGCGGTGTCGGCGCGCCAATGCGCGCCTGATGCCCCCCTAACGAAGCTGAGGGTGGGAGATTGGGGTATTTATTCTCCCACCCGCACTTTTTCGCGTAGAGGCGGCGTCTCTGGTGCATCCAGACGCTGCCGCCAGTGTTGGTTCCCACGAGGCGTGGGCAGTCGCTGGGTGGGCCGCTGATGTTGTATCAGGTTCCAACGGCCCACCCGTCAAGGCGAATTGACGGTGCACAGGGGGGTTTTAGTCGGTATGCCGGCCGTGTTGTAGGCCGGTGAGCCGGACATAACCGTCCCACCACCCCAAGTGGGGCGGTATGCATAAGGAGAATTTCACCAAACCAAAAAAAAAAAAAGTCGGTTGGGTATTGCGTATTGCAATGAAGAGGATTTAGACACACGACCTCGTGATTGCAAGTCTAGTGTCTTATCTATTGGGCTCACGTCACTTATCATTCTTGTTTCATTTACTTTCAACATAATTCTTAATGCTAGTTTTTAGTTAAGAGTACTTTAAACAACTAAAAAACGTTGAAATACTTTTCGTGCTTTATTGTCACGTAATCATCAAAGCATTTTGACCTTTATGTGTCAAATCCTACAAAATCGCGTACTAAAAGTAACATAATTTTATTTGTTAATCTAAGACTTATCTTTCTGTGGCCATGAGGCCATGTGGCCATGAGGTTCATAATTCTTCTCGTGAGAGCTCTACTCCTCAAACAAGCTTTTTCGGATGCAAAACTATTGGTCTTTTGGAAATATAATAATTTATTATTAATATATAACTATGTAAGTTAATTGACGTTTTAAATAAGCGATTACAGGTTAATTTTCTTTTTACTTTGTATATTGTTCATTCACGTGTTATAAAAATCAGTTCTGTTCCACGTGAATGAATAACAAACATTCTAACATCATTACAAACTTTTATATTCACAACATTATTGTTGGATGCAGGTCATATTGACTTCATTCTAGATTTAATAAGGCGCACTTACCAGTATACAGAAGCGATTACGTACAAGTGTGTAGCTGATATTATCTGTGCATCTGCAGACTTTAGAACTACAACAGTAAAGTGTCAAGTTTCCACTTTGTTATAGCGCATAGCTGCTAAACTTGGGGCTGCTGGCTAGAATATGTACTGAGCATTAGTTCACTAGCGATTTTAAAGGATGTGCAGATAGAATATTAGGAGTCATCGTAGTATCAGGCTTGGATTTAACATTTTGGAAGGAAATTTTACATTGAATGTTTTATGATTATATTATAGGCGTTTTTATGAAGCAAGCTTTTGTGTAAATGTATAGATAGTTTCGCGGTTTTATAAAAAGACCTTGTCACCTGATGAGGTGGGTAGTGGCCACGATCGTGGCGGTAAGTCCCGTTTTTGAGGAGTGGCTGGAGAGGAGGCATGGCGCCCTCACCTTCCGGCTGTCACAGATAATGACTGGCCACGGTTGTTTTGGCCAGTTCCTGTGTCGTATAGGCCGGCAGGCGACGCCCGGATGTCATCACTGCGGCGACTACCGCGATATTGTTGTGGACACGGCGCTGCACACTTTGGCGGCTTGCCCCGCCTGGGTATTGCAGTGCCGTGAGTTGATCGCGGCAGTTTGACTGGTTACCCTCTCACTCCCGGCCGTGGTCCAGTCTATGGTCCGGAGTGAGAGATCCTGGAACGCCGTCGTGATTTCCAATAAGGAGGCGGCGGAGCGGAAGAGGGTGCGCTTAAACCCTCTCCCCAACCGCAGAACCGGGCGCCGGAGGGCGCGAGACTTGAAGTATGACCTGGGGTTGGTTAGCTGCGTGGGCCTGCTCGCCACCCGATCAGCACCAGGTCCGAGAGGCGGCTTTCGTGTTCTCACGTGCGCCTCTGTATCGTGTCTTTGTCACCCCCCCCCTTTCCCCCCCTCAGGGGGACAGTGGAGAAAATATTATTTGTGTAGTGGCCTGCCGTTCCGCGCGGCGGGCCGAAACCACGGCGAGGTCACGATTGCATGTGAACACGATTCGCGCGGCCTCTCCGTCTATGGTTATGTCGAGGAACACCGTGGTAGGATTAGTCGGTATTACCGGGGTATCTTTTCCCCGGTGAGCCCGACATAACGTCTCCGTCGCCCCGCGGAGCGGAATGCGTCAAAGCACAAACCCACGTAAAAACAAAATGCGCCGTGGTGTATTACACCCAAGTTTGTCCAACCATGGCTTTACATCCCATAGTGGGCATGTTTGTAATTTTGGCAGGAAAATCCAATAACGATTTGTCCGAACAATCGAATCTAGTATTTTTGTCATTTATTTTATTCCGTATTTTATTCTACTGCGTTAACGACACAAGCTTAAATAGAACTTAAGATATTTTTAGTAAGCTAGTATACAATTTTGATCAAGTAGTTGTGGACTAACTAGCTCCTGTATTCTGCTTTATTTTTCAGTTAGTCTACCGATTTAAACACTACAGTATCGCTATTCTTCGCTTTTAGTGTAGGTTACCAGAAACTTATTTACTTGAGCGAGGTGCGGTCTCACTGGCATTCTCCATGTTAAAAAGGCGCGGTCTCACTCCCTACATTAATATTACATGAAGAGATATAGAAAGATTGTCGTAATTTGTAAATTAAAACACTTATAATAGGCCTAAATCCGAATGTGATAAAAGCAAATAATTAAATTATTTAGTTTTAACATATAAACAAGCAAACTTACATTCACATTTATATTATTAGCAGAGATCGGATATTCAAGTGCATATTTACCTAAAATTTGAGGAAGCATGTAACTAGAGTGGATAATACCACCTCTTAAATGCCGGTATACCGATTTTAATACCGGGATTTAAAGATCATTAATTATTATTGGCATGAACGCATAGCAAGCATAGCGACGAATGTAGTAAATCAGTTGTAATGTCGGATAGCTACTTGCGCACAAGCAGGTAAAATTTGCTGTCCTACTCGCACACTTACAAAATGCTTACATTCCTTGATTTGCTATCTCCTTCACACAGCTTATGTATTAAGTGAAAGAGATAGCAAATAGTCACTACTATATCCAAGAAAGAGATAGTAAACTATACCATATTTTGTTGTGAAACAAAAGATATTTTGAAACAATAGAAACCGCCACAAATTTATTATTATGTACAACAAAACGTATATAGGTATGTATTTGAAGCATAAGTTTAAATTTACCTAATATTTACTTAAACAAAGCCAACTTAGTTTTATTTTAGGTAATTAAAACAAAAGATTTTAATTTGATACAACTTTAGTACGGAAGTCTAAAAATTTAATAATATTCTTCAAATCAATAATTTGTACCTAACTATGTTTCTATAAAATCAATAATAATTCATGATTTTTAAATCCCGATTTTAATTTTTTTATTTAACTTTGGTATTTCCGCTCTATGTTGCTTCCTCAAAGTTTAAGTAAATATGCACTGGAATATCCGATCTCTAAATTTATTAGTTAGGATTAGGATATTCTATTAAATAACACGGTCTTTGTTCATACGCCTTATATGACGTATAAATTTAGCTTGCATAACGCGATAACAAAATTACATACATAACATGGCGATAGCTCAGTAGAGAGACCAATAGACTGCAATACAGAGGGTCTCGGATTCGAACCCACGCACGTCGCGCAACTCTGACTTTCGGAAGTTATATGACTTTTCGAAATTATGTGCGTATTGATTGACAATTATTATTATCGCGACGTTAAGCCGTCGGTCTCGGCTGCTATGAACATCTATGGCAGTCGTTATTGGGAAAGTCAGTACCCTCTAATATCCTGACACTGGTCTAGCCTTAGGGTATCGTTAGCCTTCGGGTTGCGGAGGTCAGGTGGCAGCCGCTCCGTGTAAAAACTGATATCCAGTCAAATCCGGTTAGACTAGAAAAGCCGACCCCAAGTGACTTGGGAATAATAAAGGCTAAGAGAGAGGAAGAATGTGATAACAAAATTTAATTTTAAAACTCAAGTCCTTTTCTTTTCTTTTCCATTCACGAGTCTGTCTTGGTTCTGAGCTGAAGACTTAAATATTTTATTGATCGTTTACAAACTTTGCATAAAATGATGATCCCTTAAGATCCAATGATATTTACCTTAAATTTTCCATCGCCATATAATTTATAAACATAATAAAACCGTTACAAAGGCTGTCTGCGGAACATCTTTTAAATAAGCAATTTTTCCATAATGAATGCCCAATTTGTTATATGTTTACAAAAACATTTGCGAGATGCGAAGGCGTACTTTTTCGTTGGAGGTGTTTAATGTAACGCTTTTATTGTATTGTAGAATTTGCTTTAAATTTGTTGCCGTTGAAATATAAGATTTATATAATATTGTCTTCTATTTACGCGAATATTATTCATTGAAATTAAACTACTATATACGGATTTTATCGCGTTGTTTATTTAAAATTTATATTTAGACTTTTTTTAGTAAACTGCATGTCGCGGATGCTTTTCAAGCATTAAATCAACGAAAACATGGATACTATATATATGTCTATACAAATATTAAAAAGAGCAAATATTAGGTTTTTGTATGTTTGTAATAATTAGCCTCAAAAACTAATAAACCGATTTTTTAAATTCTTTCACCTTTGGAAATCTGTATTATCACCGAGTAACAGGCTATATTTTACTTTAAAAAAGTACTATTGCACCTAACCTAACCTACTTTTGCGCGTGCAAAGCCGCGAGCAAAAGCTAGTCAAAATATTTGTGGATTACATGATACATTCTGTCCCGTATGAGAATCTGACTAATAGTGCTTAGCCCAGGAGCAAGCGACCACAAAATATACTACGTCACCAGAGCACTCCAATTGCAAAAGTCTACATTTTACTACCAAAATTTAGGCCTCATGTTGAGAATAAGTCTGTTGATGTTAGCAGGACATAGTTTTAGTTCTTGCTCTTACTGCAAGTAGGCAGACTATGTTTAGTCTGCCTACTAACCTACTTCTAAAGAAATCTAAAAATATTTATGAACACAAACTAAACACATTGACATGCATAGACTTGCAACTTTAATAAAATAAAATGAGTGGTAAAAATTTGCGACGACATTTTAAAGAAAGAGATATGATAAAACGGAACTCTGTATCCCAAAACATAGGCTTATTTTGAATTGTTATTACCTTATTACTATATCTTTGAGATCGTTGTGCAAAACTCTTAGACACGCACGTTTTTCATGTTACTTACTTACTTATCGTGTCGATGGCAACACATTTTATATAATTTTGGAGCAGTTTTCGGCAACGCGGATTGCATTTTCATGTTCTCATTATGTTTTTATTTAGTGCTAAAGCGAAAGTTAATATTATCTTTCAAACACAACTTCTGAAAGTGAAATACACTTTAGTGTTTCTTGTAGTAGAGCCTCGCTGAATTCAACATGAATGGGCTCGATCGGGGAAGGACTACCCTCTCACAGAATATCGACATAAAATAGCAGTATTCCTACTGTTGTTTCGTTCGGTGAGTGAGAGTGCTGGAGGCCCAATCACCCTCTTTTCCCCTTCCCACTCCTTCTCCTTCCCACTTCCTTTCCTAAAGGGTCGGCATCGCGCAAGTGATGCCTCTGGTGTTGCAGGCGTCTATAGGCTACGGTGATCACTTACCATCAGGTGGGCCGTAAGCTTGTTTGCCAACCACGTTGTATAAAATAAATATCCTTTTGTGTGGTAGTCCAAAGTCTTCCACTAAGCTATCGCCGTTCTTATAAGCTTAAATAAACTTATTATTATTCTAGTTAAATAATTAAGTATTAGCACTTCTGTTTTTCCCTATTAGCAGTCGCTAATAGGAGAACACTCACTTATGGGGAGAATACAGTCGTTTTCACCCATGAGTGCTTTTGTCAAGCCTGGTTCAAGACTCTTCAAAAGATTACAAGTTCGTTTGAAAAATAATTCCACCAATATTCAATTCCATTATTTTAAATATTTTTATGTACCTAGTAACTTTTGGTTTCGCCGACATAAAATAGATTAAAAAGCTGTGTATAGAATGAAAATGAAATATTGTGTTACAATGACACAATACCAAATAAAAAGGGTTATTATGTTTTCAAATAATAAAAGAGAAAGTACATTCATGTGTCATATCAATAGCAACTATTTTTAAACCTGGCAAAATATTAAATTTCATATGAATTCGCCAAATCGTTGATATACATTTTTCTATTCACTTGTACACTATAATATTGCCTAGGCAGAAGACAAGTATTCATTGAGATTAATTGCTAAAACCCAGATTTGGTTTGGAAGCCCTTGTAATTAAAGCTTGAAACGCTTTTCTGCGGCTTAAACTGTCGTTGATATTACGGACTTAAGTCTATCATAGAGGAACTTTAACGCATTACGCTCTTAGTAAATAAATAGCTAGACGCCACACACAAAGAAGTTGGCAGAGGCGTCAATACATTTTCATATATTTCGCTAAATATGGTTTTAGGTCTTAAGTAATTCAATACATTACAATGCATAAGCAACGATAGATTGTTGAACTATCGCGCAGTGGGCTGGAGTTTACCGAGTAAGGCATGTATGCATCTCTGAGTTTTCGAAGTTATGTGCGTATTAAACAGTTATTGGTCGCTTACTTTTACGGTAAAGGAAAACATTGTAAGGAGCCTGCGTGTTTAAGAGTTCTCTATGATGTCTTCGAAGATGTGTGAAGTCTGTCAATCCGTACTAGGCCTGCGTGGTAGACTATGGGCCTAATAATTCTTAAGCTGAGTTGAGGCCCCTGCCCAACATTGGGGTAGTTTATATCCAGGGATGATATTATTATTATTATTATAGAGGACGAGCCAATAGCCATAAACCGGACATATTTTTTACTGAGAATTCTTGACCAGAAAAGCCAATTACTGTTTGGTCGACCCGGTAATCGAGTCCAAGACATCCAGTTCGCCGAAAAGGAATAGATTTTAGTAAATCACTTTATATTCCTATTCTAATTTTTAATTGTGGTTATAAACCTAGCCGTGCCAAATTGCTGTCATTGGGCAATGTGCCAAAAAGGCTGGCAATGTCTTGCCAGATGGGAATGCTAATTTTTATTCTAACTACACAGCACGTTTGATTGCACGTACCGACGAAATGCTTGGCAATTATAGTTAGCTCAGTTTGAAGACGTGATTCACATATTTAAGTAATGCCTGCCGTTGCCAATTATTTGCTGATGGTACAAATAAGACGTCTTGACTATAGGGGTACAACCCATTAACAAAAATATCGGCGTAAGAGAACCATGTTACTGCTTTACCCTTGTAAGAATACTGGATGATCACGTAAAGGTAGGCACCTTTTCAATTTAACTGCGCGGGTACTATAATAGTTTAATTAAGTGGTCGCCTCGCAATTTTAACTGCACCGAGTGTTATATGGGTTCAATCTCTACTCAAAACAAAGACTTGTGTGATTCACAAATAGTTGTTTGGAGTCTGGTTGTTCTTTGGGTGCGTTGTATGAATGTTTATAAATCCATGCGTTGCAGGCATTATTCCCAGTGCGAGAGTTCAGTTAGAAGAAAATGTTATTTTTCAAATCCCGTATTTAATTCCTTTTTGCTAAGCTCGGGGACGCGTAAGTGAACCACCGATATTGCAAGACATCGAGCAACGATAACCGCTTATTATAAAGAGGACCGAATGCATTTTTGCATTAACAATATATTCTGTGAAAAAGCTTCTTTTTTAATCTTAGAATTTTGCGAAACAACAATATATCAAAATAAAACTTTTGAAGTTTAGCGGTAAGATTGAACATATTTTTTGAGTTTTATAAAAGTTGAAATTGAATCTCGTATAAGTTATTTTAATGCATATTTATGCATAACAAATGAGATGTGTTTTGACTTTGATCCCAACACTTCGTAAGATATTGATATACAATCTCTTTTATGTTCTGTATCTATCACGTTGTATTATTGATTATTCTATGTTCAATATCAAAGCAATTCATTTTTATGGAAAACATTAAATTTATGGACACGAATTTATCGTAAGTGTTCAAACGTAAAGCTAAAACAGAGAAGTATGTATATAGTAAGTACAATTATAGAACTACAAAGATTTAGCTCATTGTGTAAATCTTTTATTTTTTATACTATACTTACTGCAATGCCTGACTTCGTTTGACGAAAGGTTGTTGTTTTTTAGAAAGTAAATTAGTATTTTTGACCTTCTACAGGGCCAATGCCACTGCCACTGCGCCGAGTGTTAAGGGCTTGACCCCACACGGGACAAATAATTTTTTGACCCACAGATTGTTGTTCCGAGTCTGGGTGAACTTTGTATCCATTGTTTGAATGTTTGTAACGCCCTCGTGACACAGGATTTATTTTTAGGGCATAAGATGTAACTTAAAAAAATATTCGCTAGATTCGTCTATTGGTGTAAAATTATATATCAGCCAATGGACGAGAGCCGAAGCAAAGGTTATATTTGAAAATCGTGTCACTCATCACTTGTTTCAAACTTGATGTATATTTCACATTTAATATAACCTACATTTGAACGCAATAGAGTTATATCAAACCATAAGGGGTTTACAAGTCATGAGTATAATACATATATCATATTACAAAATGAAAACTGCCAAATTGCCTTTCAGTATGATGAATAGTTCGCGTGTTGCCATCACAAAAGAGGTTCTTTAAACTAAACGCGAGATGAAACTTAGGTTTTCGTCTTGATATTCTTGGTCTAGATTTAGTAAATAACATTTCTCCTCAGAGAAGTGAAATTAGTGAAAGTTGGGTGCAGCTGAAGGAAAATGTTTTCTGGAAACAAAATGCAGTTGCTTTCAAAATTCAGTTGGAGATTACGTCTTCGTATAGCTTAGAAGTCATACGCTATCTGCAGCTTAATGATACGTTCTATTTTGAAATTGGAAGATCTTATTTAGAGTTTTAGCTTTTATGGAATTGGAGGCTACATTAAGAATTATCCCGGATACCCAAAGGCACATTAATACAAAGATTTGTTAACGGACCGTTTGTTAACTAAAAGTTAATTGGTTTACTAAATTACTAACAGCCAATCAAATCACTTAACACAAGTTTGATTTTGACGCACACATATATCGCTGATTAAACTCTTAGCAACCACGTGTACGTCTACGAAAATGCATGCTGACTGATAAACGAAGTGAAGTTGTGTATATTCTATAGCCGCAAATTTTCCTTTGAAATTGCCACTTTCCATTAAAATCCATATGTTTTCGCGCTCTATGCTTTCAAGGATCATATGTATGTATATCTATATAATATTTCTATCCTAAAAAAAGCATTGAGCATATCGAAAACTTAGATTTTCTTTTTACTATTGTTAATTTTGACTATCATATGTTTTTCAATTATCATTCAAATAAATAATCATGTTCGACTATCGTAACACGTCAAAATTGACGTTTTATTATAGTCAAACACTTATTTGAATATTATGGTCAATGGACTTGATTCTCTTATAATATCATTTCGTTGGATACTTATCTTAGAATAAGGAAAGCATTATTATAAATTCTACAATAAGAGCATTAGAGAGATCTACAAGGTATGCAAATTTCCTTACGATGCTACCCTTCACCGTTAAAACAAGTGATATAAAGATACAACTTACGAATAGATAAAGTTCGTTTTTATCTTAGGTGCGAAGTTAAGGCCTTTAAATGTAGACTAAACCACCTGTTTGCCTGCTAATCTACTTAATAATTTATATATAACCTGGTGCTGATACTTTTCTCTAGCATTATAATGTTCCTAGATTTTGCTAGCGGCTTCGCTTGCGTTAATCCATATTTTGTCAGTAAACTTCTGGCCCTCAGAATTGTGAAATTGAGGCGCTCATAGCCAGTTGCACTCACTGATCGGTAAACGATTAGCGAGGGTAAGCAACGTTGGGTGCGGTCAGTCTATAGATGAGTGACCGCTTAGTGGTATTTCATCTGAGCGTCTCCGTGTTTCGGAGGGTACGTAAAAAGTCGGTCCCGGTTGTTGTCAAATTGACAGCAGTCGTTAAGCCATGTCAGAGGCCTACGGGCGGTTTGAACAACTCTTGACAACAGGTTGGCCACTAACCACACGAAAAACAAAACAAAACAAGCCTTCAGAAATTACCCTATGTCCTTTCCTGTACCCCTGAAAACGTGTATGTTTCGGTCGAGTAGTTAAGGCGTAAAAGCGTAACAAACAATCAAACAAAATCACATTTGCATTTATAATATTAGTAAGAATACGAATTTATTTTCTGGCCAATTAATATTGTTGGAAAATAAATGTTAAATATGAACCACTTTTAAAATAAAAATGGCGTACTACGCAATTTTTATTACTTCATTTACGAAGACACACCGAAACCTGAAGCAATTCATGAAGAATTCAATTTTTAATTTTAACCTCACTCTGCGAATCCAATTTTGCGTCAGTCTCGAAAAATACAAAGATTTTCCACTTAAACCTTCATATTTACTTTTTGCTTCAACAAAATCGGTCGTCATTTCTTGGAACTCGAGAAATCCAGTTATGAAACGGGCGCTAATCGAAGTGCATACCTCGTTCGATTCTCGGTTCAAAAGATCTAAAGAAACGGTTGACCTACATTGTGGGAATCGTGTATTTTGTTGGAGCACAGATGGCTATTTATCCGATTTATTTTATGTGGATGAAATTGTCATTTGTCATCCTTGGAATTAGATTTAGGTTAGCCTGACATATCTTTTTATTTTCGCAGATCTAGGGGTCCTTTGTCTGGGATAGGTGTAATGGATTTGTGTTGATATAATGTAGGACAGATTAATGGAGGGAAAAAGGCAAACAAAAATTATTTAATGTTGCTACGTCTACTAATGAATATACAATTCTACACACGAAAATTCAACATAATGCTTATGCATAGTTGCACAGATAACATATGTAGTAGTTTAAATGGTCTTTCCATTGCTTCTATGCCGACTGCTGTGGGTTCTAATCATAGACGGGACCAAAATATTTGATGAAACCACAAATTGTTGTTCTGAGTCTGGGTGTCCTTTATTTTAATGCTTGTATGGTTTCCTGTGACACAGGAATTATTCCTAGTAGAATAAGAAGACTATTCCGTTATATCGTTTTATGTTAAGGTCGCTAGGATGCATTGAAATTGGTGCTCAGTTTTAAAGGTTGCGGCTGAGTAAGTAATATTATGAGCAGCGATAGCTCAGCGGGGAGACCAACAGACTGCAATACAGAGGGTCTCGGGTTCGAACCCACGTCGCGCACCTCTGACTTTCAGAAGTTATATGACTTTTCGAAATTATGTGCGTATTGATTGACAATTACCGCCTGCTCCGTGCCTCGGAGAGCACGTTAAGCCGTCGGTCCCGGCTGCCATGAACATCTATGGCAGTCGTTATTGGGAGAGTGTCGACACAAAAGATCCCACTGGGTCGAAGTGTCGCCGGTCTGCACTGACTGGCCCCCCACATAAGATACATACATACTACATTAATTCCTGTTAAGTAAACGACGTTACAGACATACATACAACGGACAAAAACAACTCGTCTTTGACGAACAAGGTTTAAATTACATTAAAATACCACCGGACCCATTACACTCGGCGCAGTGGCACGAGTCGACCATACTACACCATTCGTTTAGTCGATTGGACGCAGACTATATACAATATTATTATTCCTAAAAACCAATATTTAGCGTTATCAATTAAAATACGCGATAATACGATGGGCGATATAAAAGTATTTTATGTAACCTGTCTGCTTTAAGCCGTATATAAAGGAATACTTTAGGAGTTAAATTTATCAGTAAAGCTATAGTGCTATAAAACTGAATTACCTCAGACGAATCAGCGAAGGCACTACGAGAATCTTAACTTGGAAACCCGCATTTTACCTGAAACGTTGAAAATGTGAGCATTGTGTGAAATGTTTTTGGTTTTCGGTAGAAGCTGATTGTGGTGGCGTAAGGATTCTGAATGCTGATGTTTAAGAATAAGAAAATACAATTTGTGATTTTTTACCTAAGGTTTGTCTAACAGCTATAGACTAATGGGTAAACCGTTGAGCTGCCATGTATATGTAAAGTTCGATTCTAAGGCAAGGCTTCTGGCCTTTTCGTTCCCTTTAATGGTAAAGACAAAGACTTTGGACAATATGTTAACTGCAAAATCATGGGAAAACGTGCATGTCTAAGAGATATCCGTAATGTTTAAATGTGTGATGTCTGCCAACACGCACTGAACCTGGCTAGGCCAGGACTTGGTTAATTATAGTCGAATAATAAATAACCAACTACTGTGCTTAAAATATTCGGATCAGTTTCCGGATCGACCACGAGGTGTTTCCGTCCAAAAATTTTGAGTAGCAGAACGGAGTCTGCAACTATAACTGGTAATCGTCAATAGGTTCGCCCCCTATCACGTTGACCTAAAACCGTAACTGGTAAAAATACACCTCCGTTTTACTAGTTTTTTGTGTAGTAGAGCCTCGCTGATTTCAGCATGAATGGGCGGGCTCAATCGGGAAAGGACTACCCTCTCACAGAATATCGAAATGAAATAGCAGTATTGCTACTGTTGTGTTTCGTTCGGTGAGTGAGAGTGCCGGAGGGCCAATCAGCCTCTTTCCCCTTCCCGCTTCTCCTTCCCACTTTCTTTTTCTCTTCTACCTTTCCTAAAGGGTCGGCTACGCGCAAGTGATGCCTCTGGTGTTGCAGGAGTCCCTAGGCTACGTTGACCACTTATCATCAGGTGGGCCTTATGCTCGCTTGCCATCACAGTTGTATTTAAAAAAAATATGATGAAATTAGAGATAACACCTGTTGTACACCGCTGCTTACCCCTTCGGGGATACATGCGTAACTTTGTATGTATGTATTCAGAAACTCTCTCACTTTTCTTATTTTACTGAGCTAGTACAGAAATTTATTGAAATGCTGGACGTATCCATTCCATTAGCATCTTAGAGGTTTATTACTTATGGTTAATTCATGTCAGCTCGTCTATCTGAATAGACGGATACCTATTCGCAGTATTGGCGAAGATATGCATTAGTCATTAGTTTTTCTATGTAAAAAGGTTGATTTAGGTGTCGTATAGCAATTCCTTGCTTAACAAATTGATGGTATAATGTTCAAGCTGCCTGCAGTGCGCTAAATGCTTGTAGTTTGGAATCCCACATGCGAAAATTTGCGTGATCAACAAATAATTGTTCTGAGTGTGTGTGTACTTTGTGTTCATTAATTTATTTTTTGTAAAGTAAGAGAAGGCAATAGGAAAGTAGTAGGCAGAAAGTTAGTACTTCAATACTATTGCGCCGCATTTTACGAGTTTGGCCTCCAGAAGCGAGAAGAAATTGTGTAATCCGTAGATCATTTTAGTCTTTGCTTTAATAAGATAGTAGCAGTGGTATAATGAATAAAGCACCAGACCTGCGAACTAGCTGTTGTGGGTTCCAATCCAACCTCAATAGGTTGGATTGGAACCCACAACAGCTGTGCAATCACTACCAATGTAAACCCATTCTTAACACTAGCATATTAGCTTAGCTGGATGGGTTATGAAAATTATTAAAATTTGTAATTCATATTGCTAGTAATTATAATGTTTAAAAGAAATACGAATATAATAATATAATTATACTGCCTGATAACATAGTGATATTTACATTGGGGGATAGGATTTCCTTAGATTAAGAATTGCCTAAGAAGTAATAAGCCAGACAGTATTAGTCTAGTAGGTTACGCAGAAATTAGACAATATTTTCTAAAGTAAGAAATAGTTCACCGTACTATAATATCTTAAACATAAAAAACTACACTAATATAAATAAACACCGTGTAAGTATATCGCCCATACATCGAGCTATCGCTTATTCAATTTATATATTATTATATTAATTTAACCACGTAAACACGTACACCTTTTCTCATCTGGAAATCATCAGCGATATATCCACAAATTTTCAGCTGAAATATTCCTCAGTCTAATTCAGTATTTTCGTATTTTATAAAATAAGTCGTATAAGGCCGATTTTGCTATAGAACGTCTAGCTAACCCTAAAGACGCGTTTAGACTGAGTTCTACCCAGAAATATTTTTATATCTGAACACTTTTTTCCAAGAGCCACCGTTTCTAAAATATAACGATTCAAACAGTTAAAAGAGTTGTATTTTCCGTAACATGCATAAGTACGCGACGTATATACATTTCTGAAGTGATAATACAAGAAAAATATTTTTCTATCGGTCAGTGTAACTTATATATACAAAATAGTATAGTAATGAGAATATTAGGTCAAAAGAAACTTAGTCACTCAATATATACGCCAGTTTAACACCATCTCTTATTCAATTGTCTGCATGGTAAGGAACGTATACCTGCTTTCTCTTAAAATAAAATTCCTAATAAATGAAATACGATTAGTTTTGAGCTTTACTTCGTAATGAAAACACGTGTTTATTCTGAATATTTACTAACGTAATTCGTGCTGTATGTAGCTTTATAAAAAAAAAATTGTTGTAAACTTTTAAGTGAAGGTGAAACTGTTACTGTTGACCGTGGCATGAAGAAATTAATCAATGCAACTAGTGAAAGAGCTGATGAATTTTCTGAACATCTGAAAAATCTAAAATCTGTAGTAATACATGTGCAGTTCTATTGCGTCAGCTAATAAAAGACAACACGAAGAATAAGGAGTCAGTACATCAAAAGTATGTATGTATCATATGTGGGGGCCAGTCAGTGCAGACCGGCGACACTTCGACCCAGTGGGATCTTTTGTGTCGACACTCTCCCAATAACGACTGCCATAGATGTTCATGGCAGCCGGGACCGACGGCTTAACGTGCTCTCCGAGGCACGGAGCAGGCGATAATTGTCAATCAATACGCACATAATTTCGAAAAGTCATATAACTTCCGAAAGTCAGAGGTGCGCGACGTGGGCTCGAAGCCGAGACCCTCTGCATTGCAGTCTGTTGGTCTCCCCACTGAGCTATCGCTGCTGTACATCAAAAGTAAGTCCTCCTCGTATTAGAGCACGAGTAATTGAAGCAGCTTTTTGTTCTCTAGCATGTACTTGATGTCAAGGCCAGTCATGCTCCAATGTTGAATCACCAATAGCACCGGATTTGAATGATATCAACGAGGAGACATGTGGTGCATCGCTATTGAGGCAATTTACTTGCAACCAGCAAGAAGAAAGAGAAGGAGAAGAATAGAGACCGGATGAACGAGAAAAAGAACAAGAAGAAAAGGAACCAGTAGTATTAGATGATTATGATTCTGACGAATAATTATGTTCCGTTATATAATGATGTACCGAACATTCCTACAAATTTTAGCTCTATGCGAATTTTTGTACCTTTGCATGTCTAAATTGACCGGACTATTTACAATTGAACAAACAAATAGATCCAATATAAACAGTTATTTTGATTGAGAATTAGTTCAACCGAGTTAATATTTTAAGTTAGGTATTAGTTTTCTCAAACAGACAACGTTATACCTTACATAGACGACGAGATTCTGAGTCTATTTTATGTCAAAGCGACGGGGATAACGCAGATTAAATACTTTTATTTATACAAAACACTTCTTTATTTGTTACAACATCTGCACTTGAGCATAATCTCTGAGTTTCAAAAGCCTTTTAGAGGATACAAACGCATTGTAACATGGATACTATAAATATAAATAGGACATACTTATATAAGTATCTAGCTATAAGTACTATAAAAATAAACTATAGTTTATTTTTTAGAACACGCGTTTGAGGTTATCCAAAGAAACGTAGGTGTAGTCGACGGTATGATACGTTGATATTTCAACTACTACAAAGCCGATTAAATGGACTGACGCATTATACATAACAGGAAATATAGATGTAGCTTCATTTATTATAATATCAGCCCTGTATATTTTATTAATTTAGCGAATGACCCGCGGCGGCTTCGCACGGGTACTAAAAAACCTTAGCAAATTATACACGTAAACCTTCCTCATTAATGACTTTATCGATTGGTGAAAAACTCCTGAAAATTCGTTCAGTAGTTTTAGAGTTTATCGCGAATAGACAGACAGACAGTCCGTCCCACTTCTGGGCACGCGCCTTTTCTCAGATAAAAGTCAATTTTGACATTCCTGCCGTAACCGACACTACTAAATATTGAAATCCCTCATAGGATTATAAGTCAGGCTTTCTTTAGTAATATGTGAAACTAAATAGACAATGTATTATATCTACTTAATCTGGCACCAGCAGCAGTGAACTCAGACAAAAATACGACCGGAATTAATCTTATATTGGGCTTATCTTATTCTGAAATCTTAGACAATCCGCTGCTTATAAGCAGGTTAAATCTCTTCAGTAGTCTTCAATTAATTTTAATTTTATTATTTTAATTGATTTAACAGACCTTGGTCTATGATTTACAAGTAAGCTAATTTGACGGAGTGAACAGTCTTCTGCCTCGTTCTCTTTATATGCTACTAGCATTTGCTCGCTCGCGGAAAACAGGTTAGGTTATGTTAGTAACAGTACTTTTAAAAAATTTAATTATAGCTTACTCGATGATAATAAAGCTTTCTAATGGTTGAAGAATATTTAAAATCGGTTGAGTAGTTTTTGAGTTAAACCCTTTTATTAAACAAACAAATTATTAGCATAGAAGTATAGAAAATGGAATGCAGCGTAAACAAGATCGACGAAAATATTTAACAAGTGAACGCGAGGCTTTACTCTCCCTTGGAATAAATAAAAACGGTTCTGTTACATACTTCAAGGACAAAAGGCTTAGCTGATCAACCTTTTGTGAAGGCTTTACAGATTTTTTGGGTTTCTTTACATAGAACGTTAATACCTTGATTGTGAGTTACGATACTAAGTTTGGATTATTGCACGTCTTGGGCAAGGCCATATCCTTACTAAAATTATAAATTGTAGAGTGTAATATTGTCTGTATGTTTGCGTGAATGTTATATACATTGAAATTAACTACTACTTAGGAACAGATTTTCTAATTACTACTTTTAGATATTTGAACTATTTAAATATTTATATTCACACTTTTCCTGACCTTTCGATAGGCTTGGGTTTTCAGCAGCCGTAGTCAAGAGGAGACTAAGGCGGTGGACGTCTCAAGGTCTCGAAGTGTAGTTATTTCAACGTACGTCAGGGCAGCTGTCAATTTTAATAGTTTAAGAGTTCCACCAATAAATGGCGATTTTAAAATAAACTGCGATGTAATCTATAACTACAAAATATGTTAGTTAGGTTGTTCTTCTTTCACGCAGCAACAAAGCTGAGTATCGTGACGTGTAATTTTGTTAGGTGATAATTTATGAGTTAGAAAGTAACAGAGGTTACTGACGAAACAGTGAGATCAGGATCTGATCCAGAGTGTCTTTTTCGTAGTTACAATATGTTTTCATTACTGTGTTTGTCATGCAGATCATTTCACTAATCCAGAAAATAATATTTGCTCCAACAAGGAAACGATAACTTTCCTCAAAAGAAAAAAAGGAGGCAGGAATTCTACCAAAAAGGAAAAGCCAGCCAATGTGTATCGCACTTAACTCGGCCCAAAGCTCGTTAGGGAT
Source organism: Catocala fraxini (assembly GCA_930367265.1). NCBI lineage: Eukaryota > Metazoa > Arthropoda > Insecta > Lepidoptera > Erebidae > Catocala > Catocala fraxini. The sequence goes on along the minus strand of OV884044.1, from coordinate 7,059,108 downwards.
CACTTTAGATAGCCCCGACGATTACCAGACGATTCAAGAAGTTGCCCAGTCCCTGCATTCGTAAATAAAAAATACACGCCTTAATTCGACCGCCTCAAAACTTGGCCGGAGTATTAGTGGGTACCCTCTATGTTTTTTACGTGAAACATTTGTGTGAGTAGGGTGGCCAAGAGACATTTAAAAGTTAATACTAGCTGCTAAAACGTTATATTTCTTTTTCTTTTAAATTTACAAGTAAAATATCTATTTGCCTGATACAAAAACATTGTGTTGGTACTATTTGATGATGTTTTTCACGGACTTTCGAGCCCAGACTTTCGTTTGTTGTTTCTGGCTAACTGATGATTGAATATTAGAATCTTGCTGCAGGAATTTATAGACTGAAAGTTTCGATAGTGGAATGAAGTGTATAGGTATGTTCGTGAAAACTTTATTGATGAAGGAATATCAGTAGGCACCAGTTTTCAATTATTATAAACTTATTATCAACTGTATAATTCACTTATGACGTATTTTCTATCAAACACACTATGCGCTTTGTCTCTAGCCTATTGGACGGGATTTGATAATACTTAGCTTAGCTTTTAAGTTCACTTTTATTGCCTAAGTTTATACGCCATTGAGTCGCAACCAAATCTTTAAATTAATGGCGTAGGTTTAGGTAATTTCACTGGCGTCTAAGTTTCAGCAAAAAAAAAACAAGATATTTAGATATTCACCGCATGAATATAGGTACCGCGATCTAGACAGTCAGAAGACTCAGCAGGGCATTTATTATTTAGAAAACCGCTACCAGAATTAGACCTTGTCACTTGACGTTGGTAGTTCTACAACGCTAAATCGCTGTTGTCTACAGCATTTTGTTGTGATTATTTTAACACACGACGGCAAAGGAAACCTGCAGGATTCCTTCAGGTTTCAGATTATGAAACACTCTCAGAAATGCATTTCTGAGAGTGTTTCAAATTCTTCTTGAAGATATTTGAAGTCTGCCAACATGTGCCAGTATGGTGAGCTATAGCCTGACCTCGCGCACTGTAAAGACGCTCGTACCCAGCAGTGGACAGGTCATGTACAGGACTGATATTATAATACTTATATGTATTTTAACGCTACAGCGGTAAGCAATAACACGAGCCGATTGTAAGTTATTATCATAACTTACAGATGCTTGCAATACTGGTATTGCATCATCTGATGTTGCAAAGAAGGTGGCTATATTTTTTTTTATAGTACTAAGGTGCCAAGCAGGCATACGGCCCACGTGATGGTAAGTGGTCACCGTATCTTATGGACGCCTGCAACACTAGAGGCATCACTTGCGCGTTGCTGACCTTGTAAAAACCTTTTCACACCCCTTTATATTTTTTGCGCAAGACATTAAGACAATTGATTTCATCTGATGGCTTATTGAGAGAGGAAACGAGCGAATGACAGCATGAATTGTGTAGTGTATTCTGTTTTTACTGCCACTGCTCTGAGTTCGATCCCCACACGAGAAAAATTGTATGTACCACTAATAATTGTTTGGATCCTGGGTATTCTTTTAAAAGTTTGCAACTGGAGCAGGCATTAAAAATAATTGTATAACGCATCCTTTAAGATATAAATAATGAATAATATTTATATTTTAAAAATCACACTGGTAGTGAGATATATCAGTCTATAGAAAATTGGTACTATAACGATATAAGCACAAGCAAATTTTTACAGTTCTAACTTAATCATATCGACACGTTCTTTAGCAATAAAGACTTCCCTTTAATATCTACCTACGGTAATGGAGTGGTAATCTTTAAGAAACTTTGTTTCTCGTTACTTCCTTAAGGCAATACTCATTACAATTTATAAGGCACGTGCATTTTAGCAAATTAGTTGCTTGCTCAATTTAAGTTCAAATAATAGGGGTTTAAATATAAAGTTGCCGTTTTGTATGAAGAAAATCGGTATCGTTGTGGATTTCATACTAAATAGTTCATCAATATTTTTTGAATGACCAATCCGGATTCTATGTTTTTTTTTTATATATAGGCCACAATAGTTTATCAAAAGCATTAACCATCTTGTAATTATGGTAAATTGAAACAACTCATACGGGCAGACACTAAGCGAAACTTTAAATACATATGTAATTGTATGAATAGTTATTGATATTTATTATTGATAATACATGATACACATTTTCGAAATATTAATGACTTTTTTTAATTAACTTTGCATGTTATACAGATATCACGAAATTATATGAAGGACATAAACGTCAGTTTCAAAGCTTAATATCTAATATGTAGTTGTTAAGAAATGAGTTTAACTTTGTGAGTTATTTATAGAGAGAAGTAGTGGGGGTGAAAAGGTTTTGTTTACTTGACTAACGGCGTCGTCGAGCAATAAAGATAGGTTTTCAATTAGTCTTTGCTTGCGTGGGTAGTTTTATCACTGGATTCGTGTTATTCTATTGTCACAGGGATGACCTCTGAAGGTTGCTTTTGCAAATATTGAAACAACAAACGCGCATAGAAAATTAAATATCGATAATATTTGTTTGGCCCATGTGACCTTTGACTGGACACGTAATGTATATATGTAGGCTTTAACTCGCTCAGATCCGCGGCATTCAGAGTTAGTGCTTTTATTTCGTCTATAATTAAATTAAAACTTTTATATTTTAAAATTAAAATTAAATTAGAATGCATAATGTCGGCCGATTAAAGTATAAGTAAAACATGTACCAGATTAAGGATAATTATAATTTATTGTAGTATAATATTATTTTAGACTAATAACAAAAATTTATACCCATGTATTATTATTGACTAAATTATTATTATTATTCTCTTTATTACAATTTTTTTCTAATTATTACATTTTTAAATATAAATATTAAACATACATATTTAAAAATATGAAAACTGAAATGACCCACCGACATCGGGAACAGGGTCCAAGCTGCCGGTGGTTAGGGCCCCAGAGAGAGGAATCTCCTCACAATACGCGCCGTGTCGAGTAGTACTGCCTTTTGCATCAAGGACTTGATCCAGCCATCTAACGCGAGCCTCTGCAGGTGGTGGTCGAGGCTCTTAGGTATTAAACCATTGACTGTAATGACTATCGGCACAATGATCGCCGAGTCCACACGCCACATGTCGACAATCTCGTGAGCTAGGTCCAAGTATTTCAACTCTTTTTCTTTTTCAGCTTTCACAAGATTCTCGTCATGCGGAATGGTAACATCGATGATCATTGCTCGGCGCTCCAATCGGTCTATCAGCACAATATCTGGCTTGTTCGCCACAATTGTCCTATCAGTGATGATAGACCGATCCCAGTACAAAGTAGCACGACCATTTTCGAGAACTGGGTCGGGCACATACCTGTTATACGGTACTTCAGATTCCACAAGGTCATACTTTAAGCCAAGTTGCTGATGGACAATCCTGGCTACTTGGTTGTGTCTATGCAAATACTCTCTATTGGCAAGACGAGAACAACCGGAGATAATATGTCTGAGAGATTCTCCGGGCTGGTATTATTATTATTATTATTATAATAATTTAACTATATTTAGTGCTTTTTTATTTTGAACAATCGTTTGCCCACACATTTATTTCTTTAGTTCTAAACATGTTACCTATTTTTAGGTTAAAACATAGTAAGAGTCGCTCTTCGGGCATTAATCTATCTATATCCAAACAATAACGTAAAAGCAAGCCATGCTGCATCGTGGAAAAAAGAAAAATAAACCAAACATTTTCACGCATAGATAACTGTGCGATTAAAACTGTAAATTTTGACATTTTATGGTACTTTATTTGATATAAAGAGGAAAAATATTACGTTGCTCGGAATTTATCTACGAGAGGAAAAAATACCACGTTTTTATACAACCATGACGATAATAAGTATACAGCCCGCGTAATGGCAATGGTGGTTACGGTAGTCATAGCTTATTGGTACATTTTTGACTGCGTCCGTGGCGCAGCGGTAGTGAACGCGACTGCTGTGCATGAGGTCTCGGGTTCGAATCCCGGGTCGGGCCAACAATAAGTTATTGGGTTTTTCTGTTAAGAAATCTCAATACGAGCCTGGAGTTAGGAAGTTGGCGGTGTTAGACACCCCCGTGCCTCGGAAAGCACATAGAGCCGTTGGTCCTGCGCCTGATCTCTCCCCGGTCGTGTCGGATTATCCGTCCCATCGGATCATGACAGTTAGGGAACAGAGAGTGCACTTGTGTTTGCGCACATACTTGTGCACTATAATATCTCCTGCGCAGACGGCTAGTCTCCATAAGATTGGCCGCCATGACCGAAATTCGGTCAGGAGAACATAATATTTTTTTATTGTTGGTACAACTCTAAGCATTAATAAAAATAAATTTAAGATTAAATAAAAGGATAGTGCTTCTGGTATTCTTACTTACAAGGCAGAAGACTGTAACAGTACTTTATGCTGGTTTTCTGTAACACTTACTTCCACACTGCGTCAAACCAACTCATTCATGACGTCACCAAATACTTAATAGGCGGCTGTGGAAAATTCTTCATTAAAAAAATATTGTTTAGAAAATAAGCATTGTAATACGCATTATGGTAACCCTATCCAGGAGAGGTTTTTACGGCGCCGCCAGTTGTCTTGCGGCTAATATGTTTTATATCTCGCAACGAGGCCGGGTAATAAAATCTTGGTTACTTTAGAAATGCTTGGATTTTTGTAAGAAATCCTCTGGGAATGAAGGAAGTTTTGTTTAGTCTTTAATATGATACGAAATATTGTGTAAATGTGACTGTGAAAGAGAGCCTTTTCGGAATTTTAATAGACTGATAATCATGGTATGCAGGCTGACTGACTTGTGAGCTGGTTAAGTTAGTTGGTATATGCTGGTTGTGAGGTCTCTAGATTGATTTCAGGTTATGAAAATTCCACTATGTGTCTGATAGATGATTCTGAAAATAAAATCTGACAAGGATATATATAAGAGCTCTCGGTAGTCAATAAATAGCTTCGATTCTTATGAAATAAGTCGGAATGTGAGTATGGCATACTCGATTTTCTGTATAGTTAGGCAAATTATAGAATTTTTCTCTGTAGACAGAAATGGTTCGGAGTACTATGTGGAGATTAAACTGTGGGTATAATACATCTCTGTGTATCCTATTCAAGAGTGAGTCTATATAATGTATACCTGTATTTACCCATTTATATACATAAGTTTAAAATATTATTGTATGCTCAACATTTGAACCTAACTCAGCTGTAGCATAAATATAACAATGTCAGTATATCAACAGTCCCACTGCTGGGCACAGGCCTTTTTGTACTTCGAGAAAGATTAGGTCACAGTCCACTACGCTAAGCCAGTATGGGTTGGCAAACTTCGAAATTTTCGAGAATATTTTGGAGAACTGTCAGACATGCACTGAGATCAAAAGTAAAGGCTAACGGTTTTCCACTAGGCTACCATAAATACAAGAATACTCAAATAAAACAAATCAGTGACTAATTGAACGACTTGAACTATCGATCAAAAAATTAATAATAATACATAAGTACTATAAATGAATGAAACGTTGACTTTGACTTGACTAAAACAACTTACAGTCTAACTAATTGTAATCCTTACGGTCTGTTAATACTGTCAACGACAGTTGACAGCTGACAGAAAGGCTAATCCGGCTAATCAAGCGTTTAGTTGGTATTTTCCTTAACCTTCTAACCCTGCAACCGGCGCGCTTGTTTTAGTGCGATTATTACTGTCCGTATGATTTTTATTGAACTTAACTTAATTACTGTTTTGGAAGACATAACAAATTTAAAAAAGACTACATCAATGAACACTGAGAGAACTGGAACGGCCAAATCTAGATGACATACTTTTTGATATGTGTGGGGATTGAAGCAAATTTTTGATATAACAACTACAAGGCATGAAATTCATCGGTAGTCTAGATGATATAGGCAAGTCTCAGCCGCCACTCCAGAGATTATTCTTATACAGTTATAATTTACCATTCTATTTCGTCCTAACTTTCGAAGTCCAAAATTAATACACAATCCACGACATTATATATTATGCATTCGCAAAATATCATATTTTCTAATGCTTTATTTGTAAGCAAGTAATTATGATAGCTCTTGTAATTTTCCATTAATATCAAAAATAATATCTTCCAAATACAACATCTCTTCAATATCACCCCACACATAAAAATAATAAAAATATGCGCCAGCCACGCTAAGCCGTTAAGCTTCTTAAAGCAATGGCTTCTGAGAATCTCAGAAATGAAATATTAACAGCGTCTGTACGAAATAATTATTTGATAAAATGGTAGAACATGTTAGTAATTGGGGTGTCGTGTTACTGCTTCAGTAATAATAACGCTAGTTGTCCTTGTATTATAATCTCTCTATTGCGTTCGCACGCCTGCATTTTAATAGCTTTTGTGTCACGTCATAATAACGTACGTCCATTGTTTCATTTTTAATATTATCTAAAAAAAACATAACCGATTTGAATGGTTTCTATTAAATTTATTTTTTACTGGAGTTTCCTTTATAAGCCATATATAGGACAACGGAACATAAACGAAAAGAGTTTAATTATAAAACAGTAAAATACGTATTAACCTAACTAAATAACTTGATTTTAAATGCTGATTGAATGTTAATAGATATATATATATAGAGAGAGATAGGGAGTATCTCCTACTTCGTTAAAATTTGGAATAATATTTCTTTTCATCATTTTAAACCAATTTTGGTGCTGTTATAACATAAAAGTTTCTTTTAAATGCTGTTTTCTGTTGCGTATAAAATAAGGTACAAACATATATTTGTACGGTATTTGCTCCAGAGGCTGATGATCAATATAGTATATAAGCTTACGTTTACATTACAGTTTTATCAGTAAACGTTTCATTTTATATATTCTTCTTTCGTCCTACATTATTTTGTTCCAACAGTTTATTTGAAACAATTAACGACACGTACATACATATGTATATATTGAAACATTTTCACCCAAAAAGTGTCAAAGAAAATCATTAAAACGTAGTTCCTACTACAAATCCACAAACACTTGAGTAGAAAGCTTTAAATTTACTTCGGGACGCGTAATATATATAGAGAATGTCCCATACAGAACAGATAATCCTGAAACACCTTATAATATTGCAGACTCAGAATAAAAAACAAAATCATTTTCAAACAAATTTTCATTTAATTCTAACAAAAATAATATTTCACCACGTTTCATGATAAAAGTTAAAATCAATAATGCCTTTCCATAAAAAGAACATTTCGTGTTATTTTATTTTAGGTCTTCAATAGCTCTATTATAAGGTGTTTCAGATATATACATACATTATTTACGTGATACCCTGTATAATAAATACATAGCTATAATTATTATACTACATCACATAACATAATTATAATACAAGGACAACTAGCGTTATTATTACTGAAGCAGTAACACGACACCCCAATTACTAACATGTTCTACCATTTTATCAAATAATTATTTCGTACAGACGCTGTTAATATTTCATTTCTGAGATTCTCAGAAGCCATTGCTTTAAGAAGCTTAACGGCTTAGCGTGGCTGGCGCATATTTTTATTATTTTTATGTGTGGGGTGATATTGAAGAGATGTTGTATTTGGAAGATATTATTTTTGATATTAATGGAAAATTACAAGAGCTATCATAATTACTTGCTTACAAATAAAGCATTAGAAAATATGATATTTTGCGAATGCATAATATATAATGTCGTGGATTGTGTATTAATTTTGGACTTCGAAAGTTAGGACGAAATAGAATGGTAAATTATAACTGTATAAGAATAATCTCTGGAGTGGCGGCTGAGACTTGCCTATATCATCTAGACTACCGATGAATTTCATGCCTTGTAGTTGTTATATCAAAAATTTGCTTCAATCCCCACACATATCAAAAAGTATGTCATCTAGATTTGGCCGTTCCAGTTCTCTCAGTGTTCATTGATGTAGTCTTTTTTAAATTTGTTATGTCTTCCAAAACAGTAATTAAGTTAAGTTCAATAAAAATCATACGGACAGTAATAATCGCACTAAAACAAGCGCGCCGGTTGCAGGGTTAGAAGGTTAAGGAAAATACCAACTAAACGCTTGATTAGCCGGATTAGCCTTTCTGTCAGCTGTCAACTGTCGTTGACAGTATTAACAGACCGTAAGGATTACAATTAGTTAGACTGTAAGTTGTTTTAGTCAAGTCAAAGTCAACGTTTCATTCATTTATAGTACTTATGTATTATTATTAATTTTTTGATCGATAGTTCAAGTCGTTCAATTAGTCACTGATTTGTTTTATTTGAGTATTCTTGTATTTATGGTAGCCTAGTGGAAAACCGTTAGCCTTTACTTTTGATCTCAGTGCATGTCTGACAGTTCTCCAAAATATTCTCGAAAATTTCGAAGTTTGCCAACCCATACTGGCTTAGCGTAGTGGACTGTGACCTAATCTTTCTCGAAGTACAAAAAGGCCTGTGCCCAGCAGTGGGACTGTTGATATACTGACATTGTTATATTTATGCTACAGCTGAGTTAGGTTCAAATGTTGAGCATACAATAATATTTTAAACTTATGTATATAAATGGGTAAATACAGGTATACATTATATAGACTCACTCTTGAATAGGATACACAGAGATGTATTATACCCACAGTTTAATCTCCACATAGTACTCCGAACCATTTCTGTCTACAGAGAAAAATTCTATAATTTGCCTAACTATACAGAAAATCGAGTATGCCATACTCACATTCCGACTTATTTCATAAGAATCGAAGCTATTTATTGACTACCGAGAGCTCTTATATATATCCTTGTCAGATTTTATTTTCAGAATCATCTATCAGACACATAGTGGAATTTTCATAACCTGAAATCAATCTAGAGACCTCACAACCAGCATATACCAACTAACTTAACCAGCTCACAAGTCAGTCAGCCTGCATACCATGATTATCAGTCTATTAAAATTCCGAAAAGGCTCTCTTTCACAGTCACATTTACACAATATTTCGTATCATATTAAAGACTAAACAAAACTTCCTTCATTCCCAGAGGATTTCTTACAAAAATCCAAGCATTTCTAAAGTAACCAAGATTTTATTACCCGGCCTCGTTGCGAGATATAAAACATATTAGCCGCAAGACAACTGGCGGCGCCGTAAAAACCTCTCCTGGATAGGGTTACCATAATGCGTATTACAATGCTTATTTTCTAAACAATATTTTTTTAATGAAGAATTTTCCACAGCCGCCTATTAAGTATTTGGTGACGTCATGAATGAGTTGGTTTGACGCAGTGTGGAAGTAAGTGTTACAGAAAACCAGCATAAAGTACTGTTACAGTCTTCTGCCTTGTAAGTAAGAATACCAGAAGCACTATCCTTTTATTTAATCTTAAATTTATTTTTATTAATGCTTAGAGTTGTACCAACAATAAAAAAATATTATGTTCTCCTGACCGAATTTCGGTCATGGCGGCCAATCTTATGGAGACTAGCCGTCTGCGCAGGAGATATTATGGTGCACAAGTATGTGCGCAAACACAAGTGCACTCTCTGTTCCCTAACTGTCATGATCCGATGGGACGGATAATCCGACACGACCGGGGAGAGATCAGGCGCAGGACCAACGGCTCTATGTGCTTTCCGAGGCACGGGGGTGTCTAACACCGCCAACTTCCTAACTCCAGGCTCGTATTGAGATTTCTTAACAGAAAAACCCAATAACTTATTGTTGGCCCGACCCGGGATTCGAACCCGAGACCTCATGCACAGCAGTCGCGTTCACTACCGCTGCGCCACGGACGCAGTCAAAAATGTACCAATAAGCTATGACTACCGTAACCACCATTGCCATTACGCGGGCTGTATACTTATTATCGTTATGGTTGTATAAAAACGTGGTATTTTTTCCTCTCGTAGATAAATTCCGAGCAACGTAATATTTTTCCTCTTTATATCAAATAAAGTACCATAAAATGTCAAAATTTACAGTTTTAATCGCACAGTTATCTATGCGTGAAAATGTTTGGTTTATTTTTCTTTTTTCCACGGTGCAGCATGGCTTGCTTTTACGTTATTGTTTGGATATAGATAGATTAATGCCCGAAGAGCGACTCTTACTATGTTTTAACCTAAAAATAGGTAACATGTTTAGAACTAAAGAAATAAATGTGTGGGCAAACGATTGTTCAAAATAAAAAAGCACTAAATATAGTTAAATTATTATAATAATAATAATAATAATACCAGCCCGGAGAATCTCTCAGACATATTATCTCCGGTTGTTCTCGTCTTGCCAATAGAGAGTATTTGCATAGACACAACCAAGTAGCCAGGATTGTCCATCAGCAACTTGGCTTAAAGTATGACCTTGTGGAATCTGAAGTACCGTATAACAGGTATGTGCCCGACCCAGTTCTCGAAAATGGTCGTGCTACTTTGTACTGGGATCGGTCTATCATCACTGATAGGACAATTGTGGCGAACAAGCCAGATATTGTGCTGATAGACCGATTGGAGCGCCGAGCAATGATCATCGATGTTACCATTCCGCATGACGAGAATCTTGTGAAAGCTGAAAAAGAAAAAGAGTTGAAATACTTGGACCTAGCTCACGAGATTGTCGACATGTGGCGTGTGGACTCGGCGATCATTGTGCCGATAGTCATTACAGTCAATGGTTTAATACCTAAGAGCCTCGACCACCACCTGCAGAGGCTCGCGTTAGATGGCTGGATCAAGTCCTTGATGCAAAAGGCAGTATTACTCGACACGGCGCGTATTGTGAGGAGATTCCTCTCTCTGGGGCCCTAACCACCGGCAGCTTGGACCCTGTTCCCGATGTCGGTGGGTCATTTCAGTTTTCATATTTTTAAATATGTATGTTTAATATTTATATTTAAAAATGTAATAATTAGAAAAAAATTGTAATAAAGAGAATAATAATAATAATTTAGTCAATAATAATACATGGGTATAAATTTTTGTTATTAGTCTAAAATAATATTATACTACAATAAATTATAATTATCCTTAATCTGGTACATGTTTTACTTATACTTTAATCGGCCGACATTATGCATTCTAATTTAATTTTAATTTTAAAATATAAAAGTTTTAATTTAATTATAGACGAAATAAAAGCACTAACTCTGAATGCCGCGGATCTGAGCGAGTTAAAGCCTACATATATACATTACGTGTCCAGTCAAAGGTCACATGGGCCAAACAAATATTATCGATATTTAATTTTCTATGCGCGTTTGTTGTTTTAATATTTGCAAAAGCAACCTTCAGAGGTCATCCCTGTGACAATAGAATAACACGAATCCAGTGATAAAACTACCCACGCAAGCAAAGACTAATTGAAAACCTATCTTTATTGCTCGACGACGCCGTTAGTCAAGTAAACAAAACCTTTTCACCCCCACTACTTCTCTCTATAAATAACTCACAAAGTTAAACTAACTATATGTGTCGGAGTAGCAAGAAAATAATCATTGGAATGTAATTTATTTCTGTAATTGGAGTTAAATAAAGCGCCATCTATTGGTTTGTTTCGGAACGCCAATGAAGTCAATGCGTCAGTTAGAGTGACAGTTATAACTGTCACTGTCATATTGACGTTATATAAGCGCAGGAGACTCATGCGCGGACACATTCAGGTTACGAACTCGCTGCGATACGGATCAAATCAGAGATAATCACAGTCAATCTTTATTGTTTTGTTTCTCTTGTATTTGCTTATCATTAGTATACGTACGAAGTATAATACCATGCCTATATTTTGTTGCTTCATCATTTAAAAAGCGAGTCTGGCTGTAGCAGGCTGTCCAACTCTCCCACATATATACATATATCAATAATAACATATGTAAAATTTTAAAACATTCAGACTCTTGTAGCATTCTAACTAATAATGAAAACGCGAAACTAATTGACCGATTATCACGAAATTTAACATACACGTTGTCATGGATACAGAAAAGGACATAGGGTACTTTCATCCAGAAAAAAACGTACTGTTGTACGCGTACATGGGCAATACTAGTAAAATGAATACCAATTGGCAAGGTAATACACAAGCATACGGTTTGCCTAATGGTAAACTGTTACCGTAGCCTACGGTCGCACGGTCGCTTTGAATGCCCAAAGGTATCACTTACTGCAAATCTAAAAAACGTTAGTCACGAAATAACACTTATCTAATTCTTTAATTATTTTCATAAAAATATGTAACCCCCTTTTTTGTACGTCAATTAAGTAAAATATTAATAATAAAATAAAAGAGGACAATAAATATTTAGCACTGAAAAAGCTTGCTCGAGGATTTTCAATTAAGTAAAATTACAATGTTTTTACCAAGCTCTGTATCAGCAAAATCAACCATCACAATATTAATTTTGAAAATTTAGATATAAAAGCTATAGATGCACAATTAGGCTTCATTTTAGCTCTAATAAATATCAGCATTTCATCGTAACAAATCCAACGCAAAATCATATACACGCTAAATTCAGGACGCTAGTACCAGATGGCAATGAAAACACCAATTTGCTTGTTAAATACCAACTCACTCGATTGGTACGAACTGAATATTGGTGCCATAATAAGCTTAAAATATCAAATAAAGATAATACGCGAACATTGTCGAAGCGTTCGTAAAGCGGATGTTTATCTGGCAAAACCGATACTTACGTTGATACCCAACATCCAACGATGGATTTATTTAACATTAAATTATACAACGGAATTTGTATATATTAGCATACGTAGTATCTCTCTAGTATATGCCCGATAGGTAAGGCTGGCACTCTACATATTAGGTAGAGCGCAAGCTGTCATCGAGCATATTGCCTGATACCGAAGTGCTGCCGAAATTTAGACACATTCATAGTCTCATGCTTATATGAGGGGTTGAAGTGAATGGGATGTATAGTATACTACACTGTAGTACTAATGTACTACAGTAATATTGAAAACAAGTACTCTATATAGGTATTAGTACAGATGTATTCTCCCTTATCATTTCCTCAGTAGTGAGAATCAAGTCTCTATCTAAATTTTACGATTCTTTGCAGTAATCGTCAGTATTTCGCAAAAAAAGTCTGGCTAACGTACTCAGCCAGACTATAAGTTGTTAAGATACAGTTATTTGTACGGAAGGCGATCCATAGTATTCACAGCACTCGATGCCAGCGGCACACTTAGAAACGGTTTAAGCGTTCTGCCTGATAAGTGTAATCACTTATTAGGTCCAACGTAATAGAAGGCGAATGTCATGCCACACGTAATGCCACCGGGCACAGTAGTAGACTCAGTGATAGTATTCAAAATTTCTTGACAGAAATTCCCTACAGCAATTTTCCAGGAATTCGTCACTCGAAGTCTCATGCACAACAGTCGAATACTCTACCGCTGCTCTACCATGGCAGACTACTAAAATTTATCTTTGATAGAGGAAATTCATTAGCGCTCTGGCTGATCTGAAAAACCGAACCTACTATCGCCCTCAATCAAAAGTGCAAGCTTATGGACCGAGGTAACAGATTAGGTTTATTACTAATAGTTGTTCAAGTTTTAAAGTTATCCAGTAGCTGTGAGTTTCACACTTTACAACAAATATGAACCTCAGCAAGTTTCATAATTAGACTTTCTAGTAGCTTATATGACCGAAACTAGAATAAATTAAATAAATTATACGGAAAACGTCGAAAAATTTTAGTAGTAGTTTTCATCTAAACACATAATGAAATTGAAACAGGTCTAAGCACATAATAGATATTTTAAAAAACATATACGGAGTGCCAGAGTGAAGCGAAAGCAATTATATAAGAATTTTTTACTCTCGGTTTGTTTGTATATATGTAGATCAGCTTCTTATATACAAAGAATGAAAGTATAGATAGATATCTACTTTTATATTGCAGGCAAATGAAGTCGCGGGTAATAGCTAGTATATTGATAAAACTAGTACTCACCCACAATTTCTATAGCTGCGATTTTACTCATACATAGGCAGCCCAGCTTGGAATATATCCCAAGTTGCTTGAATGAGTACTATTGCTGATCTTCTGTACGATGCAGGTGTAACCTTTATAATACAAAAGAACGCAGCCAAGTTAACTGTAAACATTTACCTGTAAGCCAAAGGACGTGTTGAATAAAGACTAACAGCCATAAATGAAGATAAAATAACTCCACTTACAGAAGATGAAGGATAAATATATAATATGTAACGGGTATTAACGCGATCATGCATAATGTTTACCTTTTTTATGCTTGACGTTTCGACCAGGTTACACCGGCCGTGGTCACAAGATGACTTCAGCTTGTGACCACGACCGGTTACATGTTATAATTATATATATCATGCAACACGAAAGTTTAAAAGAGATGGATAAACTTGTAGATATAAACTTTTAGACCGAGAAAAGACAGCAATCAACAAGTTAGCAAGCAAGAAAGCAAGGTTACAGTTATTGACTGCACTGCCTCGTCACTGCCGCCGGTCCGAGAGTTGCGGGTTCATCTGTCCATCCCCGTGACAAAAACTTGTGTGATCCGCAAATAGTGCCGAGTCTGGGTATTCCTTAAGTACGTTGTCTGAATGCTTGTAAAGTCGCCCACGTCACAGGCATAAATCTTAGTACGGGAGAAGTCGTAAATTTTTTTTTTTTATATATTTTTATTGGCAGATCTCCCCAGATGAACGTGCTATAATGTCTGAAGAAATTGCAGTCGTTCAACTGTTCAAACCCAGTATAACAGTTAACAAATTGATTGTACTAGAAACTCAAAGAACTTTACTTTAAGTCGTATTTCCGAGGCGTAATATTATGTTCCACGGGTTATTTTACAAGCTTTGGTTACGCTTGACGTGGCACAGATACATAGAATGAGAAAGGCCAAACATGTCCGATATGCAAAAAATGTATTTTCCATATTTCCGTATACATTGCAACCGTGGACTTTAAGGCATTTCACAGACAACGGTAGATCGGTCTGGATCTGTTCGATGTCGATATGATGATGTATTCCTTTGGGTATGGTCGCCACGGCGGGAAGCTGCAGAATATGTTGTTAACGTCCGCCTGTCTTGGCCGGGACCAGCGTACTACCACATAATAATAATATAATATTCTACCACATACACACAACACCATCTAGACCAAACTAAGCAGAGTTTGTACTATGGGTACTAGACAATGGATAAACATACATATATACTTTTTTTTTTGTAAATACATACATATTATACATAGAAACACCCAGACCAAGACAAACATTCATGTTCATGCACACAAATGTTTGACTTGTGTGGGAATCGAACCCGCGACCTCAGGCGTGGCAGTCGGTTACACTAACCACTACACCATCGAGGCTGACGACAACGTACGACGTACTATTTGTCTTTTTCCTTTATGTGTATTGTTGTATAGGAGCCCATGTATTTTATAACTAGATACTGCCGGCGGCTTCACTCACATTAGTATTTATCACTCGGGAACTGTATTTTGTAGAGTTTGAAAAACTCTTATACTTCAGCTTTGTTCGTCCATCCGTCTGTCTGTCTGTTATACAACTTACAACTCAAGAACCGTAAGAGCTAGAGACTCGCGGTCAACGCCATTCGACTCAACATAGTCGGTATACCCCGAAATGACTATGAGCTTTGAGCTCTGACCATCACGTGGTAGCACGTGACCTATGCATATTACTTAAACCATTTTTTTCGTACTCTAAGATTTACGGCAATTCATTGCCGATTCTCACTTGTTTCTAGATGAAAGGTACCCTATGCCCTTTTCTGTACTCCTGACAACGTGTAGGCAAAATTTCATGATGTTCGGCGGCGTAGTTAAGGCGTTAAGCGTAACAAACAAAAAACTGACATTTACATTTAAAAAACCTATATTTTGACGGCAGCTTCGTTAATTTAGATTTATATTAAGATAAGAGTTTTTTTTTTTAATACAATTGGGTGGCAGACAAACTTGCGGCCCACCTGATGGTAAGTGAATCACCGTAGCCTGTAGACGCCTGCAACAACAGAGGCATCACTTGCGCGTTGCCGACCCTTTAGGAAAGGAAGTGGGAAGGAGAAGGTGCGAGAAGGGGGAAAGAGGGTGATTGGGCCTCCGGCATTCTCACTCACCGAAGGAAACACAACAGTAGGACTGCTACTCCCCCGGTCGAGCCGGCCCATTAATGCTGAAATCAGTGAGGCTCTACTACTACTAAAATTCTAGTAGCATATATGTTATTCTGATGTATAAACAGTAATACTGTAAAGTTTATCATAATCCGTTCAGTAGTTTTTGCGTGAAATAGTAACAAACATCCATCCACCCAACCTTCCTTACAAACTTCCTTTGTCGGCCTCGATGGCGTAGTGGTTAGTGTAACCGACTGCCACGCCTGAGATCGCGGGTTCGATTCCCGCACAAGTCAAACATTTGTGTGCATGAACATGGATGTTTGTCTTGGTCTGGGTGTTTCTATGTATAATATGTATGTATTTACAAAAAATAAAAAAAGTATATATGTATGTTTATCCATTGTCTAGTACCCATAGTACAAGCTCTGCTTAGTTTGGGCTAGATGGTGTTGTGTGTATGTGGTAGAATATTATGGTAGAATATTATTAAACTTTAACATTTATAATATTAGTAGGATTAGTTAAGATATCGGTCAAATTGTTTAGTCTAGCGCTGTCCGTCGTCTGCCAAACGCTTAAACCATTTCTAAGTGTGGCGCTGGCATCGAGTGCTGTGAATACTATGGATCGCCTTCCGTACAAATAACTCTATCTCTACAACTTAAAGTCTGGCTGAGTACGTTAGCTAGACTTTTGTTGCGAAGTACTGACGATTACCGCAAAGGCTCGTAAAATTTAGATAGACTTGATTCTCACTACTGAGGAAATGGTAAGGTAGAATACATCTCTACCAATACCTATATAGAGTACTTGTTTTTAATATCACTTGCAGTTTAGGTTATAGCAGCGATAGCTGATTGGGGAGATCAATAGACTGCAATGCAGATGGTCTCGGGTTCGAACCCACGTCGCGCAGCTCTGACTTCCGGAAGTTATGACTTTTCGAAATTAAGTGCGTATTGATTGACAATTATCGCCTGCTCCGTGCCTCGGAGAGCACGTTAAGCCATCGGTCCCCCCGGCTGCCATGAACATTTATGGCAGTCGTTATTGGGAAAGTTAGTACCCTCTAATATCCTGACACTGGTCTAGCCTTAGGGTATCGTTAGCCTTCGGGTTGCGGAGGTCAGGTGGCAGCCGCTCCGTGTAAAAACTGATATCAGGATATCAGGATATTTTCTAACCTAACCTAACCAGGTTAGGTTAGAAAATATCCTAATTAAGCAGAAAAGCCGACCCCAAGTGACTTGGGAATAATAAAGGCTAAGGGAGAAGAATTTAGGTTACAAATGATTAGCATTCTTGCTAACCACTCCAGCTAAGCTAGCATGCTTATGTTAGGAGTGGGTTCAGGTCGGTTCTGTTATGATTTAAACCGATTATCGTTTAAAATTGCAAACAGGGGGTCTACCGTGAAACGCGTTATACGCAATTGCGACGTTCGTTCGTGCTTATTCTTACCATGAAACATCATTCGCGCCGACATTCGTCACGAATATCGTCGTATGACATTTGTACGTCCTAAAAAATCCAAAGTGTTTTCATGGTAGGTATATGCTTATTATTTCGTTTGTCATTCGTTTCGGCACGTCATTGCGTAAAAACATTTTTACGGTAGACCCGCAGATATTGTGGCTTTTATATCTCATTATACCGATATACCGTTTAGACATCACAAATATAAAGAGACTGAGGCTGGTGTAGCAGTTATGAAAACGACTACTGTATATGGGGTCTCGAGTTATCGATTTGGGCAATTTGTTATTGAATTTTTGTAAATAAATTCTCATAAGCAGCACGAAGTCTAGAATTATGCTCGAGTGACGGCATTAGGCATACGTGGTGCCTAAAATCTCAGATGCTGGAATGTGGGTGTGATTCATTTCTGCCTACCTTTTCGGGCTTAAAGTGAGAAGTCTATATCCTAACTAATATTATAAATGCGAATTGTGCGTTTGTTTGTTTGTAACGCTTTGACGCCTTAACTACTCGACTGATTATCATGAAATTTCGCACACACGTTGCCAGGGAAACAGAAAAGGACAAAGGGTACCTCTCATCCAGCAAAAAGTACTGTTACTAATCTAATCTAATTTAAATTTACGCGAGCAAAGCCGGGGGAAAAAACTAGTGTAATAATAATTAGCACAAGTATGATATAATAAAAATAAAGAGAGAAATCGCAAATCGCTTTTTAGAGGTATATCTAAGTGGCTAATCGACACTTCGCGTGACCAGAAGGCTGAGCTTTTCTTGGCTCAAAAAATCAGCATTGGCATACAACGTGGCAATGCTGCCAGTCTTCTGGGCACTTTCCCGGTCGATGCTGAGGAATTTTACGACGCTGCCTAAACCAGCCATATCTTTTTATTAAATTATACAGTCCCTTACTTTGTTACTTTTCATTTTGTTTTATTTATAAGTGCTTAGGTTTGTTAATATAATAATAAAATGTATTTATTTTTCACCACATTACCTTTAATGAGCTTAGTCTATGGTTACAAATACAAAAGTAATCTATTATAATACAAACAAACTGATAATTATATACCGAATGGTAACAAAATAATCGCAGCATTAGAGAAAGCCATAAAGTATGGTAGAAGGGGAAGGGCCTATTGGAATTCGATTTGCATAAGAAACACGCGGTAACGGCTGAGATTAAGGATTAGGATCTTACTATAGAAACGTAATGATGCAAAAATAATGGTTTTCTTGGCTGAAATAGCTTAAGATATAGATATGAAACAAAACCAAAACAAATAAACAAAAAAAAAATAAACAAAATACATATAAAGTAAGTGTCAACAGTAGTGTCAAATAGGGCCCAGTTCAGCATGTGTCAGACGAAAGCCTGACGCTGGTTTTTAACTGGGTCCTTTAGTGACTCACGGATATAAACCATAATATATAATATAATCAAAGAAAATATTTAAAATATATATATATATATTTTGTTAATATATGTATATGTATATATATATATATATATATATTAACAAAATAATATCAACTTTACACACAGACACAGATAATATATCTAATACACAGATCAAACGACACAAAATTATATAAAAATAAATAAAAATAATAATAATGATAAGACGGAATAAAATTAATTTTAATATATTATAATATCACGCGCTCATACGACAAGCGTGACACAGGCACACACATGCAGGTACATATATATAATGTATATATAGACCAACGATACTACTGATATGTATCACAGATTCCTAGATGTCTGTACGCCGATGAACGAATTAAAAGCAGCAAAAATTTTTTTTATCGCTACTTGTAATCTTACCTACGACAATTTCTGCGGCTGTCGTAACAAAAAATGTTTCAGACTCTCTTGCTATTATACACTGCGATGTATCAGGATAATGAATGTAAAAATAAATAATAATGGCATAGCATATTAGATATCATTTTCGATACACCTTACCATCAAAACGTCGAGAAGCTGATAAGATATCGGATCACCATATGCCAATATGGTTTCCGTGGAAGTTTCCGATAGCACAGACATCTGATAGAGCCTATCATACAACGTATCGTCGAAATACGACGACATAACAGCCTTCGAAACAGAAAGGAAACGGATTAAAAGTTTTAAGTGATTTAATCTCGCCAAGGGCGAAAGACTGGGCAAAATTTTGCCTGCAAATGAAATGGAAATTTGGAGTACAGGGTAAATTCTTAAGTGATCCTCAATATCTTGGGTATCCGTTATATTGTTAAGTATATATTATTTTAATATTTGATGCTAAAAAGTGAAAATAAACATTTGCGTCGCAAAATTACATAATTTGGCGGAGAACGGAGATCGATGTCTTATTCTATCTGAATAAGATTGATGGATGAATTGAATGATTATATCTGAATGAAGAAATGAAAAACGCTGTTCTTTTTTTAGTACCTCTATTGTCAGACGAAACATTGACACACCTGATGGTAAATAATAACGGCTTCTCATGGTCTTTTGGACTTAGTAATTTCAAAAAGTTACACTACCAAGCTGCTATCTATCGTGATAATTAAAAACTCTTTAAATTTTTCTGAAGAAATATAAATCATGGAGCTCTTTGTTCTTTTTGTCGTATTTAAAAAAGACAATTCCCACACTACTAATATTTGCTGAGGCGCGGGGGGACTACACAAACATTCAAACAACGGACACAAAGAACACCTAGACGTGGAACAACTATTTGTTGATCAGACAAATGTTTGTCCCACGTGAGGATCGAGTCCACAGCACTCGCCAACCACTACGCCATCAGTCAGAATCTTAATGCGCTGTATATTTACCGACAGAAATTGAAACATTTACATTGCAAACATGGTTAGTACACGCATATTTGCTACGAATAAATATTTGAATTTGAATTTGGTCATGTGCAAACATTCGAATAATTTATTCATTATGTTTTATTAGCCAACTTTCATTTGTTGTTGGCATATTACAAATTGGTAAAATATTATATAAAATTTACTGGCGTAAATAAATGGAATCGTGTTTATAGTTTGATAAAAGCTATTAATTAAAAATCGGTATTGGTATTAAATGTTATTTAAGTAATTAACACAATACTGACGGAAAATACAATTGTGATTTTATACAATACGTGTCTCTTCGAATCCGTTATCTCTGCATCATGATTTCCTTAAGTACTACTGCATCATATGTAATATATATATTATAAGCCTTGTTTATAAACTGTTGAGCATGGGCCTCTTCTCAGTATGAGGAGTGTAAGGCCATAGTCTATCAGGCTGGCCGAGTGGAGGTTGACAGACTTCACACGTCTTTCAGAACATTGCGCAAAACTCCCAGACATGTAGGTTTCCACACGTTGTTTTACTTCGCCGTTAAAGGGAACGATAATTGACTATTTAATACGCATATAAGTTCGAAAATTCAGAGGAGCATGCCGATTATTATGCTGGTTCGCGGTATTTTTTCGGACTTATAATAATATAATATAATAAAACATTTATTTCGGACATAATCCATATGAGTTAGTAACAATTTTCTATGCTTTATATTTGCACGCTACGATACTTTTAGGAATCAATATTGATGGTATATTATTCATTATAATATATATGTTAAAGTATTTATTGTTTATTATTTATCTAAAAGTTTAATCACACATTCTTAAAAGTAAATAGACAACAGCGAGAGCCTAGTGCAGCAACGATTAGGCTTATACGTAGACGTTTCGAGGTCAGAATGCCACACAGAAAATACGCACCTCTGACATTTCGATGTAACATCTTCCGCACTAGAAATTATCGTTATGTCGCGAGAGACTTTTTTAACATTCAAACAACAAGCAAACACAACTTTTGTCCCGTGTGGAGATCGAAGGCAGAACACTTGGCGCGGCGTAGTGTTGAGATGATCGGTTGCTTTTTGCATTCACCGTGTAAAGTTTGCCGATTTATACTAGTACAATTGTGATTGGCTAAGATTAGTAGAATTTATTTTAATAAAACGCGGCATTTAACCTTTAGCTGTCTGAAAAATTGTGATAATTACATATTCGGTTTATTATAGTGGTTCATGTATAACTGGAACATAGCTTATATACTAAGAGTGAAATAAAATGGAACAGTCGCAAGCGGCAGACATAGGCAAACGCTTCTTGAACAAATCGGAGACGTTCTAGACAAAGGCTAGACAGAGACAAAGACCAGATAAAGGCAGGTTAAGAGCACCTTAAACCGGCGAGCGTGTATGAGGAATGTGATAAAAGTGAATGAAACCAGAGACGTATGTCAGGATCGTAGCAAATGAAAATCCGTAGTCTCTGCCTACCCCTCTGGGAAACAGGCGTGAATCTATATATGTAAGTATGAAATAAAATATTTTTGCCTATACTTATGTCCATAAGTGAACTTTGTAACTCTGCCATATAATAATTATTTTGATGTTCATTTGACTTTATATTTCAGATTTAAACCTAAAGACTCGAATATACGAAATATCTCACGTCTATATCCTTGATATAATAAATACAGGTCAATATAATAAGTAGGCCAAGGACAATTATGATTATTAATGTGGATGACATTTTGCTAGCTATGTTTGTAATCTCCAAGTCATAGGGAACGTAACGTCTACTGAATATGTTCCCAAAGTACTGCGTGCCTGCTTATTTTTTTATAAAACGTTTATCAGAGCCGGTAATCAAATCTTAAGTTTGTTTCTGTTCACGATAGCACGCAAACGTAAGCGGAAACATGGCATATGTTTACAGGACGTAGGAAGAATTATACCATTTGAATATCTAATCAAGATAAATATTAAGATTTCAAATGACACGCAAATCCTTTATTCACAAGTTCCGTACTTATTTGGGCAATATTTTCATCAAAATTCATTTTTGAAAGAATATCATCACTCATTTTGTTTAGCGCGTCCGTAATACCGAAATCTGGGGATCAAATCACTGCCCATTGTGTCATCGCCTACACAAAAACTTTTGTCGCCGTCTTTTGACTAATAAAAGGTTTTCTTTTGAACCTTTTCTATTGTCGATGGGAACTTTGAATGCTATGATTTTATATATTTTTCAAGTCACTTATTGTTTACTATTTTGAATAGAGTTTTCCATGGCCTTATAATGTCTGGTTTGAAGCTTATACTTATAAGTTTTACTTTGTATTTAAATTTAGATTTAAGAAATATTATAAGCGTGACTTTCTTTGCACCATAGTGTAAGGTTCTTTTGTTTTGGTATTAAAATACATAGTATTCAATCCGATTTATTATATTTATATATATTTATTTTATATTTATATATTGACAAAAGTTTTAAATCAATTTAATCAAGGAATACTTTTTAACTTGGCAATACCAAAAGAGGGGGGATCGAGAGCTCGGCGAGTTGACACGGGGCAGTTTGAGTTGGACGGTCGCGGTGAACGGACGTGTAACAAAGTGTGTGTGTGTTATATTAGTATCAAAATACAGAGAGTGAACAATACGACGAGGAAGTTTTATTGAAGAGCTCCTATTTACAATAGTATGAGTTTGCACTTAGTTTGCGTGCGTTTGTGAGGCACCGGGTTCGAATCTCGAATCAGATATAGTGTTATAGGGATTTTCAGTAAAAGTATTTTCAGAAGAATCAAGAGGTTTATAAATGTAATCAAGAGACGTTAGACTGACACCCTATTATGCAAGTTCTACAATAAAGCTGATCAAATGAGAGTGTGATTAACCTCTGTCTTCCACTCCTGAGATATCCAGGCTAAAGTCTATATATGTCTTTCTTAATTACTTTACTAATATTATAAAGAGGAAAGATTTGATTTCTTGTTTGTTTGTTTGTTAATAAACGACACAAAATACTAGTCATGTTCTTTTAAAAATTGTGTACTTAATTATCATTGTAAAAATGTTTGTGAAAAATTCAGTTAAATAAATTATTATTATTATTTGTTTCTCTTTCACGGGTATTTCCCTAATACGTAAAGAAAATACCCGGCCCTTTGGGAAGGGTACACGGGGACATGGGTCCAACATGCAGAGGCCCTTCGAGGGTTTTAGATTAAAGTGAGATGGAACACTTACTGAGACACTAGCCGCGGCAAGTGTTGCTACATATGCAATCTAATTATTATGGGCTATGGGGATGGGTGTTTGACGGGCTGACATAATGAAAACTATGTATGAAAAACGGCGTCTGCCCTGAATATTGTAATAGCATCAATCGGATGGGCAAGCGGTGACTCGCCAACTCTAGATTACTAATGGACTGGATGGAACTAGATGGGCCCCCTGAATAGTCGCCATAGACATACAGGCCTTAAAAGCAGCAAGGGGCAACATCGGTGTAAGCAGCTAGGGTTTTTGAGCGGTGCGGCGCTGGTTTCACCATCACAGATCTCGTGAAAACGGAGACCCGGAGCAGGATTCCCCGTAGTTATGCCCTTGAAAATGATACTTCCACCCCCAAGCATGTAGCTCTAGCAGCCTCCCTCTGACCGGCCGACCAAGGCAAGCCAGAGTTGAGGGTCCTACGGGCGCTCTTGTAGTTCCACCCCAGCCAACCAGTAACGGCAAGCCGGGGACGAGGCCCTAACCGACTCTCTGAGGCATTCAGGATCGCAGTGTCGCCACTCACATTTAGCTCGCCACAAGCGGCCCTGCGGTTTTATTATTATTATTATTAATAGGGATTTAACACAAAAACTACACAACCATTTTAAAATTTTTCACAATATGTTATTTAATAAAAGTATTGTTGCTAACATAACCGAACGTAACCTATGTATTTTTACGCGACCGAAGCCTTGTGCAAAAGCTAGTCTATTGATATATGGACGAGCTATACACACGTTTACACATTGCTTGAGGTTAAGTTAATATACATTCTCTCCATACAGCTTGCATAAAAATACTGCCAAAACGTTGGCTTGTGAACGTTTATATACGTATAAAAAAAACTAGAAGCAAGTACATTATTTTGTTAAGTCCTTATATTCATCATCCTGATGCCAGATAATTTGCAGTAACTACATGATAGCCATATAATTTGATTAGGGACAGCCATAAAAAGAAAGGGTCCAATAGTGTACAACAGCAGTTCTCGTAAACATGTTGTTCGACTAGTTTCTGTTCATGATTCCGCCTGCTGGTATTCAGCAAAACCGCATACTGGTAAAAAGTAACTTACTTTTAATCAAGAATATGACCTATGTTTTTTTTTTTTTATATGTACTCTTATAGGCTTGCGTTTGACCGCGATCTCACCTGATCTTAAGTGAAGATGCAGTCGACGATGGAGCACGCTTGCCTAGAAGATACCTATTCACTCGTGACTTGAAGACACCCAGATTGTACTCGTCGGGAAACACAGACTTAGGTAGCGAATTCCACTCCTTAGCGGTATGCATTATAAAATTGGAAGCAAATCGCTTCGTGCGTAAATGTGGTATATCCACCATGTACCTGTGACGCTGGCCTGATTGTCTGGTGATCCGATGGTAGAATGGGGAAGGAGGAATCAAATTATGCAGTTCCTCTGCACACTCTCCGAAATGTATCCGATAGAAAACCGAGAGACTAGCAACCTTACGACGATGCTCCAAGCTTTGGAGTCGTGTGTTGACCAGTTGGTCATCGCCGATAAGTCTCCTGGCCTTTCGCTCAATTGACTCCAAAGCCTCCAGCTGATATTTTGCAGAGCCATCCCAGAGGTAAGAACAGTACTCCATGCAGGAATGAACCTGTGATTGGTACAAATTAAGCAAATGTTCTGGCATGAAATACTGCCTCACCTTGCTGAGGATGCCCAGCTTTTTGGCAGCTAGTTTGGCTCTTGCCTCAATAAAGGAGCCAAAGTTAAGGGTTGGAGTCAATGTCATACCCAGAAGCTCAAGGCGAAGGCTCAGTTGCTAAAATTAGTCCAAATCTGAGTAACAGTTTAAGTGTGATTTGAGTTACAAACGTCCTTACCTAGTAGCATCGTGACAAACATCACATTTGTAACATTATTGGGATTTATTTTTTCATAGATTGTCACAAAAATTACTACCTAGTTAATGTTTTACTCCCATTGACTGTATGGGTAGCATAATGGTGTAAATGATCGCCTTGCCTGAACCATTGTACCGAGTGTTCTAGTTGCACACCCAATATTAGATAAAAATATGTTTAATTTACAATTATTATTTGTTAGAAGTGTTATGTGATTTCCATTGTTTAAAAAGTCTCATTAGTTTTAGTGCAGGCATAAAGTTTGTTAAAATATAGAAAATTAAAAAAAAATACTAAAAGTAACACAACATCCCTAGAAATTTGGCCACCAATAACAAAAGAAAATAATTTCATTAAAAAAACTCGCATTACTTTTAATGTAATTTCTCTCGCAAAAATAACGTTTTAGAACTCCATTTTTCTCACGGTTACGTAGCAAAAATAACGGTGCATATAAAACATGCATTATTAAAGCCATAAGTTTTCAGTTACTAACAACTTGCTTTACATTCCCGCTGTACTGTAATATATTCTGACGCTGTAGGGCGACGAAATAAGCGAATTTAATTTAACTATTTTGTTGGAATTGCACCGTGCTGTAAAGAATTGGTAAACCACATCGTACATATGAGTGTTTGTGCTGTGTGTAAGTGTGTGTGTGTGCTTGAGTGTGTGGTTTCTTTGTAAAGATTAGAAACAACGGGTGTACGTTTTCTGCTCCCTATTTACATTTATATGTATCCTGTTTTGTAAATTTAATAATATAGGAACGTTATTGTTTAAAATTTTGATGAGTGGTATTACAATCATAAAATTTATACCCATTTTCATATTTTGGCATAATTGGGCCTATGTAGGTATATATAATTAAAGTAATAGTAAGTTTTTGTTTGATATCGGTAAATATTTTATCTATATATTTAAATCAATTTAAAAGCACATCCATACAAATAAATAAAATTGAAGTGTCTGTTTGTAATGTCAAAAAATAGCTTTCTACTAAATGCATATGAAAGTAATTAATCAAAAATATGTGAAGTCTGTGACCCGCAGTGGGCCAGCGTGGTGTACTATGGCCTTAACCCTTCTCACAGTGAGAAGAGGCTCGTGCAGTGGGACTGTTTAATACAGGTCTGATATTGTTATATTAGGAAAGTATATACGGTGCTAAGATTGATTTTGACGCGACTTTCACTAGCAGATAGCTGATGTTATAAGGAGTAATGTAAGCGACATTTATTTTAAAATAATAATGCGGACATACACTTTTTGTTAAATTCCACGTGGACGGAGTTGCTTGTAACAGCTAGTAAGATAATATAACCAGTTTAAATCTGGTAAGAGATGTAGTAACGAGATACGCTCACTACGTACCCACTTTTTCTCATAGCCATATTATAATATTAATTCTTCCTTAATTAAACTATTTCTTTTGAGACCTACTTATGAATGCTATTTGTGTTTGCGTATAAAATAATGTGAAAATCGAACATATCACAAATACAAACGACATCGAGGTTAACAGCAGTTTATTACAATTTTATTAATACCATACTAATAGAAAAAACTATTACAATACTTATTTGTTGTAGTAGCTCTTATTAATGTTGGTTTCCCTTTCATTGCCATCGTTTCATTATTGCGTAAAAGGGAGGCAAAGAAATTACTTGATATCTTTTTCCTGTTAAGATTTGTACAGGAAGCCTTACACCAAAACACATATATAAATTACAATGTATATATTTTTATTTGTATTAAATAACAATGTGTATTATATAACATAGGTTTGTAGTCACAACCTTGTGTAGTTGCACACAGGGTATACGATTATGTCACTTATGTTGCTATGGTGACGGTACTACGGTTGCGCGTTCCACCCATCTCTCGACACAAGTATTATTTTAACTTTCTTCTCTAGATTCTACTAAAGACGACAGCAACTGCAGAGCGCAGTACTGCATGCTTTGTAATCGTATGTCTTACGATCTTGAATGGCCATATAAAACGAGGCAAGTTAAATAAACTAAGAGAAATAAGGAATTAGTTGTGAAATAACAAGGAACAGCTAAACTGGATTATGACCTCCACTAGAAAATATAGCTGTCGAACAACCTTGTGCCTTACTCCAACTGGCTTCTAGCTTCTTTTGGGGAAGGCTCTGCGATGTTATCAACAAATTAGGACTAGGTCTTTGTTGCTACGGTCATAGCCAGCAACTACATTTTTACAAGGTGTAAGACTCCTGGTGTTACAAGTATCAGTCAACTGCAATATCACTTAACATTCGGTGGGCTTGTCATTATAAATGTATAAACATTCTAACTGTCATGAAACAATTCTTGATTTCCCAATCTCCTTTGGCATGTTTTTGCATTCCTCAAGGGTTCCAAAGCATCATCGACTAAAGTATAGAATAAGGAATCTTTATCGAAGTCTAATTCCACTTGGTGCACTTGAAATGTTAAACAATCGAAGTTTCATAACATCGTGTTTGTGATTGTTCCATAATTCTGGAGCCAGTTAATTGCAGGTATCCGCCAAATGCGTCGGTTTACAAAAACCATTAAGATTACATAATATTGTCTTCTGTTTACGCGAATATTATTCATTGAAATTAAACTACTATATACGGATTTTATCGCGTTGTTTATTTGACACTTTTTTACATAATTTTGACAACTGTTACACTACTACTACTATTAAAATTTAATAATTTTTAGCTAATTAAATAAATAAATAAAATAAATTACTCACATACAAAAGATCGCAAGCAAACTTTCTTCATTTATATACGCCTTATACGAATTAAAAAAGACCACTGACATAAAATCATCTAAAGCTGCATATTACGCATACGCACATTCCTGGCTTCGATATGGCATCATGCTGTGGGGCAACAGTGTAGACGCAGATAAACTGTTCAAATTACAGAAAAAGTGCATACGAATCCTATCAAATATAGATGTCATGGAGAGCTGTAGATCGCATTTTGTTAAGCATGGAATCCTAACTCTTACGTCACTCTACATTCTGGAAATATGTATATTCGTAAGAAAACATATGTCAATCTACTCCATCAATAGAGATCATTACACCCAATCACGCAACTTGAGACACCAAAACAGATTAGCTTTACCATCATCCAGTCTATCTATCTTCCATTCTGGTCTGTATGTCATGTCCATTAAAATCTACAACAAAATACCACAGACACTAAAAGATTGTAATAGCGATAGTATTTTCAAAAGTAGACTACAAAAGTATTTATTAAATAAATGTTACTACAATTTGCAAGAGTTTTTTGAGGATAAGAGCAAGTCATAAGAAATGGAACAATTTTATTGATTAAATAAAACAACAGTATTATATAAATTATAGCTACTATATATTATATAAATAAATATTAGTAAAACCTTGTGAAATTTATAAAATGTTATCCCTCCAAAAATACATAGTTTTTAAGTTGTTTATAAGAAATGTATTATGTTATCAATAACAACATTGAGATGTGCGATGTAATTACCAAAGCAGTTATGTATCTACATAGATAAATAAGTTGCTATGCCCTAACAGGGTTTCATGTTGAGACTATTCCTAATTTTTAATAACTTGTATGTACACATGAACGCAATAAACGATTTGATTTGATTTGATTTGATTAAAACTATTTAGATTTAATTTAATTTTACACTTTCCCCGACGTTTCGGTTGCTTTTCAGCAGCCATGGTCGCGGGGAGACTAAGATGGTAGCTGTCTCAATGTTCCAGTGTAGTTATTTCAAAGTACCCGAACATAATTTAATCATTGGTGTTTCTATTTACGCAGAATGAGCTCAAAGTATCATGAAGTCTAGCTATGGTTTGCTTCTTGTTGGGTTTGACTCTTTGAATTACTGGATCCCAAGCTGGTGGTACATTCCAAACATCTTCTCTATTAAAATTAGGATGTGTTTTGATTTCATTAGCCTCGCGAAGCATCCTTGGTAGGAATCAGTGTTCTTTAGCGAGAATCTGTGGTTTGTCAAATCTCAGATGGTGGTTGGTCCCCTGTTGCACATGTTCACACACAGCAGACTTCAACGAGTGTTGGAGTTTTACATCGGCTATGTGTTCTTTTATGCGAGTGCCTATGTTTCTCTTGGTTTGACCAATGTATGAGAGTCCGCAGTCACAATCTATTTTATAGACCCCTGCATCTTGTAAAGGTAGTTGGCACTACGTTATAAATAACTAATAGCATTTTAATTTATTATCACCCCCGCTGGTCTTTTAGCCCACCCATCATGCGTGTGAACCCACATGACGTGACAAAATGTATGTTCATAAGACTGTCTGCGCGAATGCCGACTGTAGCCCAGATAAGCGATATATTTTATACAAAGCCGGCTCTCCTTCATACCCTCGTGGTATCTGATGATGGAGTTGGAAGGTATTTTCTTATCTGCTACAAAATATGACGTTACGGGTAATTTCTTTGTATCGTGTTCGTCGGCGATCTTTTGTATGGTTATGTGAACAGTTGTGTGTTAATATTCTTGGTTTATTATCGCTTACATTTAACCTGTCAGCTTAACCATATCAAGATATAGCGATACAAGCATTATGTCTGGATACCTGCGTTTTAACGACGAATTAAGGCAAACGAAAAGTATCTTTATCTTTGCTCTCGACTTGTCAAGTTGTCAACTGAGCCTCTTTGTCCAGTATCGTGTTTCTTATAAACAAGGGGACCAGTGGTGCGTAGCTATACCTAAACATTCTTCTTTATATAGTGAATACGATAAACGCACGGCTCACATGTCTTGTTTTTGTTATTGTGATTTATTTTTTATCATCATCACAGGGATTAGTCCCAGCTGCTAGGCACATTGTTTTCCTCAATGCTGCTATATAGAATCTCCAAAGACCAGTTTGCCTGGCCCTGGGGATGGAACCGGAATCCTCACGATTATCAGAAAACGTGAACTTATCCTGTCGGCAAAGGAGACAATCAGTATAAATAAAAAAACATTTATATATTACATATTATAAAGAGGACATGCTAACCTATTTTATCCTCAAACAACATAGGCATGGTACGTCATTGAGACGTGTCCCAATGGTTAGTATTAAAATTAAAGACATTTTAATAAATAAATATTAGTATTTAGACTTTGTAGTCCATCAATTTCATTTACAATATTAATACCAAGCAGCGTAGTAAATTAATGCGCACAATACAGCCTCAACTAATACAGTTAATTCTGATTTGACCTACATAAACGTACTATCTATACCACGTAATAACATAGGTCACATCGTTTATCAGTCCATAACATTTAAGCCGTAGATGGCAATAAACACAATATCCCCCAGTTTATGGTCATGTCCATCATAGAGCCTTTGTCTTATAAATAATTACGAAGCAAGCCTTGCGGTGTTTAGCACGTCTTTGATGTATTAAAGGAGTTATCGTTGTTTTAATCCTTGTGTATTTAGTGAGGCTGTTGCTTAACGTTTGAAGGTGTTAGATAATTCAGGCGGTAAGCTAGCAATGACCTTGAACGTGAGACTCACACTATCTATAAATTTATTATTCAATTTAATCCAAAATGTAGATCGAAGGTAATAATTTCGCTCTTCTTGGTACCTAGTAAAAGTGAATTTGACTATTGTGCACGTGCATAACAGTCACTTTCATTTTTCCTAGTAATTAGTTAGTAATTTTCCTGATCGTACTTCCTCATGGTTTCAAGTTCAATTCCTGGATCGGCAGTGTTATTGAGTACATTGTAGACATGTACATTACATTTTATTTACTAAAAAGATTTAGCCAAAGAAGGTTTAGCCAATAATGTATCACACTAGCCCAGCGCGGGGTCTCACATATCTTCGCGAATATTATGTAAAACTCAGCAAAGCAGGTTCCTTACGATGTGTTCCTTCTACATTAAGACATAATAAGTTATTTATAATTATGAAAAATAAAAGTGGGGGCCGAAATAATTACGATAAAGTAAAGTAAAGTAAAGTACTATCCCAGATCAAATTGGTCAGCCGGATCTGGGATAGTACTTTAAATAAAACGTAACCTCGATGTTACGGGTGATTAATGTTTTATTTAAGACGTCTGAAGTACAATCTTTCGGCCCCCACTTTTATTTATCGTAATTATTTCGGCCCCCACTTTTATTTTTCATAATTATAAATAACTTATTATGTCTTAATGTAGAAGGAACACATCGTAAGGAACCTGCTTTGCTGAGTTTTACATAATATTCGCGAAGATATGAGAGACCCCGCGCTGGGCTAGTGTGATACATTATTGGCTAAACCTTTCTCATACTAAGAGGACTGACTAGCAGTAGGACAGTTTATAACCATTCTGATTCTTCTATTGTCATCAAAAGTGTTGAAGTTGACAAAAATTTTGTTACGCAATTGAGGCATTTTACCAAAATGGAAAAATATGTATAATTAAATTTTAGAATTTAATTCCTAGATAGTATTTTGCCTTCTTCTTAGAAGTCGATAGTGAAAATTGTTGTTCTCTGTGTCGCAGTGGACTTTCAAACATTAAAACAACTGACACAAACAACACTTAAACTCATAACCACTAATATTTGATCACACAATGTTTTGTCCCGTGTGTGTCGAAGCCACAACTCTCAGCGCAGTGGCATCCAGTTCTTTCTTTTTTGCAAGCATACGACCCACCTGATGGTAAGTGATTACTGTAGCCTATGGACGCCTGCAACACCAGAGACATCACTTGCGCGTTGACGACCCTTTAAGAAAGGAAGAAGAGAAAAAGGAAGTAGGAAGGAGAAGAAGCGGGAAGGAGGAAAGAAAGGGAAACACAACAGTAGGAATACTGCTATTTCAAGTCGATATTCTGTGAGAGGGTAGTCCTTCCCCGGTCGAGACGCCCCATTCATGCTGAAATCAGCGAGGCTCTACTACTCTTAAGCTTAAACAAACAACTACTCCTTCCGTTAAAAACTTTTCTTATTTTATACTTATAGTGCCAGTAATACAACAGTTGCAGTACCTCTAAAGCATCAATATTTATTTAACACGGTATAGTACCTGATATGTGCAACCACATCACCTTCACTCAATTTTACACTTCAAATAATTTGAAACTCGAAAGCTGTTGGGACAACCGCCAAATCCGACCTCTGGCAGTTCATCCATGCGTGACGTCATCGGCTACATCACCCAGCGTACCATGCTCTAATGCTCCAAGTGACTCGTGACATCAGTAAAGTGGATCATGTGTTGTACCCTCTTTATTAACAGGTATTCATCCGCCTGTATAATTTTATAGCAGTTTATCAAAATTAGATTAGATTTATTACTGGCATTATTGTTACAGGAAATTATATCATTCGGTTCGGTGAAAGCTAAAGCTGGTTAAAGTTTGTTTTGGTTTCCAAAGTCTTCTTGATTACATTGTCTTTTGACGGTCAGCCTCCAGGCATTAAATAAACGGATCCAGCTATTGACAGTGTTCAGCCAGCCGGCACACATAAAGTACATTTTTACTGCCTCCGTGGCGCAGCAGTAGTGAATGCGACTGCTGTGCATGAGGTCTCGGGTTCGAATCCCGGGTCGGGCCAACAAAAAGTTATTGGGTTTTTCTGTAAAGAAATCTCAATAGCAGCCCGGAGTTAGGAAGTTGGCGGTGTCAGACACCCCCGTGCCTCGGAAAGCACGTAAAGCCGTTGGTCCTGCGTCTGATCTCTCTCCGATTGTGTCGGATTGCCGTCCCATCGGATCATGAGAGTTAGGCAACAGAGAGTGCACTTGTGTTTGCGCACACACTTGTGCACTATAATATCTCCTGCGCAGATGGCCAGTCTCTGTTAAGACTGGCCGCCGTGGCCGAAATTCGGTCTGGAGGACATTATTATTATTGCCGCCTATCGCTTACACGCTTCTGACAATTTATATCAAAAAGCTGTAGTGACTATGTTTTAGTTCGTGTGTGTGTCTGAGGGTTTTGTGTGGCAGCAAAATAATCTCTTCTTGACTTTAGTAATATTATTTAGTTTATCTATACATAATTATAATAAAATCGTAAACGAGTCGAGTTTGAATAATTAAATATTTAACAAAAAACTAAATATTATACTAATACTGGAAAACCTTAATAATCCTGAACCATGACCAATAAAAGCATACGAAATGGGGGTCCATAGTATGCTAAACAGCAAAATCGTTATACAGTTCTATTTAAGTAATTAGTAACCACATAATGTCCTCCAAATCGAATTTCGGTTATGGTGACCTTGCCATGGTGATCTTAACGGAGACTGGTCATCTGTACAGAAAATATTATAGTGCACAATTGTGTGCGCAAAGACAAGTGCACTCTCTGTACCCTAATTCTCATAATGCGAAGGGATGGTAATCCAACACGACTGGAGAGAGATCATTCGCAGGACCAACTGCTTTATGTGCTTTCCGTGGTACAGGTTAAGTGTGCCCAAAAGTTAATTATTGAGCGAGTGTTATATACGTTTTTAAATAGTATAATATTGCGTATTCTTTGCCTATGAAGTCCTGGGTACCGACACGTAGGAGAAGCTGCAGGTAACAGCTAGTAAACAATATGACGGAAACACGCACCTTTAATAACAAAATGTCATTAGTAACATAAAATTGGGTTGCGGTCAGTGACTGGCATAAATCCAATAACACCTTGCTCGATAGGGAAATCAGATCCGAGAGCACATTATTGGGCATAAATATACGACTCGATGGCGTAGTGGTTAGTGTAACTGACTGCCACGCCTGAGGTCGCGGGTTCGATTCCCGCACAAGTCAAACATTTGTGTGCATGAACATGGATGTTTGTCTTGGTCTGGGTGTTTCTATGTATAATATGTATGTATCTAAAAAAAAAAAAGGGTTAAATGTATGTTTATCCATTGTCTAGTACCCATAGTACAAGCTCTGCTTAGTTTGGGCTAGATGGTGTTGTGTGTATGAGATAGAATATTATTATTATTATTATTATTATTATGTTCTTTACGCAAAGCACTCATTTATACAAGCAAATTCATAAAAAACTGGGCATTAGAGATCTTAACATATATAAAGTAAAATCTAAAGTGACTGAGTGGCTACAAAATCAAGACTATTTCCAAACAGAGTCCCTTTTAAAGTACCTCTCATGACCACGCATACACACACACACACACACACAACAAACACACACACACACACACACACACACACACACACGCACACACATATATATGTTTACCATAAAATACATTCACATTATTAGATATTTAACGTTATTATATTTAACATTAATTATAATAAGAAATTTTGCTTGTTTGTTTATTTTAAATTAATTGAAGGAGCAACACTGCTTTCCAACCTGTTGTATACATTTATTAGTGTAAATTAATAGCCTAACACTATCTCTTAAAATACAGGAATACCTAGTTTAAGAGATAGGGTTTATAATTTTGTACAGATTTTAGCAACATAGTCCCAGCACAATGTACTATTGTTTCCATAATTCATACTCAATTATGTTTTTATGTACCTATTATATCTGTCTGTATTTTGGAAATAAATATATTATATTATATTATATTATTAAAGTTGTGTCGAACAGACTGCAATGCAGAGGGTCTCAGGTTCGAACCCACGTCACGCACCTCTGACTTTCGGAAGTTATATGACTTTTCAAAATTATGTGCGTATTGATTGACAATTATCGCCTGCTCCGTGCCTCGGCAAGCACGTTAAGCCGTCGGTCCCGGCTGCCATGAACATGTATGGCAGTCGTTATTGGGCAAGTCAGTTTGTATCGTTAGCCTTCGGGTTGCGGAGGTCGGGTGGCAACCGCTCCGTGTAAAAACTGATATCCAGTCAAATCCGGTTAGACCAGAAAAGCCAACCCCAAGTAACTTGGGAATAATAAAGGCTAGGGAGAAGAAAAATGTTTGAATAGGTTTTTCATCTACAACATACAATTTAAGTAAAAATAATTGAATTGGGCTAACAAGAATACAAGTAATTTATAACCAAATTTTTTAGCCCGTCATCTTTTTAAGAAATCTATATATATAAAACTCTTCCGTTACAGTGACTGACAGACAACGCACAGCCGAAACTACTGAACGCAAGAAGCTGACATTTGGCATGTATGTTCCTTGGAGAGTGTAGGGGAGCACTAAGAGAGGATTTTTGGATATTCCGCCCTGAAGGGGGTGAAAGGGGTAAAACCCGATATTCACACGGGAACGGGACCATAAGCGGGTGAAACCGCGGGAAAACTACTAGTATAATATAAAAAGGATATGTTCTCAACAACAAATGTACGGATTGATCTAATTCAAAAGCTTTCTTAAATCATCTAGCCTACTGTATCGGTGCCGCAAAAAAACAACCAAGCTATTTGAAACGCCTCAAATATTTCAAAATTGACTCACTGGAATAACGCAGAAACTCATTATTATTTTTTAAACACACTTTTAAACAACAATATCGATTGCCCAGAAATGCTATCTAAATTTAAATTTAATATCCCTCACAGATATCCTAGAAAACCAATTATGCTCCTACATTCTCCTTTTCGTAAGTCTGTTTTAGGCTCCAACTCGCCTGTTTCACGGCTAAGTAAGATATGTAACCACTACAGTACTCAGATCTTAAATATATTCGGCACAACTTTTCGACGATTTAAGAACCGAGTCCATAATCTTAGTATCGATTAACCATCTACTAATTACTGTCCTAATCAGAGATATGTACTATGTATAAATTTTGTAATATAAGATTTGTTCCCTTTGATACTTGTATAACTTTTGTCAACAGTTATTTCCTAGATTATACGCGTGTAGTGTTTATCTACATAAGTTGTGCACTTAGATTAAACATAATACTTTGTTCTGTTTTGTAATGAATGTTATAGTGTAATAAACTAATAACTGGTAAACCCATAAATAAACCAATAAATAAATAAAATTAACAATTATTTTAAAGATAACTTAATTTTTGTACTCACACAACGTTTTGCCTAGTATGGGTGAAGTGGAGATCCACATACTTATTCCTGCCATTGCATTCCCTTAATCCGCTCTTTAATTCCTTTAAAATTCGTAGGATCAGCAAGTCACGAGTGTGTCCTTCATATCCCGCTGTCCCCGCGCCTATAAATATATATATGCCTATTAAAAGAACCTAATACAAAGGTTGTTGAAATGTAGCATATTATATACTATTCAGAAATATATAGGCATTAGAGCTGGTACACAAAACTGCGAATCGGCGCGATCCGAATTCGCAACGCAGAAAACTGCGACACGGATTGCTACGATGCGATTTCGTGCGGCAAGGCGTCGCACTTCCATGATTCGAAAAAAATTCGAATGCGCGATGCGAATCAATTCGCAAGTTCTTGAGATGCGTCGTGGGAGCTCGTAGATTTTTACGATGGGACGTCGCATCGCAGTTTTGTGTACAAGCCCTAACGGTAAGATTCATGCATGCGACGACAATATACAACAGCTGTATTTACTACCGCTGTTCCGCGGAATCAGTCACCATCTGTCTTATATGTATCTAACTAGCTTTTGCCCGCGGCTTCGCTCACGTAAATGTATATAGATATAGGTTATGTTATACGTGGGTATATCATGCATGATAGTTATCTAGATGTATTGTTAATAAACCTTCGGTTAAGGAGACTTTTTTTTTATTTCTTGCTTATGATCTGATGTGCGTGAAATAGGCTTGTACAACATGTATAAACCTATCTGCTTTTAAAAATCCGTTTTTTATAAATAATAAGTATACAAGCTTAGGCTTTTGTGTAGCCAATTTGAATCTATGTCAATTCACTTCTTATATCACCATTATACTTAATGCAAAAGATTCTTTCTTTAAAAATAAGTACCGGGACTTAATCTTTATAGTATTTTGAAAATCCGACATTTTCTTGCTATTTCTCCCCGCTTTCGAGTATCTGCTCCGAAAGCCGATAAATAAGATCTTCACGGCGCCTGACAATATCAATATTTAACGATGAAGGCGTTTCAATTCCCACCTTTACTTCGCCCTTATTTTGTTAACATTGAAGGCAGTTATTTACAATTTTGATTCGAAAATAAGCCGCTTTCCTTTTAATACGTTTAGTTGGTGATGGTTCGAGAAATAATTTAATTTTAATTAAATTAGTTAATTGAGGAACGTTGCTTTCGTATTTTGTAAAATTTATAGGG
This sequence comes from Catocala fraxini, assembly GCA_930367265.1. Classification (NCBI taxonomy): domain Eukaryota; kingdom Metazoa; phylum Arthropoda; class Insecta; order Lepidoptera; family Erebidae; genus Catocala; species Catocala fraxini. The sequence goes on along the minus strand of OV884044.1, from coordinate 7,021,174 downwards.
AAATGTGCGACTTTATGACTTTATAATTTATTATATTGTGCAGTGGGCTTCGCCTGCGTTGCCATTTACTGTTAAAAAATAAATACCAGTTTAGGCGTGATTGAGATATAATTTTCAAAACTTTAATATTTTTATCATTGCTAGATTTTGCACGCGGCTTCGCTAGCTTTCTATCCCTCAGCAACAATACTTTTTTTTGGATGAAAGATCCTAGCATAAGTTTTGTTTTTTTCACATACACAGTTTTAAGCCTATATCCAAGTAAGGGTAGGCAGAGTTGTACCTATTACACCTACATTCCACCAGTTGTGTGTTTTTAGTCACACCTAATAGAAATATAGCCTATTGCCGTCACCTGGATATAATTTAGATTCCGAGCTGAACTAAAAATATCTTGCTTACTTTTGCTTAAAAGATGCCTGCTCTAGGAATAATGTCTGTCTTACGGGGTACTCTGTGTCGCAGGAGACTTAACACACATTTAAATAATGGACACAATCAACACCCAGACTAGGAGCAACTATTTGTGGATCACATGTTTTTTATCCAGTGGGGATCAAACCCACAATACTCGGCGCAGTGGCAGTGGGGAGGCGACCTCTAAAACCACTACACCATCTATGTAGTCAAATAAATCTTGACAGGAAATTAACACAATAACATTGCTGAAATCGTCAATAGCACCCAAAACTCAACAGTAGTCATTTTCACTACTGCTGTGCAAATGACGCAGTCAACTAACTTTATTCTGCCGCATTTAAAATCTTCTTTGAATTAATTTGTTTGCTTTATCTCTTCATAAGTCTTACAGCGGTAGTACTTTCGGTCGCAAAACTACCTTGTTCATAAATCATATCCTTTTCTGTCTCTGGTACTGTAAGTAAAATTCAGAGCATTTTTCCGAATTCATAAGTGCATTATCTGGGGCAGTAGGTCTTGGTCTTACCAAAATTGATGATGCTGTTCAATATGACATAAAGCGTTCGCGACTATTATAAATGGAATCATAAAAATGTTTCTTGGTTGAATTTAACCACGGAGAGAGTTTAAGCTACTGTATCGCATTTAATGTAAGTCAATTTTGACAGTTTAAGCTCTTTTTGGGACATGGAAACAACGAACATTATTTCAATTGTGTGTACAAAGAGAGTTTTTGTCATTGCATATTTAACCTGTCAGCTTAACTATATCGAGATGTTATGATAAAATCATTGTGTGGATGCCAGTGTCCATATGGATGCCAAGGGAAAAATTAAAGATTGGCATTACAATAGTTTGCACTGTCTTTCTTTCTCTCTGCCTCAGTGGTGCAGGAATATACATATATGTATATATTTATATTTCTGGGATCTACATATGTATGTAGAGTCTACATACATAGTCACACAAATATCAATATATGTATGTACGGTTTTTCAAGCGAGCAGCAGCATATTTTTGTGTATTATTTATTCCTTAGTAGGATGGCGAATACATCAGCAGACGTTGGCTTACAAGATTAATGACTTACTCCAATCGAAGCGTGAAGTGCAGCCGAAGAATTTGTGTATTCGGTTATATCGCATAATGTGTACGTATACTTCATTTCAGCGTTACAAAAATTATATTTTTGATATTAGTAACATGGCATTGAGTTTGTCTACACTACACTGATCAATTAGTTACGACATATGTCAAGAGATGGCGCTGTTTAATTGTTTAATTAATCGCGAAAGCGTAGTTTACAGAGTGACTTACTATATTATACACAAGTTCCCGAAATCAACCAATGGGCTGCGGGTCGTCAGACACGATGATCCCAGCCTGGTAGGAGGATCCTCGCTTTTTATTGGAAGGACATCATGCCACGTTCCTCAAACCCACCACATACACACAAGCTTCACACTTTCTTATTTATAGTAATAGTATAAATCAATTACAAAGGTGCCAATTGCATACATCGTCAACTGAATGTATAAAGCATCCAATTTTCCGATTTGCAGATTTCGAGATCGAATTTCACCCATTGCATTATTGCAACCCGACTCTCAGCTAAAGGGGTTAACAAGAATAATAGTTATGCGAATCCATAATACTAGTACCGAGGCATTTGGAACTGTGCCTGATAGTCCCCTGTTTAATCCTTTGGAAGGAGCCGTCGTTGGTTTGCTTCAAACTATTTATATTGACTTGAGTAAAAAACATGAACTAGCCCAACAGAAATATCATTCATTCAAAATAATCCTCTACACTTTTCCGATAGTAAAAAAGCTTACCTGTCAAGTCGATATTTAACCTCGCGATAGACCTTAATCCCGTTGTCGGAAGGCACTAACATGAGTTATGGCCTTATGGGGAGATAAAGAGTCGTTACCATCGAACGTGTGGGAAAAGAAATGGAAACAGATTACGAAATGTTACGTGGAAATACTTTTTGGATATTTGGGATTTCATGTTGGATTGAGTGTGTCATTAGATACATACATTTTTATAATGAAACATTCAATTCTGAATGTATTTGATTTATTCATTTAGGTTATAAAATAATGCATAGAAAATCGAATATGAAGTTACTTTTAGAACAGCATTGGCAAGAAACTCAAGACTATATTTTCAGATTTCCATCATTCCGATATGTAGTATTCCATATATTAGTCCTACATGATTGTTATATTTAAGATAATAATAATAATAATATTCTACCACATACGCACAACACCATCTAGCCCAAACAGATGAAACACTAATTACCTTGGATCATATCTAAAGGGTTAGTTAGAACTGTATAGATCTCATATTTTGATCAGTTCTGTATTTTTAAAAGAGTTCTACGGACTTAGTCCAAATTCTGGTTTAGAGATTTCAATTAGGATTCGGAATAATATCCGTGCACTTAGAATCTCTTGCGGCGCGTAAGGTCACCCTTATTTCAGAGTACAGACGCAACAGTCATGCAGACTCAAAAAATTTGTACGCTCCGACGTACGGTCCAATCTCTCACACAAAGAATTGCGTCCGACTCCGACAAGAGTAAGCACAGACTATTGAGCCAATAATACATGTACTATGTACTGTAAAAGGCAACTTAACTAGACTGTTTGAAACACACGTTAATGTGTCCGCCCTCTTACTCTCATAGACTGGGCTATGCTCTATTTGCAAAAGGGCAAAATTTTAAGTTCATAATATGCCTAAATTTGTATTGCAGTAAACGTATAGTTTACGCAATGTAATTTAAACAGCACGTATTTTAAATCGTGCTTCAAACCATGTAGTTCAGTTATCTTTTCTAGTAGGTCGTACATATCAACTCAATTGTAGAGACTAAGGCTTTTCACTTGCTTTGATTTTGGCATGTCTCTGTTTCTTTATCTGCCCTCATCACATCACATTCTTCATGCATAATTATCAATTTAGGCTAGCCTTACTCCTTACCTTTGTCCAGCACAAATCTGATAAGGTAAGATAATTTTCACTTAAATATTTATTCAAAAAGAAAATAAAAGCACTACTGCCCGCCAATATCAAATTAGGTGCTGAAGCCGCAGAAACTATTTAATGGCTTAAGTAACATAATGCTTTGACGTTACTTACAAAGTAACAAGTTTCAGTACTTTAAAACTCCAAGTGAATTAAAATGTAGTTTAACTTGTTGATGTCGTTTATCTTTTACTAGAGTTAATAGTTTCTTTGAAGAGAGCTGGTTAAATATTATTGTTTTTGCAGACGTCTTTATGTAGTAAGAAGGACTGTGTATACAGTAATAGTGATTGTAAGTGACGCAAGTTGCTAACGCGAGCTTTATGCATGAGGTAAAGATTGTTTTTTGCGTGAGTCCTTTATAAGATGCAAACAATCCACGCTTTTTGCCCATGTTACCCGTGACGGGTACAGGTACGATTAAAAACCATAATTATGAAAATATGATTCATTGATTAATAAAATTATTTTGATTGATTAAGCAGTATTGCTTGCTTGGTTGATTAACAATAAAATAGTTGCCATCGTGCCATGTTTGTGTCGCGGGGGACTTTACAAACATTCAAACAACGGACACATCCAGACTCGGAACAACCATAAGTGGATCACAGATTTTTTTCCCGTATTGGACTCGAACCCACACTACGCGGCGCGGTGGCAGTGACCATTTAAACCACTACGCTATCCGTGCATTACTGTAATTTCCAGCTTCTTCAGGTGAGATATTTTTATTGTTTGTTCAGATTGGTAATATAGATCCTTATACTTATGTAATCACATGGCATTGTTTGGTATTCTCGTAGAATATTCTTAGCATCGGTAAGGAGTTTGTACATAGCCCGATAGTAGGCTTGCTTTTTATCGTGTGCTCGAGAAAATCTAATATATATGGTTGGTGGAAAATGGTCTTTCTGGAGAAGAATAAGCCTCACACTATTTTCGAATATTGTAACACCTTTGACTTTCGGAAGTTATATGGCTTTTCGAAATTATGTGCGTATTGATTGACAATTATCGCCAGCTCCGTGCCTCGGAGAGCACGTTAAGCCGTCGGTCCCGGCTGCCATGAACATCTATGGCAGTCGTTATTGGGAGAATGTCGACACAAAAGATCCCACTGGGTCGAAGTGTCGCCGGTCTGCACTGACTGGCCCCCACATAAGATATATATTCGAATATATCGTGATTATTGTTTGTTTAAAGTTACACATAAATTTTGATATAGTCAAACTCTTCAAAACATTCATTTCGTGAGTATAAAATATTATGTCCCTCTTTTGTATTATTTCGAAATTTCACATTCAAATTTCTTCATCGTCCTCAAAGAAGATAAAAAATTGCCTTTATCCTTCATATAACTTTATATTCTTAACATTTTCATTGAGTTCAGTTAAGTCATTATTCGTCATAATTGTCTAACAAAGCTTCTGTAAATTTACTGAAACACGAAAATAATTGCTTGTGCTCTTTGAGTTCGTGTATTATTCTTAGTATTTAAACGAACATGTTTTACAAATAGATAGATATGCTCTTTAATAGCTGGTTCGTATGAGGCGTCTATTTTATTCTATTATATTTTATGCAATATAGCTGGATAAATCGACAGCAATGTCATAAAACAAGCAATTTTATACTCTATAATTTAGGTGATATGAGTCATATTTAGTACTAGAAACTATATTATGTTGTCTTAAAAATTATACATAGAAATTAAATTACTTTATGTGTATCACTAAAACAGCTATACATTCTGTAAAAAGTAGTTTAAATTCAATAAAAACAAAATACATTCTTTATTTTTTTTTTATAATAATTATAATAATAATTGATTTATTTTCTCTTCACAAAAAAGGTACATACAAATTTCGTAATACAATGATTTTACGCAATGTTTTGTGAGAGACTGGTGCCTGTGATAGGTATTTTAACACCTGTGTTACGGGCACCAGGTCCCCACTTTACTGGACGTTATTATTTAAATTAATCAGTCGTAGAATACGCTTAGAAAAGTTTAGAATACATACATCAATATTTTATTAAGCGTCGCTGCACACATATTGACAGCCATGAGTATGTAGGATAAATTGAAGTTATAGCGGATTGTAATATAGACAACAATAAAAAAATAAGTAACCCTCACATCAACACGATCAATCTCAATCACAATCATGTAAAGGTTTTGTAAAAACGGTAGCTATTATTATAAAAGCAACATATAATCTGGAAGCAATAACCTGGTCTATCTTATACACATCATAAGCATACCTAACAGATAAAATGTATAATACAACCCTACCAAACATTTCAAGGATATTTAAAAACGCGATATTATATCACACTTTATTAAAAGTATAAAAACAGCCTTCTCCGTACACAAAATATAAAAAAATCGACATAAAAATATATTGGCATGTCCCTTCCAGATTTATGCTTTCAGACGTCACATTACACTTCATGTCACGCATAACAGCACACCATAAATATTTATTCGACTTTTCATCGACAATCAAAGCGCTGCAAATCACTGGCCGGAGTGATGAATTTTTTTATTTTATTTTTCTGTTATTCAATGCACCAAAAGAATACCACTATATTTGCGAATACATTGATGGTGACATATTTTTGTGCAGTGACTGTCATTTTTTTTAAGTATATGAATCGCAGGTAATGCTCAACTATGCTGGGCACGGGCCTATTCTAAGTGTGAGAAGGATTATTCCATAGTCCACCACTGGTAACTAGTTGTGTTTTTTAGAATTTCTAGATTTTTCTTTTTTTATATCTGTTCCTACGGGAAATGTCAATACCGTTGTTAAATGTTATGCAGAAAAGAAACCGGGACTGACATTTTATTTTTGTCTTCGTAATAACTATTAAAATTCAACAGCTGACTGATTAGTACCGAGCAGAATCTGCCATGAAAGGATTTTATGGAACTCCTCAAGAAAATTACTTTAGTGTTTAGCTTATTGTATTTATTAAATAAATAATAAATTAATAAGAGAAAATCAGTTATGTACAGTAAAGTCAGTTTGAATGTATTTGTTTCTGCAGTGCACACATAAATAAATAAAAATGAATCCGTCGTTGCTGCTCACCTCTTCAAGAAATAGAATTTGACAACTTGAATCAGTATCTCTATGTAAAAGTCACTTTAACATGAACATATTATAAAGCAAAAGATGGTGGATGTCAAATATTTTTGTATTCAAGTATTGGAGTTTAAATATAGAATGAAATCAAATACAATAAGCTTAATAAACACAATCGAAAAGTAAACATGTAAACGCCAATCCACCGTTAAGCAAAACCAGTAAAAAAGTAATTAAGCTCACGTGTACGGATATATGTATTTTTGTTTGACCATTACAAAGCTCCTGTATCGTATTGACTTGCATATATAAAATCCATTAAAAAAACGTTTAACGTCCACAAATTTCTGTACAAATAACGAATAAAGTCCTGTTCTGGTGATATTCATAAAGCAAAAATAAAGTTGACATTTTGCCGCAGCGGACATTATAGGAAGCCATTTTGTATTTCGGATGCGTGTCGGGAGATATGTGATCAGAAATTGGCCGGCAGTACACTGAGCCGTAATCAACGTCCACGCCATTTATTGGATAACGATATTTCGTGTTTTTTTGCCAGATAAAGGATAATGATTTTAACAGGGTACTCTGTAAGTAATATTCGATTGAGTGCTTTTATGTTTTTTGACTTCAGTAAGCACTAATCATTTTACTATCACTCTTTTAAGAGATCACTAATTTTGTGTTAGCAATATTTGTAAACTAAATGGATACTCAAAAACAACAAAATAAAATTCAACCGCTTAGGAAAGTAGTATGTTTATAATAACATACGAAGGTACATTTTTCCTTTTTCTATAAGGTCACTCACTGATAGGCTCACGCCAGAGTTTGGGTTTTCAAATGCCTACATATGTTGCTAGTGATCCTCAGTTCACTGGAGACTTATGTTTAGTAAACCCCACATAAGTATATTACCGAGCTATAAATCTATTATATGTTTGAACCAACGAGACAGCATAAAAGTGGTATAGTATTGTGGAAGACAAGAAAAATGGGAAAATTAAATTATATATATATAATATTTCTTAAAAATCCCTGAATATAGCATTGAATAAATGTGTGACATCTCAGCTATGTAGTTTAGATGTCTTATATAATATATAGTACAAAATGACTGTGGCATGAGTAAAAGTCCATGCTTTCTAAGTTACTTGGGTGCTTACTGAGATACTTTAGGTGCAATATTTTAATATTAATTTTAACCCATTGAGTCAGCGGCATCGCGGCAGCCAAGTACAATAGATTTTAATTATTTCTAGCATTCCAAGACTTGACGGATTAAAACATGCCATCAGGCGTATTACGCTGCTACTTAATTAATTTTGTACTCAAATATATTATCATCTATACAATAATAGCCTGGCTTAGAGTAAGTGAGTAAGAGACTTTGCACTATAACGCGAAATATATAATAAAGGTGAGGTGACGTAATAGTTTAAAATTCAATGGATTTTAGGTAGATTTATTGTATTGAACGCTATCCTTGCCTGTACGACTTGCTTCGGTGTAGACATACCCTTATTTTAAGCTACAGTAACAAGACTGAAATCGCAATAATCACTACATATTTTAAAACAAAGTCCCCATCGCGTCTGTCTGTCTGTCTGTTCGCGATAAACTCATGCGGTTTTCACCAATAGACAGAGTGATTCATGAGGAAGGTTTAGGTGCATAATTTGTTAAGGTTTTGTACTACCAGTGCGAAGCTGGGGCGGGTAGTTATTTACAACTGATGGAATAATAGTAAATGACTGATCTGCTTATACGACTGTTTATTAGTTAAAATAAATAATAATAATTACCTAGCAGCAGTTAATTCTCAACCTTCTTAAGATATTGTAATTTCTGGCTTAGCTCGCAAGTATTTTAGTGCGATGAATGCATCTTTGAAAAGCTTCGGTCTGGGCACTTTAATTCGGTGCAAGACTGATGAAATGTCCAAATCTACCTAAAATCGTACGTTTGTCTTGACTAGGCACCTGCCTTTCTTACGTTTTTTTTTATTAGACAGGCCTCAATGTTGCAAATAATGGCTTTCTATGTTTCTTAAGATATTTCTTAAAATCTTGTAACTTACATTTCTACGAATAAATCCAGAGCGGCAAAGTTATAAAGCTACTCTCATTTTCAGCTAAAAGCGTAATAACATAGTTTTAGTATGGCAAATGGAGTTGCACTAATTCGAGTTAATTGCTTTAAGTAATAATGCACGACTGTTTTTCAATTTAACTGCTTGTATTTTGTGCAGAATAATTACATCGGGTTGTTCTCTTAAGATTTGTTTAGTCAACATTATGATACTTGGATTTAATATACACGCGTTTGTGTTTATATAATGAGCAGCGACAGAATATTTTACGGAGAAGTACTATTAACACAGCATGCAGCAGCTGTGTCATGGCGTTTCCGAAGTTCGTGATCGTCAATTACCATAAATAGGGTAGGTCGCTGGCTTGTCATCGATAATAGCCATTAAAACGGCATGAGGCAATTATTTGCTGTTTAAGTATACATTGCCCATTTTTTTTCTACTTGTTGATGTATTGTATATGTACATTTATGTGTTTATAATTATAATACTTACCATGCCATTGATAAGAAAATATAATATTTCCTTTCTTTTTCTAGTATTCGTAATTTTGATTGCTCGGGTGGCGTAGTGTTTAAGTGTTTGCCTCGCGACTGCTCTACTACGCTGAGTGTTATGGGTTTGAATCTCACACGGGATAGAATTAAAGAAAAGAGTGTTATAATGAAAACTCCGAGTCTAGGTGTTATTTGTGGCCATTGTTTGAATACTTGTAAAGTCTACTATGGTTCTGAAATTATTCCTAATACATACATAAATAATAAATCAGAATATCTTGTGTCGTGATTTGCAAACTATATCAGAATGGTAAATATTAATAATATAATATTTTACCACATACACACAACACCATCTAGCCCAAACTAAGCAGAGCTAGTACTATGGGTACTAGACAATGGATAAACATACATATATACTTTCTTTATTGTAAATACATACATATTTTAAATAGAAACACCCAGACCAAGACAAACATCCAAGTTTATGCACACAAATGTTTGACTTGTGCGGGAATCGAACCCGTGACCTTAAGCGTGGCAGTCGATTACACGAATCACTACGCCACCGAGGTCTGTCAAAATATTACCAATATTAGATTAAATAATTTCTTTAGTGATAAAAATTGTCTCCATTTGTTGCAAGATTTAGTTAGCACCTACGATATTTTGTGGTAACTAACAAATTGGTACTGCTCCAGCTAACATGCGTTTCACTGAGTGCCGATGATATACAAAAGTCGCGATACTTACTATTGCTACCTTTAAAGTGTTTAAAGTAACAGAAGCACGCCTTATGGTAGCTGGTAACCATAGCTTATTATTGACGCTTGCTATATCAGAAGAATTTATCGCGCGTCGTCGAACCTTCAAAAAGCGACACTGTGCTATCGCAGTGTGGGATCTTGATAACGAGCTTCTACAGTTTAAACAAAATCTCAAGCTTAAGAAAGAGCTGTACACCACCTCACGGAAAATATTACATATTTTAACATCGAGCCTTAGAAATATGTTATAATAATAATATCTGCATTTTGTGTAAATTATCCCACTGCTCGTCACCGGCCTCTTAGCGTGAGAAATGTTAGGCTAAAGTCCACCATGCTAGTGCAGATTAACAGACTTCACATATTTTCAAGAACATTATGGAGAACTGTCAAATATGCAGGTTCCTTCACCATATTTTCCTTTCCCCTTTAGGTGAGTGATAAGTAACTATTTAATATGCATATAACTTCGAAACATCAGGGGCACCTACCTAGGGATTGAATTCGTGACCTCAGCAGTCCAAAGGTTTACTACTACACTATCATACGCATATCTAAATCTAATTAATAAAAAACATGTTTTATTAAATGAATAATGTTTCTCTTCACCGTTTAACAGAAATATTAGGTAAGCAAAAACTTATCCGCTACACAGAAAGTGTTTCACGTCCAAACGCATTATTACATTATAATATTTTATTTACATACATATGACCTACAATCCAACCATAATTACGCCTTGAAGAAAAGCTATCATTTCTTATTTATTTCGCTTTAATATACCGCAACACTGGGTTATTAGTAGAAAAAAGCATACACGGTAAAACATTGTGTGCTAAAGGAAAAATTATACGAGGTTACTTTGAAACCTACAATTTATGATCTAATTAGTCAATGTTCCGAGTCGCTAGTTATATAGAGCCATATTTCGTGAGGAATTACTTCGGTTTATTTCTGTTTCTGTTGGAATGTTCGCGACATAATTTCTTTCCTTATATTAGGTAAATGGGCGATATTCACATATTGTGCATCTAAGGAATCTTTTGCTGGTACTCTTGTTTACTTTGGATAATGCTTTATCATTTGTAGCTATTCTTATATTTTTTTATAAGCTTTTCGTTTTTCCTGGATAAAAGGTCCTTTTCTGTATCCTTGACTACGTGTGTGCGGATTATTTCTCTGCTGTTTGATCCACGTTTATGAATACTGATGTGCTCTCATGTATTGTAACGTGATATTATGTAGCCAATTTTATATAGTAGAGCCTAGCTGATTTCAGCTTGAGCTTGACCGGGGCAGGACTACCCTCTCACAGGCGACGCCGTTACGCTCATCTTCTCCCCCCGCCTTAGATGGTTGTGTTCAAGGTCGTAGCCCTGCCAGGCTAACGTCTGAGTGCCGGAGAGAGTTCGGAACGGAGATCCTCCGGCGCTCCATGATAGATGGGAAGAGCGCCGCAGTTAGGTTTAGTCGGTATCCGTGGCATCCGGCGAGTCCGACACTACCCACTGTTGCCGGCGCAGTTTCCGGCCGTGTCGACAGGAGTGGGTGTGCGTAAAGGCATTCCCCTGCGGAAACAACAAAAAAAAAAGGACTACCCTCTCACAGAAAATCGACGTGGAATAGCAGTATTCCTACTGTTGTGTTTCGTTCGGTGAGAAAGAGTGCCGGTGGCCCAATCACCCTCTTTTCCCCTTCCCGTTCCTTCTCCTTCCTTCCCAATTCCTTTCCTAAAGGGTCAGCAACGCGCAAGTGATGCCTCTGGTGTTGCAGGCGTCCATAGGCTACGGTGACCACTTACCATCAGGTGGGCCGTGTGCTAGTTGGCCACCTTAGTTGTATAAAAAAAAACATTGGCTATCAAATGCAAAAAGAACCCTGAAATTAAAACGATTGAACAAAGAAACAAATAAACTCCTTAACTTTATTATATTAGTATTTATTATACTAATATTTTAAATGTGAATGTGAGTTTGTAGAGACCAGGGATGTTGCAGATGCAGATTTTTTGACAACCGCAGATGCGGATGCAGATTCAGATATTTGGAATTTCAAATCCGCGGATGCGAATACGGATGCGGATGTCCAAATCAATGCGGAAGCTCCGCAATTATAAATGCGGATGTTGATGAAAATTGTTCATCTTATTTAATAAAAAGTATCTACTATCACCGTCTTCGCAGGTTCAAGCCTGTTTTGCAAAGGTTCATAAATTAAACACGTTTTACTGAACAACTGATTTCTTTCTTATACCTACGTAGTACGTAACCTACGCTATATCTAGATCTGCATTAACATCCGCATTGATTATTGTGTATGCGGATGCAGATGTCCAAATCGATGCGGAAGCTCCGCAATTGCGGAATATTCACAACATCCCTGGTCTCTACCCTATGTCTTTACATAGGGTACCTTTTATTCAGAAAAAATAACTGTAACCAACCTAACTTACATTTAAGCCAACAAAGTCGTGGGCAAAATTCAGTAGATTATAATTTAATTCAATCAAAAGTCGACTTTGTTTGTTCACCGAAAGAGAATGTGGTGACTGCAATGAAATAGTTTACTTAGTTTGTTTACCGAACGGATTTCGGTGATACTAAATTGTTTAACACATCTAATTTCATTATTTATCTATGTGGTCTTCAGTTTAGTCTGTAAGTTTACATTAGCCCTTTCAATTTTCACCTTTATACATATACCATTCTAAAAAAGGGTAGAAGATAAACTTGAAATTCACGTGAAATACTAATAATTCAAAGCGTGGAGGCTTATAATCCAACCGCGTGAATCAAAGTTAGCGTGTAAGCAATATAATTTGTCTGCCACATTCCTTGCAACCTCTTTCAATCTAAGCTGTATTTGCCGTTTGGCTGATTTCTAAACATAAATATTTAGATTCAAAGAGGTAACGAAGGATATGACAGAAAAGTTGTATAGCTTCTGGTAGATGTTTAAATTAAAACTAAAGTGAAATATAAATCTTTACATATTAATATTCGATTTATATCAACTTCTGTATACGAAGACATTTATATTTTACTTTAATTAACATCTTTGAAAATTGAAAGTAATTAAAATATGATGACAGACACAATTTTCAATTCTACCTGGATTCATTAAATTTCATTAAGGCAGTACAGCAAATAAATATAAATACTTATATATTACACATATGTATATGTGCAATCCTATGAAAAAAGTAATTTCAATATTAGCAAATTGCATGATGCTGTAACTGAATGTCAATAAATTCGCTGTCATTTTAATTTAAATAAAATTGTTAATTTTATAAATTATTTTTTACTTAATTTGATGATGGTTTGATAGATTCTGATATTAATTTGTCATTCATTGTTCATACTGACATGGTTTACGTATGCGGCGGACGCTTCTTTTATATTCGAATAATTATCTAGACGTTTCGAATTATTGGATTATCTTAAAGGTACGAATTGTTCAATAAGCGCACATTACTACCTTGCATAAGAGAGATTATAAAGGCGTACCATACCATACCAAAAATATCTACCTATTAACTTACATTCAGGAACAATAAATAAACGACCGTAACAAAACTATAACACAGACAGATTTAAAAAGATAATTACTTTTTGACTACCCACATATTTTTGCAGCAGTCTTGCAAAACATTTCTACCCTAAATGCAAGCGTATGTTGCAACAGTAGACACAACACGATTATAGCCGGTCGTGAGTAATTATCTCGTAATACCCCACGCGTTTGCCAATATTATCATGCTGCAATTTCCAATTTACCTGCCAAGCATATATTGCTTGTTGTGGTATTACCCTTGCTACCTAAGTGTGCGGCCACAGGGGACGGAATGACGCCATTCCACTGTGATTCCGAACTGGCATTAATTCATATTTCATAAATTAATGTTTCATATTAAAGTGCCATTTAATATATGATACTCAATAATACAGATAATATCTTATTCAGATAACATCACATATATGATTTCTAGTGTAACCGCTGAGGCAAAGCTTAAATTCAAAGTGGGCTAGCACCAAATATCTCAGCGTAGTCTGCTCTTGAATAAGTACAGGCAAAAAATTACGGCTAGTGAATATTTTTAACTTAGAAACTGGAATTGAACGTGATATCGGCAAACACTGCCGACGTTGCATCAGCTATATGCTTAAAATCATTATTTTTATGAGCTAGTCGAAGTGCCACTAAAGTCATCTATTGAACATTTTAAGAAACTATACGATCAGTTAGTCACATTTCCTAAAGAGTATAGGTATATAATTATTGATGAATGTTGCCCAAATGTCAAGCCCCTTTTAAAGCTATTAGCTCGTGCAACAAATGTTCGTACGGAGTTGAAACGAAAACGTATAAACGTACCCTAACGTAAATTAGATTAACAATGTATCCAATTTCTCTTAGGCCATTATCAAAGACGTACGCAAGATCCTTGTCCTCTTAAATTACATAAACAACAGTTGGCCTGGTTTACCAACCGCATTCGGAGATCGCCAATTTGGCACAAAGTGTTAATAGGCCAATTACTGTCCGGGTCGAGCTCTGGACGGTATTAAACTAATAACTCATGGAGATCGAAGCCGATGCATAATCGGACAATTGGCGATTTGGAATTGCTTCGGTGACTTTGTGAACTGAAGCTGGATGGTAATTACTAGTATTAAAGTTCCAAGGCTGTTGGAAAAGTGGAATAGTTTCTCTCTGAAGGTTATTAGAGAAAGGTTAATTTTAACATTCAAGGTTTTCCTTTTAGCCATTTACCCAGTATAATTGTAAGTTTACAGATTATTACCAACACGAAATTTTTTGTCTCGTGTGGAATTCGATCCCACGATATTCAGTGTAGTAGCAGTGGCGAAGCGTGTCCACTTAAAACGCTCCGCTATCCATGCAAATGTTTATGAAACGATTTTAAGAATGTTCTCAAAGGTATTTGGATGATAGTTTACAGTAGGCATAAAATTTAATGTCACTTTTTTGGTTTTTACGTGGAGGAAAACAAAAAATACCAGATATATTTTACTGTTATTAGACGTCCATTGTAGCAAAAAAGAATATAATCAACTCTTTATCATGCTGATAGTAACTGATAACCGTATTGTGACCACTTGCTAGGTCAGTTAAAAATAATAAAATATAAGACGAAAGGATAGGACGGTAGAAGTAGGTAGCAGTGCCACCGGCAAAGCCTAGTAAGAGTCTTAGTACTCTTACGCTGGTTTTCTCTAACTTGGTAGTACTTAGTGAACAGATTATATTGTACTTTTACCAAATAATGTACAAACCTAGGTCTGTGTATAAATATACAGAACTTGAATAAATGTGCGAAGATTTAACGCCAAACGCTTCGCGCAGTAGCTAATAGCGATGAAAGCTACTGCATCATTCGTGCCTTCGGCGCCGATGTAAGAAAGACGTCTCATTCAATTCGACTATGAAACACAAGCTGTTCTCAGAATTGTACGAACTCAGCAAAAGCAAGATAATACATAAATTACAATATATAACGAACAATGATCGTAGATAGCAAGCTAAAACAAATATTGTTGGTAACTTTAGAATTCGGGGCATCAAAACATCGGGTTTCGTACTCGCTCGTGTTGATTTAGTCGAGATCGAAAGGAATAGACATTGCGTGTATGTTCAACATGTTTTATTTTACTCTGTTTTCATGTTTTATTATTATACTATTCGCTTGAATGCCTCGATAGTCATGGCATACCTTCGCGGTTGTGTTTTCGTGCGAGCATGAGTTCCTGTATCGGGAAGAGTGTTATAGAATTTGACTGTTACGATTTTTTGAAGTACCAAGTGCCTATTTTGATGTTGTACATTATTTTACACACAAGAGCAAAGCAATCAAAATATATCTTTCTTTAATAAAAATTTGGATAGAGGTATACAGTCACAGTCACAGTCGCAGTCCCCCAACACAAGCATTAATTGCTTAAAAGTAGACTCCAAGCACTAAACTAATGTATGTATTTGAGCCACAATAAATAAGTATTTTTTTTATTATATTATTAAAAAGGTGGGCTGTAATGGGAATATCTCATTATCTCCTTCGGACAGTTGCATTTGTATGCGGTTACGTCACAGTTTTTATCGTGCATCCTGTTTTTGTCATTTGTTATTTACCCCATTTACCAGATTTGAAACGCGACTACCATTTTTGTTTTTAAGTACATTTCAAAAATACTTTTGTTTTAGTGTTTCCATAATGTAACTGTATGACTTAAATAATAA
This sequence comes from Catocala fraxini, assembly GCA_930367265.1. Classification (NCBI taxonomy): domain Eukaryota; kingdom Metazoa; phylum Arthropoda; class Insecta; order Lepidoptera; family Erebidae; genus Catocala; species Catocala fraxini. Next base: position 7,005,006 of record OV884044.1, on the reverse strand, counting down.
AAAAATGTTAGTCAGCTATCCTATAACGGCTGACTAGTGTCAACAATGTGTCTAGCAACTAGTAATTGGCTTAGCCTCTTTTACTTGGGTTCTATAAACGTAGCAGGCGATACGTGGATATAATATACCTCTGCCTGTCTTTCCGAAGATATACAGGGGAGAGTCTATATGTATGTATGACAAATTGGAAGTATTAAAACTCAGTTACTCGTAATCACGTCATTTAGACAACAAGTATCTAGTATGACCAACATTTATTTTCATGGAATATTTATTTAACTTTTTGCGAGACATACAATCGACTATATTAAACTGTGTTTCTGCATCTCCATTAAAATACACGTTCTCTTTGCTTATTTTAAACCTAAACAGAATATCTAATCATTCTTGAACATTTTTCTTATGAGTTTGATTTATTCAGTGGCATGTCTTGGTTTTAGAATAACGCGAAGCTAACATTTATATTTTTATTGTAATCTAGTGGATTTGATACACGTAATCTTAATAGAAAAACATACCGCAGTGCCACCTAGTGGGTCAAACTGTCAACCCGAATAATCCAGGAACTCGATCAAACACTTACAAAATATTTAATTATAATCAGTCCATCCGTTTCGAAGGAATTAGTTAATAGAGAAGAGTTATATACATGTATAAAGATGGAGTAAGTTCCAATTTACTCCTCAATTTAACGGAAAGTCAGCAGCCACAAGTCCGATTTTAAGTCAACTCTCTGGCTTTTATGTGCATATTCAATAGTCAATTATTAGGTATATCGATTGCTTTAACAGTATAGGAATACATCGTAAGGAAACATGCATGTCTAAAAGTTCTACATATTGCTATTGAATTGTTTTTGAAGTCTGCCATCCCGCATTGGGTTAGCGTCATGCCCAGTTGTGAGACAGTTTATATTATATAAAGCTGATGTTATTATTATTTATAATACAGTTTTCTGAGTGTTTCTTCATCAATAGTATGAAATTCGCTGTAATTTTAACTCAATTCAATCTGCTGTTTACTTGCTTAAGTGACTCACTGACGGCTAGGAAAAATAGTGTTTTAATAAAATCTGCTATTCTAGAAATTGGCTAATTAATATTCCTTCAAATAGGTATACAAATAGCCAGTAATAATATACTCTTTATTAATTAAATCCAAACTGGTAATGCAATTAAATTAATTCTAAATTTAAGAGTAACAGCTTCATCTTATTTTGGCATTTCTTGTAAATTTCTTACTAAATTACCACACAGATATTAAATTTTAGATATAAATTGACTCATTCAATTATTATAGTTGAGTTTCCAGTGACTTCACAATGAGACATGCGTCAGCGAGAAACTTAACAGAACCGAAAGTAATTGAATGAGAAATCGAAATTTATATCTCGGGTTCTGCATATTTATTGTTAAGACTGCGCCGAGCGTAAGACAGATAATGACAGAGCTCGTACGACGCATATACAAATCGGTACGCGGCCGCCATAGTAAAATTGTATGGAGGATTTGAAGTGGTTTTTGATAAATATGTATCTTTATTGTCAACCAAAAACTTGAATATTTGGGACGGACAAATTGTAACATAACTATTTATGTTTCGTTTAAGCTGTAAAATAGGATAGATTTCTACTGTTATAATCTAAAAATGCAAATTTACGTAATTTTGTGGCCGAAACTATTAATTCTTTTAAGTTTTTCACACGGAGTAATCGTAAACACATTCATTGTTATGGTAAATGTATATTTTATATTTGTATTAAACATAAAGTGTTGATTTTATTCAGTTAACTTTGACCGCCTGTTTTGGCACATTTCGCTCGGCGCAGTCTTAAAGGATAAAAAACAAAATAAAATATCTGTATTAATTAAGTCACAAAGTACAACTTAAACTGATCTACTAATTTACATTTGTCTGTTGCCTAATGAGAAAAACGGTCAATTAACTTACGGCCACTGCAAATGATGCTGATTTATAAGCACATGTTATATGAGTAAATGACGTAATAGAGATATGCCAGAAATGTTCTAACAGGAACCCGTAGTACCTGTCTACCCCTCCGGAAAATGAGCATTATTGCGGGGTCTATGTACGTATCTTTATGTTTGACGACCTTTATTACAAAGTTCGATCTTATTTAAAGTATTTAGTAACTATGTTTTGCATATCATTTCTAAATAGCGTATCTTTGTAAGTTGCAACTTTAGAACTATCAATCAATATCAATTTACTTAAGTCTACGTCTTCTCATATCGCATCATTATTTCTTTAACTTAGAGTTGTTAACGCGCGAGTAACTGTACAGATGCCGTACTGGTTCAAGTTATCGACTCACCAGTGGTACTACGCTAAGTTTTGTGGATTGGTTTGACACAGGACAAACATTTGTGTCGTTCACAAATAGTTATCCAGAGTCTGGATATCCTTTGTGTCCGTTGTTTGAATATTTGTAAAAGTCTCTTTGATACAAGTTATAATACTAGTGCAGTATTGTTCAAGAAGTTGTTATCCCTAGCATAGCAAACGATTACGGGCTCCGACCATATGCGTGTTTTCCACCTAAACCATATAAAAAATCTAGTTCATATTTACGAACACTATGATTAATCCATAAACTCATACAGCTGAACCCTAACACTAGCTTTTGATAAAATCCATTTGGTATTCATTCTCAGTATTGCGAATACTTGAAAAAGATTTCTGAATATAAAATAGCCTTTCATTGTACGACATCAGTGTTTGAATGATGAAGTTAGCACAAGTGCTTTGAGATCGTCGTGATGAATGCTAACTGACCTTTTTGATGTCAGATGCATTAAAAATATAGTTTCAGCTGTTCGAAGTTCAATCAGCAAAGTTGCGAGTTATGTTAATGGCCGCATATAAAAAATATACGGCTGTATTTTTAAAAATCGAAATGCATTCAATGTTTAATGTATTTGAATTTTTATATTTCGAAGTGCCGCTCTAGTGAAACTGAATGGGGTGGCACATAATAAGTAGCAAAAAAGTAAAATACATATCTTTTATTAATTACTTCTATCTATAAGTACATTTCTCATGTAAATACAATACAATTTAAAATTTCGACATTTTCGTTAGTTTCAACTGATTCCAAAGAAACCAGGACGTGCCATTAGTTCAGTCAGCTGTTCATTCAAAAATGATAATCACAGTATCTTTAAATATCGATCATGTTATCAGTTTGGTAAATGGCTATCTATTTGACATTCCGTCAATTATATAGGTGTGTTGGATGTGACCTTATTCATGGAGGCAAATATACGGTCTTTATTCTCTGTATTTTCTGGTTTAGGCGCAAGGCACATGAGTGTTCTTCAGCAGAAAGATAGAAATAAACTTCTTTATTCTGACATATACAAGGAAACTTACGTAAAAGCATATTAAAACGTTGGGCTTTTTATCTATATTATTTGGTTTTTTATCTATATTTTACTGAAACGCCGTATTTTCCCGGCTGACATACAATTTATAGAATATATTATCAATTATTTTTGTAATAAAAAATATGGTTTGGCTTTGCATTTTCTACCTATATACAAACTATTTAGAGTTTGAATAGCTATTGATAAGTTAGATTGAACAGTTTGACTGACATTATGAAAAGGCCCCTTTTAAAAAGGCAACTTTCTTGAATTAAGTTTCATGCTACATGTGTCTTACTTGGTAAGACAAACAAGGGCAGCACGACACTTGCTTTTACCTTAACTCCAAAGGCCATTAAATAATTGTCACAACGCGATGCAGCGTGGTTAGTTACTAATACGTGCGTTTGCTAGCTAAACAATTAGGCTATACATATGTGTATGCTATATTGGTAGAAGGTTAATATTATATACATTTTAATATACTACACATAAACATGCGTAGTATACAAGGCGACTAAAAAAACCACTGTAACATATAATATATAACGCTATTCATGCAATCAACTTTTGAATATGTACTTAACTTCAGAAATGCCTTAGGGTCGAATTCGTGACCTCAGCAGTCCAAAGGTCTTCTAGGCTATCGCTGCTATGAATAAGCAAAATTGAATCTAATGAAATAGTTTTAGCACAATATTTACTTACAAAGATTTGCGCTCTTATTACTATTTATGCCTTGCTATTTGATGTGTCAATAGATAGATGAAGGTGGTGACTGGTGAATAAACTATATACTAAATATTACATTCATACAACTTACGTTTTTTGAAATTTGATGGTCTGATGAAATTTGGTAATATATTTAAAACAGCAATAACTCGCTCAAAATACAGTTGACGAAATTTGGATATAACAATTTCGTCCACTAAAATTTCAGAAATATAAATTAGCAAAATACATCATTACATCATAAATTTTATTATAATCACTTTTATACTTTCGCATTGCATTATTTATACAACGGAAATCGGGAATTGACACAATCATGTATTTACATACCCTTTTAAAAGGCTACGTAGTCCTTGCTGTAACATAGCCCGGTAATGCACGTCGATGTGCGTCATATTATTTTATACAAACATAAGTGTATTTTCATTCAATTTCATCACATTTCTCATATACGCCCGTCGGTTCAAGGTGCTCTTAACCTGGCCTTTGTCCAGAACGCCTCCGATCTGATCAAGAAACGTTCGCCTAGGTCTTCCTCTTGCGACTGTTCCATTCACACTAGCCTTATAAACTTTCTTAGTCAGTCTTTCCTCGTCCATTCTTTCTACATGCCCAAACCAGCTTAACATACCCTTTTCTATTCTTGTCACTATATCCACTTTCATGCCGCATCTCTCTTTAATCACACTATTCCTTATTCTATCTTTCAGAGTCACACCACATATATTTCTCAGCGCTCTCATTTCTACAGCATTTATTCTGCTCTCATGCTTCTTTTGCCATACCCAACTTTCACTTCCATACATAAGTGTGGGCACTAATAGTCCTCTATGAACAGCCAAACGTGCCTTTTCGGAAACATTTCGACTGTTCATAAAAGCGCGTAGAGCTCCATTCACTTTGTTTCCCGCAATCGTTCTTCTTTCAATATATCCCTCATGTTTGCCATCCCTTGTAAACAAAGTACCCAAATATACAAACTCTCTCACTTGCTCCACTTTCTCTCCATTAATCATAATATTACACATCGTCACGCACTCTTCCTTTTCAAATACCATTACTTTCGTCTTGCTTTCATTTATTTTCATTCCTTTACTCTCAAAAGCACCATGCATAATAGTTACCATCGCCTGCAACTCTTCTGCTGATGACGCAATGAATGAATGGTGAATGAAGCCAGAGAAGTGTGTCAGGATCGTAGCAAATGGAAATCCGTAGTCTCTGCCTACACCTCTGGGAAACAGGCGTGAATCTATGTATGTATGTATGTATATGGTTATAAAATAAATTTTGAAGTAGTTTTACTTGGCGATATATTTATAACTAAGTCTGAAATTGTTTGTTAAGTGTATTTTATTTTATATATTTTTAATGACAACTTGCGATGGACGAATAATTATTTATCCCAAGGTATTTTACAAACATTTAAGCAACGGGCACAAAGAACACCCGTTCCCAAATAAACTACTAGCGGATCACCCATTTTTTTGTCGCGTGTCTAACCCACAAAATTTTCGAAATTATGTGCGTATTGATTGACAATTATCGCCTGCTCCGTGCCTCGGAGAGCACGTTAAGCCGTCGGTCCCGGTTGCCATGAACATCTATGGCAATCTTTATTGGGAGAGTGTCGACACAAAAGATCCCACTGGGTCGAAGTGTCGCCGGTTTGCACTGACTGACCCCCACATAAGATAAGATAAGATACCCCAGTAATTGACATCTTATCCCTATCCGAACCCAGATTACGTAACTGGTTATTTAAATATTCATGATAAAAACCTGATGCATTACAATTAAATTTTCATGTTATTGAGATTATGCTATTATGTCTTCTCGGAGTATTATGTTACATCTTGTGTTTGTAAAAATATTATTATTGTTCTCTGGGCATGGGCTCTGGCTCTGGGCTTTTTTTTATACTACTGAGGTGGCGAACAAGCATACTGCCCATCTGACGGTAAGTGGTCACAGTAGCCTATGGACGCCTGCAACACCAGAGGCATCACTTGCGCGTTTCGACCCTTTAGGAAAAGAAGTGGGAAGGAGAAGGAGCGGGTAGGAGTAAAGAGGGTGATTGGTACTCTCACTTATCGAACGAAACACAACAGTAGGAATACTGCTATTTCACGTGGATATTCTGTGAGAGGGTAGTCCTTACCCGGTCGAGCCGGCCCAATCATGCTGGAATCAGCGAGGCTCTACTACTCTGAAATTCATATTCACTGTGTATTCTAACCTGGAACCATGTCATACAAATTGTTTCTTTATTGATCCTGTTGATATGTAGGCTTTAGGTCAAAATAAATGTTTTAATTAACAAGGCTCTCAAATCAATACCAACATACTATATGTCCAAACAAATCGCTCACTAGTGACGTCATTATTTAAAACTATGCACCATGTTTGTATTGTAACAATAATCGAACAAATAAATCAAACTAAACGGTAGTGCATCGTCGAGCCGCGAGTTTGATAAATCTGGCTATTAATCAACAGAGCTATGTGCACTCTGAGTTATTGCTACAACAATATTATGTTTCAAATGTTTCAAGCCCGGTGCTGTTTCAGTTTCGTGTTGCAAGTTATTGTTTTCTTCGTAGCTTTTAATGCAATCGCCACCTGTTATTTATAAGTGTAACGCTGATGATTGAAACCCGTGTTTGTCTAAATTGTTTTTTAGCTTATGTTGATGGCGCAGCAGTATTAAATATGAACGCTGCTATAAAGCCTCACGTTCGATTCCGAGGTTGTGGCAGAATCGAGTTGTGTATGGACTTGGACTAGGATAAAAAGCAAGTGACTAGGGTATATGACCTCGATTTCTTAAACCTCCCATGATCTCTGTCCCATTCCTGCTATAAGTATCACACTCGTTTTCCTCTCTTCGGTCTGGTTGTAAAGTATTATATAACTTAACAGTATCCCAACTACATGTTGGTCACAAGTAAGATACTGCACAATACACATATTATACTACATACTTCACAATCCTCAAAATATAACCAAATTTTAACAAGAAAGGGCAAATTGTTCTAAAATAAGACTTCTACTCTAAAATCTATCTGTCATTCCAAGGACTGAAAATGTACCTAAGAACGTGTGTCAAAAACTTACATGCTCCCAAAGCAATCACTCACTTTTTATGCTGTAACACGACTGTTATAGCTTCGCACCCGATTACTTCAACATTAAACTCTCGAATGTGCTCTTAGAACAAATTTACTTAGTGTAACATATTCGACTAAGATTTATTGGAAATTACGTAGATAACGTGGCGATCAAACTCTAAATCATTGGAACCTTAGGCGCTTTACGTTTGTAAGCCTAGCATCCAATACAAGCTGGAATATATCGCATGAAATATTTAACGTATGTGCTACTGTCAAGTAACTTTTTTTAGTGTGTCGACTTGGTAAGAGTCGAAGAGAGAAAGAGAGCCGATCCGCATGGAGAGCTTTGGTGGAGGCTTATGTCCAATAGTGGACGTCTTTCGGCTGAGTCTAAAAACTTTAGTCATACACACGTCTAGCACCGCTTCGCCTCGAGACAAATGTGATTGAATTGGACCTTCTGTGCTAAGCTTGTGTGCGTAGAAATACTGTCTTATACTCGTCACGGCTATATTTTTTTGCGTGCGGATACCTTATTATAATATATTACAAAGAGCAAGTTTGTATATGCACGAATAGCATTCTTAAATTGTACTAGCTTTAAACGGCCGCAACTCGGTGACTCTATTGCCTCTTAACTAATTGTGAATTTTGACTGACTTCATATTAAATAACTGACTACGAATAATTCCAGCGTCGCAGTAGCCCTACAAATATTAAAAAAACGGACACAGTGAACATCCAGACTCGGCAAAACTGTTTGTGGATCACAACATTGATTTTCTCAAGTGGGGATTGAACCCACATCACTCGGTATTGTGGTAATGGTGAGGCGACCACTTAAACCACCATATTATCAAAGACTGACGACGTGTCGTATTATTTTGTACAATAGATGTATCAAAGTAAAGTTAAGGAGTTGATTCTGTTCGGGATAAGAAATAAATAAACCGTGATTGAGTTGTCACAACCATGTAGGGTAAAAAAGATTGTCCCCATTCAAATTGTGGGGAAGGTGTATGTAAAATATGTGAGCCCAATTCCTGTTTTGAATTCGAAGTGTTTGAGGAAAATTGTGTGTGCCAAATTCAATTTGTAATCCCCCGCGTCAAAAGTATTGTCAAATTGAAAGTTAGATTTTATATTGACGTGTGTGCGTGTAACAGTATGTTATGCTGGAGTCGATGAATAGAGGCTAATAAGTATGGCAACTCTCATATTTTTATTCAATTTAAATGTAAGTTTCTTGTTTAACTTTAACATTGTTTATTTTAGGCGTTCTTACGCAATGTTTACATCTTCACGAGTTTAGAAATTGATACACAGCGGTGTTTTAAAACCTGTACTTGTACTAACTTATTATACGTGAAGAAGGCAGGCTTTCTTTAATTCTAGCTTTACAAGCCGAAGTGTGAATAAGTATATCTTAAGGCTGATCTTTGTAACTTTTTCGCAATGTGAGCTATTGTTATGACGTCAAATGACTAATAATAAAAAGTAACTAGTATCACTGGCCGAAATGTTACTAACTAGGCAAATTATAGATGTTGTTTGAAAGTTGTAGTGCCTAAAAATACATTGCCGAAATAAAAATGAATATGTATATTTTGTTGACATTGCGTCATGTTTATGATTTAATAATTTAGAATAAGCTGTAATACGTACGTAGTAAAGGCTAATAATGGCCATTTAATTTTCTCTTAATTTCACCCTTTCATTTTACCTCTTTGAATAGAAACGGATCCTCTAAACACACAATGAAACAAAACTGTAAAGTATAAATGAATTTTCACTCGAATGAAAATTCACCCGAGTGATCTGCCTGATAGCTCAGCTAAGCCATTTAATCTAGGTATTGTTCAGCATAAATAAAATAATAAAGTCATAAACATAACACAGAGGCTTTTGTCAAAACATTACGTGGTCTGATATTAAGTTATGAACATATTTTTGTATATTTTTAAGGCCCTCGAAATGCTTTTATTATCGTTACATATTACCCATGGGGGAATATTTGAGACAGTTACGGCCAAAGACCTCGACATTCAGAGGTCAAAACTCGCGTTTTAAGCAAAATTTTACTTAAGTTAGACCCAATCTGGGCGTTCTGCCAAGTAGGCAATTTTCTGCCCCAAGTAAACTAGAAAATTAGTTTTCTGAATAATTGTTTTGCGTAACATTTAACTCAATTTATATGCCGATGTGTCGAAGGGTCTTAATTTAGTTGGTTCGGACTTAAGGTTTCATGAATCAAGGTTCTTTATTAATGAAGCAAGATATTTGATCAATGGAATTGTGTTTTATTTGTAACATTTAATTTATAGAATGTGAGTGTTTTAATTGACAGAAGTTTAAATATCATCATCATCATCATCATATCAGCCTATTGCAGTCTAATGCTGGACATAAGCCTCCCCCAGGGTGCGCCACAAGGCCCGATCTCCCGTTTTCGCCATCCAGTCACCTCCAGCCACCTTTTTCCACCAGTTTAAATATACAGACAATAAAATGTTATGCCTATTGTACCCTTAGCCAGTAATTTAATCGTATTATTATCAGCATTAAAAATCGCGCTTAAAATGTTATGATTTTAATACACTGCCTCGGTAGAGGAGCGCTGGTATTCATTAGCGTGCTTCCTGTACAAAAGGTTCGGATTTGATTTCTAGGTCTGACGAAAACAAAGCCTGGTATCAGTAGATGGCAATAGGTTATTTTATTTATTTAACCTAGTTAATATGATATGGAATGCTGGCCTATGTTTGTCAGAAAGTACTGAGAAAGTTGGCAGTTGGCTAACTTTTTATCACAATTCAAAGATAGTAATACTGCCATCCTTCTCAGTACATTATATAAAGCTATACTTGGAATTTGAATAATTGCTTAAATCGGCATAATGTGATCCTTTTTTAATATAAAAGCGTGGTACTAAGAAACATAAAATATTTTATCTAACCTTACAATGATGAATCTTTTTATCGAAAACTGCATACCAGTCAGCTTGCAGTCGCAAAACAAGGTAGCACCATAATATCTGTCGCTTCAATGCTTCTCGATGCGAAATCTTGGGCAGTCAAGCGAAACTAACCCAAAGATAACATAATAATAATAAAATAATAATGTCCTCCAGACCGAATTTCGGCCACGGCGGCCAGTCTTAACAGAGACTGGCCATCTGCGCAGGAGATATTATAGTGCACAAGTGTGTGCGCAAACACAAGTGCACTCTCTGTTCCTTAACTCTCATGATCCGATGGGACGGCAATCCGACACGACCGGAGAGAGATCAGGCGCAGGACCAACGGCTTTACGTGCTTTCCGAGGCACGGGGGTGTTTGACACCGCCAACTTTCTAACCCCGGGCTGCTATTGAGATTTCTTTACAGAAAAACCCAATAACTTTTTGTTGGCCCGACCCGGCCCGATCTCGGGTTAACATAATATACTTTACTTCGATGCATAGCCAATATAAACCGCCTTTTCTATGGTATAAAGGAACTCTTGTTTACATCGCTCGATCATGATTATCAGAACGCGACGAATGGTCACGACTGCGGTGGTCGTAAATTGGATTACTGGCTATCTTTTGTTTTATATAAGATGGGAATACCGTTCTGTAACCCTGGCACATATTGCTTACTTTGAAATGGTGGGTATAAATAATGTTTAGATGAAAATCAACTATTTGGTGTCAAACACCTGCAATTTTAGTTCAGCAGTGAGCAATTTCTATAATAAAGGTTTGGCAATCCATTCAGTTTGTTTAAAGTTTTGCATGTATACAAAATTATTATATCTATTATTGAGATGCAAAGTCGCCACTGTCCACCGTGTTTTAGTTCAATTGAGGCAAAAATACTGCCTGCGTATGCATAATGGACCAACTTAGAGTTCAAATGTGGAAAAGGGAGTCCAATTATATTACATTACATTACTGCCTGCGTATTTATTCCATAACCGATTTTCATATTCAAAGCATCATAGAAAGCCAAAAAATTGTGGTAACTTTGGTAATTATGAACCACAAAGAGCAACAAAATATCATCCTGTTGAAACATACTAACACTGTGGACAGTGGCATTTTTGCTTTTATACCCCTCATATAGAATGACTATGAATGTTGATTTTAATTAAATTATTTTTTATACATTTGTTCGTATGTGCGGTACTTTAAGTACCTCTACAAGTTCGGCTAGCACATAAACGTTAGGAAAATAAATACATATGTTCTTAATTAGTCGAATTTTTTAAATTATGCAATAAATATTTTATCATCAAATAGTTGACCAAAGAGATTGAGACAACGAACATCTTAATCACCCCGTAAAAATAGCTGCTGAAAAGCAACTGAAACGTCAGGGAAAGTTTACACTTAAATCTAAATAGTTTTATAATTCTAATAGCTTAAATAATTGTAATGTTTAACAGTAATAGTGTTATAGATTTAAAATAATGTTATAAAAGGGTTAAATAAACAAAGTGATAAAATTCGTAAAGTTGTTGTCTAAATTGTTGTCAAAAAACTTAATTGCTGAATCACTAGCTTTTGCTCGCGGCTTCGCTCGCGTAAAGTACGTTAGGTTTTGTTAGTAACAGTACAATTTTTCAAATAAAATATTGCCTACGTTTAAGTAGTTTTCTTGTGGTGATAGACTTTTTTAAATCGGTTGAGTAGTTTTTCAGTTAAACCCTTACAAACAAACAAACAAAAAATTAAATCTTTCCTCTTTATAATATTAGTAAGTATAGATAAGTACCTTACTCTTTGTCGTCTCATCTCTAATAGCCAATCTAATAATCAATAATAATGACACTGCTCTAGAATCGTAGTAAGATATTTTCGGCCAAATAGAACTATTTGAAAAATGCAACATCATTAACAGACAATATACAGGACCATAAACGAAGTACCTGTAGTTGAAAGTTTGACAAAGTCGTACTTTTATAAAATCTTTGACTTTTTAATTTTTACATAAATGTCATATTTTTTTTTTACCGTATTTTAATGTTCCTTTCCTAAGGAATCGCCCGTTACAATTTGATTCACATATTCTGGAACAACCTGTATATTCCATCTTCGCATGAGCGCGCCGAACCTTATGTGAAAATGGTTTAAGTAATGGGACGATTGACATCGCATGAGTAACTGCTCTTAACAACGCCGTATCTCTCTCTTCGGTGTGTTTCAATAGAATAACAGAGAATATGATCTTAATTTCAGATAGTTCAGTGTGTAAATGTTTATAATGTTATCGATAGTAACAAACATTACAATAGATATATGGTGATTTTCTTTTTATTATTTAATTTAGAGAACATATAATTTGAGAATAGGGTTTTGAATTTAGATCGTCTATGGATTGAGTGTGAGAGATTATGCTTTTTTAGAAGCAACACGGGCAATTGTGCATCGCTCGTCACAAAAGAATTACATTAAATAATAATAATAATAATAATAAAAATGTTTATTTCTTCACTTAAGGATATAACTATGTTAGGTTTGGAGTCACCTTTTAAGCAAAGATTTGCTTGTATTAGGTGGATCCGCTCCTCCAGTTTACAATCATTCTACAGATGTGTGAGAAATAAGCAAAAAGCAAAAGCAAAAAGATTAATTTAAGACTTATTAACATTTTATAATTCTTATATCAGTAAGGGAGCATACTGGGTGTAGAATATGTTGTGTGTGTATGTGTGTGGGTTCATTTGTGTGTAAGTGTATGTTTGTGTAGGTGTCGGGATGTAGTGGGTGGGCATGTGTGTGAGATATGTGGTATGTGTAGCGCGAGGATGTGTGGGTGTGGTGTGTATATGTGTATAAATTATATGTGTTTCTTAGTTATGTGATCTTGTGTAGGATATCTTCGGTTTCTTCGTAACTTTTACTCTTGAGCCATTCAGTTAGTGTTTTTTTACAGTCGTGGTAAGTCATAGAGTAGATGGCACATTGTTCATTGAGAGCGTTATATATTCGGGAAGATTGCTTAATAAATTGTTTTGAAGCAAATGTAGTATTCACTGGATAATCTGCAGCTACTTTATTTTTCCTCCTAGAATGAGTCTTGGAAATAATGAAGGGAAGAGATTTGTGTTTTTTTAATGAAATCTGCAGGATACAGAGTTTCCTAACTGACAAAAGGTTTGAGGTTGAGTATAAACTTTCCGTAGGGAATCTAATCGGTTTAAAGTACATGACTTTTAGTAGAGCTCTCTGTGCCCTCTCCAGCTCCAAAAATTTTGTTTTAGACGCACCGCCCCAAATTGGCAAACAGTACGTCAGAATAGACTGACCCAGGGAGACATAAATTTGCCGGATAAGATCCTTAGCGGTCACGTGGCGAAGAGATTTGAACGTCCAAATTAATTTCCTAACTCTGTTCATTAATAGCTCTATGTGCAAGTGCCATGATAGCCTTTGATCAAGCATAACACCAAGGTATTTAGTACTGGATACTTTATTGATTTTTAAACAAGAGCAGGTGGTGTTAGTGGAGCTGGAGCAGGTATGGATTTTAATCTGAAGATCTTGTGATGGCTGGGTACGGTTAAATATGGAAAAGCAGATGTAATTTGTCTTTGAAATATTCAAAGTTAAAAGGTTCCGATCGAGCCAGGTAGCTATTGTAGTCAGACCACGTTCGGCGATGCGACCGACACTGTCCCATGTTTCTCCCGAGAAAACAATTGCTGTATCGTCAGCATAAGAGAATATGTGAGCACCTTCGATACTCATGTTACATAGGCTGTTTATATAAATGAGAAACAGCGGCGGCCCGAGCACACTACCTTGTCCTACTCCGTAAGTAACTATTTCTTCGGAACTAGTGACTGATCCTATTTTAACTACGTACCTGCGCTCACTCAGGTATTCCGTGAAAAGTTTAAGTGGTACTCCTCTTATACCGATGTCTTCTAGTCTTTGTAAAAGCGTGGGGACAGAGACTGTGTCGAAGGCTTTTTTGATGTCTAGAAAAACGGCTAGACACTTTTCTCGATTGTCCACTTTTTGAGTGACGATAGAGGTCAGCGCCAGAACCGCGTCTTCAGTAGACTTTCCCTGTCTAAAGCCAAACTGTGAAGGTGAAATTATTTTATGTTTTGTTAAATATGTACTTAATCGTTTATTTATTAATCTTTCGGCAATTTTAGACAGGGACGGGAGGACGGATATCGGCCTATAGTTAGACGGGTCAGCTCTGTCACCACACTTATGCACAGGTGTTATTACAGCTTGTTTCAGGGCCGTGGGAAAGCATCCTTGTTCAAAACATAGGTTAATAAGATGTGAAATTATTGGTGAAATAATGAACTTGGCAGATTTTAAAAAACTTACGGGGATTTTGTCCCAGCCAGTAGCACTGTCGGATTTTAGGCTCGTGATTACGGTTGCTACTTCTTCAGCGTCAGAGTTGAGCAGTACAAACGACGAGACCGGCGGGTTTGGAACGTCCGTAGGTATGTTGGGGTCGTTGTTAGCCTGTCTTTCAGGATTATTTATTATTTCGTCAGCAAGATTCTTTCCAACGGTTGAGAAGAATTTATTTACTTTATTCACCGACTCGAGTGGGGTAGCGGCTGATTCCAGTAATTCTGTGTTTTGTATCTTAGGTGGTTTTCGTTGGGAAATATTGTTTATTGTTTGCCATAGCTTTTTAGAGTTTTTATGTTTCTTATAAAGCTGTTCGCGATCGTATTTACGTTTTTGTTTCTTAATGGCGCTGTTGCAGTAGTTCCTGTATCTTCTATAAGTGATTTTTAGTATCTCATTATGAGGCTCTAGTTTTAACTTTTTTTGCATATTGTTACGGTTATGTATACAGCGCAACAAGCCTATGGTCATCCAAGGTTTGATTAATCTATTTTTAAGGGGGATTGTTATTATAAGTGTACCGGCAGTGAGACATTTTTGTAGTAAAGTTATTAAGTTATTTATTAGTATGTTAGGGTTAGTGAGGTCTAATAGGTCGTGAATGTTGCTACTTCTTAAGAGCTCGAGTGAATATTCGACGTTAATTGAGGTTTTAGTTTTAATAGATTTGTGTTTGTTCTTAAATTCTGACAGTTTCAGGAAAATCATAGAGTGATCGGTGATAGTTGTCTCGATAATTGCTATGAATGCTGATTTTTTATTAGGTCTAAGCTTGAGAATGAAATGATCTAGACAGCTTTTATCGCGAGTGGGATGCGTATGTCCAGGTAGTAGGCCGTGCATTGCTAACATGTTTAAATAATTAAGGCGATTCGATCTTTCGTATGATTGCTCTTCCTGCTTGTGTATTAAATTTATATTGATGTCACCCGTAATAATTACATTTTTATTTGAAGAGAGGGTAGCTAAGTGTTGAGATAAGGAGTTTATGAAATCATCTGCATTTGTCTTTGATGGAGAGCGATATATCCCTATGACTATGAGATCGGGTTTAATTTCAACCTGTAAACAAGAAGCGTGAGTTAATTTTATCTCTTTTATTTTAGAGATGTACCTGTTACTAACAAAGATGACGACACCGTCAGCTTTATTTAAATGCTTCGTGGTGTAGCCTGCCGAGTAGTTTTGTAATTGAGGAATATTTTTATTTGGGTTTAGCCTGCATTCACTTAAAACAATAAGGTCAGTGTTAAAATTTAGATCGGCTAGGTTCAGCTGTAAGTCTTTAAAGTTTAGGTAGATACTTCTGATATTTTGTGAGATAATCGTTAAATCGGAGTTTTTAATCTTTACAGTTGTACTAAAATTGCAAAGGGAAAAGTTTGATACTTGGGCTAATTCTATGTTATCTATTTCAGTGACTGTTTCCAGCGTTCTATCCATAAGTGTCCCTAACAGGGTTTAAGTACAATAAATTGTAGTCTTTTAGGGTTTTGAGTGTATGTGTTTTTATGCGTAATATATATAAAATGATCTGTATGAAAGGTTTAATAGTGTATGTTTTGATTGTGTGTGTGTGCGTTATAATTACAGACTTTGTACTCCTTAATATATATAGTAATATTACAATGATAACTAATTTTAACATGTTAATAGTAACCTTATAGCTAATAGAATTTAACAAATAACAGTAAGAGAGAGTATTATGTTTATATTTTATACATGCGACGTAGTGATCAGTTGGGACTAGTCATATTTGCTGCATAAGCTTAGTAACTTGTATTTCGCTCTTTATTATTATTTTTGGCGAGGCGTCATCTTTTTTGACGCAGACTTGGCCAAAGGAAGTCCAGCAATATTTGTAGGCTTTAGATTTAACTAGGTCGCGGGCGAGAAAATATAAGCGCGCACCCTTGGTGGTTAGCTGCTCGGATACGTAGATTGGGGTGTATTCATGAGTAGTGAATCCTAGATGTTTTGCGCATAATTTATCTTTATTTCCTCTGTTGTAAGTTCGGGCCGATTTCAATAAGTCACTTTTTAATATTGATGATGCTAGTTCGACGACAATCGGTCCGTTTTTTACGTCGCTGCGTTTGTTTGGGATTCGGAAAATGTCTTTGATTTCATTTTGTTTGATAGGGCATTTAGTCTCATTTGACAAATGTGTTACCATTTTTATTAAGTCACTTCTAGTTTCGTTTTCGATTTTTGGTACGTTTTTTATCTCTATCGTGGTTTTACGGCTTCTCCGCTGAAGATCTTCGATTTTGTCTTCTAGTAGGATTATGTACTCCTCATCCTTCTTAGCCTTTATTTCGATTACCTCAATCTTCTTCCTTAGCTCTTCATTTTGAGAGGTGAGAAAGGCCATAGAGCTTTCTATGCTAGTATTAGTTGTCTTAATTTCTAGTAATGTAGAAGAGATTTTTTTTATTTCCTCACTTTGTTTCGTGATCAACGATGATATGAGTGTTTTGACTTCTTCTTTGAAGTTGCTAAAGTCAGAGTCGTAGTCGTGTTCTCGCGGTCGCTTGTTCCGTTGTGAGACATAGTTGGGTGGAGTATGTTGATTATCAGTACACATGGCGATGTTTGACTCAGATAATGATTTGTTAAGTGACTGCTCCATTTCCAGTACCAGGGTATAATAACAGTATGTGGTGTACCAGTTGGTTGTGTCAGTCTCAAGAATTTACAGTTATCTCCGAATCCTTCTTTTGCTTTGTGTAGCTCAGTCCGGTACCAGGAGATAATAAGGTGTAGGAGTATGTTTTTTATGGTTTTATATACCAGTTACCCGGCGCATGCGCACACAATAGGAATCCAAATATGCACTGAGGCGAGTTGTATATTATTCAAAATATTAGTAGCACGGTGAGGTAGTAGGAGATAATAAACTATAGAAGTTTGTCAAGTACGCCAGTTGTCTTCATCTGCTTAGTTATTGTACTCCTAATCCTTTTCTTGTTCTGCGTAGCTCTTTCCGGTACTAGGAGATAATAAAGTGTAGGAGTGTACACATTTATCGCAATTCTCTATATCAGTTAGCGGCGCATGCACACAAAATAAGAATCAAATATATACAGTACTGAGGCGAGATTAATAATATTCAGAGTCTTTTGCGTGTCAAAAATATGAGTAGTACGATGAGGTACTAGGAGACTATAAACTGTAGAAGTTTGTCACGTACTCCGGCTGTCGTCGTCGTCGCTTAGTGACGTTTATTCTGGGGCGTAGCTCAACTTTTTACTTCTATCTCTTTCGTGCGCGTGCGCCCGTCAGCTATGTAATGGTGAGTCACAGTACCTTGTATTAGACGAATCAGTTGAGGTACCAGGGCACTATAAACACGCGCTGTTCGTTGATTCTTCGGCGCTCACGTACGCATGTGACTCTTCTTTGCAGCAAACCTCCTCTAACTTGATGCACTCCTATTTTTTTATGCGAATTATTAATTAGAAATTAAATTTTATTTTATATTAACTGTTAAAAAAGGGTTGTGGGCACGTCTACACCTTGAGGCGGTCCGGAGGAAGAGCAATTAAAATATTTGCTGTTTTACAGTGGATACAAATAACATGGTAAAGGCATTTGAATATCTGTGGATTTTATCTTTACTAATATTGAAAATGCGGTAGTGTGTCAGTTGTCCTTATTTCATGCCTGAATATCAATTTGTACAGAATACGGTTGTGGTCCGGCGCTTTCTGAAACATAAACTACTCTGTACAATAATCAAATAGAATCTAAAGTCTCAAATTTTGATTCTAAAAATTCAATACGTCGACACATGCGAAACCAAGAGAAAAACTAGCAAATTGTAAATACTACGAAACTGGTGTTTCTCCTTTCGAACATTTTTGGTAGTGATTGCTTTTAAAGCTTATTAAATATTTAATATGCACTTACTTTAATGTATCGATGTAATTACTGAATGCAAAACTACAAAACTTAAATCAAGTAATAATTTATGTCAATATCCATAACTAGCTATTTCCCGCAGGTTCACCTACGTTTATGTTTACTGCTGCTCTTGTAGCATGATTTTATATAAGTACATAGCCTATGTTAAGCCCAGGCTTAACATAGGCTATGTACTTATATTTGTGGTTATACTTTGTGTGTATATTAAATTTTTCATCATTGGAAAGCTACTTTATCCAGATAAAGTAGCTTTCCAATGATGAAAAATTTAAAATCGGGCCCGCAGTTTACTAATATACAAACATACAAACACAAAAACATTTCCTACCATATAATATTAGTATAGTAGTATTAACTAAGACACTGCTACAAATAGCGATGCGTTTCAGTGACAAGCGCAACATCGTGAAAGATAGCTAGAAGCATTACACATTAACTGTTTATACGTGCTGTTACCTCAATATTTTATATTTTCATTTCAGATCCCTTTCTATTTCCATCGACCTTGATCCATGAACAAAAATAAATCTTGTTGTTTCATGTCCAAACAACATAATATACTTAATAAGGGGATCTTGTACGTCCTTCGAAAAAGCCAACAGTTATCTTTACCAGAATTACATTGCAGAACAGATACCATGAACGCCACTTATTTTAACAAGTATTTTTCTTTTTATCAGCGTCTTAAATCCTCAAGAGCTTTGTCGTAACCATTTTAAATTACCTCATAAAGAAATAACAAGATGAAATATAGAGTATGTCTTTGACTTATAAAAACGTCGTAAATATTTCGCTTGCTTTTTGAATTATTTATGTTTTTTAATTTTGGGATGTTGTTTCAGATATCATGCTGGGTAAGGAAATTAGCAGTGCCTTTATTCTTTAAGTTGATAGCTTGTTCAATATCTGAGGAATGAAGAAAATCTGACTTTTTAATGATAGGTTATTATAAATATTACACGCCACAACAGTGTATCAAATAGCAATTTCCCTTTATGTAGAGAAATGGAATGCCTTTATTAAACTTTTAATCTCAATTATTATTTCCAACAGTGCAGTTAATTGAAAATTTTAAACGATTTCGGAGTACGACCTTGTTTACTTTGAGTTTAAATAAAATAACGAGAACATTACCAAAGTAATATAGTTTACATAAAATTAATTTTAAATAGGAAATTTTGAGACGGTTAATTTAATTTTAATATTAATGCAGAAATGTTCTTTTTGTCATTTAAATGACAGAAAGGAAATTTGTTGTACGTAAATTCTTTTGACTATTTGATTTATGAAACGGTAAAAACCGTTGAATCTTAAAACAGTCCAACACTCAGTGCCTAGCTTACTATTCATAAGTTAATCATTTCTTTAAGTTATAAATGATTTAGGTTATATTTAGTAAAAAAATTGTCCTCGATTTTTGTAAATTGTTCGAAGTACGATTAAGGACAGGAAAATCTAATACAATTATATTTTTGTATTAATATGTTTTTATCAAAATGTCAAGGAATCCTTTTGTAATAAATCTAACTACAGCTCAATTATTACGCGGGATCTGAATAATTAAAATATAAATGGTCTCTAAGAATACCGAGATGATGAGCAAATCTATAGATAATAATAATAATAATAATAATATTCTACCACATACACACAACACCACCTAGCCCAAACTAAGCAAAGCTTGTACTATGAGTACTAGACAATGGATAAACATACACATATACTTTTTTTTTTGTAAATACATACATATTATACATATAAACATCCAAACCAAGACAAACATCCATGTTCATGCACACAAATGTTTGACTTGTGCGGGAATCGAACCCGCGACCTCAGGCGTGGCAGTCGGTTACACTAACCACTACGCCATCGAGGTCGTCATATCACATATTTATTTGGTCTAGACGAAATATCTACCTCGTGATGTCTTTTTAGCAATTACTTATGAACAGCTACACCATAATAAATTATGCGCAGTCAATAACTAAAGCAATAGAATAATGTGTACCATCGTCTATATTTCTGCGTGTAGAAGTTCTTTGTATCGTACATGTACATACTATCATTGCTACTATAGCACTTCTTTGACTATTGATTGCAAGGATGGTGTAGTGTGTTAAATTGTTGACTTGCCTCTGCTACTGCGAAAATTGTAGAGGAATCCATCCCCACTTGGTACAATAATTTTGGTGATCCACAAATTGTTGTTCCGAGTCTGGGTGTTTTTTGTGTTCGTTGTTTGAGTATTTCTGAAGTCTCCCGCGACACTGAAATTACTCTTAGTGGAGGAGTGTTTTTTTTTGTTAGTGTATTCTTTGTTGGTTGTCCATAAATAAATAGCTATCACTTTAACAAAAGAGGTATAGAAAATATCACATATATCCACTTGGTAGGACGGATTTCGATGCAATGTTATATGGAAATAGCTTAAACTTTCGGAAAGTATATAAGTATGCATATTAAAAACATAAGCGCAGTCACTCATAACAAGCTTGTCGAAAATAAATTGCCAATATAACTCTTAACCATACCAGGAAAGGCGACGGATCCTTCAATCCCAAATATTAGAACGATTCCAAATTAATTTAAAACAATTCCTCTTTCCAAAAGCTTCTCAATAATTTTCCAATTTGCCTGTTGCAAGACGAGCACCGATTTCAAAAGATTTTTCATTACGGAACCTTTCTATTATGTTTGTAACGCCTGCCTGAATTTTGTATCACTGTCTATATTGAGTCTCTAATTTTAAATGGATTTGGAATCTAAAATTGGCTGGATTTCTTTTTTGGGTAAGTGTGCCATTGAGTTTTTAATATATTTTATAAAGCCTTACAAATGTTATAGAATATAAAAGTGCTTTTGTAGCTTATATTAACTGCCTTGGTGGCGCAGTGGTAGTGAACGCAAACACTTCCCGTAAAATCTCAGGTTTGATTCCTGGGTCAAAAATCCGAAGCGTTACGCAGTCATAATGAAAATCAGACACAGGTGCACGAGATTTCGGGTCGTATTCTCAGATCGGGTAATGTGTATATTGTGTAAAATAGTAAGGGAATTTATTGCTAATTATATAGCACAGATCCAGACTCCGTGCACTAAGAGTACAGGACAGAAAAACTAAATAGCACTTGGCCCAACCCGGAACTGGACTCGAGACATCATACACAGCAGTCACGTTTTGCCTTTCCTATTAACTTTTTTATTATTCCTGATAAGCTCCGATTGTTTGCAACTACGCTACGAAAATTCGGAAATCGAGCCCTAATATCATTTGGGCAAAATTTCCGATGGCGGTATTGTACTCATATTTTTCTAGGTATAATAACGTATACTGTTTATTAGACATTGGCTGTTTTCGTTGATTATGGGTGAAACATAAGGCGAGGTAAACTGAAACTTTTTTTTTTTTTTTTTTCTTTAACGCGGTGAAATGTGCAAATCACATTCCCCATCGCCGGTTTTGGGGCGGGCGATGGGGATATGTCGGGATCCAGCCCATAAGATGGAAATTTGGGCTGAACCGACTAAAACCACCGCGGTGTTCCTCACACCTTTATGGCGGGGTCGCGCGGATCGCTCTCGCATTCAAATCGTGACTCCGTCAAAGGTTTGACCCGCTGATGGACGTGGCGGGTCCCACTCAACCATCACACAAACTTTGTTTGTGAGTACAAATACAATAAAAAACACACACAATTGGGGGACCTGGTCCCCGACTACATCAAGAGGCGTGCGCGGAACACGAACGCCACCTACTCGGAGAGTACTGAACTTAAAATATCTTACTACAGAGTAGATTTTCTTTATGATTTAATTCAAATAGACACACTAACTAAACTAAAATGAAAATAATTTTCAAATCCAGTCAATAATAAATAAGATATAAGATTTTCAAATCTGGTAGAAGGGGTAAATGCAAATGACAGAAAAAAGGATGCAAAGTACAAATGATGACGTAACAGCTATTTAAATGCAACTGTCCGAGAGAGCTAGCGAGATAACTTCACTACAGCTCTACTTATTTTTTGTATTGAATTTTAAAATACACCCGGAAACCGTCATTTTGTGCCATGGTAAGTTGAAGTCAATTTTGTATAAGTTCAGTATGCTGAATACGAGAAAAATATCGGATTTGTTAAATTGACTCTAGTTTATAAGATAAGACATTATAACTATATGACTTTAATAAGGTTGAAATAAAAATACAATTACATATTAAATATATATTTTAGAAGCGACTATATAATAACGACTAGAAAGTTTATTACATACCTAGATATGCGAATAACAAAAATCATTAAAAAAATATTAGAAGAACTTTATCTGTAAGCTTTTCTATTGTGTTTATGTTCAGGACAATCCCTTATTAAACTCAAGCAATAGTCTGCCATCATAATATGGCTGTCCCATCGGCCTTGGTATCTTTCTTTCATTGTTCTAATGTCCTGATGGAACCGTTCTTTATGTTGAATATCTCAAGAACCAGAGTCAATCCATACAAAGTAAATACATTTCTGGTATGACTTATGAAGGTGTTTATTAAAACCAGTAACAAAATTATTGCCACAGAAAATATTTATTTTTTTGTTGCCTAGTGATATTACATCCAATTCGAATCGAATCTACTCCCTTATTTTGCTATAAATTTTTATACCCTTTGCAAAAAATAAATATTTTGTTTTCCATTTGCTCTTGTGTGTAAAATAATTTACAAATTCAACATAGGCAATTGTCTTATTTTATCGAACTGTATCGGTCTGTGTGAGTGTCGGTCTGTAGATTTCATAGTTACCTCATGGTAATAGCACTGCAGGGATCCTATAACGGGCAAATGATTTCGACGCCGCGCGCCGCTGCCGCCGCACTGAGTGTTGTGGGTTCGTAAGTCACAGAAGACAATTATTCGTGTGATGCTCAAATAACTGTTGTATCCCTCAGAAACATTATTTTTGTGGTTAAAAGGTGCTCTACGTCCTTTTATGTATCGATGACATAATGTATACGAAATTTCATGATGATCGATCGAGTAGTTAAGGCGTGGAAGCGTAAGAATCAAACAAACAAGCTCACTTTCGCATTCGTAATATTAGTTAGTATTAACTAATTGTGTGTTTGTCTCTCCGTACAGAGAAACAGAGATATAAAACTTCAATGAGGTTCCTGTTATTAAAAAATAAAATATAATATTTAATTTCAATAAACTTATTATTCTTTTTGTTGCAATAAAATTAAGTACGGACGGGAGACTCCCCCAAAATAAAATTTTGTTCTATTTTTCCTATTGTCATCTAACACAATACAAATAAATCATATTGAGTTTAATATTTGTATCGCTCAATAAATACCATTTGTACACAAAAACTAATCGTGTCCTCGCCATAACAATTTTACATCACACACACGTTCTATCTCGCATAATTTTACTCTATGCAGCGACCAATCCCACAATGTTCACACACAACGGTAGGGTTAAGCCAATACATTTTCCTTGCGGTCCAGCCATTGAACTTTTAACCATTATAGATTTCCGCATTTCCTCAGAGATGGTTACCTCGTTAATAATCAGCGCACGCAAGCTAGTTGTCTTTCTACCCGTTCAATACGTAAAGGGTATAAAAGAACTTTAACTCCCAAAAGAATTATAAAAGTTAGAATGCATAGCATTAAAAAATAAAAAAGTAATTATAAGAGATCTTTCTTCTAATATTATAATTACTGTGAAAATGTTTGCAGGTTTGAATATTTGTTACTCAATCACGTGAAGACCAGATTTAAAAGAAACTTGGAATGGAGATAGATCATGTTTTGAATTAGCACATATGTATGTCTTTTTGCACGTTTTATACCGGTATGCGTTTATGTAGAATTCATGTGGGAGCCATGAATAGCATGCAATTGAAATATATGTTATTAATTTTGGCTTCTCGCTGCTATATATTAGATTTACACTCGCTTTTTACTGTTCAATATGTACAGTAATTATGTTGTAGTTAAAGCTAATTGTGTTAGGTTTATTACCCTTTTTAGTTGTGTTAGGTGACATAAATATCGAGGAAGTCATGTCCATCAAGGAGGCGGCGGAGCGGGAGAGGGAGCGCTTAAATCCTCTTCCCAACCGCAGAACCGGGCGCCGCAGGGCGCGAGATGACCTCCAGCCACCCTGAGGTTTGACCTGGGGGTGGTGGGTTGCGTGGGCCTGCCCGCCACCCGATCAGCACCAGGTCCGAGAGGCGGCGTGCGTGTTCCCACGCGCGCCTCTGAGTCGTGTTTTTGTCCCCCTACAAGGGGACAGTAGAGGGTCTGTTATGTAGTGGCCTGCCGTTTCACACGGTGGGCCGAAACCTCGGCGGGTTCGCGATTGCATGTGAAAGCGATTCGCGCGGCCCCGCCGTCTATGGTTATGTCGAGGAACACCGTGGTAGGTTTAGTCGGTATTACCGGGGTATCTCTCCCCGGTGAGCCCGACATAACCTCTCCGTCGCCCCGCGGAGAGCTAGGCGTCAAAGCATTCCCTCAAGTAAAAAAAAAAACAAAAAGTGACGTAAATATAAAAATGACAGTTCTGTATAGTGTATCTTATAGGCTTTTGTAAATAAATCTATAAACTAAAATTAAGAATGATCGTAGTTTGCCTGCATATATATTTGTTTTTATATAAGTGTGGCCCGTTACCATATCTCTATTACAGATTGACTATCTTTATAATTATGATAAAACTAACTTTCTCATTGCTTCAGCCAGCGATAGCGCAGCCGACTCGATACCCGCATGAACAAAAGTTGTACGATTCAAAGATAACTGTGCTGTGTTTTGCCGTCTGAAAGTTCTTTGTGTTAGTTTTTCATTATCTGTATTCTCTCGGGATGTAGGCATTATAAAAATGAACTAATGTTATACATATGTCGCATTCTCTTGCCTATATTCTACCGCCACAAAAAAATATTGTCTGTTTATCTTTACGAAACCCTTTCCTTATATTTGGTACCATAAAATATTTTCTTTAGAACTAAGAACTGGTTGAATATTTGGTAATCAGACCGGGAAGTCTTTTTTGTTTTTTAATGTTTTAATAATGTTATAGAACTCACCGGTGATCAGAAATCTTTAATAAACAATAGATTAAAAAAGTATTTCGAATTCTACGTAGATGCATAATCTTACGCCCGTATTCCAGAAGGGGTTGGAAAGGGTTTATTTCACTCAGATTTTAGCTACAGATCTATCTACCACGGAATAGTGGTTATTCCTATGCAAAAAGTCTATGCAGTTTCTAAAAAATTCTTGATAGACAATGATATATCACTTTTGGAATTAAACCGACACCTCATGCATTCGCATACATCACCGCTGCGATGACAAACCAGACCAATTAAGTACATGAGGTCTCGAGGATTCCATTCTCAGGTCAGTCAAATTACAATTGAGTTTTTCTGTCAAGAAATGCTTAATAACAGCCAGAAGTCTAGAACCTTATCCAGTAGACAGCAATAGGCTCGTCCCTATAACGTGAGTCCTAACACATAAAGCTTCTTTACAAACATCATGTGTTCTCATTGTATAAAAGATGATAGACACGATTGGGCATTGAAGTGTAGTATAATGAATGTATCGAGTGGTTTGAACTGGGGCATCGCCGTGCTACAAAAGCTGACAGTATTGTGCTGTACTTTTCTTTGTTTAACTTGTTTGTGAATGAGCTGTAACGCAGAGATGGATGTGAATCAAATGAGGTCGGATTTTAAAGTTTCGTTGCAAGATAATGGTAAAAATCGAGTCATCGGAATATTGTATTTAGTATTTCCATTTTGGAGATTGCATTGATTCGGTGGCGTGGCGGTAATGAATTTGAGTGCTGTATATTATTCTTGTCTATATATAAACAGGTTAAAGTCAAACACAAAAATAATTTATTCATTTAGGTGAAAAAGTAACACTTATGAACATTAATGAAAGGTTCGAAAAGACGAAGCAGTTCTTCTTTATCTGTCAAACGTGTTTCTTTTTTATTTTATTCTGTTTAGTACCTAATAAGCTTTAGTTCTATCAATAAATAATTCTATTTAAAATATTATAATTTTAATAGTATTTAAGTATTAAAGTATTCGTTGTGTATGTATGTATCATATTATAATACGTCATGTAATACATGACGTATTATATAATATGATGTCTTCAAATGTTCATGTGGTTATGGCCTGTATTTGACCACTGGACAAATACAAGTATTTACTTATTGATTAACACATAATACTAGTGTTTGTCCAGGTTTTGTCCTTAATCAGTTGCGTATTTCTTCAGATTCGAAAAACATCTGGAGTCTATGCGTAAAGCAGTATAGGGACTATCGTCACTAAACTGCTTTTATTACACTTTCCGGGAATGTGTTTCACTGCATGTAAAGTGGTACCTATAGGGTTATTCTGCTAATGAATCTTTAGTAGCAACACGAAGTCGTGAAAAGGACCCTGTCGAGCTAGGACGTGGGACGAAAAATTATTGTTTATTTTGTTCACTTAAAGTTTTTTCATTATTTGTATATTTTTAATTATATCATAGTTTAATAGCAGTAAAATACAAATTTACATAAATAGTAATATTACATAATATACTTGATATCAATTGGGGGAATCGGAACTGTCACTTCATCATACAAGTTATACTATAACCTAGTTAGGAGATCAGAACTGCACCCACTATAATTTTAGCAAATAACTAATTTTACCATGTATTGCAATATTTGATCAATAAACTTTATTATTATTATTATTATTGCCAAAATGTGAGGTTAATATACCTCTGCATATCTCTACTTGGATAAAGGCGTGAGACTTCATCATGTATATATGTAGGAAAAGTTGAATAATAGAATTGCCTCTATTATTTATCACATTGCTGGAAACCGAATTTCTCAGCATAAAAATGCTTAGTTCATGGTCATAAGAAAATTATTTGGGTATGTTTACGGGACTAGTTCTACCCGAACAGCCTGTATTGTAATACCTGTGCAGCTAGGTTTAGCAGCATAGAAAACACCGAGATTCAGAGCTCCTGAAGTCCCAAAAAAAGCTAGGTTTTCTTGGAACTCGCTAGGAATTTTATTAGAAGTATAGGTATAGGCGGAGTTGGGAAAATAATTCCACTTCCCTTTTCAGTAAAACGGGAGACAAAATTAAGAATATTTTATGCGTTATATGGTCTGACAAAAATTATCGCCTTGCGAATATGGAGTGTGCAATAAGTCTCAGTGTATTCGAAAATAGTCTCAATAAATAACATTCATAAGGTATATAAATATATAATGTATATTTGGATTTAACGCGTTTCTACTTAATTTTTAGTGAGAATAGGCGTCACGCGCCGTCATGTAATATTACAAACATAGACAACGTGAAAACATTCCGTTTCTAAAAGTACAATTCATTTTACTAACCCCAGTTTTATATTACTATTTTATATTAAAGTTTCAAAGGACACTTTTTCGAGAGGCAGCCTGCCTTCGTCTCCTTATTTTTCTTTTACTCACTTAAACGTTCTTTTCCTGCATTGTGAAT
Organism: Catocala fraxini; assembly: GCA_930367265.1. Classification (NCBI taxonomy): domain Eukaryota; kingdom Metazoa; phylum Arthropoda; class Insecta; order Lepidoptera; family Erebidae; genus Catocala; species Catocala fraxini. The sequence continues at coordinate 6,976,925 of OV884044.1, read as the reverse complement.
GTTTTTTCACACAAAAACGTGTTTCTTCCTCATTTATTATGCTGAGAGTTTTCAACGACCGCACTTTGGCTGCAAGATGCTTTTATAATTCCGGTAAAATAAGCGGGGAAACAGACTGGGAAGACAATTTGTCATAGCTCGTCTTAATACCATTCGAGAAATAACGGGTGCTATGAAACTAGAATGGTGCAGAGTAAAGAGAATTAAGTCGGACTATAACACGTCTAATATTGCTTCTGTCGGAAAACATAAGCGGAAATTCATATATTCGCTTATTGCTCTAGTGTGTAATACTATGATATTGGATTGTATGCTCAGGAAAATTTTAGTGACAATACGTAATCGTAATACCAGTATTAGCTTATTAGGAGATTGTTGGACCTCGCCAATACCCAGCAGTGAAGCACTAAATATGCGAGGCTGATGTTATATTAATATTTATAAATAATAATTCTGAGTCTCAAAATGTTTTCAGTTCCTTCGCTTGTCAACTGAAAACATTTTGATTTTTTTTTTTTCGCTTGCCAACATGCCTTATTATGTGTGGATGAAGTGTCTACTGCTTAGTCGTTGGGGATATGTAAGGGTGAGTCTAGGTATGCAATTACGTATAAGACGTCTACGAAAAAATAAGTCAAGACCATTTACATTTAAGGGTTGTGAATAAGTTAGTAAGTACTATCGCAGTCACCGTTCTCAAAAGAAATTTCAAAGAGAGAAGTTGAAATATATATTCAAAGTAACAGTTGTACCCTTCACTTTTGAATATGCAAACCTTTTTTCGTCAGATGACTTTTCAAACTCAAGCAAAACAACAACGTAGCTGATATATTAAATTTTTCTTACGTTCTCAGAGCAACAAGGAAATTTATTAAAGCTGTCATGTATGAAATAAAAGAGAGAATTATGTGTGTCACAATCCAATTTTGAGAACTGGTGACTGCGCAAAGAGACAGGCGCGGTCGCGGAATATTAATGACGTAAGTTTTTTGAGGAGTCGCTCTAGTTGGGGACTGAGGTTGTAATGGCTTTATGTAATCAACGTACATTTACCTAACATACAGAATTAATTTTAGAGTACTTTTGTTTATTCCTTAGCGTATTTCATTGTGTTAAGCACACCTTTGTTCTGTGTATTTTTAATCGTATTGTTTCTGTAGCTCGGTTTCGGTATAGATTAATGGTCTTCTTGGCGTTCCTTCACAATTTAAAGGAGCCGCGATCTGTGATTGCATTGATTTAGACACACAAACTCGTACTGGTACACCATTTAAAGAGGACGTCCTTGGTAGTGCGGACGGATTCGTCACAATACGTCGCATCCGACACGAGTCGAAGACATGGTTCACCGTGCGTTGTAATCGGTAGAAAGCATGGCTTCTATACTGCTATACTGTTCGTTTTTTTTAAGGATAAGCTAACACGAGTGCCTTTGCGTGATTATCTGTAAAATCACGTAGCTTTCATGTATCTTTACTGTTTAAGGGATAGGTTTGCTGAAGCGGTTTTTCTATATATGGGAAAACGAGACGTAGTAAATTGTTAATTTTAGTTTTCTTAAGGGTACTAGAAATAATAAAAGATAGAATGGACGAGGAAAGACTGACTAAGAAAGTTTATAAGGCTAGTGTGAATGGAACAGTCGCAAGAGGAAAACCTAGGCGAACGTTTCTTGATCAGATCGGAGGCGTTCTGGACAAAGGCCAGGTATTCTATCACATATACACAACACCATCTAACCCAAACTAAGCAGAGCTTGTACTATGGGTACTAGACAATGGATAAACATACATATATACTTTCTTTTTTGTAAATACTTACTTATTATACATAGAAACACCCAGACCAAGACAAACATCCATGTTCATGCACACAAATGTTTTACTTGTGCGGGAATCGAACCCGCGATCTCAGGCGTGGCAGTCGGTTACACTAACTACTACGCCATCGAGGCCGACATGTAATGAAAGTGAATGAAGGCAGAGAAGTGTGTCAGGATCGTAGCAAATGGAAATCCGTAGTCTCTGCCTACCCCTCTGGGAAACAGGCGTGAATCTATGTATGTATGTATGTACTAGAAATATATTATAGCAAACCGATTCATGAAACCGCAACTGTGAAGGCACTGATTAAATTTCATGGATTTATATGTAAACGATTACTACCTGTTGTGTCTTGCCACCGGTTGCGGCTGCAACACAATAAGCTAAAAACGTAATAAAGATATATTGCTATTAAAAAACACACCATCACTGGCATTAAAAAATATTTCTGAAATTAAGAAGAGGAATCCTTATTAACTAAAAATAGTTTACTTAATTACTAAATTTGGCCGTAATCTTCTCCCTAGCCTTTATTATTCCCAAGTCACTTGAGGTCGGCTTTTCTAGTCTAACCGGATTTGACTGGATATCAGTTTTTACACGGAGCGGCTGCCACCTGACCTCCGCAACCCGAAGGCTAACGATACCCTAAGCTAGACCAGTGTCAGGATATTAGAGGGTACTGATTTTCCCAATAACGACTGCCATAGACGTTCACGGCAGCCGGGACCGACGGCTTAACGTGCTCTCCGAGGCACGGAGCAGGCGTTAATTGTCAATCAATACGCACATAATTTTGAAAAGTCATATAACTTCCGAAAGTCAGAGGTGCGCGACGTGGATTCGAACCCGAGACCCTCTACATTGCAGTCTGTTGGTCTCCCCACTGAGCTATCGCTGCTCTTTTTTATTATATTATTTTTTAAATTTGGCCGTAATGCAGGCAGCAATTCAGCCAAATTTTGTACTATAGTAAACATAATATTTTACACAAGTTGTATTCAAAATCCCTTTAGCTTATGTCACAGAACATAATTACTCTAAATTCTGATAAGCGGTATAATAATGCTAGCGGTAACTATATCATTAATTAATAAAAAATTAATTAATCTGTATTCCACCTCAACCAATAATTACTTTAACATGACAACTCCCGCACTGGGCCGTCAGTCCAATGCTTATGTTGAAAGGGACTGTTTTTTTACAGACTTAAAGAAATTTTATGTAAGCCATCTTTTCCTGTATTTATCCAGTAATAAGCGGTGACGATTTCTTAATTATCATTTTCTTTGTTAACTGTCCTTTTAACAACATCTTGCCCAGTTCTATTATATTCGTCATGAAAGTCCCTTTGATGTAATTTCCTCAAACGCCTTATTCATTTACTCATTTTACTAAAACGTTCACCGAATTATGACATAGAAAACGTTCTAAAGCTAAATTCAAATTTTTGACCCTGTCCCTGAAGACAATAAATGTAGGAATTCAGTAAATTTTTGAAGTTTTCTACACTCAGGCTGTTTGAATGGATAATAAGGTATCTTAACGAAGTATACTGAAGCTCTAATGACTGAATAATATGGTCATGCGCCACAGGTGTGGATTCTGGAAAGACTAAGCTTATATATTGTATATCCATGTCTCAAGAAGGTAGTTTTGAAGGTTGTTTGTGTTTTGTTGTTGAAAATTTCCTGACAAGAAAATTATATAACTGCCGAATTAATAATCGAATTTAAGTCTTTACAATGTATATATATAAACAAGGGCACATTCACGCTACTAGGGTAGTAGCGTGACTGCGGTTGCGGAATGAGGTGAACCCGATATACATATAAAGATTTTCAAAGTAAATGGAGTGGAATAATCGAATTTTTGTAGCTATATTTCTTCTTATAATTTTTTTTATAGTGGCAGCTCCAGCATTCGCAATAATTCCTGTGTCGCGGAAGACTTTATAAGCATTCAAACGACAGACAGAAAGAATATTCAGACTCAGTACGACTATATGTGAATCACATATATTTTTGTCCCGTGTTGAACACTGCCACAGTCAGTTGCACTCACTGATCGGTAAACGATTAGCGAGGTTAAGCAACGTTGGGTGCGGTCAGTCTATAGATGGGTGACCGCTTAGTGGTATTTTGATCTGAGTGTCTCCGTGCTTCGGAGGGCACGTAAAAAGTCGGTCCTGGTTGTTGCCAAATTGACAGCAGTCGTTAAGCCATGTCAGAAGCCTACGGGCGGCTTAAACAAATCTTGACAACAGGTTGGCCACTTACCACACGAAGAGAAGAAGAAGTAGCAATGCGGTCACTTAAACCACAAAACTATTCGTGCACTCAAAATAATATTATAAACCGCACGTTTAATGTTTAGATCCGCCACTGCGAAGTGGCTGTGCCAACAACGCAGTTTTTGTAACCACACCTAATTATGGTACTTGAATAAATTGGGACATCAGTCAAAAAATTGGATTATACTACGTTGATAAGTTCAAAGAAGATTTGGTTTTGGTTAGATCAAACAGTTTTTGAGCCCTATATCATGTATGTGAGCTTGTTGTGGCATAAGGTGCTCCAAGTTCATCCAAGTGAAAGATTGCTTTGGACATATATGTGATTAACTAATGATTTGATTTTGACTTTACGAAATAGAACCATTAATATATTTCAAGTATAGCAAGAGTGGTTTAATTAAAATAAATATATAGTATGATTAAGCTAGATAAAATTATACTTATCAGTAAATTTTAAATCCAATAACTAACATTTTATTGATTTTCACCGTATTTCATATTCTATCTACATTTATTTCTCTAACCTGAAATATATGATGGAAATTATTTTAAACATCATAAGCGCTTCCTACTATTTTTAAATTTAAGTACTTAGTTATCTTTTTATTCAATTGTTAAAAACTTTAAAAATAATCCCTTTTCGCGTCCCCATCATGCTTTTGTACTTATTAGATATTGATACTACACCGTCGATTTATAATCATGTTTAGATTTTTAATATAATGTGAAATCAAATCTGATTTTAAAATAAATTGCTTTCAACCTTAGCTTAACCATTGATTTGATAAAAGGATTATGTCTAGCATTGAGCAGATGGTCAAGAAGACAACTTAAAACTAAAATCTCAGTTTTCAACACACAAAATAATGAGCTTTATATATATAAGACAAAAAGTTAAATCCTAACCCATTTTTTCTTGTTCAACTATTCTGAGACGTACCAAGTTTTCTTCGAACTTACGCTCTAAAATATTACAAATGCATTGCAGTAAACTCGAAAAACTTTTCGGTATCAGCTAAAGCTTCTTTGTCAAACTTTGATCTAGTTCCTGCGAAAGTTGACAAGTTGCAACGCGATCCGCTGGGACGAGTTACTGCCGTATGAACGAGTTCGGCGGATAATTAAGTCCCACTTGTCATCCGGGACTTCATGTAATTAATCATTGATCGGGGAATCTTAGAGTTTCCGATATTTTTACGCCTATGATCGACGACGTCCCGCGTTATAGATATAACAGCAGGATATGTCTTCATAGTGCGGGAACAACATTTATGCGCAAAAGTGTCTTTTGTATGGCACCATTCATATTTAATAAATGCCCTAAGAGTTGGAGAGAACTGCCCACATTGCTTTTTAAGAAGACGCTGCGTAAATAATTACTTAATAAAGCCTACTACAGTGTTTTAGATTTTTTAAATGAGAGGGATTTTCCTCTTCCTGTTATTAATGTAGATAAGATTAAGTAGACCTAATTTTGTATTATTTTCAGTATTTTATTTAGTTTTTAAATTGAATGTGTATGACACTAATGTTTTTGCATGCCGATTAGTAAAATATGGCTGAACACCATAACATGTTTATGACCTTTTTTGTACCCATATTGGCAAAATAAATTATCTTTTATTTTTTATGAGCGAATGGTAAAGTTTGTAAGGAATTAAAATAATTTGATGGCTATTACCTTCTTAACTTATAATATAAATTCTATTCACATTTGTGATGATAGTGAAAGATGTAATAAAAAATGTATATACTGCTTATAAAAGCCAAGTTGCCTGTTGCTCATCAAATAAGTAGAAATTTTTCGTTATTGACATTATTAATGTCAGAGGTATAATTTAGCCATTACCTATAGTTACAATACGAGTATATGTCTCTAAAAGCCTGATTTACGGAACGTTTGTTATTTTTTTAATACAATCAAAGTGACAAACATGCTTTTGGCCTGTTTAACGATTAATAGTTACCGTAGCTCATTATCGCTTACAAATGATAAGCGTGATGGTGACCCAAAAAGAGGCAAAAAGGGAAGTAAATGGTGAGGTATGTGAATTCATCGCACTAACTTAACAATCGCAGTAACATTGTCACTACTCTAACGCTGATTTCCTGTTAAATATTATACAGGGCGTTTGGTACATCGTTTGCCAAATTGAATTGGCTGAAAGGGAGTATCACTTGCTATAGTTTAAGCACCCTAACCGAATTTTCACGCCACGAGATATTTTTTAAATAACGAACATATCTTTTTTTGAAAAATTTCCATACTCAGCTTTTAAACCTAAATATAAAGGAAAATTTCTGATGTAGCCTAAAAATTTTGTTCTTGCTTTTATGTTATCGTTATGTTTCTCAATAAAATAAGAATTAGTTGCAAATAATACGAACTCTCTTTTTTATTTACTGTCAAAGTTTGATAAACGGTAAAATTTTACTTATGAGTCAACTTCAAATCGTGGTTAAAAAAAAAGTAAAAGTGATCGCGATCTTCCATTTTGTATAAAAATTTTCGAGTCTATTTACTTTCTAACGGTATGCAATATGCCATAATAAATAATAAATTCTTTTACTAAATTATTAAATTTGTGTCTTCTTTCTTTTCCCTTAGCCTTTATTATTCCCAAGTCACTTGGGGTCGGCTTTTTCTAGTCTAACCGGATTTGACTGGATATCAGTTTTTACACGGAGCGGCTGCCACCTGACCTCCGCAACCCGAAGGCTAACGATACCCTAAGGCTAGACCAGTGTCAGAATATTAGGGGGAACTGACTTTCCCAATAACGACTGCCATAGATGTTCATGGCAGCCGGGACCGACGGCTTAACGTGATCTCCGAGGCACGGATATTAAATTTGTGTCTTATGAACACAAATTCAGTGAGCCTACCATATTACATACCGATTAAATAATTTGGGTTTAGTTATATTTTCAAAATACATCTAAAATAGACAGTAATATGGCATGATGGAGCGTATGCTCAGTGTAAGTTTATACTTACACTTTGTGACAATGCAACGGCAGGCCGTAATTAAATACGGTTGTGGATTTATATTTTTCATAAATATCAAAATGAGAAGCAGGGTACTTGATAACATCACAAATAATCACGAGATACCTCTACATTACTAAATTTACTTATAAATAATACAGATCTTTGAATCCTGAATACAACAAGCAACTAGTTCCATAAGTTTTTGTCATTTAAGACTGCGCCGAGCGTAAGACAGATAAGGATTTAAAGTGCTTTTTTGATAAATATGTATCTTTATTGTCAACCAATAACTTCAATATTTGGGACGGACAAATTGTAATATAACTATTTATGTTTCGTTTAAGCTGTAAAATAGGGTAGATTTCTACTGTTATAATCTAAAAATCATGTAACACAAGCTTACGTTTTTGCATTTTCTAGCAAATTTTATCTAATTTTGTAGACTAAAATAAAATATTAATTATTTTAAGTTTTTTACACGAAGTTATTGTAAACATATTCATTGTTATGGTAAATGTATATTTTATATTTGTATTAAACAAAAAGTATTGATTTTATTCGCTTAACTGTGACCGCCTGTTTTGGCACATTTCGCACGGCGCAGTCTTAAGTCAGTAGTCGTTGACTGAATAATAACCCTTCAGAATAAGCTGTATTAGAACAGCGCTTTTAAATTTAAGCAATGGTAAATTAATTGTATTAATAGGAAGCTTATTAAAAAACGTATACCGGGTCCCGCAAATGTATTGTGAACTTTATGGGAACGATTATATGGGCCTACTAACTTATGCTTATTTTTTCATTATTTGGTTACAACTGGCCGTATGGTATAAGGTGACCTATAATGTGATAATCGATGTCACTAGTTGCTGCCCGCAGCTTTACGCATTTAAATGCTACGTTAACACATATCGGGATAAAATATATCTCCTTTCTAAATTTCATCGAAATCAGTTCAGTGGTTTATTCGTAACAGCTTAACGGAGAGTGTTTATTTCACATTTATAATTATTATTTGTATGCTTATTCATCATGTTCAGTCATGTTGCTTCAAGTTTAATCTTAGATACCACTGTACCTATAACACTTCCTTGAGACACACACTTTAAATATTCCCTATTTTTTATCCATCGGAGATTCTACTTAGTTTTTTTACGGTTTACTTTTATTTAAATACAACTATATTTACTGTGAACAATCTCATTTGCTTTGATCGACATTTTTAAATCGTCTAGACTAGCTAAAGGTCCCCCAATGACAGCGCGATCGGCATTGACTTTGCTTAGAGGAATACTAATGTCCTATCTCTTGAAGTGGGATTATTCCTTGGGGAGTAACACAGGATAAACAAGATATTCGAATAATATAGCTATATGTACCAGTATTATCCATTAGACGTTTGAATCATTTCATTTGAATTTCGTGAACGGTGAATGCGCGACTTGTGTCTTTATGGGGTTAAATCGGACCAAATTAAGTCTGCCCCAATCCAAAACATTCTTCATAGAGGTCTCAATTTCAGACTCAAGTTTGTTTCGGCTCTCAATGACGTTTTCCCGAGAGATGTTAGCGTGGCCAGTATAAAGAGCATCGTTCCTGCTATCGTTCGCATAGCAATAAATGCTGTTAATTTCCAGAATTCATATATATAGAGCACCTTGAACCGACGGGCGTGTATGAGGAATGTGATGAAAGTGAATGAAGCCAGAGAAGTGTGTCAGGATCGTAGCAAATGGAAATCCGTAGTCTCTGCCTACCCCTCTGGGAAACAGGCGTGAATCTATGTATGTATGTATGTATTGATATGGAGGAGGAACAGAGTAGGCGATAATACACAGCCTTGCGGTACACCAGCATTTACAGACATGAGCATTCGCCGTCGACTACGACCTTAATGCTTCTGTCTGCTAAAAAGCTAGTAACCCATTCGCATAATCTCTCGGGAAGCCCATAGGAAAGGAGCTGTAACCCCCTGTAACCCCTGTAGCTGCAAGCATCCTTAAGGCACTGTAGTCACATAAAATCACACGTACCGTATGCTTGTTTAAATGTTGACTGTCTTGGTAATATTAAAATAATATACCCTGGCGTGAGAGACTAAGTATAAGATCTAAGTCTTATTTCCAGACATTTAATTGTGACAAATTATACACAGAAATATTTAATGGTGTTGTGTTCCCAGATAAAGACACAAGTGCATACAAATCTAATATAACATATAGTAATATCAGCCCTGTATATAAACTGTCTCATTGCTAAGCACGGGCCTGCTCTTACTGCAAAAAGAGTTAGGACATAATCCACCACGTTGGTCCAGTGAAGGTTGGCACACTTCACACATTTCCGAGACCATTATATAGAACTTTCAGTCTTGTAGGTCACAAAGCGAGTGAGATTTTTACTATTAACCCTATTAAGTCGCAGCGGCACATCGGCAGCCTGACACAATAGGTATACAAATATATCTTACTTTATGTACATTTTCTCTTTTTGTATTGATATGTAGTAGATAGTCTAAAATTAAATTCTGTTTGATCCTTACAGTAAGCAAGTCTTTTATGTAATCTGTGGATAACGTTATGGGTAGTGTATTTTTTAGTTTTAAATGTATTTTTAAGCATCGATTGTTAATACATAATATACTACTGTTTGTTTTCCTTAATAACATAAAATAAAATAAAATCTTGCGTGCCAAGTATTTACAGGTAAGTACGCACATACCTTAAAAAGTCGGAGGTGCGGTGGTCCTTGTGTTCGAACTCAAGACAGATACAACAGAAGAGAAGTCACTAGGCTATCGCTGTTCCCTAACCCAGACATATTATATGTACATAAAATAAATCATTATTACAAAACAACAACATGATAAACGACTTGACAAAATTCTATACACCATCTGAACACATTCACACTTTTACACACTCATTCCGCTGTAATTTTTTCGAACTATTACCGCAATTGACACACACACACACGCATTCATCCACTCACGTACACACATTTGCGCTCAATGTTCTCCCGCTAAACATTTTTGCCGCACACCGGTGCTGCTAACATTTTTTTCGACAAATATTTTTCCTGCCTCGCTGTTTTATTTGTCCTGTCACTTGTTTTACTGCCGTACACGAAAATTTCACATCAAAAACGGGATATAGTTTTTGTTCAGATTCGGGGCCACACAGGTCGCGTTCTGTATTGGCCCGATAGATTTGTTTCGTCTATTTTCGCTCGTGGAAGATCGTGATTGTTCTTTGTTGTTTTACAGTTGTGTCTTTTTGCAATTGTTATCTGTGTTCTATTTGTATAGGAAACTTTGTTTGATCTATTAATCTATTTTGTACTGATACACTATATAATATAGAGTACAGACTGTGAGATGATGACAGAAAATACTAGTTAAGTAGCGTCCCGGTATAAATATCGATATTATGCGTATACAATTGTTGAACTTCGTGCATACATTTTTACACTATATGTTAAAGTTTACCAAACCTAGGACTCTCAATCACCTGAAATATCGTTGTCGTTGTCATACATACATAGGTATATTAACGCTTCTATCTTGGAATGATTAAGTACAGGTCTTGTGTCGTTGCCAGGGCATAATATTACTAACAATTTCTTTGCAGAAAATCCCATAAACATGTTTCCCGACTACGGACACGAGATTTCATGCAAAGTAGTCTTATTTTCTACCGACATAGCAGCCATCTCTGCAGAAAAAAAGGTACTGTGTACCAATATAAGCCTATTCGTATTTGAGACAGTACAACGCCCACTTAAAGAGATTCTGATTATCTGTAACTGGAAGTAGCTTAAGTTTATTTTGGCGGCGACCTTTGTAGCAATAAAGGCACTATTCTGGTCGGGTGTTTCAGGATTAAGCGGATACGCCATCATGCCCTACCACATTTAATACTTTATGCACGGCTGTTATAGCAGTTTTTAATTGCACCTTATTATAAGTTTAAAGATTTATAGAATTGCAAAATTAATTACTATTTCCATTTTATCTTTATGACGTTTACTCGTTAGCTATCTTTGTTGCTACTATATGTATGTATATGGCGGTAATTATCTTTACTATAATTATTTATTAATTCCATAATCATCTCTAGGCAAACTCTTGGGACCTCGGTTCAGACGCAGTGCTTACAATTGTATCTGGATTCTGGCTATTGAAGTATTAAACAAAACTAGCAATTGGCTAGAGAATCATTTCTCGTAATAAAATGTTCAAAACCAAGTACCGATCTAGTCTCAGTATCATAAATATAACAATGTATTCTCCGAAAATATAATAAAAATTCTAATTAAAATATTGTTAGCTTTAGTTAAAACTCAATTTTAGAAATAATTTATTACAAAAATATTTTACTAGTATTCTAACAATTGCACCAAAAGGCTTAAAATTTTATTATTCGTAGTAAAATGAACTTGGCAACATATTTCTGTTTACATATGATAAATCTCTCCTACTTCATAGCCCATATTTTAACGGTCTATGCCATCTGTATCCGTATATAATAGTTAAAACAAACTTTACAACGAATGTTCAGGATTCATACGCGACATTACAGCATAAAACATTTAGGCTGGTAATGAAGCCATTCGTTTCAATATTGTCCTCAACTAATTTTGTAAAACAATAAAGAAAGAAGTCTCAGTAAATTAATTTTATTTACTAGCCCGACTTCAATGAAATTGATTCTTAGTACAATAATTATAAGTTATATTATTTTAAACAGAATTCGTTCTGAATTTTTTTACCGCTCGTATAACTGCTAGGGTGGTGTAGTGGTTTAAGTGATCACCTCGCCACTACCAACGCTCCGAGTGTTGTGGGTTCGATACCTACACGGGACAATAAATTGTGTGATCCACAAATTGTTGTTCCGAGTCTGGGCGTTCTTTGTGCCTATTGTAAAGTATCCCACGACATAGGAATTATTGTTTGACTATAAATTAAAAATAAAATTAAGTGGTATGAGCGAAGTTCGGATCCCAAAATGGAACAAAAAATATTCACAAATAACTATATGTGAATATTTTCAATGTTTATAAAGTAAATTTTACAGGGTCTTTCAATATTTACAGGGTAACGCAGGGATTGTATCTAGTGCGGGTGATAACGGGATTATTAAAAATAAACGATGCAAACGATGATTAGTGACGTGCATGATTACTTTTAAATCTTATTTAAAAACGTTTAAGACACAGAACAGGTTAAGAGCTATGCTATACAGGATACAATTTGAATTCAGAGTGGACAATGGTCATAGTTTTACCAGACGTGATCAGCGAGGGCCACCTCCAACGAGTAAACGATGTGATAACGTGGTAATGAGATTAAATGTGACCTGGTAAAATCAAAATAAAATCTTTGAAGTAACTTTGTATTCTCCAATAGTTATGAAATATTGTATAATTTCTAAACTGATTTTTAGACGCAATAATTGTTATTTATATCGAAAATGCACATATTACATAAGTTTATACTCTACACCATTTGCAAAAACTGGTCTGAAGTTATCCGGTAAGCCTAATTTGTAATGTTTACGTTTATAGCCCGAAGGGCAATCAGCTAACAGAGCCTACTTACGGACAAAATAGGCTAAATAAGCCTTTTTGGCGGATACTCGACGGCTGCAAACTCATACAAAACAGACGGCCTATATATACTTAGGAATAAACGTCAACCAGCTAGGAAAATAAGTAATAAAGCCTTAATTAAGTTCATTCCGTAAATGTATTGGGGCAGTACACTTAAAGGAACGAAATGACAGTCTAGGAAAATATGTTTTCAAGATAAGACTGAAATTGCCTTATGTTTAGTAGCTATATCCTAAACTTTATCTGGTTCATGCATCTACAGGTATAAGTAAGGCTTTGGACATGGGATCGAAAGTTCACAAGTTCGAGTACCACGCATTGCACTACAGACGTGACCCCAGTCTTAACACAAGCATTCTAGTTTACCTGGAAAGGTTAACAATAATACTAGTAATTTGTAAACAAAACTGCAAGAAACATTTAAAAAATGAATAAAAGATTGAATAAAATGTTTTATTATGTAAGTTTGGAAGAAAGGCTAGGTTCTAGAATCAGGAGACAACGTGAAAGGAATACCTATCAATCTTTACGGTAATTCTATCTAACTTATAGTATTAATTGTTTATATAGGCCATTACAGTAAGTCAAGAGCCTGCGGTTGGAATAAAAATCCTGACACTTAACCTCTCGAAAAAAGATATGCACTTATAGGGTGTCCTGCATAGGAGACAAACGCGAAGCCCTCTATTGCAGGTGGCCTATGCAGCAGTCTGCGGTAAGACGTGACGTAACGTGTTATTGTTTTGTACGCAGTCTAAGGCTGTCTTCATCGAAGTGTTGATCAACAATTTATTTGAACAAATACTTGTGATGGTAATAAAACCATTAAAGTTTTTAATGTTCTTTTATGCATTCAATTTAGGATATATATAAATTCTTAATTTTGTGTGTATATGTTAGAAACCCTTAATGCGTATATCTATGTTAAACCTCGGTGGGGAAGCGATTGCAGATTGCATGTGAAAGCGATTCGCGCGGCCCCGCCGATTGCGGTTATGTCGAGGAACACCGTGGTAGGTTTAGTCGGTATTACCGGTATGTATATCTATGTTATAATATTTATATTGTTTTCTATTTTCCTTACTGCTTTTTTATTTATTGATTTAAGTATTAACTTGCAAGCAAAAGCCTGTTATTAAGAAATTTGTCCGTTTGGTATCGCGTTGTCCCACGTCACATCACGTCTTGTCACGTCACATTTACCAAAGTATTTAATAAAACTCTTCTTTAAGGTATTATGTCTATTTTTGTAGTCGCCTTGTTCTGATTGAATTGTTCGCTGACACCACGTTTTGGCAGCTATGCTGTAAGTCCCACGTTATAGTGTCGAGCCTATTGCCATCTACCGGACATAGTACATTACTCCACAGTGCTACTAAATTTCTTGACAGTTACCTCTAAAAACATTTTGATTGTTTTTCTTTGGGTGTCTCGATTCAAAGGGAGATAGAGGAGATAGAGCTACAACAAGTTTGCTAAGTCTTAAAAACGAATGCAAGGCTTAATATATTCCATTTACCTTGTTTCACTTTTATTATCTCTCGATAAAATAAAAACAGAATTGCCCTCCTCAAAATAACATCAAAAACTTAGTTACTGCTGCAACAAATAGGTGTATTCACGGTAATAACAATTTTCTAAAATTCACGACACTCGTTCCATCACACGCTTGCTTTAACACACCACTAAAAAGTTTTGTCAATAAAATGACGCTTACGTTCTTCTGCAGCGTCTAGCTTAGTAATTATTACGTTGTTGGTTTTAAAATAGTCGTAAGTACCAAAGTCGTTGAGTCCTTTTTGTTTAGAATATTCTCGTTGTTTGCAACTTTAAACCTTAGTTTGAGGACACGTAGTCTAGTTTAATCAGCGTGCTTAGTAGTAACAGCCCGTACTTCTGCGCTTGCAAATTTACATTTTGCTGGAGCGTTTCATTGGCCGCAACTTATTGAGGGAAAATTTCCATGTCAAGAGAAATATTTATACGAATTTCTATTTAAAGTATCTGTTATTTACTTACAATCTTATTTTTGAAGTCAAATATATTAAATTTATACCAGTATAATACGTACGGTGATAACTGAGCAACCAAACAGATCTCCTTGAAGTTTCAGTATACATAGGTAACTAGGCCTTTGAGAAGAACATAAGTCTTTATATTTAAAGTCTTATATTTATTTGCTTTCTTATTTTTAGGATAATATATTTTTTTAATAATAGAATAATAAATTCTCAAATAACTGAAATTAAAAAACGATATTCCATTAAATTCTGGTATGGATAATTTAAAGTCTGTAGTTTAAATTTACAATAAACATTTGCGTACACATAAGTAACTAATAAATTAAATAATTATAGACAACGATCACAGGTTTCGAAGCTATAAATTCTGAATTAGTTACGTTGCGGTAGAATTATAGAGATAGTGATTGGGAATTATAGCCCACTTCTTCGACTATCAACATGATTTAGACCCCTTGTTAGTTATTAAATCATTTACTAATGTTGTGCGTTAAGGAATACTTATGACATCAGGTTATAATACATTTTTTTCTTCTTTTTAAGGAAACGACTTTAGCTGTAAATCCTATATCGCGGGGGACATTACAAACATAAGCAACGGACACAAAGAAGACCCAGACTCATTACAACTATTTCTGGATCATAGAAATGTGTGGTAATCGAACCCCACAGTGGCAGTGGCGATATGACCACTTAAGCAATTACTTGAGCAATTTTCGTGTCGACCTAGAAACCGATGGTTAGCATATCTAAGGAAAATAAATTAAGAAATTCAAAGGACTTATATTATTTGCATATGCGCATTGTTACTTAGGTGGTCTTCTCTCTTAGCCTTTATTATTCCCAAGTCACTTGGGGTCGGCTTTTCTGGTCTAACCGGATTTGACTGGATATCAGTTTTTACACGGAGCGGCTGCCACCTGACCTCCGCAACCCGAAGGCTAACGATATCCTAAGGCTAGACCACTGTCAGGATATTAGAGGGTACTGACTTTCCCAATAACGACTGCCATAGATGTTCATGGCAGCCGGGACCGACGGCTTAACGTGCTCTCCGAGGCACGGAGCAGGCGATAATTGTCAATCAATACGCACATAATTTTGAAAAGTCATATAACTTCCGAAAGTCAGACGTGCGCGACGTGGGTACGAACCCGAGACCCTCTGCATTGCAGTCTGTTGGTCTCCCCACTGAGCTATCGCTGCTATTTCTTTTTTTTTATTGTTACTTAGGTGGTATACCTTAAAATGAGGTGTCCTTAACGGTTTTCGGTGCAGCAAAGTTTGACGGTAAATTAGACTTAATAGCTAGATTCAAAGTAAAAATAAATAAAAGAAATCTGATAGGACATTCATATTTCAAAAAACCCATTAATATTTTACCCGACTCAGCAGACGAACCCACGCCCTCGTGCAAAACGGACGCATTCACTTACGCTGCACCACAGTTTTCCAATTAATCTGTAATATGTATCTATTAATTGTTTTTTTGTATCATTATCGCAATTATAACTATACTCACATACTTGTTTTAAAAACAATAAATTTAAACCACACATTACAAATTTTCTACCAAATAAATAAAATGACGTGTAAAGTGTGGAGTTTTGTCCTTGATAGCCGAAATACAAGCCTAGCTTAGTTAGGTTACAGATGGTAATATTATTTGTATGTATTAAATAAGGGAATATTGTTAATAAACTGGAATGTAAAACATTCGAAAAAATTTTTTTTTATTGATTTATAATATACCAAGATAAAATATTCAATCAAACCGTTGTATTAATAATACCAAAAAAGAAATATAATTATCTTATGTAAAAATAATAACAAAGATTATATGAATATCCAAATACGTAAAATATTTTGGCCTGACTCTTTTTCAAAGCAATATCAAACTAGCAAGTTTCGTTTTAAAAATCCAATAGCAGAATGTTTCATGCCGAATTGCTGGAGAAATGCGCGACAATACAAACGAATATAGCCATTCCGTTTTATTAAATCTGAAGTGCGATAGCACTGCGAGTTTGTTCTTAAATTCAAACGTAACAACTTTTGAATGGAGATAATTTGGTATATTGTGTAAGAATTAATATGGTTTTATATGGTCTTAAATATAATGACCACTAAAAGTACTAATTGCGCAGCAAAATATGCTTACTAAAATATATCATAACGAGCACCTATACGCTTCAAATTACTGTATTCCGTCTCGGAAGGCTTAGGTTATGTTAGGTTCTTTCTTAAACCCACCCAAAAATAGGAGTCCCGCGAAGCGGGGCTCCGTCGAATTATTTTGATCTTTTTAAATATAATGCGGTTTTCATTTTGCTGATCATTTACTATTTTTGACTGTTATATTTTACTGTATCTGGTGATAAATTAAACATAAGCCGTTTTATATTACACCATAACCCGAAATAGTGTGTCGATTTGTTAAGCCTAAATGTAGGTATACTAAGAAAATATTCTTAGTTACATTGACTAATGCCTGTAAGTTTCTTGATAATATAGAGAGACACTGCGGATTTCCAAGAGGAAATCTACATATTTTTTTTTAAAGATGACTAACTGGTAGGAACACTTCGTATATTGCAGGAGACTATAGTGATAGTGACAAGGTAACCACTTACGTCCCTGCGCCATTCTTGCAGTATATAATAATATCAGCCCTGTATATTAAACTGTCCCACTGCTGGGCACAGGCCTCTTCTCAGTGTGAGAAGGGCTAGGCCATAGTCCACCACGCTGGCCCTGTGCGGGTTGGCAGACTTCATATATCTTCGAGAACATTATGGAAAACACTCAGACACGCAGGTTTCCTCACGATGTTTTTCCTTTACCGATAAAGCGAGCGATAATTTAACTATTCAATACGCACATAACTTCGAAAAGTCAGAGATGCGTGCTTTGAGATCGAACTCGAGACCTCTGCGTGTCAGTCCAACGGTGTCCCTAGTGGGTAAAAAAATAAAAGCAACGATAAGTACTAACTTATTATTTTTTTTGCATTCGTGCTGTAGGTATACTACGGTGTTTACTACGGATGTACCAGGATCGTAGACCTGGCTCATCTTTCTTGCTTTATATTGATTGCACGGATAGCGTAGCGGTCAAGCGGTTGCCATGCTGCCGCCGCCACTCTAAGTGTTGTCGGTTCAAATTCCACTCAGGAATGTATTTTGTATTCGTTTATTGTTGTTTATAAAGTCACCCACGACTCAAAGCTTGCACCTTTAAGCAAGAAATATCTTTTTAAGAAACGAACAAACGCAGTCTCTACCACTGCGCCACCGAGGCAGTTAGAAAATTTAAATGTTATTAATATTATATTAAAATAATTTATTACTAGTCTCGGTAACAGTAATTTTCCAGTTTTTTTTGTACCTCTGACAGTTTAATTTCGTCATGTTCGGTTGAGTTGTTACGGCATGACTGCGTAACAAACAAACAAACTTACACTCGCCTGTATTTATCTTAGGTACTAATTTCACTATAAACTCTCTTAATTGATGTTATCAATTTAGTATCATGCCTTATTCAGATATTGCTTCACTTTATACAAAACAAACAAGCAGAATAGCCATAATTATGTAAACAAAGTATATCAAAATAATCTCATATGAAAACTTCAAACAGAACTCAATATGAAACAATATAACGGTTTTTATTAAATTTCTCCATAGTATTGTAGAATAAACATGTTTATTCAGCGCGGATATAAGCAGACGTCACTTTGAATTTGCATTACATAGAGATTGTGGTGCACTTGAATACGATTGTTCTAGCTTGCTTTGTTGCAGAAGCTACAACATTAAGTAAGTATGTTATGGTACCTAAGATATTGAAATGCAGGAGATACGAAGGTAAGTTACTATTCTTGTTTTGGATTCAGATTATTTGGAATCTTGTTTCGCTTCGGCTTTGGTTCAACACTGTGGGTGTTTGTTTAAGTAGGAAAGGTTCTGTGTGGGTGGAAAAGTTTTATTTTATCTGGCAATTCTTGGTAGAAGCATGTACTTCTAGATAGTATGGTGGGTTAAAAGGGTTAATCCCGGGTGTGTGAGACATTAAAATAGGTAATTAACTAGTGGAATTTATATGTCGAGCACAGTTTGAATTAAACCAACAAAGTAAAGATCTAGTCATCTCTTGCGCAGTAAACTTAATCTTTAAGAATTTTTTAATAATAATATATTCCTGTCCAAAGCAGGCGTTCTTATTGGTCCGTGGTATGGTGTCATTCGTTCCTAGTTCATCGGTAGCAAAAAGGCAATCAGTTTTAAACAAGAAGTTTATTATAATGCGGTTTTAAGCGACGGCGGCGGGCGGCGTTTTGGCGCGAATTTGGTGGCTCGTATACGAGCTGCTGGCTCTCAACGGGTATATATATAATGTGCCGGCTCGTATACGAGGTAATAATAAAATATTCATTGAAATATACGGTTATGTGTATTCAATTAGCATAAGATTATAATAAAACTACTTTATATGGATTTATAGCATTGTTTTTATTAAATTTATTGTTGTTACATCATTTTGAAACTATTAAACTAGGTACTACTGTTAAATTTTACTACTATTTTTATTAAGCTATTTAAATTACCAAACTCATTTAATTTTATAGTTTTGCCGACGTTTCGGTTTCTTTTTAGCAGCCATGGAGATCACGGGGAGACTAACATCACCATCTTGGTCTATATAATATTCGCGTAAACATAAAACAATATTATGAAAACGATTTTAATTCTCAAACTTAAAAAGTAAGCCATATGATATAAATAATACTTTTTACAAATATTGCGTAAAGATATATCTGAAAACTAAAAGTCTAAAGTACATTTGCAGTAAAATTGGCACCTGTGCCGACATTAAACTTAAAAGCTTACGTGTGAAGTGCACTTTGCAATCAAAAGGAAATGCACAATGGTTGGAAGTAAACGGTATGTAATATTTTAACTCGAACTTATTTAAAAGTAGAGAATTGACCGTGTAATATTGCCATTTGTCACAGGTAACTGAGAGAATTGTTCTTTAGCTAATGTGATACTGTAGCTTCACGCCAGTATACTTCGACAGGGTAAGCAGAGGTTACAGCCAGTGCCATCTCTCAGTACTGTGGGGAAAACTCGGCAGTTCCTTCTAATAATTTATAACAGCGCCATCTATTGACGTCTTACGAAACTACGTAGCTTGTGCTGGAACTTTCTCGAATCTTCGTACTATTACATACCGGGTATGGCGATTCTAGAAATCTCCAGAAATGTTTTAACCGCCTATTAAAGGCAAGGCCAGTACTTGCCGAGTCAGTTTACAATTGTAAGCGGTCAAGTAAGTATTAATCGAAGCGAACGGAAGGGAAAATACCACAGAGTTTGAAGCAGTTACAGTGGAAAAGAAGGTATAGTGTGTGTTGTGTTTTAAATTTATATATCTAGAATAAAACGTGTTTTAGTCGGTAATATTGTTTAATCCCTCGAACCCAGCACGTAAAAATATTATATATTTCGTAACCAGACTAATGCCTTGTGCTATATAGCCGGTGCAACTAAGTCGAAACATTTAAAGATAAATAATATGCATGATCGCGTTAATTCTTGTAACGAATTATATAAATATAGCACGATACTTCATAAATAAGTAGAGGCGTATTACAATCACGTTTCGCCAGATATTTGACGCGAAACGTGATTGTAAGTCCCAAATAATAGCGTTAACTAGCAGCTTCTTTTTTGTACCTGGCTCATAGCCACTTGCTACTCTGTGGTGGGTAAAGGGTGGGTGAAGCCATTCACCCGCTCAATACCAAACTTGAATCGACGACGCTTTGTTACGCACACGCCTCGTGAGGTGGAAGTGCGGCTAATAACATCCACGCCGCGTAGGAGAGTAGCAAACCATCGAAATAAGCGATCGGTCGGTACCTGCTGGAAAGACCTCTCACACCTGGCCATAGGCAAACTTAAGAACACAGTTGTGGTTTAGCCGGTAAAAGTCCGGGAGAACCTTCTGCCGCTACCTAGTAGGAAAAAACCTGCTTAAAAGAATAAAAGTCTTTATGCTGCTACTGAGAAATTCCTATAGAAACACTTAATAATAATGATGATAATAATGAATGAATAAAAATAATATAATGTATTATTATATAATATATTATATGTTATATTATATATAATAAAAAAATTAAAAAGAATAATGATGATTCGGCAATGGAGTACGGGACTTCACAATCTCACGCAAACTTATAGTATGAGACCAACGAGGTGTAGGTATTTTATTGTTGCTTTTGGAAGTGAACTTCAAAAAAAAGCTTACGTTTGCTTTTCAGTGTTTGTTGAAACCTGAAAAATAACAAGTGCAATTTCTAAATAAACATGCAGTTTTATTTAATATTGTTGAACCGGTACCAGTGCTATGGCTTAGGCATTGTAGTTGCGATCGAGAGGTCGTGAGTTTAAATCCTATTACACCTAATGACGAGAACCTTCCGTATCGTCTTCGTTTTCTTCTTCTTCTTCTTCTCCCTAGCCTTTATTTTCCCAAGTCACTTGGGATCGGCTTTTATATGAATTTAATTTTAGAAAGAAAGAAACCAATTCAGCCGAAAAAATGATTTGATAGTAATAATTTCTATGAGGCGGAGTTTCTTTACAAACACTCAAGCAACGATCACAAAGCATACCCAGACTCGAAACAATTATTTTTGGATTACCTAAATGGGACCTAAAACCATATCTGTTGAAAAGTGGTTATAATAATTAACTTCTGGCTACCGTGGATATATGTATATGTACGTGAGACTATATAAAGACTACAAAGATTGCAAGCAATTTTAATTCATCCTTATTATATAGAAAGGGAACTGCTTGCAATCTCTTTTTATCCAACTTATCACTGGTGCGTTCTAAAATCACTAACATTTTATGAAAACTGTAGAAGCAAAATATATTTAACCGATAATACCACCAATGTTCAAACAGATCTGTTCCATAAAGGAATATTTTATAAACTTGAATATATTCAAATGTTGAATAGAAATTTGAATTCCTTCTGAATTTAAATTTGAATTCATGAGACAAGTGTCTCGTAAAGATATCTAGAAAATAACTTTTTGTGTCGGTTGCCACCCTATACGCAATACGTTTACATACATATTTTGATTTTGTAACTTATAGAATTGGCTGGTGTAGAGGACTTACATTTAGCCAGCGATGTTTAGTTCGGCCATAATTGGAACAAGCCTATTGCCATACAGTATAAGACGTTTTGTTATTGCCGAAAAGCTTAACATGCCCTGCCAATAAAACACGTAACCTCATCTTCGTAAGTGAGCTAGATCCACATATTTGTAAAATCACGGACCGTGACAAACACATACGGCAAATATGCGTGTTCCAAGCAATCTGTTCAAAATTTATTGGCAATACAACAAACATTTTGTCCTGTCTTGTTACTTGCAGTCAAATGCTGAATTTGTATAGTCTAGTGACAGTAAAACACACTTTACGTAGATTGATCATCGGATTGTGATATAGAGTAGTCTCTATATCACAATCCGATGATCAATCTACGTAAAGTGGGTTTAGTTAAATGAATTTCTGGGCAATATATCTCACGTCGCATGATAACACTACGAACATTAAAGTCACGCGGCGCCCAAGCTGCAGCGGCCGGCAGCGCACACGCTGTCTGACAAACGTGACGCAGAGTAGCGGATGTCACGCCGACTACGCTACACACATTTGAATCAATGGAGTGCTTTTATTGAAAGTAGAAATATTGCACCAAAATAAAATAGCCCGTGACAGCCACCTATACGCCCGTCCACAAATGACGTAACAAGAGTTCACTCTGATACGTGCGTTGTGTTGCCTGTATGTGAACGAGTCAGAGTATGTAAGCAACCTAAGCTGAAACTTACGCCTCGGTTTGAAATAAACAGTTTTCGTGTTACTGTCAAAATAAAGGTATCGTTGTATACAAAGTCTTAATACTAACCATACACAGAAAAGCAACTGCGCTATTAGATAAAGTACGGGTCTATTCACCGCTTTAAATTTTTTTTGCTTTACTTTATTCCATTTAAATCGTTTCCTCGTTTAGCTCGCGTCACTTGCTTTTAAGTTCTATTCGCCTGTTTTTGTTTTTTCTCTTTCATTTAGTTCAGCTACACTTCCGCCGGAGAGCATACATTTTAGAGCGATTAAGGTTCCAAAGGATTCTGTGAATTACATAATTGTTCCACTCAGGTTTCGAGATTTGTTACGGAAAACAAGATTTCGATTCTTATTTATTAACAGTAGAGTCCATTTGAGCGCCATTTGGCAGCAGAATTGGTGCCATCTGAATTTAAAACATGTTAGGAGTATTCAATATGTCTAGTTAAATTTAGTGTGACATGTAGAGTAAATTTAGCTTTACGTGTTATATATTGATATAAGGGACACCATCCAAACATGATATAAAAAATAGGATTATTTAGAACATCAAATGGTATTCCCTACTTTACTCAAATAATAATAACTATACTATTCTTATTATACAACTAATAAGAAATCGTAGCAAGTGGAAATCCGTAGTCCCTGCCTACCCCTCTGGGAAACAGGCGTGAATCTATGTATGTATGTATGTATGTACTATTCTTATTCAACTACATCTAAAAGAGAGTGATAAATCTCACTGGCTTTTTACATAATTATTATATATTATGTATATGAAAGTTTTTAATTTGAGTCAGTTTTTATGATTTCATGATAACTTTACATAAGCGGCTTTCAATATTTAATTAATACAATTAAATGTAAAGAACATTCAATTAAGTCATATCGGGATTAAAAAAACTTAATACTGAATTTGACTGCATTTCACTTCTACATGTTCATTTTTCAAATTCTTAGCCTGGTCTCTTATTAGCTTACTCATTATTATACTCAAAACAGCAGCCAGTAATTTATCGACAAATACAAGATAAAGCGCTTTATATAATGATTCCACATGCCAATATTTAAATCAGTTTAAGAAATTATCCATCCAACACCATCTAGCCCAAACTAAGCAGAGCTTGTACTATGGGTACTAGACAATGGATAAATATACATTTATATACTTTTTTTTTGTAAATACATACATATTATACATAGAAACACCCAGACTAAGACAAACATCCATGTTCATGCACACAAATGTTTGACTTGTGCGGGAATCGAACCCGCGACCTCAGGCGTGGCAGTCGGTTACACTAACCACTACGCCATCGAGGCCGACAATTAAACAATTTATACGACTTTTATCGCGTTGTTGTAAATAAATTTGAAACTACCAACAACTATTGTGAAAAAAATTTACTAGTTTCTGATTACTTCTATTTAAGCTATTTAAATTATAAAAACTATTTAGATTTCATTTTGCACTTTCCCCGACATTTCAGTTGCTTTTCAGCAGCCATGTTCACGGGGAGACTATAAGTGTTTAACAATAGTAGTTTAAATTTTGAAAATTATGTAATAATAATGTTTTATAAAAAAAAAATAACACGTTATAATTCGTATAAAGTTGTTTAATTTCAATGTCAAATATCATTTGCGTAAACGTAATACAATATTATGTAAATTATCCTATTCTTTAAATTAGTAATGTGATGTATGAGTATATGTTAACTTAACAGCTCGATGTTAAGCGATCAACATAGGAAGTACTTGGTGAATTTATAGTGATCCTAACCCTAAGGTAAAGAAATTTAAAAATAAGGATGGCAGAGAACAGGTTCAGTAAGTATATAAGCCAAAATATTTTTTTTTCATGTCCTTATTTTTGTGTTTTACTAAGCTTAGACAGAGACTTACTTCATCCAAAATTCACTAGGCTTGGTCTGGTCATACATCATTAAGGCGATATCATTTCTATATATGGCGCAGACTGCCTTGACTCATCCAGTCGTCCTACAAACTTTTTATTTTCTAACAAAGAATCTCAATAACACTCTTTTCCTACTCGGGAATTGCACTCGAATATTCTCAAACTTCACAGCATTTGCGAAAACGTTCTCGTTTACACCGGCGGTCCACCCAAGCAGTCAGTTTCTCTGCCATACAAAAATTGTCTGAAAGGTTTTCGATAGTGAGATTTGCTGTTGTTGCAGCTGTCTCCAGAGAATAGAGGAATATTTTAGCAAACTGAGCGCTAGAAGTACGAATGGAACCATTGATTGACGATTGTACAGTTCCTCCGGCACATATTTGCATAGATTTTGTTTTTCCTAGCACAAAAATCAAGCAACTGAGCATTGCGGTATGATATAATAGGCTATATATATGCAAGAGAAAACGTGGAAGGCAATATTAAAAAAGTTGGCAATTCGGTATATTGGTTAAGTAAATAAATATCGTGCGTAAAAGCCATTTATGTTTGCAATACTTTTCGACACACAAATAACAGCAATGATTGTTGCTAAAACAAATTAAAAGAGTTATGTATTAAATTTGATATTTATTTTTGAAAAGGGGCAATTCAATTACTGAATAATTCCCGTGTTGCTAGGGGACTTTACAAACAATGGACATAAAGAGCATCCAGACCTACAACAACTGTTTGTTGATCATAAAATGTTTCGTCCTTCATAGCAATGGCAAGGCGACATTAGCCATCCGTGCAGTTATGTACACTGTATACTCTATACAGTGTACATAATTTAGGGTTAAAAAAGTACAATCATTTTGTAAATAGGCACCGAAACTTAGGTGTAAACTTGTAATATAAACTACATTAGTTTAAAAATCGGACGCAGTCAACTTTCCAAGTACAACTAAAATCAATTTTCAGTTTTTGGACGCTCAATATAAAAAATTACTATTACTTAAGTCTGGCGCAGTTCTCTGAAAAATACCAAAGGCTTGCCATGCGCAAGTTATAAATATCTAATATCTTTAATACTGCAAACATCTATAGACCTTGTAACTGGTAAGAATCAAGCGAGTCCATTTGACACTATTTGTTGACTAAAATTCACTTATATCTTACTCATCTACTTGATGCTCAATGAAATTATCCTTATCAAACCGTTTTTTCCACTTGCCACTAAACTATTGAAATTTTCCATCCAGTTCCACCTTAACAATGTTCATCTCATCCTCATTCAATCACTTTATATAATATTTGCTTGTAATAAATCTCCAATAAAATTCAATTTTACAAATAAGGCCCTTGATTAGTCGTGAAGCACGTTAGATTCGGCTTTTAAGGCGTGATTCAATTTAAAATACCTAGTTGTAGGAGTCTAACGTCTGCTCAATTTATCCAAACGGAGCGTTGAGTTCTATAGCCTTCTCCAAGATACTAAATTATTTTAAGTTTTAATGAATAGCCACCGCTTTGGCACCGACATTCGTTAGTTTGACGATTTTAATTGCGCATTTGAATGTTGGTACAGAACCTTATTATTATTATTACAAAATTTTGTTAGACTCTCGAGACTCCTTAGAATTTTGTATGAAGAGAAACTTGTTATTACACGGGTTCGTAGAGAATATTGACTTTTATTTCTTTTTCTGCCAAGGTTAGCAGTTTTTACATTAGATATGATTATTATTAAAATGCCTCAGTATATAGAATTTGGCTATATATTATATACAACATGTGAAAAATGTTGTTATATTTACCTTTTTTTAAACACCAGGAAAAAATCTGTTTACTGGGTACTTGACTAATATTCAAACAACGGAGACAATTACACCCGGCCACGGAACAACTATGTTTAGAACACAATTTTTTTTGGGCTAATTTCTTGTTAAGATGTCCACTTAAACCACAACACCATCTCCGTGCAGTCATAACATTAACGGTATAACCTTGTTTTATTCCGACCATATGTAAATTTTCTTGCGTTCCTTAGAAACGCGCTGTGTTATAAGAAGGAGAACCTATCCATATCCTTATGTTTCCTCGAATTGATAACATAGGGACATTTTGCAGATAGTATGATCAATCAATATTAGTTGTGTGCACTAATAACTGTTGTTGTTGTGGTTCTACACATTATATTCCAATCCTAATATGGTCGCAGCTATCGTTGAAGTTGGAACGAAGATTCTGTTGGATTGCAATAGTTTTACATCTATTACGGTGTGATCCACTTCTGTGTATCTCTCAAGCAAGACACCGACGCAACTTTACGATAATAATATGATTGGTGATTTTTTTATCATATAGAAATAGGTGGTACCTAGATATTTTTACTACAGTGAAGTTGACTTAGAACTAAAGGTCTTTTGTCAAAAATCACATCCAACGAAAACTGATCTCGTAGTAATCCAATTAAAATGCTTTGTATTATAAAGAATAAAAAAATAGATTATTATTTTCAGTATGATTTCCTTTATTCAAATTAAATAAAAAAAGAAAACAAATATCAAAAAAATTTATTAATTGATTAATTTTCTTGATTGTTCTGTAGTGATTGTATTACATCATCGGTCACTGGAACAATTCGGCTATTTTTGTTTCGTGCAGCGGTCGTGTTAGCATTTTTCCTCTGATAATATGCGCGGGCGCAGATTCGGTTATTTTTTTTTTGCAACCCGACGTGCATGTGTAGTTTTTTCTTCGTGATAGGATAAGTTCAGCTGCCTTGCGTCTAGCAACATTAGTTCCCAAAGTGGTCCAGGTGGACCCCCTGGGGTCCACGGGAGACTCGACGGGGATCTACGTTGGCGTGACAAAAAATGGTGTCCACATTTCGTAAGCACCAAGATTTATTTGTTTTCGATAGTGAAGAATTAAAATATTGGCTTGACTTCACCTATCAATGTAGGCAGATAATATTTTAAGAAGCTCAGCGACTGTTACTTGTAAAAACTTGCATATTCCATATTCAGTACCAGTGGTCTCGAACCTAACGATTTGTCAATAGACAATTTCTAAAAAATAAATAGGTCAGCCCGCCTATCGTGGTAAAAAGAAAGGTCAGCCCGCAGAGATTTTTTTATTGTATGGACTTGAAATATAGCTGCAGGGGGGTCTACCGGCATCTGCAAAATTTTGAAAGTGGTCTATGAGCAAAAAAGTCGGGGAACCTAGCTAAACGTTCTCTGTCTTTTCTAAGGTGTTCTTCTCTCAATAAAGGATCATTTTTAATTTTGGCTTTTCTTCTTCTTTCACATAATTTCTTTTTCTCTTTCTTTTCCTCCTCACTAAGTTTAGGCCCAGGAATCCTTAAAAAAAATTGGTAATGAAGATATTTTCCTTAAATATCTCCGAACTAGAAAATATTTTCTAAATAAACCTTTAAATTTAATTTAATTGCCATCATCATTTCAGCCTGTAGACGTCCATTAATTAATGAGCACAGACCTCGCCTGATAATACTCTTATACATCTACAACCCCAAGGTACCCCATGTTATGCCGATATATTTGAAAAAATGTGTATGAAATATTGTCTTCTATTTACGCGAGTATTATTCATTGAAATTAAACTACTATATATAGATTCAATTCAATGTCAAATAAACAACGCGATAAAATCCGTATATAGTAGTTTAATTTCAATGTGTATGAACATTACTGTTTGATGATGAGATGATGTCAATAAAATGTTCTAGAACAGGATTTCTTAAACTTTTTGCAGTCACGTATCACTTTTATATTGCAAAGGCTTTACGGATCCCTTGTCAAGCCTCTCGAATGATGAGGAGGAGAGGAGGAAGGGGGGCGGGGGGCAACAAGCTGTCGCTGGGTACGAAAGCGCGAGCACCGCGCCTACGAAACATTTTTTGAATATTAACTGAGCTGCCACAGGCCCCCAGCATATGCCACAAGGACTCCCAAGGGGTCCGTCGACCCCAATTTAAGAAACCCTGTTCTAGAAGCAAATGAAATGACTAGGGAACCACCGACATGATAAAAAGGCTCACCGACATGATAAAATGATCCACCGATATGATTTAGTAATCCACCGATGTGATAAAACTGTACGTCGAATCATGAATTAAAACACCGATATGAGAAAGTAGCCACCGATTCAATTTTTCTTAACATATCAGTGAAAATGATTATTTCACCGATATGATAACACCGACGTGATAAAAAACACACGTTTTGAAAAATTACAACGAATGCATTATCACTAGGATAAATTTAATTACAGTCAATCAAACTAATTCACTACCTTTGTATAAAGCAAACAACTATAATATAACTACTCATAAGACTAGTTATAGCAACCACCGATATTATAAAATAATTGTCCGGGAGCAACTGTAATGGCGTACTTACGTTATTGGTGGGAATACACAGCGATGCGACACGCTTCCATCCGAACTGCGCAATAGCACGTTACTAACGTGAAACAAAATTGGGGGCGGGGACACTGTCGGACTAGTCTATGCAAAATTAGGTCTTAATTACTTTTGGTCACCGATATAACACCATTTTGCAGGAAAAGTAAGTTTGTGCCTCTGAGTAAAAATAATCGTTAGTTATAGAATAAAATATGTAATGTTTTAATAATAAAACAAATATTCTTTAAAAATAATAGGTTGTAAACTTAATTTACCTATATTTATTGGCGTATAAGCCTTTTGGTCTATAAAAAAAGTAGGGGGACAGCACCGATATGACAAAATTCGGAGATTATATATTTATTTCTACCTTTAAATATAGTCTTAGCCAAATTATATTTTTGCCACATCCCAAATTAGTGGCAATGACAGAGTGTTAGTGGCGCCACAATCGTCGCCTTTTCTGTTGCCAGTGCAAAAAAATAACGTCAATTTGGTAAAAATATAGAAGTGGTACAATTTAAGCGCTGGTTCAATATAAGTTACTCTCCCTTAGCTACGAAATTCAAACCATAAAAACAAACAATTAAAAATAACGCGGCACAAGGTAAAATTGTTTATTCAAAAATGAATTTACCATCTGAATTTTGTTTTTACAAATCTTCTTAAGCATAATGTGAGTCAAGCGTCGGACATAACCAAAAAGACTTTTCAACATCACTCGCTTGATAATCCAACTCCGATCTGGCTTAACCCTTGTCGGTGGCTGACTGTACATCTCAAAAATAATTGGGAATAAGGCGAAAAAATGGAAACGTGCGACGAAATAAGAAATAAAATATACTGGCGAATAAACGTGCAACGGGCAGCGTGTATTATAACATTCGTAAATATTTTAGCTTTGTATGGTTTCCTTGAAATTAACAGACATGAGGAAAATATCTTTTTTCAGTTGCTAATGAGTATGGCGATGCGCATTTGTTATCAAAAAGAATATCGAATATTTCAAAAATACTGTTATATTTTTTTGCGTTCCCCCTATAACATGTCGATTGCTATTCGAACAATGATCAGATATTCGAATTACCAGTGGATAATACATTGACAAGTTTCGTTTTTATTGCCGTCGATTATGATAATGACCTAACATTAGCACAATCTGTCGTGAAAAGTTTAGCTTTTTGCAGGATTTAAGATTAGATGCAACACATAAGTTGTTGAAGTATGGAAATGAGTGTATTGCTAATCCATAATTTAATAAAAATTGTCATCGAATATATATTAATATTATTCGAATATAATCAAATCTCTTGAACATTCGAATCATTTAAATAATTTAATTGATAGTCGCATGTCGCAAATCGTGAACTACGTATCAATATATCAATATCTAACAAACTAAAAAGGAAATGTATACCATACCATAACCATACCATACCCATACCATACCATTTCGTTTTTAGTTTGATTACACAACATGAAAACACCTGGCAACTTCTTTGTTATCAGGTGGTTTTATTTTGCATGGTTATCATGTCTTAGTTGATTGAGACGTTAAAGTCTTTTTGTTTTAATAAATTACCTTATGTTTATTTTAATACAAAAATCAGTCCGATTCAATATTTCAATTGATGCAGCACAAATAGAAATTCCTGTAAAATAAACAGCCGTAGTTTAGTTTGGGAACAGATTTTTAAACAAACATATATTTTGCCACGTAATAACTGGGTGTCGGATAGCACAAAGAGAGTTTCAAATGTTGTTACACTAGTAAGGGTGAGTTGCAATTTTATTTAAATATAGCGTTCAGCTTTTGTGATGTACGTCACGATATTTTTAAACATTTGACTTGCATGTTATAATATATTATGTATCTCTGACACCTACATTATATTACTTAATCTGCTAGTACATCTATGTGGCGAGTTTTCCAATCATTAAGTATACAGGATGTCCCAGAAATCGACGTCAAGCCAGAATCAGGTAACAGGCTAAGTTATATCTGTAGTAACAGGAGTGAAAAGAACGTAACAGGGTGTAGATTTTTTGATTTATGTGCCTATTAATTTTAAAATACTTAGCTTAGATATTTTTATATTTTTCTGTTAGCTATTATAACTTAACCCGTTACCTGATTCCGGCTTGACGTCGACTTCTGGGACACCTGTATATACTACTTAAGTTTGACCGTATTTTCGCTCGCGTTAATCTAGATTTTCTATAAATTTCTATCGCTCGGAAATAGTACTTTTCTGGATGAAAGGTACCCTATGTCTTTTTCAGTATCCTGAAAACGCGTATACGATGTTTCATGATGATCGGTCACGTAGTAAAGGCGTGAAAGCGTTACAAACAAACTCACATTCGCATTTATAATATTAGTTAGGATTAGAATGTATATATAATTATAACATATAAGATTTTGGAGCATTGTCTACCTTTGTACTATTGAAATACATGCATATTAAAATTAAAATTCGGGAATACAATTTCGTTCCGCTTTTCTTTTTGTCATGTTATTCGTAATTGGATAAAGTAGGTTTCCTCCTCGTAGAAGGGCTTTGGAGGATAATAGTCAAATTCTAAATTGGGTACCCATATGTGTCACGCTGGGCTGCAGTAAAATACATTTATAAATCTAAAATAATGTATTGATATGAAACTTATGGGTATTTGCCAACTTAGTAGCACAAACAGTATGTATATTAATCGTCGGCCTCGATGATGTAGTGGTTAGTGTAACCGATTGCAACGCCTGAGGTCGCAGGTTCGATTGCCGCACAAGTCAAACATTTGTGTAAATGAATATGGATGTTTGTCTTGGTCAGGGTGTTTATATGTATAATAGGTATGTATGTATTTACAAAAAGAAAGTATATATGTATGTTTAGCCATTGTCTGGTACCCATAGAAGCAACATAGTATAGCATAGTAGTAACTAGCGGTCCTAGTGGTCAAAATTCGACCAAAATTCCTAAGCTTGCTACTTTGTTTTCTGTTTTTCTCCATTACAAAGAATTGTACGACGTCAAACGAACAATGTCGAAATACTACGAACGCGATTCGACTGCGTGTTTCAAATTCATGGTTGTGTGCGTGTAGTGTTTTTTCATTAATTTAATATATTTCTTATGCATATTTTATAAAAATATTAGGATTCGCCCCTTCTTCTCTATATAATCTTTAACTGTGCCAAATTTCATACTGCACCGGCCGCGCAATTTTCGTAAAAAGGGGTACAAAGGTTTTGCTTCATGTTTTAATATATAGATGATAATAATATTGTTTATTTCTCTCATAAAGGTATATAGGTACATTGGTTTGTCACTATAATGAGTACAGGATGTGTTACACCTTAATGAGAGCTGGAGTTTGTAGTAAGTTCGAAACCTGTGTGACAAATCTCCAGGCTCTCTCCTTAGTGCTACAGAAGTATACAGCAAGAGTTTGAGGAACTTTACATTACAATATGTACTAAACATATAAGTGAAAGGTGAGACAAACATATTATATTAGTGTATGTGTATGGGTGCGCGAGTGTGTGTTTATGTGTGTGTGTATGTGTGTGTGTGTGTGTGTGTGTGTGTGTGTGTGTGTGTGTGTGTGTGCGTGTGTGCGCGCAAGTGTGTGTGCACGCGTGTGTATGCATGTGTGTGTGTGTGTGTGCACGCGTGTGTATGCATGTGTGTGTGTGTGTGTGTGTGTGTGTGTGTGTGTTTATATGTTTGTGTGTATGCGTGCGTGTGCCTACTTATCTTAAAGTGCAAAGTGAGCGATAAATTAACTATTTAATACGTACAAAACTTCGATACGTCAGATAGCACGTTGCGTGCCTTAGAATCGCACTCTAGACCTCTGCGTCGCAGTCCAACGCTGCTGCTAATATTTCATAATAATATTTAAGTTTGAAATAATTATCTTGTCTTCTTAATCATATCGACACATAACATTACAAACCGGGGCGTCCGTACTCCAATGGACGAATCAAAGACGATCTTGTAGTTTATCAACATTGACATCCCTCTGCGGTCTAATCTAAAGGTCGCAAATGAAGCATATCTCTTATTCATTGTTCCTAGCAACTAATAATATTTTGTTGTAAATACTTTAAATTATGAATACCGAATTACTTATTTTAAAAATCGCTACTCTAGCAAAACTACAACAGTTATAATTAAACTAAATGATAAATTTGAAATAAATGTCTCGGGACTTCTTCGTAATTAGCAAAATTTAATATTCTTAATTAAGCGTTGCGTTAAGATATTGTGCTGTCAATGAATGTTAATGAAGTAATTAAGAGATGAAGGCTTGATCATTTTTCTCCATCCTAATAAATTTTTCATTTTTTAATTTAAATTCTGTGTTATAGGACCTTTGGGAATGCATTGAAATTACAAAAAGGGTTACTTTTAACCATAGTATAGGACTTTAACCTGTGTTTTGATGATGCAAACCTGTTCATGGATTTGGATTATTAACTAGATAAATTAAATGGTAGATTTATTTACGAACTAGATTTTGCCCGTGGCTTCACTCGCATTAATGTAAATTTTTCGATAAATTTCTATCCAATTCTCGCATTAATGTAATTTTTTCGATATAAAAAGTACTGTACCCTACCCACAGTAATTTTTTTCTGGATGTAAGGTACCCTTTATTCTTTATGTACTTCTGACAACGTGTATGCAAAATTTCATTATGATCGGTCGAGTAATTAAGTCGTGAAGCTTAACAGACATACAAACTCAGATTCGCATTTATAATATTAGTCAGGGTCTATACTGACAATGTCTTTCTGAATAAAGATTTACCAATAATTCTACCTTTGAGTACGTACATTTTTATTAGACTTATTTCCTCTCAATCTTACGTCTTGATTATTGCCAATATCTTTCCAGACAACTCAATAAATACGCCCATACAATCCCTCTTACAAGTGTGATTACTGACTCATTCTGTTAAGGAAAAAGAACAAAGAAAATAAAAATAATATTAATATTTTCAGGTCAAGTAGGTGCGGTTTTCACCGAGTTTATTACAGATGCTTTTGGAATAAAGATATTTTCGGTTGGTAGACATATTTGTTATGTTTATTCTCGACTTGAGAAGCCGGTGATATTGGACGCTGATATTTAGCTTCTAGTTTTTGTGTCACGTTTATTTTACTATTTCAATATAATATTCCGTTGAAATAGTGATATAAATTAAAATACATTATATGGAGATTTATAACGGTTTATTTAAGAAAATAATTGCTTTTAAGTTATTAAATATATTAATATTTCCACTTACCCAACGTTTTTGGTACATATTAACAGCAATGGTCTTTATAACATCGATTATATAGATCCCAATCTACAAATGGCTGGCGAAAGTTGCCTGCAAACAGAATAAATGTTCGGCGATTAGCGAGCATCGTACTGTAATGTTTTATATGAATTTTAAAGCAGCTTATTTAACAAAACACTTCCTTTGCTTAAAACTGAGTTAAAGCTCGCTACTAATATATTGAACATTTCTAAGTGGAAGAAGACTTTTACACTTTGCCTGACCTACAGGGAAAAAATTGTAAGTGCCGACGTATGCCACTTGATCAAGAACATACTGCTACTATTCTTCCCAACTTCAATATAAAAGTTTTGTATTTAAGATTGTTCTTATCTCATTTTTGTATATTTCACTGGCTCATATAGGTATTGAAGATTGTTCTTCTATACCCATATGAGTCAGTGAAATTGTAACTAATTGTTATTACACCTACGCCTTTTAATTAGCTATGAATAAACAATACTAAGGTAGTATGTTCGTTTAACTGTCGTTTGTAAGTCCGTTAGTGTTAGTAACACTTAAGGACTTACATGACCGGTCTTGCAAAACAGGCAACTACACTGCTAACGCACGGGACAAAAATGACTGTTATCCCTACTTAAACCTAGTGATGAGCATCGTATCATCGCAGAAACAATAAAAAATATGTATAGCTTAGGATATTTCCAGAAGTCCCGTCCAAAATTTACTCTGTCTTCCATCTTTCTCCTTTTTTTCTTAAACTATGGTTGTATAGCAATCAAAACAAAGAACATTGTAATGGTCAGAATTTTAAAATAAACGACAAATATTTGCTAATATTTCACAAAATAGAATTAAACATAACTGCTAAAAGTAAAAGAGGGGAATGTTCTTCAATTGGATTCGTTTGAAATCTTAAACATCAAAGAGCAAATTTTGAATAACAAACAATATTTCATTTGGTATTTCTTTGATTCTCCGTCCTGAATGTTGAACTTGTACAAATACCTTAAGCTCAGGTAATTGTAGATGCTAGGATGTTTATGTCCTTTTAGATTTGTAATAGGTATAATTGATTATAATTATTTGTTCCATTACGTAATTTTATGACTGACAAGATTTCTGTTTTTTGTTTACCATGTATTGTGTAAGCGGTATAACTTTAAATACACATTATATAAAAGATTGTTGATATTTATTATCAATAACTAATGTTATTAATAATTGTATGTTGTCGATTTTTGAAACATAAATATTTTTAATTAACCTATGCATTTTGTACAGAAGTCACGAAATTCGCGTAGGATATAAAAGGGATATACATATTTATACCTAAAGACCTGATATTAACAAACAAATTTCTAATAACATACAATCTGTGTTATGATTATATTATCTTTATAATCAGTCTACAGTAATACATTGCTGGACATAGTTCTCTCCAACTAGGCATCTTTGAGCACGCTCTGCGCTAACTCTCGTGTTATAGATGATGATATAATATGTGTGACGTCATTTAATTAAAAATATACACTAAGCTTATTGCTGAGGTGAACCGTTTATTAATTCGTTATTAGTAGCCGCAGGCAAAACATCGATACTGCGAAAATCTCGTGACAAATATTATTTTTTTTAAAATATCCTCATTTTCTAGATCGTTCATATTAGTCATTAGTTTACGTAATAGAGTTGTTGAAGCACTTTAAATGCATGGATAACTCTGTAGTGTTTTGAGTCTAATAAGACGAAATTTGATGAGTAATCCATAAATAATTGTTTCAAATCTGAGTGTTCTTAGAGTTTGTTGTTTTAATGTTTTTGCGCGGCCTTTTTTTTACGAACAAATTAATACATAACACAGCGTATTCTTAAAAAAAAGATAGCTGTGCGGGTTTCACACACACGTCCTTGGTCGTGGAAACATTACAAACATACAATTTACGGACATAAAATACATCTAGAATTATAAGTTAACACAATCATTAGTAGTTCTCACAAATAAATGTCCTATGTTCAAACGCACAATACTCAGCGGGGCGGTAGCAGCGAGGACATATACTCTAAAATTGGATTGGTTCACTATACAGTTATTTAAAAAAAAACACACATCATTCAAATAATAGACAAGTAATTTAAAAACTGGTCACGGCGGTCATGCCCAGCTTTAACGTAAAACATCAAAAAGTATATAAAGCTTAATATCACGCTCACCAAAACCAACCTTATTTCAATATTCTATTTATGGATTTCGTACGACCGATGTTGTTCTTCAATCTTGTCTAAAACGATACATTGTTTACGGTGCTACGTAAATGGAAACAATGAATTTGTAATATTATTGAGAGCTGGAAATACGTTGGGAACTGGTTAAGCACGTTTGGAATTAAACTATTATATACGGATATAAAGTAGTCTAATTTTAATTTTGATTGCACTGTTGGTGAAGTGGTTTTAGTGGTCGCCTCGCCACTGTCATTGCGCCGGGTTCGAACCACACACGGGACAAAACTTTCTGTGATCCACAAATTGTTGTTCCGCGACTGAGTGCTGTTTATGTCCGCTGTTTAAATGTTTGTAAAGTGCTCTGCGACTCAAGGATTGGTCCAAGTTAGTATAAAGTCTTAAAAAACGAAAGATGATATTATAATTAAGCACGAATCAGAATCACGTACACATACGTGAAGGAATTGCAATATTTAATTAGTGTCTCCTTGTACCGTATTCCTTGCAAGCATTTAAAAGCTTAGATAATCGTTTACTGTAAGCTTGTTACAATCCTAGTAGTATAAAATTCAAAAGAAAATTCTTATCCTTTCAGCCGAATAAAGTACCTGTTTTATTTTTTGGCACGCCATTTCTACACCTCGTTTGTATTAAAATGCCGAGAAACTCGGCTTAATCTTATAATACCATTTCTATAAATGGCAAATGCTTGTACTTTCAGAGTACTTGTGAGATATCTAGGTATTAATTAACGTTGTCATCTCAAACACAATGGATTAGGTTAGTGGATGTCTCATGTGGTTTCAATTATTCAAGATTATTATTACAAATACTCGAAGTAATGTTATCCTAACTAATATTGTAAATGCGAATGTGAGTTGTTTATTACGCTTTTACGCCTTAAATACTCGAAGAATTATCATGAAATTTCGCATACACGTTGTCAGGGCTACAGAAAAGAACATAGAGTACCTTTCATCCAGCAAAAATACTGTTCTCGAAGAATCGGAAATTTACATAACCTACATTTACGCAAGCAGAGCCGCGGAAAAATCTAGTCGTATATATTTCTTAGTGACCAACTCAAGCTTGTGGTTTCACCCGATGTCTCGAGTATATGTTTGAAAAGTTTCTAATAAATCCATTCAGTTGTAGACACGTGTTTTTTTTACATTGTATCCTAATAACTTTCAGAGTATAATACTAGAAACTTATTACTCAAAATAAGAATCATAGATAGCTCTGTAAATTGTCTTACTGAGAAATATATGATAATCTAAAAATAATAATCTCTATCCCTCCTTCAAAATCATCCAAATCAAAATCCCTCGAAATGATACTCTTAGGCCTTGTCTCTATCACTTTTATTAAAATAAATAGAAAGTGGCAATTATTTTATTCCTTATTATTTTGTTATTAATAAAAATAATGTGTAATATGCCCTTAAAACTTCACCTCAGTGGCTTAAATTTATTTATACATATACATACATAGATTTACGCCTTTTTTCCAGATGGGTAGGCAGAGACTACGGATTTCCATTTGCTACGATCCTGACACACTTCTCTGGCTTCATTCACTTTCATCACATTCCTCATAAACGCCCGTCGGTTCAAGGTGCTCTTAACCTGGCCTTTGTCCAGAACGCCTCCGATCTGATCAAGAAACGTTCGCCTAGGTCTTCCTCTTGCGACTGTTCCATTCACACTAGCCTTATAAACTTTCTTAGTCAGTCTTTCCTCGTCCATTCTTTCTACATGCCCAAACCAGCTTAACATACCCTTTTCTATTCTTGTCACTATATCCACTTTCATGCCGCATCTCTCTCTAATCACACTGTTCCTTATTCTATCTTTCAGAGTCACACCACATATATTTCTCAGCGCTCTCATTTCTACAGCATTTATTCTGCTCTCATGCTTCTTTTGCCATACCCAACTTTCACTTCCATACATAAGTGTGTAATTTTGTGTGTAATTTATTTATGTTTATTTCTAACCTACAACGCTTGCAAATTGTTGGTAAGTCAACACATAAACCAATATACTTTTCAAACAAAGCATTATTCCAGCTACCCACTATTCATATCTTCGCGAACTTAACGTATTTTACATTTTTCAAGTAATACTAAGAGTATTTGCGTCTTGCCTTAATAAAATGTAATAGAAACCGCATTCTCATATGTGGCAATTCAAATGTGAACCACATTTGAATTTTTTGCGAATTTAATAATTTTAGTATACGTCATCGTATATTTACTTTAGAGTGAACTAATACTATCAAGACGTACAGTATGTAAAGTCAAAAATATTTTTTTCATTTAGGTATCATAGTAGCACTTATGAACGTCAGAGAATCTATACGTTACTGATTTTACTAAGTTACTGTAGCAATATTTAGGTTAGTTGCTAGGTTTTAGAGTTAAGAAGATTATTTCAAAACTTTGAACCGTTTTTCAATCACATAGACCTGGCTCCTATCCAAGTAACAAATCGTTTTAGCTACGGACAGATATATTGTGATATATTTTTCTTAGAATATGTGTCAAAAATTAACTGTCCATCGGTGAAATGACCCGCTTCATTCAATAAAATCCTGGCTTAAGTGTCATCCAATTATTTGTCAAGCTTGTTCCAAAATAACCGTCTCTGTAAGTTGATATATACATCGTGACTGACATAAACACAAAGAATTTTAGCAATATCATATTTGTAAATTTAATTATCATATATATTACCAATAAATTAAAAATATATATATTTTGGTTATAGGAATGTGACCAGGAAAATGTTGACGCAAATAATTACTTATCTGATAGATGAATTATTGCTTTTGTTAACTGGCTAATGATTTTGAGGTTGTAGATGTCATATCCGAATAATTCCGGAAAAGATTGATTTAAAAGAAATTAGGAGCTAATGACTGATATTGACATGTAAAATGTGTTTAGAATTGTGTATCGCCATGTAAACAACAAATTTGTATAATACCTACTAATTTCTGATGATCTTCCAAAATATCATCACTTTCTAGCATGTTGTGCTATAATATCATAAATTCGTTACGGTTCCAAAAATGCTCACAGTTTTGTGCTATAATCTAATTAAGCCTAAACTCTTGGAGATAGATAAACCTGATTCTATGATATGGTTCATTTCCAGATTGTTGTTATAGAAAATTGCTTCAGAATATTTCATACCCTCACAAGTGGTAGTTTTCACCCTAACTCATGGTATCTCATATTTTTCAATATCACTTCATTGTTAACGAAACACAATTTTGTATACCAAGTTTTCGAGTAAATGCCTTTGGTTTTATACTTTTCCCACTGGCTTTTACCATCGCCATAAATATATTGGACCAACTTGCGGCTACAGATTGCGGTTTTATTTTTGACTACGTACGCATTCATGCATACTTGAATGAGTTCGCTATATGATGTGCTCAAAAGACCGTTCGCCAACGTTGAAGGAATAAATGTATCTTTTTACATTAATTAATTCTGAGAAATAAAATCTAGACTGCACGGAAGATGTAGTAATTTAAGTGGTCCCATCGCCACTCCGACTGCGCCAAATGTTGTGAGTTCGAATCGCACACAGGACAAAACTTTGTGAGATCCACAAACAGTTGTTCCGAGTCTAGATGTTCTTTGTGTCCGTTGTTTAAAAGTTTGTAACGACAGGTCTCTTTAAAAAAAGAAAAAACCGCCAGCCCTGCTACTTCGGTCACGTGGGCTTTAATTGTTTCTTGGCATTGCAAGCTGATGATTATGTGTGATTGTGATGTGTCTTAAGTTCAGTTCTTAGGCTCTCTGTTATGGACGGATTCTTAGCATAAAGTTATGTGCTCGGGAGATAACAGTTGGCTAATTTTGAGGAATGCATGAACGTATCCCTCTCTGCGTAAAAAGGAGAGCGGAGTCCGTCGGGTTCATCCGGGGATAGATGGGAAGTCCCAGGTCGTACCAACTAAACCTTCTACGGTGTGCCTATTTGTTGCCTTGAATGTTGGGTAGGTCGCTGGAACCGAGTAGGCTCGCATCCTACAAGTTTAGCAATGCACTTGAGTAAAAGTACTTGTAAAGTTTTCTTGGGTGTTGTGTTTTTACTTACATATTTGTAATATTCGTAACTTCGGCTTACATGGCTGAATATGTGAGTTATATAATCAATTGTTATAACTTGATGTACCGTATAAATATAAAATAAATAAACATTACCCAACATCAAGCAAACGCTTAAATCAATACAACCTTTATTTTATTAAGTAGGTACGGCATAAAATTCCGTGTTAGCAAATATACAGACCCGCAGAAACAATTACTTATATTTACAATGTTATTCAGAATAATGAAAAACATAAAAATAGCTAGCTTTCTGGAGGTTTAAGGTGCTATAAAAAGGGTTAAGAGGTTTTGCTGAAGCAGCCAGCTGTAAAGAAATACATAACATTTTAATTAAAAGTGCATTTTAGCTGTAGCTATTTCAGTGTGTGTAAATTGCGTTATAGGAGCGAGAATGGCCGTTACAAAACCGATGAACTCTGATTAATTTTTAATGGAATTTGGAAAAGACTCGATTCGTTGTTTCCGTGGCATACTGTTGTGGTTAAGTTTGTATGTGAACTTGAGGTTTTTAGGGCGATTAACGTGTCAAGGAAAAAGTTATTAAAATAATTTATTATGTAGACTAGATTTTCTTTTTTCGAGCATGGATTCCTTATTATGTAGACCTAAATATATACCACTGCACTGCAACTGCGCCTTTTTTTTTTCGTTCGTGGGGAAATGCGCCTTTTGCATACCCTCTCACCATAAGGGGAGGTGAGAGGGCTATGTCCGGCTCTCCCGTTCTTCGGGCCTACGGATCAAAACCCCACGGTGTGTACGCTCGCTGCCTTTTATAGTGGATGGGCCGCTGGCAAAAGTTACTACCTTAGCGACCCACCCAACAGTTTACAACTCCTCGGGGACGCCCCGGCACTACATAGGGCGCTGGACCGACTCAATGGCTGGCGGGCTGGAGATCCCCGTTCTCCCACCCGCGGCCTTGATTA
Source organism: Catocala fraxini (assembly GCA_930367265.1). Classification (NCBI taxonomy): domain Eukaryota; kingdom Metazoa; phylum Arthropoda; class Insecta; order Lepidoptera; family Erebidae; genus Catocala; species Catocala fraxini. The sequence continues at coordinate 6,935,335 of OV884044.1, read as the reverse complement.
TGGCGGTATTAGGCGCGCGAAAGCGCGCCTGCGCCGCCCGATTCGCCGTCGACGGCTCGGATCCGCAAGGATACTTTCTTCACGGATCCGCTTCGTCGCCTCCTTCTGCGAGATGACGTCCTCGCAGAAGGATGCGACCGCTGCCCACTTCCTCTCGCTGTCGACCACGGCTTTGATCACGGCCGGCAGCGAGAGATTTTCACCCACAACCTCAATGAGTTCACGGCGCTACACCGCCCAAGCAGGACATTGCTCAAGCGTGTGCTGCGCCGTGTCCTCCTCATAGTCGCAGTGGTACTGCAACTGCGCCTGAATTAACTGAAACTGAGTGTTGTGGATTTAATTTACATATGAGTCTGAATCTGGGTGTTCTCTGTGTCTGTTGTTTGTCTTTGCATCGCAGATTTAGTATTTGTAGGTCACGCAATTTCTTATCTCTCGATCGAGCCCACAACACTCTGCGCATCAGTAATGGCGAGACGATCACTTAAACGACTATGCCATACGCAACCAAATACTTTGCCAAACAACAAGCAATTCAATTTCATGAACAGACTGTAGGTGTGTAATAGTAAGTATTGCTAATTTATAGATGTTATTTTAAGGCAAATCCCAAATCCCACAACAAATTTATTGCAGTAATGGATAAGAAATCAGATCTCTTTATTGAATCAATCCAAGTTAGTAGGTTTCACGTAGGCCGTTTCGACGGGGTCAAAGCTAAAATAAGATTACGTCTAATGAACGGAGGATGTAAGTAAACATCGAATTTCTTGCGTTGATATAAATTGACTTGTAAATAAATAAGAAACAAAGCCAGAAGTACATATATTTGGGGTTCAGAACAACGGTATTAGGTTATTCATTTATTTAATCATTTGGAATATATGTTGTGATGGAAAATAAACTAAACCTGCAGGAATATCCTGAAACGCCACGACATAATTACCTGCTTCCGTAGCGCAGCGGTAGAATACGAAACCCTTTTTTTTAATATTTTTTTTTTACGTTTGGGAATGCATTGACGCATACCTCTCCGCGGGGCGACGGAGAGGCTATGTCGGGCTCACCGGGGGAAAGATACCCCGGTAATACCAACTAAACCTACCACGGTGTTCCTCGACATAACCATAGACGGCGGGGCCGCGCGAATCGCTTTCACATGCAATCGCGACCCCGCCCAGGTTTCGGCCCGCTGTATGAAACGGCAGGCCACTTCACAAAAAAATACTTCCTCCACTGTCCCCCTGGGGGGGACAAAGACACGACACAGAGGCGCACATGGGAACACGCACGCCGCCTCTCGGACCTGGTGCTGAACGGATGGCGGGCAGACCCACAAAGCCCGCCATCCCCAGGTCAATCCTCAGGGTGGCTGGAGGTCATCTCGCGCCCTCCGGCGCCCGGTTCTGCGGTTGGGGAGAGGGTTTAAACGCTCCCTCGCCCGCTCCGCCGCCTCCTTGATCGAAATGACTTCCTCACAAAAGGAGGCGACGGCGTTCCACGACCTCTCACTCCGGACCATAGACTGAACTACGGCCGGAAGTGAGAGGGCAATCAGTCCGACTGCCGCGATCAACTCACGGCGCTGCGATGCCCAGGCAGGGCAGTACGCCAAAGTGTGCAGCGCCGTGTCCTCAACAACGTCGCGGCAGTCGCCGCAGTGGTGAAAACCGGGCGTATCTTGCCGGCGTATACGACACAGGAACTGGCCAAAACAACCGTGGCCAGTCATTACCTGTGTCAGCCGGAAGGTGAGGGCGCCATGCCGCCTCTCCAGCCACTCCTCAAAGACGGGACTAACCGCCACTATCGTGGCGTGCCCGGCACTAGGGTGCACAAGTCGTTCCTTCCATTTCTCTACTACGACCTGGCGGAGCTCGGACCTTGCCGCCTCGAGAGCGGGAAGAGCAGGTCCTTCGCCCCGAGCCAGTGCCTCCCGGCGCCAGAATACGAAACCCGGATCAAGCCAACAAAAAAATATTGAGTTTTCCTGCCAAGAAATCTTAAAAGCAGCTGGAAGTTAAAAATTCGCTGTGTAATACACCACCGTGCCTCAGAAAGCACATAAAGCCGTTGGACATGGCCTTGATATCTCTCCTCCCGTGTTAAATTGCTGTCTCATCGGTTATGAGAGTCAGGGAACAGAGAGTGCATTTATGTTTACGCACATACGTGTCAGTCTTCGTTAAAATTGGCCACCTTGACCGAAATTCGGTCTGGAGAACATTATTGTTAAATAATTATGTTGACTCAGCTATTTACTTAGATCATCAAACTCCAATAACCATGAGCAAGTTTAATGATTATTGGATTACTTGGTATCTCAATCTCATAACATATTCAACATTGGACATTAACGCATTGGCTCAATGAATAATATATCCCGATTTCAATACAGAATGTGATCCGCGTCCATGTTTGCGTAATTACTACTAAATGAAAATTTTAATCAGTTTGCAAAGGCAACAAAAAACGCTCTCAAATTGTCTTTTGCGAAATTAAGTCTTTTGTCTGTTCCGTCGAACTCCGTAATGAAGTATGAAAAATTAATCACTGGCAAACAGTATACGCCGTTCAGTGCAGAAAAAACATGAACAATGTAGATGAAGGTCGTATTTTTAATATCAGTTTTTGTAAGATATAATTCATAGTAGTGAAAGCAACAATCATAATTTACAACTTAACTAATATTAATTAGTTAAGTATGTCATTTAGTTTTTGTATGAATTTTCTTGATTATGTATTTTAATAGCATAATGGAGGTCTTACTTACCAACGCTTGTAACGAATACCACGACTCCCACTCATGTTTCACAGCCTTATTAATAAGGAAAGGATAGGAGATAAGTTTCGTAAAGGTGTAAGATAAGCGGTCCGGCATCTTTTATTTTTTAATTATCTAAAGGTGTGTTCAAATGGTAAGCGTTGACTTATGATTAGTGGCGATACCTGAGCTATCATTTGTGCTAACGGAAGCCTAGGAAAAAGAAATTCAAGATAGCATGAATAAAAAGGAATTGGAAAGGTAGGTGTGTCATACGAAACATAATTTATACTTTTGTTTTAGAAAAGATAACTCCCGCACTACTATTTCCTGTACTGACTGACTGACGTTACAAAACATTCAAGCAACGGATACGACTCAAAGAACACCCTGATACTAAACAGCCATTTGTGGATCATACAAATTTCCCGTGTAGGGATCGAATCCACAACACCCAGCTACGGCAGTACAAGGTAACTATTACTTCATCAGTGCAGTTGCAATTGCAGTTGCGGTGTTCTTACTCTTATATACTGATATAAAAGTAAGAACACCGCAACTGCAATTGGTATTACAAGATACTGATCTTGTAGGAGAGTGAGGTATTTCTCCAAGCACAGTTCACTGATTTGCAAACAAAAACTTGGCGATTAAAAAGAGTGACCATGAGTTTCTTGCCCGTTCTTCTCATGAGCCCTACACCCTTGCTTTGCTGAACGTGGCAGTAAATGTAAATTCGCAGAAAAATTTGTGTAACTTTGAAATTCATAAGTGTTACCTTGTAACCTAATCTGAATAAATTTATTTTGAATTTTGAATTTTTGAATTTTTCATTCGTGCCGTATCCAATTATTAGTTGATAACGGCAGAATCTTCCAATTACCTTTAAAGGAACTGTTATCTCTTTAATCGTATGAGCAATATTACTACTATCAGTTACATAATTTAAGTATCAAATGATAGCGGGTCTATTGCCATTAATTGGCACGTTGTCAGACTACGTGTTGCCATTCAAATCTTTCTTGACTTAAAAGCTTCTGATCACACTCGCTTATGAAATCGGAATCTCACGACTACCTGCAAACATAAACACATGGGTACTTATGCTTCTGAATAAACCAGGCATTCAACTAGAAATATTGTTAAATACACCGTCGTAAATAAACACGGTTTCTTTTAACTACGTAAGCATTAAAAAGAAAACTTTGTTAGATTAGATAATATTATTAGTGAATAAGCCGACATTTTTCTTTTTGTACTTGATAATTATCTTAAGGTTGCTTTAAAAACATTTAGTAATCTGTAGCCTCGGGATAAATTGTACTCGTCTTGAAGAATTTAGGTCAAGCTGAAGAATTATCTAAATACTTGTGTTGTTTCTTAAGATGTTAGAAGACTTGAAGGGTAAGATCTAAATGGAACGAGGATAAAAGCTTGATATTTGACAGAAACGAACGAAAGTTTTACATAACACGTTTAAGTTGCAACTTTGCCTTCGTGAATCCCACCGGAATGCATACCGGACAAATATAATTATTTCATTTTATTTCCAAAAAGATAACACAAAATACAATATAAAACTAGGCAAGCCTTTATCTTGTGAGCTAATGTAGAAGGTTAAAGAATTGGATAATGATTAAATAGTAATTTAACATATGCTTTAATATATCCTGTTTAAATTTTAACGGATTTGAATGAAATTTATATGTCTAGGACATGTAAATTATCATTCAAATCCGTTTGAAACTTTGTGCGTGACTGAGTAACAATCACTCCATTCCATCGGCTTCGATGGCGTAGTGGTTAGTGTAACCGACTGCCACGTCTGAGGTCGCGGGTTCGATTCCCGCACAAGTCAAACATTTGTGTGCATGAACATGGATGTTTGTCTTGGTCTGGGTGTTTCTATGTATAATATGTATGTATTTACAAAAAAAAGTATATATGTATGTTTTTCCATTATCTAGTACCCATAGTACAAGCTCTGCTTAGTTTGGGCTAGATGGTGTTGTGTGTATGTGGTAGAATATATATATATATATATATATTTATATTAACATCTTAAAAAACCTTCACATATGTAATATTAATAAGATACCATAGCTGTAAATTTAGGTTCATAGAATAGTTATATATAAATAGGATTTACAACGTCTATATATTGTTCTGTACAATTATCAACTCTAGAACTTAAAAGAGTAACGAACTAAAATTTTACACAGAAAATAGCTTTTGCTCCTAGCTTCTGTCGGGAACAGTACTTTCTTCTGGATGAAAGGTATCTTATGTCCTTTTCTGTACCCTGACAACGTGTATGAGAAATTTTGTGAAGATCGTTTCAGTTTGTCTTTAGACGTCTAGAATTTACAGGTCTAGGAGCACGAACCTAAAAAGATTAAGTCATCATCGGTCAAGTACATCATCGGTCACGTTCCTTCCAGCCCAACTGTAATTTATCACCAGCAATGACATCGACTAGACTGTATTGCCTATAAGTAAGCGATAATCGCTTTCAGGCGATGCTTGCCATCTTTGTAGTAAAAAAACTTGTCACAATTATCTAGGCAAAGGAAGTAACTTTTTCCATGCATAAATAGCGCACTTACTGCTAATAAACAGGTATCTTTATATTAGTGCATATCCACGTATTCCATTCACCTTGAATCAGTCAAACATAAACCCATTAAATTGACCCGGTCAACTTATTAAAACTACTCAAGTCAAATCCCAATACGATATTGACCAAACTGCTTAACTTAAATTATTTCGATAGTTCTCATATAATTCCTCCAATTTAGTTCGAGACATACAAAATTAGGGCATGCCACTTATGAAGATACACAAAATAAATAACTATCGTAAGTTTGTCTAATCAATAGTCTGACAATTGTGGATTTGATCGGTATTCCCCTTGAGTCGCATTCGTAAGTCGAGTCAGCCTAAAAGCAATTAGTGGAAGAAAATAGTTTTTCCCGTTTTATATATGTTGCAGGCATTTTGCAAAAATAAGGTTGTTTGAATATTGTTTTGTTATCTTAAAGGTTTTATTTATTGAAGGACCACAGATTATTTTATTTAGATATTGACTCTTTAAGGCTTGTGCTTATACCTATTTACGGACCTGGATTCGATACGAGTCCATATGGGTCGACCTGTCGTTTACCATGCTTACATTGTGTACCTCTGTTTACCAGCGGCTCGGATACGAGCCACCACTTTAAACCTTATTTTACTAACCTTAACGGTTATAACTGATTGTTTATTGGATACGAATGGATTTTTTTGAGTAAACGACATTGTAAAATATCACGAAAATATGAGCAATCAATACAAACTACTACTTTGATTTTTCGAGAAAGTCCTAGTAGCAGCACAAAATCTGGAATAGTGCTTGGTTGACGATTAACGGCTCTGTCTCTATTATGGGTGACCTAAAACTAGAGCAGTCACAATATAGTTGTAATATAACAGCCTTCTTCTTTAAATATAGGCGCAAACTATGCATGTATATATTCTCATGTAAAAATAACTAAAAATGTCTTAGCTTGCATCTTTTGAGACGCTTCGCAATATTTCTCATTCCCGGCTATCACTGCTACATAAAAAGCTATTCATGTCACGATTTCACCTTGAGTGAGTTCGTCTTTGGGCTTATTTATAAAAAGTTCCAGAACTGTTCGGTTTTAGGCGTGAACACTAACTTCGTGAGACTGATTTACTTTAATGTTGTTTACAATAATTTGTGTCAGCTCCTAAAAATTATATTCACGTTCATGAGTGTAAAAATAATATTTATATCGAACCTTAACATGTGCTAGTTTTTACTTAGTATGTGTGTAATAATTTTAAATATTATAATGTAAATATTAACCTAGTTTTAACCTAGTTCAGGTAAGTAGCTTATAATAATGTAAAGATGTTAAAGTATTCTTAGTAAGTATTATCTTTTTGCCATAACTATGACTATTATTTTGGTAGTAAATTATTTTTTTTAGGGCATTAAGCTATGGTTAGATATAAAGATTTAATTTAAATTTGATTTAAGCCCACTATTTTACTCCTTTCCGCCAAATAAATTTTAATATTATGTCTCTCTTATCACAGGTATTTTCTAACATATTAGTATATTATAAAAATACCTAGCACTTTGGGAGGCTTACACGGAGACATGGGTCCAACGTGAAGAGGCCCTTCGAGAGTTTTAATCAAAGGAGGGATGGAACACCTACAGCTTCACTAGCCGCAGCAGGCGTAGGACTATTGCTGTGTATGGATTCTAATATATAGGCTATAGGTATGGGTGTTTGGTGGACCGATATATTGCTATCTATGGATGAAAAACGGCGTCTGCCCTGAATACTCTAATAGCATCAATGCAATGGGCAGACGTTGACTCGCCAACTCACTAGATGGGCCCCCTGAATAGCCGCCATAGGCATACAACCCACTAACAGAGGGCAACACCGGTGCAAGTGCCTAAGGGTGTCGAGCGGTGCGGCGCTGGTTTTACCTGATGGTAAAACCCGCTCCAGGTCAGGTTCAGGTGATCCTGAACCTGACCTGGAGCGGGTTTCTCCGTAGTTATGCCCTTCAAAATGACACTTCCATCCCCAAGCATATAGCTCTAGCGGCTCCCCTCTGACCGACCTAGCAAGGCAAGCCAGAGTTGAGTCCTACGGGCGCTCTTGAAGTTTCACCCCAACCAACCAGTAACGGCAAGCCCCCGGCTTGCCCTGGTTGGTTGGGGTGGAACTTCAAGGCAAACTTCGAGGCCCTAACCGACTCTCTGAGGCATTCAGGATCGCAGTGTCGCCACTTACATTCAGCTCGCTACAAACTGCCCTGCGGTTTGTGTGCTTTTATTTAATCTGGTGATACATTATTTACATTTATTATTATTATTATATTATTATTATTATTTTTAAGTTAAAAAAAATCGAAGTCTACGATGTAGATCAACTTAAAGTTACGTTTGAAATTTAGCTTTGCTATTTATCCGTGTTCTATACAAACACCGTGCTGCTACTGCTATTTTCTTAGGCGCCGAACACATCACCCCGGCGGTCTGCGTTCTGCGGTCGAGTTCTGCGTTCAGCGTTCACAGTTGCCCTCACAGCGAGCGGTCTAGAAATCTGGATTTCAGTACGTTTGTCTCGCACTAAATCAATAAACTGTTCAATTACGCCAGATACCGTGATCGCATTTGAAAAAAAAAATGGAACTCCGACAGAACGTACATTCTCTTTGACCGCCGCGGTCTGACTGCTTTTGTGTGTGTAGGATTCTAAGATACCGCACACATGACAGTGAACGCGGAACACAGAACTCGGAACTCTGACCGCTAGATCGCCTGCAGTGGGGCTTTTAGTTTTCTGTAAGAAAATTCTTAGTAGGAGCACCAAATCATGCATTGTCCGACCTAGGTATCAAGCTCACAATCAGATGTTTGGCTCGCAAATACATGACACGGCTCTAAGAAGGCATAGTAAATGATACAGTATAATAGTAATTGACATTCTTGATATTTTGATGTGCTTTTATTATAATTTTACTTCGTACATATTTTATTATTTCTTTTTTATTAATGGCCTTCGTGTCTTCTACAAAGTTGCCTACAAAGCATCTAACATATCTCTCTGTACCAACGTTCGCAAGAACTCCAAGAACTAGTTAGCAAAGTCCGCAAACACGACAGTAAATAAGCATGCAACTCCTAGTAGCAATTTACAAAACTAAAGACTACGGGAGAGAAATGACACAACGAAGAACACAAGTGCAGTCCGATTAATTTGCATCTCATTTGGCCCGCCCTGCCGAGATATCTCCATCAAGTTGCGGCAAAATAGCGGCAAAACAGCGGCAATGCGCGGCAAAATTAATGAATATTACGTGGTTTGTTTTCGAGCAGTTTATTGTGACTTTCTTGCCAAGGATCGCTGCCAACTCCCCAAAGTATAAAGGCTGCTATTAAATGTAAATTTTGGCGTATATTGCGCCTTCTTGTAAATAAGGGTGAAAAACTTTGCGGGTAATGTATGTAATGTACTGCAAATTTCCCTAGCGGTGTTCGGGGCAAAGAGATTTTAGAATCTATTGGCTTGTGATTCCCGATGGGGGACAAGGACGGTGTTTAATCTTGTGCTCTTGGGAAAATAGGGACTAAATAACACTTTGCTATAATTGAGTTGCACTTAAATTATTTTAAGTTAATTGTTCGTTAGGCACTATGACTGTTTGCTTTATATTATAATAATCTTGGCTATTACATAATTTTATATTTCTGTCATTCTGATTTGATTTGACATTTTGATCTAAAGCGTTTGTGTTTTAATTTATAAAACTATAATTAAGATTTACAAAATTAATAATAGACTAAAGATAAATAAAACGATTTATTTTCCGCTGTATGTCATTTCAGAATTCTATATTAACTAATTATATAAATCGAGTGCTTTCTTTACAAAATCAACGGCTATGATCTCTCTCTTGAATGAGTTTATTCATTTAAATTTTAAGTAGCGGCTTTGAGCAGCTAAATGATATTTCCAATCGCACAGCGGTGTTATATGAACATTGTATATACACACATAAAAAAAAACCGCGTTCACGGAAAAAGGTCTTATATAATTTATACATTGCTTAAAATATTTAAAAATACATAATTTAAATGTAGAAAACATAAAATCTTTATTTGTTTTTTATATAAAAACGAGGTCAATGATATATGACCCTTTTTTCTTGTTTGTTTGTTTTTTTGATTCTTGTTTTTGTCTGAAAGCTGGTCAATCATTTTCCCTAACGTTGTTAATTAAAAAATGCCAGGTGGACTGTCTGAAGTCTTACGAGCAAGAATAAATAGTGTTGTTGCGTGAAGAAGGATATTCTACAAGGAAAATCACAGCCAGAGTCTCCACTTCTCAAACCTGCGTCGTTACTACCCTGCAGAGGTACTGGAGCATGGGCAACCTGGCTGATCGACCTCGCAGCGGCCGCCCGTCCTTAGTGATGTTCAGAAGCGCTACATCAGACTTCTTGCCACCCGTGATCCAATAATTAACGTCACCAAACTGAGATTAAAGCTGCTAGCTGCTACTGGACTGGATATTATCACTAAGACCATTCGTAATTGTTTACACCACTTTAGATTACGATCAAAGAGGCGAGCACCTTTGAATACACGGGAACGACAGCGACGCAGATTGCAATGGGCCAGGCAGCGTCAAAACGATGAAGAAGAAGAAGTCTGGCGTAATTGTCTCTAAGTTGACGAAACACGGATTAGTACGCACCTTGATAACCGACGTGTCCAAGTTTGGAGACATCCTGAGAATTTCGAAAGGCAAAGAGCTGCCACTGGAACAGTTCAGCAAGGCGGTAAATCGGTATAATTTTGGGGTGGAATAATGATCGGAGCTCGAACGCATTTGATGCCGTACTAAGGCTCAATACCAACTAATTTGTACAAGACAGCTGTTATTGATGGCATCATCAGACAATTCAGGATAAATTATGGTAACCAATTTGTGTTAGTCGACGATAATGCGCCAGTGCATCAAGCTGAACGAGTGAGCACTGCTCACTGGGAGTATGTAATCACGTGGTCAGACTGGCCTGCCGGCTCTCCGGACTTAAACCAATTAATCGAGCAGGCATGGGACGCTTTCAAGCGAGCTGTTTGGAGTCGTCAGCCGCCTCCAAGAACTCTGTCAGAGATGAAGGAAGCCGCCATTCAAGAATGGGACAGGTTACCACAAGAACTATTAGACAACTTGATCTACAGCATGCCTAGGAGGATTTCCGCATGCGTTCAAGCCAGGGGAGGAGTCATTTTGTATTAAATTTGTAAATAAAAGCATATTAAAAAAACATTAGGTATTTCCTTTAATCAAATCTTTACATTTCTTTAAATTACAAATTTCACAGAGATTTAAAGAAAAACAAAAACATTATAAAGATTTTATATTAAAATTGTGTGTTTTTAAATGTTTAAGTAATAAATATTGCATTTATTAATTACATTTTGACACGAGAAAAAATATCTCAATTTTTCCAAGTGAACGCGGCATTTTGTTTGATGTATGTATGCGTCTAGACTACCAAGACTGTGAGATTTTGCTTTGCAAACTTAACTTATTCCTTAAAATAAGCATGTCAAACAAGGAATAATAATGTAGATACAAAGTTTCAACTTCATGTGACATAAGTTTCAATTACGTCATCCAGTCAGCCCTCGTGTTATCAACCATATGCCGTCAATAAGTCACAGGATGTTGTATAACAATCCTTTTTATTCGATTTTAACGTCTGTTGTATATTCTACCGGCAGGCATCTCAAAGAAGTTTCTCAATTTCAAACAGTAAAAAAGTTTGAAGACAAAGGCAAACTTTCTAAATATTACAAAACATGAATCGAGATTGTCAAAAACTCCAAAGAGAAACAAGCTGATGTATTGTCCAAGTTGTCAAGAAAATGATAAAAATATAAAATATTTCATTCACCTCCTTGAGAATATTTTATTACTAAGATTATCGAGTCATCGTATTTGAATCAAGCGATTATGAATAAAAAAATATAATTATCATCAAGTAACTTTAATAATTATCTGAATGCATTAATCATTGACATTGATTGAATATTTGATTATATATAGGCCATATGCAGACACGAATTGTAAATACCGCTAACAAATGGTGTCATCATCGCTTATCTTTGCCTTTTGCACTGCTATTAACGCTTACTTGAAAGTTTCATATTACACTATTGGTGTTATTAATGTCCATTTTAGTTTTAGAAATAACTTACCCTTAGGCGAGCTATAAAAAAATCTTTAAAGCAAACGTAATGAATTAAATAATAAATTTTATGCGACGGCGAGAGTAAGAGAATGGTGAGTGCCTTAAATTACCATTAATACTAAAACTACTATAAACGAGAAATAAGACCAGTCCAAGAAATACAGCAATCTAAAATAGCCAATAGCGATTCAAAAATATCGCCTATGAAAGTCACATGGCAGTTATAATTTTATACCGGTATAAATAAATTGAAAGCACATACAATAAAAAGTGGCAGTTTGTGGTGCAAAAGCATCGCTTCGTAAAAATGTCGTTCCGTTTTATTGAAGTAAGACCGAACCACTCTTTGTTTTAGCACAGCCCCTTTTATGAATCGTTGAGTATGGCAGCTTCCAGTATTCTTTAGATAGATTTGTACGATAGTGAGGGTGTAGAAGGACTTGTAAAGTAACTTGCTGGATATGCTCCATTTCTTGTGTAGTAAACGTCAAACAATCACATTGTGATCAGTGTTATCTTACATTGAATTCCATCTTTTGCCCTCTAGGCACGACGGTGAGAGTAAGAGAATGGTGAGTGCCCTTGTGTTTGCGCATAAATTTCGGCAACGTAATATCTCTTGCACAGATGGCTGTGTTTCGTAAAGATTGACCGTCGTGTCCAAAAATCTTTCGGAAGCTCGTTATTATAACAAAACTTGTAAAACCGTATAAACATCGGGATGTGATTTATTTAACTCTTTAATTGAAATTATGCCTATAATAATTGTGGTAGTAGACCACAATTATATTATCATAGACGTAATTTTAATTATTTAAATTTCAGTGTTGACCTGGATTCTTAAGGCGATAATGATAAATAGGTGGCATAATATCGATACCTATATTATACGATCTATATAACGGCACAACACACTTTTAAGTAAAGAATATGCAATATTAAGAATTTGTTGCTTTATGTATTGTGGTATACATAAGGTTTTGAAATATATTTCTATATTATTTTTAATGGAATACGCAGGCAGTAATTTTACGTGCACATATTTTATGCCCAAAATATACTTTTAAATTACGCAAATGTGCATTCTACTTAATTAAAATTAAAATAGAACTAAGTACATTTTTATGAAGATTATAAACCTAGAAAATAAATTTAGACATAGTAATTGTTCGAAATTCTGGATACTAATCTATCTGATTCACTTAATATCAGAAACAGTATCACTAGTTTGTTTGAATAAATAGCAATTTCGTTGAACAAAAATGTGGTACATTCCAATGTAGTAAATTTTCCTAGCCACATTACAGAGGTAGTTTACCGAGGTTTATTCAATCAATAGTAGTTTAAATACGTGGTGTATAATAACAAGGTGAACGTTGTCAAAGTTGGGAGCCCTTAACCGCTACATAGCTTTCTTTATTACATATAAATAAGGTATATGTAACCATAGTTACAAAGTACAAAAAAATTATAAAAGTTACAAAAAAATTGTACGACATCAGATGAACAATGCCGAAATACTACGAACGCGATTCGACTGCGTGTGTCAAATGCATAGTTGTGTGCGTGTAGTGTTTTTTCATTAATTTAATGTATTTTTAATGCATCTAAACTAATCTAAACTAATATTATAAAGAGGAAACATTTGTGTTTTTGTATGTATGTTTGTAATGTTTTCACACAAAAACTACTAGACCGATTTCAAAAATTCTTTCACCATTAGAAAGCTGCATCTTCACTGAGTGACATAAGATATATTAAATTTTCAAAAATATAGTGATCTTTAATAAAAATGCAATAATATAACCCAAGGTGTGAAAAAATTAGTCTTAAAAAATCTGTCATCGCGTGTGCTGCGGAAACTATTGATGATAGAACAAAAAAATGTTCTACAGTATTATAGAACGTATCAATATCTACAAAAAAGTCCGCGATACCATATGTATTTTTTGAATATATAACTAACTACACCTATATAGGTGTAGTTAGACTTATTAATTTCTTTAGTTGTAGTTTTATATATTAAAATTAGATAACAAATTAAAAGTAGGCATTGGGTGATAAATTAAAGTCCACGCAGACGAAGTCGTGGGCAACAGCTAGTATTTTATAAAAATATTAGGATTCGCCCCTCCTTCTCAATATAAACTTTAACTGTGCCAAATTTCATACTCCTCTGTCCGCGCAATTTTCGTATAAAGGGGTACAAAGTTTTTGCTTCACGTATTAATATATAGATACATTCAGATAAATACTTTCTTTGTACGTTATTCTTGTAAATGAGTGTCCAAATATATAATATATTATTCTGTGTCTATGTGTACTTTGTGTCTGTTAATCATATATTTATAAGGATTGACTGCATTGGATGACATAGTGGTTTATGTAGTTTCCTCGCCACTGCCATTGCGCCGAGTGTTATGGGTTTGAATCTCATACAAGAAAAAACCACAGTACATACATATACAGTATTCTATCTTTATACAAACGGTCGCAACTTGAGTTATACTTACGCGCCTCGGCGTTAGTATGCGCTTGGTTCGCAACCAGTCACCAATGCGCCGCAGTGACGAACGGACGGTGTGATTGTTTTGTAAGCAGTAAGCGTACGTTTTGTGATGATTTGATTTTATTGAATACTTTCTATTTCATTAATTACGGGTTTCATTTTTTATAATAAAATATATTTGTAATATTTACAATCACTAAACTAGAAAGAAACTCAAGTAGGTAGATAAAATTAAAATACTGTAGGCGGGCAGCCTTAACGCGTGTCTACGAACCGCGCTGTTATAGGTAATTATTTCAAGGACAGGGCCGAGTTACAATACTGTATATGTGTGTACTGTGACAAAACTTTGTGTGATCCACAAATGGTAGCTCCGAGTCCGGGCGTTCTTTGTGTTCGTTGTTTAAATGTTTGTAAATTCTACGACAGAGTAAATAAAACTAATGCGGATGATGTCTATTATAAATAAAAAGCCCCCGTGACATAGACATTGATATCTGGCTTAGTGGCGATTCGTCCGAATTTAACACGCACGAATAGAGCGAATCGACACTTTAAAAAAAAAACTGTTAACAACTCGTCCGAATTGTAGTTATTGCAGTGACGTTAAGAAAAGTACAGTCTAGTACAGAAGTGACACGGGTAGTATATTTTGACATACTTACACCCATAACAATATAACTTCTTCTTGCAACATGTTTCCCAATAAACATTTTAAAACTTTCTCAGCATACTACCCATTAGAAAATAGTGGGTTAGGCTCGCTCGGCTCGTGCGTTGTATGGTCGCAGTTTTAAAAGGTTAAAACTGCGACCATACAACGCACGAGCCGAGCGAGCGAAGGGAGCGTACTGCGGCAGCGGCCGGCGAGTGCTAGAAACAATTTATTTACACAAATAAACAAACAAAATTAAAAGAAAGATTTTTTGATTTGCAGTTAAATACTACCCTTAGTTTAATACAGCTAGCCGACTGTATTTTCCATTACATAAAATATAATTCGAGCGAGTCGCCTCCAGAAAAATAATATTTTTTAAAAGTGTCGATTCGCCCGTTTCGGTTAAATTCGGTCGAATCATCCACTAAGCCTGATATGTACAATGCGGTAGATGTCTTTAAAAATAATACATAATATGTAGGTATCTTAGTAAGGTTTTATATACATACGTGTAAACATGCGAGCATGTACGCTGTAGCTTCGAGTATCTAAATTTGTAAACTGTCTAGTAGATACTGTTGCAGTAGTGTTGTCGATTCCCTTGAGTATCGTATCACGTAGCCTCAGGGATTTGGTTTGTTGAATCTTGCTGTACATTTTTAATATCTTACCGCGTCCATGTGTGACTAAATAAAACAGTTTTGGTTTTTAGAATGTGTAGAATACTTGAAAATCTGTCACTCTACATGACCTCCCTGCAGTACCACAATATATCACGCTAACCCAACGCAGATTGGTGTACTTCTATATGTACGAGAAAACAGATAAAATAATATAAAGATTATTTATTTTGTGAAACATGAGTAAGTATACAATACAAGTTTCATTAGCATGAATGCAAGGTGGTTCGTTAGAGTGAGTTCTATATGTTTTATCATACGGCGTACAAAATTTTACAATTACAATAAAATGTATAAAAGTAACAAATCTTGTAAAAACATGCCAGGAATATTTTAATTTAATTATAATCCTAAAGTATTTTCAAATAGGTAACTAGAGGATATATATACGCTATTTTTATTGTAAATGCAATAATTGTAATATATATGTACATATAATACGCACATAGCGTCAAAGAGACACAGGTACGTGCACTGCCAACTAAAGACACTTAAGAAGTTTATGAACAACTTCCTTGATTTAATCATGACTAGTATTATAGTCTAGTATGTTAAGATTTTAACATAATTCTATGTATTTAAAGTGCTATCGCTACAAAATTCGCTCGAGTACACGCCACACTTTTCCACTTCTCTTTACATTTCATTCAATAAAAATGGATTTCTAGCTTTAAAGTTTAGCTTGCCATAAATCAAACAACGTTAACGTGAGCTATAAAATGCTTTTTTGCACTGCCGTGCTTCCATATCATATATTTGAAATAATTGCCTGATAAAAATCTGAACACCGGATACCAAACTGAAAAACTCAGAGATTGCAGTTTTCGATGGAAATTGGAAAATTCGACGACAATGTACCGGGCTGGTGTCGAAACAATATTTATCGCTCACGCCCGGATAGATACGATACGCTATATTTTAAATCACGGTCAATCATGTTTGGAAAGCTAATAACTAGAATTCTTGTTGGCTTCTAGGTGAATTTTATGAATCGCTTCATAGGACATTAGTCAGATGTCAATCTTATAGCACGTTGAACCAAAACCAGATGCCAATCTGTAAAAAGTTTAGTAATATTGATTATGTACAGACCGTAGCATACAGGTTTCTATCAAGTATTAGTCATCCCATATTAAGGACTGCTTTAACACGTCACGTAACCGGTCTCTTGGGAGATAGTGTCCCGGTAGCGCTCAGCTATTTTCACGATTCTTTTTTATTACGACTTAAGCGATAAAACACATGGTGTAAATTATAAATAATTGAATGTATAGTTTAAATTATAATTAAAAGCGATCGATATTTTTCTAATATTGGATGATACATTTAGAATGTAAGTGGTAAGTATTAACAAGTTATTACAGGCACAGGACAAATATAACCTTACGCTCCTTTCTCTCTGCATACCTGTATGAACGAGTTAATCATACAGACTACTTGTGCAGGTAACTCGCATAAGTGTTTAATACGTTGCATACAACCTGCACAAGTGCTTCAATTTGCACATGTTATTCGCGTCGTATACAAGAGCCATACAAGACTGCACCATACACCAATTTAGTTTCTATTACTATAAAGACTATTTAGATTTTTTTTCTATCCATTACGAGAAAGATAAACTTTTTGTTATAATTCATAAAAAGGTTGGCATCTATTTGTCTCCAGGAAAAGTTTTAGTGACGCAGTCTGCCACAAACATTGAGTGCAACAATAGTTTGGTATTTAGAAAAGATAAATGGTCATGAATGAACAGTAAAGTACGTTGGTTTCGTATTTGACTACATTCTGTTTTATATTTTAAGTATTGGGTCCTTACATTTAAAATTGGTGTTTTGTCGTTTGGTTAGACATTCCAAATACAAATTTATTTCATATTTAGCTTACTTTATGTATATGTTTCGTATTGTTGGATGGCCGGAGACCCTAGTAGACAATGAAGAATTGAAAGTCATCGCGGAAGCGGATCCATCACAAACTTCGTCAAAACTAGCGGCAGGCTTCAGTGTAGAACATAAATAATTTAAATTCACTTGAAACACATTGAAAAAGATCTATAAATGGGTACCGCATGAATTAAGTGAAGCACACCAGCAAATACGCATTGAGTGCTGCGTTATATTACTCAACCGTCACAATTACGAGGGAATTTTGAATCGTATCATTACTAATGATGAAAAATGGATCCTGTACGACAATCGAAAACACTCATCACAGTGATTGAACCCAGGAGAACCGACCAAATCCTGTCCCAAGCGAAAGTTGACTCAGAAAAACGTAATGGTGAGTGTGTGGTGGACCAGTGCTAGTGTCGTACCCAACTGTTTCCTAAGATCAGGCCATATGATTACGATAGATCTGTGTTGCCAACAATTGCAAACCATGATGGAAAAGCTAGACGTTAAACAACCAAGACTGGCCAATTGCTCTAGCCCACTGCTGCTTCAGGACAACGCTAGACTCCATACTTGATGACAGTCGATCGCTAAATTAGAGGAGCTGCGAATGAAATGTCTCCGAAACCTAACATACTCCCCGGATCTTGCCCCAACAGATTACTACTTTTTAGGAATATCGGACAATTTCATGCAAATAAATATTTCAATTCCGATGAGGCAGTACCTTTAAATATTTGATCGATCTTTAAATATTTGATCGATCTTCGCTTTCATAAATTTTTTAGCAGTGGAATCAATGATGATAAAATTGCGAAAGAGCATAGGTAATTATGGTACGTAAATACTTTGATTGATCAATTAAATAATTTCATAATATTTTATTCGTTTCACTTTTTCCATATGAAACGCTAATTTCATACGTAAGGACCTAATATTTTATTTGTCTCCTGCATTATTGTATAAATATAATGCTAGGCGTTTATTCCTCGAATATGACTATTTATATATTTGACTGCACGTATCGCGTAGTGGTTTAAGCGATAGCTGCTACTCTGCCAAGTATTGTGGGCTCGAATCCCACACGGGAAAAAAAAATTGTGTGGTCTACAAATGGTTGTTCCGAGATTGGGTACGCTTTGTGTCCGTTGTTTTAATGTTTTTGTCTCCTGTGATACAGGAATTATTTCTAGTGCGGGAGTAGTCGTTTTGAAATAAAGTTTAATTCGGTCTGTTCCAGATAATTTTTTGACAGTAAAGGCCTATATTTTGACCCAGGTTTCGAACCTGAGTAATGAGACCATTCTAATTTCCAGTTGAAACATTCACCAAAATACCAACAAGCATAGCAATAGCAACAACAACAAAATCTCTTTATTAATAGCACACAGAATAAACTGCATCAGTAAATGTTGTCATCAAATAGAAATACCATATAATTCAATTTTGTTTGGGTTAAAATAACGTCAATCCCAACACGCAATGTGGCGGTTCAATATTGACACGCGTCACACGAGTTTTATCAACCACTATTGATGCGATTATAGACGAATTTATTATGGTATATATTTTTACAAGTTTAATGTTATGATGTTAAATATAAGGAATGGTGCTTGGTAGTCAATTCAGTCTTAGAACAACTTAACAAAGGTCCGTACTTAACGGTCGGATATGCGGATGATTTGGTGATACTCGTCAACGGAAAATTCCCGAGCACGGTATGTAGTCTCATGCAGAAGGCCCTGATTATGGTGGAAAAATGGTGCGGTAGTAACCATTTATCGATCAATCCAGGGAAAACTACTGTCGTGCCGTTTACTAGGAAGAGGGATCTGACAGGGTTGGGAACTCTCTCCATGTGTGGTACGCAGCTACAATGGTCCAGGGAGGTGAAGTATCTAGGCATGACCTTAGATAACAAAATAACCTGGAAACCTCATGTAGACAAAGTCATAGAGAAGGCCCAGCAGGTCTTTGGCATGATTCGTTCTACTTATGGGAAGACCTGGGGGCTGAAGCCCAAGGTCATCAAGCGGCTATACACGCTGATGATAAGACCCATACTTACGTATGGTAGCATTGTCTGGTGGCCAAGAACTAAACTAGCAACATGCAGGAACGCGCTGTCAAAGGTGCAGCGATTGGCCTGCATGGCTATAGCAGAGACGTGCCCGACTACGCTAACGGCAGCGTTATGGGTCCTGCTGGATCTAACGCTGCTACACATTGTTGTGGAGTTAGAGTTGTGGAGCTAGAGGTGATAAAGGCGCTAGATAGACTATCTGTGCATGAGCTGTGGAGCGTCAACATGCCGTAAACTTGACACACAAAATTGGAGATTTCGAAGGATCTCAAAAGGATTATGAGCATGCGATGCAACAAAATGCAACCAATGCACATATTCAAAAATAATTTATAATAAAGGTTCCCACGAGGGATGAATGAAGTCAAGGTCTACAATCCTCTGACAAGGGTCCTCTCATCTGGTACACTAATGGTTCCAAAATGGAAACAGGATCAGGCGCTGGTATTTATGCCAACGACTGCAAGGTGAGTCAAAGCATGGGCAAATATGCAACGGTCTTCCAAGCGGAAACCTATGCTATAATTAGCTGTGCTCAGAAGAATATAAACAATAATGTCACTGACAGGACTGTTTATATTCTCAGTGACAGTCAAGCTGCTCTCGAGGCTCTGGACTCCTGTAGAGTGGACTCCAGACTGGTCCTGAACTGTGTTAAAGTCCTTAACAAACTTGGCAGGAAGAACACAGTCATACTAGTGTAGGTCCCGGAGCATGCAGGGGTGCAGGGCATCGAGGAGGCTGATGAATTAGCCAGAAAGGGCTCGGAACAACTGCTGTGGGCCCCGAGCCATTCTTAGGACTCTCTGAGAGCACTGTCAAGGTAGCCTTGAATGCACATGGCAATGATAAACACAGGCTAGAGTGGATGACCCTTAGGGGTCTGGAACACTCCAAGAAATTAATTGCAAACAGAGCCACGGGCTTCACCCGGAAGTCCTACGGTACAACAAGGGCCATATACGCCTGCTCACAGGAGCGTTCACTGGCTATTTCGGCACCAACGACTTCCTGTGTAGATTGGAATTGGCAAACAATCTAATCTGCAGAGCCTGTGGTGAACAGGATGATTCCATATCACACCTAATTTGTGAATGTGACGCGTTGGCTGGATTGAGGATGGATCTGATGGGCTTGGTATATCCAAACCCCGAAGACTTCAGGCTTCTCCCTCTGAAGTGTACGTTGCGGCTGATGCAGTGCATTCATAAGGAGATAGCTAAAGGATAGATTTTGGGGCCGACACAAAACATCCCACTGGGTCGCAGTGTTACCGGTCTGCACTGACTGGTTCCCGTATAAGATAAGTTAATATAAGGACAATAGTATTGGTCATATTGATTAACAGAACATCATACAGCATGTAACAGAAATGTATGGTCATATTTAAGCGTCACACAGTATAGCCCATACAATAAAAGCCGCAACAAATAAATCCGTAAGTACGAGTGGCAATAATGTAGATATTATTTCCACTAAGATATATCATTTTCTTTTTTATCGTCCTTGTGATGTATGTTCAGATACTACATACTATGTACTACTACTACTTATAATATTACTCTTATGTTACTCATTTATTGGTTAATCTATGTATCATTTATATTCGATGTTATAAGAAATATAACTCAGTATTATTCGGGCACTCGTTGTTTTCATTACCTCCAATACCCCACCGTACATGGCGACCCTGCCAGCGGAATCTTCCAGTGCGCCGCGAATTTGATACCATCCCGTATAAGGACGTAGATCATCTCGAAGGTTCGGACTATTTTGTGACAATGGCAAGAGTGCAATTTTGTTTGTTTTACGGACAGTACGTGCGCGCTAAGATCGTTTTCGAAAATGGGAAAAAATCAGTCTAAGGAGGAAACCGTCATCGTACAAAATGCGGCTGCTGGGGATAACAAATCCACTACAGAAGAAATCCGTTTCCATATGACTACCACCAATATTATATTATCTATTATCCTGCTGATCGTTTTACTTGGTGTGTTATTCTTCGTGTACAGGCTTTATAGAAGATGCCATGTAAAATGGATAAATAGAGAGATTTATCGAACGACCATGAGGAGATCGTTTTTTCGGCGACAAATACAAGCGGCACCCCCGGACAATCCGAGACATTATCCAGAGGTTGATGTAGAGTGCGGTAAAATATAGAAAAAAAAATATGTGCGTGCGTAAAAATAAAGAAAAGGTAGTGCGTTAAAATGCGTTGAAAAGTGCGATAAATGTGCGTAATATCCAAATATATATAATATGCGCGGAAAGTGTATCAAATGTGCGTATAAATAGTTTTAGAGCAAATATTTAATCATCGTAATCGTAAATATACTCGTAATTGTTTTCGTTTTGCATCGTGTCGCGTGACCGTGAACTTTATCGAATGCAGTGACATACCATATTCGGAAGATGTGCAGATTGAACTTTGGACTCTGCTGTTAATTGCGCTCTCTAATGATAGTTACATGGTAAAATGAATTTATACTAATGTTTTGCTGTATTTCACAGGTACATAATTGTATAACTTTTTTCTACGTTATGGTGGTAAGTTATGGACATTATTTTAACACTTTATGAGAGTTTAAAGTAAATTAGAGAGTATTTAATTAAGATTGGACCGAAACGAAGGTCAGGAAAAATATTAGAAAGTAAATTAAATGAGGCTCGTGTCATTTATGAACAGTATGAGACTTGGTTGATAGATTTTAAGGATAAAGTTTTAAATAAATATTATAATAAAGAAGATATTTTATTGATAGAAAATTATTGTCGTAAATTTTTAGATTTACGTGAACAGATTTTATTGTTGTGTCGAACTGATAAATCCGAATTCGTATCAAATATGTCGTCTTTTGATTTAAAAACTGCTTTAAATCTTTTGCCTATTATGACCGACGAAGAGTCGAATACAAAACAGTTAATAGATAATATAGAATATTATGATAGTATTTTAAAAGATAGTGCATGTAAACAGAATTTAATTAATTTCATTTTAAAGAGCCGATTGTCTCAAGAAGCTAAGTTAAAGATGAAATTAAAATACGATACAATTAATGATTTAGTTAAAGATATGAGAGATGTGTTATTGTGTAAGAAAGCTGCAACGGCTATTCAAAATAAATTACAGAAATTTAGACAAAATGACATGTCTATTGCAGATTATGGTAAAGAAATTACAAAATTATTTGTGGATCTTACAATTTCTCAAGCAGAAGGCAATGATCAATGTTATACAATTTTAAAACCTCACAATGAAAAAATGGCAATCAAACAGTTTGCCGACGGCCTGAGAAATCGTAGATTAAGCACTATTATTTCCGCCCGCAATTATAGCTCTTTGAAGGATGCTGTCCAAGCTGCTCAGGAGGAGGAGACTTCACCAGCCACGACGTCAGGAGAAATTTTAGGTATGTACAAACGATCATACAATAATAATTTTAATTATAATAGAGGTCGTGCGAGCTACTATAGAGGACAACGTAGAGGTCACAGTAATTTTTCGTCATACAGAGGACAAACACGAGGACGAGGTCAGTGGATGCAGTCTGGTACTCGAGGGCAGTGGACTCGAGGTAGAGCTGATGGATATAGGCAGCACAGAGGTAAATATCAATTTTCAAACAGAAATCAAGGGATACGTAATATTAATATGATTGATAAATCGGAAGATGTTACAGAATGTAAAGAAACATCAAACCAGTTTTTTAGTGACCAATAGCGAGAATTTTATTTTTGCTAATAATAGTAATTGTTACATATCTTTGTGTTCATCAATTAATCGTGGAAAAACCATTACTTTCTAGTAGATTCTGGAGCATCGTTGTCAGCGTGTAATTATAAACATACACTCGAACATAACATTCCAATCCATAAAGACAACATAACCATAAATGGATTAGGAGGCAAAGTCCAAGCAATAGGATACGTGTTTTTACCTTTAGCTATAGGTAATCAAAGTATAAGCCACAAGTTTTATGTTTTTGATAACTTACCAATCAAGGCAAGTGGTATTTTAGGGCGTGACTTTTTAAACAAGTACAAAGCACAATTAGATTTTCATAGAAATATTTTAACGTTGTATATTGCCACAACACCTATTTGTTTGTCAATATTAAATTCATGTAATGTTGTTTTTAATATACCTGCTAGATGTGAATCCATACATTATATACATACAAATTTTATTGAAGATTGTGTAGTTTCATCTAAAGAAATAAAGGAAGGTGTATTTTTAGCAAGTTCTATAGCTACTCCTAAGAATGGTTTGATACCAATTCGTATATTAAATGTTACTGAAAATAATGTTTCTTTGACAGATTTAGAGCCTAAAATTGAGAAACTTTGTGAATTCGATATTTGTTCATTTGACAAAACGAAAAATAATTCAGATAGAGTTAAAAAATTATTACCTTTAATAAAATTAGAGCATTTAAATATCGAAGAACAGAATACTATTGAAAGCATTTGTGCAAAATATGCTGATATATTTTATTTACCAGGAGACAAACTAACCACTACAGATATATACACACATAATATTACTGTAAAACCTAATTCAAATCCAGTATTTTCCAAACAATATAGATTACCTGTTTCCCAAAAAGATGAAATTAAACGTCAAATAAATAAAATGTTACATGAAGGTATAATAGAACCTAGCAAAAGCGATTGGTCGAGCCCAATATTATTAGTGCCTAAAAAATCTAGTACAACAGCAGATAAGAAATGGAGACTAGTAATTGATTACCGAAAACTAAATAACTGTATAGAAGATGATAAGTTTCCATTACCGGATATAACTGAAATTTTAGAATCTTTAACTGGCAGCATTTATTTTACGCATCTAGATTTACACCAAGGTTATTATAATGTCAAATTAGATGAAAACAGTAGAAAATTTACATCATTTTATTCAGGACAATACCAAATGACACGTATGCCAATGGGTTTGAAAACCAGTCCTAGTTCATTTTCTAGGATGATAACAATGGCAATGGCAGGATTAAATTATGATAAATGTTTAGTTTACTTAGATGATCTTATCGTGTTTGGACGAAATTTATTTTCCCATAATAAAAATTTGCAAGAGGTATTTGAAAGACTGAGGTCAGTAAACTTAAAATTAAATCCAGCTAAATGTGACTTTCTGAAGAAACAAATTTTGTATCTGGGACATGTTATTTCAAGTGATGGCATAAAGCCTGACCCTGAAAAAATAAGTACAGTAAAGAATTATCCGTGCCCTACAAGCACTGACGAGGTTAAAAGATTCGTAGCGTTCACAAATTACTACAGAAAATTCATACCCAAATTTGCAGAAATTACATATCCATTAAATAAATTAACAAGAAAAGGTGTCTCTTTTGAATGGAATCGTGAATGTCAACAGTCATTTGAAATATTAAAACAACGTTTAATAGAACCGCCTATATTACAATATCCTGATTTTTCTGAGACTAATAAATTCATAGTACAAACTGATGCGTCAAATAATGCTGTAGGAGCAATTTTGTCTAATGTAAATGGTCGACCAATAGCTTATGCAAGCAGAACGTTAAACAAAGGTGAAAAGAACTACCCAGTTATAGAAAAAGAACTTCTTGCCATCGTTTGGGCTATAAAATATTTTCGACCGTATTTGTACGGCCGACCTTTTAAAATACTTACAGACCACAAACCATTAGTCTACTTATTTAATATGAAAGACCCTTCAAGTCGACTAATGAAATTTAGAATTGCATTAGAAGAATATAATTTTGAGGTAGAATATGTCAAGGGTTCTGACAATACAGCTGCAGATGCACTGTCAAGAATTACCATAGAAGATTTAAAAGAAATGCATGAAAGTGTAGTAAATGTATTAACAAGGGCACAAGCGAAAAGACAGAATGAAATTGATTCGACGGTGGATATGGTACCCACTGACTCAAGGAATGCGCAACCAAGAGTTGTGAGTACTCATATCAAACCGAAAGAATCAGTTGAATTGAGATTTATAAATGCCAATGGTTTAAGAAATTTAAGAAAAATAAGAAATATTACGAAAGAAAATGAAATATTATGTTATGTTGAATGTGAAAAAACTATATATGTAAAATTCCTAAATTCTCAATCACAAATGACGCGAGACGCATTTGTGAGAGAACTAGATAATTTTTGCATTGAATTAAAACTAGAAGAAATATACATATTAAAAAGTAAAGATAATGATGTTTTTATAAAGAAGTTATTAGAAGAAATAAAAAGTAGGAAAGATAGATTAGGACCACGTATATGTATTTTGAGTGATGTTGAAAGAATTGATAATAAAGACGATAAGCGAGTTATTTTAACCCTCCGTGCACCACGCGGGGTTTAATAAACCCCAGCGAACCAAAAATCTTCGTATCTTTTTTAACGGCCGCGCGAATTCCTCGAAACATCGTGTAGCTGGAATTGCGACGTTGCCAGATCGCATAGTAACAGTGATTTAGTAGTAGCGTCGCAGGCGCAGCGGACGGTCGCCCGCAAAGTGTGGCCGGGTGTCACAAACCCCACGTAGTTCGGGACGTCGTCTAAAAGGTAAGCAGGACAACATGCAAAATATATCTATTTCTACATAAATATTTATTTATTTTGTTTTCTTGATTACTTTAATGTTTGTGTATGTGTTTCCAGGACTCATAATGGCTCGTCGTATAAATGAAAATTCAATATTATCGGCACTTATGGATGATAGTGATGGCGACACGGATGAACCGTTTTTACCCGGAAGTGAAGGCGATTCGGATCATTTGAGTGTTCAATCTGTAAGCGACAGTGAAGAGGAAGTAGAGGACATTTCTTCAGGTGAGTCTTCTAGCTCGCAAGCGTTTTATATTGGTAAAGATGGCAAAACAAAATGGCAAAAGGAGCCGCTGAGAACTAATGTTCGTACAAGACAAGAAAATATAATTACTCATTTGCCAGGAGTGAAAAGTCAATATAAAGACAAGAAAACTAGTTTAGAATGCTTTGAAGCATTTATTTCGAATGAAATTCTTGAATCGGTTGTGAAACATACGAATGCAAAGATATGTCTTTCCAGACCACAGCTACCAGATGGTGAACCGCTAAATACTCTCTATAACGAAACAACTAAATATGAGATAAAAGCAGTTTTTGGGCTTTTATTTTTAGCAGGATTGTACCGTTCTGGGAGACAAAACCTCAATGACCTCTGGGCTTCAGATGGTACTGGAATCGAAATATTTCGGTGCACGATGTCTAAAAATCGATTCTCGTTCTTACTCAATAATATGAGATTCGATGATGCTACAACTAGAGAGGACAGAATAAAGACCGATCGTTTAGCACCAATCCGAAACATATTTGACATCTTTGTCCAGCTTTGCCAAAATGCCTATACACCATCCGAATACCTAACACTTGATGAAGAATTGGTTGCCTTCCGAGGGAGGTGCGGATTTCGGCAGTACATCCCATCAAAACCCGCAAAGTATGGAATAAAAATTTATGCTTTAGTAGATGCTAAAACATTTTACACCGTACATTTAGAGATTTACTGCGGTAAACAACCAGACAACAGTCCGTATGCGCTCAGCAACAAGCCATTTGACTTGGTTGATCGTATGGTGAACTGCGTTTCCGGCTCGTCAAGAAATGTTACTATGGACAATTTTTTTACTAGTCACGAAGCTGCTGAAACCTTGCTGCAAAAACATAAATTAACGGTAGTTGGTACTTTGAGAGCTAATAAAGCTTGCATTCCACCATGTTTCAAGCAACCTCGAGAGGAATATTCATCACGGTTTGGCTTTCAAAAAGATGTCACTCTGGTTTCTTATATTCCAAAGCCTCGAAAGTACGTTTATGTGATGTCATCCCTTCATCATGATAAAGAAATCGACCATGAAACTGGAATCAAGCAGAAACCATCTATGATAACTTTCTATAATCAAACCAAAAGTGGAGTAGATGTAGTCGATAAACTCGCCAGAACTTACGACGTTTCTCGCAACACCAAACGCTGGCCTCTCACTTTATTTTTCTCAATGCTCAATCATGCAGGAATCAACGCTATGATTTTATATATGTTCAATAATGGCATTGAAACAGAGAAAACTAACAACAGGAGGAAGTTTATTCGTGATTTGGGAATGGCTTTGATTGAAGAGCACCTGAGAAACGGCAAAGATAATCCACGAATTCCAAAAGATTCTCGTAAGCGCATACATGTTTTACTTGGTGAAACTAGTGTGGAACCGCCAAAGAAGATGCCAAGACGTATAACGAGATGTTCGGAATGCGATAGGAGAAAAGATCGAAAGACTAAGTACGGTTGCGAGCGATGCGAAGTACCTATATGCTTAGAGCACGCTTATTTTTTTTGTAAAAATTGTGCAGATTTTAACCAACTGGGATCTCAAGAAGACTAATTATGTTTAGTTATTTTAATTTTATTTTTGTTTCTTATCTCATTAGGTCCTATAATAAAAGACAATAAGAAGTTATTAGTTAAGTTTTTTTTTATAAGGCTAAGCCAAAGAAGATGGTCTCCTCTTAGTTAGTAAAAAAGTACTATTTTTTTTATAATGCCTAAAGGTATTAAAAATGTTTATTATATTTGACAAATTTGTTTTATTTATCTCCTAATAGTCCAAAAACAAAAATAATGCATATAATATTAACTTTAAAATGATACTACCTATAAAATGATGGAATGATGATGGGGTACAGGAAACCCCACATAGTGCAGGACGCAACGTCTATTCACGTGGTTCACGGAAGGTTAAATGACTTCCATCTCCTACCTAGTAGTGGCCATGCTGGTATGAGACGGATGTCGAACAATATAAAGAAATATTATTATTGGCCTGGTATCGATAAAGATGTTGAGAAATTTGTAAAGCGTTGTGATAAATGCCAGCGTCAAAAGTATTCATTACCTAAGAAAGAACCTATGATTATAACTAGTACAGCTAATTCTTCATTTGAAAAGGTGTATTTAGATCTTGTTGGTCCATTAGAAACTGATAGTAATAATTATTCATACATTCTAACATTACAATGTGAATTAACAAAATATGTTGAGGCCTATCCCTTAATTTCTAAAAAATCTGAAGAAGTAGCGAGGTCATTTGTTGATAATTTTATCCTTAGGTATGGAGTGCCTAAAGAAATAGCCACAGACAGGGGAAAGGAATTTATGTCAGAAATATTTCAAGAGGTTTGTAAATTACTTAATATTAAACAGCTTAATTCAACAGCAACATCATCAATCAATAGGAGCTCTGGAAGTAACACATAAAAATTTGAATGCGTTTTTACGTATTCAAACGGATAACCATCCTGAATTGTGGGGTAAGTGGATTCCTTATTGGTGTTTCGCTTACAACACAACGGTACATTCGGAGACAGGATTTACACCATATGAATTAATATTTGGTAAGAAATGTAGTCTACCCAGTAACTTATCAAAAAATTTAGATCCATTATATAATTTTGAAAGCTATCCTTGCGAATTAAAATACCGTTTGCAACTTTCCCAAAAAGAGGCTAAAAATAACTTGTTAAAAAGTAAGTTAAATAGGAAAATGAAATACGATAAATATGTAAACCCAGTAAGCTATAAGGAAAACGATATGATTCTTGTAAAAAATGAAGCACCTAGTAATAAATTAGATGTTATATACTCAGGTCCATACAAAGTTGTAAAAGAAGTACCACCTAACGTAGAAATAATAAATAAATATGGTAAAAAAGATGTTGTTCATAAAAATCGCACTAAACCTTATTATGAAAATTGAAACATATTATATTAATAAAAATAACTAAATTTATTGTTAAGATATTAAAAAGTATGATATACTAAAAAAAAAATACTTTGTAATTGTATTTTTTTTTTTATATAAGTGCGGTGATGTGATGTATGTTCAGATACTACATGCTATGTACTACTACTACTTATAATATTACTCTTATGTTACTCATTTATTGGTTAATCTATGTATCATTTATATTCGATGTTATAAGAAATATAACTCAGTATTATTCGGGCACTCGTTGTTTTCATTACCTCCAATACCCCACCGTACATCCTATCAATATTAACATATTCTAGTTGATACTTAAATAACACTAACAGCTGTATATGTGATCTCCGTGAACCTGAAAATAATCAGACGCAATTTTAAAAGTGATGTAAAGCCTTTGTTTCAATATTTAAATATTAAATAATAAATAAATAAAATGTTTGAAATAATATTAATAATGTTTGTCATAAAGTTTAAAACAATTTGTTTTGATCCGGGGATATCTAAAAATAGCCTATGCACCCTAAATATGGCCTATGTCCCTGTATCAAAATAAATTATTTTAAAATTAAAAAAGAGGCAATTTTTTTTATTTTGACACATTCACAACTGAGTGTTGTCGTTGCGTTATAGATATAATAATTTCAAAGCTACACATACTATATTTAACCCAAGAAAAATGAATTGAAACGCCTTGCTTTGCCATTATTTGCTTCCTTGTCACTTTAAGTAAATGCAGTCGTAAGCTAGCTTCATATATGAACAGCGGGTCTACCGTTAAAATGTTTTTACGCAATGACGTGCCGAAATGAATTACGAAAGAAAGTGGTACATGGTAGGTATAAGCATATACCTACCATGAAAACACTTCGGATTTTTTAGGACGTACAAATGTCATACGACGATATTCATGACGAATGTCGGCGCGAATGATGTTTTATGGTAAGAATAAGCACGAACGAACGTACGCAATTGGGTATAACGCGTTTCACGGTAGACCCCCAGGTTCTCTTGTTACGCGCTATCTCATTCTAACTAACAACATTACTGCGATAGGTGTCCATCACACTTGATTAAACAAAGCGTTCTCTACAAGTGTTATATAATGCAACAAGGGTTCGTAGCACAAAGCGCCGGTACTTTACTTCCGAGCTTACAAGATGTTGCTCGGTACAGAGGGAATTGTTTGTAACGGAATCCTGGAAATGGGACTATAACAGTTGTAAAGTGTTTCTCCCAATTTTTTAAGGCTTCTTGTGCTTTAGGAATGAATAGATTTTGTCCGGCCGTTGCTTCACTAGCCTTAATCTAGATTTTGTCAGTAAATTTCTATCCCTAGGGAACAGTACTTTTTTCGAGATAAAAGGTACCCTATGTTCCTTTCAGTACGCTTGAGAATATGAATACAAATTTTCATGATTACCGGTCGAGTAGTTAAGGTGTGAAAGCGTAACAAACAAACTCATATTCGCAGTTATAATATTAGGTAGAATTACTGTGTCCCGTCAACTTCACAAACATTTAATCAACTGACACAAAGAACATTCTAATTTACTCGAAACGATTATTTGTGGATCATTTTTTTCGTGTCATAGTAGTAAAGTCGCTGATGTAGTCTGTGTTCCAGCGACCCACCCACCATTCAAGGAAACGAGTAGGCACACCGTGGTAGGTTTAGATGGTAGTACCCGGTACATTCCATCTTATCCCGGGTGAGCCCGACATAACCTCTCCGCTCCCCTTTCCGCGGAGAGGTGTGCGTCAATGCATTCCTACAAGTAAAACAAAAAATAAATGTCGTAAAAGTAAAGCGGACACTTGAACCACTAAGCCATCCTTGCAGTATTTACCACTTGTTTTTCCCCACGGTTTCACCCACGTAAGTTTCGTTCCTGTGGCAATATCGGAATAAAAGGTAGCCTATGTATGAATTCAGGTCTTCAGTTATCTACAAACCAAGTTTTATTGCCATCGGTCTTGTAGTTTTTGCGTGAAAGAGTAACAAACATCGATACATCCATACAAACTTTCGCGTTTATAACATAAGTAAGGATTTGTTACATCAATTGGAAACTTAAAGACATATATAACGTTGGCATTGTGGCATAGGTATGATTGAGCATTGGTTACGTAGAATAAAGATTATACTTAGATTTACAGTTGATCGTGAAGTCAATTTCATTATAAAATCGGAATATAAGATTTTGGCCTTTTCTAGTAGGAAATGTTTAATAGCAAATCAGCGGGTCTACCGTGAACATGTTTTTACGCAATGACGTGCCGAAACGAATTACGAACGAAATAATAAGCATATACCTACCATGAAAACACTTCGGATTTTTTAGGACGTACAAATGTCATACGACGATATTCGTGACGAATGTCGGCGCGAATGATGTTTTATGGTAAGAATAAGCACGAACGAACGTACGCAATTGCGTATAACGCGTTTCACGGTAGACCCCCTGGCACCTGCTATTACGAGCAACTAAAAAACGAAATCAATATAACAGCGTGTTACACCTATACTTACCCGCTCTAGAGCTATATCGTCGTCAGCCTGTAATTGTATGAACGCAACAATTTATATCCTAACATTCATAATAAGCCAATGACAACAATTTTTGCGGCGCGTCGAAACATGACCGTTATTAACTTATTTATTGTGACGTCAACTATTGACATCAAGCTAAATGACATCAGTTTTCAGCTGTACTGTAACAATAAATTGCATCTATATACATACATAGAATCACGCCTACAACCCTGAAGGGGTAGCCGGAGACCGTATTACACCCACATTACGCCAGCTATTAATAGCTTAAATGTCTATGTGGGACTCAAAGTGTAGTGTGGGTGAAGGTAGATGCCATCGAATCGGCAGAATCATATTGTTGTGGAAAATTTCTTAAGTCAGGTCTTCTAGTCAGGAGAAGCTAACGGTAACTAAACTGTTTTCGATAAAAGAAATATGACTTTTCTCAATCCAGGTATCGAACTCAGCCTCACGTCCAACAGTCGCTTTTACTACTGCTGCACCACCGAATCAGTAGCATGGAGTCTCGAAATGTGCTAGATTAGCGTCTATAGGCAAAAGCCTATAGACGCCAATCTATCCAGGTTTTATTTAAGGTGCTACGTGATAAGGAAGACCTTATCACGTAGCACCTTAAATAAAACCTGGGTATAAAAAGGTGGGATATATATTAGTCGTGTGACACAGTTTTATATAGTAGGGTAGGGAAGGGCTGGTTTAGCATACGGGTAAATTGGGTAATCGAAATATCTCAGAAACTATACATCGCACACTAACACTTCAAATTGCGAAAAGATGCAGTCGCCGATAGTGAACTCATTGCGCGATCGCCAGTGATGACTTGGCGATCGAGGGAAGTATAAGCACGCTTTGTTTATTCAGCAACCAAAAAGTAAAAATTATGCTTGGGAATATTTCTTCTGAAGGAGTCAAATATTATCCGTCACCAATCAGGTAAGTATTAAACTTTTATAAATTTAGTATCTCTTCGGTATGTATAAAGGATATGGATTTAACTTGTCATAACTTCACATTTGTTTTAAATTTTTGGGATGGGATTAGTTGAGCACTAATTGCATACTTAACCCCTCCATTTAGAACAGAAGTAATGTATGTTTTTTATTTTTCTTAGGATGCGGGCTAATAATTGGAAGACTTCAAGAGATTTTACACTACCCAAGACTTAGATGATGCTGCAAAGGTTCTCAATGATGAAGAAAAAGTGTAATTTTGCCACTATCAAAGAATTCGGTATTAAACAGATCACTCTGACAAGATTTTTCAATAAATTAGGCTTTGAAGGCGGTGTTCGTCAATGGTTATGCAATACCGAGGCAAGTATATTCTCCCACGCGAAAAGTATCTTTAAAAACTACTTTCTATCTACTTCCCGAAAGCTATCAGAAAAAAAAGGAAAGCTGCTATTCTAACAGACTCTACTGAAAAGAATGCATTGCAAAAGGAACAAAATAAAACCATTAAAAAGTTAAGAAGCCAAAGAAAATATTAGTAATAAAAGAAGAAGACTAAGTTCTAATCCAAAAGTTAAGCTTAAAATATGATTCCATTTTTTTATTTATAAGTACCTAGTAGATTATTTTTAGTTTCACAGTTATTCATTGAAATTAAACTACTATATACGGATTTTATCGCGTTGTTTATTTGACATAACATTTATTTGACAACGTGATAAAATCCGTATAATGTATAATATTCGCGTAAATAGAAGACAATATTATGTTTCACAGTTATATTACTAAAATACTATAAATAAAAGTTAATTGTAAAATAGAAGTTTCATTTCATGTCTAGTAAACGTTGAACCCATGGTTTAGCTAGAATTTCTAACTACTCAATCAACCCCATACGCTTGCTCAATTTACCTCACCTATGGGGTACATTGAGCATCTCTGACTTTCTTTACTTAAATGGCTGTAAAATGCGAATTGTTAGAAATAAATTAATGGACACTTTTGGAAAAGGATAAACTACTAACGCATCCGTATGCATAACAAGACATTAAGACTCATCGTTGAGGAGTTATGACCGCTCAGGTGAAAAATTGCCTCCCTACCTTACGCATGTAAAACAAAACATTTTCTTCTATAATACCTATTTGTTTATAATATGTATGACAGAAGAATCTCATTGAATATGAATATATTGCTATAAAATCTCATATACAGAGCCAACAGTGAAGAGCAAACATATTCGTCGCATAAAGATAACATCATATGCAATCCACGGAACAAAGTTTTCAATATCGCCGTATAGGTGCACCGGTTCACAGTTTGCATAAATATGAAATTTTCCACTGATATCCGATTCGAATCTTCCATTGGTGTCTTGCCATTTTTCATATTGTGCCGCATTCGGTTTTATTCTGCGAAAATGGCCGACTATTTCGCGTGTTTCCTAAATTTTAAAGTACTTTGAAATAAAAGCTTTCGAACTTGGAAACGTTTAGAGAAATTGCGTGGGTCGACTTTGCTGAAGACAAGAAGAATAAAAATCTAAAATAAACTTCAAAAGAACTGAGTGATAAAATATATTATAGGTGCAATGAACTAATTAAACCATTTTAAGGAGGCAAACAAATTTTAATATCCGTGTAAGAGCTCGCCGTTTTCTATTATTGACTAAAGTTCAAATGAGCTGAACTCGGGAACTCTCTCTTACTCGAAATCGGCTTTAGAGTAGGTTTCTGTGTTGACCGGTAGGAAAAAGTTTTGGCTTACATATACCACTCATTCTTTTTATTTTTGCCGTAAGTCGGCAACATGTACAATAATTGTATTGCAAGCGCTTATAGGCTTCATTAACCACTTATCATCAGGCTATAAACTTGTGCCTTTGCCGTTTTATTCAACCACGATTTATGTGTTTACTAATACAAATACAAGCGTGCCACTTTAATAGTTTAATCACTTTTGAAATCGGGAGTTATTATTTTAATAACTCCTAATTCCAAACCCCATTTTGGAGAAGTCTCTATTCTTCTTACGCCTCTTTTTGAGATATATCCATAGTGCTACGAAAGGTCTGACATAAAACGTACACGACTAGCAAAGAACGTTATCTGTTACACCTCCACAAAAGTGCAGGTGTGCGGAATAACTGCAAGTTTCTAGTTCATTGCTTCTAGTGGCACAATAACACGTTCCTCCAGATACTTCAAAGGCTTTCTAACGATATACAGCTGATTCGCTTTATATTTTACTGTACCAACATGTTTTAGCGGTTTGTTAAATGATTTGAATTTTATTCAAACATAAACCATTCTACTAAGGTATTATCTAAAGTAGCACGAGATTGAACTTAAAACCTTACAATAACATTAAAACAGCAAATAAACTCCTAATGACGATACAAGGAAGGCAAAGGCTAATTGACCTAGTTTATAATAATTAGCATAATAAAATAAAGCCGATTTTACAAGATGTAAGTGAATCATATGCGATTGCAATTTGCAAGGGTGTATATTTTTCGTGACGAGATAAGAAATCACAAGTTATTATAACCATAAAATGCTTTTGGGATTTCCTATCTTTAAATTCTCTGAGGAGCAGGCAGCCAGAATATTGTACCCAGCCTAAAACTCACCTTCTAGTATGAGACTTAAACATAAATAATAAATTGTGGTTGTTGTCTGTACCTCAGACAATGCTGTGTGTCTTTCGACCATATACAGATGCAATCGCATCACACATATGTGTACGTCGCACGCCTGAAGTTTCGTGTATATAATATAAAATCATTTAACTGGATGGTAGTAAAGCTGAAGATACCTGCGAAGTAGGATTAGAAAAATAATTCTCATTTACAGCCTCTTTATTGAGCTAGGTTCATAAGTTGAATCATACCACATTACGAATCTCAGAAGCCTAGTGGGTCAATCAGTGGGCGCACTTATAGTTATTGTAGTATATGGAGCGTTCCATCTTTATATACTGTTATAATTTTTGAATTCATACATTTTCATATTTTGCATAGTAAAAGCAAGGAAATTAATAAGCATTTTCCATAATTTAATTTGCGTGTATTACTTTAAAAGCAAACATTTACAGAGTGGCCGTAACAAGCATAGTATATAAATACTTGTGATTATTAGCTTATCGTTGACTGTGATATATTGTTTGGATAATGCTCAACCGAATTTAGTTTAAAATGTCAATGTTAGCTATTTTTATTCAAGTTGTACTAGAGTAAATAAAAAGTGTCAAGTGGAATTCAAGAACCCTAGGGATTTTTGATGTAATGGTCTACGATATTAGTAGTTTTCGGTTTCTATGTTTTTCTTACATTTTTGTAATAATAGTAATACGAAAATAAAATCCACAACGTAAACAGATGATAACACTGGTAAGATTTAAAAAGGTATAAACGAAGTTTTTAGAGCAACTTATTTTTAAAATGCTTTCAAACGATTTGAAGAAACTATTTTAATTAATTTTGGTATTCCCCAATTTTAAATCGCACAGAGGTTAAGGACCACGATATAACCATGAAGCGTATTAATATATATATAGTTGATCAACAATTTCTTATAATTATTCAAAGATCGACTAAAAATATTAAAAGCTTACTAACTGGAAAACTGCATAATTTACATGGGATCGATTCCGGTACTTACCACCTAAGGACATAGATAGACAATTTTTTTGGAATAGCCAG
Organism: Catocala fraxini; assembly: GCA_930367265.1. Classification (NCBI taxonomy): domain Eukaryota; kingdom Metazoa; phylum Arthropoda; class Insecta; order Lepidoptera; family Erebidae; genus Catocala; species Catocala fraxini. The sequence continues at coordinate 6,898,940 of OV884044.1, read as the reverse complement.
TATACAAACTTGTTTTGCGACAAATCGTTAACTCACTTCATATTAACCTTTGTCTGCCTGCATCACAGATACGATTAGAAGAACATTTTATCTCACCTGGATCTACGTTCCGGCGTACGAATGATTAAACAATGCTGCAGTCGACAATCTACACTTGCTGCAATATTCAGTTGTCTCGTAGTCCCAGCTTACTGAATATCGTAGCCAAATAATCTAGTCATGTCTTTATGCTGTAAGAAGAATATCTCGAGGTAATTAAGAAAGCTGATAACGGGGGATCCATGTGCTTAATCAGTTCGGTTCAGTGATGCGTTAGTGATACTACTGGTGCCAAAATCGTCAAAAGACTATGATAACTGCTTATCCTACTAATATCATAGGCGTTAAACTAGTGAATATAATTAAATGTTTGTTAATCAGTCACGTTTAAGTTGTCAAGTGAATTTTGATGAAACTTAGTAAACAGGCAAGACATCCCTCCGATTCACGCAAGCGCATATGAAGTCAGAAAATAGTCCTAAACTAATAATCAACAACTAAGGTACTTCGGCCTCTTAAAATATACATACATCAAAAAAAGAATACAAGGCAAATGTGAATAAGACAGCCGGTAGAGGGAAACTTAGAATAATGTTCTCTAAACGGATCGAAAACATTCTGAAGAAAGGCCTGGTTAAGAGCGCCCTACGCCTCCTAACGTGTTTGACTAATGCAACTACATAAAGCCAAATAGATAAACCAGGATCGTACAGTGTCCGCTTACCCCTTCGGAAAACTGCTGTCAGTTTAATGCATGAATGAATGTATCAAGTATAACAACTTTTTGTTATATAAAAACAGTGTAATCCAGTTCTGACAGTTACGCTCACAGTCCAATGAGCCGATCCGTGATTAATGATTACCGTTCCATAGAACAAGGGTCATCAATCACAGACTTAGGTACATTTAGAAGCACTTTGCTAAAGGTAAAAATGGAAGCATTATAGCATCGCTTTATTGTCCATCTATTAATCGGTTATAATGTTATATTCAAAATGACTGGAGATATAATATATGTTTATAAATGTATTATAATAACCAAGTCAAACTTTTTACACCATTTAATTATTTGCATTGTTTGTAGAAAGAAGAAAGAAGAAAGAAAATACATTTATTTGCAGCAGATTATGCACTACATACATCAGAAAAAGTTAATTACAAAAAAAAAGAAAAAAACTAATCTTACTGCAAATTGGTCGCAACTCAGCAAAATGCTAGTTTTGAAAAAACTAGCGCTGGTCTTCCGTTGCGACCATGCTTGGTTTTTATATAACTAATAAACTTAACACAACTAATACAACAATAATACAATAATAATACTAATAGCGATTACGGTAGCAATATGTTAACAATACCATATTTATTTTGCACCCCAGTTAAATCAACAATATGATTATCTCAAAAAAAAAAAAACAGTACATAACAGTTCAGCAGTCCTTACCATGGAAAACTATGAGGTTGATACGTGTAACCTTCCGGAAAAATTAAACTGTCTTGGAACTCACAACGAAATTAATCAAAAGTATATTGGAGAGTTTGGAAAAGATTTCAACTTATGATGTCTAATGCATGGCAAAAGTTAATTACTTTTCATTAAATGCCACTTAATCGCTCCCAATTCGACTTAAACGTGCCGCATAATGCTCACCATTATTATTTTCCGTATTTTATGGGGCATGCTATGACTGAAGGTATATCTTGCTCCGGGCAAAGAAGAAATTTCAGCTGTTTTCTCATTACAGTACCTACTTCCCGTTAGAGAGAAGAAGCTGGCAAATCTTCACATCGCGGGAATACAACACAACGTTTAATTTGCGTGCTTCTGTAAGATGGTGAATTAACCCAGTGATGTTATTGTTCGTGTGAGCGGCAGTTCAGAATTTATCGGGGTTATTAACTATCTATCGGGGGAACTTAAGCCCTTTTCTCTGAAGGTTTGGCGTGTCATAATTCTAAGTTTTTCATCGTTACTACTGCTGAAATTAGTTTCATTGGAGCTCCGGTTCCAGTGCGAAAAGTAATATTCCCTTAACCTAATAATAATTTTAATGTAATGAATTAAATACTACAAAAATCTACTACATACATGAAGTACTAAACATTATTTAAAAAAATATAACTCTTAATTTATGGCACGCCTTGATGTCATAATTATCAACTACAACAGAAATTATGTTTTGAAAATTAATTAGTCATATTATCATTACGCAAGCACCAGTTTCTTTATTTCTCTAATTAACTGCAATGACAATTGATTCGTTATAAAAATAGCTCTGAATTCATTAAAATGAATAAACATTTTGATTGGCTCTCCATTTTTGTTCGACGTATGTTGATTTATCTCGTTTATGCTTGATGTTCAGTCTCAGTGTGTTTGTTTAGGATAAGGAAAATAGTGACGTCACAGAATGAGAAAATGCACTGCCTTTTTCAAAGTAAGCCATCTACAGTGATAATCAGAAAAAATAAGTACATTTAAAAAAATAAAAAAGAAAAAAAGAAATCATTCTTTATTGCGACAAAAAAATATGACAATATTTATCTTACAAAATATCGACAAAAATAATAAAAAGACAGTTAAATAAATAGTTCGTAATATTGTCTTCTATTTACGCGAATATTATTATCATATCAGCAGCCATGGTCACGGGGAGACAGTCTCCCCGTGACCATGGCTGCTGAAAAGCAACCGAAACGTCGGGGAAAGTGTAAAAATAAATTAAATCTAAATAGTTTAATAATAATTTAATTAGCTTAAAAATTAGTAAAGTTTAATAGTAGTAGTAGTGTAACAATTTTCAAAATTTTGTAATAAAGTGTCAAATAAACAACGCGATAAAATCCGTATATAGCAGTTTAATTTCAATAAATAGTTCGTAAGTAACAAATAGATACATATTATGATATTGTGGCAACGGTCTCCGTTCAGCATTGATGTTGCGATAAAACTGACGTGATATCGCAACGCTGATTTTCAATGGAGATCACCGTTACGCATGGACGTCAAGCCAGCTGCATACAAATTTACAAATAACAAAAAATGAAAAAAAATTAACTATTACTTAACTTATTATTACAAAAAATCAAATACAAGACAAAAATAAAAAATAAAAACCCATACAGTAGGCATGTATTGTCTCATGCCGAGATCCAACCCACAACACTCCCCACCGGCAGAGGCGAGGCACACACAAACGCGCCATCCGTGCCGTCAGGACAAGAATAATAATTTTATATCTCATAGATGTAAGTGCTCTAGTTTCTGGCAACCCGTATTAGGCAGAAATTCTAACTGAAACTTCCGTCAAGGTTCTTTTTAGCAAATACAGTTAACATGTACCGACGAAGCAAGAATCAACACTCCTCTCTATCTTGCTTTACTACTTGAAGTTGATAAAGGTACCGGTAAGCCAGGCGAAAGATTTTAGAAAGCAAGTTTTAGTCAGAAGATTGATACTTGTTTCCCGGCTGATAGGAATAAAGAGTCTCAAGAAGTCTTTATATTTTTATGATTTCGTGTCTTGATTTCGGCTCTACTCGTATCGACAGTCTAAATAAAGATTTCTGATGTAATGAATACTGTTCGGTATAACGATAGAGTACAATTAACTACTAAATCACTCATATCTACTTGTAATTTATAAAAATAGCCTCGAGCTTCAATTATTTTGAAACACGATCACCGATCTATATTTTAAAATTTTGCTACCGAATTATTAACTATGAATGCGATATTTTATGACAGGCACACGCTCAGCTAAAGGTGACTAAGGTAAGCGATTAACGTAGCAATTATTAATATTGGATTACTTCCTGTAATATTACGTAGGAACTAAAACCAATACTGGACATTTTGTGTAATTCGTCATTGTTTGAAGAATATAGGAGAGAGACTACTGCACTCATTTCCGTTTAAATAAAATCTTGATCAAAATAATTATCCTACTGCACAAAAGTATACTGTGCCAGTCAAGTGCTAGAATAACGAATCACTGTTTACATTAATTTGCTTTTTATATGTCTGGTGTTTACGCCAGTCTGTTTGTCCGTCGTGTTTGAACGTTGTTTCAAAAAACAAGGTATAGAGGAGGCTTTAATTGATTAACGTTTTCAGAGAACATTAATTTGTTTGTATTAACTGTTTGGTTTGAGTTTTGAACCGCTCCTGTTTTGTTTTCTTGAGGTGTGGTGAAGTTTGTTTAGGTGAAGTTGTTGATCATTATTACAGATTGGGTTATGCAAAGACATGATGGTACACGCAATATGGCAATATTATGTGAAAGATTGGTCAGATTTTCTTAGAAGTAGTACTACTTTGTACTCACCGAGGCAAAAATTCGCACTTACTACTAATTTCGGGTTCGTCTTCAACTGAATACATGTATAGCATATGGTTTAAATCACCTCGTTACTGATACTATATGCGGAGTCTTATAGATTCATTCTAAACGGGACAACAATTAAGTATCCCATAAATTTAAATAGTTGTTTCGAGTTGGATGTTCTTTGTGTCTGTTTAAATATTTGTAAAGTATCTTAGCGATTAAATAAGAGTTCCCAATTCTTGATTGTCTTAAAAAAATAAAACTCATCTAACAAAATGTTTTTTTAGACTATGTATATACTAATAATACATAATATTACAAAAAAATATTTTTATTTATAAATTATTTTTAATCGAACCAAAGCTTAATAATGCTTCGTCGGGTAAAAATATATTACGCTGACATTTAAAAATAGTAGCAGATATAAATTATGTTTATATTCTACACAGCAATATCTAAAAATAAATAAATCTTATTAAACAATTTAATTAACATTATAATTATTATACTTTGTAGACTATTTTCAAAACTATATAATTACTAGATAAGACCAACTAAAGTGTTAAGAAGTTTAAAAAGCAACTTCTAAACTATTGATTTTGAGCTCATTCAGCCTGCAATGTTATTTCACCTACAACATTCCCAGCAAGAATTCGGAAAATCCTTTCAATATCAAAGGAATTCATCATTAATTCCGCTTCAAGCGCTTCTACGGCCAGTTATAAGATTCCTGAACAAAAAAAATAACAAATGAAAAAGCGAACTATTTTCAATTAAGAGCTTAACGAATCCCGCTTTGGTCAGCGTGAACAGAATCCTCAATAGGGGGACGTGACACGTCACACGTTACGTTAACACGTTAGCAATTGTGTGTTTCAAGCACTAATAGATAGGCTAACGAGTTTTGAATTGTTATTGCATCGGATTCAATTGACACGCTAGTTAGCTATACCTAAAAAATAGGCTGCCAGTCTTATCGGGTGCGTTATATTGTGTTTTTTTAATAACATATTTTCTGTTGTTTGTTTAACCTCCAAGTGATACAAGAACTCTTTCAAGTACAGAAGATGTCTTTAACAAAAAAAATATACATATATATATATATACACTTGGGAACATTATGGACAACTCTCAGGCATGCAGGTTTCCTCGAGATGTTTTCCATCACCGTTAAAGCTAGCGATAATTAACTATTAGAGACGCACATAACTCTGAAAGGTCTTGAGACCTTCGGATCGCTTTTGAGACCTCTGCGCGGTCCCACAGTCTTCCACTAGGCTAGGATTGCTCTTTAGCAACACCGATCTACCCGGAACAAAAGCTTTAAAAGGCATAATTTCTATTTGTTTTTGTATTTGGTGTTCTTGCTTCATTTGTAATTTAAACTTTTATAAATTCACTAGTATTTATTTAAATGAGTTCCTTGCAACTGTTAACTCGTGCCCATAAACTTGTGTTGCATTACAGTATGATTTTATAGGTATTCCAAGTTTCTCAAAGGGGTGCCGTGCTGCCAATCCATAAAATCGAGAGGCATAATAATACAAGCTAACCCGATACACAATAAATGTTTAAAGACTTTCACAATTTGTGCACATAAAACAATATTAGACAGTATGTCTTAAACACGTTGATATTATTTGATAGGATTGAAAAAGTATTAATACTAATGTATCTATCGACGCTACGATTCACTGGTGGCATACAATGAGCGACACTTTCGTGTAGTTCAACTTTTAGCAACTACCCTCACCTTCTTCTCCCTTAACTTTTATTATTCCGAAGTCACTTGGGGTCGGCTTTTCTAGTCTAACCGGATTTGACTGGATATCACTTTTTACACGGAGCGGCTGCCACCTGACCTCCGCAACCCGAAGGGTAACGATACCCTAAGGCTAGACGAGTGTCAGGATATTAGAGGGTACTGACTATACAAATAACGACTGCCATAGATGTACATGGCAGCCGGGACCGACGGCTTAACGTGCTCTCCGAGGCACGGAGTAGACGATAATTATCAATCAATACGCACATAATTTTGAAAAGTCATATAACTTCCGAAAGGTGCGCGACGTGGGTTCGAACCCGAGACCCTCTGCATTGCAGTCTGTTGGTCTTCCCACTGAGCTATCGCTACGTTAGCAACTACCCTCACCTATACCTATAGTCCTGAAATTTAAAATTAATAATATTTGGAAAGATTTGTTCATAAAAATCTAAATATGGCCTGGTTTAAAATATTAATAAGAACTTTTGAGCCTCGGCGTATTGGACCCATGTCTCTTAGTAAGCCTCCCAAGAGAACGGGGATTTTCCGTAAAGGAAATGTCTGTAAAACGAATAAGATGCAAGAATAATTTTCACATTTATTATTAAGACAGAGTTTTGGTAATTTCTGATATAATACAAACACTTGCGGGATATCATACATACATAGATTCACGACTGTTTCCCAGAGGGGTAGGCAGAGACTACGGATTACGGGATATCGCCTATAAATATTGTAATGAGCAACAAGACTTTTCGACTTTGACGATGACTTAAATGAATAAATAATGTTTCGCTTTAACTTTGACTGAATGCTGACAATTGAAGGATTATTTAACTTAGAATTTCTATAAATTAATAATTTATAGTCACAAATACCTGTATTATTCATCATCATTTTAATTATGCGATGCACCTAGTACCTAAGTAGTTCTGTATCTAGTGTCTAAGTAATTCTCTAGTACCTAACTGGAAGTGGGTATAACAAACTCATATCATTATAAGCTCCATTTTACCCCTCTGCAGAGCAAAAAGAATGTTGCCACTTTGCTCTATCTACAATACATAACATGAGAATGTTTAATTCAACTATACGTAATAATATTAAGAACTATAACTTTAATTAAAAACGTAACGGGTTTTCATTGAGCGGTACCTTAGATGATGTTAATGGTATGCTCACATTGGTTATATGTATGTATAAATAAAGGCAGTTATACGTAATTGCCTTTATCTTATACATATAACCTATCAATTGCATTGGTCGTTGATACGATGACATCACTTGAATCAAAGACCGATGCGATCCAACTGCCCAATTAATACGTATGATTATCTAGCGCATGTAACCCATGTAGTTATGCAACCAGCTTGTGCATGTAACTCGCTGGAGCAGCTTGCGCATATAACCCACATAACTAGCATGCGCATGTAGCCCGCATGAGTACCTTGCGCATGTAGCCCGCACGATTAGCTTGCGCATGGAGCCCGTGCCAGTATAATGAGAGCGAGAATGGAGCACGTTTGTCCAACTACTACCTACTCACTTAAGTCTTTGGGTTACGTAAGGCAACTGCACGATTAAAATATACAATTATGTTTTTGTAAAGTCATATAAGAAAAGAATTTTATATAAATGTGTATTTTCGAATTCAAATTATATCTATATTCTATTTCAACGAATATTTTCTAAATAAAAATAAACCGTCTTATAGACCGAATAGTCCTTGTAGACCGATGCAATTTAAATAACACAGCCATATCATAAATAATGTATTTATTTTACGATTTATATACATATAAATGAAGCAACGTATTGATTTTAGCAGACTCTTGACGTTATCCATATTTATATTGTAAACGCGAAAGTAACTCTCTTAGCTTGTTAAATTTTTACAGCTCAAGTGCTGGGCAGACTTAGATTAAATTTGATAATAAGAGCCGATGTCAAGAGGGCTGGACATTGCCTACTTCACAGACAAGAGCATAAAAGGTCACGGGTTTAAATATCTATTAAATTCATAATATAAGTACCGTCATGCCTTTACTTGAGCAAGTAGGTAAGTAGAGACACATCATTACTGTAAATTTGCATTTCCTTTCTTTTTTGCTTAACAATGTAAATGTACCTGATTGACCTATAGCATGCACAATTTGAAGCCTACAATATGATTATTACCCAAGATGTATTTATTATATTTGAGTTTTTTTTAAGTCAATCTTGTCTTATAAGTTGTAGCTTGAAATGGCCACCATATAACACACAAGTAAGGCACATAATACAACAACACACTGATAAAGTAATTTAATTTCAATGTGTGTTTTGCGCAAACATTGGGCAATATTTTTTTATTTGTTGACTCTAATAAAATTTAATTTAAATTTAACAAACAAACGTTAAAGCATATTAATCGCAATACATATAAATTACATATATAATATTCAGCTACTATGGAGTTTATAAACGCACAAATAATAAGACAAAAAATTGTTATCTAACAATTTTTACAGCAAATACATCAAAGCTATGCCTTCTTACTTGAGGAGAAAATCAAGCTTTAATCCTTATGTGTCACACATAACCCACAACAATACTGGCAGTTTCTAAACAAACAGTGTTCCAAATTCGAATCCAAAACCGAAATCCTAGAACAAACTTGCGAGGCCTATTGAAGCAAACTTCAGCTTTATAGGTACACGTCACCAGTCCGTCTATACTGATGTTTCGGCCGGTTGAACAAACAGCTCGAGTGTTGAGTCCAAGTTGATTTACCGCCGCGTAATTCCCAATAGCGCTTGGTGCAATGCGGTAGCTTACTGTCACAGCACTGAAAAAGGAACATTTACATATCTTTGTGAGGAAGCAACAAGGTATGTGTAGGCTAATGAGTGTTGTGTTTTATTGCACTTCCTATTTGCAGCTAATTCTTGGTTGGGTTAAGAAGATAATTGGAATAGTTGGTTGCTAGATTAGAGTCAGAGGTTTTTATAACTATGTCCCAGTTTAATGACCTGTTTAAATATCAGGATATCTTGAACTACAGTTTTGTACTAATTATCATGAATACGAAAATGTTAGTATGTGTAGTAAATGGTACAAATCCTGCATTCAAATTTAAACCTTTCTGTTGTCACTACTAATTATTCGAATAATAATCGCACATTCGTGTTACACTTTGATGACTGTAACATAATTTAATAATAATGGTTTATGATGTTGGTGACTATATTTTTGAGTCGATATCAAAATGTTAATTCATGTTTAGACACATGAGTTAACATTTTAAAGGATACTGTTGAATAAAAATAACACACATAATAAATAAATTATTGTACAAAATGTAAATATCAATATTTTGCATACACATAGTCGGCCTCGATGGCATAGTGGTTAGTGTAACCGACTGCCACGCCTGAGGTCGCGGGTTCGATTCCCGCACAAGTCAAACATTTTTTTGCATGAACATGGACGTTTGTCTTGGTCTGAGTGTTTCTATGTATAATAAGTATGTATTTACAAAAAAATATGTATGTATGTTTATCCATTTTCTAGTACCCATAGTACAAGCTCTGCTTAGTTTGGGCTAGATGGTGTTGTATGTATGTGATAGAATATTAGAATATTACATTCGAAACGCTTGAACAGTCGAATATTTTATTATTAATCACACACACTCAAGGTACTTTTAGGGCAAATATTATAACGCACATATATTATAGCGGAGTATTTTTCGCCTCATAGCCTCGCCGATACTGCAAGCCAGTAACTTCGATGATCTGGGGCCATGCTTCCAGTTCTTAAAGCATTGTTTTTGCATGCGCGAGAAGGCTACAACACTGTAAGGCGCTGTCTTGTTTTTGCCCATATACTAACAATATTTTAATAAATAATGGTAAGACTATTGGTCAATTTATTATTGCCAAAGTTGCAACACGGTTACGGCTGAAAATCACGCGCATTATATTCGGTGACGGTGAACCGTAAGTGCCGCCATAGCTAGATCATGATCTTCAGGCGTAGCCGCAGCCATCAGACAAGTTGATTATAAATCACATGCCGTTCACTAGCATGTTCCAAGGTGAGGCAATGTTTATGATACCGATTAGTGTGCATAGTACTATGGATGAATAACTCTAAAGGACTCGAGTTGAAACAATGTTGAATTATTCTGTTAAGATAATAATATGATATGTTGCAATTGAGGCTTTTATTTTCGTGAAATGGTCGATGTTTGATTTAACAACTGAAAATGTTCTTTAACAAATATATTTATGACTTTATATTATGTGAGTTTTCAAGAACACGTTACGGCATAATAACCTATTCAGGTCCAACGGAAAATTAAATGCAACTACACAACAACATTGACTACCTGAAATAGTTTAGTAGTAGTGAATGCAACAGCGGCAGTTATTGGATTTTACTGTAAGGTATTCTTATCAGCAATCCGAAACCATCAGCAGAATGACACTGTTGCAGACGCTGTAGTCTGGAACTGTGACCAGTAAACGTCTATATGTTCACCTTGCGATCTAAAACTATAGGTTAATATAATTCAAGGTACTTACTCGCGATGAAGTATTTAAAAGGTGATAAATACCTATTGATTGTCCGACGTTTCGACCGACTTGCATCGATCGTGGACACGGATTCTCTCACTCAGTCAGTCAACAAACAAATCGCGAAAGTCAAAAACGTTTAACACCATAGCTTCCTCCACGTAAATATTGGCATGAGGTATGTGTGTATGTATGTATCAAGCGTTTATAAAATGATAACACTATAGTATGTTTTACATAGCTAACTTTCAATTAAAAGAAAATTCAAAATTTCCCAGAGCCATTGAATAAAATATGAAAGTTTTAAATGGCCTTTTCGGGTCAAGGCTCATTAAAATTTCAACAAAAAAACACACGATTTAAATTTAGCACAATGAGTAAAACGGTAAAAAATAGGGACAGTGGTGTGTTGTAAACTTTTTACTTACTTATTAACAGGCTTATTTTCTCTTGAACATAAAATTTAAAGACCGCTTAGTTAGTCAGAGCCTCTGGTATGGTTGACGTAAGGCATTTATACATTTTTTTATTTTTGTGCTCGTATAGATTTTATTGTCGCTGCTATTATGTGCAGAAGTAAAAGCCATCGTTGACGTCACGAATTTTAAAATCTACGAGCTTTTCCGCGAAAACGTTGGAATCTACTAACTAGCCTTCTGTCGCAACTTTGTTGGCTTGATCTCTGGTAATAACTGCGGTGCTACAATACACAAATAAATAAATTTGTAGCTTGGATGAAAAAAAAGTAGCTCGCGCTTTACGAAATATATCAGTTACTCTTTAAAGGTTGATTTTCAAAATATATATTTAGTAAAACCCTTTTTGTCATACAAGCTAGACAATTAAACATTTTACATAGAAGCCTGAAATACTTTTGGAACGTAGTTAAAAAAATATAACGAATAATAATTATAATGGTTACTCTGCCAAGATACGAAACATAAAATGGGTATATTAAGTTTTCTCTATTGTTTCTGCTCAGAAAACCGTGGTAAATGATAAAAGAAATCATGATTGGAGCTTGAAGTTTCGGCAATTAATTGTGAATTTTAATAGACAAACTATTAAGTAATGCTGATACAAAAGTTTAAATACTATAAAATAATGATGGGTAAATTTATAGAATTCTTCATAATGTTCCTTTTAAAATAAAGTAGTTTTTTCTAGATGAAATGAATGCTCTTTTTTGTTACGTTTACAATGTGTAAGCGAAATTTCATGATGATCGGTCGTGTAGTTAAGGCGTGAGAGCGTAAACAAACAAACTCACATTCGCATTTATAATATTATACTGTTAGGAATCCGATGTGAAACAGCTTAATAAATAAATAACAGATGCACTTTCACCATGAAATAATCATTGATTTATTCAAGAAATGCATTAAGTATAATTTTGTAAATTGTAAATTTAAAATAATGTGTAGAGTTAATTTCATTATTTCAAATTATTGTGTTAATTATCACGCAATGTAAAATATGGAGGAGCGGATTTTTCTCCTACAAGCATAAATTGCTTAAAAAAAGATTCCGAAAACAAGTTTTTGTAACAAATTATTTGACACAATAAATATTATTATTATTATTATTATTATTAACTAATAAACTAAGAGATAATTGATATCACCCAACAGCGATCACACAGCACGTTCTTTCCGTCCGCCGCTCGATGTCGAAGTAAGTCATTGCGCGTCGAGCGCGCTTTTATATACCGCTCGATTGGATGATTCGTGACGTTACTTGTTTTCGTCGCATTCCGCAACCAACAATACTATATATTATATTATTATGTATAAAATATAGTTAATAACAAAGAATACTTGTTAATTTACCCTAAATATAAAAATTTATTCTTCCAAGGTTTGATTTTTAGTTACCAGATAAATGCTTAGTGAAAAATTAATTTGAAATTTGATATTATGTATATAAAATAAATGATATGAAACCCGGATTGTAGCAAGTGGCATAGGCCTGGGTTACTAGTACGAGTAAAGGGTAATTAATAATTATAATAGAACCTTACTTTAAGCGGTGGAGCGGGAGAGGGAGCGCTTAAACCCTCTCCCCAACCGCAGAACCGGGCGCCGGAGTGCGCGAGATGACCTCCAGCCACCCTGAGGGTGAGTTGACCTGGGGGTGGTGGGCTGCGTGGGCCTGCTCGCCACCCGATCAGCACCAGGTCCGAGAGGCGGCGTGCGTGTTCCCACGTGCACCTCTGTATCGTGTCTTTGTCCCTCCCAGGGGGACGGTGAGGGGGTGGGGAAGACGAGGGGGAGGGGACGGTGGAGGAAGTATTTCTGTGCAGTGGCCTGCCGTTTTACACGGCGGGGTCGCGATTGCATGTGAAAGCGATTCGCGCGGCCTCGCCGTCTATGGTTATGTCGAGGAACACCGTGGTAGGTTTAGTCGGTATTACCGGGGTATCTTTTCCCTGGTGAGCCCGACATAACCTCTCCGTCGCCCCGCGGAGAGGTATGCGTCAAAGCATTCACCCACGTAACAAAAAAACATGGAAAAAAAGAAAATGAACCTTATTTTACCGTCTGAAGTTTTGGGTTTTATCATGACGATAATATTATGTAACTCGATATGGCGTCTGAAATCACGATAGAATAATAGTTTCGTATACATATACATTATAATATATTTATAGTGTATCTTAAAAAATTGTATGCATATATGCATGAGGATTGTTATTTCAACAATTATTTCATTCGATTGGTAGACACTATACATAAAAGTAAGTGCATGCACTATGTCCTTGATCATGTAAAAGAAGTATCGCGTTATACACGACCTATATTTGAATGTAATTACGAGCATATATTATGCCTTAGAAGATTGTAAGTTCAACCCACCACAAGCAGACAACTTATGGACGAGATAGGTTTCCAGTTGCGTTGCCCTAGTTTGAGCAAAATTCCAACTCGGAAGCTTTATTAGGAGATTCCCACGCCTTAATTGATAAGACAGCTACCAGGCAATTCCCTTAGGATAGTTAAATAAAGCCGACCGCTTCGAATGTTTATTAAACATTATCTTTATTGTATCTATACTAATATTGTAGAGAAGAAATATTTGTATGTTCCTTTGTCTATACAAAATTGAAATGTCTGTTTGTAATGTCTAAATAATAATAATAATAATAATATTCTACCACATACACACAACACCGTCTAGCCCAAACTAAGCAGAGCTTGTACTATGGGTACTAGACAATGGATAAACATACTTATATACTTTCTTTTTTTGTAAATACATACATATTATACATAGAAACACCCAGACCAAGACAAACATCCATGTTCATGCACACAAATGTTTGACTTGTGCGGGAATCGAACCCGCGACCTCAGGCGTGGCAGTTGGTTACACTAACCACTACGCCATCGAGGCCGACTTAATAGCTTTTTACTTAATGTAGATGAAAGTATATAAGGTACTTATATAAAAATTCAATTTGTAAATGTTCTGTCTGTCTGTCCGTCTGTTTGTTCCGGCTAATCTCCTAAACGGCTGGATCGATTTTGACGGGACTTTCACTGGCATATAGTTGATGTTATAAGGAGAAACCAAGGCTACTTCTATTTTAGAAAAGAAAATGGTTTATACGGAATATATTCCACACAGACGAAGTCGCGGGTGGGTAGCAGTGTTTTTATTTTATTATTATCAGAAAGCTAACTTATCCAAAAGTAACAGGTGGAACAGTAATCATAGACGTGGGTGAAATCGCGTGGGACAGTTAGTATTACACATTATTTTAATTCGTTTTATTAATACTGCATGTGCAGAATGCACGTTGCATAAATCGTCAGATTAATGTACAGTGCCGTCCCGACAGGCTTAAGCGGGCATCCTGACGTGTCCTATCCAATGTCAATATATCAATCGATCAGCTTATTGCAGTCTACTAGTCTGTATCATTTTACACCAAAATTATTCGGTTATTGTTAGATGTATCAATACCTAGGACCCTGTGCTCTAGAAAAGTATGTACATACATACTTTTCTTGAGCATAGGGTATCTAGAAATCATTCGTAGTCCTAAAATTTACTAACATTTGAAATGCATAAGATTTTAATTATTTGTGTTTGAAAGTGCCTTGTTATGCCATATGGAACGATAATGTAATTTTGTAGATATTATGTGGTAACTATAGTTCTTAGGTAGAAAGATAAAATTAGTATGAAAAGTTTATTGACCTTGAATCTTGTCGCGGAGTCAATTTAACGAGTATCTAAGGCGGGCTCTGCTAGACTGAGACTTTTTATCAACTCACAAATTGCAGGGGTGAAATTGCAGGATACGAATAATTTTAATATAATTTTTAGAGAACAGGAACCTGCTAGATATATACATGTTTTTCCTGGTAAATAGTTTATCGTGATTTAATGTCCCTACAGACGCACAATTGGTCAATCAGTTATTTCTCCATCTATCCACGTTCATTTAATATCAATGGTTATTACCAGGCTATTGCCTCAAGCTTGAAACATCATTTAATTATTCGACGTATTAATTATCGTCTCCTTTCGAAGGTTCGTTAAATATTGAAGACTTTTACAATATTACCTAATTATGATTGAGTTAGTTAATTCTGTTACAAATTAAATTATGCACAGACAGTCGACGTTGAACAGAATATATTTCTGTAATATAATAAAATTATTATTTTAATTATGATTAGTGGACCGCGTATACTTTGAAAGGATAGAATGGTTAATTTATTTTTTGTTTCATTATTTTTACTATGATGCGCAAGGCACTTGCTCGGATTATAAGCATCGTGTTATTAATGACCAACGCAAGATACTTGCGTAGGTATGTTCTTTGTTTAACTAGCACATGTATCCTTCACAAGTATCTTTCACTAATGTTGAAGAGCCTAACAGAAAATTCATAGCAATAATATAAGGAGTCTAGTTGCTCACTTATTAGTTTAAGTGTCTATCGTTTTCGATATAAACTTTGTCATTCTTTCGTTCATTAAAAAGTTCACCACATCGACACATGTCCGGTTGTTTTTCTTTGCCACGGGTTCCCTGAGTAATCATCAAACATTGGTCCTTTATCGAGCCGGATGCTGAATTAGCGAAGTTCAAGCTATTAAGTGGATTACATATTGAGGAATTAAAGGATTAATTATTTAAATCGAAGAAATTCAATTCGCCGATCAACCTTGACGAAGGTCATTTTACCGGTTTGGAAGTTTTGTGGTGTAAAAGTTAGTTATTATATACAATATAATATCGTCACCCAGCACTCGTAAGGTATTATATAAGTTATTTAAGGATATAAGGTCAGTAAATTATATATTGCCTATTTTTATTGTATCGTTCCATTAGGTTCATGAAATACCGAGTTTTGTGAATATCATATTTTCATTTATTGTGATAATTAGCCGCAATCAAGTAAAATTATATTGTAAAAAAAAACAAATGCAATATAATAAGCATAATAATTGTTTAATTATTTTGTTTGAATGATATTACAATAATTGTATTCACATTATCTCATAGAAAGGTATTTTATATAGTACTTAGATACAGTTTTCACGAGTAGATATTATGAATTGTGTTTACTACAGATTGCTACAGCCTACAGTAAATTAATGACTGTATTGCTATTGTCAAATTTATGTAGTTAATTGCATTGCTTGCATTTCATATGTAAATACTTTGTAATTGTAACTGAGCACGTTTTTTCTAGAACATTTGCTTAAAAACTTTGTAAGTAAGTTAGTTAGATTTTATTGGTCAGTTCTGTAACTTTATTATTGAATATTCATTAAAGTATTGCGCCGAAACTGCATAGTAATTGTAGTTAGGTACTTAGTGCTGTGCTAGCTTGTGATAAGTACAAGTTGTGTTGTGTTAATTTATTTTGTTTATATAAATTCCAGGTTGACAACACTCGTCTCCCAAAATGTCTGAAGAAAGGGACTTGATTAAGAAACGTGGGAGTTTCAAAGGCCGCTTAACTGCTTTTATTAATTATATAGATCAGCTGAGTGATAAAGCAACAAGTAGTTGTGATGTCACCGAGCTGCAGTTGCGTATTGGGAGAATGGAGTCATTGTATGAGCAATACGATGAGATACAGTTGCGTTTAGAATGCATCGTGGAAGATGACAAACTACAGTTAACAGAACGTTCAGAGTTTGAGTCTTTGTATTATAAGTCGCTGTCTAGGGCACAAAATTTATTAAGTAATTTTAATCAAGACCTAAAATCTGTTAGCAGTGATAAGAATACACGTAGTAGTAACACACATAAGCCAGTTAAGTTACCCACTATACAATTACCAAAATTCAGCGGTTCGTACTGTAATTGGTTGGAATTTCGTGACACCTTTACTAGTCTAATTCATTGTAATGACGATATTGATCAAGTGAATAAGTTTCATTACTTGCGAGCATCTCTGGAGGGATCTGCTGCCGTGGTTATTAAATCTATAGAATTTTCAGCCAATAATTATACTGTGGCGTGGAACTTATTATGCGACCGCTTCGACAATAAAAGAATATTGGTGCAAAATCATGTATCAGCATTATTTAATTTAGAGCCTATTGTTAGAGAGTCTGCCACAATTTTGAAGGGTTTAATAGACCAATTAAACAAAACCCTACGTGCACTCGAATCATTAGGTGAACCAGTCAAGCACTGGGACACACTTTTAATTTATATTATTACGCGTAAATTAGACCAGAAGACGTATAGGGAGTGGGAGGAGTTTAAAGGTCGTATGGACAAAGATAGCATAATAACATTCGACAAGTTCATTCAATTCTTGCGCACTCGTTCTGATTTAATTGAAACTATAGAACTGTCACGTAGTCAGATGCAGTCTGTCGTTAGCTCGCGTCCAAGAATTAAATCTATGGTAACAACACAAGCTCCTCACAATTCCGATAAAGTATTGACACAGAAACTATGTCCCAAGTGTAACGGCGACCATAACTTAATTAATTGTCCACAGTTCCTCGCATTAAGTAATGAAGCACGTCTTAAGTTGTTGCCATCATACAAGGTTTGTTTTAATTGCTTAAAGACAGGTCATTTTGCAAACCACTGTAAGAAACCAGGTTGCAAATTGTGCAAACGTAGGCATAACACACTGATACACTTATCAGAACCCAAAGGTGTTACGAGTACCAATAATGAGAGCGCACAAAATACTAATATAAATAACGTGTCGTCTCCGTCGTCGATAAGTTTCCCCACCTCCGATACAAGTAATGTAGCATTGTCGGCAGGCGTTGCCTTTTACTGTGGCGAACGTAAACAGCGCGATGTGTTGTTGTCAACCGCTTTGCTCAAATTATATGATCACAATAATCATGCGCATATAGTTCGAGCGGTACTCGATAGCGGTAGCACATCATGTTTTATTACGGAGAGGCTGTGTAGATTATTAAAATTAACTACAAATCAGGTAGACATGTCGATTCTTGGCATAAATAACGTGTCTTCGCACGTAGGCAAAACATGTCGTGTTAACATGACGTCATTAAATGATAATTTTAGTTGCAAACTTCATTGTTTCGTTTTGCCATTTATTACCAGTACTGTGCCGTGTCGTGAAATTAACGTTTCTGAGCTTAATATACCTTCTAACGTTTGCTTAGCAGATCCTAATTTTTACAAACCCAGTGATATAGATATATTGATTGGCGCTGACCTTTTTTGGGACTTGTTAGGATCAAAAAGAATAAAATTAGGTACCGGAATGCCATTACTTTGTGAAACCAAATTAGGCTGGATAGTCGCCGGTCCTATTAGTCATAATTATTTTACATTACTATCAAATTATATAAGGTGTAATTTTGCAAATATCACCAGTAATGATGATATTTGGGGCAAAACTAGGTCCGAATTGTCGCGGTTTTGGCAATTAGAAGAGACAAATGTTAATCTTTCTCATTATTTACCTGAGGAGAAGTTGTGTGAGGATCATTTCATAAAAAATACGACGAGGTTGAGTGATGGCCGTTTTTGCGTGCGTGTACCTCTCAAACAAAATCCCTCTGTTCTAGGAGATTCCTTTAAAAGGGCAATACAATGTTTCTACTCTTTAGAACGTAGGTTAAAGGCTAAACCTGATTTTAGTAAAATGTACTATGATTTTATGTCAGAGTATGAACAATTAGGTCATATGACTGAGATTAAAAACACTAATTTTGGTTCAAATGGATATTATATACCACATCACGGGGTATTACGCGAATCTAGTACCACGACCAAGCTCCGTGTTGTTTTCAATGCGAGCTGTCCCACTTCGACTGGCGTTTCTTTAAACGATTTGCAAATGGTTGGCCCAACAGTTCAGGACGATTTGTTGTCTATACTTCTTAGGTTTAGACAACATAAGTACGTCTTGGCTGCTGACGTCGAAAAAATGTACAGACAAGTGGTTGTACATCCATGTGATAGACACCTGCAAAGAGTAGTTTGGCGTAGTAATACTGACGAACCTATTAAGGTCTATGAATTAAATACCGTCACGTATGGTACTGCGAGCGCGCCATTTCTTGCAACGCGTTGCCTCAAGCAAATAGGAATTGAATGTAGCAATAAGAAAATTGTTGAAGTAATCACGCATGATATTTTTGTTGATGACTTATGTACTGGGAGTATGAATTTAGATGAGATACAATTTATTCGCGCGGAAGTCACTAAGGCGCTCTCATCGGCTGGCACGTCCTTGAGAAAGTGGAAGTCAAACGAACCTCAGTTGGTGTCTGAGTCTGTGGACTCACCGCTTGACTTGAACATGGGATCTAGGGAGCCCGACAAGCTGCTTGGTCTCAATTGGTATGCTAGTTCCGATGAGCTTGGTTTCTCAATAACCAATAATATGACTTCTGATGCTTGCACTAAACGAGATTTACTCTCAGCAATAGCTCGGATCTTCGATCCATTACGACTTCTATCTCCCTACGTAATTATTATGAAAATGATGTTGCAGCAATTGTGGTTAGACAAGTTGTCATGGGATGAACAACTGAACCCGGAGATTAAGATACGCTGGAACAATGTTATTAAATGTTTACCTTTGTTGAATAGTTTTCGAATCCCTCGTATTGTAGTTTGCGATTCGTACAAGGAGCTAGAAATTCACAT
Source organism: Catocala fraxini (assembly GCA_930367265.1). Taxonomy (NCBI): domain Eukaryota; kingdom Metazoa; phylum Arthropoda; class Insecta; order Lepidoptera; family Erebidae; genus Catocala; species Catocala fraxini. The sequence goes on along the minus strand of OV884044.1, from coordinate 6,879,126 downwards.
ATTCACCGATGCTTCTGAGCGCGCATACGGTGCATGCATATATATTAGAAGCATTAATGATGAAGGTGAGTACATGGTTCGCCTGTTAACGGCCAAGAGTCGGGTTGCGCCGCTCAAGCCCACAACTATCCCAAGGCTGGAGTTGTGCGGCGCAGTAGTAGGAGCGCGTCTTTATGAGAAAGTCCACAGCTCTCTTCGAGCAAATATCAGTCGTACCTATTGTTGGACTGACTCGACCATCGTGTTGGGATGGTTACACATGTTGCCTTCTAAGCTTCAGCCTTTTGTACGCAATCGCGTAGCTGAAATTTTAGATAAGGCGGCTGACTGTACATGGAGACACGTCCCAACCGATAAAAATCCCGCAGATTTAATATCGCGAGGCGTCAATATTAATATTCTGCAAAATTATGATCTGTGGTGGTCGGGTCCAGACTTTTTGAAGCTGAGTATGAGCAGTTGGCCTTCCCAACATAAGCACTTGGGTCAAGAAATGTTGCCCGAAACTCGTTCTGATATTTCGTTGAGCGCTGTTCTTAGTGATAGCGAGTGTAATAGATCATTTATTAAATTTAAACACTTTTCGAATTACTTAAGGCTTGTGCGTTCCATTGCTTACGTGCTTCGTTTTATTAAATTATGTAGAAAACTTCCAGTTAATGATAAATTTCTTTTAGAAAATGATTTACAAGATGCATTAAATATTGTAATTTTTCATAGTCAACACGAATCATTTCCCGAGCATAAAATATTATTAGATAAAAATAGCTTACCAAAGAAAAGCACTCTTTTAAAGCTTAATGTTTATTTGGATGAGAAAAACATAATGCGTGTTGGAGGGCGTCTTGATAATTCGAATTTTATGTACAATAAAAAGCATCCCATTTTATTACAGTCCACTCACGAATTTACTAAATTGTTATTTGATTTTGAGCATAAGAGATTAATGCACGCGGGCCCACAGTTATTGTTAGCTTCTATTAGGGAAAGATATTGGCCTATTGGTGGCCGTAACTTGGCGAAGGCTTGCTTTCATAAATGTGTACGTTGCCGTAGAATGAAAGGAACTGTAGTTACTCCTTTAATGGGAAACTTACCACGGCAGCGGCTTCTTCCAGGTTTTCCATTTGAGAGCACAGGCGTAGATTATGCTGGCCCTATAATGTGCGCTAGTCGTCAAGGTCGTGGTTGCAGGCTAGTAAAGGTGTATATAGCTATATTCATTTGTTTTACCACCAAGGCTATTCACTTGGAGCTAGTGGGTGATTTAACTAGCAATCATTTTTTACTAGCTTTATACCGATTTATTTCGCGACGCGGCAAACCTGTTAACATTTATTCCGACAACGGTACCTCATTTGTTGGCGCATACAATGATATCTCAAAATTTCTTAAATCTAATGCAACTTCCTTAGGCGAAAGTTTGGCCAATGATGGGATAAGATTCCATTTTATTCCTGCATATAGTCCTCACTTCGGCGGACTTTGGGAGGCGGGTGTGAAGTCAACAAAATACCATCTTCAGCGAGTGTTGGGAAATTGTTACTTAACTTTTGAAGAACTTTACACCACTCTAACGCAAATCGAAGCGATTTTAAATTCTCGTCCATTAACCCCGCTGTCTTCGGATCCTGAGGATGACACACCATTGACACCAGGACATTTCCTCATTGGTCGACCACTTACTTCCTTGCCACAACCTAATCTTCAAGACCATTCTACGAATCAGTTGTCTCGCTATCACAGGATAGAACAACTCCGCCAGCATTTCTGGGCTAGATGGAGTAAAGAGTACGTTGCCGAGCTTCAACAAAGGTCGAAGTGGCGTTCATGTACAGATAGTTTGAAGATAGGATCACTAGTCATAGTAAAAGAAGAGAATCTTCCACCTTTGAAGTGGCGGCTAGGAAGAGTTGTTGCAGTCCACCCTGGATCAGATGGTATCGTTCGTGTGGCTACCATCCGGACGTCTGCTGGTGTCTTGAGGAGGGCATTCAATAAGATTTGCCCTTTGCCTGTTTCGTGTTCTGGTTGAAGGTGTAACTTCAACGCCCGGGGGCATGTTGAAGAGCCTAACAGAAAATTCATAGCAATAATATAAGGAGTCTAGTTGCTCACTTATTAGTTTAAGTGTCTATCGTTTTCGATATAAACTTTGTCATTCTTTCGTTCATTAAAAAGTTCACCACGTCGACACATGTCCGGTTGTTTTTCTTTGCCACGGGTTCCCTGAGTAATCATCAAACAACTAATATCTTGCGCATGTAACTCGCGCCAGCTGGTTGTATCATGTATAACAATTATATTTCTGAATAGCTGTCCCTCACAGTTCCACTACGTCTATGATTATTGCTTATCCGCCAAGGCTCGCAGCGTGATGCTTTATAGCATATATTACATCTGGATAAAGTAGGAATATTTTTTAAATATGTTTTGTATTTCTAAGTTTATTTTTTTCAAACAAAATACAATTATTTTTCTTTATATTATTAGTATAGACAATAATGAGAAAAATCCACCAGGAATAAATTGCATCGGCAAATCGATTTTACTCATGTACTTATGACGATGCTCTCAGCGATAATAAAGCTTAAACTCAGTGATATATCTGATCTATTTTTATATGTAGATACCTTCCTTCAATGAAATAGTAAAACTACTTTTGTCAGCTTTTTTTGATCTGACGGCTTCTGCGATTTAATACATAAAACGAACTTAAATTTACAAATGTGGTTGCTAAACATTTATTGTACTACCATGAGTAGGTATTTCTTGGAATAACATTGTTTGTATAGTAGTCGCTTCTAGCAACGTACAGCACTGGTAAACACATCGGCGGCGCAGTGGTAGCGGCAGTGAATGCGACTGGTAAAGACGCACTTCCTTTCGGGTCGGCAACGCGCAAGTGACACCTCTAATGTTGCAGGCGTCCATAAGCCACGGTGATCACTTACCATCAGGTGGACCGTAAGATTGCATGCCAAATAAGTCGTATAAAAAAAAATCTAGTGAGCACACTGGTTCCACACACATAACTCACTAGATCTCTCTAATCCACAATACTCAGCGCTATAGCAGCGGCGAAGCGACCACTTAAACCACTACGCCGTCAGTGCAATCAATGTTCTACAAAATATATAGTTATTATAAATCATAGATATGTAGGTATTGCCGTTATTGAAAACAAAAGGGCAAGAGCGTTTCCCTTATTATTTATGACTCCCATCATAAATTACCTTTATTATACTCACGGGAAGAATTGAGGTAGTGTTTTGTTGGTTACATACATATTGTAATATAATTTTTTATTTGCCGTGTGAATAGGGATCTAACCTTAATTATTTCCAGACACGAACTATTATTTTTATTTAGTACTTATAATTTGGGTACTACTAGATTCCACGTAATTTGCGCCCAAATTGCGTGGGACCCGCACCAAGTTGGGCAATAGTTTTTAAGTAATATAGGCGGTTGTTATGATATGTAGAATTCTAAATATAATATCAAATTTATACTGAAATAGTGTGTTGTTTGGGATGCCGAAATGTAGAACCGTCGAATCACATAATCATAATGATTTATTTGTCAAACATAGGTATTTACATATAAAAATCTTGGATACAGAATATTTAATACGCTACGCTTTGCCAATATTGACATACAAATTAGTACATAAGAAATAATAGATAATAATTAACAATAATATTCAAGATATCAATTAAAATTATAATGCCAATGCAGTCAATAAAATTTATCATTTAAGAACTTATATAAACTGTACGTTTATAATAACACTTTTCAATTAACAGGTCACATAGGAATTTCCTGAACTTTTGTAATGGCATACATTTTATTTTATTAGGTATTCTATAGGGTTTTCAACAAGAACTTTGTTTTAAATATGGTCACACCGGAACTACATGACAGTTTTGACATTTCGTTTCTTACATATCTATAGTAGAAGCTTGGGCAATTGTTACAATCAATTGAATTTCACTAGAAAATCGCATTAAAATAATAAAAATTCACTATGAGAGTGGTGGATCTGTAAAAGTCGTCATATCGTAAAATTCAGGATATTTTCGGTCAACATAATCGTCTTTCTGAGACCGCTGTTGACACGGGGAGCCAATTTGTTATATACAGAGTACATTTTTAAGCTTTATACTGCTACTGAAAATGTCCTTAGATATATAGCAATAACAGTTTTCTCGGCCCGGGAATCGTTACCGATATATGAGGATCGACGGTGAGCGTAAGCGCCACTACACAGTTTAATTGTACTCGAATGCCCCAAGCACTCATGGCGGAGCGGTAATAAATGTAACTGCAGTGCATGTCATTCGGTTTTCCTTTCGAGAAATTCTTAGTATTAATTATACATTGCCTAGTTATGCTCCTACGTAGGACCTCAAATACAGGTGGCAAAATATTGATGAAATACGCCTCTATCTTTCTTTTCGGGGATGTATTATAAGACAAGCATATTATGAAGAATGCGAAAATATATCGTAACAATGGTATTTTGTTGTCTTTACCTACCTCTCCGGCAAAAAGACGCTTAAAGACGGAAGGCGAAGAAAAAGGCGAGTCTTTATACTTGAAGAAGTTACGTTTTGACTGCTATCTTTATTGTGCGAAGACAAACAATTTTTGTGAGGTTTTAATACAAAAAGTTTATGATCAAACTGTGTCTCAATACATTCAGCTCGATATCCATTCTCAAATAAATAAGTCGTGTGTTCAATCGCAAAAAGAAAGTCTTTGTACGTCAGATTCTACAAAAGTAAGTAAAGACTTCTTTATTTTGATTGAATATGGAATGGAAGGCTTTGTGGCACCCAACCGATTTACTTTACTACGACACTTCTTGCTAAGGTTTTTAAAAGAAAAGCCTACTTTAAACGTACCAACGATACTCCTTTGTATGATATAAGTGTAGTATTGAAATTCTTTATTGCTTTTATCTGCTTTTTACTACTTTGGGTAGGGAAAACGATATACAGCCTTGGTCAAAAGTATTAGGCACCCCCAATATAGTTATCACACACCTGTGCTATTTGAACAATTAAACAATATTCTATAGAACTGCGATACCGGTGTCATAAAACACTATTTAAGACAATAGGCGGCATTTTTTAAGCAGTCGTAAAACATCTGGTGCGTCAATAATAATAATATAATCCTATTGAACATTTGTGGAGTATTTTGAAGAGAAAAATAAAAGAGCACTCGATAACATCAAAAACTGCTTTAAGAAACGCGTTAGTGCAAGAATGGGATGCAATTTCTCCAGAGGAATGTGCGAAACTTGTACGTAGTATGCCCCACAGAGTTGCTGCTGTCATAAAATCAAAGGGTGGCCCAACAAAATATTGATGTTTTTACAATATTCTAATGGAAATAAAGTACTTTAATCATTATAATTAGTTTTATTTCTCTCTAAGCCTGAAATATGCAGTAATTTATAGGGTGAATAATACTTTTGGCCAAGGCTGTATTTGTTATACATGTTTGAATGCTTATTGACGTAGGAATGAAAATTTGATTCGGTGTAGTAAAACGTGAAAGAGAAAATGTTTTTGTATCACATATAGTGAAGTTTTGTTGAATATTATTATAATATATTACTATGTAGTATTATGTTTGAGAGAACCAAGACAAGTCTTGATATGCCTAGTTAGGGATTCCAAGGTGAGTCAACGGAGTAAACACTACTAGGTACAATTTCCAGTATGTGCGACCGAGTGATGTGGTTTCAGTTCTCATGTGAGACAGAAAAAAATGTGATTCGTATATAGTTGTTCCGGTTCTGAATGTTAATTGTGGCCGTTGTTTAAATTTTATTATTTATTTATTCCGTGGCTAAGGAATGATACGTAGGACGAGAGATGTGTTTTAAAAAACAAACCTGTAAGTTGGATTACATTACATTAAATTATGCTTATCAAAATTATAGATACTGCCTTATAGGTACCAAGGTATAAATTTGTATGTATGAATACGGGTGACCCTATTATATCTGATTCCTTAATAGGTCAGGTTTCGTAGACAATTCTCTAGCAACTCTGCATGCCTTTTCTATCTATATACTTATTTATGTAAAAAATTACATATTTTTAGAATTTGCAAAAGAGAATGGTCAACGCATCTAACGGAGTAAACTAGTTCAGCATGGGTAGAACTATAAAAAGCACAACAATGACGCAAGATTTTAAGAAAACCTTATTGTGTATGATCGATGAACTGAAGCAAACTGTGATTTAGAGGTTTGAAGAAAATGACAAAATTACACGAATATTACCTCATCGTACATTGGGCTCCACAGTAAAGTATTTTAGGTCAGTTTACATATTAAATATACATAATTATTTATGCTTCCGCATTAAGAAATTAAGGGCCATTTTATGCTTAGGCGCTCCGTTTCACAATGAGTCTAGTATGAAATCACCGTGCTTAGAATAAAAGAGTGTAAGCGTTTTTTACTATTAAACAAATGACTTATTAAATCAAATATAAGAGGTTACGTCGCAACTATATTTCTTTCAATCGAAGTTTTATTAAAACAGGTTTAGAATTTCAAAGCTCTAACTACAATGCTTTTTGAAAAAGTTATAAATATTACGTGTCTTGGTCGATTTTAGTGCCTGTCGCCCCTTAATCACTAACTAGGAATCCAAGCTAACAAATATTCCTGTCACTCTTATTACGGCTAGACCAAAATCTTGCCTATCGAGACTCAGTTTGGGATCTAATCAACTGAGAGGAGGAAGCTGTGATGTAATTTATTCTAAAATTATGCTTAGTGGTCTAAGTAGTTACCTCGCTATTGCCACTGAACCGAGTGTTGGGGACTCGATCCTTATACAGCACAGTGATTAAAAAATGGTTGTTACGAGTTAGGGTGCACTTTGTGCCCGTTGTTTGAATGTTTTTAAAAGTCCGCCGCGACACAGAAATTATTCTTAGAGTCTTTTGAAAAAGAACAATATCTAATAATAATAATAATAATATTCTATCACATACACACAGCACTATCTAGCCCAAACTAAGCAGAGCTTGTACTATGGGTGCTAGATAATGGATAAACATACATATATACTTTATTTTATGTAAATTCCTACATATTATACATAGAAACACCCAGACCAAGACAAACATCCATGTTCATGCACACAAATGTTTGACTTCCGGCGAACCTCAGGCGTGGCAGTCGGTTATGCTAACCACTACGCCATCGAGGCCGTTTGCCTGCACTTATATCGTGCATTTAGTACAGGTATGTGCCTATTGAAGCAACAGGTGACGTCTAATAGTCACTTGAATCAGCAGAAAAGTGACGTAGATAGCTCCAGTCCAGTAGAATCCAGTTGACCACGTCCACGCGGTCTTAGCTGCCGAGCATGCCATGAATTTTGCGCAGGTTCCAATACCGTAACTTACCGAATTTTAGGTATTTAATACAAGTCTCTGTACTTAGTCTGTTGTAATAGTTGCTATCTATGTGCCAAATAGCGCATCTGAATGTTAGTCAATCGGTTATAAATAAATTATTTGACACAATCGAATATTCATGACTTTAACTATTTGATGATCGCATGATTGTTCGTCGATCGATGCTGATGCTCTCGTACGTGGCAGTCGACAATAATTTTTTTAATTCTGGTTATTAACTTTTCTATATCCCTACAACATTTGAACCATCAGAACAACCTGACGTTATATATTTACAAATAATATCTACTATTAATGCATTCGAATAGCTTTCAATGTTTCGTATATTTACAATTGATTGAAAATCCAATTTACTCAATTTTTATTGGTAAGTGCACGTCTCTTGTAAAAATGTTGTCCTTTAGAAAGTACGTATACGTAAGTAATTTTGAATTACAGCTGGAAGTGAAAATCTCGTGACCCTTTTTTGATCAGATTAGAGACGTTATTGAGAAAGGCCAAGTTTATCTGTAAAAGCCATAAACATCCCGAAAAACTACATGTACATCGTATTCTCGATCATCGATAATGGAACACTAAATCACGATGCCATTGAGGAAGAAGTCTCGTAAATGTTTATGCATGGTACAATATTATTCAGTCATCATTTAGTAATACTAGCGGAACCGATAAATGTTGTCCTTTCAAACAGACCGATTGAACCACCTTAGCACCACCACCTTGTAAGTAAGCTAAATGAATTGTGAAGCTTAACCATTCAAGAGCACGCTCAAACACACACAAATTATTAATCAAAATCTGAAACACGTACAAAATTATTATATATATAAAGTTATCCTTACAGTTTCGTTCACAAGTTACTGTCAATAAATCGGTTACAGAACCACAATATGATCAGTAACACATGTGCCCAAGGGAATAATGCATGTTATGGATTCCGGTCGTGATTGCGTACACTTATTACAGTTCATTGAAACTGGAGTAATGGAAATGTAATCATACTTTTTTTATTGAAAGTATTTCTTTGCCAGTATATGATTATGGTTCTTTTCAAACGTATATCACTATAGGTATGTCTACTATCAATATTTATTATGATGTAATTAGTTACCGTAGTGTTTATGATTCATTATTACGGTTTTAACTCGCGCAATACTGGCACAGCAGAAACTTAATTTATTTAATATGCGTTTTCACTCGCGGCCATACTTGCTCGGGCACAGTCAGTTTATTTTCTGGATGAAAGGTACTTTCTGTTCTTTTCTGTATCCCTGACAACGAGAACGCGAAATTTCATGATAATCAATCGAGTAGTTAAGGCGTGAAAGCGTAACAAACAATTAAACTTACATTCGCATTTGACACTTTGGCTTTTTTGACACTTCATGTCATATGTTTTTATTATAAGACACCTGTGATAACTCGTTTTGAAGGAGTTGAAAGAAAATAAATTCAGCGTAATAGAATACGAACTGTATTTTAATTAATTAACTCTATTTTACCTTTTTCAGTTTACTTTTAATTGTATTTATCGTCTTTCACATTTTTAAAATATTTTATGCAATGTTTATTTACTTATATAATAAGAGTTGTTATTGTTCTTAAATACAATCCCATTTCCCATTTTACTAAAAACGTATTTATATTTGTAATGTTCTTTTTAGTTCCGTTTTTATGCAGCGCCTGTAATTTGAATGCCGATATTGAAACTGATAATCATCCTTGATATTATGATAAATTTTTCGACAATAGATCAAAATCTATTGTCGAAAAATTTATCATAATATCAACTATCATCGATTTTCATTTATGCCGTGATCGATAGATTTATGTACTCTCCAAGTCCATAAATCCATCAACGTGAGTGATTATTTTATGTTCTGCCCTACTCTTGACTGCACGATGACATATTAACATCGCTTTTTTTGTTTTTTAAGACCAAAATCAATGCCATATGATCTTTAGTATATGCATATCTATACTTTTATTATAAAGAGGAAAGATTTTATTTTTTATTTGTTTGTAAGAATTTAACTTAAAAATTCTCAACCGATTTTAAAAATGCTGTCACCATTATCACCGAGCTACATAGACTAAAATAATATATTATTTAAAAAAAGTGCTGTTATTTACATAACCTGGTTAGGTTATGTTACTTTTACGCGAACGAAGCCGCGGACAAAAGCTAGTTACTAACCATCATACAATCAAATAAAGCCTCCAATTCTTTATCTATATTATATTATTCAGCGTTTAAAATCGATAAATCGAATAATTCAAATGTTATAGATAATCGCACATCACTAAGGTATTAGTCCACTACGTTGATTCAGTGCGTGTTAGTAGACTTAACACATCTTTAATATTCAGGTTATCTCACAAAGTTTTTGTTTACTGTTAATTAGCTACTTTCTACGTTAGAAACTTCTCGTAAGAAGTGCGTGCCACGAAATCCAATATGAAGTGTCGGTCTAGTCTTAGTTTTTATATTTTCTCTTATTCATTTTTAAGCTAGTCTATTCCTTCTTTATAGTATCAATATCACAACTAGTTTATACTGAGAGAGCGTCCATAACACAAGTTTATTATATCAGAGTTCAACCAAACAATTATGCTTAATAATATAATATTGTCTTCTCTTTACGCGAATATTATTCATTGAAATTAAACTGCTATATTGAAATTAATATGCTATTGAAATCAAAAAACATCCTAATTTTAATAGAGAAGATGGTTGGAATGTACCACCAGCTTGGGATCCAGTAATAAAAATAGTCAAACCCAAGAAGAAGCAAACCACAGCTAGACTTCATGATACTTTGAGCTCATTCTGCGTAAATAGAAACACCAATGATTAAATTATGTTCGGGTACTTTGAAATAACTACACTGGAACATTGAGACAACTGCCATCTTAGTCTCCCCGTGACCATGGCTGCTGAAAAGCAACCGAAACGTCGGGGAAAGTGTAAAAATAAATTAAATCTAAAAAGATTTAATAATAATTTAATTTGCTTAAAAATTAGTAAAGTTTAATAGTAGTAGTAGTGTAACAATTTTCAAAATTTTGTAATAAAGTGTCAAATAAACAACGCGATAAAATCCGTATATAGCAGTTTAATTTCAATATGCTTAATAATTTTAGTTGTATCCGACTATTTCTACCTTAGTTTTAGTGTTATTGAACAACCCCCCTTTTTTGTCAAATAAAGTCATTTGTATTTTATTTTAGTCTATCTGTCCAACAGTCGCCCAAATATATTTGAATTTAATACAAATATATTCTTACGCCTACTTCGCCGGAAAGATAGGTTAGGTTAAGGGTGTATTACACACCCTGGGGGTGGTGGGCTTCGTTGGCCTGCCCGCCACCCGTTCAGCACCAGGTCCGAGAAGCGGCGTGCGTGTTCCCACGCGCGCCTCTGTATCGTGTGTCCATCCCCCTTCAAGGGGACAGTAGGGTTAAAATTAGGAGTGACCAAAGTGTAGGTCTTTTCGTGTAGGGGCCTGCCATTTCATGAGGCGGGCCGAAACCTCAGCGGGGTTGCGATTGCATGTGAAAGTGATTCGCGCGACCCCGCTGACTCTGGTTATGTCGAGGAACACCGTGGTAGGTTTAGTCGGTATTATCTTACCCTCGGTGAGCCCGACATAACCTCTCCGTCGCCCCGCGAAAAGGGATGCGTCAAGGCATTCTTCCACGTAAAAAAAAAGAAATAGGGGTGTATCACACCCAAATTTTATCAGCTTTGGTTTTAGATTCCTTATAAAGGAGACGAGTCTTTTGCCGACTACCGTCACAATTTACGATACCGACCTGCTACTAAGAATTTGTCGACAAAAATAACCCATACAATTTTTTTTACCTATCCGTGATTTGACTGCACGGATGACGTATGATAGGAGTAGTATTAGTAGTAGTAGTAGTTTAAACGGTCACCTCGCCACTGCCACTGCGCCGAGTGTTAAGGGTTCGAATCCTACACGGGACAATAATTTGTGTGATCCACAAATGGTTGTTCCAAGTCTGGGCGTTCTTTGTGTCTGTTGTTTAAATGCTTGTAAAATCACCCGCGACACAGGAATTATTGCAGAATTATTGCACAAGTGCAGGAGATGGTGCAGAAGATGTCTCTTTTAAAATATAGAAAAAAGAAGAGTCGTACTCATCAGTCACATTCACCACTGCGCCACTGAGGTGGTCCAGATTTACAATTTACAGCTTCAAATTACGACCCACAAATCAACTGTTTCATAAATTTAAAAAGCAGAGACAATTACTACACTTTAGTTTGTCGTTGAAACAATTCGTATTGCGTCAGCTTTTTCTGTCACTCTCATTACGCACTCATTATTTATTCATTGCTGTTTTAAGTAACTGTCATGGCATACATCCATAAAAATTATTTAAATTGGTCACTGTTAAAATAAAATCACGAGATGAAAAGCAATGAATTAAAAAATTACACGAGAGAGAAAATATTCGAGTTAAAAGAAATAGCAGCAACAATTAAATAAAACACCTGGTTGCCGTAAGTGCTTGCGCGATTAGATCTTGAATTAAATTAGCTGATTGAACACAGTATTATTGTTACCTAGTTATTCACCTTTAGCTGTAATCTAGCAGCGCTAGCCTAGTGGGCGATCGTTGGACTGCTTCGCAAAGGTCTCGAGTTCTACCTACATCTGACTTTCGAAATTATGTGCGTATTAATAACTTAAGGTGAAAGATGACATCGTGAGGAAACCTGTATGTCAGAGATTGTTCCATAACGCTCTTAAAGATATGTGAAGTCCGCCAACCCGCACTGGGCCAGCAGGATGGACTATGGCCTAAGTCTTCTCACACTGAGAAGAGGCCCAGCAGTGGGACTGTCTATATACAGAGCTGATATAAGGCTATAACATAGTAAAAAAATGGGACGCCAGCCTGTCATTAAGGCCACCTACCATAGCATAGTTGCCATATCGACTTGCTACCTTCGCCGCCTCGCTGCCATTTACCACGCGTAGTGGGGTTGGGTTATTATATGACAATGCTAAGCCATTATTCGATTGATTTTGTACTGAATAAACAACACATTTGTAATACAAGTAAACGGTGAGCGTACCTAATTGACGTCTCCAACTTATTGGTTCGCTACTTTTGTTAAGGTGCCTAGACATCATATCCGCTTTAAAATGCTACACTGGGTAAGGTGCGATTTTCTCAATGATGTGGATAGTACTTCTCCAGATTTGCTACTTCACGTCTTCAAACGGAGCCCTAGGTACCTTAGGATTCCACCAACTTAATTTAAAAAATTGAAAACACCTTCAGATGTCTGTTGCTATGGCAAATTTCGACGGCATAAAGCTCTTCCTTGATGGTGTGAATCCTTACCATAAGTGAAAAATAGATTTTTTCCCTAGTACTACTTATCAGAGACTTACTGGAATGGCGCAATGTTACGTATACATATAAAAAATAATTTTACGCCACAAATGACTTAAAACTCATTATCAGAACTCATAATATGATGCCATTTCGGTTACAACTTCCTTCCTAAATTGGCTGAGCTAAATTACTCTGTTTATCAAAGTGCCTGTCGACTGAGTAACTCCGTGTACTCAAGGTTTATGTCCTCTGAAATGAGAGGTTTTATTATAATTTTAATCCACCGCATCGTATGAGCAACACTTCTAAGTGTTCCGTAGGGAGCAGTTTAGGTTCAGGCTAACTTTCGATGGTCGTAGACTAAGGTGGGTATTGCAGATGCGATATTAGGTATCTTAACTTAAATACGGGGGTCAACCAGTGCAGACCGTCGACACTTCAACCCAGTGGGATCTTTTGTGTCGGCCCCAAGATCTATCCTTTAGCTATCTCTTTATGAATGTACTGCATCAGCCGCAGTGTACACTTCAGAGGGAGAAGCCTGGAATCTTCGGGGTTTGGAAATGCCAATCCCATCAGACCCATTCTAAATCCAGCCAACGCGTCAAATTTACACAGTAGGTGCGATATGGACTCGTCCTGTTGACCACAGGCTCTGCAGATCAGATTGTTTGCCAATCCCAATCTGCACAGGAAGTCGTTGGTGCGAAAATGACCAGTGAACGGTCCTGGGAGCAGGCGTATTTGGCCCTTGTTGTACCCGCAGAGCTTCCGGGTGAAGCCCGTGGCTCTGTTTGCAATGAATTTCTTGGAGTGTTCCAGTCCCTTGAGGGCCATCCACTCTAACCTGTGTTTTTCATTGCCATGTGCATTCAAAGCTGCCTTGACGGTGCTCTCAGAGAGTCCTACGAATGGCTTGGGGCCCTCAAATGGTTGCTCCAAGCCCTTTCTGGCTAATTCATCAGCCTCCTCGTTGCCCTGCATCCCTGCATGCCCCGGAACCCACACTAGTCTGACTGTGTTCTGCCCGCCAAGTTTGTTGAGGGCCTTAACACAGTTCAGGACCAGTCCGAAGTCTGATATTAGGTAATTTATACTAGATATATAAATAAAATAATAGTGTCACGCAGATTACTGTTAAGATTTTGGCATCATATATTTCCTAAACTTCGGCATATGTCAATCTAAACTACAGTATAATAAAGCGGAAAAGGTTTTTTTTTGTTTACGTTACGTTACTTACTTACTTACGTTTATGCGAATGTTATACATTAAAATTAAACTACTTTATACAGATTTTGTCGCGTTGTTCATTTTAAAACAGTTTCATTACATGGTTTTAAATTATAACACTACTGTCGTTAAACTTTACTACAATTTAAGCTATTTAAATTAATTAAAGCTATTTATGTTTACGTTTACACTACAAAGGGATTTAATTGTGAATAATTCTCAAACAAATTACTATTTTAATTATTTTATTCCTATACTTACTTTTAATATTAGAATATCATCATTATCTCTAAATATAACGTAGTCTAACTCAACATCCATGTAAAAAAATGTGTGCGAAATAAAATCATATCTGTATCAAATTATGTCTTAATCTAAACATTAAATGTATTTAGCCATTATCGACATATTGCGTAAACAACGTAAAATGAAAATATTTATATATGTTTCGCAAAGTGTTTTTTTTTTTGTTTGAAAATAAATATCAAATACGAAATAAAATATAGCCAATTGTGCAAATATTTTAATATTCTAAGAAACTTTATGTCTTTATTAATATTGGTATATAACGATAAACGATATACTTATAAAGGACAGAAATTATATCGAGGGTGGGTTTCCAAGTACGAATTAGCGATAGGCGATTATCGATAAATATTAAATTATTCGATTGTTTAAACAAATTAATTTTTTTGGATCTCTGTAAGATATTCATGTATAATTCAACCTGTGGTATTGATTAATTACGTATTAGCTATGCGCAAATACAAATATAGGTACCGCTAGGTTACGCACAAGAGTATGAAATGTAAAAAGTACTATGACTTAAACAAGTGAGAAACAGCCATGAATTGCCGTAAATCTTAGAGTACGAAAAAATGTTATCACGTGACAGGTCAGAGGGTCACGAAATTATTTTAAATCTTTCGTTGTGAGGCTCGTGATGTCATGCAACTATAAGCCCATAGTTTTATAGGTATTATAATTAATATAAATAATATTTTTCGACGGACGGTACAACAGAAATTCGATATACAATATAAAAGGTATAAAAAAGGAACGTAATCTGGGACAAAAGAGGAATTACATTAAGAAATTAATACTTATTTAAATTATATATAAGGAACATTTTTTGGGACGAATGCGTATTTTTACGCTTGGGACGAAACATGAGGGACAAATGCGGAACAAACCTATTTTCTAACCCGGCAATCGAGCTTAAGACCTCATTTCAGCATTAGCTTTCACTACTTCGCTACCGAGTTGATCATACAGTCGATTTGCCCTAATCTACTTAAAATTAATCAATCTTTAGGAATGCCTATCAAGTTCTGCATCGATTGAAGTTTTGTGGTTATTCTGACAGACAGGTATCGGCAGCACTTGGCTTAGAATCATGTTTGAAAGACAGTGATAAGCTAGCGCCTTATGACGTATTACTTATGTATGTATATTGACCGAATTAGGCATTACTTGTAGTAATATTATATATTAGGAATATATAGTAGGAAATTTAAATTTTAACTGGCTCTGTACCCGATAGACGTCTAAGGATGGCTGCCTTTCGTTGTGTGCGTTTCAAAAAGCTGGCGAAATATGCATATTTCATCCATCTATTTCTAGATTATTTAAAAATTATTCTTACTCCAGTGGGTACAATGATTCGCAAAACTGTATTCAACAGTTTGTCTACTGACTCAAAAATCTGTGTAATCCACAAATAGTAGTTTCAAGTCTGGGTGCTTTTTGTGTCCGTTGTTTGAATGCTTGAAATGTACCCCACAACAAAAATTTTATTCCTAGAGCGAGAGTCGACAGTAGATATATATTCAATAGTCTCTTTTTATGAATCTAATACACATCAGCCAACCGAGAGACTATGTTTTTTTTAATGGTAATATTTTCATATAAACATCAAATAACACCTGTTCTAGCAACATCTGCTTAAAATAAAACGTATTACCTAAACATGTAGTGAATTCCCCGCCCATGCATAGCAAATCTCATTTTATGAACAAACACTGGGTCGTGTGACAGTGTACCTATTAGCGTTATAAATGTGGAGTGTTCGGCTGTTTATCATTGTTTCGTGCGTAAACGACTGGAGGTACATGTTCTCTGGAAATGGATGTGGATTATGTACTAGCTGTATTTTTGGTCAATAATAAAACACAGATCTGGTCGCCTTTTGCTTGAAGATTGATAAAAATAGTTTTTATTTCCTCCGATTCGATTCTTAACCTAATAACTGGCATAATTTAAATGTAATATACCCCTGGCTTTTCAAAACACGTTACTGAGCTCCATCTAGCAGGATTATGTAACCCTGTCTTCCAATAGGTATATTGGCCTACTACTACTATAGGGTACCTCTTATTCAAAATCCTTTACAAGTTACCAAGTTGGTATTATCCATAACACGTATGCTATAAACTTCAGTAAACATAATCTCCTAAGTATTGTATTATATAAAGTGTATTATTCCGAATGTCCATTTAAAATAAAATCCAAAAAAAAAATTGCTGAAATTAGGTTTTAGTGTCAGAAATGAAACTGAAACTGTGAAACCGACTCCACGCAGTCTTGTCTGCCCGATTCTACGCAATTCTAAATTACACTCTAGGGGTAATTTAGAATGTTATTTAGAATCGCGTAGGCGCGAGGCTGCGAGCGAGCCGCCGCGGCTGAGGCTGGCAAGCCGCAGCTGCGGGGGTAAGCGAAAGCCGTCTGCGACGATTAGCACGCGTGGGACCGCCGGAGACCCGCAGCGCCGGAGCCGTGACAAAAGCCAAGCTTTGTAATACAAATTAGTTTCAAAAACATTATTAGGATAAATAAACATTAAATAATTTGAATTTAGGACTTATAACTTTGATTGAAAACGGTTTTAAGTCTTTTAGATATTATTGACTGTAATATTTATGATAAACAAATTTAGGGTATATTGTATTTAGGGATTTCAATTTCATGGCATGTGATATTATGTGACATAAAGTTCCGGCAAGTTATCATTCGGACAAATGATGATTATGAAAAAAAAACACTTTAGATTATGGATAAAAAAGTTAGGTAACACAATAGAGAACCTACCCAGTTATCGAAAGGAAATCTTTTTTTGTCTTGTCTGAACTAGAAAATCTTCGTTGAAGACGTTACAATCGGCCCATTAGAATTGATATGATGCATGTTTGTATCATACCAATTCTTTAGTCTAGCAACAACATCATAGTAAACACATTTCACCAACAATATTTTAGATCCTACTTGAAAGTAAGCATTACACTCTATGGCGCTATTAACAATTGCCTAAATGTAAAAAAAAATAACATTTTGAACCATACAAGAAATGAAGTAGGGACTTAATGATTCATAAGCTTAAGTAAAATTGTATACCAGTTGACCAAAATGCTATCAAATAAACATTTGCTTTACACGCTATTAAATTTAATCTTTTTTGAGTTCGAGCCAATTGTGAATTGAAAGGAAAGTGGAATATTAATTTAAACAGTTCAAATATTTCAAAACGATAATATCATGAAAGGGGTCAGTAACAGTGTATTAAATTATTCTGAAATTCAATTAATGATAGGATATAATTACAATGTTTGTTAATACATTTAATTATATAAATGCGAGTTATTAGTATTAAATATTATGCAAATGACTAAAGGTCTATATTTAACGTTATTTATGTTTTACGTAATGTAAAATTGTTGTTTGAATACATTCCAAGTTAAACATTTCGGATACGAAAATAATTGTTTATCATGGCGGTTTTCTTTCGAACTAGAAGTATAATAATTTGAAAAGCAAAGACATTTTACATGCTATGACATTGAAAAAGGCAACTATCGCACAGAGCATTACTGATTTCAAATACTCAATTCTTATTTGAATGCGACGATAACGAATAAATCAACATTACCCACAACAATTGTGCTTCACATTTTAAATACGAATGAGATAGACATATATCGATTTTTTAGATATGTCGGGCTAGTGGCCATATGCCACGGCAAGGATAATAAGATCATGAATAATTATAAAACTTAATAAAACTGTTCGACATTGCAGCAGGGTTTATTTTTCAACATAAAAATGTTTCTGTCCAGCACGTTTCCACCCTTATACCTGTAGGCTTTAGAGTAAGCTACTTGCCGCGTTATCTCCCGAGCTCTATGACATATCCTACTTCGAGTATTTAAATTCCTGACATTACCCGCTCTTGTCTGAAAAATAAACTAATACATTATGGTAACATTTTGGACGACTATCATAACGATGAAATTGTGTGCATATATTCGAATGTATGCATATAACTTATCAAACAGAATAAAATACAAAAATACTTCAAAAATTATTTCAACCAACCGCAAAGGAGCGTGTTCGATACCCGCTTGTTATTAAAACATTGGGCACCCTAAACAAACAAAATATTTAAATAAAGCCAGTCTGTTTGCCCTCGGGAGGTTTTGTGTCATAAATCGGTTGGAAATGTGTTGTGTACGATAATAATAGGTTTTATTTGCCTTGTTTTAGGTCTCCTGTTTTATTATTTGGTTAGTGATACCGAATAGGGTACGGTATCCTGGAAACGCGATGTAAAATTTTATATAACGGCTTCGGTTGTGTTTGATCTTTTTACAATAGGTTTCATGATCCGATTGCGAGATACGCTGATATGGATACATAAAATAGATGACGTGACATTGTTTAAAATATCAATATAGCAACATATTTTTGTATGTAGCCACATACAAAAGGTATTTTGCTATACTGTTATTTTGTGACGCCAACTCCAAAAATAACAATAATTGTACATTATATTCTAATAATTGGATTGTCTTTTAAGCAGACTACACATAACATATTTAAAAATGTTTGCTTAGATGAACTCTAAATAAATATTTTATAATTGTTTGTTAGTCTCAGGTACTTATGTGTTGAGTGAGATGTGAAGTTTAAATGGGTGCCTACCTTCTTGCGTGGTTAATGCATAGATTGTACATTAGTAGAAAAATAAATGTATTGTAAGTTGTACATCATCATACACAAGAATACGCAAATATAATTTTTTTTTGTATTTTTTTTATTTGGGTACTTTTTCCTTTTCCCGTTGCATTATTATACAACGGTATTTATGTACCTTTTGCAAGGCTTGACGTTTCGGCCAGGCTGCATTGGCTGTAGACACAAGCAAACTGGCACGGCGATGTCAGGTTGCCGTTTGTGAGGTAGATGTTTTTAATTTGTTTGCTTTTTGTGAAATGAGCTATAACGTGAAACTAACTTTAACTAAAACTAACTTAAAAATTTTTAAAATTAGCTGTGATATAATCCTATAAGAAGATTATTTGATTTTTTTAACAAGTTTTATTAAATAAATACAATAAAAACAAATGTGAGGCACAATCTTTATTTATAAAGAGACCGTCATAAAAATTAGAAAATAGCTTCTAATGTAAAGAAAATATCAATTCTTCTTCTTTTTTGAGCTGTTCTTATCACTCTTTTTTGATCCACCAAACAGTTTCTTGGCGATCCAGACTAAGACGTAAAGTCCAAACGTTACTAATCCAATCAGGTCTAGAAAGAGCTTCTGGTATAGTGGCACGTGGAAACCTGGAGACTGAAGGTGAGGAGCTCCTTTTGTTTGGATCACATGTTCTACCCAGTGTACAAGAGCAGCGCCAGGAGTGGTGGGTCGGTGGTGGTAGATGAAGGACAGTTCTTTGACTTTTTGACGATATCTGTAATATAACACATACCTTTAAAAAGACTATTTAAGGTTGGAGGAAAAGAAAGAATGAATTAGATGACAAGAGGACAAATCAAGAAGTATTTAATTTCTTTTTATAAAGTAATAAAAACTAAACGGTTAGCATTCATAATATATTAGAGTGAAATTAGCTATCGCTTGCTTTAAGTGTGACGGAAAACATCTTGAGGAAACTTGCATGTCTCAGAGTTCTTCATCATATTCTCGAAGATATGTGAAGTGTGCCAACCCGCCCTGGGCCAGTGTGGTGGACAATGGTTTTACCTTTCTCACATTGCAAAGATCCGTGCCCAGCAAGGGGAGAGTTTTAATACAGAGCTGATATTATTATGATATTATAAAGTTAATAATTTAATCCTACATTACGATATCCTTAAGACGTTAAGATGGAATCATAGTTGTTATCTAGAAGAATTTTGCAAATAATAATATAATAATAATATTCTACCACATACACACAACACCATCTAGCCCAAACTAAGCAGAGCTTGTACTATGGGTACTAGACAATGGATAAACATACATATACACGTTTTTTTTTTTTTGTAAATATATACATATTATACATAGAAACACCCAGACCAAGACAAACATCCATTTTCATGCACACAAATGTTTGACTTGTGCGGGAATCGAACCCGCGACCTCGGGCGTGGCAGTCGGTTACACTAACCACTACGCCATCAAGGCCGACAAATAATTAAAGAATAGTCAATAGTCGTGTTATAAAAAATGATAAAGAATAGGAAGGAACCGAATATAAGGGTAAACATTGCTCAAATGATCTTCTTCTCACTTAGCCTTTATTATTCCCAAGTCACTTGGGGTCGGCTTTTCTGGTCTAACCGGATTTGACTGGATATCAGTTTTTACACGGAGCGGCTGCCACCTGACCTCCGCAACCCGAAGGCTAACGATACCCTAAGGCTAGACCAGTGTCAGGATATTAGAGGGTACTGACTTTCCCAATAACGACCGCCATAGATGTTCATGGCAGCCGGGACCAACGGCGTAACGTGCTCTCCGAGGCACGGAGCAGGCGATAATTGTCAATCAATACGCACATAATTTCGAAAAGTCATATAACTCTCGAAAGTCAGAGGTGCGCGACGTGGGTTCGAACCCGAGACCCTCTGCATTGCAGTCTGTTGGTCTCCCCACTGAGCTATCGCTGCTCTATTCAAATAAATAATAGAAAGAAAAATTTAAAAGTAGAATCAATGTAGCAGCTTATGTTGATGTTAAAAGTTATGTTACAATTAAAAGTTTATTTTGTCAACAATACTTTGAAGTTTAAATGTAAAATAATAATAACTTTCATAAAATACAGAAAGCGAATTATTACGCGAAGTAATAAACCATCTTTTATTTATTTATTTTAAGGAAACTGTACAGCTTTTTGACACAGATACATTACAAATTCTCTTAAGACTAACTCTTATCTTATCTTATCTTATTTTGGGGGCCAATCAGTGTAGACCGGCGACACTTCGACCCAGTGGGATCTTTTGTGTCGGCCCCGAAGACTAACTCTTAGCCAATTATAGAGTTCCAGGACAATCGAAAATGAGGTTGAAAATTGTGATTTCTAAGGCTAAAGTTAGTTAAGTTCAGCGTTAGAAATCACAATTTACTACCTCTTATTCGAGTGTAACTTTGTGAAGTTACACTATAAGTTTTATATAATAAGAGTACTTATCGAAAAGACAATTTACGATCAGATTATGAATAATGCTATTTTTAAATCTATTTTTAGACAAAAAGAAGATATTAATTTCGCTGCATCTATTGTTGTAAGTTCGAAGTAATCGCGCTACAATTGAGTCATCACCATCTTATTGAAGAACTCCAAAGGCGCGTTTGATTGTATAGATACTGTAATAATTGACTTCCTCGTTGATCCAGAGGTTTGTGTGTAAAGCTGCGGTTCGTGAAACCCTGGATTAAAATCCCGAGTCAGGCCAGAAAATTTGTTAGATTAATCTACTTTTTTCGTTTTCTCGTTTAAAAGCGATTGTTCCTGAACCTGGCCGTCTTCGGTCGTATTGGAATGCCGTCCCATCAGATTATAACAGTGAGTTAATAGAGAATGCACTTGTTTTTGCGCAACAGACTCGTGCACTTTAATTTTTACGGCGCATATGGCTAGTCTCAGTTATGACTTATGATTAACAGCTGAGACTGAAATTCAGTCTGGAGTAGGTAGACATGGATAACCGTACAGGGCAAACATTTTGAAGATATACACTAAGTATGACGTCTCGACTTATTCATAACAACTATAGCTTATTGTATATTAGTACATCACTGTGAAAGTTGCTATAAAAGCTCACAAATATACAACTGTATTATTTGTTAGATTGTTAGAAAATATGTTGAAATTAAACTACTATATACGGATTTTATCGCGTTGTTTATTTGACACTTTATTACAAAATTTTGAAAATTTTTACACTACTACTACTATTAAACTTTACTAATTTTTAAGCTAATTAAATTATTATTAAACTATTTAGATTTAATTTATTTTTACACTTTCCCCGACGTTTCGGTTGCTTTTCAGCAGCCATGGTCACGGGGAGACTAAGTAACAGTTGTCTCAATGTTCCAGTGTAGTTATTTCAAAGTACCCGAACATAATTTAATCATTGGTGTTTCTATTTACGCAGAATGAGCTCAAAGTATCATTAAGTCCAGCTGTGGTTTGCTTCTTCTTGGGTTTGACTATTTTTATTACTGGATCCCAAGCTGGTGGTACATTCCAACCATCTTCTCTATTAAAATTAGGATGTTTTTTGATTTCAATAGCCTCGCGAAGCATCCTTGGTAGGAATCGGTGTTGTAATAAAGTGTCAAATAAACAACGCGATAAAATCCGTATATAGCAGTTTAATTTCAATGAATAATATTCGCGTAAATAGAAGACAATATTATAAAAAATATGTAATTAAAAGTCTTTGGGTTATTAATGTTGACTACTTACTTTGGGTTAGAAACCATTTCTTGTATCGCCACCTTTAGTTTCGCTGGAGTATCATAGCCCAGATCTACTTGTAAGCCAAATCCTTTGTTCACAGCCCTCTTCACATTGAGATGTTGGTCAGCGAATAGTGGAATACCAACAATAGGTACACCGAAATGCAATGCTTCTGTAGTTGACAGAAGACCCCCATGGCTGACGAAGAGTACGCAGTTAGGATGAGCTAAAACAAATATTATAATACGATATTTAATGTAGGTTGTGTATAGAGATTTTATTTAGGACTAGATTTGGCTCGCGGCTTCGTTCGCGTTAATGTATACATTGGCAATAAATTTCTGAAATAATTAATAAAATACTATTTTTTTTTTATCTTCTTAAATTAATTTTTTTGTTTTTATATTGTTTCGCTAATTACTTATGCATTTGTTATTTTAGATTATAACTACAAATGTTTTTTGGCGCTACTGTATATTTAGTATATGTGCAAACTGCTTTGTAGTAAGTGTAGTTAATTTGAACATTAATTATTTTCAAATTGTATATGTTTGTTTCCCAAATAAAATAAAAAATAATAAAATAAAAATAAAAGGTTCCCTATGACCTTTTCTGTACGCCTGAACAAACTCACATTCGCATTTATAGTATTAGTTAAGACTAGGATAGTTAGAATCAGGGTATATTCCTTGATGTTCTGGTAAATACACAGATCTAATAGCTTGTGTCGGGTAGGATGTCACATAGACGGCATTAATGTAAACAACATAAGCTATGCTGATGACATGGTGCTACTGAGTGCATCGACATGTGGCATTAAGAAACTGCTCACTTTATGTGAAACATATGCCGAGCGACATGGATTAAAATATAATCCACTCAAAAGTGAAGTCATGGTCTTTACGGCCAGAGGAAACAGTACAGGTAACGTGTTTCCCAACATTACTCTTAATGGTACAGCTTTGCGTAGGGTGTCTAAATTTAAGTACCTAGGACATATGCTGACCTCTGATCTTAGGGACAATGACGACATTGAGAGGGAACGGAGGGCGCTGGCAGTGAGAGCGAACATGATAGCTCGCAGGTTTGCACGTTGTTCGACGGAAGTCAAAGTTACACTTTTTAGGTCTTATTGTACATCATTCTACACGTGCAGCCTGTGGGCTGACTATACTCAAAAATCGTACAGTGCCCTTCGAGTCCAGTTTAATAATGCGTTCAGGGTGCTGATGGGGCTGCGGCGATACTGTAGTGCATCAGGGATGTTTGCTGAACATCACGTAGACTGTTGGTATGCTACGATGCGTAAGAGATGCGCATCCCTGGTGCGCAGAGTGCGTAGCAGTACCAACAGCATCCTTAGCATGATTGCGAGTCGGCTAGACTGTAGTTACATCAATCATTGCTGCGCCATTTCTCATGGAATGGTGCAGCAATGAATGATAATTCTGTTTTGATAATTCTCTTTTGTTTGTTTATTGTATGTTTTAGAAATGTAAATTACTAACACTAGTTTATAACAAAATTGTTACTAACAAAATGGACACTATTGGTCTGAAATAAAGTCATATTATTATTATTATTATTATTATATTTTCACATTCTCGCTGTACTAGGTCTCATATACATAGGTGACATAAAAGTAACACCCCTGTATGCCGTTCAGGATGAGTAAATTGATAGTCTTAGTAAAAATAAAATCTGAGGTTAGCCTATTAAGATGTGGCAGAAACTTTTTAATAAAATCGTATATTCAACACTATCTACATAATTATCCAATACGGTTACAATAAGCAGTATAAGAAAAAGATGATACAGGGTTTATAAAGAACGGAGTATCACCAATATTCCCTAATTATTGCCAAATACTGTGTTATGGATATCAAACCGCGTGAGTTCTGTTCGTTCAATTGCCTAACAGTTTTTTATTCCTTATCTCAACTGACAAAGATTTGTACTTGGGTCGAAACAATTAATCTTTGCATGCGCATAGTTGGCGTAATAAGCGCTAGAATATTAAGGGTGGTAAAATAGGATTGTAGGTGTACCTATAAACCCAAATAAATATAGTAGCTTTTTATTCATGCTTTAAGTGAAAGCGTAAATAAAAAGCGGCTATATCTATTTAGCTAAAAAATTTACAAATACATAAACAAAAACAAATATTTTAAATAAAACGACAATACATATGATATTTCCATTACTCCAGTATTCATTAAAATCGGTAAGTATAATATGTGTTCAATCATGACTGGATTTCATAATTCGCATTACTCTCAATGACACGCGTGTTACTGATCGTATTGTGGTTCTGCGACCAATGTTATTGACAGCTGTGGACGACTGACAATGTTAATGTAAAATGTCGTATCAATAATATTTAAAGCAGAAACATTTAGATGACTTTTACTTGATGGTATCGTGTTTAAATATATCTGTATCTGTATCGTATGTGGGGGCCAGTCAGTGCAAACCGGCGACACTTCGACCCAGTGGGATCTTTTGTGTCGACACTCTCCCAATAACGACTGCCATAGATGTTCATGGCAGCCGGGACCGACGACTTAACGTGCTCTCCGAGGCACGGAGCAGGCGATAATTGTCAATCAATATGCACATAATTTCGAAAAGTTATATAACTTCCGAAAGTCAGAGGTGCGCGACGTGGGTTCGAACCCGAGACCCTCTGCATTGCAGTCTGTTGGTCTCCCCACTGAGCTATCGCTGCTCTGTGTTTAAATATAACTTTACTTTTGTTTCTTAATTTAAATGTTAAGCAATATTTCTATAGCATTTTAATTTTACGTAGCCTTATTAAAAACGGCTTTGATTCTGATTTCCAACTGTCATTAAATGTTAATGTGTATTAAGTTTCTTCCTCATTTATTTTCATTTGTAGGTACAGTAAAATATTATTTAAAGACATTATAATCAAAAGGTTAAAGAAATAGTTCAAAATAGAGAGCATATCTAGTTTTAGTGTCACAAATATCACAAACACAAATAAGTTAAAATATACATCAAATGTTAACATATACAATTACGTTTAAGTTAACATTTGATATTTATTAGACTAGATTGGAACACAATTTTATATATTTTTGTGTTATCAGAATTGACCCTCAGATATGTATGTAAGATTTTTTTTATTGTATATTTTATATTTATTTGACAGGTATATTTACTTTCAATCTAAACTCAATATCTTTCGAATTAGTCGAAGAAACATGTACAGAAACCCTGTCTATAAGTTCTATCATTCAGTATATTCCAGCATAGGTAATTGCAATAGCACACAAGACATGCCCGGTTGCCAAGACCGCGCGTTAACGGGCGGTCTACGTGATTTTGTCGCCTGTCTACATCACGATTAGGCAAACGCAGGAGATTGGCGGACAGCACTTGCAGCTCTAATAAATACCTGTATTGGATGTATAGTTTTTACTAGAATGCATTACTAACCCAAAATGCTTTGCTGTGGTGCCCAGTTTACGATGTGTACATTTTTAGGTAATTCTGTTATTTTTTCTTCAAACTTCCAAATCACGGTTTGCTTCAGTTCACCGAACACATTCAACATAGCTTTCTTGAATTCTTGAGGCATTGTTGAGCTTTTCATCATACTACCCATGCTGAAGTAAATTACTCCGTTGGAGGCACTGTCCATTATTCTTTGCAAGTTCTACAAGTATAAATTATTTTATATTTCCATACATATCTACAGTCTTGACAGCATATACCCAAAGGTATAGGAATTATCCAACTTGATTCGAGTGAATGAAACCCGAAGCCAGGGGTTTAGGCGTGTATATAAACATTAACTTTTGCCGTGGGATCATTGAGGTATATTATAATAAAACCAAAAAACTGAAATAGTAATTATGTTACGTAATAAATGAAATTATTAAAATTTGAATGAGAGTATAAAATTAGTGATTTATCTTTAATCTGTTTTCAATATAAAGTTAACAAATTTACCTATGCTATCGTATATCCGTGAAAGATCCGTGATGTAACATTTAAAAAATATATTTGTCGTAGATATAATAAGAAGCAGCGATTACTTAGTGAAATACCATTAGACTGCCACGCAGAGCTCTCGAGTTCGATTCTCAGGAACACATCTCCAACTTTTGGGTGTTATATGCGTAGTAAATAGGTAATTTTCGCTCTGTAAAGGTAAACATCGCGAAAAACCTGCATGGCTGAGAGTTCTACATGATCTTCTCGACGTCATATGAAACCTGCCATTCTCCACTGGGCCAACGTCGAGGACTATGACCTATCCCTCCTCACACTGAGTAGAAGCATGTGCTCAGAAGTTGATATATTGCTGTTACCAATATAAGTATAATACCTGAGCATAAAATTTTTCTGTATAATATTTCTAGTTATTCCTTACTAATCAGCCATAAGTGAATTATTATTAGATACTTTTAGAAAGAAAAATAAATTATTTTAATTACTTATGTTAAAGATTTTACCTCTGGTAATGGTTGAATCTTAGCTTCAATATGATATCCACCAATTGGAATATAATTCTGTGGAAGCTTTTGAGCTTCGCCTGATGATACATGCGAATTGCCAAGTACCATTGAACTCCTGTGTTTCATTTCTTCTAACGTAGCTAATGGTATTCCTCTTTTTGCGGCTGCTGGGGCAAAAGCATTTCGATATGTCTTTTCATCAATATCTCTGATTTGCCTGAAAATAAAAATATAATTTATTTTTTATTAGGTTACTATACTTATATGATAAACTTAAATAATTATGATTATTTAGTAAAATAAGTGATTAAAGCTACAGAAGGTAATTTGTGTTACCTTAATTTTAAACTTAAATCCTAATCATAAAATTTTTCTATACTTGCTTGTATACGACGCAAGTAACTTGCGTGTGCTACATGCGCATGATACTCGCGCAAGTTACATGCACGAAATTATCATACGTGTTACTTCTGGTGATGGTCCACTGACTTACAACCATCTCAAAAGCCTTAGGTTGTGCATATTACTAATCGAGTATAAAAACAATAAGATTGCATTATTTTAGATAGTTTCTATTAGTATCTGAAATTAGGAAAGAATTCGAATATTTCGCATTTGATTCTGGAATAAATTTATACCTATTAAACGACAGCGTTTCACTCAGTCGCCATAAACAATAGGTTTTCAATTATGTCTGGCATTGCAACAACTGACAGGTTAAGATACAGCTATCTTAACCTGTCAGTTGTTGTATTCCATATGACTCTTGTTGGTAATAGTTCTGAACATAAGGTATATTTCATACTAACAACAATGCCTTGGCATTTGTCATAAAGTGTATGTCTGTGCGTTCTCATACCAAGCTATTGCCTGTATTATAAATTGCTACGGGCAACTGAATCATTTCATTCCATTAATATTATTATTTATTGTTATTAGATTTGTGTATTCAGTAGTAAATGTTGTGTTGGATGCAATACGTTACAGATATACCTAGCTATATGGCGAAAATTACCCGAATTCTAAATTAGCCTATTAAGTCGCAGCTGCACCTTGGCGGCCAGAGACAATAGGTTTTCAATTATGTCTGGCATTCCAAATATTGACAGGTTAATACCGATGAAAAAAGAGTAGCCATGACTTACACATAGGTAAGTTCAACTCGTCTAAACTTAAACACTGAAAAATCTTTAGTAAACTCTTTCATTAGTTATGCTTATTAAGCGTTGAGTGACTAGATTAAAAATTTTAATTAATTATTGAAATTTTTGTCAAGTATATGCATACATTAATTTTTCATATTGACTGATTAATCGATTAAAAGCTAAAACGCGGTTAATACTCGACACATTGTCTGAGGTTTTAAGAAACGTCACTCAAAGAACGATCGAAACACCACAACTTTGAAATATTTTATTATAAATCGAATTATACTAAGTGACAACGAATTGCTTAACAGTCAGGTGGGATCTTACAATTTTCGGACATTCGAATTCTACTATCGCGTAACTATGTAAGTCGCATCAATCTCGATTTTGTCAATAAAATTCTATCCCTCGGGAACAGTTATTTTATTCTGGAGAAGGACCCTTTGTCATTTTCTGTATCGTTTTACGTTGACAGGCAACGTGTGTGCGAAATTTCATAATGATCGGTCGAGTAGGAGTAAAAGTGTAACAAACAAACTAATAAATAATATTAGTTAGGATAGTATTAGTGTAATAGTATTTTAAGTATTATAATAATAATGACTGTTATCCTGTTCCCGAAGCCGGTGGGGTACTATGCATTTTATATTTTAAATGTATTTTTTACACATGTATATTTCTTCTTCTCTCTTAGCCTTTATTATTCCCAAGTCACTTGGGATCGGCTTTTCTAGTCTAACCAGAATTGACTGGATATCAGTTTTTACATGGAGCAGCTGCCACCTGACCTCCGCAACCCGACGGCTAACGATATATTGTCGGCCTCAATGGCGTAGTGGTTAGTGTAACCGACTGCCACGCCTGAGGTCGCGGGTTCGATTCCCGCACAAGTCAAACATTTGTGTGCATGAACATGGATGTTTGTCTTGGTCTGGGTGTTTCTATGTATAATATTTATGTATTTACAAAAAAAAAAGTATATAAATATGTTTATCCATTGTCTAGAACCCATAGTACAAGCTCTGCTTAGTTTGGGCTAGACGGTATTGTGTGTATGTGGTAGAATATTATTATTATTATTATTACCCTAAGGCTAGACCAGTGTCAGGATATTAGAGGGTACTGACTTTCTCAATAACGACTACCATAGATGTTCATGGCAGCCGGAACCGACAGCTTAACGTGCTCTCCGAGTAGGCGATAATTGTCAATCAATACGCACATAATTTCGAAAAGTCATAACTTCCAAAAGTTAGAGGTGCGCGACGTGGGTTCGAACCCGAGACCCTCTGCATTGCAGTCTGTTGGTCTCCCCACTAAGCTGTCGTATGTATATATATACAGAATGTCCGGTAATTAATGGATAACCTTGAAATGTCTTATAGAAGAACAGATGGCCGTTCAGAAAAAAATATTAAATGAAAATCTATCCTAACTGCTACCTGATATATGATTTTTTTAATTACTATATTTAACTATCTTGTACATTACGACCATAAATGAATGAATTCCATCGGTGTTTTGTTGTTTTATTATTAAACACTAATAATAATAGATAGACAGTCAAAAGTATGACTAGCGATTGCACTTGTTTTTGTCATACTTTTTCCTGAACGGCTATCAGTTCTACTATAAGACATTTCAAGGTAATCCATTAATTATCGGTCACCCTGTATATGTATATTTAAAATAAAAGTTGTAAGATTGAAATAAAGATTATATAATAATAATATTCTATCACATACACACAACACTATCTAGCCCAAACTAAGCAAAGCTTGTACTATGGGTACTAGACAATAGATAAACAATTATATACTTCTTTTTTGTATATACTTACATATTATACATAGAAACACCCAGACCAAGACAAACGTCCAGTTCATGCACACAAATGTTTGACTTGTGCGAGAATCGAACCCGCGACATCAGGCGTGGCAGTCGATTACACTAACCACTACACCATCGAGGCCACCGTATTAATTTGAAATCTAAGTGAAAATTAAAATTAATGTATTTAAAGTAAATAAATATTTACCATCTTACTATGTACAGATAAATGAGTCCCCATAGTTCTTCAACGCGTTCCGTAAACGTCATAGGCAGAGTAACCGATGAAGAGTGCTCTGGAAAGTACGCTGGATTGCCTGGCTCGTCAATCAGTCCTAAGATTGCATGATGAGGCTCCATAGATGACGACCAGATATATGGCACATTGAAGATGGCAGGAAATCTTAAATAAAATAACAAAATATTTAACAAAAAAGAAACCCGTCTTTGTCTAGTCAAGTAATAAAATGAGATCATTAATAGTGTAGTCGAAATCAACCAAATAAACATTATTAAAGTTAACTAAAAACTACTGGACAGATCTTGATCAAATTTAAATAGGAGCACATGGGAAGCACCAACTTTCAAATAAACAAACGGTTCACCTAGAAAATGTTCTGAGGTAACACGCATAAAAAAATACAGTCGATTTGAGAACCTCCCCCATTTTTGAAGCCGGTAAAAAGAACATGAATGGATCAGTCTTATGTTTGTGCAGTAGCACTATAACACAGAGGTACATAAGGCTGGAATAAAAAAGTGAGTATATAGAAGCACTTCCAGCGATTTCGGATCAAATCAGTTGAATGTCAATTACTACATTGATAGCCTGACTTGATTTAAAACTGTTAGACGCATGCGTCTTTTCATGATTTAATATTTTTTGTGGCTTTTGCTTGTGTTGATCTTATTATGTGTTGCTTTTGCATAATATATAAAACATTTTTACCAACATCGCATTTTTTTATTATAGTTACTCTATGTCTATTTATTGTAAACTAAAGTTTTTAGGAAATTAATAACCTATTATTAATTTTGTGGTTTTTAGCAGATGCGATTTTAAATGCGATTTGTAATAATTATACTACAATTTTTCTGAACAAATTGGTTTTATCTCTATTGGTTTAGGTGCTGGAACCAAATGGATCCTGTACTACAGTGGTCATCTGAATAATATGTTATTATTCATTGGTATAACACACTGACTCACTTAGCAAGCCCAATAGAATAATTAAGTCGTATTTTAGTAAGTATTATTCTTTGGTTCCTTTAAATTAAAATTTGGTTTATTATAAGTATATACATATTGCTCACTTCTAATTAAGTAATAATATAATTAAACTTTAACTTACACACACAGCAATAGCTCATGAGTTGCTTACCTCAAAGAAACTTTGACACTAGACTAAGTTTCTATTATCACAGGTATTTTCTAACATATTATATTAGGAAAATACCTCGCCCTTTTGGAGGCTTACACGGAGACATAGGTCCAACGTGAAGAAGACCCTTTGAGAGTTTTAATCAAAGGTGGGATGGAACACCTACAGCGACACTAGCCGCAGCAGGCGTAGGACTATTGCTATGTATGGATTCTAATATATTCATACTAAGTAATTTTTAAGTTTTTTTTTGAAATCCCGGTGTTTTTATCAATTGTTGAAGTGGCAATAAAAAATCTACCAACAACTTTTAAAAATGATTGAAGAAAATCTTACCCACAATAAAGTTCAGTGTACAACCATTCAGTTATAGCTACATCGAACTTCTCATTACTTTCCATCAGAAACTTTTGTACGTTTTCATGAACGATAGATTTATTGGCGATCGTTCTCATCATTTCGTACATGAGTGGCACGTCGACTTGGAAGCCACCGTCTGTTAAGAACTTGTTGAAATCCAAGGCTTTTTCTGTAACAATAAATGTAGTTTGTTAAGCTTCTTTTAAAGTAGCATTAGCTTCGTGGGAAGACCGTCGGACTACTACTCCAGAGATATCGAACTCGATCCGATGGCATTCATTTCTTGGTTTTTGTAGTCATTTGTTTTTTAAATTGTAAGACATTGTCACATGAAATAACAGCGAAGGCAAACATCAAGTAAGATATAAGCAAGAACAAGCTTATAACACATAGGCTTAGGAGTTTCCAATTATGGTCTTAAATATGCTAAAGTTCTGCAAAACCTGCGTTCATGCCTTTAGTACATGACGCGGGTAACATGTGCAGGCTCAGGCATATTTGCAGATTGTATTCATCGTATAAGTAACTCACGGGATCTGTGTGTAAGCTACTTGCGTCGTGTACACACAGTTAAGATACAATAATCAAGCCATTTTATTTCCAAAATAAATTAACTTCAAGAATCGCTCAGCCGGGAAACGGAGACCTTGTCGCTGTCGCCAGGTTGAGTGTGGTCGGTTCGAACCCTACTCGAGTCAATTATTACGTGTGATTCACAAATTATTGTTCTGAGTCTAGGTCTATTATGTGCTCGTTATTTATATGTTTGTATCTTATCTTATGTGGGGGCCAGTCAGTGCAGACCGACGACACTTCGACCCAGTGAGATCTTTTGTGTCGACACTCTCCCAATAACGACTGCCATAGATGTTCATGGCAGCCTGGACCGACGGCTTAATGTGCTCTCCGAGGCACGGAGCAGACGATAATTGTCAATCAATACGCACATAATTATATGTTTGTAAGTCGTCTTGCGACACAAGGCCTGATCACAGATGATCACAGAATAATTAAAAAACCAAACATCAAACAATGACCAAGATTTACTTGTTTTTGTTCTGGCCATACGCCAAAACACAGTTCACCTTTCAATATCATTAAAAGTATTTACTATACACTTATATAATAAGTAATAAGCGATAATATCAACGTATTATTTTCTCAACCATCGGTATACCAATTAGATACAAGAATCATTTGTAATGATACACAATATCTTGTCACAATAGACCTGAATGCAACAAAGTCTCTTTGTGAGGTTTAAAGTATAGAGAAGAGGCATCAATTATGTAACAATATGGTTTTGCTAGAGTGAAGGCATTAATTTCGTAACAATATAGTATCGCGATATAATTTAAAGCAAATAATGGTAAGTATTTCCTAATGATGATTATATAACGAGTGTATTTTATACCGTTCTTATTATACTGCATATAAATATAAGTAAGTAAGGTCCTCTAGAATTAATGTAAGTCATGGCGGTCAATTTTAACGGAGATTAGCCACCTGCGCCAAGTGCACTCTCAATTCCCTCACACAAACAAACCGATGAAACGGCAATCAGATACCACCGAATAGAGACTAGGCGAAGAATCAACAGCTTTACGTGCCTTTTGACGCATAGATGTATGTAACATCGCCAACTTCATCAGTTGGCGGTGTGACAGACTAATAAATTAAGAATTATTATTTGACAAAAAAACCCTTCACTTGTTTGACCCGACCCAATATTCAAACCAGAGATCTCAAGCCCAGCAGTCGTTTCCGCTAAGTTATATAAATACAAAACATAAATACGTACGATATTGAGCAAATAACAATTACAGTAACATTTCAAGAGGTAATTGACAATGGCCTTCATAATATATCTCTTGAAAGATGATATGCAATGTATATCTCTGTAGATAAGGAAAATTATCAGTGACATGAGTGTAATTATATAATGCCATCCAGCCTGTGGAAGCTTTATTAGGTCAACATGCTTAAATTGTTTTGTGATAAATAAAATGATCATGTTATAATTCTGTTCTTATTTTATGCAACGCGGGAGATAATTATTCAAAGCTGTGTTTGTTTTTAATAAATTCGAATCGCATAGTTTTATTTTATGGAACATAAGAGACTACAATTTGTATGTATTTAGTTAAGTCATAAAATTGACTTATTTTTTATATGTAACAATATAAAAAGTTGCATAACATAGTTGATCGGTACAGAGTATCAACACTTAATGAACTTAAATAATGGAAACCTAACCTTATTGTAAATAAAAATGTTTGCTTCGATTTTTCCAAAAAGGGCAGTATACGTGCAAAGGAGCCATACGTTTAAGAATAACTAATTTTATTAGCCAGAGGTATAACAATACTAGCTGTGCCCGCTGTTTCATCCGCGTTTATGATTACTGCGCCGCTCCCATAGATTGTAGCGTGATGTTATATAGCCTATAACCTTCCTCGATACATAGGCTATCCAACACTAAAATAATTTATCAATTCGAGCTGGTAGTTCCTGAGATTAGCGCGTTCAACCAAACAAACAAACTCTTCAGCTTTATAATATTAGTGTAGATAGTATAGATTACAAATGGTTTATAGTAGTAGGTTATGTATTGTTTTATTGATATGTGAAGAAATACTAGAATGAACAGTATATCTTTGTAGATATAGCGAGAATGCAAATCAACATCTTGTATTGGAATCACTAAGTTTTATTAGTCAAAGAATAAATCTATACTTATATTATAAAGAGGAAATATTTGATATTTTGTTCGTTTGTAAGGATTTAAATAAAAAACTACTTAATCAATTTTAAAAAATCTCAATTTTTTTATTAACGTCTAGCTGACCCGCGCAACTTAGTTTGCAATATATATTTTTTTATACAACTTAGTTGGCAAACAAGTATACGGTGCACCTGATGGTTAGTGGTTACCGTAGCCTATGGACGCCTGCAACATCAGAGGCATCACTTGCACGTTGCCGACCCTTTAGGAAAAAAGGAAGTGGAAAGGAGAAGGAGCAGGCACTCTCACTCACCAAACGAAACACAACAGTAGGAATACTGCTATTTCACGTCGATATTCTGTGAGAGGGTAGTACTTCCCCGGACGAGCCGGCTCATTCATGCTGAAATCAGCGAGGCTCTACTACTGACAATATAAGAGAATTTCCCCCGTTTTTGCAATTTTTCATTGCTGCTTCGCTCCTATTGATTGTAGCGTGATGTTATATAGCCTATAGCCTTCCTCGATAAATGGGCTATACAACACAATGAAATGATTTTTCGATGCGAACCAGTAGTTCCTGAGATTAGCGCGTTTAAACAAACAAACAAACTCTTCAGCTTTATAATATTAGTATAGATAAGTACCTACTGTTACTAACATAACCTAACCTACTTTTACGCGAGTGGATCCGCGGACAAAATCTATTAATTTAATTTTTTCCTGTGGTTAGTGGCCAACCTGTAATTGTCAAGAGTTGTTCAAGCCGTCCGTAGGCCTCTGACATGGCTTAACGAGTACTGTCAATTCGACAATAACCGGGACTGACTTTTTACGTGCCCACTGAAGCACGGAGACGCTCCGATGAAATACCACTAAGCGGTCACCCATCTACAGACTGACCGCACCCAACGTTGCTTAACCTCGCTAATCGTTTACCGATCAGTGAGTGCAACTGGCTATGAGCGCCTCTATTATAAAAAATCTATTATAATATATATTCATACAAATACTATGTAGTACCTCATCTTTATGAAATAAACTAAACACGATATTTATAACAGGAACAAAGTTTTCTCTAGTTAGTAGATACGAAATAATTAGAGCGAGTATCAAGTTACCCAAAGTAATTATTTCCTATAACTTTAGTTATTAAGTACATTTATTATACTTACTTTGTATTCGGAACTTTGTGTAATTATTCACGTTTCTCCTATTAATATTTATCCATGAAAAGACTATGATACATTTAAACGTGTATATGTTTTGAAACGGTTTTATAATAATATAATAATAATATCAGCCCTGTATTAAACTGTCCAAATGCTGGGTAAGGGCTTCTTCTCAGTGTGAGGAGAGTTAGGGCATAGTTTACCTCGCTGGCCCAGAGCGGATTGGCAGACTTCATATACATATCTTCAAGAACATTATAGAGAACTTTCAGACATGCAGGTTTCCTCAGGATGCTTTCCTTCACCGTTAAAGCGAGTGATAACTAACAATATATTACGCACATGCAACTTCAAAAATTCAGAGATGCGCGCTTTGGGATCGAACTCGAGATCTCTGCGTCGCATTCCAACGTTCTCCCACTAGGCTACTTTTGAACTTATCTTCATTTTTTTTCGTATAAAATGACATCTCCTGCACTAGCTGTAGATCCTGTGTCGCGGAGGACTTTAGAAACACTCAAGTAATGGACACACAAAACATCCAGACTTGGCACATCCATTTGTGGAACACACAATTCTTGTCCCGTGTGGGGAACGCAGCCACAAGTCTCGCCGCTGTATCAGTGGTACACACGGCTACACATCAAGTTAGACACCTTATATACGCATAACTATGCTGCATACAAAATAGAGAATTGTCGGAAAGGGACTGTGCATAGTGGTGTCTATGTAATGGTAAGGATAGAGCGTCGCGTCCCGTTCAGCGTGAATGAGACAAAATAACAAAAATATAACGTACTCTCTCGCACGATTCGCAGCGTTCAACTTCTAATAGTTCAAAGTCCAAACAGTCTAGGTTGACGTGTCGCTGTGTGTACAATGACCATTTAAACCACTAAGCCATCCGTCCAGTCGCACATTCATGAAATTCTAAATGCATTATAGGTATTGTATTTTGGGGTTTCGTTGCCGGCATGGCTTTGCGTAAGTCTTTTACTATCATGGTAAAAAGTAGAATAGTATTGCCTACAGTAAATAGTAAGGTACTTTTCAACCTGCCAAATTGCTTAGATTCTCTGATAATTTCTTCGTGCCCAAAATCAGCAAAGTGGCAATTTCGTTTAGCAAATTTTCCTTTATTTATTAACAAAAATTCTTCGACATAACAAATGTACATATACTTTCATATACTATCTAGGTATACTATACTATATCTAGATATACTAATAATATCAATCTTAAGAAATTGTAACTAATTGTAAATCTCAACATACTAATGTAGAAACTACCAGTCTTATTTGGATAAATATTTTTGCAAAACAAACAGCAGGTTTCATTGATAGCGATTGTAGTTTATAAAGAGCATAACGCTACAAATTAAAGGAGATATTTAATATTAGTGAAATCGGTGATCACAGCTAATTTATAAATATTTGCATATGATGTATTAAAATGGCCCCGATCTATGCATTTCAATATAATTATGGATTACTTTTGTTAAGTTCGAAGCCCACATGGGACGTTTATTAGTGAGATCCACAAATTATTGTTTCAAGTCTGAATGTACTTTGCATCTTTTTCATATAGAGGGATGAATTATTTATGATTCAATGTTTCAATTAGCCTTTTACATTCCATTGCTGGAAATCAATGTAATTTAATACATATGTATCAATTATTTTAAATTACGAATGTATATTATATTTACCAAAGTCAAATGTAGCAACATTTGAGGACACGTCCACTTGCTTGAGTTTAGGGTGAGGTTTAAGAGGTATTGCGGTGATGTACGTTACCTGAAAAATATATTAATAATATAATATCATCATCATCATCGTTTCAGCCTATTGCAGTCCACTGCTGGACATAAGGCTCCCCCAGGGTACGCCACAAGGCGCGATATAATATCAGCCACATTTATTTACTGATCGACTGATTGCTTTTACTCGAGTCCAAGCTATTGGTGTCTGAAGCATGGAGGAGTTACTTTTTAACTTGTTAATGGTTGAAGTGTTAGAAATAATTAAAAGCTTATTGTGTCTGTCCGCCGTGGCTCGCTGCGAATCAATAGGTTAAAAATGGCCAAGTCTCTCTCAAAATGGCGGTTGTAAAGATGTTCAATCTCGTTTCTCAGATATAGGTTATTTAGCACCTAAGGATCGCACGAGTGAGCTCAGCATGGCACTGAACATGCTATTTTTTATTTGGGAAAGAAAATTTATTGCTGTCTTTTCTCAGAATCTTTACTTAGAACGGTAGGGAAACTACGGGTAGGTAGTCATCCATAACCACAGTTCCATCTCCATGATTAAAATCGAACCATTTAAACTATTTTCATAATCTGTTAATATAAAGTAATAACCAACGACCATGCTGTAGGCATATATTTTCTTACGTCTAATACAAAAAGGTGCGTACAGAAAAAAGACAGGAGTCCAGTGACCACCGCTGACCCTACAAAACTATATCATACCCCGAATAAACTTAACATTTTCATAACAAGAGACCTCATCAAGTTATTCAGCGGAACGCATAGGAAATTATTCACAAGTGAAATTATACCTCAGAATGGAAAAGTTCCTCGAACAAGGCTTGAATACGTAATATCTGGAGTCACGGGCCGAGCCGTTTCGTATTCATCTACCATTTGTGGTGCCGTTTTTAGAATTTTGCCATTCCTTGTACTACAAATTGATGGCTTGGAACAGCCTGCGCCTTTAGGTTCGGTCGTTATGTTTTGTTTTGGGTCCCTATGCGTGTTTTCATCTTAAATTCAAGATACACCCAACCTTGAGTTTGAGGTAAAGCTTCTATAAGGACACGTAACACAAAAAAGGTACGGAGGCTAAAGTTGAAATGTTATCCTAACAAATATTATCAATGCGAATGTGAGTTTGTTTGTTACGCTTTCATGCCTTAGCTACTCGACCGATTATCATAATTTCGTAAACAGTTTATGAGGGGTACAGAACCTATTCTGTATCCTATGTCCTTACATAGGATACCTTTCATCCAGAAACAAGTGAGAATGGGCAATGAATTGCCGTAAATTTTAGAGTTCGAAAAAATGGTTCAAGTCATATACAAAGGTCACGTGATACCACGTGACCTAGAGATCAGAGGTCAAAGATCATAGTCATTTCGGGGTATATCGACTATGCTGAGTCGAATGGCGTTGACCGCGAGTCTCTAGCTCTTACGGTTCATGAGTTGTAAATTGTATAACAGACGGACGGACAAAGCTGTTTCTCGAACTCTAAAAACTACTGAAGAATAAAAAATTGACATAACCTACATTTAGGCAAACGAAGCGGTAGGCAAAATGTAGTATTAAATATAAACATCTGTGTATATAAAATTCTTTTTTACATGTGTATGTCACTGAACTTCTTCTTAGCAGCCAGACTGATTATGATGTTTTTTTTTTGTGTGTTTGACTTGGTTTTGTACAATTGGATCCAGTGGCCCAGGTGATGCTGCAATCGAGTTGCAAGCCAACGTTCAGAAGGACAATGTCTGTCGGTTCCGCTATTATTATTGTATACTTTAATGTAATCTGTAATAAGTATCTGTGGCAGATTTAATATACAGCATGTAACAGAAAGGTGTGTTCATATTAAGACTGCGCCGAGCGAAATGTGCCAAAACAGGCGATCACAGTTAAGTGAATAAAATCAACACTTTTTGTATAATACAAATATAAAATATACATTTACCTTAACAATGAATGTGTTTACAATTACTTCATGTAAAAACTTAAAATAATTAATATTTTCGTCTACAAAATTACGTAAATTTGCACAACAAATGCAAAAACGTAAGCTCGTGTTACGTGATTTTTAGATTATAACAGTAGAAATCTATTCTATTTTACAGCTTAAACGAAACATAAATAGTTATATTACAATTTGTCCGACCCAAAAATTTAATTTATTGGTTGACAATAAAGATACAAATTAATCAAAAAAGCACTTCAAATCCTCCATACAATTTTACTATGGCGGCCGCGCGCCGATTTGTATATGCGCCGCACGAGCTCCGCATTATCTGTCTTACGCTCGGCACAGTCTTAAGGCTTTACATTATATTATTATAGCCTTTACAACAGTAAACTGCGATAAATAAATCCGAATACATTATTTTCAATAAAATATAACATTTTATTTTTTATCGACTTATTAATATTAACACATTCTAGTGGATACTACCCCAAACTAACCAGGCGCAATTTTGATAGGTACATACCTAGTTGTTAGTATACATACTTAGTAGTTTGTTTCAATGTTTACAAAATGAAAGTAAAATTTGAATTTGGTATAATATTACAAATATTTGTTTGAGCCGGGCTCAGGGCATATAGCACAGCATTTTTTTTTTTCAGATATATATCATAGCCCTAAAAAAAAGGTGTGGTCTTAACCTTTCTGTTACACGCTGCATATTAGAAGTCTTGGTTACTTCTTCTTAGGTCTAATATTAATACCATCAGTTTGGGATCCAATAATTAATTATTTTCTACAACGAAACTGAGTCTTCTTTGTATCCGAAGTTTAATTGTTTGTAAGGTCTCCGGTGACACAGGAATAATTCCTAGAGCAGGAGTCTTTTAAAAAATAAAATAATTATTAAAAAAATAACTCAAATCCAAGAACTTCATGATAGCTCATAACATTTTCATAAGGGAGCAGATTAAAAATATAACCTAATGTTTATACCTATATTTTATAACAAGCAATCCATACACGCGAAGTGCTTGTAAAATTTCTTGCTTCCTAACTATAATTACCGCGTTTTGTTGTAGTAATCTTTTTGTATTTATATGTATATGTAAATTAATATTTATTAATTAAATATTTTGATATGGGTACTGTATAATACTAATTGCAAAATATTTTATGCTGCAAAATGAAAAGGAAATTTTAATGTAGGCTTTGATAAAATGTATATTTAAACATACTTACATCACAAGCTTCGCTCACAAGCTCGTTTGAATGTTCTTTGTATGTGATTATTGATTAACTCGCACTGGCCTAGCGTTTAGACTGTACCCTAAACCAGGCCAGCGGAGGTCCGTATCCAGAAGTGGGACAGTTTATATGTGGGGTTAATATTATTTATTATAATTCAATTATGTAAGGCAGGTAAGAAGAAGGGCTTTATTTTTTAGTTATACAGTGCATATATTTATAAGAACTAACAAATATAAAGTGTGTCTTATTTATATCGTGACAAAATAATATATTCGTGAGTAGTAGAGCCTCGCTGATTTCAGCATGAATGGGCCGGCTCGACCGGGGAAGGACTACCCTCTCATAGAATATCGACGTGAAATAGCAGTATTCCTACGGTTATGTTTCGTTCGGTGATTGAGAGTGCCGGAGGCCCAATCACCCTCTTTCCCCCTTCCCACTCCTTCTCCTTTCCACTTTCCTAAACCCATTTTTTTCTTCTTCCTTTCCTAAAGGGTCGACAACGCGCGTGTGATGCCTCTGGTGTTGCAGTACGGTGACCACTTCCCATCAGGTGGGCCGTATGCTTGTTTGCCACACTAAGTGTATAAAAAAAAAAGATTGCGTTTATGATTGCGTGTAATTTGTCTTTGGATCGATACCTGGGTTTTAACCTTACTGGGGAAAAAACTTACTACATGGAGTCTGGGAGCTCACCTTTATCTCAACTACGTGGGATCTAAAACCATAACGGAATAATGCTTTAGTTATAATCCGCACTGCAAATAATTACTGCTATTTACAGTAGCAAGTTTATTAGATTGAGTAACAGATATCAAAATATCTTTACAAATTAAATTACGTTAAAATTTTCGTAGTTGATTATCAGAAACATTTATTACATACTTTTGAAACTATTGAACTACTACTGTTAAACCTTACTACTATTTATAAAAAAGTTTTATTTGAATGTATAACATTCGCGTAAACGCAAGACAATATTATCTTCACAAAATTTTACATTCGTAGCGGCTGCTGAGGCTACAAATTTATATACAAGACGCGCTATTGTGTGTGCGCAGCGCGGCAGTTGTCTCCCCACACCCGCTCAGCTAGGTCGCGTAATTATGTAGTTTATTTTTGTACATCTATTATAAGTTTCTGGTACCAGTAAAGAAAGTATATATCAATCTGACCATCATTTCTTCCACCTCACATCATGTATCGCCCCTACATTATAAATGCGATTCAAGTTTGTTTATGTATTACGCTTTTATGTCTTAATTACTCGGCCGATGATCTTGCAATTTCGCATACACGCGCAACAGAATAATACATCCAAAAAAAGTATTGTAATTGTCTAATCTAACCTACATTTATGCGAGCGAAACCGCGGGCAAAATTTAGTCGTATATAAGGACTGTTACGTTATTCGCAAGTAATTTTGCATCAATCCTTTGTGTAATTTTGCTTTAATAATTCTACTTTGATGTCTCAAGTTACTGAGGTACTGAAATATTAATTGGGGCGTATATATAGTGCTGTATTTGTCAAAGTATATAAGTAAGCTCTTTTATGCATATATACAGTTACATCATTACTGAGCAGCGATAGCTCAGTGGGGAGACCAACAGACTGCAATGCAGAGGGTCTTGGGTTCGAACCCACGGCGCGCACCTCTGACT
This sequence comes from Catocala fraxini, assembly GCA_930367265.1. Classification (NCBI taxonomy): domain Eukaryota; kingdom Metazoa; phylum Arthropoda; class Insecta; order Lepidoptera; family Erebidae; genus Catocala; species Catocala fraxini. The sequence goes on along the minus strand of OV884044.1, from coordinate 6,836,568 downwards.
TTCGGAAGTTATATGACTTTTCGAAATTATGTGCGTATTGATTGACAATTATCGCCTGCTCCGTGCCTCGGAGAGCACGTTAAGCCATCGGTCTCGGCTGCCATGAACATCTATGGCAGTCGTTATTGGGAGAGTGTCGACACAAAAGATCCCACTGGGTCGAAGTGTCGCCGGTCTGCACTGACTGGCCCCCACATAAGATACATACATTATTATATATTATCTCAACATGTATAGGTATTTTAAATATAATACTTTTGAGAGATCAAGTCAGATTCTAACTTACTGCCTTCAAAAATGCCTTAAATAGCTTAAAATAAAAAATAATTAGTAATTTTCAATTATTGTAGTATTAAAGTTCAAAATTATGTAATAAAAGTGTTGTAAAATAAACAACGTGTCAAAAGCCGTATAGTTTTATTTCAATTGCTTTCGTGACTTTGTCGTGATATCTGTAGACTGTAAATCCTTAGTGATTATAAACCTCTTAATACGGTTTTTACTTCTCAACATAGTAGTAAAGGTCTCTCAATTATTTGGCTTCAGCTATGTTTCTGCTCAGACAAGGACTCAAACACCTCACGATTGCACGCAAATATGCACAAACACGCTATGGAACTAACGAAGGCTTTATTAAACGGATAGGTACAATAATTTAAATTAAGTATATGAATTTCCTGACAGCGAGACTTATATATCAAACTACTACAGTTTTTTTTATACTTCTGGTTTGGCAAACAAGCATACGGCCCACCTGATAGAAAGTGTTCACCGTAGCCTAAGGACGCATGTAACACCAGAGGCATCAATTACTCGTTGCCGACCCTTTAGGAAAGGAAGTGGGAAGGATAAGGAGTGGTAAGGGGGAAAGAGGGTGTTTGGGCCTCCGGTACTCTCACTCACCGAACGAAACACAACAGTAGGAATACTGCTATTTCATGTCGATATTCTGTGAAAGGGTATTCTTACCCGGTCGAGCCGGTCCATTCATGCTGAAATCAGCGAGGCTCTACCCAATCACTATAATACTAACTATAGTTTAACTACCTCCGTGGTGTAGCGGTAGTGAATGGGACTGCTGTGCATGGGGTCTCGGGTTCGAATCCCAGGTCGGGCCAAAAAAAGTTATTGGGTTTTCTGTTAAGAAATGTCAATAGAAGCCCAGAGTTAGGAACTTGGTGGTGTTAGACACTTCTGTGCCTCGGAAAGCGCGTAAAGCCGTTGGTCCTGCGCCTGATCTCTCTTCGGTCGTGTCGTATTACCATCCCATCGGATCATGAGAGTTTGTGTCAACAGAGAGTGCAATTATAATAATATAATAATAATAATAATATTCTACCACATACACACAACACTACCTAGCCCAAACTAAGCAGAGCTTGTACTATGGGTTCTAGACAATGGATAAACATAGGTACATATATACTTTTTTTTTTAATACATATATATTATACATAGAAACACCCAGACCAAGACAAACATCCATGTTCATGCACACAAATGTTTGACTTGTGCGGAAATCGAACCCGCGACCTCAGGCGTGGCAGTCGGTTACACTAACCACTACGCCATCGACAGGTATGTTTGCGCACACACTTGTGCACTATAATATCTCCTGCGCAGATGGCCAGTCTCCGTTAAACATGCCGCCGTCACCGAAATTTTGTCTGGAGAACATTATTATTATTATTATTTATTTATAACTAGCTTTTACCATCAAATTCGTAGGCGGGTAATTTACAAACCTTAATATTTATAAGTATATTTACGATATATATTTATTGCTTTTTCAGAAGATGTAAAGTAAATATAGCATCGCATTACATTTCGTACGTTAGTTTTGTGTCATGCGCGTTAAACCTTCAAAGAGACTGACATAATAAACATTTTATTTTTGACTATTATATCTTTTAAAGCCCCTCATATTTATTTATCTTAAATATCTTCTATGTACAGACAATTTTATTATATGTATTGATAAGCATAGCAAATTCTACTAATACCTCATATCTCTAAAACTAGTTGACGAATACCGCAAATGGTCTATAACACGTCTTTACTACTGAAGTTAGAAGGCTGTGTAAATATAAATGAAGAACGCCAAGCTGTAAGCGGCTGTACTTGACCAAAACTGAATTTCATATGAGCTCGTACTAGTGATACGGAACTTAATTTGAAACAGAAAATTTTCGGCTTAACTGCTAATTAATTATGCAATCTTATAATATCAATCTTATAGGGGTGAAAGTAACATTGACACAATAGTTTCTGTTATTTACTAAAAGAAAACATGAAATATCATAATAATTTCTAATTAAATACATTTATTTTTAATTTAAGAATATAGCTCATCGGTGTAGCAATTGCCACATAATAATATCTGTTCGTTGTCTTCTGCTTTCCTCTCGATACGGCACGACTCACACGTTTGTCTCAGTTGTTGGATCTTTATCAATCAAATGAAGGAAAAGATGTGAGTCGAAACAGTTTTAGAAGGTAATATCGAAGGAAGTAAAGAAAGACCTAGACATACCTTTGTATGTCTAGGTTGTGCTCATATCTAAATAGGGCGGAGCTTCCAGTGTGCCATTTTTGTTAATTAAATCAGACAAGTGAGAAGATGTAGACATGGACACCAACTTATAATATTACGTCAATGATGAATCAGAATAATCGAAAATAATATAATTAAAATACATAAACTGTCTTACGCCTATATATCAAAGCTTCATATTAACACTTATATTTATGTATCCCACGTAATAGGGATAAGCCTATGGCCGTTTACCTAGTGTACCTATAAAACACGTAGTAAAGCAGCTAGTCACAATAAGATGATTAAATTGAAGAAAAGTTTTACACTTGAACCACGACTTTAAATTCAATTTTATAGAGCTCTTTGTTTATTTCCGTGAACATTTTAGAAGCCATCAAAAACAGATCAGGTCCTCGGATCTGAAACGATTTATAACGACAGGCACCAAGTTTAGAATAAACTAGTACCAGCTGAAAGTCATAAAAAGAAGCATAAACGCTATTTGACGTAGCTGAAGTTTCCTGATACTATAGCAGTGTATGGCTCATAGTTATTTTGCTAACAGCCTTATAATCTCAGCTGATATTATAATAATAATAATAATATTCTACCACATACACACAACACCATCTAGCCCAAACTAAGCAGAACTTGTACTATAGGTTCTAGACAATAGATAAACATACATATATACTTTTTATTTTTTTAATACATACATATTATACATAGAAACACCCAGACCAAGACAAACATCCATGTTCATGCACACAAATGTTTGACTTTTGCGGGAATCGAACCTGCGACCTCAGGCGTGGCAGTCGGTTACACTAACCACTACGCCATCGAGGCCGACAATATATAAATACGAATGTGTGTTTATTTGTTTCGCTTGCACGCCTTAACTGCTGGACCTATCATCATGAAATTTGGCATACACTTTCAACTAGAAATACGTATTGTTCAAAACCTGATGCACACATAATTATGATCTTTGATATCTTTGCAATAGAAACAATGAACATTGCGCTATATTATATTTTTGTTAGTTTTGTTCTACCACTAAACGATTTTGTTATGATATTCTTTTGTTAAGATGTTTGTTACCCAATCGCAGTAATGTAAAATCGATATAAACAGTTAAACCGATTTAAATGAAATAGGTATGTCACATGGGCAGACCATATCCTGTCGAATAATAATAAATAATAAATAATCGATACATTAGCTACATTTTAACGCGTTGCCGTGGGATACACTTGGTCAAAGGAAAATTATTACTAGTTCTATATATTTTACTTGACAAGAAACTCGAAGCGGAACATTGCAAGTTATTGTACGTCGGTACTCCACGTAGTGGTTGTCCATCATCAAAGGAGTTCGGTATTGACAAACTTAGCCTATTGCAATAGTCGGGGTGGACACCTGAGGATGTGTGGTAAGTTACTATTTTCGTAATTATTACAGCGTTTTGAGTATTACATGGCGCTAAGTAAGAATAGTATTGACAATTACCTACGTGATATACAAAACGCAAACTCTGTTTTATATTACTATAATGCTGGAAGTATTTTCATAATGAAATAATTCCTATGTCGTTACAAACATTCAAACAACGGACACAAATATCACCCAGACTCGGAACAACCGTTTGTGGATCACACAAATTTTCCCGTGTGGGATTCGAGCACACAACACTCAGCGCAGTGGCAGTGGCGAGGTGAGCACTTAAACCACTACGCCATCTGTGCAGTCAAAACTGAAAAACATTGAGTTTTTGTGTCCGTTGTTTCAATGTTTGTAAAGGCCACATCCAATACAGGAATTATTACAAACGCGTGGGGTACATCTTTAAAAAAATTGTCGCTCATTAAAGTTAAATACAAACCAGAGCTATTAATTTTCGTTGGCGTAATATTCATTGGTAAGATGTTGATATTCTTATTATACCTACTAACAGCACTGTCACATAGCGTTTATGATAAGTAAGCGACGTTAGGTTAACATATCATTTACAAAAGACAACATCTTTATGTCAAGGAAGGTCATTGCCATTATCGCCACCGTCGATAAGCCGACTAAATATTAATTAGATAACATTATTTGCTCAATAATATTCTTCTCATCTTGTTCTAAGCAACAGTTCTTTAAAATAACTCCTTATAATACAGGCTTAAATATGCAGTTGCCGCTTTGTATGAAGAAAATCGGTAGTGATTTTCATACTATTTTATCAATATTTTTTTTAATGGTTAATTCGATTTTTATGTTTTTGTTTTTAAGGCTGCTAGGTCTCATAAATAAAAACTTAGAAAGAAGAAAATAGCCATAGTTGGTTTGTCTTATATTAACAAAATCTTACACCATCATGTATTTATGGCGAATTAAAATAACGAATTCGAGCATACACTAAGCGAGATAACTTTCATCATCATCTCAGCCGAAAGACGTCCACTGCTGGACATAGGCCTCCCCCAAGGTTTTCCACACAGACTGGTCTTGGGCCACCCGCATCCAACCGCTTCCCGCGACCCTTACCAGGTCGTCCGTCGAGATAACTTTAAATACACATAATATAAAAATTATTCATATTTATAAATTACTAGATATTGCCCACGTTTATGAAACTTATGGCAATAAATTTCTATTCCAATATTTCATTTATTTTATTTGTCGCCCTCAATGGCGTAGTGGTTAGTGTAACCGACTGCTACGCCTGAGGTCACGGGTTCGATTCACGCATAAGTCAAACATTCGTGTGCACGAACATGGACGTTTGTATTTACAAAAAAAAAAATATATGTATGTTTATCCATTATCTAGTACCCATAGTACAAGTTCTGCTTAGTTTGGGCTAGATGGTGTTGTGTGTATGTGATAGAATATTATTATTATTATTCTCAGTCACAGTACCTTTTTTTGGGACAAAAGGTACCCCATGTCCTTTTCATTTATTTATATAAATTTCATAATGATTGGTCGAGTAGTAAAGGCGTGAAAACGTAATAAACTCACAATCGCATTTATAATATTAGTTAAGAAATAAGATTCTTACCATCTCGTTTTAAGCAACACCGTTTGAAAATAGCCCCTCATATTTTCAGCGCATATCTCCCAAGGTTTATCAACGCATACAAATTATATTTAGGTCAGATGAAGCAGACATGTGTTCGTACCGCGCTTGTGCTACTGATGCCTGTTAATTGAAATAATTACTGATCTGATGACATTTTTATATGAAGTTTTGTTTATAGAAATAAACTTCCTATTATATGCTACTAGACCTCGCCAGTTATATCCTAATCATAACTAATATTATAAATGTAAATGTAAATTTCTTTGTTTCGCTTTTACGCTTGAACTACTCGGCCTACTATGATAAAATTACGCATACCCGTTGTCAGGAGAGCAGAATAGAACATAGAGTACCTTATATGCAGAAAATGTTCTGTTACTTATCTAAATTAACCTAACATACCTACCAACATATACGCGAGCGATGCCGCGGGCAAAACATTTCTTAACATATCATAGCTTTTGGTTCGACCAATACACACAAAATTAAAATAAAATACTTTAATCAATTGCTGGAATGGCACACGTAATTGAAAAACAATTGAGTCTGGCTGCCGGCCGATTGCTGCAGCTCAAGACGTTAAAACCGAAACATTTAAGTATTTGCATTCATAATTATTAACTAACTAAATTTTGCCCGCGGCTTCGCTCGCATAAATGTAAGTTGTCGCGAACAGTACTTTTTCCAGATGAAAGGTACCCTATATCCTTTTATGTGCCTCTGAAAACGTGTATGCGAAATTTCATGATGATTGATTTAGTACTTTAGGCGTGAAAGCGTAACATACAAACAAATTAACATTAAAAAAAATAACATACAAAAAAATATTTTAATACAACCTGATCAGTATCATCCCCCATTGTGCATTATCATACCATTCCCATCTCAGATTAACGTAATGGCACGGAAATTAGTACAAAGATATAATTATCGCAAAGCCAACTATGAAGACATTAATCGTGATCTATCAGAAATAAACTGGACGTATGAATTGCATAATCTTACTGCGGAAGAATCGGTACATAGGTTTTATGATATATTATATAAGGTTATCAAATCACTAGTTCCTCTAACTCGAATTAAATCATCTAAATATCCGGTATGGTTTTCAATAGGATTAATACATATTTTTAAAAATAAAGCAAGAGCTTGGAATAAATGGAAAACGTATCAGAACATAAGTGATTATGAACAATTTGCACTATATAGGACTAGATTTAAAAATGAATGTAAAATTAGCTATAAAAAATACATACAGTCTGTTGAAACTAGCCTGAAGGATAATATCAAGTGTTTTTGGACTTTTATCGCAAACCGTAAATCTGTGTCAACTGTGCCGGCCGCTATGCACTATAAAAATTGCTCCACAAATTTGCCAGATGACATTTGTAATCTTTTTTCGAATTTCTTTTACTCTGTTTACGAGCCATCTTCCTTAACTCTCACTCAATATAATAACGAACATTCTTACTATACTCAGAATTGCTCTTTGATTAATAATATCGAGTTTAGTGTCCACGATGTACTCCACATCCTAAAAACTGTTGACTGCAGTAAAGGGTCGGGGCCTGACGGTATTCCTGCTTATTTTCTTAGATACACTGCAAATACTCTATCGATACCATTGAATATTATTTTTAACTTGTGTATTCGGGAAGGAACTTTTCCTGAGATCTGGAAGCATGCCAACATCACACCAGTTCATAAAAACGGATCTAAACATGATGTAGAGAATTACCGTCCTATATCGATACTGTCAGCCCTGTCAAAGGTCTTTGAACGACTCGTACACGATAAATTATATCCTGCATTGCACAACAACATACTACAACAGCAGCATGGATTTGTCAAAGGGAGATCTACCACAACTAATTTAATTGGATACGTTGATTACCTATTTAACAGTATAGACTCTCGCGTACAGGTAGATTCAGTCTATACCGATTTCATGAAGGCATTTGACAAGGTAGACCATAAGCTGTTATTAGACAAAATTGCCTACAACGGCATACGTGGTAACCTGCTGCGCTGGTTTTCGTCTTATGTTTATAACAGAACTCAAAAGGTTGTTATAAATGGTTTTAAATCGGAAGCTATAACTGTCACATCAGGAGTGCCACAAGGATCTATCCTTGGACCTCTCCTGTTTCTAATATTTATTAATGATATACACACTTGTTTCCAAAACTCAAAATTTTTACTATACGCAGATGACCTGAAAATATTTAGACCAATTAAAACTCTTCTGGACTGTAACTTGCTTCAAGAAGACTTAAATCGCCTAACAGAATACTGTGCTAGAAATAAACTGAAGCTGAGCATATCTAAATGTTACTGTATCAGTTTCACTAAAAATAAAAACGTCTTTCAATACTCATACACATTGAATAATGTAACATTGGCAAGGTCATGCTTGATTCGTGACCTGGGAATTCTACTAGATGATAAATTACACTTAGATGAACATATAAATAAAATAGTTAGTAATTCTTATCGAATGTATGGTTTTGTTATGAGAGCGACTACCGAATTTAAACACCCATCAACATTTGTACGTCTCTATCGTTCTTTAATCAGATGTCAACTGGAATATGCAGTTCCAGTGTGGAATCCCTACTATAATAAATACACGCATTTTATAGAAAGTGTGCAGCGTAAGTTTTTAAGATCAATGCACTATCGCTGCTGTAGAAATTATTCAATGTCTTATAATGATTTACTTACTAAATATAACCTCCTATCTTTGATGTCAAGACGTACTTTTCTCGAAACAATGTTTTTATATAAATTATGTAACCACTCTTATGATTGTTTGGATATTTGTAACAAGCTAAGCTATATAATACCTAGAACTGTACAGGGACGAGAGGTTCGAGGGCGTCCACTGTTTGCTGTCACTAAAGCTCGAACAAATGCTGGAATGAGAGCCCCACTTCGTCGCATGACAAATAACTTTAATAAGAAATTCAGTAGTCTGGACATATTTTTCTTATCTGTTGGCAAATTTAAAACCCTACTCTGCACCCTATGTGCTAATCTGTTTGATTAAGTATTAAGTATTATCTATCTCCATATCTACCTCATACCTATGTAACTACTCAAAATATATATGTATTACTTTTGTAAGTGTGGCTGTGGACGTATATGATGTTATTATTATTATTTCTTTATCTTTTCTTTTCTTTTTATTTGTAAAACTAAATTAACTGTCTTTGTCTTCTGTTTATATGTGGAGAATGTAGTTGGTAACATATTTATTACATCTATAGTTATATTTATTTTGTAAAACACAATATTATGTTACTGTTTATTTTCCCAAATAAATAAAATAAAAATAAAAAAAATAAAATAAACTCACATTCGTATTTATAATATTAAGTTGGGAAGTTAGGATTGAGTCGCAGCTGCACACGTGCAGCTGAGCGTAATAGATTTTAAATTAAATTTGGCATTCGAACAATTGATAAGATAACAGGACTACATAAAAACAAATAAGGTAGCTTAATTAAGATTTGTTTTGTTGTGTATCTGCCTACTTTGCCCAATTGACTAAAGAAAATTATTAATTAAAAATATCACTTACTTCATGACCAGCATTTAACAAATGTCGCACATAACCATCTCCCAGGATCGCATGGCTCTTACCCGGGTACGGAAATACAACCAGTATATTATACGCACAAACATTGTTCACGACTATCACTGATAGAAATAATAAAATTAATTTATGCATGTTATCATAACATCTAAACAGTTCGCCGGGCAATGAATGACTGTTAGTGGCGAACGAGCGACAGACGCGAGACTAGAATGTTGATGACTGATCATGCACGGCTCGAGTGATAAATTTGATTCCGGCCTACATGATTATTATTTGTACACACAGTTGTAGGTTTGTTAAAAAAATGCTTTTATCGTTACCTACTTTACTTTAATGTGTATAAGATTTATTTAATTTTCATGTTATCTATAACTATACACTATACATAAAAAGTGTACAATTATTGTTTTCAAAGAATAATAAATTGTGGTTAAAAAAACAACATAACATAAAATATGCAGCATTGTCATAATTGTGTGATAATACTATCATACACAATTATGACAATGCTGCATCTTATTTGTTTCTGCGTATAATGCTGCATCTTGCCTCAACTTATAGCAATTCAAAATCTTACAAATGTTTATCTACTTTTGTCTCTGACTAAATGGCATATATTTATTTTGAAGATTTCTAGCAATATGAATTACATCTGCACCTTGAACCGACGGGAGTGTATGAGGAATGTGATGAAAGTGAATGAAGCCAGAGAAGTGTGTCAGGATCGTAGCAAATGGAAATCCGTAGCCTCTGCCTACCCCTCTGGGAAACAGGCGTGAATCTATGTAAGTATTTATGTTCGAATTACATATTAGTAATGTTATTATTAAACTGTCCAGCTAAGCGTATATTATAAACGTACTATGAACGCACGTCGGTAGTGCAAAGAGTGGGATTCTATTCCACAGTCTGCTTCTCTCCCGCAAGTTCAATGCCTTATCCATTTAGCTATCATTGCCAAATAATTTGCATTTTATTTCTCATTTGTCATTCGTTCATGAGATCCCGGTTTTGAATACAGGCATGAACAAAGTGCTTAAACTTATTTTAAAAAGTAGTAGGTTCTGTATTATTTTATAAGGTTTATCAACAACAATGAACGCAACTATTCAAAATACAAAATGTATTTGGAAAGTATTTTTGTTATTGCGTTTATGCTATTGTTATTGTGTTATTATATTACGCTTGTTCAAATTAATTTTATTAAATATTTTACTTGTTCAGTTAATATTTTGCTAGAAATCTGTACAATTTACACAAGGTTCATTCGAAATAATTGCTTAAGCTAAATATTTAACGATCTGTTTTATGTAATAATTATTAAGTTATTTTATAAATTTCTCAGTAACAGTTTTGAGTCTGGCAGTATGTCTGGTAGTCAGCTATAGACTCGCCGCGTATTACGTGAATCTGTAAAATGTAAGTATTTTAGGTCTTTGGTCGTTTTGCACCATGAAGCGATTCCCCTTCGACCGTCAAGGAAACCAGGGTTTCGTAACATTTGAACCGCAGTGCGAATCGCCCAAGTACTGTTCCTGAATGGATTTTTGCACCGCAGTGGTTGTAGCGGTGCGAATGGTCCAAGGTATCTTTTGGAATGGGTTGATTCGGACCACGTGACAAAACGACCTAATGCTCTTTTCGTAGGTCCGATTTGAAGGCATATAAAAAAAATTTGGATTTCAATTATTTATTCGTATAGGCAAGTAAAAAAGATATAAGTTAAAAAATGCGTAAAAACATTGTGGCGACACATTGTTATATTTGCTAAGTGAGCTTATTCTATATATAATACGTAATATTGTATTTCAAAGAAGAAATACAATTAAAACGTGGCATATTTTTAGTCAGCTAATCAATATGTTTACTTAGTAAAAATCTAAATAATTTTACAGTGCAATAGCACGATAAGTTTACGTAGTAGGCTTATGACTTATGTAATTTATAAATTATTTTGATTGTTCTGTTATTTTGTGCCTGGTTGTACTATAAGGGATCTGTAATAAAATTACACAATATCTTCTCTGTCCGAATTCGTCCTTCCAAAAAGAGAACTGCGGTCCGAATCGATCCATTACAAAAAGTTCTTGGGCGATGCGCACCGCGGTGCGAAAGGACCCATTCAAAAAGCCCTCTTGGGCAATTCACACCGCGGTTCGAACCACCTGTGGTGCGAAACGACTAAAGAGACCTGGCTACTCCTTTGAGATATACTAAGATGTCCTGCGTGATCAAAGAACGTTACACTTTACGCCATAGCTTGCTTGCGAAACGCGACGTAAGAATCACAGATATAGCGGCAAAGTGTTGAAGCACATGTAAATCATTGAAATAGAGCTGAAAATCGTATACAAGAAGTATAATCTAGTCCAATGGACAGTAGCGTGCATTTCATTCTCCTCGCGACTGCGTGAGCGTAATCGCATACCCGCGTGTGGCAGCGGTGACTGGCATATACCGACAGAGACCCTCCGCGTATCATTCAGACACCGTGTGGCAGGACTGAAGAGTCCAGAGAGCACACAAAAAAATTAAACTTAACATTGAACTTGTTTGAGCATGCCTGAGAATATTGTCACTGAATCTGAGTGAACCCTAACGCGTATGTTATTTATTAAATAATGTGTCGAGTCGTGTCGCGTTCGTTGCTTACGCATGACACCCGTGACATGAGTCTGAGTGTATATTTTTGTAATATATCACAAAACGGCGTCAGTCTTTAAATTACAATCTAAATATACTAAGATAGGTATAATTATTAATACATTTTTATAATAATATCACTTTAGTTTTATTACAATATCAAAGCAATTTTGCTTCTCAATTTTATGCTGACTATTCTTTATTAATAAAGGTTTAAAAGTTTTCATCATAAAATAAAAATGGTAGCATCGCGAGGGCTTGCTATATTGCAGATGCTTACATAAGTAATGTTATAATATAATGTACATTATGCAATGTTCGTGGAATAATGTTATGCATTCATTACTGAGCGACGATAAGGCTTAATATGAGTTTGAATATATGAAACTATAAAACGAATTTCTTTCAAGTAGGTTGCTGTAAACAAAATTATTTAATATTAAATCTAGCAAAGAAGACTCATGCAAAACGAATTATTTTAACCTAAGAAAATGAGACTGTATTTGTGGAAAGGCTAAACGACTGCTGTGTATGAGGTCTCTTAAAGTGTTATTAGATTTTCCGTGAAGAAATTTTCTGTAGCAACACGAAGTCTGGCATTGTGCCCGGCAACTGGCAATAGACACACACCCTCTATTACGTGAAATGAATGTGTATTACACCTACGATATTACGCCTACCTCTTCGATGATATAGGTATGAGACTATGTATTTATCTAAATCTACATAGATTGAATTTATGCGAAATTCATGCGAAACAAATTTCTTTTAACCTATGAAAATGTGTTAGTCTGTGTTTTTTTATAAAGACATCTTTCACACTGTATATTTCCCGTGGGACTTTACGAACATTCAAACAACGGACAGAAAGAAGACCCAAACTCGGAACAACCACTTGTAGACCACACAAATTATTGTTGCGTGTGGGAATCGAATCCACGATACTCGGCGCTGTGGCAATGGCGAAGCGACCACTTAAACCACTTCACCCTTCACTTAACTAAAATCTTCTCTTAGCCTTTATTATTCCCAAGTCACTTGGGGTCGGCTTTTCTAGTCTAACCGCTTTTGTCTGGATATCAGTTTTTACACGGAGCGGCTGCCACTTGACCTCCGCAACACGAAGGCTAACGATACCCTAAGGCTAGACCAGTGTCAGGATATTATAGTGTACTGACATCCCAATAACGACTGCCATAGATGTTCATGGCAGCCGGGACCGACGGCTTAACGTGCTCTCCGGGGCACGGAGCAAGCGATAATTGTCAATCAATACGCACATAATTTCGAAAAGTCATATAACTTCCGAAGGTCAGAGGTGCGCGACGTGGATTCGAACCCGAGACCCTCTGCATTGCGGTCTGTTGGTCTCCCCACTAAGCTATCGCTAAGCTGAGCTAAGCGTCACTTAACTAAAATAATAATATAATATCATAATATCATAGTTTACGAAATGTACTCGCTTATGGACAAAATCTATGTGGAAACACGGAATTTGTACCTATATGCTTACTATTTTGTAATTGCGCGCACGCACATTCACACACATATGAGAACGAGATGGGTGTAAAAACCCAGGATTCAACCTCTTCGTCTTAAATGTAAAAGCATTTAAAATACATATGTCCTTGTGATCCCTATATATCGGGGGTCTTTTGACCCACAGGGCCCATATTCAAACTTGACCAAGGTATGACCCCAAGGTGTCTGCACACTAAGTTACAAGTCAATGTTTTGCCATTTAAAATACATGTGACCTTGTGACCCCTATATCTCGGAAGTATTTTGACCTACAGAGCCCATACTCAAACTCAACCGAGGTATGACCCCAAGGTGTCTGCACACTAAGTTACAAGTCAATCGGTGTAGGGGTTCCGGAGTTATTCCTGGCACTAACACTAAACTGTCACTAACAGACAGACACATACCCACATAGTGTTTTCATTAACCTCTTCGAAGAAGACTCAGAGATTAATAATTATGTATATAATATCAGTATGTTGTAAGGAGTCTAGTTCCCATATCGCAAGATTAATTTTACTATAGGTGCCAGTGCTTACAATTGCTGTTACAAAAAAAAAGTATATATGTATGTTTATCCATTGATTAATACCCATAGTACAAGCTTTGCTCAGTTGGGGCTAGATGATGTTGTGTGTATGTGATAGAATATTATTTTTAAATGATTTATTTAAAATTTAATAAATTGTAAGCCAGAATTTTCAAAAATGAATCTATGCAATTTGGGCAAGAGCATTTTCTGCATAGCACCCAAAATATACAATAAAGTACCAAATAAATTCAAGCACCTTTATGTTAATATTTTTCTCTGTTTTAATAATCATTTACCAGGATCTAATTTAATTTGACATGTTCTTAATTATTGACTTCTTATCTTTTACTATTCTATTATTGGAAATGACATATTAATTTCATTATTTTTATAATTATTGTACGGATTTGAACTAATCTATTTATAATATATCTTACTTCATTGTTAAGAGACACTTAATTGACATGTTAATTATTGTATTAGATCCAGCATAATTTTAAAATTCTTATTAATTACAAAGCACATACATTTGCATGTCTGACCAGAGAGAGCATGTTGAGACAAAAAAATATCTGTAACACCTGATTGTACACATGTTTTTTTTTTTTTTTTTTTTTTTACGTGGGGGAATGCATGACGCATACCCCTCCGCGGGGGCGGGCGGAGGGGTTATGTCGGACTCGCCGGGGTAAAATAAGATGTTAAGATGATAAAGTACCTCCCGGAATACCGACTAAACCTACCACGGTGTTCCTCGATAAAACCACTATCGACGGGGCCGCGCGAATCACTTTCGCATGCGGTCGCGACCCCGCCGAGGTTTCGGCCCGCCGTATGAAACGGCAGGCCACTACACGAAAGACCTACCACCACTCCCTACTGTCCCCCCTATAGGGGAGACGGACTCAACACAGAGGCGCGCGTGGGAACACGCACGCCGCCTCTCGGACCTGGTGCTGAACGGATGGCGGGCAGGCCGTACACATGTTGAGTCAAATAAATTTATCTTTATCTAGCTATTTTGCAACATATGACTGTGCTACCAAAATTTAATGGTTTTCCAAATATATAATATATAATACCTATTATTTATTTTATAAATAATTCTACGAGCCTACTAGTAAAGCATCCATGTGTAAGTAATAAACATTTTAAACGTAAGAGAATCATGTTTTTCACCTTCAAGTTATCTGCTTTCTAAGTAATAATTTTATTACTGTTAGTTGAAAGTAGCTTTTACATCAAGTAGCTCTTCAAACAAGCAAAAATAACAACTCCACATTTATTTAGTTGGTAAACTTAGAAACACTATCTAAATCTATCTATATATTTGTTTCGATAACATTAAGTTTATTTATAAACTGGTTTTATTTCTGTTATTAAATTGTATTTGTGGAGTATATAGTATGTAAATATTTTACGAATTTGCTTTACATTTAACGTAAACAGATAAACATCTGTCGCTTCGTTAGCACATTTCAATAGCTCTGTTTTAGGCTCTACGTATAAGAGGGTTAGTTTTTCTTCAGGCCACACTTCCAAACTCCGTGCTGCTATATTTAACAGCAAAATTAAAAAGGTGCAAATAACTTCTAATCACCTTTGATTTGCCGTTTGTTCTGATTGCGAGGAAAAATATTGTAAGGAAACCCGGCAAAGAGTTTAGGTTTTTAACTATGAAATTGCCGTTTATGTCCTGCATCTAATGACGTGGTTTCTGTACATAGTGCAATGGTTACTTATTATCAATAGCATTGATTATTATATATTGTTCCAATTCGCCATACTTACATGTTGGTTGATGTTTTTGGTAGCATGAAAAAAGTATAGAATTCGACTTAGCCATAAAAAAAATTGGTGAAACAGTTCATACAACTTCATATTTAAGTCCCTATTACATAATGTTCTTGCAGATGTATGGAGGCAGCATTATATTTATCATTCAAACAAAAATAACATTAATGTTCTAAAAGAAAAACGCAGGTAAAATCTAAGCAATGCATACTAGCAATACCAGTCACAGCACGTTCTTAAAACAGTATACATAAAATTCGCTGCACCAAATTTTCAAGACACGAACAAAATTTCCCTCGTTATAACCCTGGCGACGTGATTAGTACCTTAAAAAGATGCGCATGTTGCTCAATGCTAAGCATTTACAATTTGGCCGCTTTATATCTCGGCTCACGTACACAGAGTTGTGAGAAAATTAGCGAAAAGGTAATAAAGTCATAAGTCTGGTAAAGTTACAACATCATTATTTTAAGTAAGATTTTCAAGTTAATTTCATCAAAGTGCTTGAAACAAGTATTTGATGTGATGAGATGATTACTGCTAGGGTTCCGTTTGTTGTATGTTAAGTATAATCAAAATGAGGCGTGTTAAAAGTCATCTGCTTTCTTGCTGGCAACCATAACAAATTATGTATTTCTTGCTATGAGAAATTGTTGCAGCGATTTTCTTCTATTACTAAGTATTAGGAATAGAAGAAAATCGCTATATCGAAAATTGCTAGTAGATATTATACAATTAATATGTGGCTACATCCAAGAGTTTTAAGTACTACAATTTAAAAGTTCCTTATGTCATTGATTAAATTTTCTGCTCAGATGGCGTCTAAGCTCTAGCTTTGAGTGGTCGCCTTGCCGTTGCCACTACGTTTAGTGTTGTGGGCCCCATCCCCACACAGAACAAAAATGTGTGTGATCCACAAATAGTCGTTCCAAGTTGGGGCGTTATTTGAGTTTGTGGTTTGAATATTTGTAAAGAATGTGACACGGAATTTATACCTAGTGCAGAAGGGGTCCTTTTTTAAAATAAGCGCATCTATTTTTAATTGGCTTCGTGGACAGCGCAGTGCTTTAAAAGTGGTCATTTCGCCCTACCAGTGCATCGAATGATGTGATTTCGATCCCCACACGATAAAAGATTATTTGGCATCTCTCGCTCTGTATTGCGGGGAACTTTAAAGATATTAAAATAACAAAAGTAAAGAGCACCCAGACTTCTCACATTTACTTAATAATCACACAATTTTTTGTAGCTTGATGGAATTGAATACCCTACTACGACATTTCTTAAGCCACACACCAATACTTGTTGTTCCTTACGTCTATTGCGAAATAACTCCTTTATTATAGCAGCACGCTACGCATATACATAGGATGTTACTTATAATGCTGCACGCGTTTATAAGCCACAATACCCGCTTATCGAATGGGTGCATAAATCCTGTTTACCATCGTAGAGATACAAATATTTACAGTAAATTCGTGCATCTCTTAAGCAACAATTGTGAGAGACAGAGGTAAAAAAGACGGAATCACTTGATACATTTTATATTCGACTAGCTTTTTAACTGCCACGTATAATGTCACGTCTATGTACCCAAACAGATAGGTCGAGATGTACATTTACATTTCGCCAACATGGTTCATTAGGTCTCACGTAAGGGCGAGCCTATTGCCGTGTATCGGACACAATGCTAGACTAAGACGTACTGCTACTGAGAATGAAATTTGACTAAAAACTCCCCAGTAATTGGAACTAGAAAGAGCATAGATCTTATGCACAGCAGTTCTAACCACTATCGCTGATATTCTCATAATGAGATTATCAGTGACCAAAGGATAGCATATTATAGCAGGCAACCGAAAAATATAATCGACAACTTTATGGACTGAAGATAATTACTTTGTCTTTGTTTAAAATATTGAACAGATTTAGATCAATTTCAACAGTTTAATAATTTGAAATTTACCTTTATTTGATTTACTTCTATTATAATCTTCGAATAAGAAGATAATTAGATGTAGACTAGCTGTCCCAACAGAAGTTGTCATGAACAAAAGAAAAAATAACAAATCTAAACCATTCTCGAATCCACTTGAAAAAATACACCCACAAAAAAAATTATCAAAATCTGTCCCGCCGTTTAGGAGTTTAATTACAAACACACGCATAGAAGATTTATATATATATATAAAGATATTGTAATCCACATACATTTACCCAAGTCTAGCCGCGAGCGAACTATATTTAACGCAACCATGGTTGGAAAATATACATTTTTCAATGATAAAACTCTCAATTTCAACTGAAATAAAAAACAGAACGCCAATTAATTAAAGTACAGAATTTGCCGCGGGGCAAGTTTTCTGCTCGCGGTTACAACTTTGTTTCTCCATGTAATGAATGCTACCATGCTACTTGTTTCTCCCCATGTAAAGTAGGGTAACCATGCTGAGTGCTTAAGTTGACTTCGTTTAAATACCCGATGGTTGTTGGAGTAACATAGAAGTAAGATAAATAATGTAGATGCAAGGTTTTAAGATTTTGATTTTGAAGGTTCCATCTAGGAAAATAACGCTGACTAAAATCATTTT
Source organism: Catocala fraxini (assembly GCA_930367265.1). NCBI lineage: Eukaryota > Metazoa > Arthropoda > Insecta > Lepidoptera > Erebidae > Catocala > Catocala fraxini. The sequence goes on along the minus strand of OV884044.1, from coordinate 6,818,277 downwards.
AGTTAACTTGATCAACTTTTACTCTATTTCGTAAAATAAGAGCCCAATTTAAAAATAAAATTGTCATTTTTTAATATGTACATAAAAAAAATTAAAATGATATATTCTTCTTCTTCTTTGCTTATCGTTGGCAAACACTTTTAAATTACATATTTGCCGCCCAGAAAGCAGCTACGCAGGCTGCATTGTCAGAGGCAGCCATCAGATTCTCCTGCGTGCAAGTTGTCGGATGGACTCTAGATGTATTGAGCAGTGATGGCCTAGTGGGAGACCGTTGGACTGCCACGCAGAGGTCTCGAGTACGATCCCAAGACGCGCATATCTGACTTTTCGAAGTTATATGGGTATTGAATAATTAATTATCGCTCGCTTTAACGGCGAAAGATAGCATCGCGAGGAAACCTGCATATGAGAATTTTCCATAATGTTCTTGAAGATATGTAAAGTCTGCCAAGCTGCACTGGGCCAGCGTGGTGGACTATGGCCTGACGCTTCGTACAATGTAAAGAGGCCCGTGTCCAGCAGTGGGACAGTTTAATACAGGGCTGATATTACTATAGATGTATTACCCTCATTTGCCAGCTATGGTTTTAGGCACCACGTAATATAAAGCAAGCTTATTGCAGCCTAGCGAGAAATGAACTGATTTTTTTTTGAAAATAAACCGAAGAACAGTCTGCCCAACTTGAATCGAACCCAAGACCTTGCGCACAGCAGTCGCATTAGCTACTGCTGCGTCTTCTTTGTAGGTTTATATGTAAATTGTTTGTATAGTGCACAGCTGACTGATTGATATCACCTACGTTAGTAAGTTACATAACTCAGTTATTCCAAGGACATCTCAAATTACAATGGAGAATCAATATTTTGTATGCTGCAAATGTTATATAGTTCTTAGAACCTTTAACGAAAAATAATAAAATTTACACCATTTGTTAGCCAACATATATACCTAGAAGATCGTTTATCTTCTGAAAGGTCTATAAATCCTTTTAACGTATGGTTGTACGTTCACATCGATTTCATCCAATAGATGTTTCATCAAGATCACGGATTAAATGGCACGAATGGGCTAGTAACTGTCAAATAGAGCCCTTCTCAGCTGCAATATTTTTTGTTTTACTACCAGTATGTAACACTGTGCAAGAGGATTGTGACTGAACATTGTGCCAACGAAAAGATGTATTGTGGTCAAAATTTGGCTTTGTTTTTAAACAAAACAAAGGATGCCAAATCCAATGACGTTTTTATGTTGTCAACGAATAATATTAACAGATTACCAGATATTGTTGCACTATAAAGAGTAGACTAGCTCTTGCCTGCGACTTCGTACACCTGAAATTTTATTTCCTTTTTAAGAAGCTGGTCTTTATAATACATAGATGGATACATTAATTGATAATACCGATAGATAAATTAATTGATTAATTATTGGTTATGCATAACCTATTAAAATAAGTACCAGATTTTAAGCCAGGGCAGACTAAGACCTTCAACCATACAACTGTGAAAACCGCATTCAATTTCGTGCTGTAGGTTTTGCGTAATGTGCGTACAAACATTAAAAAATTATATACCTATATGTATATTCTGTAGCTCTTATTAGGTCCCTTACAATATTTTTCTTAAATATTTCCTATGTGTATATGTTACGGCTAATAGCCGAAGTACGGCTACACCTAGTTTTAGCCGGCTACAACTCAAAAGTAACCTAACATAACCTAACCGCATGTGGCCGGCTGCACCTAGTTGTAGCCGGCTAAAACTAGGTGTAGCCGCACTTCGGCTATTAGCCGTAACATATACAACTGTCGATTAGTTACAATTTTATTATATGTATAAATAATATAACTCAAATGTTGTTCGAATAGCTTTTACGGCATAATCTGCATTGACACATTTGTTCAGCGATTGTGAGACGAAGATGATAATTTTGCCCTTCTAATCTTGTAAGATGCACATTATTGAGAAATATTTTTTATTTATCTATTCTGTTCATTATCTCGCCTTTTTCCACCAACAGTTCAATCTTAAGCTTTGGTCTGCCAGTCGTCCAAAAATCTCCCAAGATCATCGTGCCAGCGATTTTTGGCCTAACCCGATGACGGTGTAATTCTGGTGTCCACCCCTCGAAAATAATATAAATGTATTTTTTTATTTAATTTGTCCAGTGACATACGGACGCCGGCGCTCAAACACGATACTCTTACACTACGTCTGGTTATGATAAAGCCGACAGGATAACATGGACATGTCAACTTTACAAAAATTTTGACCAGTGATATTGAAGACAGGTCTGTGTTGAAACACAGAACTGTCTTCAATATCACTGGTGCTGAAGCGAGTCTTACAAATATTGAAGAACTGCATATAAAGTAGGACCAGATTTGGTATAACTTGTGGTCAAAAATTTATTTAGCTGTCGTCACCACTGTAAAACCACCAATGTAAAGTGCATTGAATCCGGGAAATAACCATTTACACTACAATGTCATCCATTAGTATGTTTTTATGCTGACTTTCAAGCTAAATTTGTGGCAAAAAGTACTGTTCCAAAAACATTTGAATAAAGTATAATGATGCTTTATTTTAATGTATGCAGCTCTCACATTTCGTGCACACGTTTCATATTTATCTTACAATTCTCGTTTAGCGTTTTAGCCCGCGTCTGTATATTTTTTTGCACAAAAATGTGTCTAATGCAAACGAAAATTTAGGTTTCGTGTTTATTTTAATCTTATAGTATACTTTTCGTTATATGAGAATATAATGTCATTACTGCATGCTAATTCGCAACAGTGGCGTAAGCTAACATGGGCTTTACTTCAAGAAAATTCTGTGCAGTAGCTTCGAGCCTGTAACTGTGGCAGATATAAGAAAATAAGCTTAATATATTATAAATATAGCTTATTATATTGAACTTATATACCTATAGTAGTGTGGTATTTCATACCTATACCTATATATGTGTTGCACAGTTTTATCGAAAAGCAGGATGTACGATTTTTATATATTGCAGCTATCTGACAAATTTCTACAAACAAATCCTTTTTAAAATTAATTGCCCTCTATATGCAAATACACTTATTCAGGTTTTTCAATACGTATTTGTTTTTATTTTGTTTCGGTTTGGTATAGACGTTATAGATTTTTACAGGTGCTGTCTAGCTAGAACAATAAAAGGGAATTGTTAGTTTGATTATGTCATTTAATTTCGCCAGGATAAGCAAAATTGTACGATGATTATGCCAATCGTCAGGACATTTGGAAATTCAGCCGAATTTGAAAACGACAACAAAAAAAAAACAACGAAACCATTTTTAGTCATGTATTTTTTGCGAATCGCCCGTCCTCCGAGGTTTGTAAAAGTTAAGCCTATCGAGTAAGCGTGAGCTTTGAATAGTAGCTAGTGTTTTTTATTCTCGATTCAATTTGTTGATTCAGAACTCTGCGAAACGACTCCACCAATTACTGAAAAACACAATCCGAAGCGAGGATATTTTAGCAAAATTCGGTCATGGTGGGTGCGGTCAGGTTTTACGCATTTTTTGGTATTTAGGTAAAAGTATTAGGTGAGACAGGCATTTTAAGGGTACCTTTTCACCATATTTCTATAAAAGAGTTGTGTGTGATACCTTCCAATTGGACTTATCAATCAGACGAGATTTTTATCAACTTACTAATACTAGGAAGGTGGATTACGGATCCAACATTTATTATACTATAACACATAGCTTTGGTCGAAATAAAACTAGTTTTATGGCATAATCTTAAGCTGATGGTAAGCTTAAGGGTAACTTTACTCACCGTTAAAGTGACCACCATTTCACCACCAAATTTAATTCTTGTGTCCCTGCAATCTCTTACGCATGTTTCTTTTCAATATGCATATTTAAAAAGCTGAGCGATGCGCATATTAAGGCTTTGAAGCAATTCACCACTGCTTATCACTGGCGACAAAGGTGTTATCAAATATAATTCTGGTCATAAATAAATCCAGAAATATTGAATAAAACCAGATGTGATTTTAATAAAAAAGTTTCTAAGACTGAAAATATTACCTTATACACAGCTGATAAATAAAAAATCTCTTCACAACAACCGGTTGACATGAATATTTTTTATGGTAATACAAGGGGTAATAAAACTTTGAAAATTATTCTGATATTTTCCTGTTCTCAATAATATGTTGGCCGTTTTTGAACTGCTTAGATTGATTAATACTTCTTAAAGAGAATGCAGGTAGATCAGAAAAAGTAAGATCAATCGCAAGACTGAACCAGCGAAAAATTAATTTATTTGTGCGTTTATCTTTAAATGTCATCTAAATACTTTTTGTTAGAAAGGATATCTACAACTGTATTCTGATTTAATTTCTACGTAATTTTTAGAGAACTGTGAGGAATGTCAATGTTATTTCTAGCGATTATTGACGTTCTTACAAGTACAGCCAACAATAGAAGTCGATAAACTTGTACAACCTTACACAAATAGGAAAAAAATATTGCCGAAATATCTTTATTTACTAACAATACAATGCAACAATGTAACTATTTTGTACTAGTAGTAAAAGCCGCCTACTAAGTTAAATACTTCAGATAAGGGATCGTTTAAATTAAAAGAACAATAAGTAGGATTTTAATCCGAAACTAAAATTTTTCTATTGAACTATTAATTTTCAATTTACATATTATAAGTATTACATACCCATACAACAAAACACACACACATACATCCAAACACATACAAACACACGTACACGCACGCACACACACACACACACACACACACACACGCACACACACACACACACACACACACACACACACACACACACGCACACACACACACACACACGCACACACACACACACACGCACACACACACACACACACGCACACACACACACACGCAAGCACGCGCGCGCATAAATACATACATAACCAAAACAGACGAAATCACCACTATTGTTATTATCATACAACAATGTGTTTAATGCACCAGTACATAATAAAAATGTATTTTATGTAGGATTGGGGTCCTGGTGTCCTGAAATACAGGCGTCAAGCCTAGCTTAGGCACCAGTCTCCCACAATATAATAAATGTGAAATAATAATTGTATTATGTGCCTTCTATATGTTGGACTATGTAAATATCGTATGTAAATATTGTGGTGAGAAAATAAATATATATTATTATTATTATTATTATTATTAGTTATATCGAATACTAAATTATTGTTAAGAACAAAAGAACATATTTTTCTTTTTAATCATCATACTAAAAATTAGAGATTTTGTATTATTTCATTATCACGTTTTTCATGAAATCCATGGTCACCATATGATCACTTTAAAATGTAGATGAGTCTAATTTATCCTTCAATATAATTGTGTACCTAAGACATTATTCGCCCAAATTGTATAAGTTCAATCGTACGTTTACTTAGGGTAACATAATTTTAGGCCACGGTAGGACTTAGATGAAGCGGTGAAATTTTGTTAGGCAACTAGGTTAGGCTTCGTGAGCTCATTTCGTTAAGGTCGCGGCACTAGAACACCAACTTTTCACTAACTGGAAATTGAGGAGGTTTTCAGAATTTGCGTCAAATTTCCACTGGCGCTTATTATGTCCTTATTACTGCACATTGTTAGAATATTTTTAATGAATTACTTTGAACGTAGTGGCAGGCAGCGATATGCTAGTGAGAATTCATTAGATTGACCTCGAGTTCGATCCTAAGGAACGCAGTGCGAGTTAGCAATCTTTACATATTATGTATCTTCTGGACCATTATGCACAACTCTCAGATATGCAAGCTTTCTCTCTATATTTTTTTCATTGCAAGCAACAATTAACTATTAACTACTATTTAATATGCACATAACTTCGAAAAGTCAGCCCTGGGATTGAAATCAAGATCTCTGAAGATCCAACGTTCTCCCACTAGGCTATTGATACTTAACTTAATGTAAAACTCTTCATGTAATTACTTAACACAATAAAATTATGGACTATTGCTGCATAATTGTCCTCCATTAATGTTTTTGTACTAGCTGTGTTTCTCCACAGAAAATCCCAATAGAATGTGGACAGATCCAGGCATCGAAGCTAGGAACAGCACGGTAGTCGCATTTCCAACTGCTGCGGGTAGTCTACAGGTCAAACATAGAAAAATTCACATACACAATCTGATGTATAGACATCATAAAAGTAAAACAAAATAAAAGTCAAGTGATCAATTCTATATTATAATAATTAATAAAATTTTAATTTTAAATCACAGTTGCACAACAATAAGGTAATGTAATGTAATCAACAAATGTCACCACCATATAGTAAACATGGAAAATCAGTATATGTAAATTTAATTCCAATATCTTATATGACGACTCGATGGCGTAGTGGTTAGTGTAACCGACTGCCACACCTGAGGTCACGGGTTCGATTCCCGCACAAGTCAAACATTTGTGTGCATGAACATGGATGTTTGTCTTGGTCTGGGTGTTTCTATGTATAATATGTAGGTATTTACAAAAAAAAAAAGTATATATGTATGTTTATCCATTGTCTAGTACCCATAGTACAAGCTCTGCTTAGTTTGGGCTAGATGGTGTTGTGTGTATGTGATAGAATATTATTATTATTATATAGTATTATTAATACTATATATGTATTTTAAAGGCATTGTAAATATGCCTTTGCTACTTTGGGCCAAAAAAATTGTTTTCAATAGTTTAGGATAGTAGGGTAGTCTCGTTTCCACTTTTTACAAATGTACCCGCGGCATGACGTAATATAAATAGACGTGTCGTGTCATGCATGAACATCACGGCACTTGAAAACAGCTTAAATACTATCGGTAGCTAGACAGCTACTTAGACGCACAAAAAAAGGGAAAGAAAATTAAATGTCATCTACGGAATTCCAGTTGTTAGAGAGAGATAAATATATTTCTTTAATTACGTTGTCATTCTGTGGTACATGCTCATTAGCCGAGCGCGAACAAAAAGAGGCACGTGACTTACCTCAGGCGCCAGCTACCATTAGAAGGCATCGAAAAATAAAATAAAATCCATTTCTCTTAATACTTACGCATGAAATGATACTTTTTTATCTTTCACAGATGCAGTATAATTTTTACATTTCCTAAAAACATAGGACGGCATTTTTTTTTGTTGTTGAGCAAGTTGTTCTTCTTCTTTTTGTGTGGTTAGTTAGTTATTCACTCAAGTTATTTTAATGTCACGTACGCTTGCGGCACTGGTTGGTACGTGACTAAATGAACATCTGGTAATTACCTTGCATTCATGTTGCCACTACAGAGCGCGGGTAATGTATCTATAGTTTATATATCATTGACCCGCGGTCTTGTGCTAATTAATTAGAGATGACGTTCCTCATTCTCAATACGTGCCTTAAATATGTCGGAGCAAAGTGTGATTGCATCGAGTTTTACCGAATCAGACTCATTGGTATAGACCAATGAGTCTGATTCGGTAAAACTCGTTTTATATAGATAAAACGAAGACATGGGATAATATTACTTCATGAAGGATATCAATATCAGACTAAACGAAAACATAAAAGTGGTTTATCTGTGTGAGAATGTACCAAACGAGCTACATGTAAGGGTATTTTAAGAATAAAAGTAAGTATCCACATAAAATGTATTAGAACACATTGGAACTAACTCGATGTATGGGATTTAAAATTCGTTTTTTTTTGTAATTTACGTTTTCTTTTCAGGCTGATAGTGTAATAAACAGGAAACTTCATACGGGTACCCTTGACTTTGCCTAAAATGAAACTGATGAAGCACTTTACAAATGTAAAAGAGACCTGGCTACACCAGAAATTTCCAAGCGTTCCTTCGACGTACAACTCGATCGTGGCGAAAGTACAAGATTCTGGAGTTTAATTGGTAGATAAAATACCGAATATTACCAGTGTTAAATTGTTGCTATACAGACACCGTAATACCGCAGCTAATGTAGCTAAATTACAATTTAAAAACGTGGAAGAAGTTGAAGTTCCCCCTAAGTATGAAAACTTTTTGCTAGCGGATTACTCATGCAACAATAATAGAATATTATTATTTGCCTCCGAGCAAGCAAGACGAACAATTAGTGAAATCAATGACTTTTACGGTGATGGTACTTTTAAAAGTTGTCCGGTGCCATTTGCTGAGCTGTATACTATTCATGGAGACTTAGGGAGTACTGTCAACTATACCAAAATTGTTCCACTTGTATACGCTCTTATGAGTAGTAGGAATACACAGTTGTATGTGATTTTATTTAGTTTGATAAAATCAGTATTGTCATGATGGAACCCACGAAAATTTAAGTCGACTATGAGAGGGCTGCAATAAAAGCTGTCACCGAAATATCTCCAACTATAGAGGTAAAAGGTTGTTTTTATCATTATAATAGAATCATTTGGGCCAAAAGCCGTGAGTTGGGAATTTCTCGTTTGCAAGATCAAAGAATTATAAGGATGGTAGCGCTTATTATTACCACTTAACGAAATCATAAATGGATAGCAATATATAATCCGCAACGTCAATGATGATCCTGGAATAGTTAAATTTATTCAGAAAGTACATGGAAAGACAATGGCTTCGAGAAGATTTCATGCAAATATGGTGTGCATACGGAGAAGAACACCGAACTACCAACTCTCTTGAAGCATGGCATTTCAAATTAAATCGGGCTGTAAGCAAAAAATCCTCAAACATAATGCACTTTCTTAATATTCTACATGAAGATTCGACTTTTTATACACATCGCATCCGCGACGTTTCTAACAGTTATCATACCGGGCTTACTAAAAAGCGTCTTAAGAAGTCCATACTACCGACGAATTTATCAAAGAAACACAATTACAGCTTGTAATGGGAGAAATTTCGGTAGACCATTGTTTAGAGATCTTAAGATATTAATAAATAATCATAATGGAAAGATTAACAAAAGATGTGAATTATTTTTCTATATTGTATTTTCAAGCCATTTTTTATTTTGTCGGTTTTAATAGTCTTGATTTTCCATGTTTACTATATGGTGGTGACATTTGTTGATTACATTACATTACTTTATTGTTGTGCAACTATGATTTAAAATTACAATTAATAATCATTTAGAATTGATCACTCGACTTTTATTTTGTATATGTCATTCTTGGTAGACGACATTTGCAACCATATTTGTGTTGTAAATCCCCACTGACAATAGTTGGGATGTTTTTTCTCATTTGCCACCACTGGTGTCAAAGCCAGTTGCTACAACTGGGAAAGTATGTATTTTACGTCCCCACTGGCGATAGTTGGGTTTATTTTTCCCATTTATCCTCAGTGGTGACAAAGCCAGTGGTAACAACTGGAATAGACTGGAATAGATTCATATTTGTTTATATTTAAATATTAGCTGTCGTCGAGTGCTCGAAATTCGACCAAAGTTTGCCTGTAAAATAATGCTGATATATTATGTCATTATATATTGATGTATGTAACCATAGCTACGCGCTTTGACTGCGTGTGTCTAATGCATGGTTAGGTGCGTGTAGTTCTTTTTTCATTAGTTTAATGTATTTCTAATGCATATTTTATATAAGTATTAGGATTCACCCCTCTTTCTCCATATAAACATTAACTGTGCCAGATTTCACACTCCTTCGTTCGCACAATTTTCGTAAAAAAGGGGTACAAAGTTTTTGCTTCACGTTTTAATATATAGATAATTGCTACTTGTTCATCTAATAAATCATATATTTTAGTTTAAATATGTAATTCATTCTTCGCCTATTGTTATCTATTATTATCACGCAACCATCACATATCATTACTTCGTTTCGCCTTCTGCTATACGTAGTTGCTCCAGCTTAAGTTTCGGGTTCGACACCCGGCTGAGTGAAAACAAGGTGTAGTGTGGGCACCAACCCCACAGGTGCATAACACCTGCATTTTACCAAGTATGGTTTCAGCTACCCCTATTTTGTGGTGGTGAGTCTATTTACCGGGCACAGTTTTAATCTCCGTGCTGCCACTAAGAAATTTTTGTCAAAAATTCTCAAATAACACTTTACCCAACCTGGACATCATAACCAAGACCGGCACAGTATTCACATTTCATAAGCTACACCATCATAGCAGGCACGACACTTCAAAATCATATTATAACAGAGAAACGTCGGACATTCTAAGAAAGCTTTTGTAGCGTCTTTATTATTCTGTATTCATGTTCCGCGGACCGTCACGATTGTTACACAAAGTGACTGCTGTCTGTCCCACAACGTAACTAATGGTTACGGAACATAACTTTGTACTAGCGTTTGGAATTTCTTAGAGTAAGTGCCGAATTGTAACTGTTACGAGGCATCAGACTCGGTAGTTATATTGTATATAATAAGGTTAAGTTTATATGATGCTATACAATATCCGCGTTAGTGAGAATACAAGAGCAGCGATAGCTCAGTGGGGAGACCAACAGACTGCAATGCAGAGGGTCTCGGGTTCGAACCCACGTCGCGCACATCTGACTTTCGAAAGTTATATGACTTTTCGCAATTATGTGCGTATTGATTGACAATTATCGCCTGCTCCGTGTATCAGAGAGCACGTTAAGCCGTCGGTCCCAGCTGCTTTGAACATCTATGGCAGTCGTTATTGGGAGAGTGTCGACACAAAAGATCCCACTGGGTCGAAGTGTCGCCGGTCTGCACTGACTGGCCCCCACATAAGATACATAGTGAGAATACAAGACGTTTGAAATGGTATTTACTTATTTATTGCCAATATTAAGTGCCTACATACAAATTAAGACAGATTTTGTGTTTGTAAGGTACAGAAACAAAATTTGTCTCCAAAAATATTAAGGTCAAGTAATTTTTTAAGCGTTTTTGAATCTAACAAGAACTATGTTATTTTACTCTTCTAGTTTGCTTGTTTATTTCTACTTTACGGCAAAATCACTGAACGGATTTCTAAGCGGTATTCACACTGCATTTCATCTATTTTCGCTGTATAGATGGGTTCCGCGTGAATGACTTTAGAGCTGACTGTACTCCAAGCGACCGATTTAGAACACCGAATAAAATATACCTGCCTTACATAACAAGTCAGTGCAATTTTTATAAGGCTACATTATTTTCACGGTTTTTAGAATTCGATAAAACTCTTATACAACATCTTTGTCCGTCCGTACGTTCGTCCGCTCGTCCGTTCGCCCGTCTGTCTGTTATACAACTTTGAATTCAAGAACCGTAAGAGCTAGAGACTCGCGGTCAACGCCATTCGACTCAGCATAGTCGATATACCTCCGAAATGACTATGACCTTTGACCTCTGATCTCAAGGTCACGTGATACCATATTTCAACTCGAGAACCGTAAGAGCTTTTTTCAAACTTTAAGATTTACGGCAATTCATGGCCTTTTCTCACTTGTTTATATATAACAAATAATAGTAATTTAAAGTATAGCAACCATTAAAATTAACATTTATTCCTTGCGTTTGCAACAAGTCCTTTATTAATGCTCTTGAGTAATGTAGCTAGGTGCGTTTGATGTTACCAAGCACATAAACGGCATGACAACTTTCCATTACCTAAGTGAAAACGTATAGTAATAGAACATTAAGCGTTCACCGACTCCTATAATAGAAAAAATTAAATTGTAACTTAAGACGCACAGAACATATTGACCCTTCACAAAACTTCTAAATCAAGTAAACAGAGGTCAAAATGTTCACAAATATGTTCATCGCTAGCTTAGCCCAGTATAATAAACTACACCCTTTCAGATAACGAGTGAGAGGACTTAATAGAAATGTAGGAATGCGAGAAAGGAATGCGTATTGTAGGGAACATCGGGATCGTACAGAATGTTTGCTAGTGCTACTGAAGATATTTGCCCTCACTATTGTATTTATTTATGTGTGTGTGTGAGATCTCAATTACATATACGTTTTTCGCGTGTTCTCTACTCAACATGTCCATGGAATTCATCCTATTCATCCCATAGCGTTGGTTGTTTATAAGGACCAATGTTTCTCGTGATGGTTTCGCAAACTGTTGTGTAAGTAGTACATATTTTACTGCACAGCTATCATGGTTTGTTACGAAGGAAAAGCATGTCAAAAATAAAGTTTGCGTTATGTATGGAATTTTATGATGTGGCTTTGACAAAGTGAATTTTACAAGTATGTGTGGATCGTCTAATCCGAAACTATGAAAATTACACAAAATACACAAAAGAGTCTCAGGGCGTATTAAAATGTAAACTATTTTATTAGATTGTCAATAAATATATTTTCTTAGTCAGGCATCAAACATACATATACATTTTGAAAACGTAGTCCACTGAAATTAAACTGCTATATACGGATTTTATCGCGTTGTTTATTTGACACTTTATTACAAAATTTTGAAAATTGTTACACTACTACTACTATTAAATTGAAATTAAACTGCTATATACGGATTTTATCGCGTTGTTTATTTGACACTTTATTACAAAAAATTTTACAAAATTAAAAAAAACAATTTTCAAAATTTTGTAATAAAGTGTCAAATAAACAACGCGATAAAATCCGTATATAGCAGTTTAATTTCAATGAATAATATTCGCGTAAATAGAAGACAATATTATACTACTATTAAACTTTACTAATTATTATAAATATTAATTTAATTTAATTATTATTAAACTATTTAGATTTAATTTATTTTTACACTTTCCCCGACGTTTCGGTTGCTTTTCAGCAGCCATGGTCACGGGGAGACTAAGATGGTAGTTGTCTCAATGTTCCAGTGTAGTTATTTCAAAGTACCCGAACATAATTTAATCATTGGTGTTTCTATTTACGCAGAATGAGCTCAAAGTATCATGAAGTCTAGCTGTGGTTTGCTTCTTCTTGGGTTTGACTATTTTTATTACTGGATCCCAAGCTGTTGGTACATTCCAACCATCTTCTCTATATGAATAATATTCGCGTAAATAGAAGACAATATTACGTAGTCCATTTTTGGGTGAAAGTATAATTTATCAAGAATGTTTTAAAGGCAAGTAGCTGACTCGGCAAACATTGTTCTGCTGGATCGGGATACCCTAATCACTTAGCGGTATAAATTTTACTTTACGACCTATTCTTATACCTACCAAATATACGTAAAACAATTCATATAAATCGGCTGGGCCGTTTTGGAGGAGTGCGACCACAAACACCTTGACACGAAAATTTATATGTATATATATTAGGGGTTAAAGTATGAAAACCTCCGGGGATCTAGATTCGACAAACTGTGTGAAAGCATATTGTAATGCTTCCTGGGAAGAAAATTTTTTATCACGTAGAAAATTATCCAAATCACGAAATAAATGGTAGTCCGTTGGAGCAAAGTCTGGCGCGTATGGAGGATGACGTATGGTTTCTAACTGCAGCTCCTGTAGAGTTACAACGGTTTCTCGTGCAGTGTGAGGTCTTGCGTTATCATGGAGCAATAATGGTGAAGATCGATTCACGAGTCGGGGCAATTTCACTGCCAGTTTCGCCATCATTGTTCGAAGTTCGGCACAGTAAACATCTGCTATTATTGCTTGATTAGACCTGAAATCAGACCTATAGTGAATAACACCATGAAGAGACCACTAAAAAGTTACCATTACCTTTTTATTGATAAGCTTTGCTTTAGGGCACTATTGCGGCGTTTGACCAGGGGTCAGTCATTGCATTTTTCGCTTACGGTTATCGTAAAGAATCGACTTATCGTCACATGTCACAATTCGATCCAATATTCATTCATTTCTGTACCGATTCAACAAAGCAACACAAGTTTCAACACGCATTTCTTTCTGCAGATCAGTCAAATCATGAGGCACCCATTTTTCATATTTTTTATCTTATTGATTTGATGCAAATGAGCCAATATTGTACGTAGGGTAATGTTAAACTATGCCGCTAATTCCTGGGTAGTTTGACTCGGATCGGCTTGCACTATATCCTTCAATTCAGCGTTATTCACCTGTGTGGGCGGTCTTCCACGTGGTTCGTTTCTCAAGTCAAAGTTTACATTACGAAAGCGTTGAACCAAAAACGCACAGTGCGTTCATTAGCAGTCTCTTCTTCAAACGCAGCGTTGATATTGCGAGCCGTTTCTGCCGCGTTAGTTCCGCGTCGGAACTCGTATACAAAAATGACGCGGATTTTCGAAGTATTCACCTTTCCCGTCTAAGCTAAATAAAAAAAACAATTAAAAGTCGAATATTGCACATTTTTTAAAAGAAGAATCCTATAGGTATCATTTGAAAAAAGTTACACGCAAAAATCTAACACCATGAAGATTTTATGTCAGTTCAAAGTATCTATTTCTATACAACGGCAACTTTATACTTTAACCTCTATTATATATACATACATAGATGTATTGCACAAACAGAAGGAAAAGAACAAGCCGAATGTTTTCTGACCACAGCAGGGACGACCTAAAGAAAACAGCAGACTGTTCTAAAAATTTGACCTCGCATATACTTATGATCTCTCGTATGTGTGTGTAAATAATAATGGTAGAACAGATATATGCCAAGTTCGTAGCTAGTGGAAACCCGTATATCAATCAACCCCATCAGGCAAAGAATGCGTTTATATGATTGTGTACGCTTACCTATCTATTTTATAACAAATTTAAAGCAGCAGACTAATTTCATGGTATTTCGCTAATAAATACATATATTACGTTAAAAATATTGCTCCACTTAACTTCCAAAGAGGGTAGAACCAATTCCAAAAAATACTTCTTTCCAATATTTCACAAATCATTTCTGTGAAATAATAAAAAAGAAACCAAACAGCTTTTAGAAAGCGGAAAGCTTTTAGAACCACAAACAGAATTCTAAGTAAATGTTAAAACAAATACTTATAAATACGATTAAACTTCCAAGAAAACATAATATTTGTATCACGTTACAAAATTTATATATCGGTGGCGTAGTGGATAGTGTAACCGACTGCCATGACTGAGGTCGCGGGTTCGATTCCCGCACAAGGCAAACATTTGTGTGCAGGAACATTGATGTTTATCTTGGTCTGGGTGTTTTTATGTATAATATGTATGTATTTACAAAAAGCAAAGTATATATTATGTATGTTTATCCATTGTTTAGTACCCATAGTACAAGCTCAGCTTAGTTTGGGCTAGATGGTGTTGTGTATATAATACGTAAGGAAATTACCCGGCCCTTTGGGACTGGCTTCTGGGCTTACACAGGGACATGGGTCCAACATGCAGAGGCCCTTCGAGAGTTTTAGTTTAAAGTGAGATGGGACACTTACCGAGACACTAGCCGCGGCAGGTGTAGGAGACTATAATATGTACGACTATACTTATATGTAGAATCTAATTATTCTGGTCTATGGTGATGGGTGTTTAATGGGTTGGTAAATCGCAAAACTATAGTTATTATTATTCTCTTTATTGCCTAAATTTACAATAATAATTATATTTTTAAATATATAATTATAAAAACACATAAAAATATAAAAACTATGAGGCATTGATAACTGGATCCAAGTTACCGGTGGTTAGGGCTCCAGGAAGAGGAATCTCCTCACGATTATTATTATTATTATCCATACTCAACTATTTGTTTGTCTTTTTATTTTCACGGTGAAACAACCATAAACCTTTAAAACCTAAATAAGGGCATGGGCATAACTTAACGAAATGCATACGAAATCATGGGCAGCAGTTACCCTAGATTGTTACATAGTTATGTCTCACATCTATATCTGCGATAGGCAGTGTTTAACACACTTTTTTTTTACTTGTATGAATGCATTGACGCATATCCCACCGCGGGGTCGGGTGGAGGGGTTATGTCGGACTCACCAGGGTAAAAGAGAGATGGTAATGATGACAATAATGGACTTCCTGGTAATACCGACTAAACCAAACCTACCACGGTGTTTCTCGACATAACCGCAATCGACGGGGCTGCGCGCATCACTTGCATATGCGGTCGCGACAACGCCGAAGTTTCGGCCCGCCGCTTGAAACAGCAGGCCACTACACGAAAAGACGTACCCTTTAGGCACCACGCACTTTTAAAAGACCTACTGTCCTCCCTCCTCCCATAGAGGGGAGACGGACACGACACAGAGGCGCGCATGGAAACACGCACGCCGCCTCTCGGACCTGGTGTTGATCGGATGGCGGGCAAGCCCACGAAGCCCACCACCCCCAGGTAAAATCTCAGAGTGGCTGGAAGTCATCTCGCGCCATCCGGCGTCCGGCTCTGGGTCTACTATACACGTAAACTTCACCAGTTATAATATTATGTCCCACGTAATATGGTGCGAACTTAGCTAGTAATTATGGTCCCATTCATTAATTTTGTATTTAATGTGTAATGTATTTTTTTTTATACAACTAAGTTGGCAAACAAACCCATCTCATCAGATGTGTGTACCATCGTAAGTGGTAACCGTTGCCTATGGACGCCTGCAACACCAGAAGCATCACTTGCGCGGTGCCGACCTCTTAGGAAAGGAAATAGAAAGGAGACACAACACCTACTGTTGTGTTTCGTTCGGTGTCTGCTATTTCACGTCGATATACTGTGAGAGGGTAGCCCTTCCCCGGTCGGGCCGGCCCATTCATGCTAAAATCAGTGAGGCTTATTATTATGATGACGTAACGAGCTTGAGCGCGCGCATTTAGCGAACGCGGCTTATATATACATATATACAAGTGGCACGAAAATTCACGTCATTTTGGGCGCTCCCCGGAAAACTCTTTCCGAGGAGCTCGACCTCGCCAAGCGCAGGAGGGACCCATTGGACACGACCCGAGCGCTGCTGGCACGCTGGTCGCCCGCGGGGACTCACACGTGCGGGCTGGACCTCGCTAGCTGCGCTACCCACCGGCTCTGACGACACTTAACTGAGAAGCCTCGGCAGGCGAAAGATGGCGATCCAGGGCGTGGCCGTCATTTTATTTGCTGCCGCGAGCGGGGCGAGGCGCTCCCACGCCGCTGTCAGCGAGCTGCTGCCGAGGCACGCCTGGTTCGCATGACAGTGTGTATAGACCTTATTTTTTGTGAATCAAACCTAATGATTAAACAACAACCATATTTCGATAAAAATTGAAGCGGCGGTAGACTAATGGATAAGGCATTAGACTTGCGATCGATAGGTCGCGGGTTCGAATCCGACCTATTGCACTACTGACGTGAACCCACTCCTAATACAAGCAATCCACCTTAGCTGGGGGGTTATGTATCTTATGTGGGGGGCCAGTCAGTGCAGACCGGCGACACTACGACCCAGTGGGATCTTTTGTGTCGACACTCTCCCAATAACGACTGTCATAGATGTTCATGGCAGCCGGGACCGACGGCTTAACGTGCTCTCCGAGGCACGGAGCAGGCGATAATTTTCAATCAATACACACATAATTTCGAAAAGTGATATAACTTCCGAAAGTCGGAGGTGCGCGACGTGGGTTCGAACCCGAGACCCTCTACATTGCAGTCTGTTGGTCTCCCCACTGAGCTATCGCTGCTCCTACCTGGAGGTTAACAAAAATACTAGTAATTTGAAACCCTAATTGCTAGTAATCTTTTTAAAAACAAAGAAAAAGAAAACATAACAGTAACAGCGTCATTCATAAAAAATAGTTTCAGACACTAAAGACTAACTTGTTCAAACTACGTATTTCTAAGCCAGCTATGTTTTTTGGTTCCACGTAATACCTTAAAAACCTCCCGAGCACATTTCCAGACTCCGTGAATAGCACTGGTACGTAAACACAAATGCAAACTTACGTCCCGGGATGACTAAGCTAGTTTAAACCGCTGATAAATCCTACTAGTACTACAAATGCAAGTTTGTGAATATGTTCAGATATTTGTTACTTAATCTGCTCTTTCATTTAATTTAATTTTAATTACTGCCTCCATGGCGCATCGGTAGTGAATGCGACTGCTGTGTATGAGGTCTCGGGTTCGAATCTCGGGTCGGGCGAACAAACATTTATTGGGTTTTCTGTTAAGAGTTCTCAATACGAGCCCGGAGTTAGGAAAGCACGTAAAGCTGTTAGTCCTGCGCCTGATCTCTCTCCGGTCGTGTCGGATTATCCGTTCCATCGGATCATGAGGGTTACGGAACAGAGAGTGCACTTGCGTTTGCGCACATACTTGTGCACTATAATATCTCCTGCGCAGATGGCCAGTCTCCGTTTAGATTGGCCGCCGTGACCGAAAATTCGGTTAGGAGGACATTATTATTATTATTTATTTACTTAATCTCGCGTAAACCGTTATAATAATAATATTTTAATAATATTTATTTATTAACAGAAAAAATAAGATACATCCTTACACTACATCATACAAATTACATCAACACTATTAAAGCATACCTGCTTTAAATAATTTAAGCTTAAATTAAAATTAATTCTTAACTATGTTAATTTATAGTGTATACAAAATAAATGAAGTTCAAAAGGTTATGTTTAAGCCTGCCTGAACTAGAATAAACCTGTGTTTCAGGACATCACTTGACAATTTTATTTTATACTAGCGCATTATTTATACAAATAATTACAGTCAAGTACATCTACGATTAAATGTGTTTAGGAAGTAATATATAACAACGTTGAATTGATTAAGATGAAACCTAGCGTTCATATAAACAAGGTCTTGCTTTAACCCACAGGATACTTTTTATCTTAGTATGCGCTCTCGCAGGATTCATGCGAGTGAAACCGCGAGCATAAGTTTCTAACTAATATTATTTTCACGATCGTTCAGCAGAAGGATGAATAATGTTTCCCATTTTAAAGTTGGTAGCTGCTACAAGAGGGGAATATTTCTGTTCCTTCCTGAAACATGAATTTTTCATGTTATTCATTTTTTAAAGCAGTTTGTTCCTGAATGGCATCTCTGAGATCAGCGAGTCTACCGTGAAAATGTTTTTACGCAATGACGTGCCGAAACGAATTACGAAAGAAATAATAAGCATATACCTACCATGAAAACACTTCGGATTTTTTAGGACGTACAAATGTCATACGACGATATTCATGACACGTGTCGGCGCGAATGATGTTTCATGGTAAGAATAAGCACGAACGAACGTACGCAATTGCGTATAACGCGTTTCACGGTAGACCCCCTGATTTGTTTTTAAGCCTGCTTTTATCTGCGGAATGGTTACATTTATGTCGAATCCAACAAATTCTAACTTGAGGTAGATTTGGGCTAGACTTTCAAATGTTGACTAACCTAGTAGGTACGGTAATTTAGTGGGATAAGTGGTCAGCTCACCGTTGCCAGCTTAGAGTATTGTGTATTTTTTTATTTAAAAAAAAGTGAGTATTGTGTATTCGAACCCCACACGACGCGAGAATTTTTGTTAAGTACTTATAGTTATACCCTTAATCTTGTTTTCTTCCGTTGTTTTAATATTTGTAAATTAAAAAAAGACTGGGCGGGACGTATGTAGAATGGTATACTCGACACTTTTTTGAAGTCGGTGAATAATATTATGCATTTTGTTACCAAAGTAGGTATATAGTTTTCAGAGTAGGAGAGCCTCGCTGATTTCAGCATGAATGGGCCGGCTCGACCGGGGAAGGACTACCCTCTCACAGAATATTGACGTGAAATAGCAGTATTCCTACTGTTGTATTTCGTTCGGTGAGTGAGAGTACCGGAGGCCCAAACACCCTCTTTCCCTCTTCCCGCTCCTTCTCCTACCCACTTCTTTTCCTAAAAGGTCGGCAACGCGTAAGAGATGCCTCTGGTGTTGCATGCGTCCATAGGCTACGGTGACCACTTTCCATCAGGTGGGCCATATGCTTGTTTGCCACCTAAATAGTATAAAAAAACTTTTTTTAAGATTACTAGCAATTTAGTTTTCAAGTAACTTGTATTCTTGTTAAACCACCAAATAAGCTAGAATGATTGTATTAGGAGTGGGTGCACGTCAGTACTGCAATGGGGGGGATTCAAAACCGCGATCGCAAATCGCTTTGTTAAATATTTTATATTCTGAAGGATGTATGTATCTTATGTGGAGGCCAGTCAGTGCAGACCGGCGACACTTCGACCCAGTGGGATTTTTTGTGTCGACACTCTTCCAATAACGACTGCCATAGATGTTCATAGCAGCCGGGACCGACGGCTTAACGTGCTCTCTGAGGCACGGAGCAGGCGATAATTGTCAATCAATACGCACATAATTTCGAAAATTCATTTAACTTCCGAAAGTCAGAGGTGCGCGACGTGGGTTCGAACCCGAGACCCTCTGCATTGCAGGCTATTGGTACATCTTTACTTACTTTTTTTTCGTTTACGGTACACCCAACTTTTGCCAGCTATGAGTTAGGGCCCACGTAATAGAGTTTTACAGTTTTCCATGCCACTACAGAGTGCTAATACAGTACTTGACTGAAATACATATATTTATACTTTGGGGTAATGGAACCCATGACCTCGTGCTCAGAAATCGCATTTACGGTATTACGGTACTTACCGGTACGTCACCAAGGCACTGCCTGATGATATGCTTTTATTAACCAGGCGCTTTAATATTCGCATTTCTCGAAATTTTAGCTTCAAGCTATTTTCATTAAAAAAGCTAACCATTGTATAAATTAGTATACAAAATAATTTAATTCTACTAACTTGTATTCATCTTATCATCAAAGTAATAAATAAAAAATGTGTATACCTTTTCATGAGCCCATTTTTGGACAGAACCTTTCGTAGAATTTTTTATTTGCGTCTTAATTAATTTTGGTTAGTAAAAATATATAAGAAAAGTAATAAAATAATATAAGAATCACCCCTTTGTCCCTTAAGGGGCAGGCAAACGTATATTCTACTCATACAACATTTCGCCAGCTGCGATTTTTAGTGACACGCAACAAACGACAAACCTATTGCCTTTTTCGGACATCACCTTTTATACTTCCTGTATATTTTCTTAATTAATTTTACAAACTAAAATTTGACAAAATGAGCATATCAAATCGGTAGCCCAATGGATAAGACATTGGACCTGCGATCGACAGGTCGCGGGTGAATCCCATCCATTGCATTACTGACGTGAACCGCTCTTAATACAAGCATTCTAGCTTAGCTGGAGAGGTTAAAAAGAAAACTAGTAATTTGATACCCAAATTGCAAGTAATCTTTAAAAACAAAAAATATATAAAAATAATGGAACTGGAAATAAAAATAATGCCTCAACTCTAAAGTAAAGTAAAAAGTTTATGCTTTTAGAACTTTATCATAAAACTTTAAAAGCGGCTATGAAATTATATTTTATTGAGTAATTACCTCGTTTTACCGATACAAAGAGAATGAAGCTAGTCTACATTTCTGTCTATTACACCAGAACTTCTAAACGTATGAAGTAATTTGAGTATTTTTTATCTATAACAGAAACACTTTCCGTTGGGTTAATTGTATTTTTCTTATTACAACCGGTAAAGAAGCGTACGACTGTATTTGTCTAGCATAGGTTAAGTAACAATATAATATAATATGGAGTGGTTGAAAAAAGTTTTTTTTTTCAAAAAACATATCCTTACGTGTAATAAACCCTGTGTTGCAAGATTCTTTACAAACTTTAAAAGCATCGAAAACAAAGATCATCAAAAAGCTAAAACAACTAATTGTGTATCACACAAATTGTTGTCCTGCGTGTGGGTCGTACTAATAAATTAGCGAACGTACAAAGTAGCAGTAATCAAATAGACAGGATTTTAAAATTAAAAAATGTAAATTAGAGTTTACATCTTCATTTATGTTGTTAAAACCGAAAAATAGATTTATATTTGCGCCAGCCTTTAGTCTATCTTAAACAGAAACATTAAAAAAAAACACTCCAAGTTACAAAGATTTTTTAGAGAAATTATATAGACGGGCTACTCTTTCGCTCCCTTGTTCAACTCACACTTAACCAGTTTCCATTAAAACATCTTTAATTTTTCTTGAAAGAACCTCCTTTGTTAACTAAGAAATACACAGAACGTAGAATTTTTCGCACTTAAACAGCTTCATCAACATTCATTAAATAATTTAAGAGAATATTTAATGATGCCTTAAAAGGCTAATGAAAAACATTTTGTTGATTATTCAAATAAGGCATTAGGTGTAAACAAAGATGAACTAGCCATCCGTATTCTGGGAATAATATTAAAATATTAATGTTCAAAGAAATTAATAGCAACCTTACTTAAAACCAAACTCAAATATTTAAGAGGTAGCTTAGTATCAATTTGCGATTATCAGAAAAATCATCTATAAACTTTATTCAATTTTAGGTTTTTTGTGTTAGTTAACCAATTGTGCGAGCCGTTAAGATTTGAGAGCTATTCCGATGAGAGATAGCTAAGTCTTAGATAGCATAGATAAATTTAAAAGTAAGACTATCAGTGTTTAAAATTAAATCGAGTAATGACGTGTAGTGAGCGAGTGATTGCCTAGTGGATGGTTTGGATGGATCACCAGAAGACTCAAGTTGAATACCACAACACACACCTCTAACACTGCCGAGTTATGTGTGTAGGTATAATACATGAAAGTTATAGTGCAAAACTATACATATGTCTGAGAGATTTCCGTGAAGCTCTCGAACAAGCGGTTCTATACAGAAAGAAAAAAGTATGGTGAAAATGAAATATAAATTATAAATATGTTGGATATTGAGTGCTTCAGTAACCCCATCGATAGACATAATGTGGGCGTACAATAGGGTGATCGAGCAAAGTGAAACAATAAATGCACACTGATTAATTTTATTGCCTTTACAATAAATTAACACGAATGTCTTGCACGAAACGAATGAAAGTTCCTAGCGAGGAGGTCCGCACTCGCCGACGGTAAAATGATTTCCCCCGTCGAATATAGAGCACCTCCATTTAAGTAGGCTCTGTCGTAGCACGCGAAGTTGGCTGCGTGTTGACGTCATCGCAACAGTGCTGCCACATCTTCAGTAACGTGCCGCGTTTCGTAACCGTATTAATGACCGTCGCCGACAAATATATATTTATATATATATATTTCTTTTTATATATTCTATCTACCACATACACGTAATATATAATATAGGTACTTATTGCTAAATCCAATACGTAGGCAGTCGTAAACAAAACCTAGTTTATTCTGAAATTAAATTCTGTCTATCCCGGAATTCCAAGCCTTATTCTAGATATGATTAGCCACCACGTTCGCTCCCATTTATATCATTGGGCTTCTGGCATCGCGCAGTGTGTCTATCGTCTCTTAATATCATTGTCAATACTCTACAAAATCCTAATACATAGCGTCGGCTACTGAAATAAATTGATTTAATTTAATCCATTGCTTTTAATATAATGAAATCGTTAATGCGATTATTTTTATGTGAAGGATTTATTTGAAACCGAAAATCTGGCCGCAACTTCTGACTCGTGGAATTTAGTTTTAGGTATCTTTATTTTCCTTCTTTTTTGCATGTAAGAAGAAGCAGATTTATACACATAGGTACTACTAGACTTCTAGGCAGCATATTAAAATTAATCATACACCACATTATAACTTACACCTCTAGCAATACACCTGTTAAAACTGCATTCATTTTCGAACATTAGTTATTGCGCGCGCGTACAACAGCCTGATAAAAATATATATAATATAAAATATTATTTTATATTATATATATTTTATATATTATATTTTCAAGCACATAGGCTTCGTTCCGGGGACTATCCATCAAGGAAGTTTGCACATCTGATGGGTAAAGCTGACTCAGCAAATTGCGATATATGTGGTGGCATTGAAGATGTGCAACATCTGTTGATGGATTGTGCCCGGTACGAGGATCGTAGAAGAAAATATTATAAAGATTTCCAAATAAATAAGTATAATGTCGGGATATGTTTTAGCATACTTGTGGAGCTGACATCAAAAATGGCGGGAATGCTTATTAAAATTCTTGACTTATAAAGCCTTTCTGTCTTAAGGAGACTGACATACCCATGGGCAAAAAGTTTCAAAAATAATAGAAAAAAAAAAGAAATGTCACGTACATTGTAATAGCTATTGACAGATGTCATGTTAAATGACTCATATACGTAAGATACATAATAATTTGTTTCTATTATGTCTATCACGGGACAGCGGAACTGTTAATTATGTATTATTTATATTAAACACAGTTTGAAGTAAACTGTAACTCTACTTAAAATTAAAAAGTTAATAATTAGGCTTGCGGTCATTATCGTTTTTTAGCACTTTTCGTCTTTACTGCTCATGCGCTCACTACTAATTGAGAAAACTAGTTTCATTCTTCAGTTTTCAGTTTGTTGTATTACGTAATAACTCCTACTAGCAATTTTGTCTGTAAAAGTAATAGTCGTCCGCGAGATCGTTCAGGCAGGTACAACTAGTACCATAAACCTGGGGGTCTACCGTGAAACGCGTTATACGCAATTGCGTACGTTTGTTCGTGCTTATTCTTACCATGAAACATCATTCGCGCCGACATTCGTCACGAATATCGTCGTATGACATTTGTACGTCCTAAAAATTCCGTAGTGTTTTCATGGTAGGTATATGCTTATTATTTCGTTCGTAATTCGTTTTGGCACGTCATTGCGTAAAAAAATGTTCACGGTAGACTCGCTGTTTCTACTGCACGGAATTATACGAAACGTCGTATTATTTTTAATTTAGCTTGAAACGACCAAACTGTCAAACGTATGTCAAAATCAGTTCAGTGATTCAATTAAAACAACCAATTAAATTAAAAATCTATTGTTTTACGTCTAGAACGACTAAAAATCAAAATCAAAATCAAAATAAATTTATTCAGATTGGGTTACAAGGTAACACATGAATGTCAAATTTACACAATTTTTTTCTGCGAATTTACATTTACTGCCACGTTCAGCAAAGCAAGGGTGTAGGGCTCATGAGAAGAACGGGCAAGAAACTCATGGTCACTTTTTTTACAAATCATAAGAGCTGTAAGGTGCTGCAACCATTTCTCCATGAACTAAATAACAGAATTTAGCTTTTTTAACATACAGACCGTCTCGTTATATTGCTCGCTATAATACATTACATACGCTTTATCATAAATGTTGTTACTTATACCATTATACATGTTGACTCTATATATATTCAACATATTGACGCTATAACTAAAAAAGCATATAGTATGTATGGCTTTGTGATGCGATATTCGATTGACTTTAAGCATGCAAGTACATACATTTATTTGTACAAAACTCTGGTCAGATCACAACTGGAGTATGCTGTAGTCATATGGAACCCTTATTACAACAAATATATTGAGAGTCTGGAGATGGTTCAACGCAAATTTCTCAAATCCACGCATTACCGGTGTTTCCACAATTCCCCTTCATATGACTACTTACTTAATAAATTTAAAATAATGAGCCTGAAGTCAAGACGACTGTTTTTAGAAACTATTTTTCTTTTTGATTTATGCAGTAACAGATATGACTGTAGAGACCTAATAAACAAGATATGTTATCTAGTACCCAGAACTGTTGTCACACGAGAGGTGCGATATCGTCCCTTTTTTGCTGTATCATCGTGTAAAACTAATGCTGGATTCCGCGCACCTATGCGACGTATATGTAGAAAATACAATGAGCTTTTCACTAAACTGGATGTGTTTAGTGGGCCTGCTAGTAAAATTCGCTATACATTAAAAAGAGCCATTGAAGAAACTGAGTTACAAATGTAAGAAACATTGTGTAAAAATCAAAATTTTAATTCATATTTTGTTTGATCTTTGCAAAATTGTCATACATTTATAATTATGTAAGCTGTGAATAACGGTGTGGGTTGCACATTTAATCAAACTTTATTTAAAATGTATTAGTAATAAGAACATAATGTGTAACTGTTTGTTATTCCAAAAAAATAAATAAAATATTATAAAATTGCATTGCAATTTCATCTTATTTTCGTTAAATAAGTACACACTTAGTTGGCAAAAAGAAGATGGCATGCATCACATCTGTTTAATATTTCACGGGTATCAAATCGAAATAAAGGCAACTACAAAAACGCTTTCTACATGATCCAGAAACGTACATACGTCTGTTTACCAAATTAGTAGATCCACCGACGCAGTCTTGATCATGTGAGACCGCAGAGGCGTACAAAAAGCAAGTACCTACATCCCCGGAATCCTTAGAATTTCAATATGACTCCTCCATTTACATGCGAATAACACTGACTGCCTATCACACCGAAGCGTAACGGCCCATAAACGGTAATAAAATGAATTGATTTGCAAGTATAATGCATAATGGGTGCAGTGTTTTATGTGGTTGCTGATTACGTCATCAATCTATATTATACCACCGATTTTAATGCTTACAATATTATTATGAGTAGATAAATGTTATTATGTAGTTATTGTGAATTATGTAATGATTGAAATGGCTTTTTGTTAATAAGTATTTCAGATTTAATTACGTGAAATTGTAAACGCATTAGCATATCTGGAATTGTAAACATTTTACAGCAAATATTTTTTTTTCGAAAATGACAACGGCTTCTCTAGTAAAAGCTCTGTATCGCGACAGGCTAAACAACATATACGAACAAAGTTCATAACAATAATATGGATAAAAAGAAATTACACCATTGCTTTAAATTAAAACTCAGTTTGCTCAACTAAAATACCACAAAAATAAAGCAAGGGTTGCTTTATTTTTGTGGTATTTATAAGATATTCATCCTGCAGATGAATACAATGAGATTTTTTCTAAGAAGCGCATAATAATACTTTATTTTTGTGTAGAATAATACGATACGGTGCCACAAGCAGTCATCTTAAAACCTAGCAGAAGGAAATCCCTAAAGACTGGTGGGTTATGTGCAATCCGTCCCGACGTATATTCCAGCTTTTTATTTTCAAGCTAAATGTCGGATGAGGTTTGCAGTATACAAAGTATACCGTAGAAAATTGTTTCTCAATCTTTATTGTATTACGACCCCTCGTTCAAGGTGAAATTCAGATTCTCACCTGAAATAGTCTTAAAGCGTCCGTAGCTAAGATTAATAATTAATAAATGCTTTTCGATTTCTATAACACATCGATAACGCTTTCGGGTACCGGTAAGAATAAATTGTTGCGCTTATGCGAAAGTTTTAATCTATAGGTTTTTAAAGGAGTAGCTGCCTTACAATAACATTTCAAAACATTGAGATAGAGACTACCATAGTCTCCTTATGACCTTCAGCACAATACAACAAAAATTTGTTACTAACCGTGAGAAGCTCCGATAGAACCATTTAATTTTAAATTGTTGAAAATAAATATTGCAGTTATTATATCGCCTTGCTAATTGGCCAACGTAAATTATATTGCCGGGTGTATCACATATCGGTATACCCCCAATTTGAGAAACGGTGGCGCAGAAGATTGAATTAGGTCGATTGTGGAAATTCATACATCTGTGTGTGGAACCATACATTTTGTTTGCAAATATTTTTCATTTGCGTCTGCATATAATTTGGAAAATTTGTTCAGCGTTTTGAGAACTGCTACTTGATGAAATACTGGAGACGTCGTCGCATTTTGAATTGTATTAGCTGTCTTTGTATACGTTGGTTATTTATTTTGTTTACCTTACCTGGTATGTATTTCTTTAGTTTTATTTTTAGGTCTATTTGTTGTATTACTGTTCTGATGCTCGTACGAGTAACGCGATTTAGATTTGCTAACAGGAATTTTATATAAAGCATTACATTACTGTTATAAAGCCAAAAATAAAGACGTACATAGATCATGTATGATTTTATTTTTGGTTGATGACTTTATCTGCATTGTTAAAGATGTATTTTTCTAAGATTAATCCAAAATTTCTAATAAATGATTTCAGTTAAAACTAAGTTCTTTGGTCGACTATTTTAATATGTGTAGTAAAAACCTTTATAAATATTAAAATTATAGAGCCAGTGCACTCGAAACAATTACCTGTGGATAGGTTTGATTCTAGTACTGAGATTGAACTGACACCAAAACAGAATGTTTCTGACATTGAAAGTAGAATGATAAGCCACTGAGATTTTATATATTTTCATACATAGATTCATGAATATTTCCCGGATTTTTACGTACTACCATCTTTTCTCTCTCATTAATTCTTTTTCTTCTTTTTTTCGTGTGGTTAGCGGCCAACTTGTTGTCAAGAGTTGTTCAAGCCGCCCGTAGGCCTCTGACATGGCTTAACCACTGCTGTGATGATCAGATGAAATACCACTAAGCGGTCACCCATCTATAGACTGACCGCACCCAACGTTGCTTAACCTCGCTAATCGTTTACCGATCAGTGAGTACAACTGGCTATGAGCGCCTCTAATCTAATTTAAATCATTGTAATGATATAAATAAAGACAAACAGATATACATAGTTCCAAAAAGGCCCAGTTACTCAATCGCGCATCATGAACATGAGCCTTATTTGTCAATATATTTAGTTAATCTATTGAGTCACAGTGGCACACCGGGTGGCTAACACAACAATTTTAGTTATATCTGATATTCAAAGACTTTACAAACTACTACGTACAAGCGCTGTATTAAGTATGTTTAACAAATTCTACAGTGTTGGTAAAACATTTTAGTCTAAAATAACAGACAACAGTAACTTCTTTTTCATAAAACACATTTGGAATGTTATTTATCCAACTGAAAAACTTTGAAAGGCTTTGTCCACAAAGCCGCTGTAAAGTTTTTCTTAGTAATAGTAATTCTTGTAAATCTATCTATATAAAGTACGACGCAGAAGCAAATATCTGGAATAACAAAGAAGTTGTATAAAATAATTGAAATAAAAACGAAAAGTGTAAGCTATTATCTTATAAACCTATGACACGGGATTTATTAAAATACATCCGCAAAATATTTCATGCTTAACCGTTCTCGAGGCTTAGGTACATAATTGTGCACTCTATCAGAAAGGTATTTCTTTCCCCAAATCTTTCATTCATTTCCCTATGAGTCGGCGGTGTATGAATAATACCCATGTATTGCAAGTGATTATATACTATAGTAGCTAACCATTAGTCGGGCTGTAAGCATATTTGTGACAAAACAATAATTAATTTGCGTTAAATGTGGTAGTTACAAATTTTAAGTACATGGTGCCGAGACCAACTCAGTGGGGAGACCAACAGACTGCAATGCAGATGGTCTCGGGTTCGAACCCACGTCGCGCACCTCTGACTTTCGGAAGTTATATGACTTTTCGAAATTATGTGCGTATTGATTGACAATTATCGCCTGCTCCGTGCCTCAGAGAGCACGTTAAGCCTAGGTCCCGGCTGGCATGAACTTCTATGGCAGTCGTTATTGGGAGAGTGTCGACACAAAAGATCCCACTGGGTCGATGTGCCGCCGGTCTGCACAGACTGGCCCCCACATAAGATACATACATATAGGTGCCGAACACATATCGCCATATTCAAATAGTATGCAAATTTAGATTAAAGACACATTAAACTTTTAGTAAATAGGTACAAGCACTTTACACAATGCAAATCACAGTTCACAGTACAACAAATTCATATTAAGCCTAACTAAAACTCAATTGTAAATCAAAGAGAAACAAACTTAATTTTTAATATATACATTAAGAACGTGGATTACAAAACATTGCCAATGTGATAGAAATGAATGGCAAACTTTTTAATAAATTCATCAATTGAATAGAAGCTCTCTTATATTAACCAATTTCGTTATGCTATATAGAATTTTACAATAAAGGAAGGTTAATTATTTCCACAAGTAAAAAAAAATATACAATCGGTGGCATGTGTACACACAACTATGTCTAAACATTTCTATATATAGAACACATATTCAAAGTATTGAAAAAAATGCTTAATCCACACGTTTAAAGGTGTCTTATCAAGTCTTAAGCTGACTCATAATCATTCTGCAACCAATCTCACATAGCCATTAAGCTAAGCAAGAACGAGGCTATACCAGACGATGCTAAAGCCTTGTTTTAAAGTCATGTATTTGCTCTCAATCAGTCGAAGTGACGATAGTGCGTTATAGATTATTGTTTTATTCACGGACGACTGCAGTAACTGTCGGTGCTCAAATTCAATTTAAGTAAGGGTTTTTTGTAAACAATATCATATAAAAATTCGACAGAGTCTTAATTAACTTAGTATGATACATAGAGTTAGTATTTTTATAGACTACACATCAATAATATTTATACTATGGTAAGGGTTATGGATTAGACTCAATAAATTTTTAGTTACAGTACGGAGTGTGAACCTAGAACTCTGATCGGTAGACGATAATAGGCTCAATCTCTATAATGTGGGATCTAAAAAATTTCAGTCTAAATGTATTACACCTCTGCCTCTTTCTTTCTTATTACTTATAAAACATGTTTGCTTTGTAATTTTAGTGCTTATAAAAAAATTAAGGCGAAATCGATACAGCGACATATTTTAGGAGAAGACTATTTAGCTAAGAAGCGATCCAAGTTCATTACGACGATGAGATATTAAGACCTCATGAATGCGGTAACTATGTATTCTAAACACCACGTAGTCTTCGTAATAAGATGAAATTAGGAAGCGTTTGTCCCGAGGTAAGTTCACTAAGCCGCAAATTGGGAGGCAAACATTTTAGCTCACTTGAGGCGCTAGGGTTACTTGACGAGCAATTTACCTGTTTTCTAATGTACGTATAAAGGTACGATTAACAACTTAAAGGGTTTCTGAATAGCTTACATTAGAAATACGGCTAGAAATACAACCGAGAGAGACCAGTTAAGTAGGCTATAGTCGGTAGTAATCACGGTATTTTAAGGAACTGTGTACGACGATTTGATGGATTTAAGCGGTATGATGCAGGCAATAAACGTCGCCTACTCCTGGCAACCAGGCTACTTTTGAGACTTCTCGGAGACAGTCGCAGAAATCGGATTAAGCATTAATGGCTGTAGAAAAATGATTTGTTACTAAACGCCCAGTAATAATAGCTAGCGGTTACACGGATCGGTTTGATAATAAGGTTTTCCGTGACGCTTACGTCAAAATGCAGGCCATCTTATGGTAAGCGATTAGCATAGCTTATCTGCCGTCATAAGAAAAAAGACGTATCTGCAAATATAAAAGGTATTTTAAAGTATACTGGTCGTTCCGTCTTTTTTACTGATTCCAAATAGGAAAAATCTCAATTTCGAAGAAAATGTTTGATGTCTTTTACCTTATGACTGCAGACAATACCAGGTGTACCATACGCACTTACGATTTTAGAGAAAAGGAATTAAACGTGGAATGAAGGGAATGGCAGATGTAGACATACGAGCCTCCACAAATCTTAATCTCTTATTTACTTGACTAAATTAACTGTGTTTTTACTCTTAAGCCGTTTTGTGGTAAGGTGTGGCACTTCCTCAGACAAGCAAGCTAATCTAAATAACTAGCAAATAATTATAAGTGTAAATGAAACAAGAGAGATATGCCAGAATTGAATTCGAATACGACTCAAAATACCGAAATAAATGGTCTTGTTACATCAATATATCCTTTAAAGTTTGTAGGCAGACATAAGTAGAAAGAAACAACAGGAATATTTCATTATTTTCTTGTTGAATTTTATGCCATTCTACACAATAAACTTGCTCGAACTTTTTGAAACTTGGTCAAGAACCAGAACTTGAGTTAAAGAAGGTGACATTTACTTGAAACAATAATAAGAGCCATCTTGGTAATATACTGCTTCTAAAATTAAAAAATGCTTTTAAAAAATGACAATTATTAAAAGTTTTCAATTAGGAGTCGTTAAGAAAATAATATTGCTTTGCTTTTCTTTGAAAACTTCTGTAATAAACTTATTTTA
Source organism: Catocala fraxini (assembly GCA_930367265.1). Taxonomy (NCBI): domain Eukaryota; kingdom Metazoa; phylum Arthropoda; class Insecta; order Lepidoptera; family Erebidae; genus Catocala; species Catocala fraxini. The sequence goes on along the minus strand of OV884044.1, from coordinate 6,786,374 downwards.
TAGACAGCATACAATACACGTATAGTATTTGAGGTTTTTAAGCCCTACATAATTAGAGGCAAGCCTATTGTTACCATCGAACATATTGTCAAACTATGGGCTAACAGTGAAACTTGTTAAACAGAAAGTCATTATCACACGGCTCGATTTTAAAATCAAATACAGAATTTTGCGATCTGCAATAATAATGTCCTTCAAACCGAATTTCAGTCACGGCGACTAGCTATGCGTGCAAGATGTTATAGTGTACAGGTGTGTGCGCAAATATAAGTGCATTCTCTATTACCTAACTCTCATTATTCTATAGGACAGTAACACCGACATGCGACACCGATCAGGCGCAAGAACGATAGCTTTACGTGCGTTCCAAGGCACGGGGTTGTTTAACAGCGTGAACTTCCTAACTCCGCGCTACTACGGGCATTCGGATCCGAGACTTCATACGCAACGGTTGCATTTACTACCACTGTGTCCCCGAGCCAGTCATGATGAACATTTACCATCAAAATATTGACTAACAAGATAGTAATTTATATTCTGGCATATAAAATCATATTGACAGTAAATTCTTGCACACATTTATTTAGTTCTACTTCATTTCTTTGTTTGTCAGTTACGTAGACACATGTTGCCTTGTATAGCTTCAAGGAAAATCAGCTATAGAATGGATAAGCACGTATTGGCTTTTAGCCGGTCGAGATTTTCGCAATAGGAATTACAATATTGGGATACAGGTCGGGTCACCCCGATCCCAACGTGGTTTACGTTATTCGATTTGAATATTTAAAAACATCTTATAGCAGGCAAGAATTAATATGACTTCCTTATTTTGGTTTTGTATCGGTTTATATTAGTATACTATAAATATTTAAGAGGGCAATTGTCCAATAGCTCACGTATAATTGAAAAAGTTTTTTTATCATGCGTGAGAGATTTTACGTGTGTGTAAAATGTGTTGAGTGTATAGGAATGTTTACCAATACTATAAGTGTGTGTCATATTTGTGACTGTATTGGTATACAATAAAGTATGTATGTATGTATGTATCTTATGTGGGGGCCAGTCAGTGCAGACCGGCAACACTTCGACCCAGTGGGATCTTTTGTGTCGACACTCTCCCAATAACGACTGCCATAGATGTTCATGGCAGCCAGGACCGACGGCATAACGTGCTCTCCGAGGCACGGAGCAGGCGATAATTGTCAATCAATACGCACATAATTTCGAAAAGTCATATAACTTTCCGAAAGTCAGAGGTGCGCGACGTGGGTAAAGTAAAAAAAAAATAAAGTATTAAGTGTAAAGTGGTATAAAGTAGTAACTAGTTTACTATATTTTATATATATATATATATATATATATATATATATATATATATGTCGGGTATGTCGGGTAATAGGACGGCAACTCGCTTTTGACATGATGAAGTAATAAAGTATAGGCGTGGTATTATACTTTGTACGTATACTAATGATAGGCAAATACAAGAGAAATAAAACAATAAAGGTTGACTGTGGTTATCTTTGATTTGTTCCGTGACGCAGCGAGTTCGTCCACCGAATGTTTCCGCGCACGAGTCTCCGGCGCTTATATTATAATGTCAATTTGCACTGACAGTCCAACTAACACATTGGCTCTATGGCGACCTCACTCAAGCTTACGCTTGACGTTCCGAAACAAACCAATAGATGGCGCTTTATTCAGAAATAAATTGCAATCCAATGATTATTTTCTTGACGCTCCGACAGATATATATTGTATATTGTTTCTATCCTATGCAGGCACAGGCTTGATCTTTTGGGTGCCTCCATTCGTATCACACGCATATTTCGCCAAAAGTGACGAAGACTATTAAAATACGTTATAAATCTATTGAGTTGCATCGGCACACCGCTGGCCAGGCTCAATAGATTTTTAATGATGTCTGTTATTTTAAGACTTGATAGATTCACCAAACTATGTTTAAGACTCTAAGCGACTACAGAGAATCTCCTGACTGCAAAACAGAAGTAATTCGATGCGAATGCTTGCTTCTGCATTAATAACTTTAGCTTAAGGAAAGAGGTTTTATTCAACCACTGGTTAGCTAATTATATGCATTAGTCTGCACGTTTTTGCATCTCATGCGTTTAAAATACGCGTTGGTTAGAATGTTTATTCAACTTTATAAGCTCTGGTTTCATTTTATATTATCTTCGTAATGCAAAGTGAGCTTGCTTTATCTAACACATTTCCAACGTGAATCCAATTTTACTATTATTATGTAGAGTAGGTAACTATTTTCTATAATAATAATTAGTGAGAAACGGCCATGAATTGCCGTAAATCTTAGAGTTCGAAGAAATGGTATCACGTGACCTTGAGGTCAGAGGTCAAATATTATAGTCATATCGAGGGTATATCGACTATATTGAGTCAAATAACGTTGACCGCGACTCTCTAGCTCTTACGGTTCTTGAGTTGAAAGTTGTATAACAGACAGACGGACGGACGAACGGACGGTCGGACAGACAAAGCTGTTGTATAAGTTTTTTCGAACTCTAAAAACCGTATAACCATTTTGACTTATATACTGAGTGAAATAAATTGTGTAATCATGTGACTGCACGGATGACGTATGGCTTAGGTGGACGCTTCGCCACTGGCACTGCGCCGAATCCCAGGTACAAAAATTTGTGTGATCCACATATAGTTGTTCCAAGTATGGATGTCCTTTGTGTCCGTTGTTTGCATGTCTATAAAATCCCCCGAGATTCAGGAACTATTCCTAGTGCCGGAGATTTCTTTTAATATTGAAAAAAAAAGCCTATATACTAGGTCGCAGTGGTGAAAGCGAATGGTGTGTGTGATGTGTGTCTCCGGTTAAATTTTCGGATCGGGTAATGTGGTATTGAGTTTTACTGGCAAGAATTTTATGGTAACACTACGGAGTCTGGACCTGTGCTTGTGTAGCCAAAGGGAATATTACAAGGGACCTAAAACCATAGCGAAATGTGGGATATTACACGCCTGTGTTAGATTTAAAAATATTTTAAATGTTATTTATCAATAATAGATATCTACTTATATATTGAGTAATAATTTGTCGAAACAATTTCCATTTACCGACACACGTTGTCTCATTTGACTCTTATTATACTATATTCATGAAATCCGGTGCGTCGAAATAAAACTTACAGTATGTAGATAACATAGGTATATTTATTGACTTTTAAGATTCACATAAATTAAACATAGTAATATTGTTTTTATATTTACTTTATTATTTACCAAAGTACAGACTAATAAGTATTAAAACCAATTAGCTACTCGTATATATCTTCTTCTCTCTTAGCCTTTATTATTCCCAAGTCACTTGGGGTCGGCTTTTCTGGTCTAACCGGATTTGATTGGATATCAGTTTTTACACGGAGCGGCTGCCACCTGACCTCCGCAACCCGAAGGCTAACGATACCCTAAGGCTAGACCAGTGTCAGGATATTAGAGGGTACTGACTTTCCCAATAACGACTGCCATAGATGTTCATGGCAGCCGGGACCAACGGCTTAACGTGCTCTCCGAGGCACGGAGCCGGCGATAATTGTCAATCAATACGCACATAATTTCGAAAAGTCATATAATTTCTGAAAGTCAGAGGTGCGCGACGTGGGTTCGAACCCGAGACCCTCTGCATTGCAGTCTGTTGGTCTCCACACTGAGCTATCGCTGCTTCTCTGCAGCTCTTGCTACTCGTATATATAATCATAATTATTAAATATATTTTATAACCATCATATTTATACTTTAAATACATAATAAAATAGTACTTAACTTTACACATTTGTTAGATCTGCTCTAGTCAACGGTCCAACAGAGAATGCCCCACTCCAAGCGTTTCTGTTGTTTTATTTAATCACAGCCCCACTACTAACAGATGTTCTACGTCACAACAACACGTGTTCTATGATTGACATAAACAATAGATGTTTCTGTATTATCTATTTATCTTAGATGATTTGTAAAATTATTTGTATAAAATAAATACATTTAATTAAATTAATTATAATATAATAATCAATAAATGAAATTATAACCTACTATTTTATAACACCTGCATAATAATAATATCAGCCCTGTATTGAACTGTCCCACTGCTGGGCACGGGTCCTCTTCTCACTGTGAGAAGGGTTAAACCAAAGTACCACGCTGGCCTAGTGTCGGTTGGCAGACTTCACATATCTTCGAGAACATTATGCAGAACTCTTAGAGACGCAGGTTTCCTCACAATGTTTTCCTACACCGTAAAGCGAGGGATAATTAACTATTTAACACGCACATGACTTTGACAAGTTAGAGATGCGCGCCTTGTGATTGAACTCGAGACCTCTGCGTAGCAGTCCAACGGTTTCCTACTAAGCTATCGCTGCTATATATACGTCTGCATACCCCGTCGAAATATAATCGTGATATTAGACTATGTAATGTAAGCAATGGACACGGAAGACCAGCTCAACACAAGACAATGTCGACAGACGACTTTGCGATAAGCACATGTCTATTTGTGAACATAGACACGTGCTTATCGCAGTTTCAGATCAAATGGGCCAATTTTAGTGGTTGAATATTGGACGTCTTGATCTGATTTTATTGTACGCACAAGCTTATAATTATACGGCTGAGTCTGTTTTCGAGGCTTATACTTAGCTGGTTTGTTGTACCCAAGAGATTCTAAATATGCCAACACTGTTTAACTTATTATGTATTTAAGCTGCAGTCCTTACAATTATTTTGCTGGCCATCTTCATATATATAATTTGTGGCAAGGTGTCATGCAGTCACAGCTTGCACCAAGGAACAACGTCTTTTATGAGTTTTGGTTCTAGGAACTCGATAAAAAGTTATGTGGCCATATTCTTGAAAATATGTTCTTAATCAAACCCTGATATCATTGAACCAGAAAAATGATTTACATCGTTACCCTAAATTCTTTAGTCTAAGTTGCCTCCGCATATTTTCCTAAAAAAAAAGGTTTTTATGCGAACAGTAACATCGGTCGTTGTTCTTAAATAATTTCTGCCGTTTTGCATTATTCATAAGTATTCCTAATAACAAACTCAGTGGAGGCAAACTCATCATTTTTATTAGCTTCACAGGCCCTTCAATATCCTATTCAAAATAGATGTCAAGTGCGAGTTGGAATACATTTTGCGTTTTATAGATTACTACCTTTTACCCGAACCTTTCTTCAGGAACAGTACTTTTTATTCTGGATTAAAGGTACCGCTAACAGCATGAAGGCGAACTTTGTTGATAGCCGGTCTACAAATAAGCAAACAAACTCACATTCGGGCTTCACTATTATAATATGGCAAAACAGACAAATATATAAATTTATTACATTAACATATTACACTAACTTCAGACCACAGTCTGGTTCACGTGAATTCCACAGGAACGCATTCAGCGATAAAAAGCAAGACATATGTATATGTGTGCTAAGTTTCATCGAAATCAGTTCAACAATTTACGCGTAATTGTGTAACAAAGATTGAAACATGTTCGTTATGTCTCATATATTCACATTCGTATTAAATATTAGTTGTAACATTTAAACTCTCATCTAATTTGTAGCAGTCAGTAATTGTATTAGGGCGCGTTCCCACTATGTCGTGACGATAGATTATCGTGTCGTTTAAAGCGTCGTGGCTTGTGTATTTAAATAGAGGTGTTCGATAGTTAATCGTGTCGTGGACGACACGATTAACTATCGTCCACGACTTTTTTTTTGCATTGACGACAGATTGTCAAGTCTATGGGAACTGCTAGCACGACAGTCGTAAAACGATAAAAAACGTCATGACTAATCATGACGGCAAATCGTGTGTCGTTGTTGCAACTATCCATCGTCGCCACGATAAAAAATATCGTCTCGTCGTTTACACGTTCAACGCTAAAATATTGCGACGATAAACAATAAACAGTCGAGTGACGATAAACAGTTGATATAATGGGAACAGCTAGAGACGACAGTCGTCCAACGATAAATTAATCGTCACGACATAGTGGGAACGCGCCTTTAGGGTAAGTGAGTGCTAATATAATAAGATAAACACATAAAAAAGTACCTAACATTTATCAAAATTACGTACAAGAATAGAAAAGAAATATATTTGTTAGTGACCTGACTCAATAATACATAGTTTTCAGGTTTTGACAAGATGACTACAAACGACGAAGATAATGTCTGGAAAGGCGATAACGGTTCATGGAACTTATGTCAGTCATTACGTCACTATATGTTACACGTATCTTTTATTTGGCAAATTGAAGAATGTAGATAGTAGATGGGTACCTATTCTACAAAACTGAACCAATTTGGACAAAAATATTCTTAGTATTACACAGGGTGACCAAGCTTTATATTATTTTATATTTTTTATGTGACAATAAATGTTAACATGCAATACTTTGCTTTATATTGATACAGTAATTAGTGATGACTATAACCTTTCAATTGTTGGAATGCCAGACATGATTGAAAACCTATTGTGTCTGGTCGTTAACGAGATGCTACGACTCAATAGATCAATAGTACTGTCTTTAGGAAATATACCACCTGAATATCAATTACCTGAGCTGATATACATATCTTTGAAACAACTTTGGATCCAGGACAGCTGCCGCATGGATAGCCGGTCAGGTTGTAAGTTTGGTCCTACTAACGATAGGCATTTATTATCAAGACAAGCATGCATTGCCACTTAAATGCAATGCACATATAATTGGATATAACTTTAACTTGTATACGTGTTACCATTATTTTCTTTTCTTTGTTCTGTAGGCTGATGAGCCACGGATTTACCTGATGGTAAATAGTAAACACTACTTTTGAACATAGCTGTGTTGCTTCTCTAAGTATGGCAGGAGGTGTGATAAGAAAAGACTGCTGCACTGCTTACACTGGAGAATAGGAACGGCACAATATTTACTTGTAGTTAGTATTAGTTAGTAGTTACTTGGCGTTCGCAATAGTAATCAGTGATGGGAGAAAAAGCTGAGAAGGAGAACGTTATCGTATCGATGCCGCTCCCCTTGTGCCGCGGAGGGCACAAGGGGAGCGGCATCGATATCTCTATAAGCTTGGATTGCAAACCCAAATCAACTATAATATTGTCTATTAAAATGTTGGGCTTAGTGACTACTAAGCAGGACTCTGCTGCCCACGGGTAAACCCGCGTAAATTCATAAGAATAGCGAAATGCATACCGAAATAAAAAATGTATCTTATGAGAAATCGAAGATATATCTGTGTGCCAAGTTTCATCAAAATCAGTTCAACGGCCTACGTATGATTAAGTAAAAAAAATATGAACATCTTTGTGAACTTTCACAGTGACACAATTATTGGTGTATACCTGAGCAGATTTTTTGTTCTTTTATTTTCGTTTAGTGTGTTGCTATTTTAAATCAAAGCGACCACAAAATAAACTCCCAGCGAAAACTGAAAAAATACGCACTTAAACAAATTCATTCAATTAAGTTTCCACTCTGTGTGAGGAACTCTAAAAAAAGCGTCGACGCTAATGGTCTCTCCTAATAGAACGATTAAAATTAAAATGAATATATTACTGGCTAGCGGGTGAACACTCTATTATTTTGTGAGCCTTTGATGTTCTATTCAAAGAGGACGGAATATCAGTCCAGTGTTTTTGTATTCGGTAGCAAAGTTACGTTTAAATGGATGGGTAATATTATGTTTTTTGTACCGTGAGGATAACAGGGATGTTATCTGTACCGAAGCACTGTTTGGTGTTGTTTGTGAATTAATGATTAAAGTTTATTGGTGGTTTTTTGTTTTTGTTTATGGTGATTTGTATCACCTAAGGTGGCAAACAAACATACGGCCCACCTGATGGTATGTGGTCACCGTAGCCTATGGACGCCTGCAACACCAGAGGCATCACTTGCGTGTTGCCGACCCTTTAGGAAAGGAAGTGGGAAGGAGAAGGAGCAGGAATGAGGGAAAGGGGGTGATTGGGCCTCCGGAACTCTCACTCACCGAACGAAACACAACAGAAGGAATACTGCTATTTCACGTCGATATTCTGTGAGAGGGTAGTCCTTCTCCGGTCGAGCCGGCCCATTCATGCTGAAATCAGCAAGGCTCTACTACTCTGCCCACCTGAAAGCTATCAATAAATATTTCTTCCTTCTTTCTTTTTTTCTTCTTAAGGTCAGGCGAGCCAGCTTGCCATCAGATGAGTTATAATAGACTTTTTCTACATAAGTTGTTATTTAAAACATTTTATAATTTAAAGATCTGAAAAAATTTATTGATAAAACCGGTATTTCATAACAAGTAAAGACAGTTTTCAAAGTGAAAATGTAATAAAATAAATATTGTACTTAAAATGGCGGCAGTTGAATGTATAAAATATTAGACCGTTTCCATTTTCCTTCATCAAAAATAGAAACATCTTACCAACTTATTTCAACTTTGTTTGGTTAAAATAACAATTATTGGAGGTTCGAATTTCGCCAAATGAAAACTTGGAGGGCTTTAAAGTTATTCAATTAGCAACTGTTTTACTTAAGGATTATTTTTTGGTATGTATTCGGAAAAGACATGGGGCCGCCATCGCAGAGGTCTAAAGCTTCGTATAAATTATTACGACTGGGTCGAAATGATAAGATTTCTGGTATAAATGAAACATCTTTCAAAAAATAAAACATTACAAGTGGTGTAGGATTATTTAACAAAAGAAAATTGAACAATTTGAAATTTCAATTGAAATAGCCTTTTTAAGTCGGATTAAACAAAATGACTCAATACCTTACCAAGCCCTCACTGTGGCCAAGAAATCTTTAGCCATCTTTAATCTGTCGTGTGAGTTTGCTCGACTGGCAGTGTGTTATCTATCCTCATCCTGGACATCCTGTCTCCGCCTCTCTCCGCCTGTTACCTAAGGAAGCATGGTGCAGACATCTCGAGTTTATCTATTTATTTATTCGTCATATAGTAAATGATAGGCTGGGGCCTTAGGGTATTAGACCTGATAAGGCTGTAGGTACTTTTGGGATCCCGTAGGTTCTTGTCATATAATTGTGCGCATACAGTCCGTTACTACTAAGGTGACGACTGTACATCCCTTTTTCCCCAAGTTATATAGAGATCGATTTTTGAGAGATATAGTGATTAACACAAAAATATGGGTTAGGTACAACACACATTCCTAGTAGTTACCAGTACTCTTATTAACCCCTCCAGCTAAATTTATATGCTTGGGTTAAGGGTGAGTTTACATCTCTAGTGTAATCGAGGGATTTTAACCCACGACTTATCAATCGCTAATCCGGTATTAATTTTATAATTATTTATGTTAAAAATGTATTTCATCATTAGGAAGCTATATTATCACCGAGAAATATAAACTATATTTTATTTTAAGAAAGTGTACTGTTATTAACATAACCTAACCAGATTTTACGCGAATAAAGCCGCGAGCAAAAGCTAGTTCACTTATATTTATCAAATAATAATCAGTGATAATGAATTGATGAACAATCCGATGAGTGATAATGCAACTATCGAATATTAAAATATGATTCCACTCAGATTTGTAATATTTGTAGAAATACCACTTGACCCATGTATGTAAATTGAACTTACAATAACTCTAACTCCTGCTCACACAACTTGACTATTTGGCTGAATAAGCAGTACCACCCTTTACAAAACTGAGACTAATAGAGACGAAGAATAGAGTTACTTTTCTAACCCATAAATAGATATTAAAGAAGTTTCTACATACATACATAAATAGACATCACCTGTATATCCACAAAAGAGCTAGAAAGTTATATTATACCAACAATTTCTCAGCCATATAAGTTTAATGTCTGGGTACCAGACATGTCTGGACTACTTGCTTTTTGAATTTTATTACAGAATACCCAATAACACTACATCTGATCCGTGTTGGGATTTTTCTGCGGGCCATTACAAAGTCCCAAGTACGAAGCGTTAAAATGGGTCGCAAACATAAGTACAATAGGACACAGGACGCATGTATATATAGTCCGTATCCATATATAGTCCCATGGATCCAACGAAATAGATTTCGGCCAGCAGTTATATTTATTTATATGTTTTGAATTAAAATAATACAATTTTCTTTCTCATCTCTCGTTTTATACAATGCTTTTAACCTCTGAAGTATGTTTATGTGCCGTGGTAGACCTTTTAATTGCCACGTTTAACGAGGTACGTCGAATAGTTTCACATTTAAATAACGCTGGTATTAAATTACATGTTTCACGTTAAGCCGTCGGTCCCAGCTAGCATGAACATCTATGGCAGTCGTTATTGGGAAGTCAGTGGCCTATAATATCCTGACACTGGTCTAGCCTTAGGGTATCGTTAGCCTTCGGGTGCGGAGGGCAGGTGGCAGCCGCTCCGTGTAAAAACTAATATCCAGTCAAATCCGGTTAGACCAGAAAAGCCGACCCCAAGTGACCCTAAGTGAATTGGGAATAATAAAGGCTAGGGAGAAGAAGTATTTTTTTATGAAATCGATTATTGTAATTTGTAATTATTGCTGCATCTCTATTTCTCTTACTCGAGCCGTTGAGGTCGCTATATTTAACGAAATTGACAATATTAAACGCATTTTACGAAGGGACTACCCTGAGATTTCTTTTTTATTGAATACTAGATTTTGCCCGTGGCTTTGCTCGCGTAAATGTAATTGTTAGGTTATATTAGTAACAGTACTTATTTCCTAGATGAAAGATCCTATGTCCTTTTCTGTACCCGAGACAACGTGTATGTTAAATTTCATGATAATTGGTTGAGTAGTCAAGGCGTGAAAGCGTAACAAACAAACATAAAAACTCACATTTGCATTAATAATATAAGTTAGGATGGTAGATAAGCCAGCAGCCTACCAGGTGCTGAGTTGTAACTATCGCCTATGGACTTCAGCAATGTCATAAGTTTACACAGCTACGCTGCTGTATTCAATGTTTTGATTCGTTCATCGAAATTTTCGCCGTGAGTTTCTTGCCTCCTTCTTCTAATGGAAGCTCGTTCAATGCTTAATTCTTGTTTCATTTTATTTATTTTTATTAATATTTTTATTTGCCGTGTCTAAGAAGTACTCATAGTAAACTAGTGAGTTTACTACTATATTATCTGATATTATTTATTGCACGTAGTGTTGCAGGCGTGTCTCAACCCTGGACCGCTTTTTTTTTTTTTTTTTTTTTGACGCGGGGAAATGTGCAAATCGCATTCCCCATCACCGGTTTTGGGGCGGGCGATGGGGATATGTCGGGATCCAGCCCATATGTTTGGGCTGAACCGACTAAAACCACCGCGGTGTTCCTCACACCTTTATGGCGGGGTCGCGCGGATCGCTCTCGCATTCGAATCGCGACCCCGCCAAAAGTTTGACCCGCCGATGGACGTGGCGGGTCCCACAAAACTTTATACACATAATTGGGGGACCTGGTCCCCGACAACATAGCGGGGGGACCTAGTCCCCTTTCCGACATCGAGAGGCGTGCGTGGAACATGAACGCCGCCTACTCGGACCTGCGCTGATCGGGCGGTGGACGGCCCCAATAGGTCCACCGCCCGCAGGCTTCTAACCCTGGACCGCTTTCCCCAGCACGGAATAACATAAATCTACATTTATTTAAATCATGAAACAATACAGTACAGTCTGTTGTGTGTAGCAATTAAATAATTGTATTAATTGATTTAATGAATTGCAGTATCGTTGTATATGGAATGTTTAATAAATAATATTAAATAGGGTTTGATGAATAGGTAATATTGTCAATGAAGAATGTGTTTTTATAATGAAGCTTCTTGGAGTCCCAGCTCTTTATAGTAATAGGGATACGTAATCTGTTTTGATATTGCACGATTGTGAAATCTGAAGATTTAATTTCTGCGTCAGGCAAAGTGTTACCGAATGACTCAGAAGCAGCGCAAACTTAAAAAAAATACCCGTTAGATGGCAGCAGGCCACTATCACGTGGGAATTGGGATCTAAAAACATACCTAATGAAATGTGTGTGTATTATACTGCATTATATACAAAACTAGCTTTTGCCCGCGACTTCGTTCGCGTAGAAGTCGAAAATGGTTCTAATAGTACTTTTAATTGGTTTTTACGTAATTAAAATTTTGTTATAACATATAAATTATTATTATGTTAAAATGTTTGAATACTTATAAAATATAACACTATAGTGTAGGGAATTAAAGGTTAAATAAACATGAAACAAAATAAAATTTTGTTATATTGTGTGAACACAAAGCCTTTGATCTGGTGAAAGTTACACAGGGATATTATCTTTTTACAACAAAATCGAAATACTATACCTACCGCAGTATTTCTTTGTAAACAATATCTTTTGTTTTCCTTCGGGAGCTATAAACACCAGGCTACTCTGTGCGCTTACTCAGGAGCATGCCACATACAACTGTCCGTGGGAGAAGCAGCTTTCTCTAAAGTCTACTCCCGCTACCTTAAGAGTTTGACCTTGAGCTTTATTTATGGTTATTGCGAAGCAGACTTTGATGGGAAACTGCACTCTCTTGAATTCGAAGGGCTAATTTGATGGTGTTAAGGGAATCCTAGGATTAAATACAGACTCTCCTCGAGAGCAACCGGTCAGTATAGTTGCCACGATTACATTGCGATGTTGTTTGCAATGTTTTCACTTGTAATCTGCCTTTTGCCATTGCATAACTTTGGTGGATTTATATTGCGCATAATTGGCGCGCCAACTCTCAATTTTAATATGTGAGTTGGGAGACCGGCTTCAGTGTATACAGAAACTCAACCGGATAATGAATGGCATCATTGGTGTTTATCACTGAGTCGACGGATTTATATTAATATTCAACCCCTTCGAATGATCTCAAAAGTATTTCATTTATGACTCAGGCTTGATCGTTTTTTGGTGCTAGGATGGCACGCTCGCATAACTATTCTACAGGTTTATCTTGAATATTATTAATGTTTGGGTAAATGTTAGCTATAAACTCTTCTACAGTAGAAACCATTGTACCTAACTCTGTAGGGAGACTTATATTATTATTATCCAGTTCCGAGAAATCACCATTCTCATTTTAAGCAACAGGTCTGAAAACTGTCCGGCAGTAACATCTCCCCTCAGATGGACTTTCATATTTTTGGTAAGGCTCAGTTTTGTCACTGAGGGTCACAAATGAGACCGCTTTATGCACGCTTTAACTTCGTCAGCTCGCATTCCTCTGGACAACACTGGTAAAGTCTGCCGGCAATCGCCTGCTAACAATACATCCCATTTGACAATTATTATTCCTAATATCTTTTAAAGATCTATAGGGCTTTGAAACCCCCTTTATGAGACATAGTACTCTTATCCCAAACAATTAATTTCGTTTTGCGGAGTATTTCTGCCATATTACTTTCATGTATGGAAAACCCTAAAATCCTCCAAACTACCTCCGAACTACTCAAATAACGCCCATTCTCATTTAATTTGACGTCATCCTTTTTGTTTTCTAGCACGAAAGCCGCCTGATCACTTCCCTCATTAATGTCGTTTACAAATGTACTTCATCGATTTAAAAGAATTGCAAAATTCTACATTAATATGTGCCTTAAATGTCCGTAACAGAACCTTATTATAGAGGACCACCCACTTATTGTCTTCTTCAATAATTTAAGTGTAAAGCCACCGTCAGACAGAGATCGTCTTCTGTACTGGGGGTAACCATCGTCAGCTTCATTCGCCTACTTATACAATAATTGTATAAGTAGGCGAATGAAAGTCTTGCACAACATTAGAAATTGGTGAAGGTTGAGTAAACGTCGGTGATACAGTCATTTCAATGCGTCGTTTTTTGGCTATTGGACGCTCATCAGTGTTATTATCACCATCGGCATCAGCGTAGGCATCAAAGTGATCATTAGAAAGATCTTGGGAAAAACGTAACCTTTTGATAGGTTGGTCTTCTGTACTAAATTTGGCATACAGGTTGCCATTTCGATACACTTCAAATACAAATGGGTATATTTGACTGGCTGCAACTAACCCGCAAAAACCGCCATATTTAGAGTAAATAGTAGAGTATCTAATGTATACTCTTCTTTTGTCCCACGATTGTTGCAATGACGGTCATGAGACATATCAGCGAATTCATCCCAACTTTTAGTCACATGACGCACAATTTCTTTACGAATATCCATTGAGCGTTCTTGTGTGCCGTACAACAAATAAGAAAGCGTACGGAAAAGGCATGCGCCATCTCCCACTATTGGTACACTAGTAAGGTTTATTAATTTCCCATTGATGTTAACCAACTTTACTCACATTTTTAAAAATATACAGTCTCTTTTATAAATATAAGAAATTAAACTACTATATACGGATTTTATCGCGTTGTTTATTTGACACTTTATTACGAAATTTTGAAAACTGTTACACTATACTACTATTAAACTTTACTAACTTTTAAGCTAATTAAATTATTATTAAAACTATTTAGATTTAATTTAATTTTACGCTTTCCCCGACGTTTCGGTTGCTTTTCAGCAGCCATGGTCACGGGGAGACCTTCCCGTGACCATGGCTGCTGTAGTAAAGTTTAATAGTAGTAGTAGTGTAACAGTTTTTAAAATTTTGTAATAAAGTGTCAAATAAACAACACGATAAAATCCGTATATAGTAGTTTAATTTCAATATTCTACCACATACACACAACACCATCTAGCCCAAACTAAGCAGAGCTTGTACTATGGGTACTAGACAATGGATAAACATACATATATACTTTTTTTATCAATGAATAATATTCGCGTAAATAGAAGACAATATTAAATATAAGAAAATTGCGGAACAATAATACATACTAAATTAAACTTCTAAGACAAACTAATACCTACTTAAATATCTATATTAAAACAAAAAGAAAACTATATATATGTATATGTATATATACACAACAAATCAAACACAGATATTTTTACAATTGAAACTAAAAACCTATACTTATTACCTATACACTATCAAATCAAACACAACGAATCTTATTTAATTATTATAACAAAAAATGAAAAAGAAATTAAATGAACAACACTCAAAATATTCTAATGAAATTGTGAAAATGAACTTCCAAACAAATTATACAGCAATCGCAATATTCGCTAAGTAGGTAATCTAAGATTTCCAAGGAATTTTTAAAGGAAAATCAAGGTATAAGGTAAGTTTTTATTCAAATATCCAAGAACAAATAAAATTAAAATTTCGAATTCTAATCCGTTTTAAATATTCTTTTATATTTGTATTTTACATGATTTTTTTAATATGGAATGATTAGTATATTTTATAACCAAAATGTTCTAGTCCTTACCATTTCAAATTTTGGACTCTACGTTCCTATGAGGCCGTGTCCTAAAACCGTAAAGCAACTTAGTAGAAGTATGAAGAGGAGATTAGTTTACGTAGAAGAATAGAAGGAGAATAAGAGCGAAATGATATATTACAGAAAGTTTATTGAATAGCAATAGCACAGATTAAACTTTTACACAGGTTTTTGGTACCTACAGCTAAGCGAGTATTACATAAATACGTATACACTGCAATTACCTCGTTGGTCCAGTGGTAGTGTATACGACTGCGGATCATGAGGTCTCGGGTTCGATTTCCGGGTCGGGCTTGAATAAACGTTGCTAAAATTTTCTGTCAAGAAGTTCTTAAATAATTAGCCTGGAGGTAGGAAGTTGACGGTGTTTCATCACCGTGCGTTGGAAAGCACGTTAGACAGTTGTTTGTTTGTTCGTTTGTTACGCTTTCAATGAATGATTATCAAGTAATTTCGCATACACTTTGTCAGGGATACAGAAAAGGACATAGGCTAACTTTCGTTCAGAAAAAAGTGCCGTCACGAATCTAACCCAACCTTACCTTCATTACCGCTAGCGAAGCCACGGGCAAAATATACGTTATAATAATTTCATTAAAATAAGACCGCAATAAACAGCAACATCGTTTTAAATACCTAAACACCATTCACCGGAGCCGAATAATATATTGACTCGTGCCTACAGTTGGCCGCAGACTAACCGCTACAGAAACCGTGCGCAACTAATAAAGCGCTCCCGCTTTATTAATTAAAGCCATTGCCGCGGATAATTAGTCTAATGAGCTATTGAAAATGTGCTTATTTGTTTGAATAAATTTAGTTACAGGGTGAATTCGGGTGAAACTGGAGACTGGTAAAGTAACTATGATTGTTACTTCGATATAGTGGGTTCAGTTATTTTCGATCGTAATGTTGTGTTTTCGATTTTCGGAACAGCTAAAATGCAAGTTACGTTTTCTTGAAATATAATAATTTATATATAATTCTATCTAATATTATGGACTAGATTCTGACCGTGGTTTAGCTAACGTTAATGTACCTAGATTTTATAAAATTTATTTTCTTGAGAATAGTACTTTTTCCTGGATAAAAGGTACGCCTTGTCGTCTTAACTACTCGACCGATCATCATAAAATTTGGCATACACGTTGCCAGGGGTACAAAAAAAACATAGTGTACAACATTTCATACAAAAAAGAACTGATCCGAAAGGATCGAAATCTACCTATTGACAAAATGTACATTAAGCAAGCGAAGCCGCGGGCAAATTCTAGTTCCATAATTATTAATATTTTGCTCACAGACCAACGAAGTGTTAAATCCACAAAGAAAGCTAAATAGATATCGAAGGGGATCAAAAATTGTAGTAAAAATAAACGAAAGCTTCTATGGAAATCCAGATTACAGTCAAATGAAGCAAATAAATTAAACTATAAATTGTACTCACGAAGGTATAAACACATAATTAGATTAACACTACGATCACAAAATATCCAAAGCATAAAAACATCTAAAAATATATTAAAGACGACCTGGCAAATAATATCTACCATACAACCTTGTCATACCTAAGATATAGAATACTATTTTGGGGAAACTCAACTGACATATATCTAGTATTTAAGGCCCAAAAAAGCTGTATAAGAGCAATTTTTAAACTACAAAGATGGGAAAGTCGTGCACCATACTTAAAAAAGTATAAACTACTAACCCTTCCATCTCTCAATATTTTTGAAATAGCTGTTTTTGTAAAATCAAACACTGAACTTTTTGATACTTTGGCAGATACGTTTACCCGTAATAGGAGGCAAATCACCCAGAATAGATTTCGTCTACGCAAGTCAAAGACAGCTCTATTACACAAAAGCGTATACTGTATGACACCAGCAATTTATAATAGATTACCAAATGAATTTAAAAACTTAGACATTAATTTATTTAAAAAACAAGTACATAAGTTTTTGGCGAACAAATGTTATTATAAAGTTGATGATTTTATGGAGGGCAATTAATAAATTATTTTATTTTCATTATAATTTTATTTTGACATCATGTTATCTTGATTTATATGCCTACTTGACTTAATTATATAATATATTGAATACTACTATTATGGACAAATTACATTCTGACTAATATAATTAAATAATTAATAATTATTATGTTAATTAACTATTGAGACATTGCCATTATTGTATAAATTATCTCAATTATTTTCTAATATGATATTATGCATGCCGAATAGGTAGAATAAAGAGAACTGTAATAATTAAGCAAAATTTGTTTAACATTTATATATACCTTTATTCAGCAAATAAATGGATTTGATTTGATTCGAATCGATTTGACATGACTCAATTTCAAAAATTATAAATTTGTGTAGTGTCTGGAGCTAATAGTAATATCAAAAATTATAACAACGTCAAGTGTATTCATACCATACATAATTAAAAATCTGTTATCTGGCCACCGGTGTGCCGCTGCGACACAATAGGTTAAAAATGAAACCTCGATAAAATCCGTATAAAGTAGTTTAATACCAAACCGTATGACGTAACAATCAGAATTGTATCAGCATTTATAATACTAGTTAAGCAAAATCAATATCAAAGAGAAATATGATTCAAGTAATACGAAACCCACTAGGCGCAGTAAAAGATATGAATTCTGCTGTCATCCTCCCAGTAGCTATTGATACGTGTCGAGTAAGATGGCGTCTCATGAATAATCAATTGGGCCGCGTATATATTATTATTTATATGTATTGCGGATTTGGCGATCATTATCACAGTTTTTGCGAGGGAATTTTTTGTGCGTAAATAGTAAATACGCTACGGTTATTCCAATTGAGGATAGGAAGCTGCCGTATTATTGGTTCATTGTAGAGAATATTATTCAGTGAATTGGTGCTGAGTTCTCTGCTTTAACAGCCTATAGACGTGCTTTTCCACACATCGTTAAAGGACCCAGTTCTTTCTGAAAACTAAATTCTATCGCAGCACGACGATATGTTTAAATTGTATAAGGAGTGCCTTCTTGCAGACACAGTATACTTTCATATTTTATAATCTTAGCATATCTCTTTTGCTTCATTCACTCTCACATTATTTATTAGTTAGCTTAGTGTTTTTATTTCTAACATGGTCTTTTTAGAACATTTTTGATTAGATTCTGTCTTTGCATACGCGTTAGCGAGATAAGGCGTTACAGGTTGTGTAGCTACACCTGATTCTTGCATATGCAACGAAAATACTTCTCAATTACCTTAAAAAATAGTCGTAGGATGCCGATATATTACTTGTATTGTAGGTGCGTTTTTTAAGCATTTTCAACAGCAACCATACAATTATATGTTATTATTGATTACTTACTGACAGTTGGTAAATTATGTTTGAACTAAAAAGGTTGTACATCGTTTCATCAAAGCGATCAATAAATGGGTTGTTGTAAAATATTGGTAGGGCCTTAACACCATTTCTTAAAGCATTGTCATTGCATGCGCAAAAACGAAATAACGCATTACAGAGATTATAGCTTTGTTTCATTCACGCGCATGCAATGTGGTAAGGAAAGTACGTTTAGGTTGAAATTAAACTGCTATATACGGATTTTATCTTTTGTTTATTTGACACTTTATTACAAAATTTTGAAAATTGTTACACTTCTACTACTATTAAACTTTACTAATTTTTAAGCTAATTAAATTATTATTAAACTATTTAGATTTAATTTATTTTTACGCTTTCCCCGACGTTTCGGTTGCTTTTCAGCAGCCATGGTCACGGGGAGACTAAGATGGCAGTTGTCTCAATGTTCCAGTGTAGTTATTTCAAAGTACCCGAACATAATTTAATCATTGGTGTTTCTATTTACGCAGAATGAGCTCAAAGTATCATGAAGTCTAGCTGTGGTTTGCTTCTTCTTGGGTTTGACTATTTTTATTACTGGATCCCAAGCTGGTGGTACATTCCAACCATCTTCTCTATTAAAATTAGGATGTTTTTTGATTTCAATAGCCTCGCGAAGCATCCTTGGTAGGAATCGGTGTTCTTTAGCGAGAATCTGTGGTTTGTCAAATCTCAGGTAGTGGTTGGTCCCCTGTTGCACATGTTCACACACAGCAGACTTCAACGAGCGTTGGTGTTTTACATCAGCTATGTGTTCTTTTATGCGGGTGCCTATGTTTCTCTTGGTTTGACCAATGTATGAGAGTCCGCAGTCACAATCTATTTTATAGACCCCTGCATCTTGTAAAGGTAGTTGGCACTTGACGGATGGTAAAAATTGACTTATCTTCGTTGGCGGCTTGAAGTATGTGTTGATTGAAGCTCGCTTCAAGATGTAGCCAATCTTGTCAGTGACACCCCTTACATAAGGCAGTATAGCAGGCTGGCGCTCGACTGTGGCTGGCTTTTCTCGGGATCTGTGACAGCGGCGCGGTTGTTGGAGCTTGTTGTCTTGCAGTACTTGCTTGACATGTTGAAGCTCGGCGTCCAGGTGTTTCATGTAATAACATGTCAAGCAAGTTGGTTGGAATGTACCACCAGCTTGGGATCCAGTAATAAAAATAGTCAAACCCAAGAAGAAGCAAACCACAGCTAGACTTCATGATACTTTGAGCTCATTCTGCGTAAATAGAAACACCAATGATTAAATTATGTTCGGGTACTTTGAAATAACTACACTGGAACATTGAGACAACTGCCATCTTAGTCTCCCCGTGACCATGGCTGCTGAAAAGCAACCGAAACGTCGGGGAAAGTGTAAAAATAAATTAAATCTAAATAGTTTAATAATAATTTAATTAGCTTAAAAATTAGTAAAGTTTAATAGTAGTAGAAGTGTAACAATTTTCAAAATTTTGTAATAAAGTGTCAAATAAACAACGCGATAAAATCCGTATATAGCAGTTTAATTTCAATGAATAATATTCGCGTAAATAGAAGACAATATTAAGTACGTTTAGGTTATAAGAAATATTTTTGTATATTTACTTGGTACTTATCATTGCAGTATATCATAACAGGAAACTGTATTCACGCAGAATTAGTCAGAAGTAGATTACACCAGTTATGTTCAGATCAACACACAAGTTCAACGTGAGTGGGTGTGAGCTTATTGCCATCTGTCTAATGGGCACAGTGCCAGATTGCGGTCGTGAGAATATTCTAATACGAATTCCTATTGCTTTCTGATGTAATGCGTTACAGCCTATTAAAGGCTAGTTGTAACGGTCTTTGCTTTGTAAATTTATGGATAAATTCGATTGCATGAAAATTTTAAATATAACCTCATTATATATTTACGAAACAGCTGTATTTGTGAAAACCAATCCACAACTATTTAATAGTTTATTAAATAGTTGTGGATTGGTTTTCGATGATCAGATGTCTCTATTTGCAACCGATGTGATAATCATAAACTGTGCATGCAAACTGCAAAAACAGCGCTTTTGGGCAAGAGAATTTTCTGCATGGCACCCAAAATATACAATAAAGTACCCACCAAATAAATTCAAAGACCTTTATGTTAACGTATTTAAACGTAATTTAAGAAATCTTTTATTGCATAAATGCTACTATAATATTAATGATTTTCTATGTGATAATCTTATATAATAATTATTTTTCTCTGTTTTAATAATCATTTATCAGGATCTAATTTAATTTGACATGTTCTTAATTATTGACTTCTTATCTTTTACTATTCTATTATTGGAAATGACATATTAATTTCATTATTTTTATAATTATTGTACGGATTTGAACTAATCTATTTATAATATATCTTACTTCATTGTTAAGAGACACTTAATTGACATGTTTATTAATTACAAAGCACATACATTTGCATGTCTGACCAGACAGAGCATGTTGAGACAAAAAAATATCTGTAACACCTGATTGTACACATGTTGCGTCAAATAAATTTATCTTTATCTTTAACATATATGCATACTACAATAATAATCTATGTGCTTTCTAAAATTAGATAACAAGAAATCTGTAATTCCATTATTCATTGAGTTCAAAATATAGTCTGGTCAGGTGGCACATTTGGCCCTCAAAGTTTAAAAATCCGTTTCTAAAAGTGAAACAGGCAAACGCTCGCCTTGGAGCTGCGTTAAATGTTTTGTGGGTTCGAATTCCACACGGGAAAATAATTGGTGTGAGCCACATATGATTTTTTTAAACCACATAATCACTCAAGTATTGGACACAAAGTACACACACAGTTAGTTGTGTGTTTATTAAGTCCCCCGTGACAAAAACTTCGTCCCGAGCTACTTTTGAAATATAAATTGAAATTCTTAATTATGACCGAAACTCTGACCCTATTTTCAGTTTGATGGCAACAGTATTAGAAAATACTACCGCCAAAAAAACACAACTTGTATCTTTACGCAAATACACACGTAATTTTATATAAACATAAAATTTTGATTTGCTTCATACATATGAAGTTGACATTCACGTATTCCATATTAAAGTTTTTACACAATTTAAATATCAAACATAGATAAGAATCAAGGCACATACGTCAACTCCAACAAAGTTTTCGCACAAAGACAATATCACAGGATAGGTCAGGACAATTTGGAAAGAGTCTTCAATATTTGTGCTTGTAGAACAAAGTTTAGAGATATGGGTGTGCGTATTTATAATGACAGAAACTTTTTACAGAATATTATATGAAATGTATAAGTTTTGCTACTTAACTTATTGAGTTGCTGTACCTATCCTGGTGGCTTAGTACAATAGGATTTCAATTATTTCTGGCATTATAACAATTGGAAAGTTAAATGGAAAACGCCACGGCCAGTGCACCATAGCCGAAATGTCAAGCCTTTCAAAAGGATATATAAATACCTAGCATGATCGCGTTAAGACCCGTTTTCTGGTTCAGCATTAATTCAAAGAATAGTGATATGACATGATAATGAAAAATACATTTCAGCTCGTCTGTTGGTGAATGATAACAAATGGATTCAACACAAAAACAGGAACAGAACCCTGCAAAAAAGAAGCTGTCAATGCAAGAGTTAAATACTAATGTGTCGATGCCGATATCGTGGTTTATTGGAGAGAGAATTAAGGCAGCCTATATCTTTCTTTAATTTGTGCAAAGTTATATTAAGATTTATTTAGAATTTCGAAGATTGTCAGTGTATGCATGTAGTCTAGAACTAGCATTAACAGCAGCCTCACACTTTATTTCTTAGTTGTGATGTGAATGCGATGCATCTCTGCGAAATTTCTCCAGACGTAATAATAACAGAGCTTCCAGACTATAATTATGATGTATAGTCTAGAAATATGCGTAAGAAATAACAAAAGGCTCGCCCTTTATATTCATAGTTCGTGAGTTGTGGGTATCATGCACCTATGTATGCCTAATTTCTCCAAATGTAACATTAGCAAAATATTATCTGGAACTATGACGAAGAAAAACTAATAATTTATTTTCCAACTAGCTGACCCGCGCAACTTCATCTGCGTCACATAAGATATTTTGTTCCGTTTTTGCAATATTTTTCATTGATGCTCCACTCCTATTCGTCGTAGCGTGATATAGCTTATAGCCTTTGTCAATAAATGGGCTATCCAACACTAAAATAATTTTTCAATTCGAACCAGTAGTTCCTGAGATTAGCGCGTTCAACCAAACAAACAAATAATCAAACAAACAAACAACTTTGTCTTCTGTTTACGCTAATATTATTCATTGAAATTAAAGTACTATATACGGATTTTATCGCGTTGTTTATTTGACACTTTATTACATAATTTTGAAAACTGTTACACTACTACTACTATTAAACTACTAATTTTAATTGAAATTAAACTACTATATACGGATTTTATCGCGTTGTTTATTTGAGACTATATTACATAATTTTGAAAAACTGTTACACTACTACTACTATTAAACTTTACTAATTTTTAAGCTAATTAAATTATTATTAAAACTATTTACACTATTTAGATTTAATTTACTTTTACACTTTCCCCGACGTTTCCGTTGCTTTTCAGCAGTCATGGTCACGGGGAGACTAAGATGGTAGTTGTCTCAATGTTCCAGTGTAGTTATTTCAAAGTACCCTAACATAATTTAATCATTGGAGTTTCTATTTACGCAGAATGAGCTCAAAGTATCATGAAGTCTAGCTGTGGTTTGCTTCTTCTTGGGTTTGACTATTTGAATTACTGGATCCCAAGCTGGTGGTATTTCCATGAATGGGCGTCGGGGAAAGTGTAAAATTATATATATAACAACTCTTTAGTTTTATAATAGTACTGTAGATTTCGTGAGATGTGGGCGAACGCACCTCTATCAAGCTTTTCTACACTAATATTATAAAGAGGAAAACTTTGATTCCTTTTTTGTTTTTTGTAAGGGTTTACCACAAAAACAACTCACCAATTTTAAAAATTCTTTCACTCTTAGAAAGCTATATTATCACTGAGTACAATAGGCTATATAATATTTTTTTAAAGTACTGTTACTAACGTAACCTAACCTACTTTTAAGCGAGTAAAGCCGCGAGCAAAAGCTAATACATAATAAATAGACTTGATACTATATTATGTTACCTACTTAGAATGTCCAGATTCCATAGCACTGATGAAGATTGTTGTAATAATTTTAATAACGCAACCTAATTTACTAGAAATTGCTTTGTATAAAATGTTCTAGGTAAAAATCATATTAGAATGATGCTATTATTGTTACTCCAAAATTTCGCTTCCGTCCCTCTTCCATTGCGGTCTTTTAATAATATTTACCGGCCCCTGACCTCTATACAAAACAAACATTTTGGGAAAACAAACATTTTACTGAAATCGACTTATAGATCATTCCAAACAGACCCATTGTTATTTCAACAATTTATTTAGAAAATAACCATTTTTATTTTGTTTAGGTTCGTTTTATTATTATATATGAAACTTTGCATGAATGCGTCGGGTTTTGCGGTTTCGATTTTTTCATAGAACACGAATAATAATGTGATTGTTATTTTAATGTTTTTGTAATCATTCAGTAACACAGGGGACTTAGCAAATGTTCGTGCGGTGCAGTATATAAACACATATTTATAAAAATGTTCATTTCTGTTGTTACATATTAGTAGACAGAATATTTTAGAATAAATCAATAATGTTAAAATGTTAGAAATTAATTAGAATGTATAATTATTATTAAATAACTGTGTTTGCATGTTTATACGGCCGAGCAAAGTGAACTGTGATTATGTGAATGTAACAACCTTTTTACCTTTGTTCAGCATTTGCTGCTGAGACTGTATTTACAGTCTCAGCAGATTTCTGAAGTATATCAAGCAAAGTGTGCTTATCGATAAAAATAGAATTATTCTATTGTATAAGCGAATCGTAATATTCAAAACATTGCAATTATTCGAATGAGTTTTTTTTTGTCATTTATTGATTATTTGATTACGTATTGATCTTACCGCCAGGTTGTAGGTACAGGCGATACGATGCATAGACACATCGACATAAAAAAGCGTAAAGAAGACGGTAATCGCAATACAGGAGAATGTATAGCGGTATGATGATATGTCACCCCGTCCTATACGAAAAACGCGTCATTGCATAATAGATCACGAGAACGAATTGATGAATATTCCGATGCCGGATCAAAATTTACGAATATTTAAATTTCTTTGTTCCTAGCAATTGCGCATCGCTAGTGTAGGTACTGCAAAAGGCTGATTGATTGATGAAATACGTAATATGATGTCACATTGCATCGCATGCAGACTCATAATTAGATTCCATTGGGTTATTTTTCTTGAATATTTGCTAACAAACTATAGCCGGGCAAATAATTTTAGCATTGAAATTGCATCTGGTTTTTGTTTAAATATTCCGAGAGTGTAACTAAACACCGTAATGACATGTTGTGATCTGACGATTTCAAAGTTCGAGGTTTATTTACGCATAAATAGATTAGCTACCATTATTTTCTTTCGTCAAGAGGTGGTAAGCAAAAATCTATGGGATGCAAACAACAATATACGCAACACACATCAGTGTTGCCAACTCTGAAACCCCAATAAGCGGCAAAGGCGCGCTTGACCAACACCACTGATGTGTAAGGTAAGCATAAACTGGTAGCAACTTGCCCTATTATTTGTGTAAGCCATCAAGTTGATGAGAATATTACGATGGATGTGTGGAGTGACGAGAATGGACAGAATTAGGAATAAATACGTAAGAGGTAGTCTGAAAGTGGTGCCCATAGGTGAGAAGGTGAAAGGAAATCGTTTGGCTTGGTATGGACATGTTATGCGAAGAGATGATACGTATGTAGGTAAGCAAGTGATGGATATGAGGGTAGAGGGAGGAAAAGGGAGAGGAATGCCTAGGAAAAGATGGATGGACTGTGTGAGGATGGATATGAAAGGAAAAGGGGTAAATGAGCAGATGACGGGTGACAAAGAAGTATGGAAGCGAAGGACATACTGCGCTGACCCCAAATAAATTGGGACCATGACAAGAGAATGATGATCAAGTTGATGAATGAAAAAATAAAAATAGCAGTAATACGTTTGTAATTACTTTTATCAAACAAAAAGTGAATTATCATTGGTTACACTAGCCAATTAATGCTTGAAATACCAGGTGTAAAACTCGTACATTGCCAATTTTAGGAACAATTTAAACGTGATATGATAGGTAAATAATAAAAAACAGAGTCCTTAAAACTCTTACTTAGCGGTTAAAACGTAGTAAAAGAATTATTTTTACTGCCTCTTAATCGCTATGTAAGAGGCATATGAATAGTAGACTACTCTTTTGCCAGTTTCTTGTAAGTGGACAGTACTTCTTTCAGCGAGACTGCTCATTCGCATGGCTACCAAATGAATTAACTTTTTATATCATAAAATTATTCCACAAACTGATTTCAAACACGAACTAAGTTAAACGAAGAAGAAAAGTCACTATATAAAATGAGCTAACTAGTATAAAACTGAAAGGTGGTACGGCGACATTTTTCATACAGAAACATCCAGTCATGACAGGTTAATTTGACGATAAACGATACCCGAATCTCGTTTCCTGAGAATCGAGCTCAAGGCAGTTTTATGAGCGCCTTTGCTTTAATGTTATTACTACAGCTCCTGGCCTGTTTTAATTTTTGTTCAGTCAATTTGAAAATGGAACAATTTTGTTCTTAATATTTAAAAAATCAAGTAAAAATGGCTGAAGCGGCAAAAGAGGGTAATTGTGTGTACCCTCGTTTTATATTGGCGGTGGCCTGAGATGGCGTAATGGTAGACGGTTTTATGTAAAGGAATTCATTTATTTAGCCCGTTGTAAAATCTTTGGAAGGACTACTTAATTATCGGTATCTCAATCATCATTATAGGAAAATTAGATTGCAGGAATGAGGCAGTGGTCTGGACATTGCCGATGCGCTGAGGGACTCCATCGACATTATATATGTTAATTTTGGATATTTTTGTGTTTTATTGAGCTTGGCTTTTACTTTTAGCTGTCGAATGAATAGGACATCATCCCACGCCGCTATTCTAACAAGTTCGTCAGTTCCTCATATTTTTAGCAGTATTTATTCATTCTCTTCTCTTCTCTAAGATTTTGACTGAAGTGGAATGCCAGTGTGATACTTCTGATTGGTAAATGTAGCTTCCATTGGCAAATAACTTATGCATGTACAGTTGCAACTTTGATAAACATTTTATTCATACGTAACAAGGGTCTAGTAAAATCCTACTCCTAAATCCTTACTAATTTTATAAATGCGAAAATGACTTTGTTTTTTGTTTGCTACGCTTTCACGCCTTAACTATCAGACTGGTCATCGTGAAATTTCCCATACACGTTATCACAGCTACATAATAGTACAAAGGGTATCTTTCAGCCAGAAAAAAATAACTTTTACTCAACTAACCTACATTTACGAGAGTAAATCCGCGGGCAAAATCTGGTATAAGGTAAAGTTCTATATGGTGCGTTCCTACTTAGAATAATAATGCATATTTAATAGTCTTACGCCTATATCACTAAGGTTATTGTGGCCCATTTCTTCAGATATAGTTTTAGGTCGAATGTAATAAGAGGAGACAATGTTGTCTACCAGGCGTAGTGCTAGACTCCTTGATGTTATTGAGAATATTTAAACAGAAAATCACAATAACCCTTCCTCCGATTCGAGAATCGAAACCGAGGCCTCAACAGTCGCATACACTACCGCTACGCCACTGAGGCAGTATAACAATATGCTGTCAAAACTCTCTATAATACTATAATTACTCAGTGACGTGGCCAAAGGCAATTTAATGAAAATTCTTCAAGAAAATTAAATTTTCACAAATTTAAAATTAAATAGGGTTTAAACTCTATTTAATTTTAACTTTAGACATTACGTGTTTAGACTGAAAATAAAATTTCGAAGTGTCCATTTTCAACAGTACCTAATTATTACCTGGAATACAAGTTCTAATAAACTTGTTGAATTGCCACCTTAATGAAACTCCTACGCAGTTTTCAAATAAGCCTTTTAGATAGAATTACTTGTCTACTATTTTAAACTTCATTCTCCTTTCTTGGTACACAAAATACAATAATTTTAGACTATTAATAGATAGACTGTTAATAAAAATACTATATAAAGCTAATCGTAGTCCTTCTGTTGCCATCTGAGATCCTATATAAAGCTTGTGAAGTGCTGACTGTCAGACAACTATTTACTATATTTACAGTTTCACACCAACGCCAGATCACTCCATACAAGGCAGACACTAAGCGTCGCAAGGACAAGTCATAATATGTCAACTGCACAAATATAAACTATAATTGATCTAAAAATTTGCTGGTATCTAGGCTCTATGTTATATTTAATAGGAAGCTAAACGTCTACTCACTGAAATGTTCGTGTCGCGGGAGACATTTGAAATATATAAAGAACAAACATAAAGAAACCCAGACTCGGAACAACTACTCGATCACATACATATTTATATCTTGTCGGGATCAAACCCTCAATACTCGCCGTAGAAGCAAGGCGACTTAAACCACCGCACCTTCTATGCGCTCAACGAACAAAAACATCTTGAATTGTCATCCCATTGGAATATAAAGTGCAGTTGTATTTACGCACACACACTTGTACACAATAATATCTCTTGCGCAGATGGCTAGCCTGCATTATGGCTGGCCACTATAACCAAAGCTCGGTCAACATGACATTATTATTAAAACCGCAAACACAATGACGCAACCAAAACGACTATTAAAGTAACATAAACCACCGCACTAAATAAGAATATACTACAGTAAATCACATTAATGCATTGAAAATTCAAATTAATATAATTTCAGTACGTTTCGTTACATAAATTAAATGCTCTAGTGAACAATTTTGGCTGGAGGCCAGGATATAAGGTCAGTTCTCGTTTAGGCTTTTCTGCCGCAGTGGCGATACAGAGCGTATCGTGCGGGTAGGATGGCCAATAATCCAATTCTGTCGTTTCAATTTAAATAACGTATATCTTATGAGAAGTAAATGGACCGGCCTTGGTATACGCTATCAGGAAATGCATTAGGTATATGCGTCAATCTCGTTATGGATTTTGTGCAGCGTAGTTGGCATTTGTTACGTAACTTGCTATCCTGAAAAAGAAACCTTTAAAGTTAAAACTACATATATACTGTATTAATGTATATGAAAATAAAGAAAATTTTAAAACCAACAAAGAAAGACTTTAAAACAAATTTCTACTGTGATATAAATTAATATTTAAACGATAATTATTTATAATTAAAATTACATAGAATTAGACTACATTAACTTTAATCATTTATAATAATAATAATAATAATCAGAGCGCCGTGCAATGATTATCGATGTCACCATTCCGCATGACGGCAATCTCGTGAAAGCTGAAAAGGATAAACAAATTAAATATCTCGATTTAGCTCGCGAGGTTGTCGACATGTGGGATGTGGATTCGGCAATCATTGTGCCGATAGTCATATCTGTCAATGGTCTAATTGCTAAGAGCCTCGATCACCATCTAAAGAGGCTCGCGTTAGATGCTTGGATCAGGGGTTTGATGCAGAAGGCAGTGCTATTAGATACAGCACGCATTGTGAGGAGGTTCCTGTCTCTGGAATCCTAACCACCGGCAGCTTGGACCCTGTTCCCGATGCCGGTGGGTCGTTTCAGTTTTTATATTTTTAAATATGTATGTTTTTATATTTATATTTAAAAATGTAATAATTAGAAGATAAATAGTAATAAAGAGAATAATAATAATAAACTATAATATAATTTTTATAATAATACGTGAGCAATAAACTATACACTTACCTACTCTATATACTAAAATATATTTCAATATGATGATGGACATTTCTCCTAATTTTGCCGTGCCCGACGGGGTCCATAATTGTTTATTTTTCGGTATTGGTTATTTTATACATATTTATAAGACCTGTGTGTACATCATGGAGTGCAATAAACAATTTGAATTGAATTGACTCGTAACACTGAAGGAGTATGTTACACTGCTATGCCGCAAATTATGGTTTTTAACCGTAGGAGAGCCACGCTTCGGCACGAATGGGCTGACCGGAGTGATACCAAGGCCTCACAGAAAACCGGAATGAAATAGCGCTTGCGTTATGTTTCGTCGAGTGAGTGAGGGTACTGGAAGCCCAACCGTCTCCCCACCCCTTCTGGTGAGGGCAAATTTAAAAGGACGGCAACGCACTTGTGACTCCTCTGGTGTTGCGGGTGTCCATGGGCAGAGGTAATCGCTTATCATTAGACGATCCGTCTGCTCGTTTATCTCCTATACTAAAAAAAAAGAAAAGGTTTGTCCTTAACAAGGAGCGAGCTAGTTGCCATCTACGAGGAACAATACCAGTCTCCGCTTTGCTACTAAGAATTTCTTAACAGAAACCCAACAATTACAGTTTGCCAGATCTAGGAATTAAACTTTGCTCTACATAACCGAGACGACAGTCATAATTTGTAAATCATCGTAGGTGTATTATTTATGAATCTGTATAATCGTTTAATTATTCAGTCAAAAATGATTTTACAATTGCATGAAATGTTTGTGGTAAGGCTATGAAGCAATTATTGCCGTATATATCTTGCCGTAGTATTAGATATATTATACAGTTAAACCATAAACCAACTTTCATAAGCCAGACCATACACCAGCCAATTGGTCCATCCATCTACCTGGTTTATGGTTTATAGTCAATCCAGATGGAGCAATGTCTGTGTAACGAGAATCGATTTAAAATAGATCTACTTGACCAGTTAGTAAAGTGGACGTGTGTTTTCTTCACTTATGGCCAGTTTCACAACTATCAAGTAAAAGTTAATAATAATAATAATATTCTATCACATACACACAACACCATCTAGCCCAAACTAAGCAGAGCTTGTACTATGGGTACTAGACAATGGATAAACATACATATATACTTTTTTTTTTTGTAAATACATGCTTATTATACATAGAAACACCCAGACCAAGACAAACATCCATGTTCATGCACACAAATGTTTGACTTGTGCGGGAATCGAACCCGCGACCTCAGGGCGTGGCAGTCGGTTACACTAACCACTACGCCACCGAGGCCGAAAGGCAGAAAGATAAATCGCATGCTGTTTCACTCTTGTTAGGTGAAAGAAAAGAGATGGCGAGACTTTTATTTTATAGATAAATGCTATTTGGAGGTTATGAAACAGGCCCTTAGTGTCGCAATGGGCCATTGTGGGTAATAGACCCACGCTGTGACGTGAGGAGAGTCGATTATTCATACCACCTGTCTTCTTCCTCTGAGCGGAACAAATTAGGTGACCGATTACCGACTAGACCAATCGATTAGTTAATACTTTATAATATTGTACTAATATAATAAATGTGAAGGTTTGTGAAGATGGTCGGATGTTTAATAACCCAACATAAATTAACAATTTTAAGGAATTGGATGGAACACTACATGGAAATAGACCATGACTTGGACTAACACATTGATAACTTTTGTTATGGTTTGAAGCCTATGAGATTAACGCAAACGAATACGCAGGTAGAAACAAGTTTCGAATAAAAAATATCTTAAGTAATCAGCAATTATGTGCCCAAGATAACATGAATACACAGTCTCACTACTAAATCCTGGAGGGGTATTACACCCATGTTTTACCTAATTTTTATTATCTAATTTCTTTGCACGACACAGGCATTGATATACATTTTACCTTATGATAAGACATTTCCTTGTATAAGGTATCTGTTTGTGGTCTAACTTTAAGGTAACTTTAAAACACACCTTTCAACGATAGTCTGTTTTCCAATATAACTTATACTGTTACCCTACTAGAACGGTTTTACCAAAATTACATAATGACCAGCCTACAAATATTAGCATTATCAGTACGACCTAGAAGTTTCAAAGCTTAAACACTAAACAATGTCTCTTACACCCAAAGCAGACTAACCTAAATAGTAAAACGATTAAGGTTAACAAATTCACGAGCAAAAGCTTCATAAATTACAAATGTCATCTACACATTAATAGTCATTTTGTCATCCATTCATTTACATACAATTTTGCCTTTTAGGAAATGTAACAACGGAAAATCGTAAGCTTGATTAGGGGCTGCCAAACAAAGAAATGAAAATTTTTATAGGTTATCTATAAAGAATTTGTCAGTAGCAGAGTGTATGGAACTATGCCTCGTAGACGTCAGAAGGTGCGGCCTTGGTAATAATATGTCTACACTCATAATTTTGCTCAGTTCAGCATGAATAAACGGCTCGACACGACAAAAACTGACCAAGAAACCAAGGCTATAAATAAACGCATATGCGGAACGGACAGTCGATAGGGATTGACCTAGGCGTTCTCCGACGAAATTGAATCAGTTTCTTAAAAAGTTTTAAGAACCTACAAGAATACAAAAAGCATTTACTGGTAGTTAATTGCTTTAAACATGTTGCTTCTATTTTAAAAGCTATTAATTTGAAATACATTTTGAATTTTAATTTATTCAAACAAACTTTAATTATACATAAACCTTAAACAATACTAAATAACTCCTTTTATTTGCACATCGTGAATACAATCTCATGAAATGAATTTATTTTGTGAAAATAAGGCTTGTCTTCTAATCGACAGCTGAGCGATTTGGCGCTCAATTATTTTGTTACGTTGTCGCTAAAATTCATACCATCGTACGCCAGCGCCGTGTCCACAACAACATCACGGCAGTCGCCGCATTGATGACATCCAGACTGTTACTAATCTAACCTAGCCTACATTAACGCGAGCAAAGCCGCGGGAATCTAGTATTGTATAAACACCATCCACCCACGCCTCCAGTGAGGCTCTTGCCTTAACCTCCATTCAAATGAGGTCGACTAACAACTGTAATGCATAAAC
This sequence comes from Catocala fraxini, assembly GCA_930367265.1. Lineage (NCBI taxonomy): Eukaryota > Metazoa > Arthropoda > Insecta > Lepidoptera > Erebidae > Catocala > Catocala fraxini. The sequence continues at coordinate 6,753,515 of OV884044.1, read as the reverse complement.
TTTATAGAGAGCTGCTTGAAAACATTTATTGAAACTTTGACTAGGCAATGAACTGCAATCAAGCGGTCGTTTAGCTACTCAAGACTTTTAACTCAGACGCTTAATTTGGCTTTCAATTAGTTCCATTTATAAAGCAGAAATCGACACCAAAATTAAGATCTGTTATAGAGTTATGCCTGTGTATAATAATAATAATAATATAATGTCCTCCAGACCGAATTTCGGCCACGGCGGCCAGTCTTAACAGAGACTGGCCATCTGCGCAGGAGATATTATAGTGCACAAGTGTGTGCGCAAACACAAGTGCACTCTCTGTTCCCTAACTCTCATGATCCGATGGGACGGCAATCCGACACGACCGGAGAGAGATCAGGCGCAGGACCAACGGCTTTACGTGCTTTCCGAGGCACGGGGGTGTCTAACACCGCCAACTTCCTAACTCCGGGCTGCTATTGAGATTTCTTTACAGAAAAACCCAATAGCTTTTTGTTGGCCCGACCCGGGATTCGAACCCGAGACCTCATGCACAGCAGTCGCATTCACTACCGCTGCGCCACGGAGGCAGTTATAATACGTATTTAATGAAATCAGCGAAGTACTAGACTATATACATATATGGTATAGGTATGGTTTTAGGTCCTAAGTTATAGATGACTTGCCAATGTCTTCTACCTTCTACCGATAACAGCTTCTGACTCCGTGTTGTTACTGAGAATTTCTTCATAGAAAAATCCAATGACATTTTGTTTGACGAAGCTGAGACTTCATACCATACACCAAGCCTGCATCGTAATTCTGCAAAGTAATAGTGTCGTTATTTAATGCTAAAGTACCAGATCTTGCCGCGGTTTATTTTGATTACAACTTGTTACAACTATTTTCACTCGTTTTTGCCACATCTCTCATCACTATGTCTGCTAAAAACAAGCTTCTATAAGTGTAAGAATATTGCTAACATACGCATGTATTACCAAAAATTCATGCTTAGATTATCCTAACAGGCTTACGGCGTACTGATACAAAATATCCAGTTAGCAGCGTCTTACGCACCTGAGGATCCATTCAAAGCAGCATTATCAACAAAGGAATCGGCCTTGAAGATCACGGCCGTAAGAAAATTTTATAATTCAAGTCACTTCAATACCTGCTTAGTGCTTATCCTATTAAGTCACGAACCGTGAAATAAGCGAACGTGCCAAGAAAACCGCATTCTAAGGATTAATAGAACAATATTGTGATTGTATTATTAATATTCAAATAAAAGGCTCCAGTTATAAATTACCGTTGCGCTATGGTGAGTCGTTGAAGTATTGCATTGAATATGAAATATATCGATTCTTCTCTATGCTTATCTGTCGAGTGGATAAAATCACGAACTTTAACAGATAATTAGCTCGCACGCGTTTAGGAGCATAATCCGCTTAATCAGTAATCAAGCATACATTTGTAGAGTCGGTAGAGTATGTATCGACTAGTATGGATAGGCATATTTCATCCAAATTTCAGCTGTTTCTAGTCCTTCTTAATAGAGGCGAGAAGCTTGCCGTCAAAAAGCCCGTTTAAAAAAAAACATATTATTTTCAAACTCCGTGCTGCTTTTGAGCATTTCTTAATAGATAAGCTAATAATACTTTATCATAAACCTGTTACTTTACGATCACATGCAAACATGCTTATGTTTGCATGTGCTACGGCACATACGATTCAGTAAAAGCGACTGTTCATTTACCATTTTTCGCTACGTAAATCGGAAAGAGTTGACATCGAGTAAACAATAGTATTGACTCGACTATAATTCATTTGATTGCGAAACATCTGTATCGTCCATCGCTGTTTAAAACTTACAGTACTGGATCTTTTGCATAATTCAAACGGAGATCCGGCTTGGTTATTGCGATAACAGACAAACGTATTTACGAGAAAATGGTTTCAAGCTCAACCACAGACCATTACCCGCTTATCACAATGTTACTAGGGTAAGGTGTGACTTTTAACTAAGCTGTTTAGATTAAAACAAAAATATTGTCAGCTACCTTATTGCTGTTGCGTCGCCTATCCCGTGGTTAACTTTGGATTCAGGTTGAGTAGTGTTATTAAGCCTGCCTGTAGTGACATTCTTAGAAGCGACATGGCATCACGGAGTGTGGAAAGCCGACATTATTATATGCCTGGTGGATAAAAATAGATGGATAAGATTTTCTACTAAAATATAGATCAAGCACGATAAAGACAGCTGTGGAGAAAAGTCTATGTATGTTCAAAAACTGATTACCGGACCACACGCTAGACTAATAGTTAATTTATTATCACTGTAATATCTAAAATGTAATGTATGTTGAATTCACCTATAAATCGATATATCTACGATTGGTTAAGACTTAAAATGTGTGAGTAATATTTGATAAATCATAATAACTATATAAAAAAATACGTATATAAAATTAAATATTAATAAATAAAATAAAAATAAAAATCATTTATTTTCAGACAAAACAGTCCATAGCCAAACGAGAATTTTATATGAAAATAAAAATAAACACAATAAGTAGGTACAGAACAGTCATTACCTCCTCCCCAGACCCTTCTGCGCATCCCTTACGTGGAGCTCAGTAAACCTACCGAGAAGAACAGAGTCAACTCTGTCACCCACCATCCTCAAGACACTGTTCCGACTCACCCGTACGCGTTGTACTAAGGAAGCTACTTTTTTCCTCATCAGTGCATAAAAGTCATCTACGCCGGCGTCGGCAAACATACCGGATGCACTGCATATTGCCTAAATTTCCCATAGATAGTACTTATGTAAGTAAATATTTAGGTGCGCTTCTTCTGAAATATTGATATTGATGTATTTTTGCCTCATTAACGATTTCGTATAATTTCACTTTATTTATTTATTCAGATTATATTGTCTTATTGAAAAGAAAAGAGTTATCTTTCTCTATCTGCCTCTTCATTTTCCACCTACCCCTGTAATTTGTAAGTTCAGGTCATTCTTCTATAGCTGTCTAGTTTGTCATGTAGTATTAGGGTAGACAGATATTACCGTTTTCTACTTGTAATGAACCTGGTATGTTCTATCTTGCTTTATTTAATTTCATTATATTTTTATACTTGGCCATCGATTTGGAATACTCTTAACCTGGCCTTTCACCAGAATATCTGCGATGAGGTTCGAGACAATTTGGTGACGAAGTTCTGCCACGGCTGTCTCATTCACATTTGCCCTATATATTTTCTTAATCAGTCACGAATCAATATATCTCTACTTTTAATTGCTTTTAAAATGATTTCATAGGTACTAGGATTTTTACAAACATTCAAACAACGGACACAAAGAATACCCACGTTAGTAAGATACGAAAATACCTCCTTATGACATTTTAAATATTTAATACTAAGAGAGTAACCTAAATGCGCAATCAGAGCAAGATTACAAAGATGAATAGAGAGGTGTTAAATAAAATAAAAATATCGTTTCACTCTTAAATTGGATTCGATTGTTGAAATTACGCTTCGTCCGTAATTTTTCAGATTTCTTCCAATGCTAAGCGAGAAATGAGGGGTAATTTCCCGCTCAGCTCAACATAAGACCTTCAAATCTTCAGATTCAAAGCAATCTTCCTGTTTAAATAGTCATTATCATTGAGTTTCTCAAAGCAAACAAAGCTCTAACAGCTTTACAGATAGCAAAGCGTGGATAATGTCATTTGAAAGGATATTCCGATTACCGCGGTTGAATCTGTTTTAATTGTTTATTGGAGAAACGTTTTCTGTATTTTGTATCTTTTACCAAAAGTCAGTACGGAATAATATTTATTATTTTAATATTTAAATTAAGAACCGGACCAGAACACTGTCTCTAAAACTCTTTGATATAATCAAGCACAATTTATATATAAAACTAGCATTTGCCCTTGACATCGTATTTGTGGAATTTCGAAGTAGGTACTTATCTATATTTTTCTTTCTTTGAATGTAAGAAGTTGATCTACACACATATTACTCGACTTCAAGGCGGCGTAATATTAAGATGAAACATGCAATTTTTAATTTAGGCTGCCAGCAATACAACTTTACAAACTGATTCAATTTTGTGTGGTAGTGTTTGCGTCGTGGTCGTTCAAACATATTGACAGATAATTACTAAAAATACACTGTATATATTTTTTTTTAATTTTCTTAAGTATATCTTAGGTACAGGCACAAAAATTATTCGTATAAGGGCCAAAACATTCCAACACAATCACCTTTTTAACATTTAAGACTTTTCTCAACTATATTCTCTAAATAACTCCAAATATGGCCAGCATTGTTTTAAAATGTTATTATTACAACTGCAGTAAAATGGTTTAAGGTTTTTAAATTTATTGGCATTTATCTAATAATAATTTAAAATTATTGGCATAATCTGCTACAAATATTTAAATATACTTTCGTATTACTACCAACTCACTGAAAATTTGATGATTTTAAAATTGTTTATCGTCAACAATGTTCAAACGAGTGAATTGAAAATAGTAACAACATTGTGGTAATTGATTAGATAATGCTATAACATATAGTAAGTTATAAAAGAAAGCATTCAAGTGTGAATTAATTTGATGCATATAATCAGTAAATAGTGAATTACTATCAGATCTCTCGCGTGGCCATTGAGTAGGTACCTAATAAATATTTAATATTGATATATTTTATTCTATCATCAAAAGCATCCCAAAGTATTTTAATCTGTCAATTGTTGGAACACCGGACATAATTGAGAAACAATTTTGGCAGGTCGTTGGCGAGCCGGAGCAGTCCAAAAAGTTAATTTGAAAAAAGGATCAATAAAATATTACATGTAAAATTAAATTTAAAATTAAAAAATATTATATTATATTTAAAATGTTGTATGGCTGTGTCATGAATTTACCTACAAAAACAACATGCCACTTTTACACGACGCAAGTGCGTGTAACTTGCGTTGTGTTGAATTGGCATGTTGATTGCGGGTTCATACGCAAGCTACTTGCACGAACTACATACGCGTATTATTCCTATGCGCTACCTTCATCGTATACACATAGTCAGGACATTTTATTATTTTTTATGTTATAGGTGGTAAACTAACATACGGATCGCCTGATGGTAAACGATTACCGCCGCCCATGGACATCCGCAACACCAGAGAAGTCACAAGTGCGTTGCCGGCCTTTTAAATTTGCCGTCCCCACCCCCCTCAGAAGGAGGAGGGAGGTTAGGCTTCCGGTACCCTCACTCACTCGACGAAACACAACACAAGCGCTATTTCACACCGGTTTTCTGTAAGGCCGTAATATCACTCCGATCGAGCCGGCCCATTCGAGCCGAAGCGTGGCTCTCCCGCGGTTCCACAGTCAATTATCCAGAATAAAAATACTGTTACTACCCTAACCTAACCTACATTTACGCGAACGACGCCGCGGCTAAATCCAGTAGACTATAATTCATATAAAATATTACAAAATTTCAATACCAATACGTACCAAAACAAGTATAAGATACCTGCATTGTTTAAACAAACGTTTAACTACAACAAATAAACAATGTTTATACAATTTCAATAAAAGACGACAAACAAACAGAATCAGATGCAATTAATTAAGCCTCCATAAAATCCCGCTATTCAATCAGAGTATTGCTGAGTACAGTGCCTCTATAAGGGCACATAAAGGTTTTATTAAAAGCTGTCATTTGTAATTCAAATTGAAAGTGAAACTGGCTGTGGACGTAATTGTGATTAAAACTTTACAGAATAAATCTGTGGCCGTTTTGTTTTTGCTTTTGAGTGAAATATATATTTTACTTGATGTTAAGTGTCCAACCGTTTTGTACGATATAACTTAATCTATCTACATTTTTGGGAAACTATATTAAGGCATTATCCCCTCGAGGATGAAATTTTGTGAAAGCTATTTTGGTGAAGTTGAGTTATTAATAAAAACTTATTCCATTTTTCGAGTTGCATCGACTAGTGTATTTAAGATGTTGATATTCACTACCCAGAAAACACCGCAGCATAAACACTACCCTCTCACAGAATATCGACGTGAAATAACAGTATTCCTACTGTTGTGTTTCGTTCGGTGAGTGAGACTGCCGGAGGCCCAATTGAGTGATTAGGCCTCTTTCCATCTCTCCTCCTTCTCCTTTCCACTTCTTTTCCTAAAGGATCGGCAACGCGCAAGTGATGCCTCTGGTGTTGCAGGCGTCCATAGGCTACGTTGACCACTTACTATCAGGTGGGCCGTATGCTTGTTTGCTACCTTAGTTGTATAAAAAAAAACACTACTACTTGTAAAATAATGTTGGAAGTAATATTTCCACGCCACAAATGCTGTAAAAGATACAATTTCATAATTATAGAACATAAACTATGTTTACCTATTTTAGTTTTTTTATTATAGCACTTAAAGCAATAAAGTAATATGAAGAGAAAACTGAGATTTTATAAAAATAAATTAAATCTAATTAGTATATAATAATAATTTAATAAGCTTAAAAATTAGTAAAGTTTAATAGTAGTAGTAGTGTAACAATTTTCAAAATTTTGTAATAAAGTGTCAAATAAACAACGCGATAAAATCCGTATATAGCAGTTAAATTTAAATGAGATTAATTATTTTAATTTTTTTGGCCTTTTGCCTTTTACTACATTTTTTACTTGAAGGCTTGATATGAGAGATATTTTTCTGAGATTCTCCTAGACTAGCGTCGTAACTAGAGAATCCACAAAATCGTTGGGATAAAAGTAAATTCAAATTATATATCTAGATTGAATATTTTCAAACTAGTGTAAAAGAATACATACTACGTATATTTATAATGAACCACCGTAATGTAGGAAACAAGATGTTTAATTTTAATTTGTAACATTTGCGTAAACGTACTATAATATTAGGCAAGTGTCTTACCCAAGTTTCACCCTTATCTGTAATCATTCAAATAATATATTCTTGTTTCTAAAAAAGAGAGAACAACTTGTTACAAATTCATATTACCAGTTAATCGTAACAAAAATAAATATTCTTCAGGGCTACTTTGTTGCTACCGAGAACTTTAACAAAATTACTATACAAAATATTAACCACGATTAGTTTAATAATATACTTGTATACCCCAAGGCTGCATATAAAAATAATATGTACGAGGCACAAACAATTGCCTAGGCTTAAACAACAAAATACATTTATGGAAGATAAAAGCTCTTGAGATTGAAGTGCCATCAATCCCAGGTTATGTTGAAATGAAATAATTGGATAGAGAACTCAATTATATGTTTTTGTTGTTTTTGTAATTATGTTGACCTTTCATATTTTTCGTCATTCTTTTTTTTAATTCAGTGCTTGCAATAAGAATAATTTCTGTGTCGCGGTGGACGGACACAAAGAACACCGATTCACTCAGAACAACTATTTGTGGATCTTCAAGATATCTTAAAACAATTCGCATGTAATATTAGGAAACCGATTGTCGTCTATAGGGCTCGTTTTAAGGCTCCAAAAATCCTCACAGATAACCCTATTACAGTTTAATTGATTGTCAACAATCGGTCTCAAGAATATGCGATTGACATTATGTCTAAGCGCAGGCAAATTACTACATTAGTGGCGGATCACTAATCTAGTCGAGTGATGATTCCGCATCATAACAATCGAATAATATTCGAATACAGTTGGTGTATACGGCGCTGAGGTTTGGCTTGGTTAAGGGCAAAGCGCACGTACTTAAGTGTCCGTTTACGCACGTTTTAGTTACGCCTTGCAGGTTGTTCCGAATCGCAATATCGCAAAGTGCCATATCTTGAGGTTTTAAAATGTAATATAATTAATTAGGCCTTTTTTTTTTTAAATATTTACATATACTCTAAAACTAAAGTAAAAGTGTTTCATAGATGGGATCTAATTATATTTCTAGTTATTTTACTATACGTATGTACCAACTGGTTCAAAATTTTAGATACTTATGGTTGGATGCGAAACTCGAAAGCAGCACAAATCCCGTTTCACGTTTGGAACAAATAAAATCAAAACCACTCTTACGGAATAATTTATATAAAATATTGAAATTAAACGTCGCACAATACCTTGAACTAATAGGTACGTCTTGCATACGTAGTCTCAAGCTTATTTCTACGAATGGGTAGTGAGGGAGATTAGCTATGTTATAGGTGGCTAGCAAATTAAGTATAACGATATATACATCATTATATATAATGTAACGGTCAGACTAGTGATTGATCAACTTATAATGAAAATTTATTTTATTTAAAAATAGATGTATTTAAGTAATACTATCTACGTGCAGTACATCGTGCGAAATAACCAATTTCATTCAGAAATATATTGTTAATAGTGACACAATTTTATTTAACAAAACATACATATAATAATATATACTACCTATACATTTCATACAAAACATTAATTTTAATAGAGATAGAGTTTTATTTTCTGAAACATTACGTTATAGAAATCTTTATCTGAGAGTTCTAGGTAAAATAAAACCTAAATGAATTTCAAGGACTAAGAATTGTTAAGAATCACGGACAGCCAGATTGCGGATATAGACCGTCTTTATAAATACTACCCTCGCTAATCTCCGCTATTCCTGAATTTGACAGCCGATTACCAGATCACGCGGTAAAGAAGACCTATTGGGAAGTTATAATCGATTTGCAAACTCAGCTTTACCTGTATTAGGCTGGGTATGTTTTCAAGACTTGTATGGTGTATTAAAAATATAGTACGTATATATGTACTCAGAGGTTTTATCTATATTAGGCTATATATTCTTAAGACTTGCTAATAAATAACTATAAGGATTGTACTTACATACTATATTTCAAGTATATAGTATATTATTTACATTACAATTATTTAATATTGAGTATTAATCAATGATATGGCCGTGTTGTATGAATGAAAATTGTCAACGTTGTGAATTTATATAAAATATTTGAAAATTATTTTTAACCTGTTGAATTTCAACGGCGCACCGATGGCCAGATACAATAGGTTTTCAATTATATCTGGCATTCTTACAATTGACAGGTTTATGGCATTTCCTGATTCGACGATATAAGTTGTAAAGTACATGTATAGTTACCTGACTTTGACTAATGTTTGACCCTTAACGAATTTTGGAGATCTACAAATAATTATGCTCTTCTTCTCTCTTAGCCTTTGTTATTCCTAAGTCACTCGGGGTCGGCTTTTCTGGTCTAACCGGATTTGACTGGATATCAGTTTTTACACGGAGCGGCTGCCACCTGACCTCCGCAACCTGAAGGCTAACGATACCCAAAGGCTAGACCAGTGTCAGAATATTAGAGGGTACTGACTTCCCAATAACGACTGCCATAGATGTTAATGGCAGCCGGGACCAACGGCTTAACGTGCTCTCCGAGGCACAGAGCAGGCGATAATTGTGAATTAATACGCACATAATTTCGAAAAGTCATATAACTTTCGAAAAGTCATATGACCGAAAGTCAGAGGTGCGCGACGTGGGTTTGAACCCGAGACCCTCTGCATTGCAGTCTGTTGGTCTCCCCACTGAGCTATCGCTGCTATCATATAATAATAATTATGTTATTCATATAAAATGAGGTACCGTATTTGTTTTCGGAAATTTTATATAAATTTATAGCTAGTTACGTTTTAATATAATTGAATAGGGGTAAATAATTATATCACAATATTTTCGTTGTTAGAGATTTTCTTTAAGAAACGTTCCATGAGTACTGTCTGGATTTATTAAGAATTAAACCGGTAACCTTACGTTGATTCCATTTAAACGCTAAGTTAATCCACCAACGAAGCAGACTTCAAATATATTTATCTTATACACCACGGAAATAATTTCCATTCGTCATCACTTTTATGCAAATCGTACATGAATCACACAGTCAATTTTATCACTAAAACACATCAGAATCTTCAGAAAACATACGAAGTTTCCTCAGCAACACGGATTAGCATTCGTTCGTCGTATACACGTGCCGAGATATGGGCTCTACCATGGTAATGATGCAATACGTGACGTCATAGAATAAAGTGCTTCTGTTTTAGAAGCGAGGATATATATTATAGCATTTGATGAAGTTAACGATGTGTGTCGTGTTCCTTAAGGCTAAGCGTATATGTACAAATAACCTGCATGTTTGATATATAAACATAGACATATGTACGTATAGTAGAAATTAGGCTAAGTAGAACAGTATTACAGGCGTGATTCGCCAGCAAGGTTTTAAGGAAGTTTGTAATATGAGACTACAAGACATATATTAGTCTTTGCGCTAGTATAATGAATTAGCTGACAGGAATATCCAATATAATTTTATCTGACTGTCTCGGTCTTCTTCTTCTTCGTGTCGATGGTTCTAGTTTGAACTATATATTATTTGCATAATATTCGGCCACTCTTATTGCGTTAGGAGTGACCGCACAAAGGTCTGATTTTGTGTAAGTGCTCGGGCAATGAAGGCATACCACCACTGAGCAAGGCTGGGGTTTCTGAACCCCCACCTACACAAGTTCATTCTACAGCGGCCAACCTGGGTGCGAAGTCTATTTAGGGACTTCCATATTACCCATGGCAGGGTGTGACCTGGTGGTAGAGACTCCGCGAGATCTGGTCTGATGCTGGAACCTTTGTGTTGACAGGATTAGTCAGCCTAGATACTGCGTTACCGTATCTAGCTGCTTCCAGTTACGCTGCGGGGAGGCTCCTTTCGTACCCACTGTCTCAGTGACGTAGCGGTAGTGTATATGACTGCTGCGTATGGGATCTCGTGTTCGATTGCCAGGTCGTGTAAAGTGTTATTGGATTTTCTATTAAGTAATTTTTATTAGCAGCCCGAAGTTTAAGACGATGCTCAGTAAACTGCAATAGCACTATAGGTATTGATACTTGCCTTTTATAACGTAAGGTCTGAAAGCTGGCGAAATGTGGGTATAATACAACTCTGCCTACCTCTATGAACAATTAAAATAACAAAGTATAAAGTCTCATGCCTAACTATATACTTTGTTATTATGATTTAGGCATTGATGCTGTATATGAAAGTTTACCTGGAGTCCCCACGCATAGCATTACAGATGCGTTATTTTTACCGGGAAATATTAACAGATTCGGATAATAAAGTATTATTATCTGAATCCTTGTGGAAACAACAGTAGCATGACTAGTGTTTTCCCACGAAGCAGGCCAGACCTATTGGGTTTTAATTAGTAAATTGTCTTTATTCTTACCTGAAGCCTATAATTAGTAATTTGTAGTTATAATAAGTTTAACTAGAATTATAAGGAATTTAAATTTGATTTATTTTATTTGGTAAATACATACATATTTATTGATTAGGATGTACTTAATTTTTTTAACTGCTATTTTCTCCTGTTATAATCCCTGTGTTGCGGAGGACAAACATTCTAACAACGGACACAATAAACACACAGACTTGGAACAACCATTTGTGGATCACACGAATTTTTGTCCTGTGTGGGGATAGAAATCACAACATTGGTGGCGAAGCGACCACTTAAACCATTAAGCCATTCGTGCAGTCAATCTAGTTGTAAAGAAAATAAAATGCAGGCAAAGCCGTAAGACGTCTAATTTCATTGTACAATAACCTTAGTACTCCCAGAAAATTTATTGTAGGTATACGGTAGGCTTTACTTGAGTATCTTGAGAAATATGGCTACAAGAGTACGACGGGTGCGTCGTTTGTCATATTATTATATTCTTGTAATACGATAGTTACTCATATTTTTTTGTTACTGGGGTGTAGAATATGTTATAACGTAAGGTAATATGTTTCCGTCGAAGGGAAACGCGAGTAGTGCTTCTTTCATACAACAGTTTATTATAATAAATGCAAATACATATGTGTTTGATTTCCTTTTCTGTGATGAAAAGAAGCAAGAAAAGTGGGACAGCCTGCCTATACCAATTATTTGAATACGAATGCTTTTGTAAGAGAGTGGTACTTTGCCGGCTCGGAAAATTGCCACTCCCTTACAGAAGATTAGCAGTCAAAATGAAATATTAATATTCAAAAATTTTATGACTTCATATCAGATGTTGATCAATGTGTTATCACTGGTTTGCAATTCCAAACATATATGTATATCGAATATTCGAAATTTTATTATTTTATATTTTGTCCTTTGTGACCGTTTTTTTTTTTGGAGTTCTACGTTAATATTTCAGTACCCTTTGTGTATCACATTCAGAGTGCTAGAGCTAAGGCAATCAAAAATAACTATTCGTATATTTAATTACTAATCGGTTAACGCTAAAAATTAGCGTAATCTTTTCGCGATGTTGGCTCGACTTTTCACACACTGTAACGCACACTAAAGCATAATGCGAAAATTGTATTATATAACACATTGCAACGCACCTACAACGCGTTTTTGCGGCGAAATGCGAAACCGAAACCGAAAGGCGAAATGTAAATACCTTGTCAGTATTCCGATCAGAGAGGAATGTGTTTCAGCCTGATGTCTTACTAAAATTTGCACAGGCTGACATACCTAATAACACCTTCTTTGGGTGTGACTGGGACTTGGCTGGACACGTCTGCCGCATGACCACTCAGAGAGGAGGGCACAAATCGTGACCAATTAGATGCCAAAAGACAGTCGACGGATCGACGGCGACGGAGCAGACTTGAGTGAAGATGGCGGGATGACTTGGACGTTTTTGAAAAGCTGGGGATATATTCGAACAGAGTGGTTTGGAAGTGCAAGGGATAGGCTCAGTAGTGAGATATAACAAAAGGCTAAAGAATAATATTTCTAACACGACAGATTACCATGATAAAAGAACAAACATTTGTAATGTAATTAAACACAGCTAAACAAATCGTTACTGTTTATTATCAAACAAAAATAAAAAACAAAAACGGCGTCATATCTCCTCAGCAGAACTATTATTCACAAGAGTTGTTTTATTTTATTCTCTTGGAAAAAAGACAAATTATCTTCTGAAGCAATTTTTCATACAAATTGTCGCGAAGAACAAAGACAGACATCTTAATGAAACACTTGAAATATACTTTATTTTTTTTTCCAAGCTCCTTTCTAGCGGAATGAAATGACACTGTTAAGTTTTTTAATAAAGCCATTTAGTTTATAGAGACTCATAGTGGAAATCACAAGATCTTTCATTATTACTCACTATGTATTGATAGATGATAATAAAATTGACGCAATGTGACCAAATTTGTAGTTACATATTATAATATATAGTCTCATGCTTATATACTAATTAGTGGAAGTATGTTACTTCAATATTTTTCCAGCTATGATTTTAGGTCCTAGATTGTAGACGGTAGCTATTGCCACCTTCTAGGCACAGTTATCGACTCAATGCTGCCATTGACCATTACATTTACTTGACAGAAAAACTCAAAATTTATTTTCCAACCAGCTGACCCGCACAACTTCGTCAGCTTCACATAACAAAATTTTCCTTAATTTTGTAACATTTTTCATTTATGCTCATCTCCTATTGGTTGTAGCGTGATGTTATAACCTATAGCCTTCCTCGATAAATAGGCTATCCAACACTAAAATATGTTTTTCATTTGAACTGGTAGTTCCTGAGATTAGCGCGTTCAACCAAACAAACAAACAAACTTTTCAGCTTTATAATATTAGTATAGATATGGAAATCGAACCAGATGCCTAACGCACAGCATTCGCTTTCATATTAAATTATAGGCTTCATTATCCTTCTAGGTTTCGATATAGGTCACTCTGGCATCTTGTGACTGACTCATTTGTAGATTTGTGTTCTACTCTTTCCTTACTTTTCGTTACTGGTGACAGGGTCTATAGATTAGACGATTTCTTCAACATAATGTGTTTACCGATTGCGTTTGTTTATATCATCCACCCATTCTTTGCCGCGTCAAGCAGATTTGGTTTCTAAATTGAAGAGAGGATAGTTAATTTATGTACATGTAGTGTTTAATGGAAATTGTGAAGGCAATATTAAATACTCCAAAACTACGGCTTTTTAAAGTACCGAGGGAACACAGTCAAGTGCATAAGCGACTTTTACCGCTGGCGATCAGGAGGGCGCCATGATACTTGTGTTGTTCAACAGTTAAGGTGGTTATTGTCACAACATGGTTAAGTTCAATGCTTCAAAGACCCAGGCGTGTCTTTTTTCCGCAAAAAAGAGCCCATTCCAACTAGCTCCAACTTTCCGAGATGTATCCGTGCCGATAACTAATCGCCTTGAGCTTCTGGGTATGACATTGACTCCAACCCTTAACTTTGGCTCCTATATTGAGGCAAGAGCCCAACTAGCTGCCAAAAAGCTGGGCATCCTCAGTAAGGTGAGGCAGTATTTCATGCCGGAACATTTGCTTAATTTGTACCAAGCACAGGTTCGGTCCTGCATGGAGTACTGTTCTCACCTCTGGGATGGCTCTGCAAAATATCAGCTGAAGGCTTTGGAGTCAATTGAGCGGAAGGCCAGGAGACTTATCGGCGATGACCAATTGGTTAACACACGACTCCAAAGCTTGGAGCATCGTCGTAAGGTTGCTAGTCTCTCGGTTTTCTATCGGATACATTTCGGAGAGTGTGCAGAGGAACTGCATAATTTGATTCCTCCTTCCCCATTCTACCATCGGACGACCAGACAATCAGGCCAGCGACATAGGTACATGGTGGATATACCACATTTACGCACGAAGCGATTTGCTTCCAATTTTATAATGCGTACCGCTAAAGTGTGGAATTCGCTACCTAAGTCTGTGTTTCCCGATGAGTACAATCTGAGTGTCTTCAAGTCGCGAGTGAATAGGTATCTTCTAGGCAAGCGTGCTCCATCGTCGACTGCATCTACACTTAAGATCAGGTGAGATCGCGGTCAAACGCGAGCCTATTAGAGTATAAAAAAAAAAAATAAAAAAAAAAAAGTATAAGCCTTGATAATGTTTTGACTCTATTTGGTAATTTAAGCCTCTTATATTTTGTTATGATATATATGATAATAATAATTATAAGGATAGGAAGTCATTTCCATCAAGGAGGCGGCGGAGCGGGAGAGGGAGCGTTTGAACCCTCTCCCCAACCGCAGAGCCGGGCGCCGGAGGGCGCGGGACGACCTCCAGCCACCCTGAGGTTTGACCTGGGGGTGGCGGGCTTTGTGGGCCTGCCCGCCATCCGTTCAGCACCAGGTCCGAGAGGCGGCGTGCGTGTTCCCACGCGCGCCTCTGTGTTGAGTCCGTCTCCCCTCTAGGGGGGACAGTAGGGAGTTTTTAGATGTGCCTATAGGGTAGGTCTTTCGTGTAGTGGCCTGCCGTTTCATACGGCGGGCCGAAACCTCGGCGGGGTCGCGACCGCATGCGAAAGTGATTCGCGCGGCCCCGTCGATAGTGGTTTTGTCGAGGAACACCGTGGTAGGTTTAGTCGGTATTCCGGGAGGTACTTTATCATCTTAACATCTTATTTTACCCCGGCGAGTCCGACATAACCCCTCCGCCCGCCCCCGCGGAGGGGTATGCGTCATGCATTCCCCCACGTAAAAAAAAAAAAAAAAAAAAAAAAATTATAAGGATAATTATAATTTAATTTTAATGTGGTATATTGAAAGGACTGAAAATACCTACGAAATATTCTGCAAAGTATAATTCAATACTGCTTTTTGCTTTGTTTTGTTTTATTTGGCATGTTAGAATAGCAACAACAAAACTTTTAACAGAATTCAATAAAATATAACTTGGGATTACGCAGATATATAGGTATTTTAGAGTCAAAGCTAATATTTAGCATTTTAGATAAGTGATACAATTTAAACTGTTTATCCTAATTTGTTTACCTGAAAGTCCGCTTTCATTTGTTTATTTTGCAAATCTAATGATGTTTGGTTGCCGTACCTTGAGCGGAATAATTCACAGAAGGGTTTAACTTAAGTTTAAGTTAAAGGCAAACAAACATAATTCTCAATCAAATTCTGTTTGCTTTTGTTTACAAACTATAATAAAATAATAATAATAAAATTTATTTTTTTCTTAACTTGGCACAAAAATACAATAACAGCGTCACAAACACGATATTTAGTATTTACGATAAACTCTGGTACCTGGGTATATTATCATATCATATCATTTATTTATTATTATATCATATTTTTATTTTATACTCTGGAGTATAAAATAAAAATATGAAATATTAAAATTTAAAACTACTACTTAGTTGCAGACATTTTTATTTTACTACTGTAGCCTCTTGTGGGTGTGTCTGTGTGTGTGTGTGTGTGTGTGTACGTGCGCGCGCTTGCGTGTGTGTGTATGTGTGTGTGTGTGTATGTGTATGTGTGTGTGTGTGTGTGTGTGTGTGTATATGTGTGTGTGTGCGTGTGCGTGTGCATGTACGGGCGTGCGTAATTTATAGGTCCAGTCTTATGATCCACATCGTAATAAATCCTCTGTCTCTCTATAATCCAGTGCCAACAACCATTTAAACACAGTGGCTTTACAATTTTTGCGACACATATCTTATTGTACAGATTATTAGATAAGTAAGTGTAGTTACGCTGTGCAAGATTCGTTCTGCATTTTTGTTGTGCTGGACATACATTAAAGTATCTGCGTTTGTTGATAATTTTTGAGTCATGCGGTAATGCGGTCGGATGCTTACGGAGGATGGTACTAAGAACAAAGAGCTGTCTCACCGTCAGAACTTGACACTCACTGTAGAGAGCCGACGTAGGGTATCGGAAAGGCTTTGAGGTCATGACTTTGAGGACAGCTCTTTGTGCTCGCTCCAAAGAGAGAAGGGAGGTTTTAGGTGCACCACCCCATACGACAATGCAGTAACTGATGATGGATTGACACAATGCAAAATAAACAGTTTTAATAGTCTGGGAATCCGCAGAACACCTCAGTTTTTTAAAAATAAACATACACTTTCGAACCCTACTTATGAGCTTATTGATATGGGGCTTCCAGCTTAAAGAACTATCTATATAAACACCAAGATATTTAACAATGTCTGACCTAGTTATTTGTGGACAGTCACATTGTAATGAGGAATGATCGGGAGAGCAAGTATGGGCTTTAAGCGTCATAGCATCAGCGGGAACAAGATTATTGGAGCGTAACGAGAAAGGTAAGTAGACCGTTTTATCTATGTTTAGGGTTAGAAAATTATCTGATAGCCATTTCAACACTGATCTGAGAGCATGCTCTGCGTGTTTCATAGTTTCAGGCCAGTTTCTGCCGTGAACAACCAGTGCTGTGTCATCTGCATAAGTAAAAATTGAGCAATAAGGTATGCACATATTGCATAGATTATTAATATAAATTAGGAAAAGAGTTGGGCCCAGAATTGAACCCTGAGGAACGCCATAGTTTAACGTAACAGTGTTACTAATAACGCCATTAATTTTTACGCACTGAGTTCTGTCTCGTAGATAGTCTTGGAAGATTTTAAGAGTGTCTCCACGTATGCCAGTGACTTCCAACTTGCGTAAGAGGAGTGGAACGGACACAGTGTCAAATGCCCTAGAAAGGTCTAGAAGGATAGCAAGACATTTCAGTTTACTATCTAATTTTGCTACCGTATCATTTACCAAGGCGGCAACTGCATCCTCAGTCGATCTGCCACCCCTAAAACCATACTGATTGTTACTAAGGATTTTATAAGTCTCAAGAAAACTAACTAATCTGTTGTTCAGAATTTTTTCCAGTATCTTAGACATTGCGGGCAGAAATGAGATAGGCCTATAGTTATTGACGCCGTGTCTGTCCCCGCTCTTAAATATGGGATGGACTATTGCCTTCTTAAAGGCTTTAGGGAAACAGCCTGTTGAAAGTGAGAGATTGCAAATGTGAACAATGACCGGCACAAGAGCAGGTAGACAAGACTTCAATAGCCTCGGTGATATACCGTCCCAGCCCACGGCAGCATCCGCTCTTAATCCAAGGATCAGATTAGTGACTTCCATTTCATCAGTGGGAAGGAGAACTAATGAGTTACATGTCACCAAATCAGAGCAATTTTCAAGGTTGTTCGTGCTGTTTAGGAATTTCTCAGCTAGTGTCTTGCCCACATCTGCAAAAAACTCGTTGACAGCATTAACCGAAGACGACTGTAATAATTCGTTTGGAGAGATAGTATTGACACCAGTCCCGGTAACACTCCTAATAATCTTCCATGTAGCTTTAGGGTTATTTTTAGCCTTTTGGAACTGTTCTTTTTATAAGCTGTTTTAATGTTTTTGAGGAGCTTATTGCAAAAGTTTCGGTATCTTATATATGTGACTTTAATGGTATAGTTGTCAGGGTCCTTCTTCAGAGTACGTGCCATATTATCTCTATTTCGGATACATCTCAACAGTCCATTGGTGATCCAGGGCTTAAGAATTCTTCGTTTGGAAGGTATGTGTACCGATATAATGTGCCTGGTGATAATTAAACTAATAGTAGAGACTAAAGACTCTGTGGCAATGTTAGCGTCTTGTGTACCCATTATACCATTAAAATCGAAAGATAATATGTCGGCTACTACAGCTGAGTAATCAACAATGTTACGCTTACATTTAGAAACAGGTAAAGACTTTACGTGTTGAATGTTAATAATCGTTGGTCTATGGTCGGTAATATAAGTGTCGACGATCAAAGTCGTAGTTTTAAGATCAGACTTAATCATTACATGGTCAATGCACGAATTACCACGAGTAGGCAGAAGATGTGCAGGAAGAAGGCCATGTGTAGCAGTAAGGTTTAAGTACTAATTGGCAGATTGGCATGTGACATTTGGAGTAATATCGATATTAATGTCCCCCAAAATAACTATATTTCTCAGTGTTGACATTTGAGAAAGAATGCAGTCTAATCCATTAATAAAATTATCAACATTGCGGTTAGAGGAAGAACGATATAGTGCTATAAATAAAATATTATGAAACTTTAAATTACATAATAAACAGCTAGCATCAGACATCGAAGGTTCTGTGACACAATGAGGTAAATCTGATTTTATGTATATAATAATTCCATCATTTTGGTTTCTGATCTTGGTCGTATGATAAGACTTGTAAACTGCAATTAACACTGCTTTTTATCGTTATAATTATCAAAATATTTGTTGAATAAAGGAGTATCATATTATTCAATGACGAGTAATAATAATTCTTATGATATTATCACATTTAAGTAACTAACATTTTATAAAAATATTGTTCTAATATTATATAATTAAACATTCGTTTTGTACAGCCATATACTGCAAATAAAACGTTTAATTGATTTCATATCTGTTTTGACTATTGTGTTAATAAAACTAGGAACTGGTGTGTGGACGAAATTGCATCAGGCTAAACAGCAAATCATTTTATCAAGTGCTATTATTTCAATTATATAAATAAAGCTTGCCCACAACTAACGCTACTCGCGCGGGTTACATGCATGAGACAATCATTTGGGGTACATGCGCGGATGTCACACATCGCTCATTTACAGAATGTATAAAATTCGTGCAAGTCCTTCAACCAGTGCATGATTCACGTGTTATGTAGAATTAAATAGCCGTAAGTATATGAGAGTTGCAGCTCGAAGACTTTCTTTTATCTCTGGCTGAGCGTAATGTGACTTGGCAAATAAGTCCAAGAAAATCGATGCTTATTTTTCTGACACAGTCTTTTAGCGCCCACATTTTGGTTGTCCCGGTTGATTTTACATAGGCTCAGTTGACAAAATATATTATTTTATCTTCTGAAGGTTTACAAGCTCCTCATATTTAATATAAAACTACAACTCATATTTATGGATAGTTTATGAAGATAAAAAAAATACACAGTTTATTTTTATATAGACTTTTATTGCAAAATCTTATTTTTATCACAATATTGCACACTTATTAATTTATATTTTCTTTTCATGATCTGTATCATTATAATTATTAGGTACTTATAATTACGCTAAAATCAACAGTCAACAAAAGCACCGATATGTTTAATATTTCGTATTTTACAATCTGTGACGTGCCTGGCTTGATATGAACTTTTTTATAGGTAAGTATAATTATCCGTTAATTTTATATTTAATACATCTTGATTATGAAGGATGACCCAATTGTCCTTTAGAACGGAGATTAAAAATTTTATAGAAATATATAAAACGTATTGTAAAATTACTCTTTAGATAAGGAAAGGCCTCAGAAATTGTAAACTTTATCCTATTCATACTCAAAATCAAATTAATATAAAAACAATAAAGTATTTTATATTTTCTGCCTTTTTATACGTCACTGTGTTGACTCGTCATAGATTGTAAACCTTAATCAAATACACAACGTATTTATAACTAATTACAAACATTATATTAAATTTATGTAATTTAATAAATATTAAATAACGATAAATGAAATAGTTAATTTACGATGGTACTAACAATTACTTTGTAAATATGTAATTTCCGACGACTAGAATATTTTTAATAGACAGACAATTTTCGTTTTACTGCGATAAAATCTTAATATGTCAACAAAATAGTTAAGTTACATCTTAATGCTAAAGTTACAAAATGTAACATAAAGGTATGGTCATATCTGAATAACCGTGAAAGTTATTAAGTTAACAGAATCTGTTTTACTTTAAGTACAATTATTTTTGTGGTTTATCTGGACATACTGTGCCATCTTTATGACCTCACCTTTAATTTACATTTCGTATACATTATACAGGATTATAAAACATCGAAATAAACTTTTATAATTTATAAGCTGTTGCGTAAATTTTCAGTTTTATAGTTAAAAGAAAACCACAAGCAACATCTTCAATCATCTGCTTTATAACTTAGATTCTATATTATACATACGTGAGATGTATTTTAAGCTGAAAAGCAGCGTTTTGAGGTACTGAGCTTATATTTTTGTTAGACAAATGCTGTCTGATATATAAATAAACCACCCTCTTTAGTACATAATTGGGTTATTCTAACACAATAATGTTATTATTTATCTTCAAAGTCTAAATAAATTTCAAGGTTTATAATAAAAATACTTATAGACTACTCTTTAAAATTTTTGACTGAAAATTAATTTATTACAATTTGTCTAAGGCTTTTATTGTTGTCGAATCTTTCAAAAAACACTTTAAATAGATAGGAATATAAATTAATTGTAGGTTCGATATTTTATGATCCTGTTGATGTATATCTTATTTGCATAGTTATTTTATTATAATACACATATTTAATTATTTAAACGTCATCTATGTATAGTTAAAGGTACATATCTGAAGAAATATGTATATATTACATTGATATGTTAGAAGAAAAGGTGAAATGAAGTGTTAAGTGGAAATGAAATATAAAAGATGAAAGCGTAAATATAAAAAGGTTATCTTGGCAATCTATACAATAAAATATTAAATTATATAAAATAATAAATTGTTATTTAAAACCAAGAGGAATTTTAAAATTGCATTACATTTTAATTATAATAACAAAATTGATATCGTAAGTATTGTCGATAAAAATAATGGACACTTCTACATGGCAATTGACAATTTCAATTATTGACTTATCACAAATAATAGATATAAAATAATGGACTCAAAAATTATGAAATAATTTGCCTCAATTTACAATTAATTTGTCCCTTAGCAATAGATATCTATCTGCATTATCTTTTTTACAAGTACGCAACTTAGTGAATACTGCAGTTCTTAAAATTGCATTTGTTCTTAAGATTGTATATTGCTACGATTCCACGGCATTTTAATTATTTATTGAATCAAATTTTATATCATATTGATATCTGCTGTTTATACACACATTACATATATAAAGTTGGCCGAGTCGGTACGCTGTGTGACGACAGAAGCGCTTACACGTAGACAAAGTAACATTGAACCAACCTCATTTGTTTGTGTGGTTCTAGTGCAAAGCAAATTCTACAAATATTATAAACTAACTTGTATTAAAACTAGTTTGCTTGCAACTTCGCTCACTCAGGAATAGTATTTTATACCCTATCTATCTATTACCCTATCTTCTTTTCTGGACACTTGACAACGTGCACGCAAAATTTCAAGATGAACAGTCGAGTGTTAAGGCGTGAAATCGTCACAAACAAACAACCTTTCAATCGCATTTATAATATTGGTTAGGATGTGAAATTTTGTGAAAATGCTTTCGTTGTTTGTTACTCAATTACTTGTGAAACGATACCTATGTATTAAAATGAAACTTTGCACACAGAAAGATCAAAAGCTGGGTTAACAAATAATTAATTTTTATCCCGATATGCAGGTGACACCGCAACCAGACATTAGTAAAATTAAGCTAAATTGCCAAGGGACAAAACACAGACAGAATAATTGGATAAAGTAAAATAATGCTTTGTTTATGATTGCGTCTATAAATTACGTATCTGAATTCAATAAAGCGTTCGTAATTGAATATTAATGGTCGTTATACATGACGCATGTAGCTAGCGCGGGTTACATGCGCAAGTTGCAAGCGATGTCTACATGCGCAAGTTAATCATATGAGCTACTTGCGTGGGTAGCTCGCGTTTGTCATTCATACGATGCATACAACCCGCGTTGATCGCGCATGTTGCTCGCTCCATGTTTAGTACATAACACACACAGAATATGATTTATTAGTTTATTAAATAAAAATAATATTGATGATACCATTTAATTAAATACAAAAACCCGTAAAATTACAGTAAAAGTAATAAAGGTAAATGATTTCTGGGAAACGATATGATTTCTTTTTTATGGAAACCAAATTTTTTATTACATTACCTAGTGCCTTTAGCGAAATTATTGTTATATTTACAAAAATGTGCTTAAACGTGAAAGATTGTTTTGTTCCTCTACAACATTTAATAATGGCAGCAAATACCAAGTACGGGCTTGTAACATTTTCTTAGAACCCTATTAGCTACAGAGAAAAATAATGAATAATTTGAAGGTATTTTATGCCTTTGTTACCAGGTCTTATGCCTGATATAGTTTGTTTCATACCCGTTGCAGGGTTATAGGAATGTACTAATAAACCATTTGTTTTGTCTCTCATACCATGAAAAGAAACAGAGTTAATATCTGTGACAAAGAATCTGAATCTATTGTCACACATATTAGTTGTATAAGTATGTTGAGCTGGCTCAGTATAATATATGCAGGCACAATACTGATTTTCAACATTTTTTTCTAATAACCTATGAGAAAATATAACTTCGTTAGTACCAGCACTAGCATGTTCGTCAACACTTTCTATGTGAAGAGCAAAATAGATCAAGTTTAAGTTGTGTTGACCAGCTTAGTGTAAAAAGCAGGCGTTGCCCTCACTCAATACGTAAAATAAACCAGGGTATTGCACCTATGGGGACAATTACGTCTACTGATATTTATAAAATTCAACAAAATCTGTTGCCCTCTAATGAGACTTCAAACAAAATTGGGTTATCGGTGACATTAGAAAGCAGAAATAGTTGCACGATATTTTTTCTATTTGCTTTTAACAGCTGAACAAAAGCATTTTAGTTACATAAAAGTATATAAAGATGCAATTGCTATTTATATAAGCGCATTCCATAATACCCAAACTAACTTTGACTGTTTTCTCTACATAGTTAGATATTTGTAGTAGATAAGAAAATAAGTCTGAAGTATATTCTAAGTATTCATTTGATATGTCTCTCTTCAATTGGATTTCATCGTGATCGTTAATTTGTGAGGGTGGTAGAATATTTTAAATAACCCCCTATAAAAAGGCCTTTATTCTGATAGATATGTAATTAAAAGCAAGACTATTAACATTTTTTTTAATGGTATATTATTAATGAAATATCAAAAGTCACGCTTTATTCATAAAACGTTAAGAAAATATGTTTACTCACATGTCGCTAAATATGCTTTGCGTAATAGTTGGCTAGCCTATGTATGATTTGGGGATAAACCCTAGGCATCCACGATCGGCATTTATGTTGACACCACTTGATCAACGAGGCCATCAAACATATACCTAAACAACAAAGCTGCTTACAACCTGACGCAATAAAATGCTTGAATATAAAGTTTGAGTTCCATTTGATTCAAATGTCTATTCCTTGCTATTGTAACGTTCAGAGTAAAATGTCTTGCTCTAAGCAAATGCCACATTCCCGTACCCGATTTTGTAAAATAGCATTCACAACTGGAGTATCTCTTATGTAAAATGTTACAAGGTTGTATGTTTTATTTTGTCGATCAGTTTATGTGACATGTTATAAAATGGAGTGGTTGTATTGTAAATATTTTACACAAATATTTAAATGAAACTAATCATATGATAAATTGATCATATGATACAACGTGTAACATAATAAACGCATATCATGAATGTAGTTTGTTCAAAATCGGCTACTGAATCAATTCCAGCAATTTTTAATATAGGTAATTTTTTATCCCTAAAATAATTAAAACGAATTAAATTATAGTCACCCATTTATTAAACAGCTGAAATAAACGAAAATGTATCATAATTCAAGGCAATAAAGTTAGATTTATGGTGATATACCCATACTATCCGCGCACAATAAGGAGAATTAATTCGTTCAATTAAAATATTTAAATACATAAAATTAATATTTTAATGATAATATCATTATTACGATTTAATAATCTAATTAGGGTGTTTGAGTTTGTGCGTTTATTATGTTACACGTTGTATATATGATAAATCATTGTTTAATTCGTCCATCGGGCTATGGACGCCAGAAGCATTCAGACACAATGCTTTTATCATTATGTTTTGATTAAGATGACAGGTTAAATAGTAAATTAAAAATTGATGATATATTTTTTAAACTTGGGTTTAGTTTTTACATTTAAATGAAACTCCTCTAAATATATTGTTTATTTTTATCTTCTTCTCCTTAGCCTTTATTATTCCCAAGTCACTTGGGGTCGGCTTTTCTAGTCTAACCGGGTTTGACTGGATATCAGTTTTTACACGGAGCGGCTGCCACCTGACCTCCGCAACCCGAAGGCTAACGATAACCCTAAAGCTAGACAGGCAGTGTCAGGATATTAGAGGGTACTGACTTTCCCAATAACGACTGCCATAGATATTCATGGCAGCCGGGACGGACGGCTTAACGTGCTCTCCGAGGCACGGAGCAGGCGATAATCGTCAATCAATACGCACATAATTTCGAAAAGTCATATGACTTCCGAAGGTCAGAGGTGCGCGACATGGGTTTGAACCCGAGACCCTCTGCATTGCAGTCTGTTGGTCTCCCCACTGAGCTATCGCTGCTATTGTATATATGTGCTATATTGTTTATTTTTATATGCAAGAATAAATTCGAATGTTTCATCAGTGTTAAAGTGTTTTATTGTGCGTTCATGTTACGTTTGTTTTAATAATTATATAATTTACAGTATCAGTGGATATATTGTCTGTATTTGCTTGAAAGCATAGTCATCGGTAAATTTTACAGGTAACATTTTGTTTCTTAGAGATTATTAGCAATTTGGGTTACAATGGTAGGAGCAGGTGGTAGTCATGTCGGTAGTGCACCGCTGACACCGCTGCCAAATTTTTAAGTCCCGCTTAATAACAGGCAAGCTATTTGTCTTCCACCTGACACTCTTCAATTACTGAATTTTTTTTAAGAAAAGAAGAGTTTTAAAATATTACCCGATCCGAGAATCCAAACATGTACACCACGATGGGTGTACATGTTTGGATTCTCAAAATTCGAAATTCATTATATTTAATATATAAATTCGCGCTTGACTTTAGAGTCAAGCGCGAATTTATTCTAAAACTACAGCAAAGCAATCGAAGCAGGGTATTTATGTATATTTAAATAAATTTGTATTTTAATTAATCCAGTTGTAAATGATATTTTTTAACAGAGCGAAGTCTTAATATGAGTCGATTTATCTAAAAGCTACAGTTTATTTTATTG
Organism: Catocala fraxini; assembly: GCA_930367265.1. Lineage (NCBI taxonomy): Eukaryota > Metazoa > Arthropoda > Insecta > Lepidoptera > Erebidae > Catocala > Catocala fraxini. Next base: position 6,727,551 of record OV884044.1, on the reverse strand, counting down.
TTCTTAAATATACAGGTATAGTGGTATATTGTGGGTAAAATTAAAGTCAGTAGAAAAGTGATAGTGCATTCAAGTGATATGAAGAGATAAAGTGATATGTATCCTCTAAATAAGTGATATTTGATGTCAGTCAGTACCCCATATAATATACAATTCAACTCATTAAAATACTTCCATATGTAGAACGTCCAAGCGCCAACAATCAAATTCATGCTTTTGTGAAGTCTAAGACATTCTCTAAGTCATATTTAGCCATAATGTTACTTAGCTGTATGCCTTAGAGTGCCTTAGCTTAGTTTAAAATAGACAATTTATAATTCCAATGGGAGCTTTTTAAGCCCACCCAGTTGATTTCATGGTATTTTCTGGCAACAAATCGCATTTTTGCCACAGAAAAAAACAGCACTTGAACGTTCTATGCTTTAGTTTTGGATACATTAACAATTAAAATGTTATATTTGATAAGTAAATAACAAAATTATATACAGGTTTTATACAAAACTGATACATAGATAGTATGATTAGCAGCTAAGCAAATGTCAGAGATTTTAAAGTTATCCGAAGATTGTTATCTGGAACTTTACGACGATGTTCTGAAGTTAATGTATTCCCATGTCAACTGTCAAATATGACGGCCAGGGAAAACGGTTTTCCCTTGATATAAAGTATTATTTGACAGTCCACCTTTTCAAATCTAGCTAAGAAATGCCTGATAAAAGGCATTAACATTTCTCCAGATACATCGGCAATTGCATACAATTGAGTTTCCTGATCATCTAGTTTGGCTATTAATCATAGTCAAAAGAAAATATATTATAATAACATGTTTGATATTGGTATCTTATATACACACTGAAATATAAAATTTAAATTACAATAACACTGTTTGATATTATCGCGATTTATTTTTGTTCAAAATACTTTAGTAGCCGTGGTTTAGGGTAATCAGCTCGTGATCAAAGCTGCTTAAAATATATCCGAAACATCAAAAAATATAAAGGTTAGAAAACGTTATCCAATTTCAAATTAAGAGAAAACAATACCTTAAAATTTTCAAAGTTATTTCATTCATTCATCAAACAAAGTAAACTCAAAACTAGTTTAACAAATTTAATGCAAATAAAGTCGTTGATATAACATTTGGGAACCGACTGACGTCAGCATACATACTGTTTAATATATTTAATTTTGTACAACATATATACACTTTCACTAATGGTCCTTACATCCCGAGATCCTTGGACGGTTCAAACTTCATTTAAGGATCTCTCACCCAAACTGAATAAGCAAGAATTAATTTTTAGAATACCTATAACAGTTTACCCTTCACGTTAATTAAACTTTCGGGTACTAAGATTAAAACAAATTTGTGCCGTATTAGGAAAATGGCACTATAGAATATAGTAAAATAATATTAGATGATTATTTACTTCATAATTATGAAGTTCAACAATATTATTTAAAGAACCTCGCATTCTGTGTAATTTCTTAGAAATCGCTTTATGTGTCGAAGTGTCACCGGTCTGCAGTCTGCACTGAGTGCCCCTAAGCCTCCCCCACATAAGATACATACATACATCTTGATGGAATTAATGGATCGAACTGAGGACAGCTGTGGTGTATTATGCCTATTTCGCGATTAATATTGTTTTTTAGTTACAACAAAAAATGGCAGAATCATAGATACTATAATAAAATTACATTAAAAATAATCAATAAATTGTATAATTGAATTCAGCAGCAATATTATCCAATCTATTAATAATAAAGTAAAGAGATGTCTAAGAAATTACACAGAATGCGAGATTCTTTAAATAATATTGTTAATTAGTGAATATCTAAAACAATACCATTTATATATTTATATGCATTAAAAATTAAAGGAAGACTATGAAACTTGAATTGATACGAATTTATTAAATTCAGAATTATTCCTAAATTCAATTCTTGCTTTCCATTCTTTCTAAGCACGATTACTATGTCGTCTAAATAGGTCACCTTACGTCTTCGTACCGTGTACCAAGGGCTATCAGCAGAGAAGTAAGTAGAAGACTCAAGTAGCTCGTAGTCGTTTTGACACCACTCTGAAGTTCTGCCAAGCTCGATCCTGTGGACAATAAAAATAAATATACATATATAGAACAATTACAACTACGAATGAAGGACGTCTGTGTTATTACCCCACTACGAAATTCCTGTGTTGTGGCGGACCTAACAAACATTCAAACAACGGACATAAAGAACATCAAGACTCGTAACAACCATTTACGGATCACACCAATTGTTGTCCTGTTTAAGATTGAACGCATAACGTTCAATCGTTCATCGTCGGCGTAGTGACTGTGGTGAGGCAATTATTTCAACTACTACGTTATTCGTGCAGTCTTATTTTTTAGTTACTCTTTACAATTATTATATTGTTGGTTGAGGAATGTGACGTAAACAAGTAAAGTCACGAATTGTCCGATCGTGTGGGTTATAAAAGCGTGCACGGCACGTAATGACTCACTTTAACATCGAGCGGCAGACGGAACGGACGTGCTGTGTGATGGCTGTTGGGTGATATCAATTATCACTTACTTTATTTGTTAATGCATTTCTTGAACAATTTAATGATTATTTAAAGGTGAAAGTGCATCTGTAATTTTTTTTAAGCTGCTTCTCTTCTGATTCCTATCAATATTATATTTAGATACTGCACTTCTTTATTTCGTCAGCTATGTTTCGTGTTACGTCTATGAGAGAGTAAGCGAATTTACCTCTAATGGCCACATTGGCAGAGGCCATGGTACTATAGAGAATATATAGCAAATAAAATATATCACCAACCAACCTCTACATCGAACATGGGATCCCACGATCGGCCTCAAATATAACCACAATATTTTGCCATGTGCCAGCAAGGCAGTCATCAACTACATTGACTTAAAATGTACTAGATATTATGCACTGGAGGACACATCTAAAGTAGATTATTTGTATCACACATTAGTGTGCACGCCCTCTAACTCACTTAGTCTGAGCCAGGCGCTTACTGCAACAATACGTTTGTATGCAAAATTAATTAGGCATCACCGCAATAAACATAAATGCATTATAACATAATACACGTATCGTTGCAGTAAGCGCCTAACTGAGTTAGTTGGCATGCACTTTAAGGCGGGTTATAAACAATCTTGTTATTTTCTCTATATTCAGTTTGTATTTAGAGCTGTAAAGGAACCTAGAAGCCTATTAAGAGAACGTTGGACTGCCACGCAGAGATCTCAAGCTCGATCCCAAGGCACGCACCTTTGACTTTTCGAAGTTATGTGTGTATTAAATAGTAAATAACGTTCGTTTTAACAGTGCAGGAAGATATCGTGAGGAAACCTAGATACATATCTGAGAGTTCTTCATACGTTTCTAGACGATGTGTGAAGTCTGCCAACCCGCACTAGCTCAGCATGGTGGACTAGGGTAGTTGACCCTACAATACTGGGAAGAGTCCCATACCTAGCAGTGAGATAGTTTATTATATATATAAGGGAATTCTCATCTCCACTACCGCAAATGTGATAATTCGCAAGAAATAATACCTTCACCTCCACATGTATCAGTTTTTAATGGAGTCTTTGTTTACCAAGCGTACGTTTTAGCTTACTGACTGACCTGAGAAACTCATCGTAAAAAGCGGCTATGGGAATGGTGGGTGTTTAGTTTGCAATTTAGACGTGTTAAGATTTCCTCAATAATAAAAGGTTTTTGTTATTTAATTAAATCGCGTGCCGATTAAACTGACATTTCTGCCAAATACATAAAAATTACGAGAATCAAAATTGATAACTTTTCTTTAATGACACGAAAATATATGTCAAGGACTACTAAAAAAAAAAAACGCGCCACGATTAATGATATATTATTAAAGATATCAATTAACCAATTCAGTCGCAGAGGTACACCGGCGACCGGACGTAAACTGTATTTATTGTCTGGCATTCCAAGTATTGACAGGTTAATTTATATTTTCTTTATTTTTTTACCACCTTTAACAAACCGCCTTCGAAAAACCAAGACCGGCACCACCGCCTTCGCCTCTGCTAAAATATCCTCCATCATAACTCTCGATATTAACTCAATATACGGATTACAGTTTCTTTTTATTCGGCACTAAATCGAAATCGATATTGCCTACGTATGAGCTATTCTCGATTTTTTGCACTTAGTTAATTGCTTCGCTTCGACTAAAGCTACTTGACGACTGGAGGAAATCAGGTGTCAGTCCAACAAATGGTTACCGAACGAAATGTGTACGTAGGTAATAGAGTTTAATCGATCGAGAAGTTTAACGATAATGCGTTCTGAAATACTCGTAGATAGACAATCGATTAGGCTGTTGAGAGGCTTTTGAAAAGGGAATTTAAATACTGTTTTTTTCTAGAGGATTACATGGGTGGCTCAAGCTACTTATCCTTACTAATATTAATAATTCAAATGTGAGTTTTTTAGTTTGTTTGTTACGCTTTCATGCAACCTTACTCGATCAATGGAGGGATTCATTGTGTTGTCATGGGTATAAAAAAGGACACAAGGACTACACCTGTCATCCAAAAAATACTTTTACTAATCTAACCCAACTTAACTTTAATTTACGTGAGCGAAGACGCGAGCGAAATCTAGTAACTAATATTTTCATCAGTTTGACTGAAGCAACCTTTAAAAAATGTTTTACATATGGGGAATTGTAGCCGTATATGCTATATCGCCAATTCGATTCTAAGCCCCGAATGTCTTATTGTATGTATTATACATAGCCTCAAGCCTATTTCCCCGAAGAATGTTTACTTCTAGTAGTTGCATTACACTCTCATAGTTGACAGCTATGGTTTTGAAGTTCCACCGGTTCCACGTAATAATGGGCGAGTCTATTGACGTCCGACGGGCATAGTTCCAGACTCCATATTTCTATTGGAATTTTAACAGAAAATCACAATTGCACAATGCTTGGGAACCGAACTCGAGACCTCATGCATAATAGTCACATTTACCACCGCTGAATCATGAAGGCTACTGCCTTCATGACTCAGAGAGAGATGTACTCATCTTCTTATAAACTCAGGTAAACCTACTCATTGCAAAAATGTAAGTGCGATCATAAATGCTTTACGTATTTCATTGATTGATATAATTAACTTTGACGGACACTAATGAGTACCTGTTGATGAAGTCTTAATTAATACCTTATTATTTCATCAGTTTTGTCCTTATTTAATGAGCAGAAAATACGAATAGGGTAGGTCTGTGAGTATATTTTATAATTGTATAGCATGAAATAAAGATATCTTTGTATATCTGAAAGTTTCGTTTCAATAGTAGAAAATATTAATCTATTTATAGCACAATAAAGGAAACGATAAACAATAACTTAAATAATCATTAAGTTAATTTATAGTTGAATTAATTTAAAAACATATAACTCTAAATATATGTATGTTAGACATTGACAGGTTTCGGTCCAAATGCTGCCCACAAGTGAAAGTTCCTTTATTTGGTTCTATACATGTATCCAAATTATTCCAGAAGAGAAAAAGAGAAGAAATCGACTTTAATAAATATATTTTTATGTTTTCAACAGTTCATATTTGATGTTTCTTTTATTGTATAATAATATTATCGCATGATTAGGCTCCTCACCTTAATCCCATACAATCATCCTAACCAGCAAATATTATCACGTTATATCCATTGTATGTAATTAATATATTGTTATTCATATTTTTCTCACTATGCATTATTATTTATATAAATTCTGATTATTGTATATAAAATATTTTCGCTACAACTAAAATTGTATTATTAGTTTACATGCAACGATTGCCTAGCGGGCTGACAATCCTTCTGCCGGGCACGCTGAAGTCTGAATATGAAGAAACAAAAAGAATATTTCTTAAACAACTTTTTCGAGACGTTCACGCACGCACGCTGCCTTTGTCTCTTCATGACCTTAGCTGCTGAAAAATAGTCGAAACGTCGGCAAAAGTGTAAATATAAATTGTTTAATTTCAAAGCTAGTAAGTACAAATGCCGTTCACAAAACACAATGCTTGTAAAATAGGATACCACTAACTTACTTCGATACATTATGAGAGCTTACTACAAAATGATTTTACCAAAAGCTAGTCGCGCAGTTTGTAATACTCACTACAAACTTATCGGCGGCTGTTACCTATTTATTGTTCAAATATTAGTTTGAGAAAATGAAATGTGGTGATGTGTAAACTGACTGTTAAACACGGTTTCGAATGAAACGGAGATGAGCGTTGTGACTTCTTAGGAGACTACTAAAATGCGTAGTTCTATAGCTATACGATAAATGGTGCATTGATCTGTCAATTCTTGGAACGCCAGACATAATTATCATGTCTGGCCGCCGGTGTGCCGTTGCCACTTAATAGGTTAATACTCTCGAATAATTTAGGCCAATTTCAATACTTGACGTAGAAATTGAATTTGCCAAGGATTTAAATTTGTTTCTTATTCATTTGAATAGGATATTTGACAAAAAAACGATACGTAATGTCGGTTTAAGTACTATTTTATGGACTAACTACACGGATGGCATCGAAGTTGAAGTGGTCACTTTGCCACTATCATTGCGCGTAGTGTTGTGGGTTCGATCCCCACACGGAAAAGAATTGTGTGATCCACAAGTAGTATTACGTATCCGACTCTAGTAGACGCTTTCTTGACAGATTCTTCTTGACAGATGTGACTTGATATGATCATGGCGTAGTATCAGCCTTTCAAGTATAAGTGGCGTTCTGCAACACATTAAATTGTTTCTTTGTTATTTCGTTATTTATGTTTTATTTTTGTGTTATTTTCACATGCATTGTTTTACTTGTAGCATAACATAATATTATATTACGCTAATTACTATAGAATATTTACGTTCATTTACTACTAGTAGTTTTCACGCGGTTTCACCCGCGTAAGTCTCGTTCCCGTGTGAATATCGGGTTTCACCCCTTTCATCCCCTTCAGGGTGTAATTTCCAAAAATCCTCTCTTAGTGCTCCCCTACACTCTCCAAGGAACATACATGCCAAATTTCAGCTTCTTGCGTTCAGTAGTTTTGGCTGTGCGTTGTCTGTGAGTCACTCAGTAACAGAAGAGTTTTATATATACATATATATATATATGTGTGTGTATATATTATAGTATATTATATATACACATATATGTATGAATATAATATAAATAAATATATTGTTAATTTTTATTCAATTTTTTGTATGTTTTATTTTATTATGCATTGGTTTGTAAAAATTATTGCTAGTAGGCCTGCGAGAATACCAGCGTTGTAGTCTATACTGCAACAATAGCTGACGCAGTGTCTAATTTGATCTCCACTCCATGTACCGCCTTCTGTTAAATAGTATTTACTATTGTTTTTATAAATTATGTATGTATGGAGATTCAAATAAAACATATTTCTTTCTTTCTTTCTTTCTAGTTACGAGTCTGGGTGTGCTTTGTGTATGTGATTTGAATGTCTCTTATAATAAATAATAATAGGCCACACTAGGAATAAGTCCTATGGCGTGTGTGAACAACGTAGGATTTATTTCTAGGGCGGGCGTGAGCTCTAGGACGATGGCGTAGTGGTTAGTGTAACCGACTGCCACGCCTGAGGTCGCGGGCTCGATTCCCGCACAAGTCAAATATTTGTGTGCATGAACATGGATGTTTGTCTTGGTCTGGGTGTTTCTATGTATAATATGTAAGTATTTACAAAAAAAAAGTATTTAATTATGTTTATCCATTGTCTAGTACCCATAGTACAAGCTCTGCTTAGTTTGGGCTAGACGGTGTTGTGTGTATGTGGTAGAATATTATATTATATTATAATGAAAAAATCAGAAAATTAACGGTTATATGAACGTTGCGCAAATTTGTTATTCTATTCTTTTATAAACGAATTTACATATTTATAGATGTATTAGAGAGTAATAGAGTTTCTTATTTAAAGATACATTAAACGTTTCGTATAAATTCTATAAAATACAGAAATACTATTGTTATATTCCAGTAATTCCTTTTATTTATGATATAGTGACTAAGCACGAAAACTAAGCTACAAATCCGATGCGAAGTAAAGCTGAGTTTGAAGCACGTCTCAACTTCAATGAAACTTTGCCTGTAGTCAAACTACGTGATACTTAGGTCTCATTTTAAGAGCAGCGATAGCTCAGTGGGTAGATCAACAGACTGCAATGCAGAGGGTCTCGGGTTCGAACCCACGTCGCGCACCTCTGACTTTCGTAAGTTATATGACTTTTCGAAATTATGTGCGTATTGATTGACAATTATCGCCTGCTCCGTGCCTCAGAGAGCACGTTAAGCCGTCGGTCCCGGCTGCCATGGACATCTATGGCAGTCGTTATTGGGAGAGTGTCGACACAAAAGATCCCACTGGGTCGAAGTGTCGCCGGTCTGCACTGACTGGCCCCCACATAAGATACAGATACATACCCTAACCTACATATTTGCAAGCGAAGCCGCGGTCAAAATCTAGTACTTATATAAAAATATAATATTCTTACTATTTCTTCAATGTAGTTCTTCAAACTGAATGTAAACATCTCTCTACAAATAATATTACATAGCTGCGCTTTGGCAACATAGTAAACTCTAACATTACATATATTACATATGTACAATTCTAGAGAAAATATTTTACAACAACACCGTGTAGTAAAATATTTTACAACAGTTGAACATATTCCATCTTTTCTCCTATATGGAACTATAAAATAGTATTGATGCCCTTGTTTACACTGTACTAGTTTAAAAAGTATGTCTGTCGTCTAGACCATTTTTCTTATTTGACTTAATTGGTAAACAAAAAACTGATTATAAAAATCAGTATTTAAATATCCATTTTCTAAACAAAAAAAAGTTACGAATAAAGAAAAAACAATATAAAGCGTAGAGCTATGATAGTGCGTAACTAGATTAGTAGGTTCGTAGCACACATCAATTTGCGTAGCGTATTTGCTACGCGAATAGTAGCGTGCTACGAGCCCGGTACACACATTATAGCACAGTTTTCTTTTTGTGGTCTATTAAAGTAAGAATGTTAGGATTTTCTTCGATGCTCCTTAATATAATCAATTTGTTATTTGACAAAATAGTTTGACCATAATATTATTAATATTGATTACGTCTCTAAACTGTTTGTACGTTCGTCATACCATTGTAGTAAGTCAAGTGCAAATATTGCCTTCTAAAATATAAAAAGAAACCTTACAACAGAAATTAAACTACTATGCACGGATTTTATCGCGGTTTATCATTAAAGAAAACAACTGAAACGTCGGGAGATACATTTATATAGATACACTAACGTGTATCCAAAAATAAAATATATTGAAAATACAAATTAAAATCCGTATAAAGAAGCTTAATTTCAAAACAATATTATACAAAAACACAACTCAATTTGATTGATAAACCGGTAAACAATAAAGCGATCCTTATATCAAATAACGGAGTGCATTATGAATTCTAAAACTACATAATATCCGCCGTAGGCATCCCTGTCAATAAGCAGGAAGCCTTATCCTCACAATTTCGATACCCCTCCCACGTACCTATGTGTGCAGCATACCTAATACTTTTTATATCGCTATACGTGACTATAACGTGTACTGCAAACCTTATAAAGCTACGACGCGTAGCCTTGAAGAGCGGTATGATGAAATAGTATAAAATATGTTACATAATATATCAGATGAAATTGCTACTGAAATGTTTGCTAATGAATTCTTGAGAACGATATAATAATATTAATATCAGACCTGTATAAAACTGTCCCACTGCTGGGCTCAGGCCTCTTCTCAAGGTGAGAAGGGTTAGGCCATAGTCCACCAGGCTGGCCCATTGCGGGTTGTCAGACTTCACATATATTAGAGAACATTATGTAGAACTCTGAGACATGCATGTTTTCTATCGATGTTAATAAGGTAACTGAGTTGGACTCGATGTAAAAGACGACGATTTCGTCTTTACCTTCGATCTTATATGTATAGATTATCGGCCAGCATTTCCATTTGAGCTTACTTGCTCAATGAGCTTTAAACCTTTAAAGTCAAGACGATTTGACAGCCATTTTGTTATTCTAATAAAAGTACTCCGAGCAAATTCTCATAAGCTACAATATACAAGAAAATGCCTTCACCTAGCAATTACATTCTGTAAATTTTAGTAGAGAGTAATTTTCGCTGCCACCGACACAAAAATTCTCAAGAAATTGCAATAATAGCACCATTACATTTTACTGAGTCATATTTTAGAATATTTTTATTACCAAAATATATTGAATTCTGAATATTAACATAATGATATTCTAGTATTAAATTCTCAATGATAAATGGCGTTTTAGATTGCACTATAATCTATTTGAAATTAATTTAATATATTTAAATGCACATTAGTTAAACGTTTTAAATATTTAGGCTATTAAATAAACTAAAATTGCTAACATTACTCTTGTTAGCGAATATTTTTAAATATATTAAGGTAAACAGTCTATCTCCTAAATAGTAAAAACTACGTCTGGCTTATGCTAAGCGCCCGACTTGAGGTCTCAAGTTCGATTCCTAAGTCAGGTCTCATCTCCTCTTACATGGAACCTAAAAAGTAAGCCAGGGACAGACACATGCAAGGGTGTTTGGTAAAATATGGCTCACTAAAATAAAACCTGCATTGCCCAACCAAAAAATTTTGTTTGATTCGGCCATAAGCGTACTCCTATGTGTAAATTTATGCCATAAAATTAACGAGGCGATAAGCTTATTATTTTTTAAACAAAACCAAATCCAATTAAACTGAAAGAAGAATCAGCGTATATAGAATTTCTTGCAAAGATTAGCAGCACGCAAATGTTATCGCTGACATTGCAATCTGCAATAGACTACATACATTTCACTACATAACACAAGTGACTACGTATGTATTCATTTATATATTCGCGAAAGGGAGCACACGTGTATATACACACACATTCTGCCCTATATGGTATTAGGTGGCAACTAAAATCACACTCGGCAAAATAGCGGGCGAGCAAAAAGAACAATATCAGCAATAAGACCGATCCAAGCATCAAACCCTCACATACAGCAGTCACATACACCACCGGTGTACCACTGACACAGTACGCTATAGACTTTAAATCGCTTATCATATAGTAGGTATGCCGTTACTTAAGAATAAATTTTAAAGAACATAATCTTGAATCATATTGCGTACAAGAAAAGACAATTTCAGTAAGAAGCAGGTGCACTAACCTTGTAAAACGTGTACTCTGGCAGTTGCCCTCATTTGTAGAGGCGACTCCAGGGCGCAGGTGTAGTTGGCTGCATCCTCCACTTTTAGACGGGCCACCTGCAACAATTTGTATTGTGTGAATTCTACCTTAGAAATACTGAAGTTAAATCTGATAACAGAAAATAGAACTCAAATCGCATTGTTTGGAATAAACGAGTTTTGATTTTTATTTAGATAATATTTAGAGTTTTATATTTATATGATAATAGATTTTGCCCGTAGCTTTGCTCACGTAAATGTAAGTTATATAATGTTTTATCCCTCAGAAACGGAGCTTTTTGGGGATAAAAAGTAACCTACATCCTTTTTTTGTACCCCTGACAACGTGTATGCGAAAATTCATAATGATTGGTCGAATAGTTACGCCGTGAAAGTGTGAGAAACAAACTATTATATTTTAAATAAAAAATACATGCGAACATTTTTCTACTAATGTTATAAATGTTAACGTTTATAAAGTTGTTTATATGAATTGAGTTATTAAGTAGGTACTACGTTCTAGAAATACATCTTCAGTAATTTTTTTGTAACATGTATTAAACTTCATGCTCTCTAACTCACTCAATCTGCGCTAGGCGATTACTGGAACGACATGTTTAAATGCAATATTAGTTAAGCAGCGATATCCTACTGGGAGACCGTTGGAATGCCACGCAGAGGTCTCGAGTTCTATTTTAAGGCGCGCATCTCTGACGTTTCGAAGTTTTGTGCGTCTTAGTAAACTATTGCTTGCTGTAACGGTAAACGAAAACATCGGGAGGAAACGTGCATGTCTGAGAGTCCTGAATAATGTTCACGAATATATGTGAAGTCTGCCACCCTGCACTCGGACAGCTTGGTAGAATATGGGCTAACCCTTCTTACACTGACAAGAGGCCGATGCCTAGCAGTGAGATGGTTTAATACAGGACTGATATGATATTAATTAAAAAGTAGCGTAATATATTATGATGACATATAAAAACTTTGCACTTAAACGTGTCGCTAAAATAACCAACTAAGTGAATTTGAGAGATTGCACTCCCACTCGTGTTTTAAAATAAATACTTGAGATGTCTCCTTTAGTATGTAGTTATATACATACATACATACAAACTCAATGTTTACCAACATGTTGAGATTTGATGAGACTTGGCACACAAACCAAGGTCTGGATAAACACATCGTTTTAAGTACCTTTTGTCCACATTCCGCATTCATCCTAACTAATATTAAAAGTGTGAATGTGAGTTTGTTGCGCTTACACGCCTTTATACCTCAACCGATCACCATGAAATTTGGCATAGACGTTGTCAGGGGTACAAATAAGGACATAGGGTACCTTTCGTCCAGAAAAGGTACTTTTCCCGAGGGATAGAAGTTTATTGATAGAATCTACATTAAGGCGATCGAAACCGCGGGCAAAATCTAGTTGTTAAATTAATGAGGGATATTATGTAAATGAGTGATAACAAAACTAAAAACAGGATTAAAATCCTATGAAATTATGGCTAAAACAATAAACTAATAATTAAGAAAGCAATTATATCAGACTTCAGAGCTTATAATACTAAACTACAGAAACAATTAAACAATGCAAGATGCTAAAAGTTTTCGGACATAAACTAATGAACTTAAATTAACTAAATAACTTAGTTAACCGATATTTCTGAAAATATTCAGACTGACCGCCTCAGAATGTTAAACTTTTAAGAATTTTACGTTACGGTATTAAATCAATGTTCTATTTATAAGACCAACTATATGATAAAGAATTGTACCTCTAATATTAAATACTAGCTTTTGCTCGCGGCTTCGCCCACGTATAAGTAGACAGGACGTTTTTAGATAAAATACAGTCTCTGTTCCTCGGTGATAATATGGCTTTCTAATGGTGAAAGAAATTTTAAAATCGGTTATTTCGTTTTTGAGTTAAATTACACACAAACAAACAAAATATCAAATCTTTCCTCTTAATAATAGTATAGACATAGCGATATGCGTTAGTGAATGTAAATAGCGTTATTCCTTGTTTACGCAACGTAAAAAAGTAAAATAGCTCGTTACCGCTGACCAGTTTTATATTGCGTATGAGAACATCTTGATGTAGTAATATGGGTGCGGTGGGTATAGAATATTATGAGATGTACAAGAAGAAACTGCTACTCTATTGCTCGAGACCACTATGAAGAATATAGTTAATTTCAATGCTTTATTGCTCACCATATGTATTACAATATAATAATAGAAAACACCAAATATGGACCCTGTTGGGCACAGTAAAACATATAGAATAGAAGAAAGGAGGAAGCCTCTGGTATATATTTTATAATATAACAAAAATAATTGAATAAACGTAAATAAGAAACCAAAAATTCTGAAGCATCTAGATTCTATTTTGCAACCTTTTTATCTTTTATTTATATTTATATAATAATAATAAAATTAATCTATTTGAAAGCTAAGTTTAAAATTATTATAGGTAGGTATATTGAATTAGTTAATGGTTAAATTCTGAAGCTCCTAGATTATATTTTCAACATTTTTCTATTATTTAAATTTATATAGATAATAATAATATTAATCTATTTGAAAGATAAGTTTAAAATCATTCTAGGTATATTGAATTAGTTTGTGGTTATAATTTGTCATTTAGGTATTCATTTATGTTATAATAGCTTTTGTTGAGAAGGAATTGTCTTAATTCATTAGGCTTTGTTTTCATTTTCGTTTCCTATAGGATCTGGTAATTTATTATATACATATTTTATAGACATTACAATTTGTATGTCAATGTTCTAATTGAGTGCATGTTTCGTCGTGAGCTAGGCAGGTTAAGTCTATTTCTGTGCCTGAATTTCATAAATTTTAACAACTTGATTATGATTCGAATCATAATGAGTGATGGCGAATCGATTAATATTCGGATGTCAAATTATACAAGTTTCAAATATTCGAATTTTTAGACACATTTCCAATCGCCGTGCTACTACAGAGAATTTTCTACCAGAAATTCTTTTCATTTCAGTTTCATTTCAGACTTCCGTACTAGGAATAATTTCTGTTTCGCGGGGGCTTTACAAACATTCAAAGAACGGACACAAAGAACAACCAGACTCAGAACAATTATTTGTGGATCACACAATTTTTTGTCCTGTGTGGGGATCGAACCCACAACAATCGGCGTGGCAGTGGCGAGGCGACTACTTTAACCACTACGCCATTCGTGCAGTCAAACAATAAGGATTCACTCAACCCGATCCCTTACAACCTCACGCAAACATATACACAAACTTATGCCACGCGATCAACAAGGCCTCTATAATTAAAGATGGAAAATTATTTTATATGCAATGAAAAACAAGGTATAAGACAATTATAGACTACTATAAGGTGGCAAGTAAATATATAGTCAGTATAATAATAAACTGTTACAACATTTGTGTAATGAAATCCCTCGCATTTGTGACAACCTCAAATTTGTTATGGGAAATGCAAAGAAATGAGGTATGCTGTTCTTAAAACACAGAAGGAGGATCGTTAAACCAAGCTGAATCATCACTCATATACATATCACTCATCTATGGCTATATTTTTATGAACAATCCATCTTTATTATTATTTTAAGTTATAACGGCAGTCACGCTTCACGCTTGCCAATTCGTTGAATCTAGTCTCTTAGATTGCAAAGCAAAAAAACATTATTTGAGAAAATTCTAATCTAGACTAGACTTGGAAATCGAATCTAATTAGTCAAGACAGATCAAAAAAGTATATAGGGTGCATGTGAATGGGACAGTCGCCATGCTAAGACAAAGGTTCTCGACAGATTAACGGTATTCCTAAAAGAAGTGCAGGCTAAGAATATATTAAGCCGACGAGCCTATAGCATATGAAAATGTAGAGAAATTGAATGAAATATGCCAACATCGTGGTAAGTAGAAATCCGATGTGTCTGCCTAGCCTTCCATACCCTACCCTTCCTCTGTATACCAAACTATGTATATTTAAGATCACTAATACTTTTGCAAACATAGCTACCAGCTCAATAAAACCGATATGCAATGGAACCCTTTGGGAGGGTATCCTCATAATCACACAAGTTACAGTTGACCAGTCTTAATGAGCAGTGGTCTTAATCATCATCACGGAAATGCAGATTTGTATATAGCTTGTGGGTGTGTTGTGTTTCTATAGTAATTTGTGCGTCATAGGCATTAGTGTCAAATGTTGGGATCGAATCTACTATATTCTGAGCAATGACAGCGGCATGACGACCACTTAAATCTCTGTGTCTAACGGGCAGTCAATTTGCACTTTGCGTGTTCTGGAATAATTAAAACCACGATATTCAAATGTCTGATTTTATTATCTTTTACTGTAAATATCGTAAGTAACAGCATCGAATGTCACGGTATTAGCGACATAAATTTGTGCACAAGCACCCTCTAGAAATATCTAGAGGGTGCTTGTGCACAAATTTTATGTCGCAGCAGAGCGAACAATAGTTCTCTCTGCTGCGATCATGTAATAAATAATAAATAATAAATAATAAATTTATTGCCAATAAGTACATAATATACAAGTTCTTATAATAAGTGACAGTTTATCAAAAATTATATATTGTTATTTAAAGAACCTGATTATGTCAGATTTTGCAAAGCGTCCTGCACTAGGCAAAGCCTGTCACGCAGGAAAGCTTTAAATTACAATTTGCCAATACGAATAAATGACAATATTTAAATAATAATACAAACAAATCAGAAAAAGTAAACATGCAACTATTAGAATTTATACAAATAAAAAAGAAAAGGAAAAAGAATAATTAAATACAGCGATATTATCAACAAATTTCATACACAAAAACAAGAAATCAATGCTAAACTATTTAGTAAAAATAACAACAATCAAATTAAAGACTTTAAAAAGCTCTCGGTGTCGTTGTAGGTCCAGGTAAGCAATTTTTTTCTTACAGCTATTTTAGCATCGCGCACCGATAAGTTGGCTAACGGCAATAGCCTGTTCATTTTATTATAAATATACGGCTTCAGAAAGACACAGAACCGCCTGGCAAAAGCAGTATTTGTCTTAATAATAGGTAGTTTAAAAACCCGTTTCCTGATCATGTCCTCGTAGTCACTAGAGGAAAGAACGAACTTATGTGTTAAAAATGTTATTTTTTGTATAAAAAGCTTTCTAACACTTAGTAATTCAGTTTCTTTATACAGGAGAGTCGTAGGAAAACGGAAAGGCTTTCTCAGCATAGTTTTCAGAACAGCACGCTGGGCTCTTTCCAGATTTATTAGATGGGATGCAGCAGAGCCTCCCCAAGCCGCGATG
The DNA here is from genome assembly GCA_930367265.1 of Catocala fraxini. Classification (NCBI taxonomy): domain Eukaryota; kingdom Metazoa; phylum Arthropoda; class Insecta; order Lepidoptera; family Erebidae; genus Catocala; species Catocala fraxini. The sequence continues at coordinate 6,710,863 of OV884044.1, read as the reverse complement.
CAGTAAGTTACGATAGACTCGCAAAGAGCCGTGTACACATTCTTTAGCAAGCACACCGGAGCCACATCACGTAGTATTTTCATAATGTGGATGATTTTTCTGACTCTTGCCGATGTGGCCACAATGTGCTCCCCAAAAGTGAGTCTCTCGTCTATAATAATGCCTAAATATTTAATTGACTTTACTTTGCTTATGCGCACACATTGACATCTTGGGGAAGTATCTGCATCGGTGGCAGTGGAGCAAGAGTGAGCTATAATTTCCAATCCTGCGGTTGGGGCTGAGGCGGCTGTTTTATGAAAACATACTATATTAGTCTTAGTAGTGTTGAGCGATAGCAGATTATTATTTAACCAGTTTACTATTCTATTAAAACCGTCCTGTGCAACTTCAAACACTTTTCCCCATGATCTTTCATTGAATATTATTACTGTGTCATCTGCATAGTTAATAATATTAGCATTCCTAAGGTTAATTTGTTCTGTTAGGTTGTTAATATAAACGAGAAATAGCGTAGGTCCCAATATACTACCCTGTGGTATTCCGAAAGAAACGTTTTGTGCGTTGCTAAAGTAATTGCCAACCTTAACGCACTGTTTTCTGCAAGTGAGATAGCTTTGGAGTAGATTTAAAGGAACTCCTCGAATACCTATTCCTTCTAGCTTCCTCAGCAAGATTGGCGTAGACACAGTATCAAACGCCTTTGCCAGGTCCAAGAATAACCCAAGACACGCCCGGCCCTCATCAAGGTATTTGCTCACGATATCAGTCAATAAAATAACTGCGTCTTCCGTTGATTTTCCTTGTCGAAAACCAAATTGGTGTGCTGATAATATATTGTGCGATTCTAAATATCGTATCAGCTGCGTATTTATGATTTTTTCCAACATTTTGCCAAAAACACTCAGTAGCGAAATAGGTCTATAATTATTAGGGTCATTTGTGGGACCAGTTTTATGTATTGGTACTACTGTGGCGGTTTTCCATATGTCAGGAAATTCACCAGACGAAATCGATAGATTATAGATGTAAGTAAGAGGCTCTATAATGTAATTTCTAATTGCTTTTACAAGGCTGTTTGTGATTTCGTCTGATCCAGGGGCGCTATTATTCTTCAACTGCATGATGAGGCTTTCAACTTCAGCTGAAGTAGTAGGGTGTAAGAACAAAGAATTTAGAGGGGAATTAGAGGTACAAATTTTTGAAGCTAAAGATATTTCTGTCTCGTTTAACTGATTTAGAATTTTGTTTGTTAGTCGATGTCCAGTATTTATAAAGAAATCATTGCACTGATCTAAGGATTCAACAGGAGAGGCTTTTGCTTTACAGAGTTGCACTGCATCGGTTCTGTTAGGAACGGCATATGTCATTCTTTTTATGACATTCCATAGATTGCGGGCATTATTAGCATTCTTTTCTATTTCTTGTTGGTGATACTGTGCCTTCAATTTTCGAATGAGATCTTGGTAGAAATTTCTGTATCTTTTATATATAAGTGTTTTGACTGGGTCTTTTGGGTATTTACGCATCACCAGATTTGACTTATGTGATGACATGATGATATGACAGACTTGTCCTTATGTGCAGAGCACTTGATGAGACCAGGCGTCATCCAGGGCTTGAGAGTGACCTTTGAGCGGCGTACGTTCACTGTTTCAGAATGCTTATGTATTACAGAGGACAGTATGTCCATGAATTCCTGAGAGGCATCAGTCGAGTTTGTTTTATTATAGACTGATTGCCACTGGACCCTTTCCAGCTCCGATTTAATAGCCACATGATCAAACCTATGATATGTGCAAACATGACTTGATTGTTTTGAACCTTTCATGTTTACACCAGTCATGATCAGATCATGGTCTGTGATTGAAGAGGCACAAATAAGGGATTCTAACGAAAATTTTGTTCTAACGAAGACATGATCAAGGCACGCGTTACCTCTTGTGGGCTTACTAATGGTAGCTCTGTAACCTAAGTGAGCCATTAAACATAGGTATTCTGAACTGTTTTCGGGATTATTAATATTTATATTAATATCACCAGCAATAATAAGGCAAGGGCTTTTTGTCATGCTATTTGTAATTAATTCGAGAGATTTTAAGTAAACACTAGGATCTCTAACAGAAGGAGATCTATATATACCTAGCAAAGTGATAAAGCCAGGGATATGTACTTGCAAGCAGTTTGCATCAAGAAGGTTGGGTTCACTTACCACAGGGCACCAGCAATTTCTTACATATACCACAACCCCACCCGATTGATTTATAAATTTATTGGAAGCAAACTTAAGATAGCCATCCATTGTAGGAATTAATGTATTAATCCCTATCCAACATTCTGTTAGAACTATTAGGTCAAACTCTAATCCAGTTCTCTTTATAGTCACTATAAGGCTATCTAAATTGCGTGAGATGCTTCTTATATTAAATGTTAGAATCTTGAAATCACATCGACACAAGTATTTTACACAAAGCTCAACATTATCTATCCTGTGACATGTGTGTGAATTATCCACATCTTCAATTAGTTCCAGTGAAGTCATAGATGTTATATTGAAAGACGTATTTATTTGAACCGGTAATCGCAGGATAGATAAAGTTGGGCGTAAGTTCATAACTAAGACTATTTTTATTATTTTGCATAAGATTACAATAAGTGTTATAATTTGTGCGGGTATTTTCAATTAAGCAATGTATAAGATTTATCGCAAGACGAACACAAAGAGCAGCAAAAATACAATCAAAATGAGAGTGGCACCTGGCATTAGATGGCATTAGACGTGGTGCGAAATGTATCATTCTTGGAAACGTCGTTAGCAGGACCGATATATTTTTCAATGTCGTCACTTGAACGGATGGCAAAAGCTGGATATTTAACGTCTTTCGTGTTGGATGCTTTCCGTATATAAATCTGTCCATTACGCACCCAACAATAACGAAAATTATGCTGACTGGCACGTCGTCTGGTTTCCCCGAACAGTTTTCGATTTGTTGAAGAGAGCCTTTCGTTAAAATAAAGGACAGATGACGTACCATTTACGATGTCACTAGATGTTAGGCCACGCCTTTTTGAAGCTCCCGACAGCAACTCGTCACGCTTAGCCTTTTGGGATAGTTTCACTACTATTGGCCTAAAGTTCTTTTGTGAACTGGCAGAATCTCTATGTTTGGCACCAACTCGTCGCACCTGATCAATATCCGCCTCTTGTAAATCCACTCCGACTTTTTTGGAAGTGACTTGAATTATGTGAGTGAGATTCTCACCGGGCTGCTCAGGTACGCCTACAATTTCGAGCTCATTCTGCAAGTTGTATTGTTCCTGTGTGCTCACGGCTTCCTGAAGTTCTTTTATAGAGGATTTCAAATAGATTATTTCCATGTCCTTATCGTTGAGCCGGCGCTCATATTCATGAATTTTCTCCGTTAGACTAAGAGATACTGCAGATAATTGGGCTTTCATATCAAGCACATCCTGTCGCAACAATCTGATCTCCTCAATGACATCTGACATCTGTGCGGGTAAGGACGTACAATATTTAGGTATGATGGCAGCAAAACAATTATAGGGCGATAGTTTGAACATTACGTCTAAGTATTCAACGCTAGGGCACCCACTGAAACCTATATATAAATCGCGTGTCACGGTGTTTGTGGTCGCACGGCTCCGAAACGGCTCGACCGATTTTTATAATTTGTTTTATGTATATTTGGTAGGTACGAGAATAACTCGTAAAGTATATTTCATACTGCTAGGTGATTAGGGTGTCAATCTAACCTACGTTTACGCGAGCGAAGCCGTGGGTAAAAGCTAGTATATATATATAAGCTTATGAACTAGGCAAGGACATCATGCTGATACTGACACCTTTCTAACATATAAATCCAATATCACATTGCCTAATAATCGAATCGGAATTAGGCCGACAAAGTTTCTGAAATGATATATGTACGTATTAAATAATTCATTTCATAGACACAGGCAAGTATTGTGAGGCAATTTACATATAGTTATGAGAGTTCGCCAAAACGTTCTTGAAGATGTGGAACTTTGCCAACCCTAGACCAAGAATAGATTATGCAAAATAAAAACTTGAAATTTAATCAGTCTATAAGCGCCAAGCAGCGATAGCCTAGTGTAAGCAATTGAACTGCGACGCAGAGCTCTCGAGTTGGATCCCACGGCACGTACGGTACGACATTATTTGATGTTATGTTCTTATTAAACAGTTGGTTATCGCTCAAATAGTGAAACATCGTGAGAAAACCTGCTTAATTTTCTCGATTATAGAATATGTGAAGTCTGCCAACCTTGGCTTAATCCTATTTCCACTGAAAGAGGCTAGTGCCCACCAGTGGTACCGTTTATATACCTGATATTATTATAAACGCCTTTTCTATGTTAAACAACATAATACTATAATAATTATATTATAATATTATGTTGTTTAACATAGAAAAGGTATACATTCAAATTTTTTATAAAGAAGCGTATTAACGCTTCTTTATAAAAAAATGTGAGTGTATACTTATTGTTAGCTATTTTTAGTTACTGATGCAAAAAATATTTATACTTTCTTCTGTACATCTCATTATAAATAAAATTTACTGACTTCAATTTCGGCTTCATCGCTACTAAAAATAATAAAGGCAGAAAATTTAATCTGAGACGCGTATTTATAATTTACTTGGTATCATTATATTTTATGTTTGAATTTTTTAAGATTGCATTTTAGTATCACCACTCAGGCTGTAGTAAAGGAGAATGTTTAAGTCTCGCTACACTTTAGCCAGCAAATATATGACGGCAATTTAGACCAAACGGGGAGGTAGAATTACTGGGCCTTGAGGGTATAGTTGCGATATGGTGCCAATGACAGCGACAATATATCAAAAATGTTAAATACATAATATCCTCCAGAGCGAATTTCGCCTACGGTGGCCAATCCTAACGTCATCTACGCAGGAGATATTATAGTTTACAAACTGTGTGTGCGCAAATAAAGTGCACTCTTTATTCCGTAAGTTTCATGATCAAATTGGACGGCAATCCGACACGACCGGAGAGAGATCAGGCGCAGTATCAACCGCTTTCTGAGGGAGGGACGTGCCTACTACCGCAAAGGACAATTAACAATTTGGCCTATGAATCAACACACATTCCACGATAATTTGTATTTTATTTTGTGACTTAATAATCAATCATTACAATCTCACGGAGACATTCAAACCTAGTTTTCGTTTTAAAAAGAATTTACACCATTTCAAATACTCCGGCATCCATTGTTTTATATCTGAGACACGCAGTATTGCCATGCCTACAGTTTTAACAATATGTGTACGGTTTTATCAGAGAACTTATTCCCTTTTTAGCTTCTCTGTAATTTTTCTTACGTAGTTAATACGTAGAATAGCTATAAATACCATTATCGAACTTCGTCATAGACATGACCAATTTCTTAGAAAAATAATAATGAGAAAGGCCATAATAAATACCACTTTCTCGGTATTATACGCTTTTCTATAGTACAAGCATGGTAACACTAATCCAAGTCACTCAAAAATAAACTTTGTTTTGTCTGTATTTTCTTATTAACTACTTCGCTTGCACAACTGACTTTGGTTCTTCTCCAAATATCGACCTCCGGCTGTGTTTACGGATCTATTGTCACGACAACTTAGCGTACAAGTCAAAAAGTATACCTTGTTTACATTTTAGTACCTAGTATAAAAAATAACTCCTCTTTCTTTTTAATCGCTTTGATACCTAGTCTAAATTACTTTTTAAACTTTTTATTTATGTGCCTACCTACCTAGCCCATAATGGCCCATATTATATTTATGCTAGCGCTCCGATAGGTTTTTTTAGATACATTATATTACAAATGCGACCTGCATTGTCAAACATACTAATCAAATAAAATAATAACCTCAAAATCATTACATAAGTATTTCAGTTAGTATGCATTATTTAAAAGTGTCCGTGACTAATATTCACTTTTAATTGAATGTGGTGATTCTTAATCACATATTTATCATTGTTTTGTGGCTGTTGGTTCTTAGGCTAACAATGTATGGCAGCTGAACAATGTCCTTTTCTAACACCGGACTATAGAGATTTCTTAGCAAATCAAATAATTGTTTGTTGGCCCGACCCAGGATTTGAAACCCAGACCTCATACACAGCAGTCACGTTTACTAACGCTCCGCTACGAAGGTTGTCACATCAAAAAACTACGACTCAACTATTATTGTCTTGCAATCCTTTCTTACACACGTTTTAATACAGTATGCACTTGATTTACTCCTTAATTTTATATATGACCTAAGTTTCTACCTCTTTTCCACTAAAGAAGCCGCGAAGTTGTAGTAGGCGCACAAATATTCCATCTCCCTCGTCGTTCCCTTTACATCGTCTCTTGATTCTAATAATAAAATATCTTCCAGCCACACTGAACAAACACTACCCCTTTTTTACAAGGGCACAAAAAATAACACTCGTAAAAAGATAAACTGCTTTTTTATATAGCAGATAACGCTTTTATCTAATGTTAACGCTCTCACTGGGACCGTAGCCCACCGCACCACTTAACTCATGGCTATCATACGGTAAATATCATACGCTCTGTTATCTCCACAGGCTATAAACGTTTACAGACATAATTACGGAGTCCTCTGTGAGGGACAAGCTTACTTAGTAACCCTCATTTCGCCGGTTAAACACATTTTTTTACCTCCCACTGCGTCGGCCGCAGTTGATGAAATGTAAATAAGCAATGAGATTTTTTTACAGATACGCTCTTATTCAGGCTTTTCGCAAATAGAAAAAGGACTGAGAGCCGAGTTATTTCAGTGCTGATGTAAAGAAATGATAAACATAGTTTGTCACCTGGCTTGAAGGAAACCAGAACGCTCACTGTTTTCGCGTGTGTGTGCGTGACTGTACGTGAAGTTGTAAATGTGTGAGTGTGTTATACGACTAAATATTTGCATTTAAAGGAGAGGCAGTTTCCACTACGTCTTTGAAGATTTCAAGGTATACTAGCTATGATTAAAGGGTTATATTTAACCACCAGGTCTATAGTTGATGAATATATTCATTATTGGATATTCTCTTAATACTTCGGTTAAATAATTTTCGCTGGGTATTCCTTCGGGGACACCGAGTCTTGCGTTTGATCTTCTCTCTAGTCGTGACGGATTGCTGTCTCATCAGACTATTAAAGATCAAATAGCGATCGAACATGGTGCGGCCAAACCACGAACGCGGTCTGCTGTCGGCCAATGTTCAATCGTATGACGCACAGTGCGCCGAAAATTATTATTATGATAACCGGTACGCTGGTTTGACATCGAACTTGGTGCGGTACCGATAATATATGACGGTCCGTGGTGAGGTGGTGTGGTGTTAAGAACGTACCGTAGCACCGTACCATGCGTTGGTTTGGCCGCATAATGTTCGATCGACTAATTGACTTTTAAAAGGGCAGATGGCACTCGTGTTTACGCACGCACTTGTACATTACAATAACGGCTGCCCAGTTGAATGATCTCCTTCGAGATAAGCCACCATTAACAGTATTTAGCATAAATTATATAATTTATCGGAAAAGGTATCAGGTGAGCACAACAGCTTTTAGAATAAAAACAATAACAAATTCTGTTATCATTACGATTATAAGCGTGTCGTAAAAATAAAAATATCCATCTTAAAAACTTAATTGAGATAATCACATTTTATATCTCACATTAGAAGTATCTTTCGAGCAATACCATTTTAAAATACCCGATACTTACTACCGTTTTACAATATCGGACAAATAAAAAGAAAATATCAAAAGCGAATTTTTACACAGATTTTACATTCAACAGAAAGTACGATACTAATAACTGAAATTCGACGCACCTGGACCGATTTTTATAAGTATTGTTTATTTCTTTGCAACTCTAAATGGTTTTTCGATATTTTATTTATACTTTGTTGGGAACAAGGCTATAAAGTCTCATTTAGAAGAAAAAAATGGATCCCGAAATACAAAAGTGAAGATTTTCTTCCAGGTATCGAACAGGTCAAGGTGAAAAGGGTACTATTTTAGGTGCTGGTATAACAGGCTGAAAGGTTAGTGCTAGTCTACTCAATGTTTATTTATAAGATGTGTTCGAGTTCTCACAAGAATATGGGCTTTCTATTTTAGGCTAGTTCATTTTCAATAGACTAGAGATTGCACCAAGTGGTCTTAATTACAAAGTACTAAAACGTGAACGTAATTGAAGTGGTAGGCGGGCATTTGAATATTTTTTATTGATGCTAAATTCAATACCATATATGAAGCACGGTTATTTCGCTGGAAAATATTTGAATTGATTTAAACCAGTACTGATCAATGATAAAACTATTGAGGCAGCATATTTGCAGTTGTAGAGAAGACTGTACGAGGGCGTAATAATTTAAATGGTCAATTCAACATATCACTTTATAAAGGCATATATGTATATGGATTCGCTTTCCATACAGAACAAAAAATTGTGTTCAAAACCAAATTATTGAATTGATGACACGGACGACGACAATAACAGTAGCCTGTCGAGGCAAAGTGAAATGTGACGAAAAAATATGTGATCTACATATAGTTGTTCCGAGTCGGGGTGTTCTTTGTGTCCGTTATTAGAATTTTTGTAAACATCCTGTACACAAGAATGACCTAATGATCATGATACCCAATAATTAAACCTAGGACCTAGTGTACAGCAGACGCATTTACGCCTGCTTTTTTATCGAGGTTACCTTATATATAATCAACTGTACATCCATTAAATTACATCAACATATAGTCAACATTTTCACTTGACTACAAAACGCAATTACTAATATTCACTGATATAAACGAGATGGCCTCACTGATTTAAAAAATACGACCAATAGCTACAAATAGGCTGTAACAACTTGCCTTTTGCGCCATACAGAAGGCCATTTACACCATTTTCATTCTATATTTGGAACAATACCAATTTACATATTCGGTTATCTTCACGATCGTTAAGATAGATCAAGAGCCTACAACTATTATAAATGTGAAATATTATATGTTGTTACTAAATCACGCCCAAATTGCTGTACAGATTTTTATGAGTTCTGACACGCGAATAGATTCTGACCTAGATTTAGTATGTGGATAAAATGTAATCTCAAAGATTCGTTTTGTTTTCTGGAAAACTATTGTGTGTGCACTATTATAAGTAAAACAATCAATCAGTCAATTTAGTAACCAGAGTGAACAGAAATTAGAAATGCGCTAAATTTGTAGTTTTAAACCAAATTAATATAGACACCCTAGACGCAACGGTATGAATGCAGCTCCTATAAGGTCTTAAGTTCGAGTAAAACACCTCTGCCTTAAAAATGTAAAAGTGCATTACATCCACGATTTGGAAGCTATGATTTAACGTGTTACGTTATAAGAGCGAGACTATCGGGCACTGTATAAGACTCTACGCTGTTTTTGAGAACTTCGTGCAAACAATCCTAATAAAACTTTACCTGATCCGGGCATTGAACCGGAGACATCTCGCACATCAGTGGCATCATCAACCACTGCTCCGCCGAGACTATACATGTTTGTGGCGGTATATATAAAGTTAATAGTCCACGATAACTATTCATTGGGTTCAAACATGACTTTATAGACATCACATGATGTGACGATAATCGCCTAGACGCCCGGCGAACGCGGGCGCACGTCACTAGCCACCTCTCGCGACCGGTGGTGCGAGACTATATAAGGACGGACGGCGTCAGTCGCAACTCCTTGCGGCCCGGCTTCACACTCCCAGCTAAGTGTCCTGATTATACAAGGACCACGAAGCAAGTCTTTAGCGAACCACGCCCTGACTATAGTTCTATAAGTAAAGAATTGTCTCTTTTATTTGTATCTTAATTCATTAAAAGTGTATTTGTTATACCTTCTCTCATTGTACTTCCTAATTATTCTATAGTTCTCTTAAAGTAAACCCTAAAGGTTACAATGATTAAAATCTGACGAACGGAGACTAGCTGGAAAATATACTCAGGATATATTTTCTATATAAATTATTTGCAATAACGTTTTCATGGTTATCAAGAACGCAATCAATTAAAAGCCACTCACTCCACTAACAAAATCACATTCCAATTATAGTGCCTCGTAAATATTATTACCGAAATGCTATTCGTAAAAATAAAAAGATATGTAGGCAGTAAACGACTTCAATCAGTTTAAAATATTGATATCATTATTTTACCTTTGCGCTTTTGTTCCACAAATGTTTCAACTTTAATTTAATTTATGATGCTACTTTATTTTTTGATTTTCGAATTCTTTTCAACAGCAGCTTATAAAATTGCTAAAAAGTAAAAAGTATATGAATTTGTAAACAATATAAATAGCGATAGATCCGTATAAAGTAAAAATTCAATAATAATATATATTTATACCTTTACCATATATGTATATCATATTTCGCTATTATTATCATTATCACTTGATGTAGAGATCTTCTTCTCTCTTAGCCTTTATTATTCCCAAGTTACTTGGGGTCGGCTTTTCTGGTCTAACCAGATTTGACTGGATATCAGTTTTTACACGAAGCGGCTGCCACCTGACCTCCGCAACCCGAAGGCTAACGATACCCTAAGGCTAGACCAGTGTCAGGATATAAGAGGGTACTGACATTCCCAATAACGACTGCCATAGATGTTTATGGCAACCGGGACCAACGGCTTAACGTGCTCTCCGAAGCACGGAACAGGCGATAATTGTCAATCAATATGATCTACATATTACAAAACACCCCTCCCCCTTCACGTCTGTCTTTTTGCGATAAACTCAAAAACAACTAAACGGATTTTCACTAATAGACAAAGTGATTTATGAGGAAGGTTTAAATATAATTTGTGAAAGTTTTGCGTAAATTGGTTGAAATATGACAATGATTGTTGAAGACGTCGGACGGAAAAAACGACTTGGAGCTTTCCTCGAAAACGCTACCTAATTCTTTTAAGATATAACAAAACAATGTATGGTGGGACTCTTTTATAGTTCCATAGAAAAGTCCGAGATGTCATATATCTTTTAAACTTCTAAAAGAACGGTCACATATAACGTGATAATTGAAAAGCTATTTAAACAGATCGGTAGTATGCATTGTTTTCAAATTGAATACATTAGTTAAGTATTTCATGTACATTATAACGTATATATACAATATACAATTAAATAAATATCTTAGGAGTTATCGCAAAATAAAAACTAGTCCGTCAGAACAAAAATAATTCATGCGGTCTGACACTGACGGCAATCGCTTGATGCAACATGCTCAATGCAACCAGCTGAAGCGACACTGGTTCTCTGCTCCCCGTGTGAAGCCGGGGCGGATCACTAGTTTTTTTATATACTACGTGAGAGTATTACTATTTATAGGACATATTTTAAGACTCCGATATGCTACTAAGAATTTGATCCAAAAAAACATATTATGCTCGATCCAGGTATCAAAGAAATTGTGATTACGTGATTGTCTTTGTATTTTCTGTATATTTTAAAGTCTGGTAAGCAACGGTATCTCGAAGGTTTCTTTGTATCCATCTTTTTTAAGATGACGTCGGTCGCACTCGAACCCCATGAGACTTTAAAAACCTACAAACTACGGAGTTTTCATCCTATGCCGCTTGGCCTGTAGAAACCATAAACTTGCTATACAGATAGTAGTCTTCAAATAATTAATTAGATGATTACTGAAACTGTTAAGCCAAGAAGCTTGGCTAGGCTTATAAAGTATAATAGACTAGCGACCCGCCCCGGCTTCGCACGGCTTGTAGAACATCAGTATCGCATCAGTTTGTGGCGTGAAGCATATGGATTACTAGATGTGCCCGCGGTTTCACTCGCGTTTATGGTTACTGCGCCGCCCCCGTGAGTCGTAGCGTAAACCTATGTGTTAATCCAGGTCTCCAGCTATCTACATGCCAAGTTTCATCATAATCGGTCCAGTAGTTTTTGCGTGAAAGAGTAACAAACATCCATAAATACAAACTTTCACGTTTATAATATTAGTAAGGATAATTAAACAGCTTAGGTTATTAAAAGTAGGTTAGGCTATGTTACAAACAATACTTTTTTAGATTTCTAATGGCGAAAGAATTTTTTAAATCGGTTGAGTAGTTTAAAGTTAAATCCTTACAAACAATCAAAAATTAAATCTTTCCTCTTTATTTTATTAATAATATAATATAGATGAAAGTCACTCCAGATGAGGACGAACGTCTTTAATAAGTTTGTTGCAGTGAACTTAAAACTCGGGTAAAACTGGAACTCTCGTATGCATTGTCTAGATGTGAAAATAGTGGGCGTATTGCTGTCAGTAAGGAGTGTGCATGACAGCATAAATAAACGAGTCAGATTTCGGTCACTGTGACTGAGAGTATGTGAATTCATCCTTGACATTCTTTGGGGGAGTGTGCGTGAAGATAAAAGTCACACGCAAACCTCTTAAATTAATGAAAGGATAGTGCCCAAAAATACAAAAATTATGCTAGGACAGCAAGCTTATCCTAATTAATATGATATAATGCGTATGAGAGTTATTTTTTTTTCAAAAAAATGTATATGTATACAGGGGAAAACGGCATAAGATAGTTTTCATCCGGAAAAAGAACTGTTCCCGAATAAGCGAAGCCGCGGGCAAAAATAGCTAGTCATAGAATATTTACAAGTGTATTAAAATGCTGCTGCAGGGTTATACTCTTTATTGGGCTGTTTGTAAATGATGCAAATAGTTTTCGCTGGTCACATACAAGCTACTCGTGCAAGCTATGTACATGCGAGAGCTAATTTATTGTCAATTTCATTCTTTCCACTTGCGAGAATGGTTTATGTTAATCGTTTACAGGATTCACCCGTGTATGTTACCCGCAACATGTACAATGTATGTAAAAAGATATATAATATTCTATATCGTGTAAAACATATATATTAAGATTATAAGAGTATGCACGATGATCTACTACTAGGTACAGCTAGAAATCTATATAATAATGTATATAGGTTTTTCTTCATTTAATTTAAAATTAATTTACACCTGGTTTCTGAACAGCTAACGAACCAAATGTCAAAATCAAACTCATGTCAAGTATTCTATCGTCTATTGTAAATTCAGTCAATCCCAGCACTTGACATACGTTAGACAGTCTGTTAACAAATTATTGTCTTGATGCCTTTGACAACCCAAGTGTTAGTTTAATAACATACTCGGACCGATAATAAAGTCTCTTATAGAAAAATAACCGTTAAGTTTAATAAATATCTTACCTGCAAGTGACTCGTTAAAGTCAAGTGATCAGTTTCAATAAGCACCCCTCCTCTGACTTCGTCCAATGAAACTGTACTGTTGCCTCGATACCAGTGCATCTCTGGAACGTCGTCGCCGGGATGCAAATGAAGTATGGCGCACTTTAGAGAGAGCGTCTCGCCCGTCTCTAAGAATGCTTCTTTACTCATTTTTATTAAAGGAGCTGCGAACAAAATTGACTATTATTTTCTATACTTATGTATGTTCTTCAATTCTTTGTAATAGCTCGCTACTTATCTACGTCTGTTTGACTTATAATTTGCTTCCGTGTCACAGCGGCAACAAATGCAACTGCTGTGTATGAGGTCTCAGGTCCAAATCGCAAATTCAAAATTCAAATTCAAAATAAATTTATTCAGATTAGATTACAAGGTAACACTTATGAATGTCAAAGTTACACTAATTTTTTCTGCAAATTTACATTTACTGCCTCGTTCAGCAAAGCAAGGGTGTAGGGCTCATGAGAAGAACGGGCAAGAAATTCATGGTCACTCTTTTTAAACGCCAAGTTTTTGTTTACAAATCATAAGAGCTGTAAGGTGCTGCAACCATTTCTCCATGAACTGTTACTGAACATACTCAAGGTCGGGCCAATAAATAGATATTGTTTGATTTTCTGCTAAGAAATCTCAAAAGAACCCGGAGTTAGGAAGTAGGCAGTGTTAGACAGCCCCGTGCCTTGCAGAGCACGTGAAGCCGTTGGTCCTGCATCTGATCTCTCCGGTTGGGTCGGATTGCCGTCCCATTGGATCATGAGAGTGCACTTGTGTTTACGCACACTTATACTTTATATCTTGCGTAGATGGCCAGTCTTTGTGAAGATTGGCCGCCGTTACCGATATTCGGCTGCAAGACATTATTACTTATTCGCATCAATAAAGTCAAAAAATGAATTTATATTTTAAATGCACAATTTTAGGTGGCTGGTAGATCTCATAAAAAAGAAAAATAGTAATTATGATTGCTGCAGGTATGAGACGCATTTACATATACGTATAATTATTTTTATTATACATCTTATGGTGGCTTATGTAACTCATTGTTTTTAATCTCAATTTATGTATTTTTGTTACATATTCAATATCAACAGCAATTTGAGTAGTAAGTTACTTGTATTCTAATTATCTGCAGCTAAATATTTATTGTTTAGCTGGTTTACAAATGAAATCAATAACTTACGATGCACAGTCAGTATGTATCTCCTCAGCATCGGTGGATGTGTTGACACGTGACAACAGTATACCCCCGAGTCTTGGACCTTGGCATCTGTTAACGCCAGCTTCCAATTCTCACCAGCCAAGTCTACTCTGTACCTGAATAAAAAGACAGAAAATAATTATATATACAGCCAGTTCCTCAAAGCAGGAAGTTATGCAGAAAGAGTGACTGCACGGATGGCATAGAGGTTTAAGTGGTCGCCTCTCCATTGCCACCGTGCCGAGTGTTGTGGGTTCGATCCCCACACGGGAACTTTGTGTGATCCACAAATGGTTGTTCCAAGTCTGGGTATTCTTTGTGTCCGTTGTTCGAATGTTTGTGAAGTCCCCTATGACACAGGAATTATAAAAAAGGTGCAAAAACGTTAAATAGGCAACGCTATTTTTGCTTTAGCCAGAATCCAGGTGTGTCAGATGATCGATTGGTTTATGTGTTCAGAATATAGCGTTCGGTGATTGCTTCCAGCTTCTGAAAAGCAACTAAATTGCCAATTGCCAAAAATAAACCAATTCATCTTGGATCCTTGTACTGTTAACTTGCGTTATCAACTTATCTTTAATATTTGTGGTAAAATAAATAAATAAAAAGCTAGCAAAGACAAGGCAATCCAGACGCATCCAATATTTTAGCACAAACAGAAAACCCATTTCGATTCTGGCGTGCGTAAATAAGAAGTTATATTTATGGACTACTCGCCGAATGGAGACCGAATGTTGTTTACAATTGTCAACTGCTGAATGAAATTACCTATGTTTTCACGTATACACAGCAGATAACAGAAAGATGTAGTTATTTTTAAATGGCGTAAAGTGTTTTTATAATAATCCGGTGGCGATTTCTCTCACCATTTGGGAATTGTTAGAATTCTCACTCACAGATGAAAAAATAGGAATGCTTTAAATATTGTTTTGTTTCAGATATGTAGTTTAATAACAAAACACAGCATATATCGCAGCATATATAAAATACACAGCATATATCGCAAACGTCTGGAATACTAAAGTACTTTCAATAATAAAAATCGGTCTCCTGGCTGTCAGTCCGGCGATTCCATCATTCAGGATACTAACCAGTTTTGATAAATAAGTAATAACAGTACAGGCAACAAGACGTGGATTAACCTTAAATAAATCTTTCCGCAATAGTGGAAGGTTGACATTCATATGGCGCTAAGGGTGTTTACTTTTTTAAATGACAATTTTTATTCTATCGATATATTTTAATTCTATCTATTCGTCTATCGTGATAATTCTAGTACCCCTCGTGCCTAAAATTCAATAGGTGTAATATTATAATTTGGTAGCTGTCTCCCACGTTTTCATTTGCTTTTATGGTTACTGATCCGTCACCATGGCTTGTATCGTAATTTTATACAGCACTAGCTGTCCCGACAGACGTTGTCCTATAAACACGAAAAAAAAAACCAAATGTAAACCATCCTCGAATCCACATGAACACACACAATTTTTTTTATCAAAATCGGTCCCGCTGTTCAGGAGGATTTCAGTGACATACACACGTACAGTAGAATTATATATATAAAGATATGCTACTTCTGGATAAAGTACCTTTCTGCGTAGAGATGACAGGATTATTAAATAGGTTTAGTCGTTTCAGAGTTTATCGATTACAAACAAACATAATTATCCTCTTTATAATTTAAGTATACATTTAAGCCTTATGACTATTAATACTAGCAACTAATACGAATTACACGTAAGTTATTAGTTATGTGTTATTTATGTGAGTTGTCTAGTATGTTGATGAAACGTTGATTAATATTTGTCTAAATAATAAAGGCCCATTCTCGTAATAAAATTTGTTCAAAATTAAATATAATTTCTGTTCAACTGTTATATCTGCTTTTTATTTAAATTAAGAATGTAATCATTTGTTACATTTGTCACTAACACTAGATCAGAACTTCTTTTAAAACATATTTTATTACTAGAAGGCCCTCTGTTTAAAATTAAGACGAACGCTTTAGACGTACGCGTACAAATAATTGTTCTTGTTTGGTTGATAATACAATATATCAACCGTATGACCCTTTAATATGACTGTACCTGTCAGCTACACGCTGTATAAAGGCTTTTAAATAAATAAGATTAATCTACTTAATACTGAGTATTCAAGAGTGGTATTAAGGCTCTCGGAATGTGTCGTGCATGACAAGGGTCAATTTCTCCGAGTGGAGAAACTCTGAGATAGCATTAGCAGTTTTTTTTTGTATACCACAATTTATTATACATAATGATTGCTTGTGCGTTTTATAAAAAGACCATTACCGCGCTAAAATAACTCCTGTGTCATAGGGGACTGTACAAACATTCAAATAGCGGACACAAAAAACACACAAAATCGGAACAACGATTTGTGGATCACACATTTATTTCTCTTACGTGTAGGTATCAAACGCATAACACTGGTAGCGAGACAACTACTCAAACTGTTACACCACTAATGACGTAATAGTCATCATGCCTGTCTTTGTTTTTATACCACTAAGTTTGCAAATAAGCGTATGGCATGTCTGGCGGTAAAATGTTTTCATAGCCTATGTGTAGGTTACAAAATGGGCTTGCAATATCTGCAAGCCCATTTTGTAACCTCTACATAGGGTACAAAAAGTTTTAATCAGATCTAACAATTAATTTGGATTCATTTTGGAAACACAGCACAAGATATCATGTTGAAAATTGTAAGCACTACTCCAGATAAGCTGTTCCACTTTATTTCCCGCTGTGCGTTTTCTCTTTTCTTGCGCTGAGCGCTTTGACTTCTGATTTAGTAGGCTTAGAAAAGGGTTGATGATACGCTTAATATTCGGCTGTGCTGTATCCTTCACAGAGTGAAGATTTCTCTTTTTCCACACTCCTATATATAGCTTTGTGAAAGTTTATAACATTGTTAGCTTACCTTGCATCAGCTGTATGTGTATCGAGATCTAGTGTTAGTAGTTCTAGATTGTCATCTTCAGATACTCTTATCCATGACACCTGAAACAAATTAAAATGACAAACGTTTTCTATAGAAACATACACAACAAAGTTACTAAAAAACAATTTCACGTTTATTTGGACAAATTAATATTCCATGAATTTAGTGTGGATTATATTTATATTAATGGCAATTTCACATTTTATTTTTGACATGATTATAATAGTATTTAATTATAATTTGCAATATCTATATTAATATTCATTATAACAGCATCAACAATATTTTCATAGCTTAATTGATTGACTGCAGTTGTTAGAAATAAACGCACTAAGTTATCTATTTGTATTTTTTAAGACAATTTCTAAAATAATTATTTATTTATGATATTTACCGTCTTATCTCTCAATGCGGTGACTTTGCAGTCAAATATAACTGTTGATCCCGTGTCTGCGTCAATAACAGTGTCTTCTGACGCCGTCCCTTCAAACGACGGTGGGCGAAATCTAGTACAAATAGAAAAAGAGTTGTATTAAAAATATATAATTTGTTAACAGCATACGGTGATTGCCTAGTAGGAGACCGTCGGTCTGCCAAGCAGACATCTTGAATTCGATCCCAAAACGCGGATCTGTGACATTTTGAAGTTATGTGCAAATTAAATAGTTAATAATTTCTCGCTTTGACGGTGAAGAAAATATATCGTATATATCGTGAGAAAACTTGTATGTCTGGGAGTTCAACATATATAAAGCCTGCCAACCCACATTGGGCCAGCGTGGTGGTTCAATATATGTTGCCATGCCCAGCAGGAGAACTACAATACAGGGCTGATACATACATATATAGGAAAACGTCGCCTCGCTGGATCAGTGTCATCAGTTTGAATGCTTACACAATTATTGTTTATTGTAGTACTAGGTCGAGTAATGTGCTATTGAATTTTCCTTTAGAAAATTCTTAGAAGCAGTATCTATGGAGTCTTGAGCAATTGATATAGATATTCTTCCTCTTTTTATGTACATAGGTCAAGTACATAACTGACGCAGTATTGGTTTGATCGTCCACTGCTTTAACCTTCAAGGATGTACGGGTGATATTACGTAACTCCGAATGTTTCTGCTTATTCGTCAGAATAACTTTGCAAAATATGTAATTTAGTTAGATATTCTTTTCTCCTCCTCAACTAACGTTGTATGGAAATGTTGAAACTAGAAATTTGCATAGGACTGCTCAAATATTTTTCTAGATAACTTTCGTGGATATTTCAAGTATTTTTCTGAAATTATTCAGCTTTTCAAGGGTGCTAGTTGTAGAACTAGTATGTTATGAAACTTTTGGAATTTAGATATCAGCAACGGTAGGTAGGTCTTTGTTAATATTCAATGTATTTATTTATTTTACATCAATTAGAACGACTTGTGCAAAATATTAGTATATATTATATTATATATTATATTATCGAGCAGCGATAGCTCAGTGGGGAGACTAACAGACTGCAATGCAGAGGGTCTCGGGTTCGAACCCACGTCGCGCACCTCTGACTTTCGGAAGTTATATGACTTTTCGAAATTATGTGCGTATTGATTGACAATTATCGCCTGCTCCGTGCCTCGGAGAGCACGTTAAGCCGTCGGTCCCGGCTGCTATAAACATCTATGGCAGTCGTTATTGGGAGAGTGTCGACACAAAAGATCCCACTGGGTCGAAGTGTCGCCGGTCTATACTGACTGGCCCCCACATAAGATACATACATACATACATATATTATATACCTTTGAAAAATAGTGATTAACCTTCTGCGACTGACGTGGTAGTATCACAGACACCACAATATCAAAAATGTTGTGTAGTTATGTTATTTTTTAAATCTTGACTCCCGTGCTCTCAGTACCTTTCTACCACGTGTGCCGTGTGCCACGAGCAGTACATTGTGGCGTACGGGCGCGTCCTTATTTGAAGGAAGGTGTCTACGGGTCAACCACGTCAGTGTAAAGATATGTGTCTGACAAAAAACCACCTCAGTTTAAATGTTACATTTTCATAGTGTCTCCAAACCAACATACATTTTTTTTTGTTTAAATAAAATTTGTTGTTTGCTTTTTGGCTGACTCTGACAACAACCGAGGGTATTGGATGTAAAAAAACGTGGACTGGAACTTTAGAAGTCGCTACTAGGTTATAGAGCAATGGTGGAAACCAAGAACCAACCAAGAAAGCAAACATGTGACTACTTTCTTGGTTTAACCATTCATCCAAAGGATATTCGCGTGATATTTGCTACCAAAGAACTGGCCATAAAATATTCTATTATTTGATGTTCAAATGGCGTTTTTCTTGTTTAGTCAACTGCTTCTGATTTGATGATTACAATATTTTACCAGAGAAGAAAGTCTGAAAAAAGATCCACTTGCCCTAATTCCAGACATATTTAACAAGTTCATCTTAAACAGCCAGTCGTCTTAATGTATCCCCGAACCATACATTTGCGTCGATGACATTTAGCTGGCATTTGAAATCAGCAAAATATAGCATTAATAGTAGTAGAGTTTTGAATACAGACCTTCCCCTTCCACCACCAGGAACTCGATCTATTCCACTGAGTGGAAATCTATGTTCTTTATATCAAACAAAATTAAAAATAGTATCAAGGTATTGTTGTTGTGAAGTCAAGGTCTTTAATGTACTAAACCACTATGTGAAGAATACCAAAATAAGTCATGAATTTGAGGGTATATAATATTTACTTAAACCAATTTATTTTAGTCTGATACGTGTAAATTTAATCGTTAATAAATATATAAGGCTAATGCAGGAAGTGTTGATGTTATACGGTGCTGCACGCTTTAGCGGATTGCCCCGTCTGGGCATCGCAGCGCCGTGAGTTGATCGCGGCAGTCGGATTGGTTGCCCTCTCGCTCCCGGCCGTAGTTCAATCTATGGTCCGGCGCGAGAGGTCGTGGTACGCCGTCGCCTCCTTCTGTGAGGAAGCCATATCCATCAAGGAGGCGGCGAAGCAAGAGCTCTTAAACCCGCTCCCTAACCTCAGAACCGGGCGCCGGAAGGCGCGAGATGACCTTCAGCCACCCTAAGGTTTGACGGGGGGTGGTGGGCTGCGTGGGCCTGCTCGCCACCCGATCAGCACCAGTTCCGAGAAGCGGCGTGCGTGTTCCCACGCGCGCCTCTGAGTCATGTTTTTGTGTCCCCACAAGGGGACAGTAGAGGAAGTGTTTTATGTAGTCTGCTGTTTCACACGGCGAGCCGAAACCTCGGCGGGGTCGCGATTGAATGTGATTCGTGCGGCCCGCCGTCTATGGTTATGTCGAGGAACACTGTGGCAGGTTTAGTCGGTATTACCGGGGTATCTTGCCCCCGGTGAGCCCGCATAATCTCTCCGTTGCCCCGCGGAGAGGTATGCGTTTTGACGCATACCTCTCGCGAAAGGATTACCCAAGAAAAAAGTGTTAGAACGAATTATTTTTTTTACCTTTTCGGTGTGTAAGTTTTTAAATACTGATTTATGGCGTGTCAATAAACATTGTTTAACTATTTAATGTATTTTAAATTTTAAATATTTATGTACTTACGTGTCAAATTTACCAAAAATTTTAATTAAATTTAGAGATCCGATACTACATTTAAAAATATAGGTTTTCTAAATAGTGTCTGGTATACTATCAAGTTAGTGGCATTGTAAAAAATTGGCCACGTTAGTCACAGAATATTATGATATTATGAACAAGTCAATTTTTAAAACATTGATCGGAGTTTTACCTATCTTTTTTATCACAAAAGTTATAGGTGTTCACTGATATAATAATAACTAATAAACCGATAATAAACGGTTTTTCTTTCTTTCTTTCTTTCTTTCTGATTATTTTTCGAATAACCTTCTCCCTTCTCCCTTAGCCTTTATTATACCCAAGTCACTTGGGGTCGGCTTTTCTGGTCTAACCGGATTTGATTGGATATCAGTTTGTGGCCTACTTATATAATAACACGTTTAATTCACATTCTACATTATATAAGTATTGCCTACATTTAATATATCATATTCCTAGTTATCTATTTATTTAATAATATGTACAAACATAATAATATATATTTACACAATTATTTACATACATAACACATTAATAACTATACAACATTTTGACACTCAACCATAGCGTATGTTAGGGTTAACATTTTAACGTCGCGTATGCTAAGGATGTTCGTCCTGCGCGTGACCTTACTCGACCGCTATGGTCATTAGTCGGTTAATTGCTTCCGCGCGCGATACCGGTGCCACTCGATGATCCGTGACCTATTTAACGAGATCGTAAATATTTAGTTTAAAGTACTGTTTATGTTCTTCTGTTCTGTTTCTCGCCTTCTATTTCCTATCTATAGTATTGTGTATGCGTGTGTGATATATCTTTTCTCTTCTTACCTGTCTTCAACTTTGTGTGTGCGTGCAATAAACGTTTTATATATTGTGTACGTGGACTTAATTATTTATACCCGTTTCACGCAAAGGACTGCAGGTATTTACACCACCTTCATATATATACTCTATAACTGGTGACCCCGTTGAACCGAACACGTGGACAGAGTTTTTGTACTTTTAAACATGAGTGACAGCAGTGACAGTGCACAAACGGCCGGTTCGCACGACGAACATGTTACCGTACGTCGGACTCATAAAGTGCGCGCCGTAGAACATATTTCGCGAATAAAAGTTCCTCCGTTTTCGCCTGAGGATCCGGAGCTATGGTTCGCGCTAATAGAGGGCCAGTTCGCGAGCCACGGCGAAACGAACGATTACAAAAAATTTGCGCATGTCGTGAATAATTTAGATATGCAATACGCAAAGTCTGTGAAGGACATCATAGTCAATCCACCCGACAAAAACCGTTACGTCAAAATCAAGACGGAGTTGGTGAAGCGGCTCTCGGCTTCTCATGAGAAGAAGGTGAAGCAGTTGCTGACTCATGAGGAGTTAGGCGACAGGAAGCCATCGCAGTTCCTGAGGCATCTCCAGGACCTGGCAGGACCGTCCGTACCTGAAGACTTCATACGGACCATATGGAGTAATCGTCTACCCCATAACATTCAGACGGTTCTCGCGTCGCAACCGACGCATTCGCTGGAGCAACTCGCAGATTTGGCAGACCGCATCCAAGAGCTGACATCGCCTGCAGTCGCTGCCGCATCCTCCCGTAGTGTCTCGGCTCAACACGCGTCGGAGGAGATCGCAGAGCTGAAGAGGATGGTACAGCAGCTAACCATTAAACTGGAGGAGCACACCCGGGCCTCGGTTTGTTCTGCAGGCCGCTCGAGACCGCCAGCACATCGTCGCCGTCGTTCTTCGTCTCGTCACAGGTGTCGGTCTAACTCCAATTACCGCAAATACCCGCTCTGTTGGTACCATTCCAACTTCGGGGAAAAGGCGCATAGCTGCATCAAACCCTGTGACTTCGACAAGGTGGGAAAAGGCTCAGGCAGTCGCTAATGGCGACTGACGACTGCCCAGCGTCTTCAGGTCGCCTCTTCGTTACCGACCGCAGTACAGGTACCCAGTTTCTGATTGATACGGGCAGTGACCTCTGTGTGTATCCCCGTTCGTCATTACGTGAGCGTCGTTCTAGAACTGATTTCCAGTTATGTGCCGCGAATGGAACTGTGATTGAGACTTATGGTGCAACTGATTTAAATTTAAATTTAGGCTTAAGACGTAATTTCCCTTGGCGCTTCACTGTGGCTAATGTAACCAAAGCTATTATTGGCGTTGATTTTCTTAGCTTTTATAATTTAATGGTTGATGTATGTAACCAACGCCTTGTTGATAATACAACAACTTTGTTTTCAAGTGCTTCCATCGCTAAGACCAATGTTTGTTCTGTGAAGGTTACTTCGGGTGACACAAGGTATCACAGGCTGTTGGACAAGTATCCTGAGATTACACGACCTTCAGGCATACCATTGAACACTAAACATGACACTGTACACCATATTCGTACCACAACCGGCCCTCCCGTTCACTGTACACCCCGCAGACTTGCCCCTGATAAGCTTCAGATTGCTAAGAGGGAATTCGACCTCATGATCAGTAATGGTATTGCACGTCCCTCTGAGAGTGCTTGGGCTTCTCCCCTGCACCTTGTGCCTAAAAAGGATAACGGCTGGAGACCCTGTGGTGATTATAGGATGCTTAATGCACGAACTGTACCAGACCGTTATCCCATTAGGCACATCCACGACTTTGCCAGTAGCATTGCTGGGTGCAAGGTCTTTAGTACCATAGACCTGGTGAAGGCCTATCACCAAATTCCGATTTTCGAGGAGGACATAAAGAAGACTGCCATCACTACACCGTTTGGCCTGTATGAGTTCCCCTGTATGACCTTTGGTCTGAGGAACGCAGGTCAAACCTTCCAGAGGTTCGTCGATGAGATGACCAGAGGGCTTGATTTCGTTTACCCATATTGCGACGATTTCCTTTGTTTTAGCCAGACTGAAGAGCTTCATGAGATCCACCTTCAGCAGCTGTTCGAGCGTATGAAGAAGTACGGCATCGTCGTAAACACTTCAAAGTGTGTCTTCGGAGTTAGTGAAGTGACTTTTCTTGGCTACCATGTCTCTGAAGCCGGTTCGAAGCCTCTTGAGTCTAAGGTCCAGGCAATCCAGGATTTCCCAACCCCAAAAACTGTTCGTCAGTTGAGGCGATTTTTGGGGATGGTGAATTTTTATAGGCGGTTCCTTCCCAACGCAGCTTTAATTCAAGCTCCCTTGAATACCTTACTTGCTGGTACAGTCAAGGCTTCGCAACCAGTAGACATATCGGGTGAGTTACTCTTGGCATTTAACCAGTGTAAGCAAAGCCTTGCTAATGCTGCATTACTCTCACACCCAGACGTCAACGCTAAGCTCGCGCTGGTAACAGACGCGTCAGATTTAGCTATGGGTGCAGTCCTGCAGCAGCTCAAGGATGGTGAGTGGCAACCTCTCGCATTTTTCTCGCGAAAATTAACTCCTTGCCAGCAAAAATATTCGCCATACGATCGCGAGCTCTTGGCAATATACGAAAGTATAAAATACTTTCGTCACATGTTGGAGGCTCGACACTTTATTGTGTTCACCGACCATAAGCCTATCACTTATGCGTTTCGCGATCGGAAAGCTAATTGTTCACCGCGTCAGTTTCGCCATCTTGACTACATCTCGCAGTTCACGACCGACATTCGACACATATCGGGCAAAGATAATGTTGTTGCCGATACATTGTCGAGAGTCGATGAACTGCAGATGTCTATTGATTTAGATCAGCTGGCAGAGTCTCAAGCTTCCGATGATGAAATACAGCGATTCATCAATGGTGATTTTTCACTGCGTTTGGTGAAACTTAAAATTCCAGGCAGTGACAGAGAGCTTTATTGTGACGTGAGTAGACCTTCACCGCGTCCTTTCGTGACTAGGGCACTAAGAAAGCCCCTCTTCGACAGTCTTCATAATCTTAGCCATCCAGGTGCCATGGCATCAGCTAAGCTTGTAGCTGAGCGGTTCGTCTGGCCTAGTATGCGCAAGGACTGTCGAGAGTGGGCTCGCAACTGCATATCGTGCCAACGCGCCAAGGTAAATCGCCATGTGTCCGCACCATTAGGGTCATTCGATTTACCCCGCGCCAGGTTTGCATTCATCCACATTGACATAATTGGCCCACTACCACCATCTCAGGGTTACCGCTATTGTCTGACGGTGGTAGATCGTTTCACCCGTTGGCCAGAAGTCATGCCGATGATGGACATCACAGCTGAGACAGTGGGTAAGGCGTTGATATCCTGGATATCCAGATTTGGATGTCCCACGGATATCGTCACTGATCGTGGTCGGCAGTTTGAATCTGCACTTTTCCAGTATCTAGGAAAAGTGATAGGATTTAAACATCGTCGTACAACCGCGTATCATCCAGCTTGTAATGGCTTGGTGGAACGTTTCCACCGTCAGCTAAAAGCAGCCATTATGTGCCATGCAGACTGCAATTGGGTTGATAGCTTACCTTTGGTGCTATTAGGTATCAGGGCTTCTTACAAAGAGGACTTACACGCTTCATCAGCCGAATTAGTTTACGGCGAGCCCTTGCGCCTCCCTGGTGAGTTTTTCCAAGCGGTCGTGCCAGATTCCACCGATTTATCGGATTTCTCCACTCGTCTCCATCATTTTGCAGCTAAATTACGCCCATCTCCAACATCTCGTCATAACAAGGAGAAAATTTTTATATATAAGGATCTGGCATCTTCGAGCCATGTATTCCTTAGGGACGATTCCCTCAGATGCTCCTTGCAACCACCATATTCTGGGCCGTATGAAGTTCTCGAACGTGGTAGCAAGACTTTTAAAATTTTAGTTAAAGGTAAGATTGTCACAGTATCCATAGACCGCCTCAAGCCGGCTTATATATTGGTTGACCCATCTCTTACTCCTATTCCTACTCCCATTCCTACTCCCATTCAAACCCCCGCTCCTAATACCCTGCCTGATAAAATTCTTCCTAATCAGACATATTCGCGAACTACGCGTTCTGGTCGCAGAGTTCGTTTTCCAAATTTCTACCGACCATAGGGACGGTCTCTCGGGGGGGGAGTGATGTGGCCTACTTATATAATAACACGTTTAATTCACATTCTACATTATATAAGTATTGCCTACATTTAATATATCATATTCCTAGTTATCTATTTATTTAATAATATGTACAAACATAATAATATATATTTACACAATTATTTACATACATAACACATTAATAACTATACAACATTTTGACACTCAACCATAGCGTATGTTAGGGTTAACATTTTAACGTCGCGTATGCTAAGGATGTTCGTCCTGCGCGTGACCTTACTCGACCGCTATGGTCATTAGTCGGTTAATTGCTTCCGCGCGCGATACCGGTGCCACTCGATGATCCGTGACCTATTTAACGAGATCGTAAATATTTAGTTTAAAGTACTGTTTATGTTCTTCTGTTCTGTTTCTCGCCTTCTATTTCCTATCTATAGTATTGTGTATGCGTGTGTGATATATCTTTTCTCTTCTTACCTGTCTTCAACTTTGTGTGTGCGTGCAATAAACGTTTTATATATTGTGTACGTGGACTTAATTATTTATACCCGTTTCACGCAAAGGACTGCAGGTATTTACACCACCTTCATATATATACTCTATAAGTTTTTACACGGAGCGGCTGCCACCTGACCTCCGCAACCCGAAGGCTAACGATACCCTAAGGCTAGACCAGTGTCAGGATATTAGAGGGTACTGACTTTCCCAATAACGACTGCCATAGATATTCATGGCAGCCGGGACCGACGGCTTAACGTGCTCTCCGAGGCACGAGGCAGGCGATAATTGTCAATCAACACGCACATAATTTTGAAAAGTCATATAACTTCCGTAAGTCAGAGGTGCGCGACGTGGGTTCGAACCCGAGACCCTCTGCATTGCAGTCTGTTGGTCTCCCCACTGAGCTATTGCTGCTTTTTTATTTTTCGAATAACATTATGTATATAACGGCGCCTCACAGAAATGTCGGTGTCAAGAGTGACGTTGAGTTGTTACGTCACTCTAGCGGAGCGTCGTGTCGATGGTAGCGGGGCGGCCATCTTAAAACGACACTTAAGTACGAAGCGCCGCCAGCGCACCACGTCTGTGACGAATCGCTATCTATCGTGTTAATCCGTATAGATTTGAACTTAGTTTGTGTCGATTGTGAAGCCTGCTATTAAAGTGTGATTATCTGTAACATTATTTCGTGAAAATTATAATCATTAGAAAACGTAACGGTTTTATTTAAAAGTGTTTGTACCCGCAATAATTTAAATTGTGAAGAAAATTAAAAGGTTGTAGCCGAAGTGAATAGTCGTTTCTATTACTCGCCCACGTGTCTGCGATGAATTCTGACGAAGGCCCTCCTGCGCTTTCATATATAATATATTATCGTGTTGATCGTCGGCCTTTATTTGCTAATAACTTCTGAATCTTCTGTTTTCGCGTGACCGTGATAAATCACATTTATTAATGCCTTTGTTTCGTAATGTAATAATAAGTAGGTAAAACATCGCGTGCTGTGTACTAATTGGCAATGGTTTTTTTTCTAATTGGCAAAATACAACTTATATTAGATGTATAATAATACAAGCTTATGAACGACAGTGAAACATGTGTTGTAACCTAAAAGGACGTCCATGTCCTTCAAGTGGCCGAAATTAAGATGCTAAGGTATCTATCTACCTTAGCATCTTAATTGCTGGTGACCAGGCTTGATAAAATCCGCAACAAATACGTGTGAGGCAGCCTGGGAGTCGAGAGAGAGATCGGTAAAAAGATGCAGAAAAGTAGGCTGCGATGAAATGGTCACGTGAAAAGAAGGCCAGCAGACTACATAGGATGCTTAGCACCATAGGTTGCCATCCCTGATCAAAGATCCAAAGGCCGATGATAAGGCGGATAGATGTAGTTTTTTGAAAAGGATAGAGTGAGTGGACAGCTATAATAAAGAAGGCTGATCCCACCAACATGGAAGATACCTAGCCAGGAAGAGAGAGAGAGAGAGTGATGAATAACAAAATAATAAAGACTACACAAAAAAAACTGCATGTGTACTTTGCTTAGCTTTGTAGCTTCTTCTGCAAAAATCATTTCAATTGCCGTTCAATAAGATAATAAAACCACATCTGTCTTACATCTTTTTGCCAAAAACCGAATACAAAACAATGGTACCTACTCCCAAACCAACACGTAATACTCGTTTGAGTATACATTTTTACTTATCACTACTCCTCTAATTCTCTCATAGGTAACCTAGCACACATCGACAGCATATTTATCCTAGTTAGTGTACAAAAGGTCCCATTTCAACTCTGATCAATATTTGCTTGCATAAAACAAGGATTTGTATCGGATTTTGGCTATTTTGGTTATCTCGGGAATGTGTTGTCTCAGACATTACATATGTACGCGTTTTGGGAATACGTATTTGTTGATATATTGTGTATTTTGTTTGGTTTCTCGAATTCCCAACGTGAGTGTAATATATGTGCATAATATATATTCCCACGGTTTCTAGCTATGAAATTACACGTGCATAGAATAAAATATGTGACCTTCTTCTTCTTCTTTTCGTGTGGTTAGTGGCCAACCTGTTGTCAAGAGTTGTTCAAGCAGCCCGTAGGCCACTGACATGGCTTAACGTCTGCTGTGAATTTGACCATAACCGGGACCGATTTTTTACGTGCCCTCCGAAGCACGGAGACGCTCAGATAGAATACCACTAAGCGGTCACCCATCTATAGACTGACCGCACCCAACGTTGCTTAACCTCGCTAATCGTTTACCGATCAGTGAGTGCAACTGGCTATGAGCGCCTCAATATGTGACTTATGGTATGACTTTATAAGTGACTGAAGATAATCGCCTTGATGGCGTAGTGGTTAGTGTAACCGACTGCCACGCCTGAGGTTGCGGATGCGATTCCTGCACAAGTCAAACATTTGTATGCATGAACATGGATGTTTGCCTTGGTCTGGGCGTTTCTATATATAACACGTATGTATTAAAAAAAAATTATATATATCATAAATGTTTATCCATTGTCTAGTACCCATAGTACAAGCTCTGCTTAGTTTGGGCTAGATGGTGTTGTGTTTATGTAATAGAATATTATTATTATTTTTATATTATATAAAGGGTTTATCATACTTTCGTGTTTCCTTGAGAACAATAGTTCAACGTACTCGTTGATGATGATGATGATGGAGACCCATAGCGAACCTACTACGCGTTCATTACGAGTACGTACGGATCTGGTCTTCCTTGTATATGTAATGAGCTTGCACCGCACAAGCCATGTGCTTAGTAATTAATTATACAATGCGTTGATCGATCGAGCCAACTTCGGTAGCTTCTGTTACTTCATAGATGTTTAACTAGGAGTGAAATACAACCATGAAGAGCCTAGGAAGATTTATCTTAGTACTAGATTTTACTCACTTCACTTGTGTTGATGTAGCTTAAGTCAATAAAGTATCCCTCGGGAGCAGTACTTTTTTAGGAACCCTATACCCTTTTTTGTCCCTTTGACAACTTGTATGCGAAATGTTATGATGATTGACGACTCGATGGCGTAGTGGTTAGTGTAATCGACTGCCACGCCTGAGGTCGCGGGTTACATTTCTGCACAAGTCAAACATTTGTATGCATGAACATGGATGTTTGTCTTGGTCTAGGTATTTCTGTGTATAATAAGTATGTATTTACAAAAAAAAAACAAAAAGTATATGTTTATCCATTGTCTAGTACCCATAGTACAAGCGCTGCTTATGTATCTTATGTGGGGGCCAGTCAGTGCAGACCGGCGACACTTCGACCCAGTGGGATCTTTTGTGTCGACACTCTCCCAATAACGACTGCCATAGATGTTCATGGCAGCCGGGAGCGACGGCTTAACGTGCTCTCCGAGGCACGGAGCAGGCGATAATTGTCAATTAATACGCACATAATTTCGAAAAGTCATATAACTTCCGAAAGTCAGAGGTGCGCGACGTGGGTTCGAACCCGAGACCCTCTGCATTGCAGTCTGTTGGTCTCCCCACTGAGCTATCGCTGCTCTGTATAAATAGGTAACTAAACCTGAGATAGGATTAACAAAAGTCTTTCTTCAAGGACATCCAATAATAACTATCGGGATTCAAATCAACATACTTACCACAAAACCTTTATGAATGTTTATACTTATAACTAAAGGTTTAATAAGCATACGTACTTAGACTCACATCTCTTTATTCCCGAATCGGTAAGCAGAGGTGCAATACAATACAATTTTGGCTAGTTATATTTTAAAAAGCCACATATTAGGACCTGGCATGTTGCCATAGTCTATTCTCTCGTTCGCTTCTCTTACGCTAGACTCCAAGCACCTACTGAATATTTTTACTAACAGACGAACGTAATAGTATCATGACGCCCTAAAATCGACAACAGAACCTTCAGCGCAAGCACAAACTTTTAACACAGAACTGCAGAATTGCTGAAGAATACAATCGCATTTAAAAAAATCAGTAGGTATACCTATACATATATAGAAATGCTAGAAAGTCCATTTCTTACTTGTTCTATTTAATTAACAAATATGGCATACTGGTAAGTGGAGACAAAACAAAGAGATTCATCTCTATGTGTTTTGTCTGTCTTGTTTTGTCATCTCCTTATTTTCAGAGAATGTATACAGTATGAAAGCAGTAACTGAAGGTTTTTAATGAGTTTGTTTGTGTTTGTTTTACAAACAAGACAAGTAAGAAAGAAACATCCATACATCGTATTACTTTTATAAAGATATAAGAGAGTTCTTTAAGATACTTAATATTGTTTTTGTTATGGCCAACATTCAATAATGTTGAGCAAATTCTTAAGTTTGATGATTAAAATCCCGAATTCAACTGTGAAATTGCTTTGTTGAATGTACAAAATTAACTAGTTTAATCAGCTCAAAGTTGTACGTTCAGTAACTGAAATTAATTTGTAGTTACATAGAAATTTCCGCATGAGAAGTTTTTTATTTTCTTATTTATATTGCTCGAGGCAAACTAGCGGTTATTACGAACTTTTATAGCCTTACGCCTAAATCTCCGAATGGGTAGGCAGGGTATTAAATACTCATTTCGTCTATTATAGTTTGTGATCTCAGATAAAACAGGACAAGGCGATTGAAAGCTATCACGTAGAGTTCCAGACTCGTGTTTAATACTGAGAAAACCCTTGAACACTTGCCGGCCTCAAGAATTAAAACCGAAGAAGAATTAAAACAGAAGTCCAATTCAATACCGCTGCACTATAGAGCCAACTAGTTATTTTATCCGAAATTTGCAAAAATAAGAATATTACTACATGCATTGCAGATTTTGCATGAAAGAAATGACTGTGCTGTCGACGCAAAGGAAATATATCATCACTATTCCCATTACTAACACCATTAGTCTGTGTTACGTTCTTTGTTGCCTTAGATTTTAAAATAATATTTAGGTAGTGAATGTGACTACTATGCATGAGTTTTCAGCTTTGTTACCTGCATTAGGCAGTTTTGTTAGGTTTTTGTTAAGATACTCTTAGTAACGGAATGGAGGCTGAATCTGTGCCCAGTCGACGACAATAGATTTATCTACTGTTACGTGGTACCCAAAGCAATAACTTTCCTTGGCTGTATTTTCTGGGATAGACGTGTGATACTACTGAAGTATTTTTAAATATTATGATTGTGATGCAAAATTTTGTCGAGGTTATTATTTATGACATTGAATTCAAGAAATTGAGGGATTACGTGATCAGTTGTTGAAATACTTACAAAGAATTTGATGTCGATTCTTGGAAACACATTTTTTTATTTACAGTTACAGTTGCTATTTTACGCTTATAAAAATGTTTCAAAACCCTCATAAATTGCTCGTTTATTGTGGTGGACAAGCAGTAATTAATTTACCAAGATATATCGTATGTATTTTCGTGTCGGGTAATATATGACAAGGCTTAAAATAATTACACAGGATTAAAATCATGATGTATACCAGAGTAAACGTAATAAGCACATCAAACGCTAACAACTGCCCGCGACTTTTACTATTATCAGACTGAATGGGAATTTATAACTCGAATAAAAAATATCCCCTATCGTGTGCAAAGATTTTTATGATTGCTATTAGCTATGTAAATATATATCAAAAATAGGTCTCTACCCATGCTTTTGTACGGTGTAGTAAGGATAATAAAATATATACCTAATTACTATTATATTTGTATTGCTAAAAGAACATTTGAAATTATTATTCATTCCAAACGGATGCAGAAAAAATGCGATAGTTGTAAATTGACCAGATGCAGTGTACCTTTGTACCTTGACCGCACGCGAGCTAACTTATGATCGGAGGTCGTCACTTGCGCATTATCAGTCTTGACAGTTAGTAGAAGTAATGGTAATTTTGCTAATATCGGCAAGTCCATAGTGGTCTGATTCACCTTTTTTAATGTTATTTACAAAGCCATTTCAGTCAGGTAATTAAATAGGTATATAACATGGTCTACCTATATGCCAAATTTTATTAATATCTGTTCAACGATTGCCGCGCGATTGAGTTATAACACAAAATCTCAAAACATCTATAGGATAATATTGTCTTCTGTTTAAGCGAATATTATTCATTGAAATTAAACTACTATATGGTAGGCATATATAACGTGCTCTTGTCACTGCTGGCGTTCCAGCTGTACTTGAACCCAATGGCTTGGTACGTGACGATGGGAAGAGACCGGACGGAATGTCATTGTTGCCTTGGAAGATGGGCAGGCCTTTGGTGTGGGACGCAACATGCGTTAACACCCTTGCGCCATCACATCTTCCAAGTACTGCGGGATGTGCCGGCGCTGCTGCTGCAACCGCGGAAACCCTCAAACGGCGCAAATATAGTAATTTAGTTGGAAATTACATTTTTGAGCCGTTTGGGGTGGAAACTCTAGGTTCATGGGGTCCGAGCGCTCGTATTTTGTACAGGGAGATCGCAAAACGCCTGATCGACGTTTCACGTGATCAGAAGGCTGGTCTTTTCTTAGCCCAAAGAATCAGCATTGCCATTCAACGTGGCAATGCTGTCAGTCTTCTGGGCACGTTACCAGTTGACAGCGATGCTGAAGAATTCTACGATGCCTAAACCATTTTTGTAAATATTTAGTATTATAATTATTTGTGTTTTTGTAATTATGTTAATTATGTTATCTTTTTTAGTACAGTAAAAAGTAATAATCGCAAACCAAGGAACTGCATGTATCCAAAACTATGCGCACTGCTTAAATGGTATCGTATGTACCAATATGTTACCCACTTAGTTAGATTTCCCTGTAATATCTGCAAAAATCTCTATTGAAATCTGTATATTACATTGTTATCACCTTGTAAACTTCAGATACAATAACGACTATATAAAATTATGTAATAAAGTGTCAAATAAATAACGCGATAAAATCCGTATATAGTAGTTTAACATCTACAGGATTTGAATCGTGTACATAATATTATCGTGAACATGGCTGCTGAAAAGCAACCGAAACGTCGGGGAAAGTGTTAATTTAAATCTTAATAGATTTAATAATTTTAAATAAATAAAAAATATATAAATAATACATAAATTATGTCATAAAAGTGTGTAAACATCGCGATAAAAGCCGATTAAAGCAGTATAATTCCAACGTGTCCATAAACCAGTTACAATGTTGCTTTTGTTGGTGCTCTAAAATAATTATACCAAGTGACACCCCTAGATACAAACGTACACGCACGTTCCAGTTTCGTTAACTAATTACGTTGCCAACCTAATAATAAGGCACGGAATGGGTTCAAAGAGGAAAATAAACTATTTACACGGGGTAAAACGCTTAAAAACGTGTTTATTTAATTTGTTTACTATCTGTACCCTTACCACAGTGCTAGCTAATTCAAACAGTTAGCTAACGAGCGTACTGAAAATAAAATATTTCACAAGGTTAGTCTTTTAATTATTTAGGTAATGAAAAGTTACAGATGTTAGAACATTTCTTTATAATTTAATTTTATTCAGAGTTTCCTTTTTGTAAACATTATTAAAACCCATTGTACAAATACAAGACCTAAACTAATAAAAACATTTGCTATTAATGAAGTTGGTGCTGAGTCCTCGATATTAGCCAGTAAAATACTGACGTTATTGCCGAAGTAGGATGACTCAAAGCACTTTGTAAAATCGCTACATCCAACCTATTAATACCAGAATATTTTGTTAAATACCATTTTTTTTTTAATTAATTTTTTACGTTTCATTTTCAAGCGGGACCGATAACGAAATCACCATGATGTGAATCTGGACATGACATGGTCTGTTTGTCTGACTATCTGTCACAGTGGCTTATCGCAGTAATTACTAAAGCTTTTCTTTGCCCAACCTGGCAATCAATACCGGGTTTGTTCCTTAAATGCAAAATTATTACGCCCTGGGTGAGTAGAGAGAGATGCGGCATGAAAGTGGATGGTATGTTAAGCTGGTTTGGGCATGTAGACAGAATGGACGAGGAAAGACTGACTAAGAAAATTTATAAGGCTAGTGTGAATGGAACAGTCGCAAGAGGAAGACCTAGGCGAACGTTTCTTGATCAGATCGGAGGCGTTCTGGACAAAGGCCAGGTTAAGAGCACCTTGAACCAACGGGCGTGTATGAGGAATGTGATGAAAGTGAATAAAGCCAGAGAAGTGTGTCAGGATCGTAGCAAATGGAAATCCGTAGTCTCTGCCTACCCCTCTGGGAAACAGGCGTGAAGCTATGAATGAATTATGGGTCCAATGAGTAATTATTGAATAAGATATTTTTCTAGCTTATAAGTACAGTCATGTCCTATAAATTGTTTTTCCATTGTCTGCAAAGTTTCAACATTAAAATAAATGTAAATTAGTTGAGTTTTCTGGACTGTTGAGAAAAATACTCTCACTTCTTGCAGTCTCTAGATTATCCAAATATTCGTAGCCCCTACGTTTCTGTTGTTAATGTCTTCTAAAACTGCCAAGGACGTGGTATAATCCACTTAGTTACAATTCTCCTTTGAAGATCTTGTTGAAAATTGAGATAATCTTTGCAAACGCGCCATAAACTAATGGAATAACAACCAGCTTAAATACCTTGAATTAAGCCTCTCTCAAGCTTGTATCAAGAATCATAAGTGTAATTTGTGAAGCTTTGAAATTTAATCACATGTATGTTCATATTGACGACTCGATGGCGTAGTGGTTAGTGTAACCGACTGCCACGCCTAAGGTCGCGGGTTCGATTCCCGCACAAGTCAAACACATGTGTGCGTGAACATGGATGTTTGTCTTGGTCTGGGTGTTTCTATGTATAATATGTATTTATTTACAAAAAAAAAAGTATATATGTATGTTTATCCATTGTCTAGTACCCATAGTACAAGCTCTGCTTAGTTTGGGCTAGATGGTGTTGTGTGTATGTGATAGAATATTATTATTATTATTATTATTATTATATAATGAATAAGTAAAGAAAATGAATTATTAATAGGAATATTAGCAACTACACGATAATAATATACATATACATACATGATTATAATATTTACCATGATTTTAATTGATACTTTTATATGGAACAATCCACGTAAAAGTAAAGTCGAAGGAAAAAGCACTACACTTGCCTAAGTGTGTCAAAAAATGGCCTTCATTGATCTTAAACCTTCTGAATTACATGCCAATGGGGTGAGTATCTCTATCAGAAATAAAATTATAGCTCCCAAACCGGTTCCCAAGTTTCTTAAGACTGCGCCGAGTGAAATGTGCCAAAACAGGCGGTTACAGTTAAGTGAATAAAATCAACACTTTTTGTTTAATACAAATATAAAATACACATTTACCATAACAATGAATGTGTTTACAATTACTCCGTGTAAAAAACTTAAGATAATTACTTAATATTTTCGCCTACAAAATTACGTAAACTTGCACGGAAAATGCAAAAATGTAAGCTCGTGTTACGTGATTTTTAGATTATAACAGTAGAAATCTATCCTATTTTACAGCCTAAACGAAACATAAATAGTTATATTACAATTTGTCCGTCCCAAATATGTAAGTTATTGGTTGACAATAAAGATACATATTTATCAAAAGAGCACTTCAAAACCTCCATACACTTTTACTATGGCGGCCGCGCGCCGATTTGAATATGCGCCGTACGAGCGCATTATCTGTCTTATGCTCAGCGTAGTCTTAAAAATATAAACCGGACAGTGTTTGTTACTTGAAGTTAGCCTTTAACACAAATATCTAAATATTATCTACTGCCTTAAGGTTGTTTGTTGTTTGAATGTCAGACATATTGAAAACCTATTATTTATTTCTGTCGGTGTGCCACTGCGACTCAATAAGTTAAGAAAAGAACAGACCTGACATTATCTTTTATATTTTCTATAAGTTTTAATAACATTAACTGCTATTAGCGTAAATTAAATATTAGATATTGCTTTAGTAATGCAGTTCTGGGATTTTCTTTACAGCTTACCCGTGGTTAAACCGTCTAATAGGAACTCCTCATAGACAATATCACCACGGGCACGTCACTTTTAGTGACCGAAACGTGACATTCAAATCTTCACAGAACGACTACAAAATTGGAAATAATCTAAACTTTGTACCCCTTTTACAAAAATTGCGCGGACGAAGGAAAATGAAATTTGGCACAGTTAAAGTTTATATGGAGAAGAAGGGGCGTGTCCTAATATTTTTATAAAATATGCATTATAAATAATGAAATTAATGAAAAATCACTACACGCATACAACCATGCATTTCACACAAGTAGTCGAATCGCGTTCGTAGTATTTCGGCATTTTTCTGCTGATGTCGTAGAATTCTTCGTAACTATGGTTACATGTATATGTGTTGTAGGTGATTAAATGAAATCTGATTATAAGGGTATAGTTATAGAAAATAAAACCTTAATAACGATCAAACTTAAAATTTAAATCAATTATGGTCGAATTGACGACCCCTAGTATAAATTAATCCAATACAAGATGTCTTAAAATTCTACTGAATGCATTGTAAGAGAGGTTAACACTGTTGCTGCCGTTCGCCCAATAAGCTACAGGCCGGGTATATCACATGACATTCCGTTATTCCTTCCGAAAACAAATAAGGAATTAAAAAAATATCTAGATAATATATTATAATATGTTGAATGCATTTATTTTGTTTTTTATTTTATTAACGGTTTTTTGTTATTCAGTATTTATTTCAATGTCACGTTTCGGTCATAAGAAGCAAAGTGTTAACCGACTTGAAGTGTAGGTTATCATAATTTATTCTACGTCGTTTCATTACTTACGCAAAATAAGCTCAAAGTAATAAAGTGCTGGGTGCTGGCCTAAGCAAATAAATTACTGCGTCCCCGAACGAAGGCCCATTCCAACAGTATTCTCTATTAAAAATAGACTTTAATTTAATAGACTTGCAAATTTCTGCTTATCAGCCATATTACATACACATGTTTGTATTTCCCTGAAAGAGTAATTTGACTCATATTTCGCTAGCAAATTTTAAATCCCAAGTTGTGGATGTGGATGGGATCCTTTGGTCGTTTAGCAAATTATTTTCCGAATTTCGCAGGATTTATTAGCTTAAACTTACCCCAGGCTGCTATTCAATAGGGGTGAATAAAGTGCGGTCGTATCTCTATACTAATCCTAACTAATATAATAATTGCGAATGAGAGCTTGCGTTTCATGTCATACTCCACCGATTATCATAAAATTTTGCATACACATTGTCATGGGTACAGAATAAGATATTAGGTACCTTTCATCCAGCAAAAAATACCCGAGGAATAGAAATCTATTGACAAAGCTGGAGTAACGCGACTGAAGCTGCAGGCAAAATCTACTATAATATAATATCTCTTTATGATTAGGTTAAGTATGTAGTACTTAACCCTCTGACAAACACAATATAAAGCTTCTAACGCACTATATAATACTCGACTAAATTACGCAACCAAACTCACACAGAAACAACACTTACATATATCCACAAACACGCACACACACAAACCACGTATTCTACGAACCAAAAATACGAGAATCTTTTTCCCATTCCCAAACTAAATAACAGCAAAGAAAAGAACCGGGTACACGGATAAAAAACAGAGTTATGATATTATTCTGAGTCTAATTTACAAAAAGGAATAACTCTAACATAATATGTTAGGTCGAGATATTTGTATATATGTATATATTATATATTTCACAAAAGAAAAAGTGTGACCCAATGAGGCTCATTTTATTCAAACTGGTAACTTTTGTATAGACGTGATACGCTTGCAAATTAAATGGATGGCGTTTACACCGGTGTGTAATGTGAACGCTTAAGATTAATTGTTTAAATTCATGTTTGGCGTTTGATTCCGTTTTGGTCCAATGACTCGATACATAAAATAACAGCAATGACATCTACTGCAAGTCGCTATCCAAATTTATACCTGAACGGTGATTGACACTTACTAACAGGTGGGCCGCTGGCTCGTTTGACACTAGGTGCAATAAAAAAACTGATAGGAACAGTGTCTAGTGCGAGTTGTTTTTACGTTAACGCGATCGAAACGTTAACCGCTATTGGCTCTCTGATTGGTTAAAAGCTTGGAGCGGGCCAATCGGAAGTCCGAAAACAAAAACCAAACCAAAAGTCATAAACAGCAACAAGTCAACACAGCTCCCACTAGGCACTCAGTAATGTTTTCAGGTATGTATCTTATGTGGGGGCCAGTCAGTGCAGACCGGCGACATTTCGACCCAGTGGAATCTTTTGTGTCGACACTCTCCTAATAACGACTGCCATAGATGTTCATGGCAGCCGGGACCGACGGCTTAACGTGCTCTTTGAGGCACGGCGCAGGCGATAATTGTCAATCAATACGCACATAATTTCGAAAAGTCATATAACTTCCGAAAGTCAGAGGTGCGTGACGTGGGTTCGAACCCGAGACCCTCTGCATTGCAGTCTGTTGTTTGCGGTGGCGGCCTCCGTGATGGCCACACATTCGCATTGGAATATAGAACTGTGTGAGCCTAGTGTCATAGATAGGTTAATATTGAGATCCTGGGAGTAAACTCCCGCGCCCGTTGCCTGTATGGTTTTTGATCCATCAGTGTAGACTCGGACCTCGTTGATTCCCGATTGATCTCTCTGTTCCACATGAAATTGTATGTGGTAGTTCTTTTGAAATATACATATGTTGTTTGGGGATCTTGTCGCACGGGGTGGCGAGTAGTGGTTCGTAAGCTGTAGCTCGCTCTAAGATCGATGCATGTGGGCTTCTAGTGATTCCCCACGGGCCCTGGTGTTTTAGCCGTATTGCGGCCATAGTCGCTTCTTGTTGTATGTAAAGGTCTAAGGGGCCAGCCCTAGGATGACTACGAGGGCGGCTGTCGGTGTTGTTCTCATACACCCTGTTATTGCTGAACATGCCATTCTCTAGAATCTCTGCAGCTTGGTGATGATGGTATTGAGTTCGCCTAGTTGCCCTATTAAACACTTGTTTCAAAATACTAATTAATATAAACTACATATGTAATCTAATTAAAATATAATATAAATTTAATTGTAAATTTCAGTATAATATTCCACGTATTTTACGTTTCGTTTCCATCCTGTGGTTATTAGCTTATCTATTTTCGGACGATATAAGCCTCTGGCTGGCTTTTGACTAGGCTTAACGATCTGTCTAGTGGTTAGAAAATGATGCAGCTTTTGGATACTATATCGACTGATATACCTAGTTATCTAACGTAACACAGATATGTATATATATAATATTACCGAAGGAATAGGCAAATATGTATTTTACCCAGATTTCATCTGATATTTAGGTAGTTTTAGGTCCAAAGTAATGACGGCGTCCTGCCAGATGTCGTGCTGCTACTAAAATTCCTTGACAACATAATAAAAAAAAACCTTGTTCATTCCTATGAATCGAAGTCCCAACGCAAGTCGCATTCATTAGCGCTGTGCCGCTGCAGTACTTTATTTAGCTTTCATTTTTAAGCTGACCTAAGCATTATTGAGATTTTCTGATAAAAATTCTGTTTTTTTTTATCCTACTAAAGTGGCAAACTAGCATACGGCACCTGATGGTAAGTGTTCACCGTAGCCTATGGACGCCTACAACACCAGAGGCATCATTTGCGCATTGCCAACCTTGTAAAAACCTTTCAACACCCTTTTTAAAGAACCCCATACTGTAGTCTTGGGGTTTTCTTAGCGGTGAACGCGCAGTCTTAGCTGGGTTAAACGACTAAATGTTGTCTTCCCCATACAGATACTCTATCCAGAGTATTTCCGATTTCAGACACAAGTGTTAACAGATGTGTCCGATAGAAGACAAACCATGATCACTATGACGTGGCACCTAAAAACCGAAACCCACTAACATATACAGGTGTAACTCTGAATACTTCTACAAATAGAATATACAGACATAGCAGCTTATATACGCAAAACCTACAAAGCACTAATACTACTTGAGGATACAATCCAAGTAACACATACGCAACCAATACAAACGCTTGCATTGTCGAACTCATATGAACCTCAGCGGGAAAAAGTATTTTTTTTAAAAAGGCTCTTTTATTAAATTGCCCCATGCGTTTAGAATAGTTTTAAGAATTAAACTGATGTGAATAGATGAACTGTTCGACTATGACAGTTAAATGCCAAGTGTAGTGTGAAAGAGAGAGTGCATTATCTATCTATAACAAAACGCTATTGTACTGCATGATCTCAACGCCATCAGTTATTCAGCACAAATTTGTATTTCTTTACACCTCTAGATCAAGCGCAGCGCAAAGTATTGCGTGCTCTTTGGCAATAACCAAAAACAGTATGTTTGACCAGAAAATTAGGTGATTACACCTGTCAGTTGCGTAAATCCTTACTCTAATCATACTAAAGCTTTAAAGTATTTCATTTCTATAAACTCAATAACTTTGAAAAGGAAATACGGCTTTTCAACTAAATGGATTAACATGGTTCGGTGTAACAAAAGCCTTTGACTTGGGCTTGAAAAGGATCTTCATTAGGGCCGACAAATGAGATACCGGGGTCGGTATTACCAAAATTAGTTTCACTGTTTAAGCGGACGTGTTTGGTACAACACGGAACGTTTTATTTGAGCTAACTGTTTGATTTGGAAGACCTATTACGATAATAATAACAACTAAATTGAATCGTAAGTATTGCATAACTTATAAGTACAATATAAATATTTTGGCATTTAGTTAGCTATAACTTGTAAGTTTTTGGTAGACAAAAGCATAATTATTATACATATTATACTCAACTTTCACCAGCTGTACAGTTTTTGGTTCCAAGGGTAGGACAAATTTCCAGAAAATAAAATGTATTATTACTTTGCCTGAATTCGGAATGGAACTCGTGAACTTGATGATCGGCAACAAATTTAAGCATTGACTAGTGCAACGAGATCTATTTGAAAGCCATAATAAAAATATAGCCACTTCAATTGTCTATTAGCTGTTGATGATGTTGTGACGATATAGACAGAATAAGTGACAGAATGTCTGTTCACTTAAGCTGTTCTATATTGACTGCATCTCATACACACGTTACATTTGGTTATATGCTCCATTACACTATTTAATAACGTCGATGAAGTCATAATGTGTGTTAGTAATACAATAAACAGATCCAACTTTATCTAATTTAAAAATGCATAGAGCCAACGGCTACAGTTAGTAAGAATTTAATATTAAAGCATTGGAAGTTTACCTTATAAAAACAGTATATTTTATGCATTAAACATTAACCCCTTAGCTAAACGCTAAAAAATATCTTTCAATCTGTACACCGACGGTAGTTTTAATCCTCCGGGACATTCTGTAAGCTTCATCCACGTGATTTTATATAAAACTTTACGGCTATGTTCCTTGAAATTCAACCTACGCAATATTTTCATGAATATAAAAGTCTGTAAAATAAACTTTCTTGAATATTAATGTGAGTTAGAAAGAATGGCTTGTATTTGCTTTTGAGGGCTATACTTAAAGCTACGTTATTCTGAGAAGTGGCGATTTCGTTGCTTTTAGGAGCTGAAAACAACTACTCTACCTATGTATTAAGCTTTGTTGTATGTACCTATAAAAACTAGATATATTGCTGTTCTAGAAAAGTAAGGAACGCCCACATTTTCCGTCATTACTATTCTGACGTGCTTTAAGGCCGACAGCGCTCTAGGTATAGACGATATTACCAACTTATAAAATCAATAATATTATTGTAAACTTCCTTTCGTTCATCATCAACCAATTGTCTATTGTCTTCTGTTTACGCGAATGTTATTCATTGAAATTAAACTACTATATACGGATTTTATCGCGTTGTAAACAAACAAAACTCAAAAATATGAAAAATTATTATCGAAATCAAATGCCGACAGCAAGAAACGAAACGTCAATGCACGGACCAATGACACACTGCTGTCAACTCAAAGACAAGCAGTTATTAATCTGTCAAAACAAACATTAGATAAAACAACCGAAAAAGTATTGAGTAGAAAAAAAAGGAGACAACTACCATCTTAGTCTCCCCGTGACCATGGCCGCTGAAAAGCAACCGAAACGTCGGGGAAAGTGTAAACTTAAATACAAATTGTTTTAATAATTAAATTAGCTTAAAAATTAGTAAAGTTTAATGGTAGTAGTTTCTAAGTTATGTAATAAAGTGTCAAATAAACAACGCGATAAAATCCGTATATAGTAGTTTAATTTCAACAAAGTGACACTAGGTACTACCACAAGAGTAGAAAAGTGCCGTTATAGTACAAGTCATAGTCACAAGGTAAGTGAAATTGACACACCATTGACAGCGATGCTGACGAATTCTACGATACATAATCCATTTTTGTAAATATTTAGTATTATAATTATTTTTAGTGTTTTTGTAATTATGTTAATACGTTTGTAAAAATATATAAGATAAAGTCGTTTTTAAATTAATAATGTAAATATATTGTAAATGTTATATTACTAATAATTATGTAAAATATTTGCAAATACACACCAAATAATTACCAACCTATATCTTTGTTGCCTATATTCACCAAAATACTGTATATAGCCAAGAAGAGTAGACGCACATTTCGCCACCAATGCTGGACATAGGTAGAGTACTCTCGCATTTTGCCAGCATTGCTATACACAGGTGTACTTTACTTACATTTTACCATCTTTGTTTTACAATTTTCAAACGCCAGGCTTCTGAGACTACCAAGAATTTCTCAGCAAAAAATCTCAATTACACTTGGATGTTGAATCCAGGACTTTTACTGAATTTATTGTAAATCTTGCTATTGATTAGATGTAGCACAAAAAAATTAGGTAAAACACAAACAAAACTTAAAATAAATATAAAAACCATAGAGACAGTAAAATCTGGTATAAATTCTCAAAATCTAAGTAACGTCAATCGCTCTGTTTTAGAC
Source organism: Catocala fraxini (assembly GCA_930367265.1). Lineage (NCBI taxonomy): Eukaryota > Metazoa > Arthropoda > Insecta > Lepidoptera > Erebidae > Catocala > Catocala fraxini. The sequence goes on along the minus strand of OV884044.1, from coordinate 6,667,218 downwards.
AATTGTTTACATAACAACTTCTCTCTTAATCAATGCAATCTCTTAAAGTCTACCACGACAGGAGGTGAGTCTGTAGTAACCATCACAACCTGCTGAAGTTGGGAATTTTCCAAGAAATAAATACACTACTATATTTTGGCCACGCCTACACGACTCGGGAATGGTACTTTTTCTAGATGAATGTAGATTTGGTTACTGTTGTTGCATTAAAGAAATTTTGTTTTTAATTCATTATTCCCTATGTCGTTTTCTGTACCTCTGAAAACGTGTATGCGAAATTGAATGATGATCGATACTGTATTTAAGGAGTGAAAGCGTAACAAACCAACTCATATTCGTATTTATAATATTACTTAGGATAACATTTTGCCTAACCCGCATCGTTACTTCAAACGCAAAAAGCAATTCAACTTATACAATCGACTTAGTATATAGCCTAACAAATAATATCTTCATACGTATTTCTTGTTTGTCCAATATACAACCTTGATTTTAAACAGTGAGGCTTTATTTCTATCTACATATTATAGTATGTACCACATACAAGGTCTTCAGTAAATTTCAGTTCAATAGGAGCGGTACTTTAGCCACAGAATAGATTTTTAATTTTTGCTAAACTGCAACGGGTTGTATCTGCCCTAACAGCTGACCGAGAGTTTAAGCATAGGTATTTTAGGTCATGCACCTCAAAGCGTCAAAAATGTAGGAGAGGTTGCCGCTCTGATTCCGGGATAACCGTGACAACAATCAAACAATGAAATAAAAACAACAACGAAACAATGAAAGGCAAGAGAATGCGACGTTGCCGTTTTGTTATGCAGGTGACTGTAGGTTAGTGTGTAAATGTTTTTAAATGGTGTTTACGTATTAAATTGATTTAATATGTTTAAAAAAAGTGATTTTTTATTTTTATCTTTTTCGAGTTTTTAACCGTTTCGAATTAACACTGAGCCCATATGTAATACTCTGTCCATTTTAATGTCCATGGATCATAGCAACCTTGTATACCGTTATAGAAATATTCTAATTTGATGGCAAGTAGAAATTTCTATCGTGATACGTCATAATTTTTTTTTTTTCACAAATAAATTGATTTGATTTGATTTGATTTAAAATATAGCCTATGTTACTTAGGAACAGGGCAGCTTTCAATTGGTAAATGGATTGATACAATCGACTCAGTATATAGCCTAACAAATTCTATCTTCATACATATGTATTTCTTGTTTGTGCAATATATACCGTTAAATAAATATTCTAATATACTATTTTGATGGCAAGTAGCAATTTCTAATCTCTGTCTATACCCCAGGGAAAAGAGCGTGAGCATATAAAAAAAGTAAGTATTTTGGTTCAAGTACCGAATTTATAAATGCCTAGAGACGTAAAGCTATACATTCTGAATATTTATTACCCGTTTCAGACACTTTAGTAATTCTGTCGTCTAAGAAAAACTACTTAAAATGTTAATGTGATTTGTGTTCGAACTTATCTTTTAGGTTGCCTTTAAGAAAGAGTAGATGCTCTTTCAAGTTTTTGAAGTCTTATGCTAGAATTACAATATGTACATAGTGACATACCCACATCACCGACAGCGTATAGCACTTTCCATTTCGCCAGCATTAGATTACACGTTATTGGTCTACTGCTGTGTATAGGGTATATTCCAGATTCCGTACTGCTACTGAGCATATCTTGACAGAAGATACCTAAAAGCACCTTCCCTGACTAGGAAATCAATCCCGAATGCACAACAACGGTTGCTGATACAGTAACAATACAAGAGGATATCAACACTCTTCTGCAGTGGAGTATTAACAATAAACTTGCTTTTAACAATGCTAAATCCTGTGTCATGTCCTTTAGTCGCGGACGAAACCCCTTACATATGCCATACTTCTTGGGTGTCGAGCCGATGGCTCGCGTCAACTTAGTTAAAGATTTGGGAGTGCTGTTTGATACACACCTTACCTTTCATGAGCATATAAAGACATTAGTTGTTGACTGTAATAAGAAACTTGGATTCGTAATACGCAATATGCGAGATTTTGACAACCCTACTGCGATTAAACTCGTTTATATGGCACTAGTAAGAAGCAAACTGGAGTCAGCGTCTATGATCTGGAGACCCTATGAGAGTACATACGTATTACTTCTCGAGAAAATTCAAAAGTCATTTTTACGCTTCTTTTATAAAAAACTTTATCATTATTATCCTTTCCTCTATCCAACAAAATTTTTACTCGGAATGTTATGCTTTAATTCTCTGGAAGTAAGGCGTAATTACCACTTACTTACCTTTGTCTGCCAGGCTTTGCGTGGTAAATGTGACTGTCCGGAACTAGTAACACAGATGGTTAGGTTATTTGTCCCCATTGTACCTAAAATACAACTTAGATCACGCAAAGTCCAGTTACTAGCGGTGCCTTATGCACGTACTGTGGCGCATGCCAACTCGCCCCTTGTTCGTGCACTGACCTTACTAAATATGCTACTGACATCAGAATCTGAATGTGATCTATTTGCTTCGGGATGGATGGATGTGAGTCGTAGTTGTTTAAGATTTTGTGAGATGATAGATATTTAGTTAGTTACTAAGTTACGAATCTTTTATTGCATTCATGTAAGCAGATGTTCTAATAAATTATATAAGCCTTGTATATTATGTCGGGTAATATAAATGTATTTAACTTTAGATATAAGTTTTAACTTGTACAACGATTTGGTGTATACTGTTATGTTGTCCATTTGTTTATACTAATAAATAAATAAATAAATAAACAACTAACAATGTTCAATACCACTCCGTCACCGAGATACACCGAGGTAGCAGAAGTCCCAGAAGATGCAATCACTAAACTGCCAATCAGCGATCGTCGAATAGCGATCGGCAATTTTGCGACTGAATGGAAGATATACTAGGTTTTCATAACCGTTTGCAATCTGATGAATGAATTAAATAACTGCGTATTTTGACGACTCTTTCAATTAGTTGTTTTAATTATTATCTACATTTTCTACCCGCACAATATTATGTCAACTGCGTCAAGTTTGTATAGCATTTTAATGCCTTTCTGCGTTTAATAGCTAATCTGATGATCTTTGAGAAAATTACTTCGTCATACGGACTACGGACTAATATTTACCTTCATCCTTTCACCAAATAATTTTATTATAGGTCCTTAAAAATGTGAAGTGCGTGCATTTTTCGAGGCTTCTTAATTAAAAGTCCAAAGGCCCCAACGGAGCAATCAATGCTCCTTCTCCCAAATTTTGTATACTATTATCGTTTTTCTCCATTACTCGACCCATTTTGTTCTTATGATTTGTGAATGCAAATTTACTGGGTCAAGGAATTTCAGAGTACAAGAATGCAATTTGCGAAGGACTTATTCATTTTACAAATGAAGCACGATTTAATTAATTTATTTTTTGTTGATACCAGAATCGTGGCATGTTTAATTCAATTTATAGTTTTTTTGCAGGTTTTGTTAGATATGTTATTTGACAGTCGGATACATTAATACTTTGGTAACCTTATCCTATCATCAAATCCAAGACAGTCTGGTATTTTTTCAGTCGATTAATCGAATGGATATCATTATGTAGGTACCAGAATATCTGCAAGCATAGAGCGGTAGCAGTATTACAGACTTTTGTTCAAGACCTCGTAAATTAGATTCCCAGTTATTCCACAAACGATATCCTATGTTAGCATATGTATTTTTTAGAGCCAACTCCAGTTATAGGAATAATGCCTTGCAAACACAAAGAAGATTCAGACCCGAATGAGGATCATACATTTTTTGTTCTGTGTGGGATTTAACATCACTTGACACCCTGGCAGTGGCGAGGCAACCACTTAAACCATAAAGCAGCATATGCTGTCAAAAACTAATTAAAGTTTCTTTTCCGGATTTGCTATAAAACAGGCTTGCATCGTCAAATTTGTATGTGTAAATAAAAACACAAAAAATACTCACTTGTCATGAAAATGCTTATTGCTAGTCGCGTATGAGTCAAATATGTAGTTCAACATTGGCGAGTCTGCCTTCCCCTGTCTCATTCCTGGTTTTCTGGGTCTGCTCGTGATCCTGAAGCTACGGAAGACTGTTGGTGGCTGGGTTGCCATTGTGGAAGCTGGCGATTTGCTGGATTCAGTGCCTGGTGATCCTGTAGAAATAGAAACAAGTGTCATTCAAAGAATTCTGTTTAAAGGTGTTTTTTTTATTTTACTTAAGACAGTTCCTGCTCTAGGAGCAAATCTGACAAAAGAACGTCCAAACCCTGAAAAATTATTTGTGGATTACAAACTTATTGTCCCATGTGGGGATTGAACCTATAACACCCGATGTACTGGCAGTAGCAAGGCGACTACTCAAACCTCTACGCTATCAGTGCAGTTTTAATAGCTAGGTTATGCAAATCATTAAGTTAATTATAGGCCAAGACGCCTAAATTAAGAGGTGTCGTAGAGAACGTTACAGAAACTAAGGGTACGAAAATAATCGCCTTCAATCGTTCGTGCCTTGGTATAAGCTTGTGGCTGGTAACAAAGCAACGGTTATGGTTGCCTTAGCTAAAGTGTTGGTGTTAGGTAATACCCAATACTAGTAGTCAAGTAATGTATGTGCCTGATAAATTGCAGTAGCCACGGTACAGCTCACTCGCTATTACTTGAGATCTAATATCATGCTCACAAAATATCGATGTAATACAGCCCCGCCTACTTCTAGGAGGATATACAGGCGTCAGTGTGTACATAATCATAGCATGAGATAAGACATTTTATCGGTTGGACGGAATTATATACTGCTTAAGATTTAGTCCAGCTGCTAATACAACGCTGCCTAAGAGCAACTTAACACTCTCTTTCCAGCTTCGACGTTTATTATAAGTATGTGCAGCGCAGACGGCCCGCCAATGGAATGTATACGGCAGATCATGCTCTTGTCATTATTTTACGTCACGTATGCATGATTTAAAGGTGACAAGAGCACGTAGCATGGTGACATGTTTTATTGGAACTGCTTCGTTGGGTAAAAATGATATCCAATCGTGAGACATCTGCGTGTCGCAAGTGCAGTTTATACATAAGTGCGCGTCGCGTTGCTGCAGCGGCTACACTGCGTATACATTTATCGAATGTCTAAGCTGGAGAAATGCTAGTGGGAAGATAGCTTTTAAAAACCTCTGAAAACTCTGCTTACTGCAGGTCCACACTATAAATATAATTTAGTCTTATTTGCTATAGGATATAGAGGTCCTATTCAAATGTGCCAGCTTTTTTTTTGTACGAGTAAGACGGCAAATATGTAAATGGTCAGGCTAATTGTAAGCGGTTTGTTGTGATACTGGGAAGAAAAGTCACTGATAGTATTAGTATAAAAGTATCCATACAACAAAATTTTGTTCGGCTGCTATCTTTAAGGTAAGGATATTTTATCAACGGAAAAGAAAAGCAGGGTTTCTTACACTTTTTGGTATGCCTTTACCTCTGTGATCAAAAAATAATCTAATTTACTTAATAAAGCTATTGTAAAGGTATAATAAAAACACAAAGCAATGTTAATATTGTATGGCTTAAAGTCACGAACACAACAAATCCTTTTTGGTAGTAAAACGTAATCAGTAGATGGGTGAATAAAGGATTATTTGATTATGTTGCCAATGTCCAATTTGGAAAAGAGCCATTACTACGGGTGGGATTTTTTAATATACTTAAAAATATTATTCATGTTTTCGTTACAACTTGGTCGCACAGTTGCAGTGTATATGCCTGAAGTCTCGGGTCTGATTCCTAAATCAAGTAACTTGTTTTAATTCTCAGTAGCAGCATGGAACGGAGCTGTGCCCGATAACCGGCAGAAAGCTAGTCCCCTGTTAAGTGAAACCTAAAACTATATCTGGAAAAATGTGGGTCTGATACACCTCTGTCTACTTCTTCGGTTATAAAGGTTGTTTGTTTTTGTTATAATTATATAACAGAGAGCTTTTTTCGAACTTGATTTGCTTACAACGCTTTGGCGTTTCTTTGACATCAGGTTTCAGCTTAATACCGACCATGCTTCGGTTTTATTGGTAGGGCAATAAAATTTTAATGGATTTTTACTAAATTTTGTGAATTGAATGTTTTATTAAATCCTTTATAGCACGTTTAAGGTTTAACGTGACAAGCAAGCTTCTTACCACCCATAGGGCATTACCAGACCCCGTGTTACAACTAAGAATTTCTTCAAAGAAACCTATAATCACTTTGAAATTAAACTGCTATATACGGATTTTATCGCGTTGTTTATTTGTACACTATATTACATAATTTTGAAATGTCATGGCTGCTGAAAAGCAACCGAAACGTCGGGGAAAGTGTAAAATTAAATAAATCTAAATAGTTTTAATAATAATATAATTAGTTTAAAAATTAGTAAAGTTTAATAGTAATAGTAGTGTAACAAAATTTTCAAAATTATGTTATAAAATGCGCGCGATAAAATCCGTATATAGTAATTTAATTTCAATGAATAATATTCGCGTAAACAGAAGACAATATTCTATAATCACTTTGCTCCAGCGTTTGACCTTAAGATCAATTTAGTACTAAATCATTTAATATATAATTCATAGTAGCGTTTCTGCAACTGCTGATATTGTATATTGTATTGCATTAAATATTGTACAGAGCAATATTAATTTGAACAGTCGAATATAACCAGTCTATTGTGTATTGCCCTATTGAGATGATTGAAAGCCTGTCTAGATACGTGCCGCCATGACACTTGTCGAAGTAATAGTGCTTGACGTGGGATTCATATATATGTGTATATCAGGAACAGTAATATTTGATAAATTGCTGCCTCATTGGTACTGTGATATACAACGTGTTGTTCTAGAAGAATTCTAGCCAAATGGGTAAATATCATCAAAACTCAAACTAACCCTATCTGGAAAACGGGTTTTTCCAGAAGAACATAAAATAGTTTTTATATAAAAATCTATACCTACTCATATTATTAAAAACGGAAAAGATTTGATGTTTTGTTTGTTTGTAAGGATTAACTCAAAAACTACTTCAAAATTCTAAATAGATATCATTCAGTATTTGATTTTGTTAAATTTTGTACAGTGACAGAATTGGAATAAGTGTTTGATATGTATCTGTAGTTGAGGGAAAAAAATAATAAGTCTACTTTCAAATTAGTGTTTTACTGATTCGACGTGAACGTTAATAAAACATGAAAGCAATACTTTGATACTAAGCGCAGTTTATTATTGAGACTACAGCTTCTTACTTAACTTTACTACACAGTAATTGACGTTACTCTTAATGGGAAAAGATAGCTGTCGCTGTTCTTTTTTACCGTTTGTTTACTTGCTGTCATTGTCAAGAACTTAAATCCATTGATATAAATATACGTTTTTTACGACACTGCTTATTGTTATTAAACGCCACGTATTTTGTATAGAATCCGTGGTGCCATTTTTTAGCGGTGAGGTTACTTCTATCGTTTATTGCCGTGTTCATGTGTTTTAGATCGACCAGACCGAATTTCGATCACGGCAGCCAATCTTAACGGAGACTAGCCATCTGCGCAGGAGATATTATAGTGCAAAAGTACACTCTCTGTTCCCTAACCCTCATGATCCGATGGGACGGATAATCCGACACGACCGTAGAGAGATCAGGCGCAGGACCAACGGCTTTACGTGCTTTCTGAGGCAAGGGGGTATCTGAACCGCCATCTTCCCAACTCTGGACTCGTATTGAGATTTCTGAACAGAAAATCCCAATAGCTTTTTGTTGGCCCGACCCGAGATTCGAATCCGAGACCTCATGCACAGCAGTCGCATTCAATACCGCTGCACCGCGCTACATAAATAAATTTAAATGTTTAAATGTTATTTAATATTTATAGTAACAGTAATATTTAATCATTCAAAATTATATTTACTGAATATTGTCTTCTGTTTACGCGAATATTATTCATTGAAATTAAACTACTATATACGGATTTAATCGCGTTGTTTATTTGACACTTTATTACATGGCCATGACTGCTGAAAAGCAACCGAAACGTCGGCGAAAGTGTAAAATTAAATTAAATCTAAATAGTTTTAATAACAATATAATTAGCTTAAAAATTAGTAAAGTTTAATAGTAATAGTTGTGTAACAAATTTTCAAAATTATGTAATATAGTGTCAAATAAACAACGCGATAAAATCCGTATATAGTAGTTTAATTTCAATGAATAATATTCGCGTAAACAGAAGACAATATTATGTAAATCTAAATAGTTTTAACAATATATATATATATATATATTTTATATAGGTTACATGCATATTGTATATAAATAATTTTGTATATAAACATATATAGTGATTTAAACAATAATTTAATTAGCTTAAAAATTAGTAATGTTTAATAGTAGTAGTAGTGTAACAATTTACAAAATTATGTAATAAAGTGTCAAATAAACAACGCGATAAAATCCGTATATAGTAGTTTAATTTCAATATATTTACTGATCTACATTTATGAAATACCTATATTTAGAATTCATGTTTTCAGATTGTAATTAGGCAAAATGCAGCTCATGCGTGCTACGATGTAGATACGTTTAGCTATTGTAGCATAGCGGTGCTAATTGCCATGCGTCAAATAATCTTCGCATACAAGTTGATTTTGTGCAAGCTGTGCAACAAACGGGTATACATTTGTTAGTTATCAAACTGTAACAGAAATATATTTTATAGGGTATGTGTTGTTATAATAACCACTGTTAATATGGCGAGAATGCAAATGTAAATGTTATTTACATTTTCATTCTGAACTGATTTCAAATGATAGTTTGGTTCTCGAGTGGTATTCAGTGTTATCGAACTTTTCTGATAGTTTTCAGCTAAACAGCATGTTGCTATAAGAAACTTCTTGACAGAAAATCCCAATAATAATTTCCTCGGCTAAAATTTTTTTAATACTGAACACAATATGTAATTCATTCGTTTGTGCGTTTGCATAACACAAACATTCTAACTGAAATAAACATTCGTAGAATCATCTAACATGTAAATATAATTGTCTCGAATAATATTTTTTCATACTGAACACAATATTTCGTTCAGTAGTTTGTGCGCTTACATAACACAAACATCCTAACTTAACTAAACATTCGTAGAATCATCTAACTACAATTGATGATTCCAAACTAGTTTCACAAGATAAAATAGCTTAATAGATGTATATTTAAACAATAACAATTGATTAATTATATTGCGACAATAGATTCATTTATCATACTCAAAGTTGAGGGAGTAACTCGGATTAGTGGTAATACTACGTTGACACAGAAGATTTAGGGATTACTTTCAATTTGTTTGGATAATGCCATCTTATATTATAAGCGCGAAAATATTTTACGCAAATATACAGAGCAACGAATCAACGTTATTATTTGCATAGAAACAGTAGTTCGCTCAGGGAGCGATCGTATTCTAGTATTCTATTCTACCACATACACACAACACCATCTAGCCCAAACTAAGCAGAGCTTGTCCTGTGGGTACTAGACAATGGATAAACATACATATATACTTTATTTTTGTAAATACCTACATATTATGCATAGAAACACCCAGACCATGACAAACATCCATGTTCAGCACACAACTGTTTGACTTGTGCGGGAATCAAACCCGCGACCTCAGGCGTGGCAGTCAGTTACACTAACCACTACGCCATCGAGACCGCCAAATAGAAATAATAGAAACTGTATTATAAATGCGAATATGAATTTGTTTGTTTCGCTTTCACACCCTAACTATTCGACCGATCATCATGAAATTTTGCATACACGTTGTTAGAGAAACAGAAAAGCACATAGGATACGTTTTATTCAGAAAAAAAGTATTGCGTCTAATATGGTTATGTTAGAAACAGTACTTTTCTTCGTTAGGATTAACCTAACCTACAATTATGCCAGTGAAGTTTCGGGCAAAGTCTAGTTATTAATAAAGCAATCTTGTTACTCAATCACGCATAAGTTACTCAATTGATTTGGATGAACTTAGATATACGGACCATCTCCTGGATCAACAAAACTTTATGTCCCAATATCCATTAACACGGGATTCAGTTGGGCATAATAAAAACGTAACGTTTCGTTTAGTATCGCAATGTTTGCAACCACAAAACAAAGTCTTCGTATATATATATATTAAACTAGATGTGCCCGCGTTTATGATTATTTCGGTAAATGAGCTATCCAACACTAAAATAATTTGTGTGTGTGTATGTCGGCCTCGATGGCGTAGTGGTTAGTGTAACCGACTGCCACGCCTGAGGTCGCGGGTTCGATTCCCGCACAAGTCAAACATTTGTGTGCATGAACATGAATGTTTGTCTTGGTCTGGGTGTTTCTATGTATAATATGTATGTATTTACAAAAAAAAAGTATATATGTATGTTTATCCATTGTCTAGTACCCATAGTACAAGCTCTGCTTAGTTTGGGCTAGATGGTGTTGTGTGTATGTGGTCGAATATTATTATTATTATTATAGTTAACTACGGTGGCGCCGAACGATTGTAAATGTTTAATTAATGAATGTACGCTGTATATGTGTGATTGGCAATGGGTTTAGATGAATATTCCCTTATACAATATACTGTTTATATAAAATATTGACATACTATAAATCACAAACATATTGGCTGTATTAATTTTGTAAAAACATCGCTAAAGAAAATATTATTTTATTAATACATTGAATACTGTTCCCGTCACAAGTGACCGATAACTATAAGATTGCTATTGCGTTTGCTACATGGCTTTCAGCAAACCAAAATCCAAAATACTATTAAATTTATTTTTAAGCACCAAATACAAATATGTAATATTGAAATATAAGCAAAATGCCGGCTTTCCTGATTTAGTGCTACAGCTAACATTTCCCTCAATATAAAAAACAATTTACTTTTCAAAATAGAAAGTCTTTGTTATGTCCGTATCGTATCTGTCTACTGAGACACAAAATAATATGCAAGTTCAAGGACCAAGGGTTTTATATAACGTGACAAAAAAGAAGAACATATTTAAAACATATTAATTGAATTGTCATAAAAATGTTAATATGAAATCCCTCATAAACACCAAAGAAATCAATGTATATATTGCAATAAAATTCCCAACGTGTGGATTCCCTGTCACTGCTCGCATCTCCACTGGGTGGAACTTGAGCGACAATATAAATCGCCTTTGATAAGGCAGAAAGGTCAGAGTGGGTTTGATCCATTCTTCCTTACATACTGCAACCAATTACCGCAATTTATTGGATAATCAAGTTAAGTCACTATATATTTCAAATGTGAATCGATAGCTCAACACACTGTTTCAGTAGGCCCTCGATTAATTAGCCTGTTCGATGCAATACGATCAAACACACGTTTTGTTATCCAACAATATACATAACTTAGTCGCGCAAGGTGCGCAGCGAAATTAGTGCGTTTACGGACAACAAAGCGGTATTACTCGTATTATCTAGCATTACAGTATCAATCGATCATTTAATTATGTGCGTATTGATTGATAATTATCGCCTGCTCCGTGCCTCGGAGAGCACGTTAAGCCATCGGACCCGGCTGCCATGAACATCTATGGCAGTCGTTATTGGGAGAGTGTCGACACAAAAGATCCCACTGGGTCGAAGTGTCACTGGTCTGCACTGACTGGCCCCCACATAAGATACATACATATGTACATACATACATCAATCGATCATTAACATTTAAGCAACAATATATGTAATCTCTTTCAGTAATAAATTGTCACAAGCTATCTTGCGTTTATTTTAGTAAGCTACCTAGTTATCTAAACATATTCGGTCGCACGCCGTAAGAACACAGCCTTACTGTATATATAATTGTGTATGTAAATGTACAATGTTCTAGTTTACAATGAAGTATTTTACTATTTACTACAACAGTTCTCCAAGTATTCAGGTACAACTCACTACAGGAACACAATAAAAGGATTTAAAGTAGTGGAAGGCGAGCTTATTAGTGCTTATATTGTTGTATTTACCTGTGCCGGTCGTTTGCGGGGCGATGGCCCGTGTGAGCACCGCCATTAGAAGCACGATGCGGTGCATACCGCCGCATCCTACCCGCTCAGCAGGCTCGCTGTTAACAAACATAATAGTTAGAATACAGAATGTAATATTTTATAACCTCCATGGTCTCGTCATTTAAGTTTGTTGTTTACAGCGAAAATGTTGGTTGTTATAGTAGTTGCCTATGCTCCGATTGTTATGGGTTCGATTATGGGTAAAAAACTGTTGATCCACAAATAGGTTGTACCGATTCTGGGTATTCTTTGTGTATCAATATTTGTAAAGTCGCTTAATACACAGGAATTATTTCTAGTGCAAATATTGACATGTTTTAAATACTTCTCAAAAATACAAAATTATGCGTTACCGGTTTCAGTTTCTCGGTGGGGTAAAGCGGTATGGGATTTTTTTTGGGATATTGATATTTACTGGGTCATTTTCATACTGCCTGCTGATATGACAAAATTATGAACAACTAGAATACCAGGTAATAAGAAAAAAATTATAACAATACTGTTTATTTCTGTACATATACACAGCTTAAAATTACATTATATAATATTTTAAACTTTAAGAAATGAGAAACTGAAGTGTGAAGTAACAATAACACTATTTGATTAATAACCTTAACATTTGTTATCCAATGTCTTACACACCAAATTATGACGTTACGTACGAGAGACTATCAAATTCAGGATGCCGTTGCGATTATGGTGCAGTTACTGAATAAGTGACGCAACCGACATACGGATTATGACGTGAAAGCAATCCGTCTAAACCCACAAATTGAGGCATCTCCAACAGCATCGTCTATGGTAGGCATTATTGATGAAAAGCATTGAAAGGATGTTACGTGAGCAACAGAAGATACATTTTTGTTACCTAATGTTACCGCTAAGGTTTAAAATAAATATTATAAACATTAAGCAGCCTTGTTTGTCCGTTACATTAGTAGTGCCCATCACTGAGTTGCAATATACTCAGTGATGGGCACTACTAATGTACACATAAACCAGCCCCGACTCCTAATAATAATAATTTACGCAACCAGGGAGTGCTATAATATATTTTACCTATAAATTGCTCAAATAAAATAACTAAAATTCATATATATAATGTTTATTTCGTAAGTATAAATGCTGTCTTTATCTTAGATCTAATTTATTACATCAGGGCCCCGATAAGAAATCTGCTCACCCCCTGCAACAACATTAAACATTATGCACATATGGTTTCTTTTTATTACGATTGAAGATATAATAATAATATGGGTCCTGTATTAAACTGTCCCACTGCTGGGCACGGACCTCGCTTCAGTGTGAGAAGGGTTAGGCCATAGTCCTACACGCTTGTAGTGGCCTGCCGTTTTATACGGCGGCGGCGGGCCGAAACCTCGGCAGGGTTGCGACTGCATGTGCAAGTGATTCGCGCGGTCCCGTCAATAATGGTTTTGTCGAGGAACACCGCGGTAAGTTTAGTCGGTATTCCGGGAGGTCCATTATCATTTCAACATCTTTCTTTTACCCCGGTGAGTCCGACATAAACCCTCCGCCTGCCCCCGCAGAAGGGTATGCGTCAATGCTTTCCCCAATGTAAAAAAAATTAAATTGTCCTCCACGCTGGTCCAGTGCGGGTTGGCAGACGTCACATATCTTCGAAAACATTAAAGAGAGCTTTCAGACATGTAGGTTGCTTCATGATATTAGCCTTCACCGTTAAAGCTTGCGATAACTACCTAATTAATTATGCACATAACTTCGAAAAGAAAGAGACAAGACACGACACGTGTCTTGGGATCAAACTGACCTCTGCATGGCAGTCCAACGGATTAAATCCCAGGAGGCTATATGTTTTACGTTTTTTTTTTAATTATAATAAATAGTTTTTTAAATTAATCTCATTTTTACTACACATTAAGATTTGAGATACCAAAAATATTAACACACCGTTGACCAAAGTCAAATTCCCAGAAGACAGATATTTACATGACGAATCCTGACACCACACAAAATAAAACCGACGTACGAGACACCGAAAGCGAACCCTTGTAATAAACAATTTAAATATTAAGTGCTCGGCTCTGACCGTATATTGTCAAAGAAAACAAAAACAACAATGGTAGGTATTCTTTACATCACTTTGGGATCCTCGTAAAATTGGGTCTTAGCCTGTCAGAAGTATACCAGATAAATATTTAAATTGTTTACGTCGTATAACATTTTAAATGGACTAATTGTTTTCCAAGTCTTCTCGATACTTTCTTACCGCCAATCAGGAAAATAGGCTTTCGTAAATTTTTGAATTGGTTGATTGGATCTTAGAACTTGATTGGGGACTGGTCAATTAGAACTTGGAATGGGTTGGTCTTATAACGAAGTTTATTTAGGATTTTTGATTGCCCTATTGGACTTTCACACTGACAGACTATTTGTTTTTAATTGCGCGTACTACTTGTGTAATTATAGTGAGTACATAATTATATTATCTCGTGAGATTGCCGGCTGGTGTTCACCGTGACAAAGAATGACCACTAGGACTGAAATGTAGACCTGTAGGTCATTACTAAAACTTATTAATTTATAAATACAAGAATCTCACCCAATGTATCATAGTATTGAAAATATAAAAGTCCAAACAATGCATGTTAAGTGATTAATACCATAATGATACTTAAATATTAGCCTCGTGAAAATACTTACATTTTCTTAAGTTCAAACTTCGCCCCGTTACAAACATTTCATTATATTTTTACATACACACAGTACACTTAGCTACTTTTCGAGAGTTAATATTCTTCTAAAGAAGACAGTGTTGTGTCGCAAGCGCAAAAGTGCCAACAAAAACTTAAGACTATTTTTTATTGAAATTAATTTACTATATACGGATATTATCGCGTTGTTTATTTGACACTTTTTTTACATAATTTAGAAACTACTACTATTAAAAGCCGTATATAGTAGTTTAATTTTAATGAATAACATTCGCGTAAACAGAAGACAATATTATCTATTTTTTATTATTAGTTGGAATTTTTTGTTTCAACAGCAGCGATAGCTCAGTGGGGAGACCAACAGACTGCAATGCAGAGGGTCTCGGGTTCGAACCCACGTCGCGCACCTCTGACTTTCGGAAGTTATATAACTTTTCGAAATTATGTGCGTATTAATTGACAATTATCGCCTGCTTCGTGCCTCGGAGAGCACGTTAAGCCGTCGGTACCGGCTGCCATGAACATCTATAGCAGTCGTTATTGGGAGAGTGTCGACACAAAAGATCCCACTGGGTCGAACTGTCGCCGATCTGCACTGACTGGCCCCCACATAAGATAGGTACCTACATCAATAAAAAGTAACCTATGTCCTTCTCCAGGTTTTAAACTATAACTATACCAAATTTCATCTAAATCGCTTGAGTGGTTTAGCCGTGAATAGGTAACAGATAGACAGACAGAGTTATTTTCGAATTTATAATATCAGCAAGGATAAATGCAAGTACAATAGTATACTGAATGCTGCTTATTATGGTTACCAACGAATACGATAAATTATCAGGTTATCTAGAAAAAAAAATAGTATATTGAGTGTACACGAGAATTAACGCTATGGAGTATCGATTAGTAAGTGCTATTAGCGTTGGGACGATGGCGACCAAGACACAATGCATTTTTTTATTGTATATAGATAATGTTTTATGAGTGGTAAGTGGTTGAATGGTTGCAGCTCCTTACAGAAAATATTTATAAATATACATATTTGTAAACTTGGCAATTGAAAAGAGTGGCCGTGAGTTTCTTGCCAGTACTTCTCATTGGTTCTAAGCCCTTGCTTTGCTGAACATGGCAACAGGTAAATGTAAATGTTAATTTACATCAATAAGTGTAACGTCGATGTTCATAAGTGTTACTTCGTGACCTACATGAATAGACATATTTCGATTTTGATACGGTGGTAGAGACTTACATCCACCTAGAATTTCAATGATTTCTGGTATTCAAAGAATTGACAGGTTAAGTTGGCCCTATAGGGTGGTGAGGCGGGAGTGATAAAGACGGTAGACAGACGGTCTTTAAAATGCCCTGGACTTCGGTAATCGCTTACTATAAATTAGATCATATCCTTACCGCTATAGTAGTATAAAAATATGCGCTGGCTATTTTATAAATGCATTATCTAATAGACATGCATCGGATACAGTATAGTAAATTGATCCTGACCATATGTAGTGAAAAGCCACCAAAACGTCGGAGTAAATGTAAATCTATATAAAAAACAATTAAATTTAAAAAATAGTAGTAGTATAATATTGTCTTCTGTTTACGCGAATATTATTCATTGAAATTAAACTACTATATACGGATTTTATCGCGTTGTTTATTTGACACTTTATTACATAATTTTGAAAACTGTTACACTACTACTACTATTAAACTTTACTAATTTTTAAGCTAATTAAATTATTATTAAAACTATTTAGATTTAATTTAATTTTTCCATTTTCCCCGACTTTTCGGTTGCTTTTCAGCAGCCATGGTCACGGGGAGACTAAGATGGTAGTTGTCTCAATGTTCCAGTGTAGTTATTTCAAAGTACCCGAACATAATTTAATCATTGGTGTTTCTATTTACGCAGAATGAGCTCAAAGTATCATGAAGTCTAGCTGTGGTTTGCTTCTTCGTTTATACTAGTAGTAGATTAATAATTTCAATATTATATAAAAGTAGTATTTTTAAAATAAATAACTTGATAAAATCTGTATAAATTAGTTTTATTTCAATGTAATAATAATAATGATTTATTGTCATATCAGATAGAGCACAATACAAAGATTCTGTTCTGTTCTTTAATGTTCAAAGATAATGCCCCTGACTCATTCATTGTAATTACCACATCTAGTATTCATTATATCAATGTAGTACGTAGAATTAATTAAACTACATAGAAGGCGTGATAACAATCCTTTGGGAATTCAAAGGGAAGGTTAGTACTATAGTAAATTATACTAGTCTCTGGGGAATCACATGGAACTTTTATCGATTGTAATACTAAATTTGATGTTCCGGCAAATTCTATCAGAGTGTAATTAAAACTTGTATCTTTGGAAATTAGATTAGTAGGAGATTAGTTTTATACGAGACTGTTAGATTGTTTATAAAGCAATATCAAGAGATGTGTGGCCACTGTTGAGCAAGTTGGCGGTAAGTTGCGAATAAATACTTAAGACTTGACGCTAGTAAATGTTGTTCAAGTTTTAAGAGCGCGAATTCCCTGCATCTGCAGCTGTTCCGGTAGCTACGTCGTACTAAAGTGCCATTATTTTGAGGGTTTTAATGTAATCAGTAGTTTTTAAGTAATAGACTAGAGAAAGAACCTTGGACTGATACGCAAATAATAATAACAATAATCTTTATTGTTCAAAATTATATGACGCATAATACAATCAAAATGTAGAGACTTCGATCCCAACTTACCTCTGGCTTTTTGTAATTATGTGCTTAGATAGTTAAATCGGGATTAGAGCTTAACAATTTTTAAAGAACTATACGTCACTAGATTTTATCCGAGGCTTCATTGCTTGTAACAGTACCTTTCCTGGATAAAAGGTACCTTACATCTTTGTCTGTATCGCTGACAACGTGTATGCAAAATTTCATGATGATCGAACGAGTAATTAAGGCCTGAAAGCATAATAAACATACTTACATTTATAATATTATTATAATATTTATAATGAGCAGCGATAGCTCAGTGGGGAGACCAACAGACTGCAATACAGAGGGTCTCGGGTTCGAACCCACGTCGCGCACCTATGACTTTCGGAAGTTATATGACTTTTCGAAATTATGTGCGTATTGATTGACAATTATCGCCTGCTCCGTGCCTCGGAGAGTACGTTAAGCCATCGGTCCCGGCTGCCATGAACATCTATGGCAGTCGTTATTGGGAGAGTGTCGACACACAAGATCCCACTGGGTCAAAGTGTCGCCGGTCTGCACTGACTGGCCTCCACATAAGATACATACATACATACATTTATAATATTAGTTAGGATGGTATACGTGTGTAACATATTTTAATATCACTTTATATTTGAGTTTACTAAGGTTATTATTCTTATCAAAATAAGTTTAAAAACAACCCCAGTATCTGTGAAAACTTGTATTAATATCTTATACAGATATATATATACCTATAACCCTGCAAAGAAATTCTACGAAGCACGTCTTGAGAACAGCTCACATCTGCAAATCTACATACTACGCAGAACTAAGTCAGACATCTGTAGTTTCCAACTAAAGCATTGGTAACAGCAACTTAGACAACGTATATAAATGATTTATTGTGAAAACTAACTCTGGCAAGATGTTTGGAATTGAAGAAAAACACGAACAGTTGTTTGGTTTACGTGAACTGCGATGTTCAAAGAATGTTTTTGTGTATCGAAGTGAATGTAAATCGAGAATGAAATAACATTACTTGAAGTAATTTTGTATTGATCTGTCCTATTGAAAGACAAGCCACGAGATTCGAAAGAAATGTTGGCAAACCAATTACATTTTTTAAACTCTAATGAAGCCTTCTATGTTTTTAAATGACGAATCGATGTCACAAGACGTATGATACAACGGATCTTTTGTTTAAATTTGGAACATGCTAACTGGGGTAGTCTTGTCCGGATAAGATAGATGCTATTCATTCAATGAATAAACTTTTTTAGAACGTATAAAGAAGCGCTATGACGTTAATAATATGACGTATGTTCGATTTACGCTGGCTACGCAATACAGCTTTTATTGAATAGTCGGTAACACAATTATAATTACCTACAATCAAGTTGGCCGTGTTTATTTTTCACCTTGGTATACTGAACTGGTTCTAGGTATATAATTTGAACCTTCGTAACAAGAAATTACAAAGTTCAGCGCTGCTCAGTATTCTCAAACCCTTTGTATCAATAGACAATGTCTAAAATTGAATTAATTTGTCTATTGCTAAAATGCCGATCATAATTGAAAAACCATAGTGTCCAGCCGCCGGCAAGCAGCAGCTCAGAACGTTATCAACATTTGATAAAAGTTCGTGACGCACCATAATTTGAATATCATTCGAATCGTCAATGTAATATATTGTAAACAGCAGGTACTACTACAACGTTACGTAGCTATAAGTACGTCTTAAAACTGTAGCAAGCCAGTCGGCCAATATACGTTGTACAGCGAAGTTGTGTATCATTCCTAAACCTTATATCCCGGCAAGAAGTGCATTTTTCAAATACATCACAGTAAACAGCGACGTTAAATATAATAATCGAATGCGATATTATATAATTTTTAAAATATTTAGTACTAGATTTTGCCAGCGGCATCGCTCGCATTAATGTAGATTTATGTTAAGATAGATAAATTTTAGTACCCTATATGTTACTTTGATGTCTTCTCTCTTAGCCTTTATTATTCCCAAGTCACTTGGGGTCGGCTTTTCTGGTCTAACCGGATTTGACTGGATATCAGTTTTTACACGGAGCGGCTGCCACCTGACCTCCGCAACCCGAAGGCTAACGATACCCTAAGGCTAGACCAGTGTCAGGATATTAGAGGGTACTGACTTTCCCAATAACGACTGTCATAGATGTTTATGGCAGCCGGGACCAACGGCTTAACGTGCTCTCCGAGGCACGGAGCAGGCGATAATTGTCAATCAATACGCACATCATTTCGAAAAGTCATATAACTTCCGAAAGTCAGAGGTGCGCGACGTGGGTTCGAACCCGAGACCCTCTGCATTGCAGTCTATAGGTCTCCCCACTGAGCTATCGCTGCTATATGTTACTTTGATGTATAAAATAATAATACTGTAAAGATTCATCAGCATCAGTTAAGTAGACTTTGCGTTGAAGAGTAACAAACATCCATCGATCCATCCTCACAAACTCATATTGTGTTGCCTTTGCAATGTACATTTTATTATGATAAAACTAATCAATGTTATTTCAACTAAGCATTTGCGTTCTATCGTAGGTACGTAGCACCATCAATACCCGTTGCCTTCAATAGAAGTCATACATATAAATTCTTATAATAAAGCAGGCGTGAAACCAACATCGCAAAGCAAAAACTGCAAATAACGAAAATGAAATACAAAAAGAAATACAAGGGTTTCGCACAAAAGTCAAACACTTTACGTAACCTATACTGCTTTCAAAGTTATTTCGAACTTTCATACAAGGTGACCTAGTAACCACATGATGAAAAGTTTACTTTTTTTGTGAACGTTGAAATCCTTTTTGGCCTACCAAGATCTCAGATAAACTCGCTGAGAAAATAGATAGATCAAATTTTACGGCGGTTCGAAAACTTGGACATTAGGTCAGCTTTTATAAGAATAGATAAAGACAAAACAGCTTAATATAACATAACAAATGCGAAATTAGTACTATATGATTGTTATATTTAAATCACTAAAATAATAATTGAATGTGCAGACAGCGTAAACATACTAAAAGAAAATGTTTACGGGTCTATTAACCTACAATAACATTACAGTCAAAACACCTAGTATTGCGCTTCTGATGTAAATAGAGCTTCAATGTCTCTTTTAAAAATAAAGTAGAACGGTTTACCAGTGTGATCTTGCAGAAATTGCTGGCAACACAGCGGCTAGTGATGTGCATAATGATTTGAATGCATAAAATGATGCTTATGTTATATCTTTACCGATACAGCACACTCACTGGTTTATATATAATAATAATATCAGCCATGTATTAAACTGTCCCGCTGCTAGGCACGGGCCTCTTTTCAGTGTGAGAAGGGTTAAGCTATAGTCCACCACACTGGCTCATTGCGAATTGGCAGACTTCAAACATCTCCGAGAAAATTCTGGAGATTTTCCAGACATGCAGGCTACCGCACGATATTTTCCATCACCGTTAAAGCAAGCAATAATCCTCTATTTTAAACGCAGACTTCGAAGTCAGAGGTGTGGTGCCTTCGAAATAAACTCAAGATCTCTGCGTGTCAGTGTAAAGGTTTCCCAGTATCGCTGCTTAGTAGCTGATGAAAAATATAAAGGAGTGAGTGACGTTGCAGTTAAAAGCTATTCAGAAATAAATTTCCAACTACGTAAGCCATAATATGGCGCTGCCACACACCTAGTTTCCGCATTCAGCTCGCTGAGTGGCCAAAACATAAATGAATACGACGTTTTAAAACTTGTGTGGTACAAAGTTTGAAAGCTCTTAACTGCTGGAAACCATTTGGTATTTAATTTAGGAGACTGCAGTCCTGATATGGACGGCGAAACTTTTGGACTAATATTTTATATTAAATTGAAATATGTGAGGTTTTTTGTGTACCGTTAATTTGAGGTGAGTGTTTTTTGACGTTGGTTAATTTATATACGTAGCATCACACATATTTGATCAATCTTGTAGTGTAAATTATATAATATGTTAATTTACAAATATTATGTTTTTTTTATTGCTTCTTTGCCGCAGCGGTAATGTCACTGCTGCGTGTGTGTTCTCTGTTTCGAGTCCCAGGTCAGAAAAAATGTTATTGGATTAATTTCTCCAGAAATTTTCAGTAGTTGCACGGAATCTAGAACTGTGCCCGGTAAATGAAAATTGGGTCGCCCTCTGTGGGTTAAAATCAGAGCTGACAAAATGTAGGCGTAATATACCTAACTCTTATAATCCTTGTAATACATACCCTTTCTGGTGAAATGAGCTTGAGATCATGTATGCATTTAATTAACATATTGATGGCAGCGGCACACCGGTAGCAGACATAATAGGTTTTCAATCATGTCTCACATTCTAACAATTGAAAGGTTAATGCTAAATACTAAATCGTATATTAAAACCCATAATTACAGTCAATGATTCTGATTGTAACCAGTCCGATTGTAACACAGATTACTGGAATATGCGATTCGGCTTCTTGAGCCATCGGTGCCGCATACGGCATAGCTGGGTTTCAGTATAGATAGGACACATTCCATCTAAGCTATGACGTAAAGGGACGCCACAATACAGTGCCACGATTAACATATAACGTGATAACAAAGTAAGTACGTATCGATTCACGTCGCAGACAGATTTTTACTACAGCGAAAGATTTCTATTTATTTATTTAACTAAAAACAATATTCCGATAATATTTAAATGTAGTTTTATACATAGTAGAAACACTAAGTAAATTTAATTGAGAAACCTGTTTCTTTGTGTCCTGACATAGAAATTTGTTATAATCATGTAATATAAAAAAAAGACAAGAGAAAATGTATAATGTTAGTATGAGTTTAGATAATAACATAAAAAGCTAAAATCTCTTATGGAATAGTTTGTAGCTTTATTTAATATAATACGCCATGGGCCATTTAGGGTTGTTACATTTACTGCTATCCAGGATGATCGTAACTGTTACTAGCTAATGCATGCGTTATAATATACATATATACAATATCATCTCTTTGCCTAAACCTAGCAACTTATCTTAATTTTCTTGTAAGCTTAATAACCAATAGAATTTGATATCTATAAGTGTTTTTGTGAGCTGAATGAATAAATTATATTTGATTTCAACCTCCGTCTATTGCACACAACTATTTGCCAACGTTTCATTCTCAATCAAATGAACAGGAACGCATGAGTTACAAAAAATGAGACGTCTTTACTTATATACGTCTATAGTTACTACTTAAAACTCTCACAACTCCTGCAGTAAAAATTTGTCTGTGTCGTGACTCGGCAAAACTATTTGTCACACAAGTTTTTGACAAGTTTAAGTATTGAACCCACAACACACAGCGCAATAGTAGTAGCGAGGCGATCACTTAAATAATAACGTCCAGTCATAGTCACATATAAAAACATTGCACAATATATAATTAGTCATTAGTTATCATAAGTCTATCCACCGATAGCTACTTTATCACCGAAAGCGATCTGTTCCAGGCTTCCTTTTAAATCTCAGTTGGTTTAAAATATTTTTAATTAGATAATTGACCACAAAGATAGGGAAGCGGTTTCCTTGCACCAAATGAGGGTTTGCTACGCGTCCGTAGTATGTTATTTTTATTGACATGACTATAATTACATGGTTTAGGTTTTTGTTGGTTGTTTAACCTTTGAAGGCAGCCACTGCATGCACTAATAAAGCTAAAGAGCAGTAGAGAAGAGAAGAAACATTTTAAATATTTAGATATACATTTTGTGAGTGGCTATCGAAAAAGTTAATTACCAGATACACTTCAGAGAAATTATAACAAAGAGTAAAAATAAAAATTTGAATAATTATGAACCTACATATTACTAATAATAAAATATGTATATATAGTATCACAGAGCAGCGATAGCTCAGTGGGGAGACAAACAGACTGCAATGCAGAGGGTCTCGGGTTCGAACCCACGTCGCGCACCTCTGACTTTCGAAAGTTATATGACTTTTCGAAATTATGTGCGTCATCATCATCATCATCATCATCAGGCTATATTAGTCCACTGCTGGACATAGCCCTCCCCTAATGAGCGCCATAGCGCCCTGTCTTCAGCTTGCCGCATCGAGCATCTGCCTGCAGTCTTTCGCAGATCGTCATCCCACCGTAATTATGTGCGTATTGATTGACAATTATCACCGCCTCCGTGCCTCGGAGAGCACGTTAAGCCGTTGGTCCCGGCTGCCATGAACATCTATGGCAGTCGTTATTGGGAAAGTCAGTACCCTCTAATATCCTGACACTGGTCTAGCCTTAGGGTATCGTTAGCCTTCGGGTTGCGGAGGTCAGGTGGCAGCCGCTCCGTATAAAAACTGATATCCAGTCAAATCCGGTTAGACCAGAAAAGCCGACCGCAAGTGACTTGAGAACAATAAAGGCTAAGAGAGAAGAAGATAGTATCACAAAGTATGTACTCCTTGCCTTTAAAAAGTCTGACTTCTGTTTTGTGTATTGATTTTATATGTGAAGTATTGGTGATGAAAATCCATGAGTAGCGAACACTGAGCTGTATCCGTAGCTAATTATAATATATTGTTTTTTTTTTTTTTTGCGTGTGCTCAATAACCATGTCGCAACAGATAGATTTATTAAACTGTACTCACTATGAGTTCACTAGGGCCACTTATTGTGTATTATCTATCGGGTACATAAACACGCATGTTTTTTCATTGTTTTAAGTATGTATCTTATGTGGGGGCCAGTCAGTGCAGACCGGCGACACTTCGACCCAGTGGGATCTTTTGTGTCGACACTCTCCCAATAACGACTGTCACAGATGTTCATGGCAGCCGGGACCGACGGCTTAACGTGCTCTCTGAGGCACGGAGCAGGCGATAATTCTCAATCAATACGCACATAATTTTGAAAAGTCATATAACTTCTGAAAATCAGAGGTACGCGACGTGGGTTCGAACCCGAGACCCTCTGCATTGCAGTCTGTTGGTCTCCCCACTGAGCTATCGCTGCTCTTTGTTTTAAGTAACTCCACTATAGTATTAGGTAATTCACATGTTACCTACAATATGTAGTTGTGAATAATATTTAAAAAAAGTAATAATGTTGAGATACTCTCATTGTTCCCAAGGCCTATGTTTGAGTGTATTATGACTGCAGTCGATGGTGAGATCTTAGATTTGATTTCTAATGCAAAGCGTTATTCGCTTTTCCCCTATAATATTTTTAATAGCAGCTTCGTGACTATAAATCCTATTATTAGATATGTCGGGCAATCAGAGTGTAGTATTCCTCTGCTTACCTCTTCGAAGCTAACGATATAGGGGTGAGTCAGTATACAGAATATATTATGTATACGTAGATTCAGGCCTGTTTCCTAGAGGGGTAGGCAGAGACTATAGATTTCCGTTTGCTACGATCCTGACATACTTCTCTACTCTACTCTCTCTACGAATGTCCGTTATATAAAAAAATAAAGAAAATAAGCATTTCAGTTTGCTACGATCCTGACATGCTTATTTTGCTAATTTTACTTTTATTGCATTTCAATATTTATCAGGTATGTTCATCATTTAAAGTCGTTTAAGACTCTATGAATACGTCCTTTCTTCATATTTGATTTGGAGGAAGAACATTGTAGTCTTCCCGTCAAAATTATTTTAATTTAGTAATCTTTCTTAGACGCCCATTCTAACTTGATATTCAAATCATATTAACATATATTTAATTACTTTTACAACATTTTCATTTTCGGAAAATGCTTTTTAATCACAAAACTGTAAGAAGATTTAGTAACAATAATTGGGTAGAAAATTATATTGAAGTGGTTTAAGTATGTGGATAAATGGATAAGAAATCATTGACGATGAAATAAATTTTTTAAAAGCGAATTCTCTCACAAACATTCAAACAACGGACACCAAAAACATCCAGACTCGGAACAACCATTTGTGGATCACACAATTTTTTGTCCCGTGTGGAAGTCGATCCACAACACTCAGCGCAGTAACAGTGGCGAGGCGACCACTTAAACCACTACGCCATACGTGCACATGTAAATATAGAGAAAACACGTTGATAGAAAACAAAGGCTACATGAAACCAATCCAAGCATTGTCGTGATTTATTATTATCCGCATGGCAACTATTCAAAACACATCCTATACAAATCCCATTACCCACAATTCTTATACAAAATTCCATTAAGACAATGATTATATTTTAATAGGATCGTGGTTTAGAACATGTACATGAAGGGGAAGAAAAACCTTTTTCAAACGTTACAAAGAACACATTAATGTAATAACGCGAGGGACACGCCTCAAGCGTGACAAAATGGTAATGAAACCTTCAATTATATGAGCAAATGAGACGTGTAAATATATGTGTAGTCAAACGAAAAATCGTACTGAATTATAAATATGGTTTGAAAATCTGAGGACTGATTTGTTCGAAAAACGAAATTAAATTGCTTCCCATTTCTTATTGTAGTTTTCTTAGTTATTGGTAGAGTTTTGAATGTTTCAATTTGGTTCAATTCAAGTATTTTGAAATAAGAATATTGCTACAGGTACCGATATTACATGCCTTCAAACCTAGTTTGCTTGAAGTTTCCAATAGACTTAATATATTTAAACAACTCCATATTCATTAAAGCACGTTACGGGCTTACTGCATGTTTGAATACTGGTATCGAATTTCGAAAATATCGAAATGGAGTATTTCTCATATTTTTGAACAAAATTGACAATAATTCGTTGTTCTATCAAATAAAAGCCCTGGGTTCTATTCGGTATAGGCACCCTGTCATGTGCTTTTTTATATTCGATTATTTTCATAGCATCGACCTAACAGTCGAGCTACATATTGTAGCTATGAAAAAGATTGAATTTCTTTGCTGTTTGCACTAGCTATAAAAGTATTGGTAACACACAAAAAAATATAAGACTGATATTTTCTGCAAAGTGATATTGGTCAGCGTTTTTTGTAACCAGTTTGTTAATACTATAAACCTTATTTGAGTGGCTCATGCGTTTACTTAAGTTACAATTTAGTCGGTTTCTAGATATAGGCATTTTCTTATTTTGCAGCTATAATTGCAAAACACTTGCGCCATACTCACCGATTTTAAATCGCCATACCATTTTGGTGATTTACAAGATTCTTTAAGATTATTATAAAGTTATTTCAGACATGTATTACGTTTTACATTTAGGTTAGGTTAGGGATTAATAATTGATAATCATATGCATTAAAAAAGCAGCGATAACTCAGTGGGGAGACTAACAGACTTCAATGCAGAGGATCTCGGGTTCGAACCCACGTCGCGCACCTCTGACTTTCGGAAGTTATATGACTTTTTGGAATTATGTGCGTATTGATTGACAATTATCTCCTGCCCCGTGCCTCGAAGAGCACGTTAAGCCGTCGGTCCCGGCTGCCATGAACATCTATGGCAGTCATTATTGGGAAAGTCAGTACCCTCGAATATCCTGACGCTGGTCTAGCCTTAGGGTATTGTTAGCCTTCGGGTTGCGGAGGTCAGGTGACAGCCGCTCTGTGTAAAAACTGATATCCAGTCAAATCCGGTTAGACTAGAAAAGCCGACCCCAAGTGACTTGGGAACAATAAAGGCTAAGAGAGAAGAATCACATACGTTAAATAAGTCAAACGTATAGGCCGTAGCGCGTGGGTTCTAAATCAAGACCACTATCACTATTTGGCAGTCAACCAATATGCCTACTAGCCTATCGTTGCTGTATCCAATAAATAAATTAACTGCATTATACTTGGTAGCAGACATAAATTACGTGACATGAATAAATACACCAAGAAAATTTTCGTCAGTTTTTCTTCAAGTTCATGTTTAATTTGGGAGCTGTCAGCAAGATTTTTGCTTTGAGAAAGGGTAAAATTTCACTCAAATAGATTGAGTTTCGCTCGTTCTCGGGTGTGTGAAAGATGTCAGAATAAGTTGTTACTTTGAGTTACATTTATTTTGTATGTAAAGGTTTGCTTTAAACATATTTTGATCCTGAACTGTAAGCATGAAGTCGTTTTAGAAATTCTAATGGTTACGTTTTGATTTTTCTATCTATACTCTATACAAATATGAAAATAGCCTGATCTTACAGCCTTTTCTTATTGTTTATGGCTAAAACAAAATCCAAATGTTAATGATTTTATTACTGAAAATTTGCTTAAGTCTTGAAGAAGGATGTAAGCAAATAAAATTTGTATAATATCTTAACTAACAAATTAAATATAACTTACTTGATAAGTTTATGTTGATTTGCTAAACTATTAATATGCTGTCATGGGCGCGAGCGACAGATATCTAGAGCCCACTACATATTATCGTCCAAATTATAATGTTAGCCTTGTTTTATAAATTATTTCATGTCAAACACGGCTAGAAAAAACGAAACATGGCTAGATAAAAATTGTAAGTAAGCTTTGTTAAAAATATGAAAGTGCAAGTGGGACAGTATCACCTAATTATCTTCTAATAATTAAGCTGCCTATAAGACCCTTGGCATTTATTTGCACTTAAGTATTGGACAATCTTGTGATCCTGGTTTCGACTCCGAGGTCGAACAAAGTGTTATTAGGTTTCAGAACAGTGTCTAAATATGTATATTGTGTATGTTTGTGGAAGAGAACAATAAATTCGTCCGTTTTTTCGGACTATAGGTCCCACAAAACGAACGAATTTATTGTATATAGGTAGTAAGATGTGGTTATATGTTTAACATCCCCAGCCTAACCGGAAATTTAATATTATTATTCGGCGATCCAATACATTATTACCAATTCTTTACTACCTTAGTTTAGCATTCCCATTTCTTGTCACGATATCTTCATTTCAAGATAAATACATAATTAAAGTCCTTATTAACAGTCCAAAGTTTTCAGTAATATTGTCGTGAAACTCATATCACAAAACCACAAATATAAATCAAAGTTGACTATGAGAACATAAATTATATATTACATTTACAAAGATCTGTAGCGTGTTACTACAAGTTTCGGTTTATAAATATTTATGTACGTAGAACATACTGATGTTCTACCAAATATTTATGAGTTCTGATATTATGTGGCGTCTGTGACATGACTTGGAAATAAATTGGCAGACAGTTAGCAATTAAGTTTACCGATCAGGTAGACCTTCGTAGTAAGTAATTGACTAAGGACTTTAATTTAAGTGCGTAGCTCTTTTAAGTAGAGCAATCGTTAAATATTTCTGCTTACTCCCTTTCTTATCTTTTATTGCAAATTAACTGTACCGTACGGTTTCACTCTCGTTTACGATTACCGTTCCGCTCCTGTGGTTTGCAGCATGATATTATATAGTCTACAATCTTCACCAAGAATTGGGATATCAAAGGCAAAAAATTTTTAGAAATCTGATAGGTACTGCCGGAGGGTTTTTACAGTTAGTCAAAAACAAACAACCTCTTCAGCTTTTTTTACATTAGGCGACAACCTTACTTCGATATTCGTTGACGTAGTAGTATATTTTTTCGAACAACAACCACGCAAAGTAAGAATACAAAATAATTAATATAAATTTGCATCAGTATGCAAATACTTCGTCTTCATGTCAAAACTTTCCACAAAACATTTTTAATAAAGACAAGATTTATCATACTCATAAAGTTCGCGGCAGTAAATAGAAATATATTACGGAATGAATTATTTAAGCATGACGTCATTAATTTTCATGCGGGACTTATTTACTTGGGGAATATCTTAATTGAGGTCTGCTGAATAGAACGTGCAGCTTATTGTGATTACAAGGATGTAAACTCGGATGCCATATTGGTTTAACACCCGGTTCTTATGCTCAGAAACGAGACGTTTTCGCTACGGTCAGTTAATATATGACCTATTTTGCATAGAATGTGTGTATAAAATCAACTGTTCGTAATTTAGTTTAGCCTATGTGGTGATTATTATTATATAGGGTTAATTAAAAGATGTATTTTAGAAATCATAAAGGATTGAAGAGAAAAATATTGGGACACTTGACATCACGTGACAATGGAAATAGGATATAAAAGAGGACGGTGTAGACCAAGGAGAAGTTCACAGATCAGGTTAAGAGTGAATTAAAATTCATATCATACGTCAAGGGGTCAAAATAATGGCAGAGAATAGAGAGACATGGAAGAGGCTCCACTAGCGAGAGCAAGATTCTTAAATTGATTGATTAAATTGAAATCACTCATAAACTTTTGCCCGCGACTTATTTATATACTTCCACTTAACAACTTTTGTGCTACCACTTCTCGTAATTCATAACGTTTTTTTTTTTCATACTAATATTGACATAGGTTACTCTTATTGCACAACTTAACACAGCAGCGGAGTATTCAAAAAACACAACGCGATGGAAGAAGTGCCGGGCAGTGCAATTTTAAGCTTGTTAAAATATGAGTTTAGCAAAAGTATACAGTTTTATAAAAAGTACTAGAACAAAAATTTATAAGTAATATGTAAAGAAGATTCAGGTAAAGGGTTATTAGTATATCGGGTTGAATTTCCAGGACGGGCAAAGTATTTTTAGTCCGCTGTCAAGAAATTCTTAATAGCAGTATTGAATTTGGAGCCCGTTAGTACGCAATAGCTTCACCTTCGAATCGATGCCTCGTCACGCAAATAGTTTTTCTGTTAACATATTCTCAGTTTCAGCTTTGTGTCTGGAACTGCGCCTGGTAAGTAACAAAGGCCGTAATTCTTGCTACGTCGAACTTCATGTCGTAGCTAGCGAAATTTAGTTATAATACTTACATCTTTGCCTACCGATTCCAATTTCAAAAAAAGGCTTGATACTACATACACATATATATTCTTAATAAAATCATAATAATTATTTAAGCCAGCCTTTTTACATAATTATATTATGTAGAAAGGCTGACTTTTGAAGTGGTTAGGTTAACTATCCTGGACCACTTGCTTAATGGTAAGCGAGGAGGATGCTAGCAGCAATTAAATATGCAAGTTATTAGGCAGCTTATATTTGCTCGTTACAATATTAGAAGCAGAATTAATACACATCATTAAGAACACACTATTTATACTAAACATTAGATAATAATAATTAAGGATCGCGCTTAACATAATTCTAATTAATAAGAATAACGGTTTGGTTTTGATACTTTTCTAGGTAGGCGTTGACCGAAGAACAAAGGATATATGGCAGCCATCTTGCGCGCGCGCCGCTAGCACAATGGCAGGTGGACGGCCATCTTGCTGTAGGTGGGGCTAAGCGCACTAACCCCTTACACGTGTAAAACATCACGCCACGTGTGACGTAGATCGTATGATCTCGTGTTTAGTTGTAGCGTATGGTTCTACTTGCCTACTCGCCACACTTTGATAAACTGTATCAGCTATGTTTTAAATTTCTTGATTAAGTAAGACCAGATACATATAATAATAGTCAAGCCCATAGCTACTTACCGAACATATTACATTGCACTCCTTACTGCTACAAGAAAGCGCAGAAAGCAATTACATCTTACACAAAATCCTCCAATTCCTATTCCACCCATTTATTCTGTCATTACATATTTCCCATTTCAATATTATAGGCGGGCAAATCCAAACATACACGATTTTATCATCACCTGTCAATACCATATACGATTTCTTGTACAATATACATCGGAAATTTTAATTTAGATAACATTTCGAAGCCTCCAGACCCTTCGATGTTTGTGTCCAAGTTTCGCGGCTCTTGGGAACGGAAAACCCTTTTAACTTCATTTATCAGAAATGGAACGTTGCCCTTCTGGGACTGAGTTTTGCATGACACTCCTTTCCTTTACTTTCCGAACGGTTTTTCTTAAAGTATTCGCTGTTTACCTAAACGAAATGGCTTTGCGAGGCGATATTGACAATTGGTCGTATTGGTAAGGGGCTGATAATGTGAGGGAATAGAAGTAAAATGTTTATTGGGACAAATACAAACGTGTTTTTCTACATGAAATAATATAATGCTTGTCTCCCTGTAGGCTTAGGTAGCATATTACATTTCGTTGGTTCAGATCCAATTTAGGTACTTCTGTGAGATACAGAGCTAAAGTGTGATTACTGAAAATTGCCTGGAAGAACAATGTAATAACCTAACTTAAGAGATAAGTTGAAATGCTAACATATACCTCTGAACCAAGCCTTTGATGTGAATTTGTCCACGACGACTTCTAGATACATTTACTCACATTTTCAAATTGTAAATCTATAGATCATCTGTGATATGATTTACGAAGTTCATATTACTATGCACTAACTCAACCACCAAAATGATATGATTTCGACAGCCAAATAGCATTCGATTTTATAAATACGGATCATGCGCAAATAGGTTATATGTACGTATATAAATGTAATTATTATAAACTAGACTTGTATAATCAGTGTGCCAGTAAATGCGACTTCTATGCATGAGTCCTCAAGTTCGATTTTCAGATGTTACTGAACCGCCTTGAACTATGGCTGGAAAACGGCAATAAGTTCGCCCCCTATTAAATGAGATTTCAAACCAAAGCTGGAGAAATATAGGAGTTCTATAAACCTCTGCCTCTCTTCTGAATATATCTTCAGAGATTGAGACTATGTAGTATATAAGAAATATATAATTCTATCAAATATTATTTAAAAGTACCTTCAAAGATGCTTTTCCCTGTAATTTATCACTTTCACAGCAGAATCTTTGAAGCTAATCCTAAAACTTATAAACTAAGAAGACGTCCAGTAAAACTTTTTCGCGTAAACCTGCCTATTAGCCAATGAATGCTCCCTCAAACGGATACAAAACAACAACTGCCGAATAAAATGGCGAATGTACGTGAAACACAGCAACAATTGTGAAATTTGTTATAAGTTTTACGCCTCAATTCACTAAGCTTTAGAAATTACAAAAGTAAAACGGCAGCGATAACGTCTATCGAGATTAATGAATCGTTAGGTGGTTACATGAAATTAACTTGAAATAATTTCTCACTGCTAAGGTTCGGGGAACAGCAATTTAGTAATCAAAAGGGTGACCATGCAGCTATGATGTATAATTTACTGGAATTACCTGCATATCTTAATGGAGTAAGCTTTTATAACACGCTTTAATTGTGTTTTAAAAGTCTATCGTATTATTACATATATAATTATGTATGTATGTAAGTATATATATGTAGACAAATAATTAGTTTAAATAGTTCAATGTATTCTTCATCCCGTCTAATATTATGAATGTGGGTTTGGACGTTTGTCACGCTTTCACGCCTTAACTACTTGACTGATCATCATGAAATTTCGCATATACCTTGTCAAGGGTACAGAAATGGATATAGAGTATTATATTATACATTTCAACCAGAAGAAAGGTAGTTAGTCTTTTTATGTAACATTCGGCTTTCGTATTTTTGTGTCCGTAGATCTCGAAAACTAGTCGATGAATTGACGACATTTTTATAGGACGTTGCATTTCTGTATGAGTGTTTTCATTTTATATACTTTTTATTTTGAGGTGTCTACAGGTTCGGAAAATATTGGCAGAATACTTTTATTTACTGCCATAATATTTAGTACCAGATAAAGCCAAAGCGAAGCGTGGCCTGGAGGGAAATACATTTGGAATCTAGAACGAATCTTTCAAAGTTAAAAATTCTCACATCACGTCCACCTATTGTTATTTTAGGCAACACCAAAACCATTCCACAACAAGAAGTCAACAAATGCATCCAATTACTTAATTCCTTTATGTCTCTTCCAAAAACTCTCTAATCATACGCTGACTAGGCGACATTCCTTTCAAAGCCACCTTTTACATTTGGAGACAGCCACAAATCAGCTAAATAAGGCCCGATCACAAACGATTTTCAACACGGCTGGCGCCATGACAGAACATTCGTTTAAAAGGCTTTATTGTAATTGTGACTCGTAATGAACACGATTTGGAAATGTGAGTAAATGTAACTAGAAACTTGTCAGAATTAATTAATTAGACTTACGCACGTGTAACTTGGAAAAGTAAAGTAAAGTGTTTGTATTATTTTAATATTTTGTTCCGTTCTTTACGTATTGTATGCTTTCGGCTTATTTTTTGTAGTCAGTAATACATAATATACAGTAATACATATCAGACAAGAGATGTTGTTCAAATTATGTTAATTTTTAAAAATGAAACGACTGAATGTTATTTCTGGTATTTAGATCTGCAACTATTTTATTTTTTTAAAGTTTACTTACTTTAGTACCGAAGCAAAAACTATCAAACATGGTCATGTTTCTATCGCATCGCAAAATTGCAGGAATGGTCTAAGTACACCCATAAGTATAATTTAATAGTATTACATGATACCAGCGAAAGTCTACTTGGAAGGCCATTTGACTGCGACGCAGAGTTCTCGTATTCAATTCAGTACCTTTGACTTTTCAAAGCTATGTGTGAATTCAATTGATAACTGTCGCTCGCTATAACGATGTAACATCGTTAGGAAACTTGCATGTCTGAGAATGTCTATAATGTTTTTTAAGATATTATTACGTAAATACTATTATTTAATAGAATTTATATAATAATAGAACTGTCACATAATTCCTTCTAATAATGAGCAGAAGCCTGTTTTATAAACAGCTGATATTATTATATAATAATTATAGAATGTCTTCTTGGTTCTACGGCGTAATTTAGCGTATGTTTGAAGCCGATTGTGAGATCACTGATTCTATGCTTAGGTAAGGTCAATAGCATTACGGAATCTAGAAATATTCCGATAGAGAGAACATGCTTGCCCCCATTACGTGCAACCTAAAAACATAGCTAACGGAATGTGGTGTTATGAGCCACTATATATCCTTGAGATGTACAGGCGTACGCTTATGTATGTATAGCTGTGTGATAGTTAACATATAATAATATAATATATAATATAATAGTTTATTCAGATTAAGTTGGTAAAAATATGATCAACAATAGGTCTGGAAAATACTTAAATGTAGGATACAATAAAAGTGTTGTCTAGGTATAATCTAGTACAGGCACCCAAAGGGGTGCTGTATCACAGGCCATATGTGCTATTATAGTGTAATAGAAAGAGCATTCTTAACAATATTTAACAAATATATAGATTGTTCTATAATAAGTTACTATTATAATGCAAATAATATTAATTATTTATATAATTTTAAATATATAGCTGGATATATCTTGTTATATATATCTTGGTGGCCACAAGACAGTCGATGGCTATGGGGCAGATCTAAAGGACGATGACGAGAGGACCTAAACGCCTTGACTGCCAGGGAATATTTACAAACAGGATGATTAGGAAGTCCAAGGAAAAAGCTTTTGCCCAGCAATGGTACGTACAAAAAAGCTAATGAACAGAAATTATGGTATCTGAGAGTGTAAAAAGCCACACATAAGATGGGTAAATATGGTGTCATGAAGAAAAATGTATTCTAAGTCCATGAGCCACGCTACCTTATTCGATACTCTGGTTCAGTAGCCTGATCGAATGAGCTAGAAAATACGGATGGATAATTTTGATTTAAGATGATCATATTTATAAGATTACAAAGTAATCTGTTAAGGTAGATTTAGAGTCTATATTATTATTCTGTTAAGGAGGGAAATAGTTTGTTTTATTTATATTAATAACACACAGCAATGATAGTCTAGTGAATTACTTTCGGATCGCGACGTAGAGTGCTCGAGTTCGATCTGAAGACGCGCATCTCTGATTTTCAAAGTTGTGTTTGTATTAAATAGTAAACGCTCGCTTTAACGGTGAAGGAAAACATTGTGAGGTAACGTGCATGTCTGGAACTTCTCCATAAAATTCTCGAAGATATGTAAAGTCTGCCATCAAGGCCGGCTAGTGGACAATGGCCTAACCCTAACCACACTGAGAAAAGGCTTGTGCTCAGCAGTGGGACAGTTTACCTACAGGGCTGATATTATTATATCAGTACATTGCTATATTTGCTACATACATATAAATGCCTGCAATCAACAAATATGAATATATTGTCACTACAAAAAAAAATCAAGACATTAATTTGAAAAGGAAAGTCATTTTGGAAGTGTTATTTCCATTTTTATTAGAGTTTGTAATTGCATCGTTACACTCCAAATGACCGAACGTATAGCCAAACGGTATATTGAGCAGAATATCTTCTAGTCTAGTGAATGGTGACAAGACGTCATATAACATTTATTTTTTGGTCCAACCTTGCCAGTATATTAAAGTGAATTGCAGTTTCTGATCACGGTCACCGTGTATTATTAAATCTAGTATTCTGTCAATGTTCTTAAACTGCTCTTGTAATAAAACTTAGCACAGGAACTCTACAGATATTAAAAGCTACGTAGCGTTTTATGTTCTTGTTCAATGGTGTCTGTCATAGGGTACCTATATAAAGTATAGAGAGCGAGCCTACGGAAGTCAGTACCGAGACACGCCGGTATACAACGCAGCCGCGCGCGTTTCGCGTTCATACTTCGTCAGCGAATTCGCGAGTCGAGTCACTTTTAGAATACTTATAGACACGTAATTAAACATTGTTTTGTAAAAATATATTAATTCTTTAATCGGCGAATGGTTGCCGTCGTCCAAACACAATAATCTTATAATGATATCTCGATATAAATATAATAATATAATAATAATATTCTACCACATACACACAACACCGTCTAGCCCAAACTAAGCAGAGCTTGTACTATGGGTACTAGACAATGGATAAACATACTTATATACTTTTTTTTAAGCTAACCGATTATAACAAAATACTTAAACTTATGTATATCCTGTAGAGGTTCTAATTATTTATTGGATATAAATCCTACTTCTGTCAGCTTTGATTATGGCCATAAAATCGATTTATTTCCATTTACGTTTAATTGTTAAGGATTTAGATTTAGGCACTAGTATCAAAGATGATTGCAGTAGGAAAATTAACGACAAAATTATGTTCCTTTTGTGCACCACGTGGTACTTTAGGGCCGCGAGTAATTTAAATTATAATTAAAACGCGCTCTATTTAAGTATGTGTTCATAGGTATAACATAAACAGAACTGTAATACATTAGAATATTAATATTCCTAACAAACATTGAAGTTCTTTCAATGGGTACACTAAGAACACACAAAATGCGTTATGTGGATTACACAATTTTTTATTCACATAAAGATCGAATTCATACCTCTCAGTGAACTGACAGTGAGGAGCTGATTAAGTAAACCATTGTACCAACATATTAAAAAGTCAAAAACAATACAAACAGTTTGTAAGAATGGCCGCTACTCCGTCGATAAAAGCAAAACAAGTCCCTATAACACTTTTAAGAGCCATTAATACCCTCGTCCTTACTTTCTTGAAACTGAACCCACCCATAGTTCCCACCGCAGTTTCAAAGAAGAAACTAGGCGCTTATAAGTTCTTAGAATTTATACTTAACTCCTAATACGTCACAGTGTCGCGCGATATTTTTACTTCGAAACTACGAGTATTTTCCGCTCCATTGAGAACGTTTCGTCTTAGTTTAGTAAGTATTGAATTTTCTTAAGGTTTGTTAGCTTCTATGCAGTTAAAAACGATCGATACGTTGCTTTATATAGCTTTTCTTCTACTACCAACTTGAAATTTTGTTGAACAGTCAGCAAAATAAATAGCAGCATATAAAAATTTACGTAATTTATGCATTAAATTGTTTTAATTATTATTTCGTATTTTGAAACTGTGATTGATTCATTTATCTTTTAATTACTATTACTGCAATAAAAAATGAAGTTAACATTATTTCAAAATATAGAGGAAATCTCGCAATTGTGTACCGACTTATGTCTTCCATTATACTTATGGTGTTTTATCATCATCAATTTTGCTGCATCTTCGCTCATGAGGACGATAAAAAGCAAGATTTGGAAGACATTATATAATCACACACTCAAACAATTTAAACATTTATTTAACCCCAGCTAGAAAAATGTTAAATTATGGCCGGCGGTTTGCAGAGTGAAGAGAGATGAAATACCTCTGTTCACTCTTAAAAAAGAGCGGTGATATGTGTGTGACAGATACCAGAGCTGCTAGACCAACGTCATTTCAACACATCTGAATTTTACAGTATATTCGTAATATGTAGGTAAATATGGAATAAAAAAGGCAGCTGATTTAGAGAATATGCCTAATATGTAATCAACGTATGTATACCTACTAGTTAATTTGCAAGTGGAACCATTTCTTGTCATTTTTATTTTATTTTAAATAAAATAAAATAAAAACAGTTTATTACCATTAATTATTACATAAAGCATTTATCAGCGGCCCCACACTAGGCATAGCCTGTCCTGTGGGTGCCAGGTACGATTTCCTTCCACTTTTTAACAATTTTAGCTCGGGCGACGTGTCATATAAGACTAAAAACATGGTTGTGTGTGTGTGCATACATGTGTGTGTATGTTGTTCGTGCGTGAGTGGGTGAGTGAGTTTGTGTGTGTGTGTGTGTGTGTGTGTGTGTGTGTGTGTGTGTGTGTGTGTGTGTGTGTGTGTGTGTGTGTATGATGTGTATGTGATATGTCTTTTGAATCTGTCTGTCCGCTAACTAATAGACTTATAATGGGCACTGAAATGTAACCAAATCCTATTATTACTCGTTACCTATATAAAATAAAAATAATAAATATTCAAATTTACTTCAAGAGAAAATAATGGTCCTATTCGAAAAGTGCTTACGTAGGTATTTATCTCCAAAGAACCTCAAATCTCCTTTCTACATTTTTCATGAATTTCACCACAAAGCTGACTACAGCACATTCTAAACAGATTTTTATAGTAATACTTGACTTATATCCTTTCCTTGTAGCTAGCTTTACCCGTTTATTCAATACCTTCTTAGTAAGCAAAAAGTGAGCTCAATGAAGTGAAATCTGATTCTTGAGGACTTAAAATAAAGTGAATGTGTCATCGCTTTATGAAAGATTGGAAGCTTAAGCTCGGAGTAAAGCGCTAAAGAATTTAGATTGTTTTAAACCTGAATCTTTCGAAGCTTCTCTGTATAATATGTTACACTGTGTGCAGACTATAAATTCTTAAGACAAGCAAATTTGAACCTTAATTTATATTAGCACTAGCTTTGTGATATCTAATACCTACATCATACCTACATCATACCTACATCATACCTACATCATACCTACATCATACCTACATTATACCTACATCATACCTACATCATACCTACATCATACCTACATCATA
This sequence comes from Catocala fraxini, assembly GCA_930367265.1. NCBI lineage: Eukaryota > Metazoa > Arthropoda > Insecta > Lepidoptera > Erebidae > Catocala > Catocala fraxini. The sequence goes on along the minus strand of OV884044.1, from coordinate 6,628,389 downwards.
CCTACATCATACCTACATCATACCTACATCATACCTACATCATACCTACATCATACCTACATCATGCCTACATCATACCTACATTATACCTATATCATACTTACATCATACCTACATCAATAAAAAGTAGCCTATTAAATAGGCTATTTTTTTATTGATATAGGTTTTAAACTGTATCTGTACGGTCGGCCAAGAAAGTGGTGTACCACCCTAAGGTTGAATGTCGCTTGCAGATTCATAGGTGATAAAGATCAGTATCGCTACCAAATCGATCTGACAACTTCTATTACCATCTTTATCTGATTATTGATAACGATGATTACTGTATGTTACGTGACAGCTGTTCTTAATTTAAACTTGATGGAACCATTGACATCGTAAAATCAATGACGGGGAGATGATATGTAATTAAATTGTTTTCCTCAAAGCACTGGATAAACATTACAATCCGACAATTTTTTAAATACGTCACGTATTTGTTAAGTTTTACGACAAGTGCTGTTTAATAAACCTTACAATTTTGTAAGAATTTTATAAGTAAAAACATTACAAATATTACCATTACAAATGCTGTTTAATAAACGTTAACATGTGTAGAAAACACCTGTAGATTTCGATGACAAAATTGTATCTACAAATTTGTAATTGTAAAGTTCTGGCACAAGGCGAGTCCACACGTCGGAATTTAAAAATTATGTAAACTTGTAATTACAATATGCGTTCAATAAAACAGTTTATTTCGGGATTAGTTTTTATTATATTTTCAGAAAGAAAAGCTAAAAATAAATGTATCCTTTTATTAAATTGTCACAATCACTATTAAAATAATTAATATGAAAAAACATAAACATAGTCATATGGTCAAATTTAGAAGAGTTTAGTAGAGATAATCGTCATTGGCTTCTATGACCTCTAAAAGACGAGACCTCATTAAACCAACTAGCCGTGAGCAAATATCGGTTCCCCGCATTTCCTCCCAGATTGAATTACAGTGACTAATAAGAGCTTGTTTGGTTCTTTCATTTTGATGCGACCATCTTTGGATCATATAAGGCCCCGAAGATTTTCTATCGGGTTTAGGCCCGGTGATCTTGAGGGCTACGGAATTACCCTTATGTCAGTGTGTGAACAAAACCAGGCTCTTACGATCCTCGCATTATGAATTGAACAATTATCTTGAACAAAATCAAATTGTGGCACTTCGTTCTCCGGGTAAACGTTACGGACTGTTGGTAGCATTGCATTTTGAAGCACGTCGATATAATTTACAGCCGTTGCTCGAGGAGGTAGAGAGCACAATTCTCCTACACCATCCGCACTCATCCAGCCCCAAATATTTACGGAAATTCGACCTAATTCTCTATTTGGGAATACATGATCATATCTATACTGTGTTTAATTATATCGCCAAAGGTGTAGACTGCTGTATCCACGCTGACTTCATTTAAACGATTTTTTATCACAAACACTGTATTAGACCAACCAAACGCCAAGAGCTCTCTGGTGAAGTTCAGACGAGCTAGTCTGTGAGCATCCGTCAAATATATTTTCTTGGCGTAATGTCTGTGCAACCCCATGTAATGTAGATGATTCCTTATTGTTTGGGCACTCACATTGAACATCTCCGTAAAACGATTTGTCGGTTTAAAACCATTGATTTCATATGCCCGTCTCATAAATTCTCTGTCGTTATTGGAGAGAGCAGGCCGGCGATCACTTCTTCTGTGGTCTAACAAACTGCCTTCCTTTTCTTCACGACGAATCCAAAACCGGCAAAAAATTCAACAATAGTCAAGTTGGCAGGCATTGAAGATGATATTTATATACAGTTGAATAAAAAATAACACGGAAAATATATCGATTTTCTGAGGAAAATAATAGAAATTACTAAAATATATTTGACAAAATGCCAATTGTCAGTTTTCTTTATCAAATAGAATTTGGTTGTCTGTTTAAATATTTTTTATTAATATTGTTTAGAAACATTTCATTTTTTTTTGTAGACGTTAATGTCTTATTCATTTATAATAGAGGTTAAAATGTCATGCACTTATAAGTGACCTATGACGTATGAATACTTATCAATTTGGTTTACGTCATCATTATGCATCTCTTTCAGTGATATTTTTAGTATGAACCTTGTTGTAATTTCAATGACAAGGAAACTAAATCAAAACTGGTATACCACTTTCTTGGCCGACCGTACCAAATGTCATCTAATATCGGTTGAGTGGCTTAGCCGTGAAAAGGTAACAGACAGACAGAGATACTTTCCAATTTATAATATTAGTAAGGATTAATGTTTATTTCAGTTAAGGTATATTTAGTGTGATATCCATACTAGACACTGCTTGTATCGTGGCTGCCTAGAATATGACTGTCACAAAGCCCAGGTCCTAATTTTATTAATAAGACCAAATATTTGCTTTACATTTAAATTCATGTTATGTGGCTCTGTGTCATTAATGAATTTAGTTAAATAATGCCAAATTAATTTAGATAAATAATGCCATATGTACACACGCATACATTTACACGTATTATGTGTGGTGTGAGTGTGTTTGTATGAGTGTGTGTATGTGACCTTGATTTTACTGGCAAGGACATCTAATAGGTCTTTTTTACGTGTGACCTAAAAATATAATTGTCGAAATGTGCGCATAACACTTCTCTGCCTCCGTTTTCGGGCATATTTTCATGAGAGATTGTATGTATGTAAATGTTATATAACGACGCAAATGAATAATCCGTGAGCGTTTTCAGTCCATATCGGCTTCAATAAAGGTAATTTTACTATAACCAATAAAAAGTCGAAATACATGAAACCTTATGCCATCGTATCCAAAATTTGACAATCCATCAAATATTACCGTTTCTTGTAAGACATCTTTATAGCCATGCTTGTTCTCATTATAATTGCAAATGTTGCCAATTTGGAAGTATATTGACTGCTATAAGGAAATACATAAATGCATAATATTGCGACCGCAAAAATGGCGCACTCTTTGTATGGTCACCTTGGCAGTTGGTTTCATCAAGCATAAATAATGTGTAAACCAATATTGTTTTAAGTCCAAACGCCGCGCACCGTATGTGTCGTTTGAATGATAGTATAAAAATTAAAAATGTCCTTTCTCTAACATTTAAAGTTTAACCTATTAAGTAGCACACTGGCGGCCAAACGCAATAGGTTTTCAACTATGTAATTTCTTAATTTAATACTATAATTTATACAATTATTGTAAATATAGAAACATATAGATAATTAAAGGATTTGGCAATAGATCGAGAAAGATGGCAATTGCTACACCGACAAGCACTTAAATTTTGGATGGATGGATTCCAACAATTAATAAATTAAATGTTTTATAATTCTATCAAATCGTATTAATTTACATCTGCTGCTTAGTAGCTTAGCTTTAAAAGCTTTCAAGGGGTAGACTGAGGTTATACCTCAAGATCTGTTCCTAAACTGTAGTTGTAATATATTACACCTACATTTTAAGAACAGACTTGTGTTTTCATCCCACGTAATGGGCGACGAGCTTATACTCATTTACGGGGATCATTTACCCACAGTATAGTAATAATAGTAATAAGTATTTATTTCTCTCTTTCACAAAGGTAAAGTATACATGAGATAAAACATGTATACTTTACCTTAAAAAAAGTATACATGAGATAAAACAGTACAGATATAATAAATTCTCAATCCTTTGTGGAGAGACTGGTGTCTATAGTAGGAAAACCTGTGTAACAGATCACCAGGCTCCCACCTCTTGAACGTATTGTAGTTATAATGTTAACTAATTGCTGTATACATAGGTAATGTCATATTTTATTTTGTGGATTAAATTAAGTAAACATTTTGTGTACGTGTGTGTGTGTTCATGTGTGTATGTGCTATAAGTGCAAGTATATATATATATATATATATATATATATATATATATGGGTATATTTTTATTTGTGCTTAGTTTTGTTATGTTATCGGAAGAAGTATATTTTCTGGCTCCATATATTATGACTAGCTGACCCGCGCAACTTTGTCTGTGTGTCTTTCAACATTTTTCATTGCTGCTCCGCTCCTATTGGTTGTAGCGTGATGTTATATAGCCTATAGCCTTCCTCGATAAATGGGCTATCCAACACTAAAAAGATTTTTCAATTCGGACCAATAGTTTCTGAGATTAGCACGTTCAAGCAAACAAACAAACTCTTCAGCTTTATAATTTTAGTATAGATAAATTCTGCAACCATGCTGACAGTGTTATTTTTAATTTGAATTTATTAAGTGAGTATATAGAAAGGAGGAAGTTAATTTTGTTGTATAAATAAGGGGCCAGGAAACAATAGAATCAATGTGTTAGTGTTGATCTGTATATTGTGTCTTTTTGAAAGATTTTGTGTTTTCGACGTTTTGTTGTATTCATTAAAGGGTCGAAGTAAGATAGTGAATGAGACCTTAGAACCGCTCGAAAAATAAAAAGCTGTCGAATTGTCAGGACGTTAAACTTCTCATATAGTTCAGACGTAGGATGCCGAAAAGGGAGAAAGAGAGATACTTTCAAAATCGCTCTTTGAGCACGTTCAAGTTTTATTACACTAGTTTTGGCAACTCCTCCCCAGGATGTGATGCAGTATGGGCAGTGCAAGGTATGTCATTTTTAGAATCTGTTTATCTGAAACCTGGTGCCAGTTTTTAAAAATGTAAATAAGTTTTCTGGTTTTCGATGTCAATAGCTCAATATGAGATTAGAACAGTACTATGCTGTTACTAAAAATAAACCAAAAAGAACCGCAAGTTTGATTAATTTCTGCTTTTTACTAAAGAGTTAGGGGCTTTTACAGAATACAAGTCGTTGGCACGGAGTAAATACTCAAGCCAAGTGATATACGGGTTACTTGCCAAGTTAGTTTTTGCACAATGCACTCAACTCGCGTAACTAACTTGCGCATATTGTCCTTGTCGTGAACAAGTAATTAAAAACTAAAACAATATAAAGTATTTTTATGTATTTAAACGATATCCTAACTAAAACTATAAATGCGAATGTGAGTTTATTTGTTACGCTTTCACGCCTTAATTACTTTTCATTTCATTAACTTGAAGCTACTCACATTTCCTTCGATTTACATATATGATGTCATCATGTTTATTGAAATTAAACTACTATATACGGATTTTAACGCGTTATTTATTTTACACTTTATTACAAAATTTTTAAACTGTCACACTACTACCCTCTCCGTAGAAAAGAGAAGCGAAAAAAACGCAAGCATAGTTCTTGTGGGTAAAATCTAGTATATGATGTATGTATGTGTCTCGATTGTGCAGTGGCAGCAAGTGCAACTGCTATGTATGAGCTATCGATAGAAAATCTCAATACCTAGGTATCTAGGTATTGAGTATTTCTATTAAGAAGATTTTAGCAGCACGCATTCAGATGATTTACCTCTGCTTGCCGGTCGGGGATAAAAGCGTGAGTCTGTATACGTATGTATGTTAGTTGAGAGCCTTCTGCGCTCACCCACAGTCCCCGCAAAGTTGTCAAGGCCATCTAAGGCCAACAACTTAAAAATACCAACAAAAAAAGATAAAAACGTATATATCTTTATTTTACAATATGCTTTTCTCGCTTTAAAAAGTAATGTATACGTGGACTACTACGCAGAGGTTACGAGATCAATTACAAGGCTGACCGGTCGAAGTTATGTGCGTATTAAATTGTTAATTATCGTCAGATATGTAATAATGATGGAAAATCGTGAGGCAACCTGCAAGTCTGAGAGTTCTCCATAAAGACTTCGAAGATAATATGTGAAGTCTTTCAACCTGTACTGGGCCAGCGTGGTGGACTATGGCATAATCCTTCTCATACCGAGAAGAGGCCCGTGCCCAGCAGTGGGGCAGTTTAATACAGCGCTAATATTATTATATATACCTACAATACATACTTGAAAATCTTAAGGAACTTAACGAGTGCTTTGATAATAGTGTTTTAAAGCAGTGTTGTTACGCAGTAGGATATATCCATTTAGTAGAAAATATCAATTTTAATCAACTCAGCATTTCATTAAATCGTAGAATTTACCTGTATAGGTTAAATTGAATATTTATTGAATCGTACCATTCAGAAGTTATTGGAAATGAAAACAATCTAACACCAAGACCTTTATTGAAAATTTAGCTTTGAAAACAAATCCAATAATTGAGTTTATAGGTTTGCTATGAAATAATAATTTAATGTCTCTAAGCGACGACTCCTTAAGTAAATAGCCGTCTGAAGCTGTTACAAATATTATATTTTTACATTTAATAGGTATTAAACGAAGCACACCTCTTAATGGAAAATCTACTATTTAAATAGTGCAAAAGTAGCGATAGCTCAGTGGGGAGACAAACAGACTGCAATGCAGAGGGTCTCGGGTTCGAACCCACGTCGCGCACCTCTGACTTTCAGAAGTTATATGACTTTTCGAAATTATGTGCGTATTGATTGACAATTATCGCCTGCTCCGTGCCTCGGCGAGCACGTTAAGCCGTCGGTCTCGGCTGCCATGAACATCTATCGCAGTCGTTATTGGGAGAGTGTCGACACAAAAGATCCCACTGGGTCGAAGTGTCGCCGGTCTGCACTGACTGGCCCCCACATAAGATACATAAATAGTGCAAACATTTCCACTGAACTTTCAAATTTTAATTTCTTCTTAAGTTTAGTTATTTTTTCAAATCATAAAAAGTAGCTAGTACTCCACTATTTTTAGGGTAAGTAAGTATTTTTTTGAGTAATGTAATAACCTTTTTAATAACTGCCTAAATTACAGGGTGAGGCTATAGGGTGTGTTCATATCACACGTCACCAAGTCACAAGGGCGCATAGTTTGGCGACAAATAAGCCTCGTCATGTCAGTTCTGCTACCTATATGTTGGCAATTAATATTGTTTATTTGTACGCAGTTTACACAATGTATAACTGCGGTGGGTTATATAAAGGTTGGTTTTATATGTATGACATATGTGTTAGATACACATTGACCTATTTTTATTTGCTACAAGTTTTTGTCAGGACTTCGGTCGTGGAATTTGGAAATAGGTACATAACTTATTTTTTTCTTTGCATGTATGATACTACAAGCAAAAGAAGGTTAATCTCCACACAAAATAAGGTAAAACCATATCATGTATCTATACCCGACTCTTCAACTTTTTCTTAAAGTTACGGTTTCTAGGTAGCGTATCAAAAAACTAATTATTATTAAGATTCTACTTTTACTGCCGTCCTTTAACTAAAATGCCGTTAACCCACAAGCGCGCGATTATGACTTTTTAATGAAAAGTAATATAGTTTTAAATTCTATACTAGAATATAGATATAGATAGATAATTATATAGATAAATAGTTTTAAATTCTAGTAAAATTATAGATAGATAATTCAAAACTATTTTACTATCCATTAAAAAGTCATATTCGTGCGCTTGTGGGTTAACGGCATTTTAGTTAAAGGACGGCAGTTTAGGCGTTATACCACTATGAAAAATTACCTAGCTAAGTAAGACTTTCAGCAATGTTACTGTAGAAACGGTATTTAATATCGCGCAAAGTATTTTGCGTTACATAATATTGTCTTCTGTTTACGCGAATATTATTCATTGAAATTAAACTACTATATACGGATTGTATCGCGTTGTTTATTTGACACTTTATTACATAATTTTGAAAATTGTTACACTACTACTACTATTAAACTTTACTAATTTTTAAGCTAATTAAATTATTATTAAAACTATTTAGATTTAAATTATATATTATATTATAACACTGCTCAAACTAAAATGGTAGCCAAGAACTCATCCACAGCAGTCACATTCAGTACCATTCCATCACGTTTATTTTTCTATTATCTTATCAACTTTGTACATATATATATATATATATATGTATATCGTTTCACATTTCTAAGAATTTATGACTTAGTTGAAAGTAATTAAACACATATAAGTAATTACTAAATGGCAATAGTTCAGCGATTTGTTAGAAAAACACAACGCTGATTTTCAGCAAGCCATTACACATTTTCTTCTACTTCAATATTTTCACTGAAATAAAAAAAATATAACCGTATTTTTCATCACACCGATTTCAATCATTCAGATATTTATTATTTTTATGAATATAGCACGTTTAATACTGACATTCCATTAACTTTATTTATTTTCATCTTTATTTATTATTTACATTTCAGTTTAAAAGTTTAATTTATATTTGAGGTATACAGAAATGGTAGTGGCAATATTACTAACAAGATTTGAATTTTTAAATATTACCGTTTCATTTCTGTTCATAGTATCACGCCTTATATCCCCGTTGGGGTAGGCAGCGGTGCATTAAATCAACATTTCACCAGCTGTGCTCTGAGATACTATGTTATCGGAAGTAAGCCTATGACTGCCTACTGAGTTCAGTGTCAAAACTAAAAAGCTTGTCTTAGTGACCCAATAATAGGTGAGCTTTAAGTTATACACTAACGAGTATGATAGACTTCTACAGGTCACCGAGTTTTTTTAATCTAAGCCATCGCAAATCGCTTCGTGATAAATACTTGTAGCGAACGAAGATCATGCGACGAAAAGTCATATCGGAGTGTTGTTTATAGGCACTTAGGACTCATCTGAAGTCACTCATCATCGGTTTTGCTTTACGGCTACACAATAATTACACGGAACGAACTGCCTCCATGGCGCAGCGGTAGTGAATGCGACTGCTGTGCATGAGGTCTCGGGTTCGAATCCCGGGTCGGGCCAACAAAAAGTTATTGAGTTTTTCTATAAAGAAATCTCAATAGCAGCCCGGGGTTAGGAAGTTGGCGGTGTCAAACACCCCCGTGCCTCGGAAAGCACGTAAAGCCGTTGGTCCTGCGCCTGATCTCTCTCCGGTCGTGTCTGATTGGCGTCCCATCGGATCATGAGAGTTAAGGAAAAGAGAGTGCACTTGTGTTTGCGCACACACTTGTGCACTATAATATCTCCTGCGCCGATGACCAGTCTCTGTTAAGACTGGCCGCCGTGGCCGAAATTCGGTCTGGAGGACATTATTATTATTAATTACACGGATGGAGTATTTTTAAGTGATGGCCTTAATTAAAAAATTAAATGAATGGCTGCGTTGAGTATTGTGGTTTCAAACCCTACACAAGACAAAACAATGTGTGATCCGCAGATAGTTATTCCGAGCCTAAGTGTTCTTTGTGATCGTTTTTTTAATACTTGTAAAGTCCTCTGCGATTCAGGATGTGTAAATAGCGCATAAGGGATCGACGCAAAGGGTATGATAACCAGAAAGATAGCAAAGACCGATGTTGCAAAGTAAATTGTTCAGAAGCCTCACCCGTTGATTCTGCGCCAGAGGGTGGTGGACTATGATCAAACACTTTTCAAAACCGAGAAGATCCTTAAACATGAACACACTTTTTTGCATGCTAGGAATGGGATCTTCAGTGGGACAATTCATTTAAAGGGCTGCCTGATATTATTATTCTACGTTCAGGCTAAATTCAATCGCAAACTTATGACAAGGTATCCATGCAGTCTTAATGTATTAAGTGCTTCATAATATCGATACTACCGATAAAATACAAAGTAGAAGTTCATTTTCATATATTACTTCGATAACGATGAGTGACGTGCGAAACAAAGCCTTCGGAAAGGATCGCTATCAATCAATTTCTGTTTAAATAGAGCTTCAAAGTTACGTCATTATTAACATAACAAAGTATTGAAATTTCTTTTGTTATGATTAACTTTGTAATATCATAGAGAGAAGAAAAGTTATTATAGAGGCAGAAACGTTTTAATTTAGCTCTTTTAAATTCAGGAGGCATATTGTTAATATTGATAATATTTAGTATGAAATGTTATTAAGTATACAGCGTGTGAAAATGAGCTATGGTCGAACTTTAGGCTTGTATAGTGGAGCAGTAATGAGACTGAACTAATAATATAATGTAAAGCTTTAAAAATTTGGGTTATTGTAATTTTAAATATAGCGGAATATTTTTAAAATAATCAGACTCTGGACATGAGAATGTTGCAATAATGAATTTCATATCAGATAGATTAGATCATGATCGGGGTTAAACTTAGGTTATGTGCGAAATTGCTCAATAATGAACGCGATCAAAATGAATAAGATTGAATAATATAATAATAATTGTCATGAAAACATTATAAGTTGAGTTTAACCTGTAGTTTGCTGGATAAACCCAAAACAATTAAAAGAGTGGTGTTTTGTCGAATACATATAGCTATATATAGAATAAACAGGTAAGCGAGTACAGCGTAATCTAAGTTAATGCCGTAACTCATCAAAACTACTTCCCCTACTATTTTAACAAGTACAAACATACGATTTTACACTTTATGTCAAGATAAAACTTTCATCAAAAAGCAGGTAATCTAAACTTTATATCATGGCATGTTTATGACTGATAAAGTACGTAAGTACAAAATGCAAACACGTGTACTCAACACGCGAGTTCTGTAATTAAGTATCCATTTAAACTTAAGTACGTTGTCTTGTAAGTTGCGTGTTACGGAGCTTTAAATTTGAGCTGCGTGAGAACGCATAAAGCAAAAACTATTCACCATGTCGCTTTATAATTGTGTAGAGTATCGATATTCTTCTTCTTTAATTGAAGAGCTTAGCCTTCCTCGGTAGAGTGATCGCCGTATATGTCTGTTTTCTGCTTTCCTTTTAACCTTTTCATCCGACTCAACTCCCACTTCTTCTTTTACTCGTTTTTACTTCTTTCAATCTATTCTCCTAAGATTGTTTTAAAAATAATTCGTGTCATATGCAATTCTAGATAAAAATCCAAACCCTTTGAAGTCTGTAGTGATTCGAAATATTGTATTTAAACACATTATTCGCGAATGTTGACTGATTCGTGATTCGAATATTCGGTTATGATTTGAATATAAATTATAAAAAGTTGAATAGGGCATCATACGACTTTGTAGCGTTTTTCAAAGAACAAACTGGTGCATGCATGCTTGGTAATGAATTTAATTATCATAGTTATTTTCCATAGATGTCCTTGGATATAAGGATGAATTAAAATGGAGTATAATTCTATACACTTTGTCACGGATTTAGGGAAGTGTTTAATATACATGCGTAGACTGAATCGTGTCGAGTTTCTATAGGTCTAAGGATTATATTGTTTGACTGCTTAGTATGCCATACGATGATGCATATGCATATTATGCACAACGTATTGCTTTGATCTAGTTTAGTTCATCATTTAATCATATTAGCTGTGATGTATGTTTAAGTTGTTCTAATGAACTAACTAAGGATATATTGTTGTAATTTAATATGTTATGTTAGGCAAGCTTTTTCGTTTCCCAACCGACGTACCACATAAAGAGGCAGTCATTTTAGGAGTAAGAAAAATGTTCATATCTAAGGTAACCTTGCTAAGAGCGTTAAATCCATGCGTGGAAGTAACACAAGTAAAAACAGAACAAACGTAAATTTAAAATGCCAACTGTAGCAGTAAACTCTGCTTTTACTCAAAGATTATCCTCATTCTTATACACGCATATATTTAACAAAGTGAGTGCAACACTAAGCATCCACAACCAACAACACTGATTGTTTATTAGCTACGAATGGATTTTTATGGAAAAATAACATATTTTAGGGTATTACGAAAATATAAACATACGATAGGCTAAGTTATGGTTTCAGGCCCCTCGAAATAAAATGTGGTCTATTGTCGTCTGCCGGGCAAAGTGTTGGACTCCGTGCTACTACTGAGATTTTTTGGCAAGAAAGTCCAATATCACTGCCCAACCCAAAACCTCATGTACACTGCAGTCATTACCAAAGCCGTTTAAATTTCTTGCTGCTTCTTAACTCCTTAGGAAATTATTTATTTTACACTTGGTAAAACAGGATGGCAACGTTTTTTTAAAAATTAGGTATTTTTTACTTTTATTGTTATAAAGACTACTTGGTCCGACTTGAATTCGCAAAATACTCATCAAACTTGTATTGCAATCGAATGAATAATGCACGTAAGAAACAAATTTATAACGAAGAACATAATAGATACACATTAATAAGCAGCATTTTATCGGGTTACCCTTAATACACCCATCCAATAAGTCCACTGAGATAGACTAAAACAATATATTGAATAAATTAGTACATTTATGGTTCTACAATACAGATAAATCTATTCTTACTCACAACTGGTTGAATTTGTTCATAATGCACCATTCTCTACCAAATCCTTTGCAAAGGTACCACAGCTATATAAACCCAAATAGATAAATAGACGAAGATGGTTTAATACAATGCTTGAATTATTTTTCCAGGTTGGTGATATCGTCCGTATAGCCCTCGTATTATCATCACTAATGAATAATATTGAATAGATCTTTTGTTTACCATATTATTGCAATACGCATGGATGAGTTTTATTCATGCGAATTTCGGTATCCTAAACAATCCCTTTTATTTAATGCTATTTGTGTAATTCTATTTATTTTACTCTATTCATACAATGTTGTTTATTAAGCCTTATTTGTATAAAGCTATGGATTCTATACAATTGATTTAATATTGTATTAAGGATAATTGACAAGGAAATGTTAAATATGTGAATTATAATATTATAATTGCAACACTAGAAATAACTGTTGAAGTGTATTTACTATAATATAAAAGAAAAATGACTGCCCGGATTTTAGAACATATACATAAATACACATAAATGAGCTATGCTGTTACGTCGCGGGCGCTACAAACACCTTAATGATATGAGTTGTGAAATATTGAAATTATATTTAAATGGTGATTTTAAGTTGTCGTAGGCATGTATGTATGTATCTTATGTGGAGGCCAGTCAGTGCAGACCGGCGACACTTCGACCCAGTGGGATCTTTTGTGTCGTCACTCTCCCAATAACGACTGCCATAGTTGTTCATGGCAACCGGGACCAACGGCTTAACGTGCTCTCCGAGGCACGGAGCAGGCAATAATTGTCAATCAATACGCACATAATTTCGAACCCGCGACCCTCTGCATTGCAGTCTGTTGGTCTCCCCACTGAGCTATCGCTGCTCTGTCGTAGGTATCTTCTCTTAGACTCAACCTTTCATTTGAACCTAGCAACTAACCTGAATGTAGTTTTAATAACTTAGTAATCGCACTAACCAGACGTTGTGATGTAGGTACATGAATAAATGATTTGTGACTATGATTATATATATTAGAACTTTATAGGGGAAGATTATACGATTGAGATTGTACGTTTATTTTACTGTCAAAATTTTCTTGGAAACTCTATCAAAATTAAGTGTAAAATGAGGAATAAATTAATATTTGAGATATGGCTAAGAAAAAAGCGCGTACGTGATGAAGACGTCTCGCTATCTCTTTTGTACGTCTACAATTAAATCACGATCGCATTACAAAGTGAATCGTGCTCTTTTTCTGTCATTTAATAACTACACTACGTGTTTAATTATATCACATTAACTTGTAAAGATTATGGCGAGAGTGATATGAACGATGCCGATGCAATTGAAATAAAACCATTTTGGAAACTGTTTTTGTTGTTTTTGGGATTTGGTTTCCCACAATTATCCTGGTTCAACTTTTTACAATAATATACACCGAAATGAAGCTTAAAGTAAGGCAGGGGTCACATGTAGCTGGTGAAGTGTGCATGATGCAACTCTGTCCAACCTTTCACGTATATAAAGGCGTGATGGATTTTTTCCTTTGCTAAGGACAATTTGTTAATGAACCTCCATTAGCAAATGTACACGTTGAGGATACCGTAGTGAATTACTGACATAAGTCCGCCCATTCTGAGTAAAGACCGATTGTCGGTCACCTTGCAATGTGCAGCTTATAGGTATAATGGTGTTTGACCTTTACTCGCTATTTAATTAATACTAACAACAACATACATTTTCCACTTAAAACTAAACAACCTTCAAAATTTCTATGGAATAATTTCATTTCTACGTATTTAGTGGCTCGCGTGACAGTTTTAACACGTAAGAAATATGTAAAAATAATGATATTGCTTTATTAGCTCATGGTTAAAATTGCACAAGGGTAAAATAAATAGAGCATTCTTCTTTTTGTTTGAAAAGCGATGAGTAATTGCTACGAAAAAATAAATTCGTAAATTCGTACAATATCACATTCAAATATTGATCTATTTGTATCTGTTTATCGAATTATTATCGAATATTGGAAACTCAATGCTGATCAATTGGTCAATTTCATGTTCGCGATACTACTTTGTTTTAGCCATGAACTATACTATTTAATATTCAATTCTATACTTACCAAGTTGAGACATTTTTTTCAAAGGGGAGCTATTGTAGGAATAGTCCTAACGTATTAGTGTTGTATACTCAGGCGCAAGTATGCAATAGCGTCACTCGCGATTCATCTCCTCGTAACCACTTAGTCAGGCGATACTTCTACGTTTTTTTAGCGTAGCTAAGGGAAGACCATTATCTGCTACGATGGCTATTCTCATAGCACATATTTTATAACTTCTATAACTATCAATCGTCATCAATCGTCATTACCCGGTCTTTTATAGTGTAGCTGAGGAGTTATCATTCGTCATCACGATTGATATTTTCATGGCACATTATTAATAAGTTCCTATATCTAGAATTAGTCATCTACCAGTGCCTATGCCTGAAATTTTATAGCGTAGCTAAGTCGTGACTATTTTTCACTACGACGGGGATTCTAATTGTACATACTTAGTATATTTTATACCTAGCAATAGTTACCTACCTTTGTCAGTCCATACTTGAACTTTAAGCGCGTGACGGATGCGCAACCATTGTAACTCACTTTAGACAAAACTATCTAAAGCCCATTCTATATTAGACTCAAGTGTCCTTGTTAGCCATCCAAAGGCCGGATATTATTTTTATCCAAAATGTACGACACATTTTTAGAGAACAAAAATAATAGTATTCTATTACACGGTGTGTAATAGAAAAGTATGGTCATAATTTAGGGCCGTGAGATAATTCGTAATAGAATAGCGAGATAAAAATCAAAATACTTAAAAAATGCCTTTGCCGACGTGTCATTATAATTTTAAAATTTAAAATTTGTTTTTCCTGGATATAAATGCAAATGTTAGTTTGTTTGTTTTTTTGCTTTCACTTCTTAACTACTATACGTTTTTGAGGGTACAGAAAAGGGCATAGGGTAACTTTTCAACCAGAAAAAAGGTGTGGGCAAAAGCTTGTATGATAATAATTGTCAAGTTAGAATTATGGATCCACTATGGCCCAATACACTAAGTGATCACCTTATGATGATGATGATTAACTGCGATTACCTCGCGTATTATAGGTATAATTATATTGCAGATACTATATTTGGTTTCTTTGTTTAAACGTATGTTGAGTGCCGCACTACTTATTTAAATTTAACGTAAATATCTAAATGCATATAATTTATTGAAATAAAACTGCTATATACGGATTTTATCGCGTTGTTTATTTGACAATTTATTACAAAATTTTAAAATTTTTGTAATAAAGTGTCAAATAAACAACGCGGTAAAATCCGTATATAGCAGTTTAATTTCAATGAATAATATTCGCGTAAATAGAAGACAATATTATGCATATAATTTGTTTCATTTTGCAATCACGTATGATGTTTTCTTATCTATACTAATATTATAAAGCTAAAGAGTTTGTTTGTTTGTTTGAAAAATTATTTTAGTGTTAGATAGCACATTTATCCGGAAAGGCTATAGGCTATATAAAATCACCCTACGACTAATAGGAGCGGAGCATCAATTAAAAATATTGCAAATACGGGGCAATTTCTCATGTGCAGAAGAAGTTGCGCGGGTCAGCTAGTGTGTAATATATCTCTAGTAAGGAAGTGTACTAATAATAATTAATTTAATACTAATAATTTTCTATCATAAATATGAATTATAATATTTTGTTCAATTATTATATTGCAGATTTATTTTTACGAAGCTATATCCAATAGAGTAACTACGGAATTATATTCACATCTAAAGCTTAATCTAGTGCGGATGAAGTATTTTTACCAGTCTGAAGTTTTTTTAAACAAACTTTTCAGGGACAGACGACTGAATAACATATTCTAGAAGGTCTAAACTTTCTTTAGACAAATACTCGTCACACGGCCATCCATATTTAATTTAGCCAGCTAAGTTAAGATCTACAGTTGGATTCTATTAATGGATACACAGTGTGTTCCAGATTAAAGATATTTATTGCCGTAAAATATATACAGACGTTTTTGGCCACGTCAAGGAATAACAGCAGAGCTAGTAGATCTCATATGAGAACAAACAGGACCTTTTCGGCGCCCAATCGATTATAACATATTAGTTATTCTTGGTTTTGCTGCTTGTAGTAACGGCTGTGGATGATGAAGTCCGAGGTTCAAATCCCATGTTGGGCAAGCTCAAAGTTATTGGTCTTGTCCAACGTGGGACTTTTCAGTAGCAGCCCGGAGTTAGCACTTGGCGGTAGTTTATTCTCGAGCTAAATTCTCGAGTAAGTTCAATCTGGTCTATGTGCCTAATTATATATGTACTGTAAATGTTTAAGGTTTAAAAATGAGTTAGTTTAAATTTTTCATCACTGAGATTGAAAACGAGTTATTCGATAAAAAAAAATCAATGAGAGCACGTAAAAAAGACAGGCGTAGTCAGCGGATTGAAGTGATAATAATAAAAGGCTTTTAAACTTACAAGCAGTAACGTATTTTAACAAATATAAAAAGTGTTTTATTTGAAAACAGAGCACTCTGAACGAATTAGTACTCAAATTATAATATAACTAGATGTGCCCGCGGCTTCACCCGCGTTTATCGTTACTGCACTGCCCCCGTGAGTCGTAGCGTGATGTTATATCAGCCTATAGCCGTCCTTGTTAAATAGGCTATCCAACACTAAAATAATTTTCCTATTCGAGTCAGTAGTTCCTGAGATTAGCGCGTTCAACCAAACAAACAAACAAACTCTTCAGCATCATAATATTAGTATAAATAATTAATTGGAAAAGTTCTCGCCAATTTAATTATTCGTTTGTTTATTCTTTTAAGTAAATATTTTATACAAATTTGTGAATTGCCTCGGGGTTTATATTTTAATTGATTGCACCAATTTACTGAAGAGTTATATTTGCGGCTATATTAATAAATAATAATAATCGAAAACATAAAATATATTGATTCCTGGGCCTAACAAAGTGTTATTGGGTTTTAGACCAGATTTTTTTTGCAACAGCATGGTACTTGGAACTCTACCTAGTAGGATAGGTAATGAACCCAAAAACGGTAGAGATAGGACCTTCAATAGCTAATAAAAGTACTGGGAAGAGAGGAACCCGCCACGCACCCTCGGATTGCCCTCCCTAACTATTGCAATAGAAAAAGGTTGACAATACCGAACTCCTCTGAATAGGGACGACGTGGGACCCGGGCGTACTCCAACTTGCAGTATGCCGCTTCGAGCATTTTATATATAATACATACTGAAATTATAATTTACCTTGGAAAAGACGAAGACCCTAAAAGTCTTCCTTAAAGTTATTTTGTATAACCCGAAAATAGTTCGAGCATTTTATAAACCACAATTTTATTGGGCCTGCATCAACATATTTAATTCATTTAATTTTAATTATTCGTACCGTAACATCAGTCTACGCATTTTGGTTGCATCACCGCTCGACCGCTCTTGATTTGAGCAACTAAGGATTGTATTCCTCTTTAGATAGTTTTTGTCGTGACAGTGTTGCGTTTTTGGCACCATTTACCCTTGTAAATAGCATCCTTTAAGGTCCAATGTAAAAGAAGCGAGACTATTGCCATCTATCGGACACAGTTCCAAACACCGTTCTACTACGAAGAATTTCTTACCAAAAACCTAACAATAACCCTACCCAGGATTCTAACTTAAGAGAGAGAATTTCATGCCAATAATCCAACAACACCTTGTCGTACCTACGATTCCAACTCGAGGCAGATGCATTCAAATGCCGCTGCACTATCGTAAAAGTCTAGATTGTGTTAAGTAAATGTAAAACATCTTTACAGCTACCAGTCCATTAAAGACTTAGACAATATCACTTAAAACTACCCTCATCTATTACACAAAGCTTTTTAGTTCTACCCTCCTACTGATAACAGGAAATTATCTTCAGTACTAAAGTTGATAAAACTATTATAATCTTAGAGAGAGAGAGCGGCGTAAAATTAATAAATTTTATCGGGGAGACATAACTTTGGCGAGTTCGAGTATTAATTAAACCTTCACAGCGGGTTTAAGCGTTCAATTGTGAATTCCTTTATGATTAAATGTAATCCGGCTGATATTATAAATGTGGAAATTTTTTGAATATGGTTTGTAAATTCTCAAAATTTTATGACGGTTAAATTTTACGGTAAAATATTTATTATACATTGACAGATTTAAGTAAAATTTCAAAACAATGGTTTTCTTGATGTATTTATTTTACTTATCCGTGAAGAGGTAGGCAGAGGTTTGTACCAACAGTATACTTAGTTAATTGTTATAATAGCATTGACACGGTGGCGTAGCGATAGAAAATGTGACTGCTGTGCCTAAGGTTTCAGGTTAGATACCTGGATCGGTTAAACTCTTGTTAGGTTGTTTTTTAAACCAAATTTTTTTTTGCAGCTCGCTTTCTGCTATTGTCTCCAGTACAATAGGCTCGCTCCCTTTAATGCGGGACCTTAATGTAATGTAGGTGTGATTCACCTTAGCCTACATATTTATCCCTATAGGTGTCATACTCTGTATATACAAGATATTAAATAGGTGTCAACATACCAGCATGGACACAAAAGCCTCAGAGCTTGTGGTGTAATTTAGATTTAGGTTAATTAAACATTAATAATAATATAATAATAATAATAATATTCTATCACATACACACAACACCATCTAGCCCAAACTAAGCAGAGCTTGTACTATGGGTACTTGACAATGGATAAACATACATATATCCTTTTTTTTTTGTAAATACTTACATATTATACATAGAAACACCCAGACCAAGACAAACATCCATATTCACGCACACAAATGTTTGACTTGTGCGGGAATCGAACCCGCGACCTCAGGCGTGGCAGTCGGTTACACTAACCACTACGCCACCGAGGCCGACATTGTAGGCAATAGTCCACGGGTGACATTATCACTAACCAACAGTCTGACTAGTACCGCATGATAAGTAGCAACGGTACCTTAAAAGCTATTGGAATAAATTTATTTCACTAATATTATAACTGCAAATGTGAGTTTATTTGCTTGCTTATTTGTTTGTTACGCTTTTACGCCTTAACTACTCGACCAATCATCATTATACTTTGCATACATGTTGCCTCCAGGGAACGTGCAGGATGAAGGGAGTCTATGTCCCTTTTTTGTACAGAAAAGGACATATAGATCTAATATAGATAGAAAAAAGTACTGCCCTCGAGAGGTAGAAATATATTGACATAACCTACATTAAAGCCAGAGAATCCTCGGTCAAAATCTAGTCAATATATAAAGCAGGCAATCTATAGTTACTTATCCACAATAAAAGCTCTTGACCAGATAGCATTTGGGATTTGAAAAATAAATGTCGTACTATAATATTCCCGCTAACCATCTTCGCGGATGCATTTTATAACTGAAAGGAAGCTGCAGAGGATATCAAGCAGTTAACATCGCCATCTCCTAGTTTATCATAAAATATGTCGTAAAATTGAATGAAAGTTTCCAAGGTTATTTATAGATACGCCATACTTGTAGAAACGGGACCCGTAATATATTTTAGTAGCATAGCTATTTATTTTTCTTTAACAGGTAGATGTTACCCCCTAAGCAGTCAGAGGGGCAAGCGGGTGTAGTTTACTTACCAACAAGTAGGTCTCTTTTATAATGCTCATCAGCGCATATTTTCAGTTTGACAAGGGTTGGGCCAAAATCTACCACGTTAGCCTATTATGGGTTGGCAGACTTCACACGTTTTCGAGGAGATTATGGAGAACTTTAGACATGCACGTTTTCTTATCTTCACCGTTAAAGCGAAGTATAAGTAACTATTTAATACGCATTTAAATTCGAAAAGTAAGAGGTACTTGTCTTGGAATTGAACTCGAGACCTCTGAATGGCAGTCCAACCGTCTCTAATTAGGCTATCGCTGGTATATGCCACTTTTAGTGGTATTCATATTAAAAGAGAAACAGAGAATGAATAAGACATAGAGATTTATTACGGTTGCGATACTGGTACAATTGACACTACTTGTTCCTTCTATGGTTTTAGTTTCTTACTTCAAATATTTTGGAACAAGATATTGTATAAACTTAAATTGCCCATCTAATACTCCAGGCAGGTACCTACTACGCTAGGCAATAAGAGGCGTGTGTCGCTGATGTATTTTCAGTTCCAGTGACCAACCCACCATACAAAGCAGCGAGCTGAAACACCGTGGTGGTTTTAGTCGGTAGGTTCGAAGTCTCGGAGAGCCTAACATAATCCTGTCGCCTTCCCTTGTGGCGAGGAGGTATGCATCAAGAGCATTTCCCCACGTAGAAAAAGGTAATTAGAGGCGTACGTATTGCCTACTATTTGTTTACCAAGGAAAGTTCAAAACACCGCGCTACTACAGTAAGAATTTCTATAAAGAAAATTCTCTGCAGTACTTTGCTCGATCCAGAAGTTAAACACAGGCCCTCGCATTCACTAGCTCTAAACCATCGAAACAGTAAATAAGATTTCTTATACGTCATACATTCAATATACTTCACATAACTGGTATTCTATTCTCGATTTACTCACAAATAAATATGAAACAGCAAGTTCAAATACCTTGAAAATAGAAGAAGTAATTCAAAAGCAGAAATAGCTCGACGTTGAAAGACGCTTCAAAGCTGGCTTATTGAATAAATCTGTAATTTAATATTTGCTTTGTTGTTAATATTAGTCCTGTTTGAAAGCGGCAATCTTGTTTCTCGTTCTATCCGGGAGCAATGGCTGAGTTCAATGGTAGTTGAGAAACTTATTTACAGGTGACGCCGATTATTGTTTAGTATGTATAGAAAAGTTTATCAAACATTTTCCTCGTTAAAATTAAACTATTTTAAACGGATTTTATGGCAGTTTATGCTAAAACCTTTTACCCTTTGTCTATAGGTGCTACAGAACAACTGAAACCTCGGGAAAAGTTTTAAACAGTTATGCATTCGTGTAACCGTAAGATAATATAATTACATCGAATGTCTCGTGGCGTCAGTTGACATTTTTTGTTTGAGTCCGGTCGACCATAAAGACCTGGGTACGATTTGTGGATCGAGCAAAGTGTTACTAGGTTTATCTGTTGGCAAATCACCAATTGCAGCATAGAGTTCGGAAATGTGCTCAGTAGATAAAGAAATATCACTTTTACAGTTTTTGTTTTTTTTTCAAAATTTCATGGTAATTGGTCGAGTAACTAGAGCTACTCGACCGATTACCATGAAATTTCGCATACACGTTTTCGAGGGAACATAAAAGGACTTAGGGTACCGTTCATTCAGAAATAAAGTACTGTTTGTAGGCTAACCTAACCTAGATTTACGAGAGCAAAACCGCGAGCAAAATCTAATATTATATTTATTTTTGTCAACTGCTTTCATGTTTACGTATTATCTGAAACACTATACCTCTACTTAACCCTTTAGTACTGAGTTTATGTACAAACATTGTAAAAAGTAACACCGACAATACCCCATTGAGTACAACTATCTACGGGTTGCATAAGTTTATATTCCAGTGGGTATCGAACACATGAAAATGATGGCAATAAACTAACAAGAAAGTGAAAGTTCATTGACATAAGTTTGCATTTACGTTTATTACCGATCCTGATAGTTGTGTAAGAAAATTCTTAGTTCCAAAACTTTGTTAATGACAATTGACAATGATGTCTTGGATATTACCGTGGGACTTAGATATAACTGGCAAAACTTTGGTATATAATGCACATTTGTCACACCCTTCGAAGATATATTTCTTAAAATGGGGAGGGGTTGGACTAGTGATTGATCAGTAATATTTCTAAAATCTATTATTTTGGATTCGTAGATTAGCCCTGTTTATTAACTGTCCGACTGCTGGGCAAGGTCTTTTCAGTATGAACAGGGTTAAGATTAGTCCACCATGCTAGCTTAGAGTGTATAGTCTGGATGGGCCTTTACATACAATAGGTAAGTTACTCACGATGGTTTTCTTTACCGTTACAGTGAGGGATAAATAGTTGACCCATTACATGACTTATCGAAATTATGTGCGTATTGATTGACAATTATCGCCTGCTCCGTGCCTCGGAGAGCACGTTAAGCCGTCGGTCCCGGCTGCCATGAACATCTATGGCAGTCGTTATTGGGAAAGTGTCGACACAAAAGATCCCACTGGGTCGAAGTGTCGTCGGTCTGCACTGACTGGCTCCCACATAAGATATATACATACATACCCATTACATGCAGCAAATGTAATGTTTACTGAATTTAGTTTTTAAGTATACTAACATTAGTTTATAAGAATCTATGTACCTAACATTTTGTATGGATTTACGTTGCCTGAATAAATAAATTAATATTATTATTACGCACATAACTTCTAAAATACAGAGGTGCGTGCTAAAATCGAACTTAACTCCTCTTTGTGGTAGTGAAACAGTTTACTAGGCTATCGCAGCTGTATAGTTTTATAACAGATAGAGCCCACGTAAAAGCTAGTGAAAGCGAAATATCTTTTGTTTTGATAAAATTCTACTACAACTGCTATCGAAAATATGGATGTTAACAAAACAATATATAAAATAAATTATTTCAAGCAACGCTACAAGTAAGAATTTATCGAATAGTTTTCACACGGAAATGTCGGTGACTCGCTCTATCCCCTGCCTGTCGAGATAGCTGTAACAATTCAATCTAGCGACACTCGTCGACACTCGCGGAACCCGATTCCAGTTTCAAAACGCTTTTTATGGCGCTGCGGTATTTTTGTACCAATACTGCATTGGACGGGTTGATTTTGTTTTTAGTAGTTAGTGGGGATAGTAAATAAATTATGGTGAAAAGTTTTTAATTAAGACCTATGAAGTATGGAAACCGCATTTGGATTTTAGAGCAATATTTTGTAAGTAGTATTTGCAGCAATAGCCCAGTGGGAAACCGTTGGACTGCGACGCAGAAGTCTAAGGTTGATCTCAAGGCCAGCATCTCTGACTTTTCGAAGATATATGCGTATTAAACAGTTAATTAGCGCTTGCTTTAACGACGAAGGAAAATATCGTGAGGAAACCTGCATTTCATATTGTTCTTGAAGATAATATCTGAAGTCTACCAACCCGCTTTGGGCCGGCGTGGTGGACTATGGCCTAACCCTTCTCATACTGAGAAGAGGCTCGTGCCCAACAGTGGGACAGCTTAATACAGGGCTGGTATTATTATTATATAGTATTTATTATACGTTTTCTATAGTTTCTGCACACATGATATCCATGATATTGCAAAAGACTTTAGGCTGAAGTGAATGCATATCAAAACCGGATCACATGCAAAAATTATTGACTGCACAGATGACGCAATGGTTTATGTAGTCATCTCACAACTACAAGTTCGAATCCCACGCGAGACAAAAAATTGTGAGATCTACAAAAAGTTATTCCGAATTTGGGTGATCTTTGTGTCCAGTATTGGAATGTTTGTACAGTTCCCTGCGACACAGGATTTACAATCAGAGCAGGAGTTAAACTAAAAAATAAGCTTTCATTACAGTATGCTGTGACGCGAGACCGCACCGACCGACACCCCTAAAATTCGCACCGGTATTGCCGTCTGCTACCTGTAAAGCTAGCATGCCTATAGCGGCAGGTGGCCTGTCTAGTAAGTTAGCAAGTCAACGTTCTTACTGAATCTTATCTTATCTTATCTTATGTGGGGCCAGTCAGTGCAGACCAGCGGCACTTCGACCCAGTGGGATCTTTTGTGTCGACACTCTCACAATAACGACTGCCATTACATAGATGTTCATGGCAGCCGGGACCGACGGCTTAACGTGCTCTCCGAGGCACGGAGCAGGCGATAATTGTCAATCAATACGCACATAATTTTGAAAAGTCATATAACTTCCGAAAGTCAGAGGTGCGCGACGTGGGTTTGAACCCGAGACCCTCTGTATTGCAGTCTGTAAGTTGGTCTCCCCACTGAGCTATCGCTGCTCTGAATACTACTGAATACTATGAAACAATTTCTGGCTGGCGTTTTTTAGACATAGTGTCCATCGAACATCCATCACTATAGCTCAGATTTAATAGGTCACATTAATAATAATAATATTTTTCTTATAATAAAATTATATAAATATTCAAATTGAATCAATTTCAAAGTCATTGTATAAACAAAGATATAATAAATTAATATTATTACTAAGATTTAGTTCCAATTAAATTAAATTTCTAATCTCAGTATTGTAGTTTTTTTTTTTTTTTTTTTTTTTTTACGTGGGGGAATGCTTTGACGCATACCTCTCCGCGGGGCGACGGAGAGGTTATGTCGGGCTCACCGGGGAAAAGATACCCCGGTAATACCAACTAAACCTACCACGGTGTTCCTCGACATAACCATAGACGGCGAGGCCGCGCGAATCGCTTTCACATGCAATCGCGACCCCGCCGTGGTTTCGGCCCGCCGTGTGAAACGGCAGGCCACTGCGCGAAGTATATTTCCTCCACCATCCCCCTGAGCGGGGGGGACAAAGACACGATACAGAGGCGCACGTGGGAACACGCACGCCGCCTCTCGGACCTGGTGCTGATCGGGTGGCGAACAGGCCCACGCAGCCCACCACCCCCAGGTCAAACTTCAAGGTGGCTGGAGGTCATCTCGCGCCCTCCGGCGCCCGGTTCTGCGGTTGGGGAGAGGGTTTAAGCGCTCCCTCTCCCGCTCCGCCGCCTCCTTGATGGAAATTACTTCCTCACAGAAGGAGGCGACGGCGTTCCACGATCTCTCACTCCGGACCATAGACTGAACCACGGCCGGGAGTGAGAGGGCAACCAGTCCGACTGCCGCGATCAACCCACGGCGCTGCAATGCCCAGGCGGGGCAATCCACCAAAGTGTGCAGCGCCGCGTCCACAACATCGCGGCAGTCGCCGCAGTGATGACAACCGGGCGTCGCCTGCCGGCCTATACGACACAGGAACTGGCCAAAACAACCGTGGCCAGTCATTACCTGTGTCAGCCGAAAGGTGAGGGCGCCATGCCGCCTCTCCAGCCACTCCTCAAAAACGGGACTTACCGCCACGATCGTGGCGTGCCCGATTGTAGTAAAATAACTTTATTAAGGTATCTTAAAGCAATTGCATCGAGATTAAATTTATATATAATTATAAAGTTAAATTTAATAATATTATAAAAAGGGATTCATATATTTTATTAAAATTTGATCTGCTCAAATAATTTAATCATGTACTGTTTTAAGTAACGACAAGCTCGGCCTAATATTTGTATTAATTTTAAAATATATTGCAATTCGTAATTAATGGATATATAATTGACAGTACTAGCCTTGTATAATTAATAGCTGACTCAGCGACGCAGTAGTATTAAAAGCGAATGTAGTATATTAGGTCTGTAGTTCGATTACCAATTCGGGCCAAGTATCACTGGGTTTTCTCTCAAGAAATTCTGAATGGCGGAACCAAAAACCTCTGCTGACATAAATCGGTTGTTATATATAACTCTGACTATGAAAATGTATGCGTGGGTACATTCAGAAGATATGTAGCGGCAATTGCGTTTCAAAAATGTACCATTTTCTGAAAACAAGCCACAACGCTACAAGAACCTCACTCTAATTTGGAGTATGTCTGCAAAGCTAGTTCGTACTTCCATCTACAGAAGAGCCGATTGGAAAAGCCATTCGGTACGAATTATTGAGTGACAGTACAACAAAGCTGATTTCTTCAGTAAGAGGGCCGTACTCTGTAATCCAACGTAACATAAATAGCACTGCATGTCTCTTGTTGAGTTAAAATACTATAGATCCTCCGGGGGTGGATAGGGCGGCGATTCGGGTCGCTGACCTTCCGACTGGTGCAGGTGCTTTCCGGGCACGGATGCTTCGGAAAGTATTTGCACCAGATCGCGAGACGGGAGGCGACCCCGGCCTGCCACGAGTGTGGGGCGCCGGAAGACACGGCGCTCCACACGCTGGAGGCGTGTGCCGCGTGGGGGCCGCAGCGGCACACGCTTTCGGCCATAATAGGCGGAGATCTCTCCCTGCCGAGCGTGATCAACGCCATGCTCGGCGGCGAGAGGTCGTGGCAGGCAGTGGTCTCCTTCTGCGAAGCTGTCATGGCGCAGAAGGAGACCGCGGAGAGGGTCAGGGAGAACAACCTCCTCGCTGACCCTCTCCGGCGCAGACGGACGGGAGCGAGAAGGAGGCGATTTGCCCGCCTTTTTGCTCCTGTATAGTGGGGTCACTGGTACAGAGTCGGGGGACTCTCTACCGGCTTGCACGGCCCCACACGTCTGAGGGATGGCCTTGGTGAGCAAGGCCTTCCCTCCATAGGTGCTGAGGCCCGGTCACCATCAGCCGGGCCAACCGCCGGGGCGGGATGGTTATTGCTAACGCGACCCCATCCCGCCCCACTCCGTCGGCGGAGGGACTGCTCACCCCAGTTTTTTAGTGTGTATACCGACCCCCTTCAGGGGCGGAGAGTCTCACATAACCACCCTCCCCCCCCCCCGGGGGAGAGGGTATCCATAAAGGATTTTCCTGGGTCAAAAAAAAAAATACTATAGATACACTGCGTACAGACCTTCCTTTACTTTATCCCATCTTTAATTCGTTATCCTTGCCTCAAAGACATTTCACGAGACATTTAGCATTGCAAGCTATTCTTGGCTACGGTAACTGCTTACCATTTGACCCTATAGATGGTAAGCGTAACTGCATATTGCTAACCTATACCATATGTACCTATACCATAGGCAATGGTAGCTCGTAGCCTGTATAGCTTAGCCTGCCGTAAGCTATATTCTAACTACATTGTTAAAGAAAACCGTGCTATGGACATCATTAAAATATATTTGAATTCCTTTTAGCCCACGAATTTGTACCGACAAATAATACACAGCTTTTTCACATCCCAACATTTCAGTGCTGACGCAAGTAAGACATGCTTAATGCATTTTTAATTAATGTATACATGAATATGAACGTAATGCGGTAACAAAATTTTCGCGAGAAATATGTTGCATTTTTCTAGAAAATATGTACGAGAAAATGTTCCATTTAACAATTTGGTATGGTAGTTCAAGGTAAAATAAAAACTGGACGAATTAAATTATTATAATACAGAAATGTATTATATTCAGCGCAGGAGGAGCACTAACATTTCGTTACCTAGGTTTTTTGGGTCTCACATATTATACGAAGGCGAATTTATTGCAGTGTATCAGACACTTTTACAGATTCTGAGCTGCTATTGCGATGATTGAAAACTGGAAAACCCAATAATAGTGCCCGACATCAGAGTTAAAAGCAAGACCTTACGACCGGCTACAAAATAAGCAGATACTTATTGTTTGTCAATAAGGTTCTGTGGGATCAACATGGCGGTCCACGTCTTCTTTCGCTTGCAGGCATTCGTTTGCCTTACTTTTCTATTATAATCTCATCATATAATTTCATACACCTTTATATCTGTTCAAGCTATTAATTTAACTAAGTTATAAATATTAGTATAAACTTGTTTTAATTAATAGGTACTTCCTATTCAAATGCAGCTAAAGGAAGTAACTGCCTTACGTTACTATCTGTAATAGACTGAAATGAATCTATAATTCTTAAGAATAAATTATATTATTTCCTTTCTGTGAAAAATATAGAACCAAGTGCCTCGTGAATTCCAAAGTGTATTTAAATAAAATGGTCTCGGAATAGTCTATAAGGCAAGATTACACGACAGTATATTTTTAATAAACGACTGCTAAAGACTCGCTTTTAATATTCTCAGATATGCCGGAAGATTTTTCATCTCATCAATAAAGAACGGACATCAAACGGAGCCATTTGACTTAATGCCTTCAAAATGCGATCGTTTTTCAAATCAATTTGACAAAGCTATGATAATCCAGAGGTCGAACGGTTCTAGTATAAACTTTGATCGCAAGCTTTTAATAAAGTATATTACTACAAATATTTTGGATGACCCGGTTTTTGTTTTGTTGAAAGTAACTGAAAACGTTTATCTTTAGTAGACAATGTTTTACGCAAAGCGCTTTGCGTGGTGTACAACAAAGCTCTTTGCGTAGTGTACCACAAAGCTCTTTGCGTGGTGTACTATAAAGCTCTTTGCGTAAAACTTTGTCACGTGGCGTACTTTACAATACGCTGCGTGATATGGCACGTGATATGATGCGTGATGCGGCACGTAACACGTCGCGTGATACGCCATACGATGTATCTTGCTATACTTAATACCGTACACCACGCGGTCTGCCATGCGCCAAGCTGCGCGCACCATCTATTACGCGTTAACAGAGTAAATTAGAATTTATCCGTGTAGATTAAGTTTCATATTTGAATATTATTTATAAATTAATATTGCAGGCAAATTTATACCTTAACTTATGAAAATACATTTCAATTTCCTTTGTAACGGAATAAAGAGCTTTACCTTGGAATCCCTTGAGGCGTATTTCATCGTGAAGAATGGTATATCCTCATCACCAGCCCATTACTTGTTGGATACAAACCTGTTCGCCGAATGTAAGAAATTGGGGTCATAACCGGAGGCCTTGTGTGATACATTTAACTTTCATTAAGAGATTTCTTCACGATTCTTTCGTCATTAAAATCAAAGTTGCAGGCGAGACTACTGTAAGCCATTTTCTATGCTTTCAAACTAATCTTTAAAATGCTAAAAGGTTTTACTATCAAGTTACGACTACTTACAAGGCGCTCAATACAAATTTTACGAGAATGCTGAGATAAACTGCTGATACTTCGTTTTTTACGTCCTAATCACAAACACGTACATTTCTAAAGCACTTAAAAGTAGGTACCAATAAATATAAAAAGAAAATTCCTGACTCATCAATGCCCAGCCCAGACTGTTAGACCTAAAAAGCTGAAATTTCGTATACAGGCTACCTTTTGTAAAAGGTGAATAGTCAGGGTAGCGGCGACAATGTACACACAAGTTGTACAGAAAATCACTTATATTATCTTGATTGCACGTTTCAACGGTTAGAATATGAATGTCCCCAAAATATTCTAACCACCGGTAATTATACAAACATTTGACCTAATTTAATACTAAATTCACAAACTCAATACATAATATTAAACATTGTTTATCTTAATTATTCTAATGATTATTTACATACAATTATTATTTAATAATACAGGATAATGTAACATCACGGATTTATTACACCAGAAGCAGAGGCGCCGGTGTGACAAAATTATGCCTAATCCAAAATCAGTAAGAATCTAATAGCTTTATCATTATAATATTATACATAGTAAAACAAAATGATTATAGGATTGATTATTCGACATAGTGTAAAAAAGTACAGAGATCAGTACCTAACAATACGTACTATTTATTAATCGCGCCGGAAGCTGACAAGCGGAAGGCGCCAAGCTAATAAATATAATTAAGTATAAAGAAATATGAAATAACTATTTACATTATTGATTATACAATTATTAATTAAATTATAAAACGATAATAGATTTTTTACATACATATAGTGGTTGAGATGTAACCGAACTAGCAATATATGTGAGGCTGGAAGTGTTACTTTATAACACTTTATTATGTCGACAACAAAGAATAAGTATTTATCCAAACTCCGACGAATAAAGAAAGCATAAAGCAATTTGCTTGAATATATCTTTATATATCATTATTATTACTAGATACTTCAAATTTACTATGTAGGTAAGTAGGTAGTTATTAACACAAACTTTCAGGATTTTTCATAACTGTCCCGAATACATTGTCGACAATAAGCAACAAATAAAATCCATGCGGACGTAATCACGGGCAAAATCTAACGTAACATAGCGTTCTTAACTTAAAAATTATTTCTAGGTGTTATAACTGTTCTACTTTTGAATAAAAGTGTCATCTTACTGCTTGATTCTCACTTGTTAAGATAAAACACTCAGAATCTGTTTTACTAGACATAATATTATATATTGTCTAGAGTATTATAGAACTATAGAGATACTGGTTATGTACATTGAAGATTACTTTTCAAAAGATAACTCAGTTTAAAAATATAATATTATTCGAATACGAAGCTATGTTCCTTTTTTATGTTTATGTATTTGATATTGTCTTCTGTTTACGCGAATATTATTAATTGAAATTAAACGTTATATACGGATTTTATCGCGTTGTTTATTTGACACTTTATTACATAATTTTGAAAACTGTTACACTACTATTACTATTAAACTTTACAAATTTTTAAGCTAATTAAATTATTATTTAAACTATTAAAACTATTTAGATTTAATTTTATTTTACACTTTCCCCGACGTTTCGGTTGCTTTTCAGCAGCCATGGTCACGGGGAGACTCTCCCCGTGACCATGGCTACTGAAAAGCTGTTTAAAATTATGTACTCAATAAGTATGTATGTATAAATTTAATTATTTAGTAACCTATTTTTCTATTTATTTAACCACCAATTAGTAGGATCCCATCCTATTAGTAGGATGTCATGTCACTTTGCAAACCATGATCATTACCGCTTTTTTCTACCTAGCATTCGTTTTTGGAGCACAGTTAACAAAAGTTTAGGACATCAGATTCAATTGCAAACTTTTTTGAAATATGATATGAATATTATAAAAAAGTGACTCAACTTTTCGACCAAAAGTTCTACAAAAAATTATTTTCAATGGTGTGGGAAGACGGCCAATTCACTTAGGCCATGACGTTAAGTTCTCTTGTTTAAAAGAGGCCGCCGACGATATTGGTGCCTTTAGTCCTAATGATAATGAAGCAATATTTGAACGAAGTTTTGTTAGATATCAATACTTTCTTGAATAAATTACTTTTTGGAACTATACAATTTACTACTAAATACTTCAAACAGCAAACTACGCAGACAGAACACTAAATGTGAAACGAAATCTTATTTTAAGAACACATTTCATGTACCTACATAGTTAAGCAATAAATGTCTTTATAATGGCCGTATGCAACCCGTATGCAACCCGTATGTTGCCCGTATGTAATCTGGGATGCCAAATACACTAAAATCGAAAGGAAGAGTTAATAAAGACGTTTACAACTCCACTACAACGGTCATCATAAGCGCTTATAACCGTTATGCTCACCATTTCGCCGCCTGCGCACATCGGTTTGGCACCGTCGCATGCCATGCGTGGATCGTATCGGCACCGGCAAAATATTCTCGCCGACAATTATTAACACTCCGTGCATAGCACGCGACGGTGCTGGTTGGTGACGGAACGGTCTAGTGAGCATAGTCTTGTACATTTCCTTACAAAGAATATTTTTTTGCCTGACACAGTCCTAGCACGGTCATGGTATGAGACAGGGTAGTGGGCAGACTCCTTTATCATATAAGCCGATCAGCGACCTACAAGTTTTGAATTAATCCCATTTCTCTAGGTATAGCAATAGTATAGCCTGCCTGGTAAATCGAACTCGTTACCTCACAAAAGAACAACACCATAAATACCTATGTAATATAATTTTGGCAGGCTATACTTAACAGCAGCACGAAGTTTTAATTGAATCTGTGTTCCATAGAAACCTCGTGATCTGTGAGATGGATGTGTGACTAAAGCATACAAGACGGCATTTGGATAGGCATAGGTAACATTCAACATCATGCCGGTCACAAATGACCGCAAACAATGCATTTTTATTGTGTCTGCAATAGGATATTCAATGTGTTAAACGTCTGTCTAATTCTACGGAATGTACAAGCATAATGGTATCACGTTACATCTGTATGTACGTTACCATGCCACGCTAGTTGGCATCACAACTATTCTCTAAATACAACAGCACATTGTAATACGTGCAGTACAAGAGGACTTTGTAAAATAAGAAAACTATTGCAATGAAACTGGACCGCTTGTACGTGCTATCTAGAAACTGCGCGACGTCGCTCCGGTCCCAGTTGCAATGTGAACCACCTTGCTACTCGTTACAGACAGTGTGAATCCTGAAAACTTGTGACAGTTGGTCTACGATCTGAAGTTTCAGATTCTCTTGAATTTAGAGGCGAATCTTTAAAGAATATTTTATTCGTTTAGATGTCTTAGATCGAGATATCATTTTACGTTGCCTCATGGTTCCGTGTAGCTTGCAATTATTGACGAAGAGTGTGTGTGTCAATTATAAGTTCTTATATATTTTCTTGTGAGTTTTTTTAGTAACCACACAAAGTCTACAAATTTGCCTCGTAAACGGCAATTGTCTTCTTTTACGTAAATTTGAAGCCATACCAATGTCTTTTTTTTTATTTTGACTTTTCATTTAATAAATACTTTGGTTTGAAACGCTTATTATGCGCTTGTATAGCAGTAGACGAACTTAAGATTAAGCATATGAGGTGTCTTTAAATGACTTTCTTTTTAAGTGACATTACCTCTTGGAATGGCAGAGCTTTAGGACGATCAAAACGGTTTTAAAATGGCGAATTTACAGTTCAAGTAGGTCTTCAACTTATTTCACTGTCATCTGTAGCCCAGCCCTCTTATGTTAAAATATGATGGAAAATCTTAAATTTTATAAGGTCACCCGGGGCGAAAGCAACTATGAGGCTAAAGCAACTAATTCGATTTTCTCTCAATCTAATGATTTTTGTAGATAGCTCTATCTATTGGAGTAAAGAGGAATCATAGTTTTTTAAAATGAAGTACAGATGGCATCACTAGTTGACTTACTATAGTACTGACAGATCATTTTCTGTCAGCCGCCATTTTGGAACAACGTGTTGCCGCGTCGTGTGTTGAGTTTTATGGCATTAAAAATATTACGAGTCGTTGCAAGGACAAATAAAAGTGCATCCTAAAAACAAGATAAACCGTAAGTATTTTTGGTATATTTCGTAAAACTCTAGGTGTTATAATTAACATTTTATTGATATAGTTACATTAACCTCAACTTGTTGTGCACGTGGGTTATTGCAACTATTTTTGCAGTTGCAATCGCCCCATGCTTTTTGTATGAAAACTGCAAATCCCTAGTGACGTTCCGTGTCGACATTTCGATAAGCGAATTTCACGTATTCGCATAAACATTTAGCTGCAATTAGTGTATGTAGTGTGAAGTGTTTTAGGTTCTGCGTACTCTTAACAAAATTAAATAAATAGCTTAAATAATAAAATGTACGAATTAATACAAAATTACAATTTTGTTATTAGATGGTCAGAAACTATAAAAGAAAAAAGGAGAAAACGTATTGCAGTGCCACTCTTCTTGAAGCTGTACGACTAGTAAAGGAAAAACAGTTAAACAGTTATGCTGCTGCGGAACGCTTCAATATTCCTCGTTCAACAATAATATCACATGTATACGGTACACGCGGACAAAAACAGGCAAATCCTGGCAAAAGTACCGTATTTTCGAGATCATATGAGCAAGAAATATCGTCATATTTGCACATAATGGAAAAAAATGGATTTCCTTTGACGTCAAAAGAAGTTAAGGCATTAGTGTCAGATTACATTAAAAGAAATGGTATAGTTACGACATTCAGAGAAAATATACCTGGTGATGATTGGCTTCGTGGTTTTCGCAAGAGAAACAGTTTGTCGGTAAAAAAACCGCAGTCTGTAGAAATTGCCCGTAAACGGGCATGTAATCCGTTTACAGTATATGAATATTATGATTTATTAGAAAGTGTTTTGAAAGATCTCAACCTCACTGATAAACCTCAAAGGATATATAACCTCGACGAAACTAGTTTTTCCAATGACCCGTCTAAAACCCGAGTCATCGGACAAAAAGGGTTTCGTTGTACCAGGACCACTAGTTCCCCTGGCAGAGAAAATACAACTGTATTATTGGCTGCAAATGCAGTTGGCGATAAAGTCCCACCACTTATAGTTTTCCAGGGTAAGCATTTATGGAATGAGTGGTGTTACAAAGATCCATATGTCAAAACAGCTTACACTGTCAGTCGCAAGGGTTGGATGGAAACATCAATTTTTGAAAAATACATTAAAAGCGTATTTTTGCCAGCAATTGGAAATGACCGGCCAGTTTTATTAATCTATGATGGGCACTCCACTCATGTGGACTTAAATGTTATTAAGTTGGCTCAATCCGAAAACATTACCATATTGAAATTACCACCACACTCATCTGACACTCTTCAACCATTAGATTGCAGTGGTATGAAACCAATGAAAGATAGATGGGACGAGGCTCTTGTTAAATGGCAAAGACTGCATATTGGTGCTAAGCTACCAAAAAGTGAATTCGCCAGAATCCTGACCGAAATATGGAGCAATCTAAATCCAGTTATACTGCAAAATGGCTTTAAAAAAACTGGTATATATCCGTTTAGCCGGCAGGCAATATCTCATAACATATTTGATCCTTTGGCATTAGCTCGATGGGAAAAAGAACAGGCACTTACGCACAATGTTGAGGATAACGAAGTTGAACATGTAAACTTATTTCCCATGTCCGAAGAAGAAAAGATCTTGCAAACCTTTGCTAAAAATCTAAATGACTACACGCATAAGATTGTCAAAATTTATTTTAACGTACCAACACTTTTAAGTTTGACCCTTCAACATTTTAACATAACCGGAAATTGTCACGAAAATATTAAGAAGACTAGCAAGAACTGTACAGAAGTTAAAATAACAGAAAAACAAGGAGAAATGGTGACAGAATACGATGATTCAGTAAATGCCAATAATAAAGAAAACCAAAGTCAAGCAGAAATATCAGGATCAACTATTTTCGAACAACAAATTTTCGGAAACAAAACAGGCATATCAGTAAAAGAAAAATATGTAAATACAAAGAAACAAGGAAAAAATGCGCCAAGAGTCTGCGAAAAACAGAAACCAGGACATGTCTCTACCACACAAAAACAAGATTCCTTTGAACAAGTTCAGAAAGCTATATCTGCTGGTATTAAAGGTAATACATCTTCAAAAATAATAATACTAGAAAACGTGTTAATTAAACCTGCAGCGTCAAGTTATAATAAAGAAAATAGAACAGTAAAAAAGGAATCGCAAGAAAAACTAAAAACATATGGAAAAAAGGAGCATTCAATTATCTTTGGAAATCATAATGAAACCACAAAAATTGAAATTAACCAAAGCCTACAACACTCACAAAAGCCGGTAAACTTAGATACATATGATCTTTGCAAGCTAGAAAATGGAGCTAAAACAAATGTTATGAACGTATCATTTCAGGAACTTTTATTGCAAAAAATAGGTCGCAATAATCCTCCCAAAACCAAAAAGAAGCGTGTTACTAGAGGCGCCGAAATTTTGACTTATAAGGAAGTTATTGATAGAATGGAAAAGGAACAAGAAGAGAAACAAGTGAAAGCAGAAGAGAAACAAGCCAGACAAAAGAGAAAATTAAAAAAGAAGTTGACTAAGAAAAAAAAACTAGATATGAATCAGATAGTAATACTAGTGGTTCGTTTCAAAGCAACAATTCGTCAGAGGACGAAGACCCCGAAACTTTTTACAAAAGTTTGCTGGAAAATGTCTCAGATAATGATTCTATATACATTGAAGACAATTCACCTAATGTAACAACTTTTGAAAATCCTAAACGAGAACCAAGATATAAAAATATTGATATTTATCAAATATCTAAACAAGAAACTAAGAAAAATCAAAACCGAAAGATAAAAACATGTCGAACGGAAAAAAGAAATAAAGGTAACAAAAGAGAAAGTTATGTTCAAGAAGAAAGGCAGTGCGTGGTTTATAATATGTTGGAAGGCGTAGCATCTACTTCAAAACAGGAGTTTGTATTAGTACCAAAAGAAGGTGACTTTATATTAGCAAAATTCAGCTCTGCTTTGGGAAAGAGAACTTATAAGTATGTTTGCTTAATAGAAGATATTACTGGAGACAAAGCTGTTGTGAAAGGTTTGAAGTCCTATAAACAAAAAAATACGTTTAAACTTATTAAAAATGATGTGTCAATAATTGATTTCACCGATGTTATCACCGTGCTGCCTCAACCTGATTGCGTGGGAGAGCTTTATAAGTTTTCGGAAAACATTAACGTGATTGAGAAATAATTTGTATTAGAAATACTATATGTTAATTATTTATCCACAGACCAATAATTCCCAGTTGGTCTAGGATCACAACACTGTTAGACTGTTATTTTGACTGAAATGAAGACTTTTATTTATATTCTTAACTATTTAAATAATATTTCATTAATGTGCCATTAGTAATTGCAAAGCAAACTAGTCGTATTTAATTAAGTCAATAGTGATTAAGTAAAAAAGTCATATTTTGCGCAAAGTACCAAAGTTATGTTTAGACTTTTATTACTTATAATGTTATTTTACAACCTTTTTATACGAAGAAAAATATCCTCGTAATTGAGAGTAATGACTGAAAATACGTTAAGTACTTATGTACCATTGGTAAATGCAAAGTAAACTATTAATTAATTAGTGAATAAGGAAAAATGTTAAGTTTTTTTTTGCAAGGTGCAAAGTTCTGTTTATACTGTTTTTGTTTATGTTATTTTATTGATTAATACGGAATATTAGTTAATTTGATTTTGACTGAGAATTATTCTAAGTTTTTTTTTTACTTTTATAGTGTTATTTAATTAAACTTT
This sequence comes from Catocala fraxini, assembly GCA_930367265.1. Taxonomy (NCBI): domain Eukaryota; kingdom Metazoa; phylum Arthropoda; class Insecta; order Lepidoptera; family Erebidae; genus Catocala; species Catocala fraxini. Next base: position 6,591,420 of record OV884044.1, on the reverse strand, counting down.
TAAAATACAGACAGAAATCGTTTTTGTTTTGCCTAAATCCTATATATTAGTTTTTAATTAACGGCCGTAATTAATAATCGATCCAATCCAAACTTTCGAGATTTAAAACAAAAATTACATCAAATCCGGAAGTAATTTTTGTTTTAAATCTCGAAAGTTTGGATTGGATCGATTATTAATTTCAGCCGTTAGTCATCAATACGTATTTATCGTATATTTGTCAAAGCATTTCACAAAAGAAGTAAATTTTTCTTGCTTTTATGTCCTAAATTCCATTAATTAAATAAAATTACTATATAATCTAGCTGAATATAATATAAAGTAATTCTATTTTATTAATGAAATTAAATTCATTATTTTTAATGATCAAATTTCTTCACAAATATTTATCGATATAAGTAGTAGATATTACATCCCAACACTAGTCAGTATGGAAGGCAGTTGCATTCGCCCCACAAAAAAATTTAAGTAAATTTACTTGAAACTGAACACTATCCCAGCGACTATAGATAGCTTTTGTGGATAATTCTGTGTGCATCTACATGTACTCTTAACCTCAACATTTAGAAACAGATTACAACATGGTTATAACGAAAAGTCGCATTTACCTCAAAGTGGGGTGAATGTAACTTTTACTGGTCTTATGCAACAAGAATGCAAATTAATGAAAAACCAAAGCTTATTTTTATATTAATTTACGTCGAAACTGTTCATCGAAAGCTATACAATGAAGTACGTTAATTTAAATAACCCTATTACATAAGTAGCACGTGGTGGCGGGAGGCAAAGCCACAAAAAATTTTTTTTTAGTTGCTTTCGCCCCGGGTGACCTTACACATCTTACTTTAATTGTAAATAATTTTGATATATGTAAACATTGTAAATATTGTATTATTTTTACCTGGCATTTATAAAGATAATAAATTTAGTTATTATAGTGTAAGCACGACAGTCAGTTTCTCATGGTAAGTTTTATAAACAATTTTACAACCCGTTTCTTAAACCGATCCCTACATATTTATATCATATACGTTCAGAACTACAGCGACTGTTCATCTCAGCCCTAGAGTAAACAAAAACTATGTATTAAAAGCTTTGAAACTGTTCTTAATAAATAACATGGGCAACTAACAAAGAGTACAAAACTAACCAGAGGACTACTGAAATCCTTTCGGCTAACAGGAAAAAATCCCGCAAAACCGTAGAGATTAACACGGAACACGGGAAAAAAGGCAAAAATGTCCACCCGTCACACATCAGTAACTTATCTGGGAATACTTTTCGTTTTCCTTGCAAAGTAACGAAGTACTCTGAACAAATAGCGTAGGAACAAATCTAATCCGCTGATAGGGATGAAAGAAACTGTTCTCACATCTTTTTCAAACGCGTTCGCATAAGGCGCTTAGTTTTGTAGCTAAATTTCTAAAATTGCTTATGTACTCTCATATTTATCTTAGTTTCTTTTAGTTTATAGAAATGTTCTGATGTTTGTTACGTAATCACGCCTAAAACCATCGGATGGATTAGTATAAACTAACTTTGCACATAGATAGACTAATTCCTGGATACACATATAACTCCGTGCGATTTTAGCAGAAAAAGCCACGTACCGATATTTACCTACATATTATTCTAATCTCATGAATATAAATGCGTGAATTGTGGCACTGCATATGAACTACTTCGGTTTGTCTTCTAAGAAGACATACTATACATTTTGTACGTCTATACATTTTGCCGTAGGATGTAGCTACGGAAAAATATAGAAGTATTATATTTCGCAGGCCATGAATTTGTAGCCGATAAAAAAAGTGAATTTATTAGATAAATAAAATGTATATAATTACCAAGCAGACTTTTTTACTCCGAGCTACTACTAAACACGTACCCATAAAAAACTCAATATCATTTTTGCTTTATCCGTGAATCCAACACAGCACCTTTTAGTTTGGACGTAATCTTAACTAATATTACAATTGCGAACGTTTGCTTGTTTGTGAATTCAACATAGAACCCAGAAATAAGCTTAAAGTAAACTTTTACCACGTTACCAACAAGGCAGTATATTGTCCGTTCAGACAACAAAAAATTATATATTGTCCTTGTTCTCGAAAAGGATAAGGCTAGTATGTTGTGAGGCAGGAGCAAACCATATTTTAAAGTCATCTGGGTTGTTTCCCTGTCATCTAGAATGGACCTGTGTAATTTTTCAACAGTCCATAGAGTAAATTTTATTGCTTGCCTGAAAATTCTTTACAATTTTTATTTGTAGCTATCTGTAGTAACAATTTAAACGCTATTTTGCAAGTATAATATATGTAACACTAGTCATTTTAATAAAGATGAACTAGCTATTGCCAGCCGTTCCACTTGGGAAATACATTTTCTTATGAAAGGTTCTCACCTTTTCGGTACCCCTGACAACGCGTGTGCGTTAATTTCACGATGATCGTAAAATCAACGCATACGAGTTGATGAAAAAACTTTCGTGATAAAAGCGTAACAAACAAACTTACATTCGCATTTATAATATTAGTTAGGATTCATGTTGCTCTAAACTCGCCTTTAATTTTTATGTCGCACTTAACGTAATTGGGTTCTTCTGATGAGAAAATCTCACTAATAGTACGGTGTCCCAAATGCGCCTGGAAAAGGCAAAATGCTATAACATGGGACTTCAAACTTCCCCAAAATTTAGGCATAATACACCCCTGCCTATTATTTCGGGAATATAGGCACGAGACTATAAAATTAGAAAATATAATGTAGGAACACTGCTGACGCTTTAGTTTTATATATTATTACTAGCTGACCCGCGCAACTTCGTCTGCTTCACGTAAGAGATTTTCTCCGTTTTTGCAACGTTTTTCATTGATGCTCCGTTCCTATTGGTCGTAGCGTGATGTTATATAGCCTATAGCCTTCCTCGATAAATGGGCTATCCAACACTAAAATAATTTTTCAATTCGGACCAGTAGTTCCTGAGATTAGCGCGTTTAACCAAACAAACAAACTCTTCAGCTTTATAATATTAGTATAGATGTAGTCAGGCGCAAGTATGCAGTAGCGCCGCGCGGCAGTAGTCTCCCCTTAACCGAACAGTTAGGTCGTAGCTCAATATGTATTTCATTATTTATAACTGGTACTAGTAAATATATATCCATATCTACCCTTGAAGTATTTCATTTGGACACCTACACAAAATCTCATAAGATTACGTAAGCGTAATCTTTGGTGACCACGACGTGACCGAGTAAAAGAAAGCATTCAATCTTTAATGCTTTCTTAAATTAAATGTCTACTTATTTAATACTAGTTTTTCCCCGTGGTTTCACCCGCGTAAATCTCGTTTCCGTGGGAATATCGGGATAAAAATATATATATCTTATACGTGAATCCAGGTCTCCAGCTATATACTATATAAGAGTAACTAACATCCATACATCCATACAGACTTTCGCGTTTATAATATTAAGTAAAGATAAGGATCTTGCTTTACTTTCATGGACCATTTCGTAAAACGGTTCACGAAATGGTTCATGAAAGTAGGTATTAATTACTGTATAAGGAAAAATAAATATGTCGTTTATAACGCGCAATTTCCGTCATAATTTTATATCTTTATACTTTTTACTAGATGTCCCCGTGGTTTCACCCACGTTTAAGATTACTGTTCCGCTCCTGTGTTATATATGTGCCTATGCTACCTATGGATGAAGTATAGTAACTAATAGGGAAATAATTATAAAACGTTCTAGTAGATTTTCAGTTTTTCCAAAAAAAAATTATTTTTTTTCGTCTATCGGCTATCGTCTGCATACTACAATTCTATGAACGTGTGTATCGGTACATTGGTTGCGATAACATCGCAGTTGCAGCACATTACATTGAAAAAAACGTGGTGTGCAAGAGCTTTTAATATTTACGTGTCGTAGTTCAATTTCAACGAGAAACATTCGCGTCAATGTGAGACAATATTTTTACACAAAATTCTATATAAGAGTAATTTTGTATACTTTTCCGAAGGACCCTCCAGTAAATTAAAAATATAATACTGAGCTAGGTTTAGCTAGATACATATAGGACATCAGATTTTCTTCTGACGTATTTTTTAAATTATATACTCGATCATTTTTAACCACGGAACAGCATTATTACATCATATCGCTTACATAAACGAATAACAAAATTAATTAAAGATCTTTTGCATAAAATGCAAAATGCGAATCGTTTTGAAGTATCTGCCAACCCATTTCCTGTCTCGCTTTGACTCAATTACGAGAGTCAATACCTACTGCTTGGATGAGAGAATCAACGACTTTGTGTCAGGCCCTTAAAGCCTACTTCAGATAGAAGGTAGTTATACGAAAAGTACTTCAATGTTATTGCATTCCTGTTTCGACTTTATTCGTTTCAGTTAATGTTTACATAAAAACATAGTCTCACGCCTTTTTAAGTGCATATAAAAATATATGAAAATATAGCAGATAAAATGTGTCCAACCTCTTTAGGTAGAACACATTTTGTCAGCAAATTTTTAGATCCCAAGTAATAGAAGACGAGCTATTGGTGTCTACCTAGTACAATGCCAAGCTCCATGACGCTACTGAGAAATTCTAGACCTTGACCTGGTGATAGAACCTAAAATTTCGTGCATAAAAGTCGCATTAGCTACTGCCACATCCAAGAACAATCCATCTGATCCATCCATCCATCACGCCTGAGGTCGCGGGCTCGATTCCCGCACAAGTCAAACATTTGTGCGCATGAACATGGATGTTTGTCTTGGTTTGGGTGTTTCTATGTATAATATGTAAGTATTTACAAAAGAAAAAGTATATATATATGTTTATCCATTGTCTGGTACCCATAGTACAAGCTCTGCTTAGTTTGGGGTAGATGGTGTTGTGTGTATGTGATAGAATATTATTATTATTATTATCTATTTTTCCTGAATTGTAAGGAAATAATGTCCTCCAGACCGAATTTCGGCCACGGCGGCCAGTCTTAACAGAGACTGGCCATCTGCGCAGGAGATATTATAGTGCACAAGTGTGTGCGCAAACATAAGTGCACTCTCTGTTCCCTAACTCTCATGACCCGATGGGACGGCAATCCGACACGACCGGAGAGAGATCAGGCGCAGGACCAACGGCTTTACGTGCTTTCCGAGGCACGGGGGTGTCTAACACCGCCAACTTCCTAACTCCGGGCTGCTATTGAGATTTCTTTACAGAAAAACCCAATAGCTTTTTGTTGGCCCGACCCGGGATTCGAACCCGAGACCTCATGCACAGCAGTCGCATTCACTACCGCTGCGCCACGGAGGCAGTTAAGTAAGGAAATAATATCTAGTAAATCATAGCATCAAATTTGCCATTTTGTTTTTAACAAGCTGCTGCATTGCATGTATGTATAAGCTAGTGTAAAACGTTATTCACTATATGTGTCACATTTATGTACTCATTGTTATAATATTAATACTGAATTTCTCAATAATAAATATTAAAGGTGGGAATGTAGAGACGAGTGTGAAAAATGGAGTATGAATGAGTCTATTATACTAGTCAACTTGTTTTATTGTATGAGACATAACAATTACCGGATTTGTGGCAGTATAAGATATTATCTAGAGAAGAGCTAAAAGATGAGATTGGCGTCAATAAAAAAACGATTTTATGTGGTATGTGGTAAAATATCATTTAGTTAGACAGGCGTAAGTCTAAGAGGGAAGTACAGCCAATATTCCCTAAAGTTATCATTAAAAAAGAAAAATTATGTGGGCTATGTACAAACAAAAACACCATGTCATTTTGAAGACACTATATTTTGCCCGCGGCTTCACTCACGTAAATGTAGCGTAGTAAAAGTACTTTTTCTAAATGAAAGGTATCCTATCTCCTTTTCTGTTCACCTGAAAACATGTATGCGAAATTTCATGATGATCGGTCGAGTAATTAAGGCGTGAAAGCATACAAACGAATTCACATTCGCATTTATAATATAAGTTAGGATTTCATACATACAGACTGAAAAACGTTTAACGAGTACCAGTTAATTTGTGTATTTCAAATACGTTGAGGGTCGAATATTTTGCTTATATTAGAGCCGGATATGCCCTTAATGGATACGGATCGAATGAACGAAGGCTATCATAAGAACGCCAACGAGCCAACGAACAACGTAGACGATTTAATTATCGCAGGCTTTCGCCTGTACTGTCGCACACAAAGCCGCGAGCCCCGCTTCCTGTGCAAGCGAAATAATAATAAAATTATTATATTTTTATAAATAATTGTTGTCCATCATCGGTGAAACTTACTTTTTTGTCATCGTTCGTTTAGTTCATACTAGGAATGCGCGATTGTTACTAAAAATATTCGGATACCTCGGTTATTCGAATACATCTATCGTTACTAAAAGATTTTCGATTGGTTGTTCATTTTTAATTTTTCATGTGCAAATAGTTATTAACTGGAACTATGATATCTTTTTAGTCACATTACAGAGATTTAATTTATGATAGCAACAACTACCTTGGATGAATAGCATAAGAATATTTGACCGTTACTCTAATATTACGCAGCTACGATGAGCCCAATTTTTCATTCGGATATAGGATTGTGGAATTTTAGATTAAAGGGCGAATTTTTAATTAATATGCTTATATACATTAAACATGTTTTTTAAGACAATCTGACAAATACATCTGTGTTGTGTACCACTGTAGTGCAGTATTGAAAGAGAAGAATCAGACCACGATCCACTACCGAAATGAGCAGAACGGTACCTTATTTTTTTTAATCAAAATTTACATCACTTTTTGCTTCGCAGTCAGTCTAAAAAGTCCTGGCGACGACATGCGCCACGTAAACGGCAGCTATACAATGCATTGGCTCAATGTCAAATACAGCTCGCATCTTAATTGCGTCCGTTTGGGATGAATACTAATTAGTGATGCACGTATGAAAATATTTGTGTATATAATATAAGGCCGTATAATCACCTTACTGAAATAATGGCAGTCATTAAACCTGAATTTAATAGGTATTCTTGCAAAATTTCAATGAAAATCGCGCTTTTATCATTGTCATATCATAAAAATGTTGCATCCGTTTTTGTTTGCTTTATATAAGCTGAAATAGCAAAGCTTAAACGAAACTCATGTCCTCATTTACCTAAGAGAAATGCACACTTTTAGTGTGATGTTCGGCTTTAAGCTGTTAAAAGCGAAGTGGAGAAATTTCAACCGATTGCATGTGGTAAAAACAATAGTTGATACAACACGATGCTTCAGCAAAACGGATTAGTTTTTTTTGTTAAACTCTCATACATAGAAATGAAAAGTTCTGGTTCTTTTTGATTGACACAACTGATTTTGCTATCGTTGTATAGTCTACCACTAGTGCTGCAATTAGTGGTTTGATTCCAGAAAGAAAAACATAGCAGCATATCTTTGAAAAACGGCGAGAGAAAATTTATTTTTTAAGCTTTTCTAAGACTGTAATTAAGGAGATAAACCTGTATTCAGAATTTTATATAATACCCCTTATTGTATACTAGAAACGAATTAACAACGAACAGCTTTATTTAGGTTGACTCCGATATTACTGTGTCTTTTAACATAAAGTGAACTGCAATCAAATAGCTACGTGTTATGTAGGGCTTCAAGAATTCGACGGTATGTTATCCACTTACAGAGTAACCTATGACTTTCTCCTTTCGCTGGCAGCGTCTTGACCCTTTTCTGCAGAATCGGCAACGCGGAAGGCTAAGCTACTAAACACTTCCATAGAATATCCATGGAATAAAAATATGGATAATATGCAAAACACCAGACAAATCGCAAGAAAAAGCTCTTACAAGCATTCTTTTAATTCAATAAAACTATAGAATGCAATAGTATTTCACCTTACATCTATTTACCTAATACAAACAATTTAATCAAATTCCCTACAACCACAAAACAATATACAACAAACACTCCAGGCTTTAAATACCACAATACACAAAACTTTCCCCACAACCTCATTCAACGAGCCAAGAATGTTAGGAAATTCATATCAAACAGTATTTTCAGTTTTCATCCAAACGTTGGAAGTAGCGGCACAAATTCTCTATGACAGTTTATCTTATGTACCTATCTAATATAGTTTATTGGAATGGAGGGAATGTGTGGTTCCGTTATGATATTTGCGCTTATTCAAGGTTATTGAAGTAGAGAGCTTGTTAGGAAAGATATGTCAAGGTCTGTGAGGTCATTATTATTATTTTTGTTGGTGTGACAGCATTAATTCGACACTTGATTTGATGGTGGGTCAGTCGGTCGTTTTTCGGCGTTATCTCAATCGTGTTTCTCAAATAATTTATCAATATCATAGTTAAACGCATTTTTGTTAATTTAATATACCACTGTCTGCGTCGTTATTAATTGGCACGTTGCCAAATGACAGCGATGCAGAGGAAAATTATGAGACTTTAAAATTTGTTTTTTATTGGTTAGGTTAACTTTGTTGTATGTTATTCATTATGTAATAGTTTGATTAAGAACGCTTTTAACGTATTCGAATATTTGATTCGATTGTCTATAGATACTACTATTATAAAGAAGAAAGATTTAGATTTAGAATTATTTTTTGAGTGTGAACGTTGAACATAAAGTAGGTACGGTGTTTCTATCAGAGCTTATGAAATCTCTTCACATAGATAATAATCTAGTACGATACCTACATGTAATTAAAAAATAAACTTAAATTTAGGTCACGTTTATTTTGATTGGCTTATTTAATTGAAGTACTTTGTTCGAGTCAAATTCTAAGCCATGATTAACAGTGGCTTACGAGAAATCTTACGTTATTAGAGTAACGAATTAGTCTCATGTTTAATTTCAAGTCTATATGTCCATTTCTTTGAATAGCATTTAATTCAATATCAATATGTATCCTGCTTCTGTGGCGCAACAGTTGTCAATGTGATTGCTATTCATAAAGTCTCGAGTTCCCTTTTTAGATCGAGCAAAGTATTAATAGAGTTTTCTTTAAATAAATTGTCAGTATTTTCTTTACTCGTCCCCTACGTATCTAAACTGTAGGTGGTGAAATATTGGTGTAAAACGCCTCTGTATACCTTTTCGGGGATAAAGGCATAAGCTATGTATATGTTTTATGTATCGTGCTACTTCTGTAACGATTTTATTTTTATAATATTTACAAGTAGCTTGCCTGCGAAGTAGTAAATAAAGGAAAATCACGTAGAACATTGCATGGAACGAATTTAAGTTGACTCTAAAATGAATGGTGCTCAAGTATAACACTTGTAACCTTTAGGGTTTACTTTATGAGGAATGTAGATGTATTTAGGAAGTACAATGAGAGAAGGTATAACAAATACACTTTTAATATATTTAGTATACAATTATAGTCAGGGCGTGGTTCGTTAGAAGGCTTGCTGCGTGTCCTTGTAGTCAGGAGCACTTAACTCGAGATGTGGAGCCGGGCCGCAAGGTCCTCGTCCAGGGCGCGATCGGCTTATATATGGCGCTGCCGCCGGGCAGGGGGGAGAAGGGGGGCGCCAGCCACCACTCCGACTCACGCGCAACCGTCGCGGTCGCGCGGTCCGCGTCACACACTTATATGGATTTTAAGAGTTCTAACAGTATATTTTAAGAATTTTAGCAGTATATATGTACATAAATTGATTCTCGCCTATTTATAGGATAGGTAGGCAGAGAGAGATTTCCACACACATCCTACATTGCCGCTCTTCAATCACTCGCATAACTTAATTCATTCTATTGCAGGGTCATCCGCTCATTACTGACTATTTTTTTAAATGTTTCTATCAAACGCCTTGATTTTTGCCTTCTGACTGACCAATATACATACATTTTTATTTTATTCTTGTCGTAAGAAAACATTAACTCTTTATTGTGCGAGCAAGGATTTTAAAGTTTCTTAAAAAGACAATGTGCTGTAAGCAAAAGTATTTGTGACTACTTACCACCCTATTTTCTATATAAAAACTATTAATGCGCTAATTTTATTTCTTAGTTATTTAGAGAAAGTTATTTAATTACCTATTAATCATATTAAATTTTCTTGTTCTTATTTATCTGGCAATTGAAAATCGCCTCAAAGTGTCTTTCAAATTCACTTTAGACGGAAACAGATTTGATTTTGTGACAGGTAATTCCGACGACTTTCTACTTACAACCGATCAACATAGTGACCATAAAACCTTTGATCAGCTTGACAATAATCAAACAAAAAAACACAGAGGAATTTTAAATATTAAAAAATAAATCAGCTTTTTCAAAGCATTATGTATATTTCAGTAACAGTATATGAACTGTCAAAATCATAACAGTGAATAGCTGGTCAGGTAAAAGGGTTTTTAATAAAAATAACTCGTACCCTGCTCAAACATGTCGAGTTTCATCAAAAATTCAGAATATAGCCATGTTTACACGGTACATTTCCACTTAGCAAAATACATGCATAACTTTACTAATACTCGTAGTACTTATACGTGGCATCAATTACTTCATGCGATAATATTGTAGTTAGTTAATAATCATGTGTCAAATTATGTGATCCGGCTCTTTTGGTACTTCGACGTAGAGCCTAGCCCAAGTGGCAGTGGAGCCTGCGACGTTCTGGGCGGTGCACTGGTACCATGCCGCATCCGACGCTGACAATGTGAAATTTTATTGGTAAATGCTTATTTTGTAAATAAAAATTGCATGTTTATATAACGATAAAAATATTGAACTAATCAATAATGAGAATATTCCGATAGATAACGCCATTTACCACCCAACTTGACAAACAACAAAATCAATAAATGAACCAATGACGATATGTTAAATTCGAAAACCGATGTTTATTAAAATATAACGTAAAATGCTACGTTACACCACAGCACTCGGTGCAGTGGCGAGACGACCACTTAAACCACAACACGCTACTTCACATCGCACTCTTAATAAAACAGCGACTTAACTCGAAATTTGAAAGTAAGGCAATTTGAACTCTAATTGTATATGTTAAATTCTAATATTATATTTGTGTTAAATCTTTGCAACAGAGTTCAAATTTGTTTAATCCAAAATACTGAGATAAGTCTCTGTTTTATTAAGGGTGCGACATAGACTACGCTAACAGTTTATTATCAGACAGACCGTGTGCTTGTTTGTTGCTTATGAATGTAGCGACTTGGTGATATCGTTCTCTTAATAAAATACAGACTTACTCGAAATTTGGAAGTTAGGCAATTTGAACATTTTTAAGTGTTCAAATTGCTTCTCTTTTTTATCAGGAGTGCGATATAGTCTTTCGATTAAACATAGCCCTGTCTATGAAAGCGAACGCGCTATCGCGAACCATCAGACGAGCCGCTGGTTGGTTTTCTAACAAGAGTAGTGAAAATGACTACTGTAGAATGTATCAACCTACTCTTGGTAAAAACTAAACATAGTTGGAAAATTTGCATTCGGCACAGTACAGCCTGGGTCATTTAATTTTAATCCAAAGACTAACGAGAATTTAGAGCCTTAGAACGTGAAGTAATTTCAATTAGGGGAAAATGAGTGGAATTTTTGCGTCCAACTCGTTTATCTCTTTGAGGCTTAATGATTCTGAACGAGTTGAGCGGGTAGCCGGAGAGTTTGCTCCCAACTTTTTGCTTGTAAACTAGTAGTAACTTGTAGTAGGTGTTAAAAAGTGGGTGAAATGCATACACGAATAGTTGTTCTAATAAAGTTTTGATTGGTGTTGAAGATTAAAATTAAACTACTTTAGATGAATATTTACGGTCATAAAAACGGTACTTTTAAAATATGTGTAAAGTAGTTTCATTTCAATTGTTTGTATTTATATAATAATAATATAATATTCTGCCACATACACACAACACCATCTAGCCCAAACTAAGCAGTGCTTGTACTATGGCTACTAGACAATGGATAAACATACATATATACTTTTTTTTTGTAAATTCATACATATTATACATAGAAACACCCAGACCAAGACAAACATCCATGTTCATGCACACAAATGTTTGACTTGTGCGGGGATCGAACCCGCGACCTCAGGCGTGGCAGTCGGTTACACTAACCACTACGCCGACAAATTATTATTAGATAGAACTTTAAATATGATCTCAACATATTGAAATTACTTACATTTTGTAATAAAGATTTAGTATATCATTGATAAGGTATGACGCAATACCATACCTGCAATTATCATAGCTGTAATCTGCATTGAGAGATTATGCCTTGGAAAGTCGGGGAATGTATTATCAGATTTTTCTGCCAAGAAATTGCAATAATGGACGACTATAAGCTCATCATTCATTATGTAGTACCTTAAACCAACGAAATTCTTAAACCAGCGAACCAGCAAACAAAACTAATAAAACCTTAAACCCAGATTACATACGGGCGAAATGTGTTTGTAATACACCTCTTCCTTACTCTTTGGCGATATAAGCATGAGACTATTTATTTAGGTTATTATTACTACAAGACATTAAATACTATTATTTCAAATCTACATGGAAGCACAAGATATAAACAAAAGCGCATTTCATACATAATTCTGTACAGCAACACTTTTATCCGACATAGCCTAGCCACACGGGCAAGGAACTTGGTGCCTTTTATTCATAATTCAGAGTATATGCCAACTAACAATCCTGAACCAGACAAACAGACAGACAAAAAACAAACTACATGACTGGGCTGATATTATTATAAATAATAATATCAGCCCTGTATGAAACTGTTCCACTGCTAAACACGGGCCTCTTCTCAGTGTGTAAAGGGTTTGGACGTATTCCACCATACTGGCCCAGTGCGGTTTGGCAGAATTCACATATCTTCAAAAACATTATGGCGAATTACTCTGCCATGCAGGTTTCCTCACGATGTTTTCCTTCACCGTTAAAGCGATAATGAACTATTTAATTTGAACATAACTTCAAACAGTCAAAGATCGAACTCGAGGCCATTGCATGGCAGTTTAACTGTTTACCAGTAGGCTATCGCTGCTTTCTATAAACATTCCAACCTAAATCTTTCTTAAACATGTAAGGGTACTATTAACTTAGGACTGTTCTGTCCGCTTTCATTAAGGAAAATGGGCGTAAAGCTACAAAAACTCATTGACTGTAAGACAAAAGCAATTAGTGAAAAGAATGGACAGCTGGCTTCCTTCCACAGTCAACATTCTTCTACACAAATATTACATTTGATTGTCTTTAGTTTACGTGAGTATAGTACATAAAATGCGTATCAGCATGATATCTATTTTATTTTAAATTACTTAAGCTCTGGCTTTGCTAAAATGGTTGTGTTGGAAGTGGGTCTAAGTCGGTAGTGCAAAGACTGGGCTCCAAATTCACGACCTCTCACTCGCAAGTCTAATACCTTATCCATAGCTCAACCCCTGTTTTATTTAAAACATTACCATCTATCAATGTTTTTTGCCAAATTTCCATATCAAATTCATATACGATAAACATTAAAATAAAATAAAAATCGCATATTTATAATTATGAATGTCAAATATTAATGGTTACTAACAGCTAAGTAACTTAACTGTAAGTAACTTTAATTAAATTACGTATATTGCTAGGTAAGGTTAGTTTCAGTTAGTAACTTCTCTCTGGCCTCTAAGCCAATATATGCCTAAGCCAATATATGTATCTAAGCCAATATATGACATAATACATACATATTCAAACGAGAAGAGGTGTATTATACCACAACATCTTCTAGACACATTTTCAGACCCGTGCTGCTACTAACAGCATCCAAACGGGAAAACTCAATAACATTAAAACAGTCGGTCAAATGTGGCTGCGCCCCTATGGTCGTGAGTCTATGTATACAGGGCGTCCCAGAATATGTGAATCAAATTGTAACGGGAGATTCCTTAGGTAAGGACCATTCAAATAAGCTAAATAAAAATAAAAAATATTAGGAAAATTGTGTAAAAATAGAAAAATCTAAGTTATGGTGCAAAAAAAATACACCAAAATAATGCAGCGATTCAAAGAGTAAGTCAGTTTAAAAAATAATGTTTTTTGTTTGACGAATCAATCCTTCACAAATAATAATAGTGGAAAACAATTAAAGTTAACCATAAACGAAGTACTTGTAGTTGAAAGTCTGGAACACAAATGTTTTTTTTAGCACATTTAAAGTTCGTTACTTAAGAAATTTCCCGTTACAATTTGATTTACATATTCTAGGACATCCTGTATATGCGGTCACAGTGAATGCTATGTTCAAGATTACCTTGACTATTTATTAGAAACACGTAACGTATTTTCATTATTAAATTTTAGCTATTTCTAGCTTAATGTTTCCAAATCCTTAATCTCATTGTATTCATAATTATTTATTAAATATGCACAATTAATTAATATATTTATACATGTCATGCTTTTTAGTGCCTCTTTTTGTCTCATACCTACTGTTCTTGTTAAATCGTGGATAATGTAGTGGGCTGCAACATTGTAACATACTATTATGCATTTTCTATATTAAAACATATTGTATATTGTAGCTGTTTATTTTCCCAAAATAAAATGACCAAACCTAACTATCTGCAATGTTACACGCAATCCTAACTCCTTCTCCCTAGCCTTTATTATTCCCAAGTCACTTGGGGTCGGCTTTTCTAGTCTAACCGGATTTGACTGGATATCAGTTTTTACACGGAGCGGCTGCCACCTGACCTCCGTAACCTGAAGGCTAACGATACCCTAAGGACCCTAAAGTCAGTACCCTCTAATATTCTGACACTGGTCTAGCCAGTTTCAGGATATTAGAGGGTACTGACTTTCCCAATAACGACTCCCTTAGATGTTCACGGCAGCCGGGACCGAAGGCTTAACGTGCTCTCCGAGGCACGGAGCAGGCGATAATTGTCAATCAATACGCACATAATTTCGAAAAATTATATAACTTCCGAAAGTCAGAGGTGCGCGACGTGGGTTCGAACCCGAGACCCTCTGCATTGAAGTCTGTTGGTCTCCCCACTGAGGTATCGCTGCTTTCTATGCAATATAATATAATATAAAAATACACGCAATCCTAACTATTATTATAAATGTGAGATTGTTTATAACGTTTTCACGCCTTAACTACTTAACCGATCATCATGAAATTTCGCATATACGTGCCTGTCATTCAGAAAAAAGTAATGTAACTAACCTAACCTACATTCACGCGAGCAAAGCCGCGGGCAAAATCTAGTAGGTTTATAATTCTTTTAATTATGAAGCCAGAGACAGCCGTCTTTCTAAAAACTAAACCATTTGACCTACCGTAGATTTATACGCTCTTGAACAAAAAGTGATGAGAAAATCTGTCTCAAGGTGTCATTAATGTTGGCACCATTCTGCTTATCCGTCCAAAAAGAGCGCTAGCTTGGAAAGCGAAATAAAAATTGGACGTCGTTGCCCGTAAAGCGATTCCAATTAGCGGCAAAGAATGAAACGTTGGCGGGAACGGATACACTTTTTTTTATTTCCAAAGTCTGCTCGGTGACGTTTCGTTTACCACCGTCCTTCGCCTGCACGCAATTTTATCGGGTTTTAGTTTGCAGTTTGTAATGACATAAATAATTGACTGTTTGGGATTTCGTTTCTGGAATTAAGACGGGTTTAAAACTATAGTTAAAAGAGTTATTTAATGTGGAAGGCTAATGTCTTGCGTGAGTAATGTTTCTGTCCTCTTTATATACTGTGCAAAAATTGGGTTCAGGTCTACTTTTACAACGATTCGAATACATGGGTGGCACAGGGATACAAGTGGTCATAACACAAGTTTTGGTTTTATTTGAAGTTCTAAAGTAATAAACTTAGTGCACTGATAGAAGCGAGGTGATTACTTTAACAACTAGACTGTGCAGAGCGCCGTAGGTTCGATTTACGGAACAAACATTTTTGTGACCCACAAACTGTTGTTCCAAGTATGAACGCTCGGGCCTTTGCACACCACGTTTTATAAACGCGCCGTCGACGCGCGTTTTAGAAACGTGCGTTGACGGCGCGCTTTTATCCTACAGAGCAGTTTGTTGTTGTTTGTATCGATACACACGCGCGTTAGCATTGCGTTTGTATCTATTCAAACGCGCGACACCGGCGCGTCACTAGCGCAATAACAAAGCGGATGCAATCAATACTGTCTCGATCGACGCCATGTTGCTACTGTTGACGAGGTGCTGCTTAAAAACACAATATGCCAGCGCGTTTGTATCGATACACACGCGCGTTTGCATTGCGTCTGTATCGCTACACACGCTCGTCTGTATCGATTCAAACGGGTGTTTGAATTTATACAGGTATGCAAAAGTCTACGGGCTGCGTCAGACTCGCGTGCGTCTGTATCACTACAAACGCGTGTTGATGGCGCGTTTAAAAAACGTGGTGTGCACAGGCCCAGTATCCATTGTTTAAAGGTTTGTAAAGTTTAAAAAAGAACGCTTCTTTTTAATTATACTAAGGAAATGTTTCTTTCCTTAATATAATTAAAAAGAATGTTTTAATTATATTCAATTAAAACATTCTCTTTAAGAATGTTTTATTTGTAAAACGTGCTTTTTTATAAGAAACTATAAAAAAACACGTTTTACTAAAAAGGGGATCAATATTCGACAACATGGCACCTCATTAAAAGGAAGTCAGAATGATTTCTTTCGGCTCACTGTGTCTAAAGTCAATTATTATTTGTAGTAGCATTCACTTTCTTCTCCCTAGCCTTTATTATTCCCAAGTCACTTGGGGTCGACTTTTCTGGTCTAACCCAATTCGACTGGATATCCGTTTTTACACGGAGCGGCTAACACTGACCTCCGCAACCCGAATGTTAACGATACCCTAAGGCTAGACAAGTGTCAGGATATTATAGGGCACTGACTTTCCAATAACGACTACCATAGATGTTCATAGCAGTCGGGACCGACGGCTTAACGTGATCTCCGAGGCACGGAGCAGGCGATAATTGTCAATCAATACGCACATCATTTTGAAAAGTCATATAAGTAACTTCCGGAAGTCAGAGGTACGCGACGTGGGTTCGAACCCGAGACCCTATGCCTTATAGTTTGTTAGTCTCCCCACTGAGCTATCGCTGCTGTAGTAGCTTTCACCCAGTGAAATTAAACTACTATATACGGATTATATCGCGTTGCTTATTTTACACTTTATTACATAATTTAAAAACTGTTACACTACTACTACTAGATACTATTAAACTTTACTAATTTTCAAGCTAATTAAATTATTAAAACTAACTATTAATGCTTTTCAGCAGCCATATTCACGGGGAGACTCCCCGTGACCATGGCTGCTGAAAAGCAACCGAAACGTCGGGAAAAGTGTAAACTTAAATATAAATAGTCTTAATAATTTTAATAATTTAATTAGCTTAAAAATTTGTAAAGTTCTATAGTATCTAGTAGTAGTAGTGTAACAGTTTCTAAATTATGTAATAAAGTGTAAAATAAACAACGCGATGAAATCCGTATATAGTAGTTTAATTTCAATGAATAACATTCGCGTAAACAGAAGACAATATTATGTTTCACCCAGTGGTCAAAAATCAACTTAAATACAAAAAAATACAAATTAATTTTATGCTTATTTGCTTTCTGTACACCTTTTCCATATAAATTTTAACCATACCAAATCTTACTTAAAAAGGTGTACAAAGGTTTTCTTAACGAATTAATTTATTATATAAATAGTCAGTACCACAGTACAGAAAATATAATTATAAACAGCTACGTCAAGATGTCAGATTCTACCTGCGATTTTACTTGCGTGGACTATAGTTTACCTGTACATCATAAACATCAGTTTTTATGTTTACCACTAAGCTACCTAACTGTATAATTCATATCGAAGCCCATATGATAGAACTGTGGGTTTCTATAAAGCTCGATAGACGAGCGACCAGACATATAATAATACCTTTAATTGGTTCTGAATTTTTGTTTTACTTCTTTAACTAGTTCCAGTCCACGACTTCGCTCGCTATAATCACACGATACTAGTGAAAAGGTATCCAATGTGTTAACTATGACAGAGTCGCACCATGTGGCATTTTTACCCAAATCCGTTCTACTGTATAGGCGCGATTGAGTTTAAAACTATATATCTATATCATAAACTATCAAATTTTAACTTTGTTGGACTTAAAAACAGCTTAACTGTTTTTAAAGTATACTAGCCGTACCCCGCAGTTTCACCCGCATCGCTCCCAAGGGTTGTAACGTGATGTTAGATGGACCTCCTTAATAGGAATTCCATAAAAAGTCTTTCCATCATTCCAATTCAATTTGCATTTTATAACCTATTCATCCTCTTGCCCTGGTCCCAATTTATTTGGGGTCGGCGCAGTATGTCCTACGCTTCCATACTTCTCTGTCACCCGTCATCTGATCATTTACCCCTTTTCCTTTCATATCCAACCTCACACAATCCACCCATCTTTTCCTTGGCCTTCCTCTCCCTTTTCGTTCCTCTACTCTCATATCCATCACTTGCTTACCTACATACGTATCATCTCTTCGCATAACATGTCTATACCAAGCCAAACGATTTCCTTTCGCCTTCTCGTCTATGGGCACCAGTTTCAGACTACCTCTTACGTATTCATTCCTAATTCTGTCCATTCTCGTCACTCCACACATCCATCGTAACATTCTCATCTCTGCTACATGCAATCGTTTCTCATCCATCTTCTTAGTAGATCATTTTATAACCTAATTATTGAATATATTTATGGAAAATGCAAATTTGTTTTTGCAATTCTGATAGATACTGATAGATAGTTCCAGAGATTATTGAGATCTTATAGAAAGATGTTGGTGTGTGACAACTATGTAGTTGTCACACACCAACATCTTTCTATAATTTGTCTTTCATAATATGTATTATGAAAGACAAATATTAGTAAAATATAGAGCACACTCGTCTAAAAAGTCCTATTCACTCGCGACATAAGAACTGATTCTAGTTGGAAATACACACATACAAAGAACTTTCTTTCACTCTTTTTATAAGGAATAATCTACCATCTTCATCAGTTGAAAAACAATTGGTTCATATATCTCAAAATCTAGGGCAGCCCATCCATTACTGGAAAGGTCGACAAAGAGTGAGGTAGACCAATTTACTTTAGATTTTCATCCGTTAACCTTAGGGATATAGACATGGTACGATAACCTCACATAAAGAAGATGAATGTTTGATGAAAACGTAATATTATGTGTATTTTTTAGAGACTGCTCCCGCACGTTCTGTGTCGCGTAGGACTTTAGAACATTCGAGCAATAAACACTAAGAAACCCCAGACTCGGAACTGCTATTTTTAGTTCACACTAATTTTGTCCCGTGTGGGGATCGAACCCATAACACTCGGCGTAGTGGCAATAGTGTAGGCGGTTACTGAAACTACTATTATTGCCTTTTACGTCACACAGTTTCATTTTGCTAATTTTCAATATAATGTACGCAATTATTAACTGAAAATTAATATATTCGAATCTCTAGGCAAATAGAAATATTCAAAACATTAAATACGCTTTGAAACAAATAATATAATAATATAATAATAATATAGTATAATATTCTACCACATACACACAACACCATCTAGCCCAAACTAAGCAGAGCTTGTACTATGGGTTCTAGACAATGGATAAACATACATATACACTTTTTTTTTTTTTTTTGTAAATACATACATGTTATACATAGAAACACCCAGACCAAGACAAACATCCATGTTGTGATGTCATGCACACAAATGTTTGACTTGAGCGGGAATCGAACCCGCGACCTCGGGCGTGGCAGTCGGTTACACTAACCACTACGCCATCGAGGCCGACAAAATATAAATATTAACGTCAGATATTTCTACAAGTGATATCTATCTTTCCAAAACCAACAAAGTACACAATTACCTATCATTAATAATAATAATATATCAATAAAGACATTTATTGCTTCGAAGATATACCAAACAGGTAATATTAAACGGGAACCCAGAACGCATTGACTCAAAAAGAAACATGGGTAACTGCTATATGACGCTTATCATAATTTAGACGACCATCTAAAAAAACTTAAATCATAATAATATAAAATAGGATAAAATTCACTTTATCTCTTAACATCAGATTAGACTGACGTCAAACTTGTGTTTCTACCTATAAGTTAAAGGCATCTTATTACAATATAAATACACCAGGGCATGCCACGATCGTGGCGGTAAGTCCCGTGTTTGAGGAGTGGCTGGAGAGGCGCCATGGCGCCCTCACCTTCCGGCTGACACAGGTAATGACTGGCCACGGTTGTTTTGGCCAGTTCCTGTGTCGTATACGCCGGCAAGAGACTCCCGGTTGTCACCACTGCGGCGACTGCCGCGACGTAGTTGAGGACACGGCGCTGCACACTTTGGCGGTTTGCCCCGCCTGGGCATCGCAGCGCCGTGAATTGATCGCGGCAGTCGGATTGGTTGCCCTCTCGCTTCCGGTTGTAGTTCAGTCTATGGTCCGGAGCGAGAGGTCGTGGAACGCCGTCGCCTCCTTTTGTGAGGAAGTTATTTCCATCAAGGAGGCGGCGGAGCGGGAGAGGGAGCGTTTGAACCCTCTCCCCAACCGCAGAGCCGGGCGCCGGAGGGCGCGAGACGACCTCCAGCCACCCTGAGGTTTGACCTGGGGGTGGCGGGCTTTGTGGGCCTGCCCGCCATCCGTTCAGCACCAGGTCCGAGAGGCGGCGTGCGTGTTCCCACGCGCGCCTCTGTTGTTTCGAGTCCCCTCTAGGGGGGACAGTAGGGAGTGTTTGAAGTGCCTTTGGGTAGATCTTTCGTGTAGTGGCCTGCCGTTTCATACGGCGGGCCGAAACCTCGGCGGGGTCGCGACCGCATGCGAAAGTGATTCGCGCGGCCCCGTCGATAGTGGTTTTGTCGAGGAACACCGTGGTAGGTTTAGTCGGTATTCCGGGAGGTACTCTATCATCTTTAACATCTTTCTTTACCCCGGCGAGTCCGACATAACCCCTCCGCCCGCCCCCGAAGAGGAGTATGCGTCATGCATTCCCCCAGGTAAAAAAAAATAAAAATAAAAATATAAATACACCAACTACTTACTACAATACAAACACCGTCTAAATGCGCCGATCTAATATTTTTTGACATAATAATCAAATATTTAAGATCCCTAAACCTAAAAAACTGGTTTTAGACATTCTTAAATCTATCTGTTTGTTCCTGAAATATAAAGTGCTATACATTAGTGAAAATATATTTATCCATCACGTAGCTCCATGCTCAAAATCGAAATCACTTTTCATCTACGTGCATTTCGTAGAAACAAATATCAAAAGTGACTGAGTGATGAGAGAGTGACGCTGGATAATGTCACGGAACTTAAATCTGATCTATAATGTTAATTCTATCACTATTATATACCTATACTGTTACTAGCCTTTATCTATATTTTGGATAAATTGTTTATTTATTTAACTCATTACAACTGTTACAGGTTTAATGTCCTCCAGACCGAATTTCGGCCACAGCGGCCAGTCTTAACGGAGACTGGCCATCTGCGCAGGAGATATTATAGTGCACAAGCGTGTGCGCAAACACAAGTGCACTCTCTGTTCCCTAACTCTCATGATCCGATGGGACGGTAATCCGACACGACTGGAGAGAGATCTGGCGCACGACCAACGGCTTTACGTGATTTCCGAAGCACGGAGGTGTCTAACAACGCCAACTTCCAAACTCCGGGCTGCTATTGAGATTTCTTAACAGGTAAACTTAGTAACTTTGTGTTGGCCCGACCCGGGATTCGAACACGACACCTCATGCACAGCAGTCGCATTCAGTACCGCTGCGCCACGGAGGCAGTCAAAAAAAAGTTTATAATACTAACAAATCAAGTCAAAGTCAAATCAATAATCTTTATTTCCATAAAAAAGTGCAAACAATTCTTGGACACGATAATTCACTATAATGGAGTCTGCCCACTATCCCGTCTCAAACCACTCCTTTATTAATAAAAGATAATAATAAAAATAAATAGAAAGAAATAAAAAAATGTATTGTAAAAAGCCTGTGGTCAAGAGGTCTGGAATTGGGTTTTTCTGCCAAGAAATTCTCAATAGCAACACGTAATATGGAACTGTGCCCAGTAGACAAGAGAAGGCCCACTCCAGGTGAAATCTAAAATTACAGCAGGCGAAATATGGGTGTAATACATTTCTGCCTACCTACATGTACATATATAAACATGGTCTTCGGTCATCTGTCGAGTCGCAGCGGCACACGAGCAGCCAATAGATTTTTAATTATGTCTGATGTTCTAAGAATTGCCAGATAAAATATACGTCTTTTTTAATAACCTTCAAACATGCTAATATACATAGTTATCGCATATTCATCCATGAACAGATCAGAATCAAGTCTCTATACCTAGGTTATCACGAGAACGTTAAAAGACTATCGTTAGAACAACATCTACTATACGCGGTTATCATGATTTAGTAGCTTGAGATTCAACTCGATATATAAGCCAAGTTTCATCTAATTCCGATCGGAAAAGGTGGAGCTAAGATGTTAAGTTAAAGATGATCTACGTGAATGTACTTGCAAACAAACTATGGAAAACCCAACCTAAGACACGGGTAAAACCTAGGCCACTATAATAATGTATTCAACATTTGTTACAAGATACGATAACAAATAAATAAATGTTACTTAGTTATAATAAATTATTTGCACGTATTACGCCTTTACTTGAACTAGGCCATTTAGTGTTTCAGACGATATTGTGCTAATGTTTTCAATAATATAATAACTAAGCCTACAACATATAATCTTATACGTAGTAAGAACAACGTATGAAACTACGCACCCGTTCTATGATTTTTTGAATAATTCATAAATGTTATAATTAATAATTCTCATACCTCGTAGTTCATAATTAAAATTCATAATTTACTTTGAAACTTAATATGTTAAATTTAATTAAGTTTAAATTACTATTAGTTCATTTGGGTTGGGCCTAGACACTACGCCATTTTAGGATTAAAGCGGACTAGAGAATCATAGACGAAAGGCCGTTAACACGTATGATTTTTATGATACACGGGCTTAGGAAATCCAGGTGTCTTCTCCAGAAGGAAAGGGGTCCTATAGCTACGCTTATCTATGTATTCATACTGTAGTACTGTTCAATTTAAATGGGGCACAGTCACTTTTTTAAGACAAGAAAAGAAAGTACTATTTATAGCAAATACAGCTCAGAATTTTCATTTAACATCTGATATGACGTATTGAAATGCGTTACAGACATTAAACACCTAATGACACCAGTCCAAAAATAACGTTTACAAATTCAAATGTTCACAACAAAAGGCGTGGCTAGAGACGTGATACAAAAAATTAATCATAATAATTAATAGAGCTATTAATAAGGGAGATAATTAATGGCAAATATTTACCTAAACCAGGATACCCCGAAACGCTGTTCCGGGACTCATAACAAAACAAATATATTTGTTTCATCACTGTTGATAACAACACAAGTCATACACAACACATAAATAAAAATCCACAGTCAAAATTCACTTTGGTGTAATATTTTCTTAGAAAAATATCATCGCGTGTTTTACATTGAAAAGTTTGAGGGGCAAAAACGCCTCGTTTTCGCGCACATCCGCTCAGCTTGAAAGCTGAAGCCGTACTGAAGTCTGAAGACTGTCCTCCTCCTACGGGAGAACATTGCGACATGAATACGTTTCCACAAAGCTGTCTATACATTGATGATTCTGTATTACATGTTTAAAATGTTTACGTATAAAAACAGCAGTGTAATATTCGTAAAAGTTATTGTCATTTTGATGGTAAGTAATTTTCCTTTATTTTATATAAGAGTTTTAACCCTTAAACCCTTTTATCATAGCTTACATAGTTCGATATTGGTATCTTAGTCCTTATATGTCTAAGAAATCGGCTACAGTCTTTGCAGTCTAATACCCTACTGACTTATGCTCATAACATCCATTACGCTAACTAACTGAACTACCACGCATTACCATTCAGAGATAGGCTTCGGTCTTGTAAACTATAGCTTATTTCATATTCATATTATGAATATGTCACGAGTATTTGAAATAACTGACTATTCTTAATAGTTCTTCAAAGAAGAAAGGTATGGCACCTTTTTCAGCAATTATCCAACGCACTTTGTGTTATCAATACTATTCTTCTTTCTTAGCCTTTATTATTCCCAAGTCACTTGGGGTCGGCTTTTCTAGTCTAACCGGATTTGACTGGATATCAGTTTTTACACGGAGCGGCTGCCACCTGACCTCCGCAACCCGAAGGCTAACGATACCCTAAGGCTAGACCAGTGTCAGGATATTAGAGGGTACTGACTGACCCAATAACGACTGCCATAGATGTTCATGGCAGCCGGGACCGACGGCTTAACGTGCTCTCCGAGACACGGAGCAGGCAATAATTGTCAATCAATACGCCCATAATTTCGAAAAGTCACATAATTTCCGAAAGTCAGAGGTGCGCAACGTGGGTTCGAACCCGAGACCCTCTGCATTGCAGTATGTTGGTCTTCTCACTGAGCTATCGCTGCTTTTTATTATAAAGTTGAAAAGATGAACAAATTAAGGGTTTGTTTGTTTAAGTAACACTCAAAAATTACTGAACAGATTTTGCTGTTATCATAGATTAGTATCTTGAGATTCTACTTAAAACGTGACCACGTTTCTTCCAATTAACACCGAAGTTATTAATGTTCATAATGTGATCTGTGAAGTTCACACATAAATCGAAACGAATCACTAAATCGAAGGCATAATCTAGATTATAATATAACTAGCTTTTGCCCGCGGATTCGCTTGCGTAAATGTTGGTTAGGTTAACACCTTTATCACCAAGTGGTATGAAGTATACTTTACGACCTAATCTCATACCTGCAAAATATACATATAAAATTTTATAAAAATCGATCGAGCCGTTTCGGAGCATTGCGATCACAAACATTGTGACAGGAGATTTATATATATGTGTATATTGATTATCGATCATGTTCGATGATACAGTGCAGATAATTAATACTGCTCTGCGTTGCCTGTTGAATTCTGATTTTTATTCTATTAAATATTAAAACTAAAATAGAAACCTGCACTGCCTTATTGGCGTAGCGATAAAGTCCTGACTAATTCGCATGAAATCTCAAGTTAGATTCTCAAGTCGTGCAAGTTTTATTGGATTTTTCAAAACAAATATATTCAGACAACTAATCTTGCAGCGATAGCCTAGTGGGAAACCGTTGGACAGCCACGCAGAGGTCTCGAATTCGATCCCAAGGCACGCATCTTTGACTTTTGGAAGTGATGTGCGTATTAAATAGTTGATTATCGCTTGCTTTAACGGTGACGGAAAACATCGTGAGGAAACCTGCATGTCTAAGAGTTCTCAATAATGGTCTGAAAGATATGTGAAGTCTGCCAACCCGCACTGGACCAGCGTGGTGGACTATGGCCTAACCCTTCTCACACTGAAAAGAGACCCGTGCCCAGCAGTGGGAGAGTTTAATACAAGGCTGATATTATTATAATTAATCTTGCTATTATTATAAATATGAAAGTTTGTAAAATTGTAGATGTTTACTCAATAATGAAAGCCTAAGTTTAATTTTGTGTATTATTTTACATGCAAGAGCAAATAGCAATGTGAACAAATTTTTTGTGCAAGCTGTATCAAAATTGGTAACTAATTAATTGGATATGAGATGAAGTAGGAATGTAGTGAGGATATCTGGCTATCTCTTTCGGACAGCTGCATTTAAATAGCAGTCTCGACACAGTTTGAATCGTGCGTCCTTTTTATATCATTTGACAATTATCCCTGCCAGGGGGTCTACCGTGAAACGCGTTATACGCAATTGCGCACGTTCGTTCGTGCTTATTCTTACTATGAAGCATCATTCGCGCCGACATTCGTCACGAATATCGTCGTATGACATTTGTACGTCCTAAAAAATCCGAATTGTTTTCATGGTAAGTATATGCTTATTATTTCGTTCGTAATTCGTTTCGGTACGTCATTGCGTAAAAACATTTTCACGGTAGACCCGCAGATTTGATACGCTTGTAACTTATTTATTTAGAAGTAGATTAAAAATAATCTTTGTATTTTATGTAACTACTTTTGTGTTACACAAAATACTATGTTTATGTTCTGAATTAACACAAAGGATAAGTTTTGGTCTGACGCGGGCGCTCAAAACCTGAGCAAGAGCTACTTAGACTAAAAAATAAATATTTAATAAAAAAAAGGCTTGTAGTTGGCAGTTGCTAACAACAATGCGATACCTCGCAGTAATATACTCAGAAACGAGCAGCTTTAAACGGCAATACTGATTCTTTATACAGAAGTCGTCCAGCCTTCATGTCACATGAAGCACAACCACATTAACTGCAAAACCTAGTAATTCGATGCCAGCAAGAGCAATTCGTTACGGTACCCATAATTGATATGTCCAAAGATAAATAAACACGTTTCCATTATAGCTGACTTGGACAGGTGCATTAGTTCCACCTGCTTCACTTCACATAAGGAAGGGGAGTTATACATCTAGGGATACGTTGTAATTATAGGTGTGTCGGTTTTGTTCACGATTTTCTCCTTATTTTATCCTGGCACTCCAACCGGTTTTAGTAAGCAACAGGGTTTTAACAATATATTGAATACGATTTTCCTCTTTCAAACATAATAGGTAATGTATAGTTTTTGCATAAGCTCAGGTTGTATAAACGTGCGTCGATTTGAGAGATATACATATCTCCTATATACCTTTTTCTTTCAAGGATATACTTCTTGAAGGAGATAAGTTAAAGCTAATCACACTCATATTAGGACTTTTTTTAAGATAGTGATCTTATTACTCCCTACCAGGCACATTTTCAAACTCCTTGCAACAATATGTTAGACTCAGGAATTCAAGCTGAAGCCTTTACAATTAGCTTACTGCAGGTATAATTAAAATTAAATAATTTTATTGAAGTATGCAATGTAAGTAAATAAGTACCTAACGTCTCAAAAGGAAAATTTTGTTTTCATTCAGGTATCAAATATGAGTTGTAATGGTGAAAGGAAGTCCTTAGCGAACGCTCTTCTAAAGCCAGGCTAAGACTACTAAAAGGTGATGCAATTGCATGAAAAAGGTAATAAGAGTGACTAAAGAGAAAAATTTAATAGCAATTGCTATAGTAACAATTCTTCTTTTCGTGTGGTTAGTGGCCAACCTGTTGTCAAAAGTTGTTGAAGCCGCCCGTAGGCCTCTGACATGACTAACGACTGCTGTCAATTTGGCAAAAATCGGGACCAACTTTCTTACATGCCCTCCGAAGCACGAAGACGTTCAGATGAAATACCACTAAGCAGTCACCCATCTATATACTGACAACACCCAACGTTGCTTAACCTCGCTAATCACTCGCTATATAGTAACAATTACTTACTTTACCGACAGCTATACCCCACTGGTTTAGACATGAGACTTGATGTCAAGAGGACGTCGTTTCGAATCTCACCCATTGCACTGTCGACATAAACCTGGAAACATATTAGTTTAACTTATTGGGTTAACAAGTACCCTAGTAATTCGAAACCCAAATACTTTGGCGCTACTCTCATTGGCGATAGGGAATATGACTGCTGTACATTAAGTCGAACAAAGTGTTATTGGATTTACCTGT
The DNA here is from genome assembly GCA_930367265.1 of Catocala fraxini. Taxonomy (NCBI): domain Eukaryota; kingdom Metazoa; phylum Arthropoda; class Insecta; order Lepidoptera; family Erebidae; genus Catocala; species Catocala fraxini. The sequence goes on along the minus strand of OV884044.1, from coordinate 6,563,610 downwards.
CAATAAACGGTCAGTAACAACTCGTAGTCTGAGACTGTGCCCGATAGACGGCGATAGGCTCACTCGCTATTACTTAAGACCTAAAGTCACAGCTGGCGCTGGCAACTTATGCATTTGGAGATATGTGCGTGTGACAATCTTCTTCTTCCTAGCCATTATTAATCGCAGCTTATGCCAGGGTCCGCTTATTTCTGGTCTAACGAGATTTAGCTGAATATCAGTTTTTAGACGAAGCGACTGCCGTCTGACCTCCGTAACCCAGAAGGATAACATCATTCTATGGTTAGACCAGTCGTCAGGATATTTGAGGGCGCTGACTTCCCAATAACGACTGCCATACATGTTCATGACAGCCGGGACCCACTGTTTAACTGTGCTTTCCGACGCACGGGGGTGAAACACCGCCAACTTCCTTACTCCGGGATAATTATTAAGAACTTCTTGACAGAAATTATTAATAAATTGCTACTAAGAAATTCTTGACGGAAAATCTTAGCAACGTTTTCCAAGCCCGACCCGCATGATCCGCAGTCGTATACACTACCACTGACTACAGTTCCTTAATGAACTTCTTGTCAAAGACGGCTTAAAAGACATTTAACGTCACAATCCCGAATATCCCGCCTCTAACACAAGACAATATAATCAATGTAACTAATCCAGCGGGCGATGTGAGTATATAATAGTAAATCAGAGGCGGCAGTAGTTGTGAGTTTACGACACATAAAGGTAACGATATAGGGCGAAAGGTGCCTGCTTTACATAAACAGTCCCATTCGTAATTCTCATTTATTTGACTGGCCAATATACCCCAAAGTAAATTGAACCAATCGAGGCTTAGGGCTGCCTTACGTTATAAAATCGTGAATAATCTTTGACTTCGGTAACTTAAATTAAGGTTCTAAATTTGCATATGGTTTGATGAATACTAATAATAGTGTTCCAGAATCCTTTCTGGAACACTATTATTATTATATTGCTGCCTACCATTTGGTGAAACTAGTTATTCTTGCAGTTGTATTCATAAACATTATTAGTGTTTATGAATACTTAATAAAGAAATAATTGCTGGTATATCGATAGTTACAATATTATCTATGTACGAGTGTTATGTTATGTGTAATGTGTCTAGTGTCCAAATGTCACTCTTATAACTTAGCGTAAAGAAATGATAAATAAAAATTACGAGCCCGTTCGCCCCTCAAGGTTCGAGTAGGTATTTGTTAGGTTTCTTGATAAAATCCTTAAAATCGTGTCAAAAATATGAGCCCCGCAAAGTGGGGCTCCGTCTTTCTATGGAAGGGGTGAAAGTCAAGGGGCGTACGGGCTCGTAGCCAAATAAAAAATGGTATTGCACACAGGTATATAGGTCTGTTCGGTGTTACAAACGACTGACTGCCTGGCTGTACTAACTAGCAAACTCGACGCAATAACACAAAGTGAGCATTAATATTGTGTCCCTAATATAAGTTATATGTTAATAATATGTTAATATATAATATAATTATGTTAATCTATTACTTGTAGTTAATAAGATATTATTCGAATTATTATATTTTGTAACATTGAGTGTCGATATGATGAGACATGGATAAGAGCGCAATATATACTTTTAACTTCTTGTGCCTGTATCCAAGTCTATACACATCCTAACATCCTAACTAATATTACAAATGCAAATATGAGTTTTTTTGTTTGTTGGTTACGAACCACGAAAGCTAAGAAGAAATTAAAAACGTGGGGAAACCCGCGGAGGACAGCTAGTTTCTTATATAGGTCTGCATTTATAAAAGATTTACCTAGTTCGCGGCAGTCGACGAATGAACGCAATGCCACAAATTTTAAAATAGTTCAAACATTCTAGTAAATTTCTCTTTAATGTTCACTAAGATAAGTCAAGTCTACCAACTCGCAGTGGGCCAGCGTGGTAGACTATGGTCTATCCCTTCTCACACTGAGAAGAGGCCTGAGCCCAGCAGTGGGACAGTTTAATACAGGACTGATATTATACTTAGTTCTGAATAGCGCAGGCAACCCTAGAGACTAACAGTTCGGAAACATCGTAGGTTACAAAGAAAATTAAATTTTATCTAAGTATTTAGGAATTGTTAAACCTAAGGTTTGGCGTATACGGTATAATTGTCATGAGTTTGGTTTGGGAGTTTAATAGCAAATATCTTTTATAAATAAATGTTTTTATATTCACCTTTAACTAGTATACTACGTTGACCTTTCCTAATGGCTCTTGAATACGACACTTGCATGGGGTGTGTATATCGTATAGACGATAGACGCGAGACACCCGTGCAAGAAAACCGTATAGCTAACTTGCGCATGGTGAACAATGTGAGTATCTTGCGCGGGCTGCTTACGCTAGGCACTACTTGCCTAGCCAGCTACTCGCGTTACACACAGCAGTAGGTAAAATTTATTTTATGCCAGAGCATATTTATTTATTTCTTTGTTAACCGACTCCTGTGTTACGGGGGACTTTACTACATTCAATCAACAGACACAAAGAATATTCAGACTCTTTGTGGATCACACAGATTTTTGTCTCGTGTGGGGATCGAACCAGCTACATTCGGCGCGGCGGAAGTGAAGAGGCGACCACATAAACCACTACGTCATCTATCTGTGTCATCGTAGATGGAGTATTATAAGGTGAATGACGAGATGAACGTTTTGGGTTTAACTCTAAAACAAAAAAGTGGAACTCTTCTGATGGAGAAACTCAAAATGTAATAAGTTTGTAATCTTTTTGGACAATATTACACCTCTTTCTTTGTACGTAGACTAGGCAGAGACTACTAGTATACTTGACTGGTATACTATGTAAAATATATATAGTACACCTCTCACTCCCCTTTAAAAAGCTTTGGATACCACAGTGACAACCGTCAAACAAAATGGCAGTCAGACCCAAGTAATACAAAGGCCCTGTTTTTAAACAGTACGTTATTCTGGCTTTTACATTTTAGTCTACCAGCATCCCGTACCGGCTACGCACGGGTAACCTTAATAAATAATACACTTAAACTTTCCTTATGAATCACTTTGTCTATTCGTGAAAACCGCATGAAAATCCGTTCAGTAGTTTTTGAGTTTATCGCGAACAGACAGACAGACAGATGCGGTGGAGGACTTTATTTTATAATATGTAGTGACCAATAAATAAATACAATCATATGACTATATCTTCTTTATTTATCTATCTTTATATTATGTATACCATATTGTAACTAGGCTGCCTCGGTGGCGTAACGATAGTGGATTAGGTATGCAAACGATAAATAGATGTTTCAGAAACATCGATATTGTAATAGTAAACGTCAAATGAATTTGAATATTATTTCATATTTAACTAATGTTAAATATTACCATTTTATTCGAAAGAAAATTTCAGTAGCGGCACAGAGTATGTAACTGTGCCTAAATCTGGCAATAGGCTCGCTCCCAATCACGTGGGACCTAAAATAGCTAGCAAAATGTTGGTGAAAAACACCTCTACTTACCCCTTCGGGGAAATAATGGAGACTATGTATGTATGTATATTTGTCTTTTTTATGCTTGACGTTTCGACGTTTTATCCAAGAGTAGTGCGAGAAGCTATTGAAATCAAAAAATATAGAAATTTCAATAGGGAAGATGGTTTCAAATTATCCGTGGAATCCCGTGATTAATAATACGCAACTTCGCTGTTTTGCACAGTCAGGTAATTCACAGAATACGGACACAACGGCTAGCATACGTAATAGGGATACCGTGAGTGTAGTTTGTGACGGTACATGGACAAATAAAAAAAAAAAATATGCCAAAAGTGAGGGTGAATCAAGATTCTTCTGCCTCACTAACGGAGACATGACATCGCAGCACCAGTCAGCTTGTGACCACGGCCGGTGTAACCTGGTCGAAACGTCAAGCATAAAAAAGGTAAACATTATGCATGATCGCGTTAATACCCGTTACATATTATATATATATCATGCAACGCGAAAGTTTAAAAGTTATTATGTATATTTGTCCTTCCTTCCTGCAACAGACGAAGAACCGATTGATCAACGTGATTTTACAAAAGGAGCTTTAAAGACATATCATATTTCGTAACGATACTCCTTATACTTGAACTTCTTTTACATAATATAGACTATAAAATAAAACCTTTTTTATTAAATTCTAGGAATAAAGAATAATATCAAAAGAAAAAAATTTTAAATTTAAGAAGAAATTATATTAAGTAGGGTAAAATTACCAATAAATGTCAGCTTTTTTTCCTCCTTGAAAACCGAAGACGTTCATAATTAAATATGGACATTTTTACATAGCTAATAATATTAATGACTAGATTAATTATGTTTCATTTAGTACTGAGTGGAATGATAACTAGATGCTTTCTCAGTCTTTCCTTGCTTTTCTCTTCAGCGCCTAAAGAGAAAGCTTACCTCTTAAAATTACTGCACGGTTGGCGTAGAGGCGCCTTGCCGTCGCGCCGAGTGCTGTGGGTTCGATCACCACATGGGACAAAAATCAGTATGATCCACAAATAGTTGTTCCGAGTTTAGGTGCTTTTTATGTCCGTTCTTTGAATGTTTGTAAAGTTCCCTGTGGCACAGGAATAATCCCTAATGCCAAAGTTGTCTTTTTATGAAAGAAAAAGCAAAATATCTAATAGGCAATTCTGGTGATCATATTTTCAGATTCAAATTCTTTAGCACGCTGAAAATAGGTATATTTATATTTTCCACCTATTTTATTTCTTTTTGTCATAGACTCATTTAGAATATTTTCGCTTGCTTTTTGTCTTTATTTGACATGTGAATCATTCATCTCAAATTGCTTTTTACATAACTGATTTAATTTTATTACTAAGTTTTCTTATAATATAAAATATTATTCTCTTTTTAATTCTAAGTGTAAATATGAGTCTGTGTAAGGTTAATTTTATCTGTTTGTTTGTCTTGTCTTATGTGATATTTCCAATCTTTGTAAGTGCTATCTGTTCTGCGTTGTAATGTTGCTCACTTCGAGTGTCCTACGTGAGTTCGACAAAAAGATGAGCGTTACATTTGTGCGACAAGACTGAATTGCGACTCACCATAGTTTGAACGCACGATTGTGCAACACACTGAAATTTGACTTAACTCTAGTAGATAAAGGATTGTGCAAAAGTACTGTAATTGGTGACTACGTTGGTTCGGTATAATAAATATATCATATTACAAATCAGCCACGCATATTATCTATCGCTTAAAACTACTAGTTTTCCAAACGATAACGCGATTTGAATTTTGGAGAGAGAATAATTCTCTCTCCAAAATTCAAATCGCGTTAAAGTATAATAAAAACTTATTTATATAAATTATTTATATAATGTCACTGCACAGATGACGTAATAGTTAAGGTGGTCGCGTCGCCGCTGCCTATTCACCGAGTGTTATAGTTTCCTTTCTCACACGGGACAAAAAAAATTATATGGTCCACAAATAATTGTTGAGTCTGGGTTTCGTTTCGTCTATTGTTTAAAGGTTTGTCTTCACCGAAATACCGAAACTATTCCTATTATTCCTGCAGGAATTGTCTTTTAACATTTTTAATATAAAATTTAATAAAAACTATTGTCGTGAAATAAAACTGACCACATACACCATAACCAATTTTTTATATTATAATAAAAAACAGAGGGAGTTAAAGTAAACAAAAGATTACTTATTTTTTAAAATTATAAATGCATAGACCATGCATCAATAATAATAAATCTATATTATTATAGATTTTTGCTAAAGGATGATGGCTAAATTTGTATGAGACCCCGTCCCCCTCCCCTTGCATCAGATTTTTTGTATGTGTTAGTAGGTTCTTAAGAATCTACAAAAAGGCTGGCGACCAGTTTTAACTTAAAATCCATGGCGTATAAAAATAAAATAAAATTAAAAATCATTTTATTTATTACTTCCAATTTGTTACGAACATGTTATAAAAATTAAAATAATAATATTAAATGCTCTTATGAAGCGTATATACACGCACTGAAAGCCATGCGCCCAACATTGTTAATAAACATGCAGGGGTCAGTCTAAGTGAAACAGCCGAAAACGCACAGAAAAGCAACGTCTTAGTTACAACGTCTTAGTGTATTCGATGACGATGCTGGTATTTGTTTCACTGATTTATTGCTGAATGAACAGTGTGCAATGTTATAAACAACAAATACATACATAACAAAGATAATAGGTAATTATATAATAATACTTTGAAACAAACATTTTGAGCCAAAAAATAATAAAATTAAAACATGATTTTCTCGTTATGTGCCGCACTTTTGAGAGAATGTCGCCATAGTAAAAAATTATTAATAATTATTTAATTATTAACCTTACTATGATTATTTGATTGAGATACATCACGCATCGTCCTTTGTTCGTCTTTATTTTGTTGCTCTTTCCCTTTTTTTTGGTTCACTTGCTCCTTGACTCATAATCTTTTCTAAAACGCACGTCGTCTTTTTCAGTAGTTATACTTAGCCTTACTAGTATCCTTACCAGTGGGGTTAAGTATTATTTTAATACTTATCCCTAGTTGTAGGGCTAAGTTGAAATTAATTGTATAATTTGTAACGTTATTCTAGTCAACCCGCTTTAGAGGCGTGGTTGACCTAGGATTTTAATTGAAATTAAAGATGAACAACGCGATCAACAAGCATATATTTTCACTTACAATAGGTGTATAAGAATAAACAGAACTACAATTAAATTCGACTATAGATATTTAGTGGTATTTCAGGGCGTGGTTCAAGATGAAGGCTTGTTACGTGGTCCCGGGTAGAATGGACCACTTAACTTCAGTAGGCAGGGTAGCGGAAGGAGGGCGGCACTTTTTTTTTTAAATATTTTTTTGTGTTTTCTTTGTTAGCCTCAGATGGCTTTTACAACTTTACGCGGACTGTGGGTGAGCGCAGAGGGCTCCCAACCCGTTAAGCCGTGAGGCTGGCACCAGGGCGCGTTGTAAATATATAGGGTCGTGGCTGGGGAGGAGAAGCCGATGGAGGGGCGCCGCGAGCACAGCCGCTTAGCAACGACCGGTCCGCGTCACAACTTGTCCCTATCAATAAACATTTTCTTTTCTCTCTACACTTAGTCCTGTCAAGGCCATGGATAGATTTTATTTTATTACTTAATTGCAGCTCTGATATAGGTTAGTTATTAAAATTCCTCAAAATTTGATTACAAGCCTTTTTATGATACCTCCTGAACTATTACTGATTTCAGCAGTAGGTTACTATTATTAAACGAATTTGCCCTGAGATACTCACAAGTTTTATTATAATCTATGCAGTAGTTTTCATGAGACCCGCGCTCAAACAGACAGAGCAACTCCGTAACAATGTTATATATGTTCTAACTCTTGCGGCGACTTCACTCGCGTGAATTAATCAAATCTAATTTATAGAAAATACTAAAATGTAGACTTCTCAAATACCCATAACCCTTTTTTGGGATAATTTAATACTTCCATGCAAAAAAATTATATTTGAAGTATGTTATCGATTTACTTACCGATTTCACTTATTAATTTGATTTCACTTATAATTTTTGATGTCAGGACCGAATGTTTGATGTCAACGTCGTTTCCTAAAAATACTCCACAATTATCTGAATTCGTGGTCCTTCAACCAACATTTTCCACGTATTTAAAAATGTTTGATAAAAATGTTTTATAATATAATTCCTCTTAATATTTATGATTTTGTTTAACCATCCTTGCTTATTATTTGGTGGTAAATGTGGTGAGACTACTGAAAGAACTATAATCCATCTTTTACGATGTATAACTTTCAACTGCCGTCGTTTCTCCAACTAGACTTATTCGTTTGATACAAACAACTATGCTGTGTAATATTTGGGATCTGTCTTTTAATATTTTATGTCATGGGAAATACAAAATCGATGGCAAAATTGAATGGATTCCTATCGGAAATTTGAGACTTTTCTTGCTTGTCTAGAAGATGTTTTAAACCATACCATAGTTGTTGATTGTAGGGTTTTCCAATATTACATTGTATGGTGTACTTACGTCATGATATCACCAAAAATATGCTTGTATTTAATAATAATTTATCTTGTATGGTTTCTACCAAACTTGCTTTATATCTGACCTGTAATCGGCCAACAAAAACGTAGTGTGTTATACGTGCTGCGATTTTATTGCGACACTCATTAAATCTTACATCTCTTTATATTTTTGTTGTACGCAAACAATTTACTTTTTTTATAAAATTTTATATTTTACTGTTAGCACATATAACAATTATCTGATGCTGACTGTTCTGTACGAAAAGTAACACAAAGTATTTTACTTTTACAGTTGAAGATACAACCCATTTCGTTTTCTTGGAATAAGCACAATTCCAACAAAGTATTATTTTAATATTCCTTTGTCTTATTATTTTTGTAATCGCTACGGAGAAAGCCATACACTCTTCATCTTTTTAAGATTACGACATCACTAGACATTATTAATTTTATTATAGTATAAATAATTCAGCACAGCTTTACCTTACCGGTATAAAAGATAAGAATAAAAAATATTATTTTTAGCTTCACTGGTTATGATAACATATAGGGATAAGAAAGAGAGCAAATTGTTTTATATTCTATTAAAATTGCTTAAATTTTTTGTATATATTGAACTTTTCTACAACCTAAAAGTGCGTTCCATCTATGGTGCCAAATTGCGACCCAATTATATTTAGTGCATGTGCATGCTTCTAGCTACAGATCATAAGTATGGTGGAAAAGTGGTGATGTATATCCAGCTCTATAGAAAATGGTGCTAGATCTTGTTCTTTTTGTATCTTCCTTCTACATAATGTTTTTGAAACCAAACGTTTTTAGCACTTTTAAGCAGTAGTTATTTTGGTAAAATGTAAAAAGTGACCGGAATTTCTTCTGGTCATAAATAAGCCAATGCCACTTAGTAACTTATTTGGCAAAAACGGAATACTCTCGCGTCTTTATTTTGTTGCAAGCTCAGCAGCCTGCATATGTCTACAAATATTCTGGATTCAATAAAAAAAAAACCATTACAATTTTGTAATAGTTAGGTTTCAAGAAAAAACTGTTATAACCAACTTTTATGAAAGCAATATCACTGTTATAACCGCTTTTATGGCAGCATTGTCAAAATCAGTCAATATGTCCTTAGGCTGAAGTACAATATCCAACTCGTCTAAAGTGTTGGTGCGTTAAATTTTTAGCAAGATAAGATAATGATGATGAGACTTGTGTGAGTGTAACCAGTATACTAACGGTGCTGTTTTGGCAGAGGTTTCAGTGTGTCCATAGATGATATATAATTCACCGAACATCACTGAACATGGTCTTAAAAGTGCTATGCATTAATTATTTTTAGTAACGATTACTAAGACAAGACTCTTTATTATCTATAATTATGCATAATGTCCTGTTAAAAATTGGTCATCGTTCAACTTGGTATATTGAGAAGAAATTGTATTTATCAAAGCCGCTTTGGCCTATGTCGAAAATCGTTTTCTTTAGCTCGATGAATAATCATTCACTTTGCGTTGTCGTTTGGAAGATTGTGCTTAGCTAGTCGAGGGTATAGTTTGATTAGATGATTTATATGCTCAGTACCTTTTCTTTTTAATGAAGTTTTTTATTTAAATTCATATTTTTTATCTGGATCAGGTTTACATGAGGTAAACATTTATGTTGACCAATATATTTACTTAAAAGAACGTGTTTTATGTTGACCAATATATATATTCACTCGAAAGAACGTGTTTACCTTGTTTGGTAATTGTTCTAATATACTCATTACATTGTAAACGGTTTTTTGCACTGCTATACCGGTGGTGTGTATATTGCAATCTATTTTCAAAATATCCTTTTCAGTTCATCATTTAAAGGAGACTGACCGAGTCTGGGCTAAGTGTTGCCCAGAAATGGAAATACTTTTATTTGTTCTTCAAAGTAACAGACGGCTAAAAAAAATAAAATCAAAAATATTCGCACCAGGGATTACGGAGAAGTTACCAAGTCATATTTTTAAGTTTTTATTATTTTATTTTCTAGTTTTTGAAACATTTACATACAAAAAGAATTGTCTGCATTCAGATGGGGGTATATGTCTGTCTCTGTCGCGCACGTGTTGCTCGTCTCGCACCCCTGTTTTGCATCGCACTTCGCGCAGTCTAATATCACTCGTGACGTGAACCGTTGTGTACTGTACGCTTTTCAGTTTCATATTTCTTTGGAATTTCTTCTGGCAAGTCTGTAACTATGCCATGAACCACTTTTTTACAGACATACCGCTTCCTACCACTCTTTTACAGACCTCAAAATCGCTGCAAATGCCTTGCACGTTGATATTATAGATAGCTCTTATGCCCTCGAATTCATTAGCCAGGGAGCGGCTGAATGTTGCCAATCACTTGGCAGATTATGCAGTTCAAAGAAGACTAGACCGAAGTAGAGCCAACTTCGAAAATGTTTCAGTAGTGAAGGATAATGTTGCTGCATTTCCTGTGTTAACACCGAAGAAGTTGACTCTATTCACTGTAGGAACCTATTGACTCTATTCACTGTAGGAACCTACCAAATCAAACTGGCGCCAAGGTATTACAGCTAACATGTACGCATCGCTGTGTCATTCATTATACAAAAATATTACATTCAGCTTAATGACCTCCCAGATTTTTCCATGCCTTCAAATAATGTCCAACTTGTACAAGCGCACATAGAGTAGATACACGTCCCCTAAAATCTCCCCTAAAATCTACCATAGCTATATTTTAATTGACGAGGATAATCATGGACTAGATTGCATCAAACACTATTGCTGCTCTTCTTTTAATGGATGAAGAACAACTGACAGCTGTGCCCATGTTATGTGTGTAGTTTGGTATTTAGGGTAGGCTACGCATCAAGAACTTGCTATAGGTCCTTGCTCTATCCTTGCTTTATTTCTCGACAGAATTATTCTCGACGACAATGATGATTGATAAATAGCTTTTGATAAATAGGTTTCGGTGGCGCAGGGGTAGTAAGTGCGGCTGCCGTGCATGAGGTCTTGGTTCCAATCCCGGGTCGGGCCAAAAAGTGTTATTAAGGTTTTTCTTATTCCTAATAATAGCCCAGAGTCAGAAAGTTGGCGATGTTTCAGACCCGTGCTTCGGAAGGCACGTTAAACAGTGAGTCCTGTGCCTCTCTTCTTCCCGATCGTATCAGTTTGCCTTCCCGATCGTATCAGTTTGCCGTCCCATAAGCAGTTAATTATGATTTTTGCTCAGTTAAAATCAGAGCAAAAGTTTTTTTTTCTAAATACTCCTCTGATAGATTTTAGATTTTTGGGTTACTAACTAGTATTAGTTTAAGGAACATTATGCACTATATGTTAGTGTTGGGCAACACTTGGACTAACTTCCATATATAAATGGTCAGTCTCCTTTATTTATGAAACACGTCCTTTTTCCTACGTTTTATAAAATCTTGTTATTCATAGGTATTACAAACATTCATACATGCTCAGTGAATAAGAAACATAAGTATTCATAATTTAAATATTCTTTATATTATAATGTACGTTTTTAATTTCCCAATTTTTCCATGTGTGATCTGCAATCTGGTCTTGTTGACACCAAGTTGAACAAAAAAATTACGCCGGAATATCCTACATAGCATCGATATACAGCTTCATTTGAAAAATGGATAATCAATTAAGCGGTCGTGCTTTCCTCTGCTATCGTCGAATTTACTTTTCAGGCCCTTTGTAGACTAATGTTTATTGCTGTTTCGCAACATTAGTATGCTGCCATATTAGTTACAATTAGATCGCTACTATTTACAGAGGACTCAATAAGCAAAACTATAGATTTCATTTAAAGATTTGCCGCTTTTGTTTGTCTATTACTCATGGATAAGAAAAATAGTAGTATTTTTCTATCATATCGTTCTGTGATGCATATTTTGCTTTGATATATATTCAAAGAAACTGGTAAGTCGGTCTTTACGGTCTTTATTCGTTTCCATTATTCGTTTCCATTGGGTACAAAATTTCGTAGCAGAGCCAAATCAGATAGATTGGCGACCTAATGAAAAGGATGAAAAGGACTAGTAGACTAATTACTGGATTTAGATAACAACAAAGATACATAGATGATACATTTTCGCGTTTGAAATTCAGCGGTCAGTTATACCGTTTCAATTTGAAAGAGCTATAGATAATTTTGCCGAGTCTATGTACTGTCGCCACATAATGCTTCTTTGTTTTCTTATGTCGTAAATTAAAGTGCTAATAATGTACAGTATTTTTCTTACTTTGCTTTGCTTTTTTATGCCACACAACACACATGGATATGTCACACATCTGTGTGTATGGCGTACTATATTGGTCTGGGATCAATGCTCAGATTTCAGTTACATCCTCTGACATCACACTACAGGTGTTTGTTATCAGGTTGTTGTTGTTACTGAGCAGTGATAGCTCAGTGGGGAGACCAACAGACTGCAATGCAGAGGGTCTCGGGTTTGAACCCACGTCGCGCACCTCTGACTTTCGGAAGTTATATGACTTTTCGAAATTATGTGCGTATTGATTGACAATTATCGCGTGCTCCGTGCCTCGGAGAGCACGTTAAGCCGTCGGTCCCGGCTGCTATGAACATCTATGGCAGTCGTTATTGGGAGAGTGTCGACACAAAAGATCCCACTGGGTCGAAGTGTCGCCAGTCTGCACTGACTGGCTCCCACATAAGATACATACATACATACAGGTATTTATTACTCAAATCCCCTCTAAACCTTACTTCTTATACGATTCTCTCTAGTACGGTCATAAAGAAGCTATAGTGACGCTACAAGCGTACTAACCTAACCTACATTTACATGAGCAAAGCTGCGGTTAAAATCTAAAATTTTAGTAAAAATATATTATACTAGTGTAGGTGATTCATTCGTCATTACATTACACCAAGACTTGCAGGTTCGATTCATATAATGGAACAACCTAATTTACCTTGGTTTTATATAACTTTATCTATATTAATAAATAACTTTAAACTGCGTCTGCGTATTAAACCTGTTTGAAATAAATTCAAATCAACTTTTTTGTTTTTATGCTCCACGCTAAAACCTCTGAACGCATTTTGATGCAATGTTTTCAATTGGACACGTTTTATCTAATTCCGTTCAACAGAACTAGCGCAATGTTGCATGTAATCCGTAATAAATGCTCATCATAATCGATATTGCTGGTCCACTATATTCCACGCGTACAGAATCGCAGCTATCATTTAATGAATAAATTCAATCAAAATGATCGTTTACCAAAACAAATGAGAATGCGAACATTGCAGTCGACAATTCACTCAATGGAACACTGTCAAAACAAAATATCAGGCAAACGCCGATTGAACCTTGTGATATGGATTGCGAGCTATCGGCTCTTTGGAGCTTAGCGAACGAGTAAATACAATGGATAATTGAGCGAGAGAAAGATTTTGTTTGTTTTGTATCAGAAGTCTTTCAACCAATGAAAAGTTTGATTGCTGATGAGTTCGGCGATTCCCGATAACTCGTTGTGTGTTTTTCGGTGTAGTTTGCTATTTTCTCTTGTGTACTAATCTATAATATCTTTACCAATTATAAGTTTATTTCGATTGTAACTTTACTCGATTTTATCTAAGCAGACGTTTAATATTAAAAAACCGTCATAAGGTACTGTTGGTGGTGTAACTATTGTAAATTGTAAATGTAGTGTAAATTGTACTGGTGTAATAATTAAATAATAATAAAACTATAGTAACAGCGGTTTCTACAATTTTTATTTTTAAAATAGTGTTCAATTCAAAAATATATTGAAACTTAAATTATCAAATAGTTAGTTTTTATTTGCATATTACAATATTTTTATTTGCATAATTAGGAATCAGTAAAAAGTTTATTACCTTTAACAGATATTTACAGTAATAACGATAAATTCATAGGACACCAACAATTTTAAGCTAAGCTAAGCTAGAACGGCAGCTCATTTTTTTATCTATGAGAATGACTGCTCGTTTTTTTATCTATGAGAATGACTAATTTGGTTCAAACATCAAATAAATTTGACATCTCATGGACTGATCGGAAACTTAGGATTACATTACGACAGCCACTTATATTTCTTCTCCCATACCATTACCGCTCGCTTTAAGCGATACCGCTCGCTTTAAGCGATACCGCTCGCTTTAAGCGATACCGCTCGCTTTAAGCGATACCGCTCGCTTTAAGCGATACCGCTCGGTTTAAGCGATTCAGCGATTGACAACGAGCAATAATTGTTCTCGTTTTGTTGGCCTTGCTATACAGAATAATAATCATGAAATCTAAAAATGATTTACATGTCATCTAGCAGTCCAAATCTTCCATTGTCTCTAGTCCATGGTCACTGGTCTTCCTTCATACATTTCCATGTTCTTAGCTAAAATTCAATGACACTTTGCAACTGAAATTCAAAAGCATATTTGTTTACTATTGATATTTCTGTTAAAGGTGTTCCGTTTCGGCTTTAACATTTTAGTTAGTTATACCTTGTTTAATAGACTTTACACATGTTATCGGTAGCAGTAACAGAGATTATGGTTTGCCACTACTTCTCTCGTATACATCAGTTCTGAGTACACCTAATCTGGCCTTTTGCCAAAACGTCTTCATTCTGGCCAAATAACGTGTGCCTTGCTCGATATTAGATTTAGTTTTGCTATAATTGGTTCTTTAATTTTAATCTTAACTTTTCAGTGAGGGTTATGGAATTACCACATGCTACAATCCTTGTCAAATATTCTTCTTGCTTCATTCACTTTTAACACATTTTACACTTGCTGGCTTAACACACTTTATACTTGCTTTTTTTAAGCATGTCTCTGATCTGGTTACTGATCCTTAGACGAGGTTAGCCTGAATTTTAATTATATCTATTATGAATTTTGAATTTTGAAATAATCTCAATGCTATTAAAAATTACTTACTGCCAATAAATAAATAAAATCTTAAATATTCTGAGTGTGGGAATTCACGATATATTATCTTTGGTGGATGGTGACATAATCTCAATGATATTACGAAGTAGTTTCCACGCTTGAAACAAAAATGCTTTGAGTGTAGGAATCCACGAGATAAACATTGCGGGATCTTTAGATACCTAATTGTTACTAGTCTCGACGTTTTTGTTGTTTCAATATTATCCAGCCCCACGCGATACTGCGGTTATCTGCGATCATCCGCAAGAGTGACAATATAAAAAATAAATACCGTGAAAATCGTACTAATTGTTTCGTAACAATAATAATTTAAACGCTTCCGACTATAAATAAAAATTAAGCACTTCTCAAAACAACCAAACAGTTAATGAACACACCCAATTAAGAGACGCAGCCAAATTAATGTGGCCCAAATAAATAGGACACTGCTTAAATCAGTAGTGCTGTCAAATTGATGGAATTTAACTGGAATCTCATTACCGGGTTTATGTTCATTGTTGAGCACTGAAAACGTTAGCATATGTTTACATATAAATGAATGGGTACGTAATGATCAGTGTTTATTGGGAAACCATGAAGGTGCAATTTGCGTTAATGATTGTTTTGTTTGAGCTTGTATGTGTGCTTGTTTGATGGATGTTTTCATTTCATTTGATTGTGACGTATTTTGTCATCTTATATTCATACTGAGTGCCTTATTAGAATATTTTATTATACACTAGATTTTGTCCGTGGCTTCGCTCGCGTATGTTAGGTTAGTAGCAGTACTATTTTCTAGATAAAAGTTACCCTATGTCTTTTTCTGTTCCCCTGACAACGGATATGCGAAATTTTATAATAATCGGTCAGGTAGTTGAGGTACAAAAGCGTAACAAACAAAAACTCACATTCGCATTTATAATATTAGTTATGATATTAAAAGAGGTGAATCAGATTACGATATATTACTAATATCAGCAAAATAAATACCTCAGTAGATATCTGATGCGCAGTCAATCTTACGTGAGCTCGTGTGCAGACAAGGGGGCACAGGTACGAGGGATCGGGTCAATGTAAATTTTGGTATGCATATTATCTGCATCCATTTGAGATGAATACTACTCACAGTATATCGAGTTTTAGAGATACAATAATTCTATGAATATATTAGGCACTAGCAACCCGCCTGACTTCGCACGGGTAATATAAAATCTTAACAAATTATACACCTAAATCTTTCTTATGAACACTCTATCTATTATGAAAATCCGTTTTTGAGTTTATCGCGAACAGACGCGACGAGGAATATGTAGTGATTATATAACCCGTACTACACAACACTGAAATATTGCAAGTGATCCCAATCGAATCGAATCACTGAATGCATTCTGACCTAGCTAGTAGATTCAATCGCATGCCGTGTGGTGAAACCGACTTCGGTAGATCCGTCGTAATAGTGTTCGTTTATTCAATGTTTCACCTCGGGATAAGCAATGTACTAGACAGTATACGCAAGGAAGCTTCGCTAAGCTGCATCCTCAATCTGAATGTGCATTATAAGTGTTAGCATTGTTTTATATTTTGAAGATACAAGTTTTATGTTGTCTACGCAATTACTAATTACCGTCAAATGTGGCAAATTGACCAAATTTTTTGGAATTCATTATATAACTATTATACCGATAGTTTTTTTTATATCTTATGATTTGTTTGTGACAATAATAAATTCATAATTCATTGTGACTATTGATTTCTTTAAAATACCTTGAAATTTGCGTTCTAGACAAGAAAATATAACAGAGGTCAAAATAACACCACTTTGGCATCTTGACCTGTACATCAGTTTTCATAGATAATTACATGTTATTTCCGATTTTAGGTAAATTTGCCATATTTTACGTATTTTAAACATGGTAACCCTTTTCGAATTTTACACAAACTAATAACTGCCAATACTGGATACTACTAGGTCAAGATGCCATAGGATTTAAAACTATTTTCATACAAATCATTCATATTGTATAGGACTGTCAGAAAAACAAGTTAGTTTTAAAATACTATTTATTAATACTTTTACAATATTAAGAAATCGTCACCTTAATGTTTGTTTGTTCAAACCACGATCTGACAAATTTTGTCACGCTTCTGGTGACTTATTTTACAAAGATGTGAAGAGATGGTGAACAATATGGTACTTATTGTGTACCGTATTTGCTCCCTGAGTTTATATTAATATTTTTTAATATTTTTCCTCTTATTAAATTTTCGTTTCTTATTTTGTTTAATTTGTTTAGAAGCAGGCTTGTTATTTTCGGTACATGAATCCTCGTTCTCGATGATAGATGTTTTCTGTCCAACAAAATCCTCCATTGATTCTGTTGTAGTTTTCGAATTATTTGCATTATATTATTTTTAGCAGTATGTATTTATTTTTTCTTCGTATCATGTTTTATAATTACTTCTTGTGACGATAATCGCCTAGACTATCTGTTTTGGTGAGAAGGTCTGATTTTGGTGGATCAGCCACATCACTGCTAGATTCTGGCACACCATAAATGATGATGTTGTTAGCTCTATTGGCTCTCTCTGTAATTTCCTGGATCGCTGATTCGGTTGCAAGCAAGCTCTGACGCAAACGTAATTGCTGAACTTCATGGCTGAGATCATTTAATTGCTTCATAATCATTGGTAGTTGGGACATGGCAGCCCAGCAGTCTCCGCACAGAAAAGCCATTACATGAGCAACAGTTTTCAGCTCCAGCACATGAACTTCAGTACTCTGTCGTCCTGTACGTCTGTCAGTTACAGTAGCACTTTACAGGAATCACAATTGACAGAAACTTTGTTCTCGTTTGGCAATTTATTGCACTTGACACATTTTTCATGAATTTGGTTAACATGGGAATTTTTCTTAGAACTCATGTTGGTAGAATTAATTTTTTTGGCCGAATTGAATTTGTTTTATTTTGTTAGCAACACCGATTACACTATCACTGTAACTGACAGACGTGACGTGATATGTCAATAATGTCAAACTAATTATAAAAATAATGTCAACCCAATTATAAATTCAGTTGAGGATATGCATAGAACTTTTATTATTATTATTATTTATTTATTAGGTTAACCAACGGTTGTTTACACTATACAAAACTGCTTACTTGCTGGAAAACATTTACATGTGTAACAACCACTTACAGGCTAACACCGCATGCACATAAAAACGGTCATGGATTACAATTTTAAATTAAAATTAAGATTAAAATTATTGAAACAGATTTACATATTGACATTAGATAATGAGATTAATATTAATCATAAATATTATATAAAATTAACAGTTAAACACAATAAAACAGATAAAAATACACAATAAATTCATAGGTATTAAAAAAAAAAAAAAAGTATTTGTAATTATGTTGTTGTACAGTACAAGAGATAGTGTATTAAATAAAAATATAATAATAAAATAATGATTAAAATTTATAAATTAACATTGATTAAAATAGCTTTAAAAAAATCGAATGTATATAATAGAATGTCTTGTATGGAAAAATCAAGTTTAGTATAACAATTAATTCATTTGAAATTTATAATTACATTTTGCAGTCATTCACATATCAAAAAAGTGTTGCTTAGGAGAGCTTTTATAAATTTACGGGTACTGTCATGGTGTATATCTATTAAGTCACTGTATTTATTGACTATCCGGCAAAACCTTGGCACTGGCGAGTTTGTGCCAAGCACAGTTCTGCGTAGTGGTGGGCATAAAGGTGTGATGGCATTCCTGGGATATCTAGATGGCACTCTAAATCTAATATGTTCCAATAGGGTAGGACAGTCTAGTTTATTCTGAAGCAGTTTGATCAGAAATATACCATCTGCGAGGTGTCTACGAGTGGATAATGAGCATAATTTGTAATGGTGCAGCCGAACTTTATAGGATGGTAGTTTTTTACTTTTCCCTTCTGAGAATGCCAAATGCCACATGAAACGTTTTTGTACCCGTTCTAAACGTAGCATGTGAGTAGCGTAGTGGGGCCTCCATACAACGCTGCAATACTCTAACACACTTCGTACCAGACTGTTGTATAACATCACTTTTGTGCTGCTATTTCGAAATCCTTTAGTGTTTCTAAGTACGAAACCCAACATTTTTGAGGCCTTTTTAATGACGTGATCTATATGAGGCACAAAGCTAATCTTTTTATCAAATAGCACTCCTAAATCTCTAATTGTTTCCTTTTCTTGTATCTTATTTTGATTTATAAAATACTCAGTGTGAACATAATTATTTTTCCTGGTGAATTTAACATGATTGATTGATGATTTTGAATTGGATAATGTCAAACTGCGTATTTAATGCACTTTATCCATAAGTTTTTAAGTATTTTATGCTTTAATGCACTTTTTCCATAAGTTTTTTAAGTATTTTATGCCGAGATAACAAACATTTACACATCTTTCTTCTCTCTTAGCCTTTATTATTCCCAAGTCACTTGGGGTCGGCTCTTCTGGTCTAACCGGATTAGACTGGATATCAGTTTTTACACGGAGCGGCTGCCACCTGACCTCCGCAACCCGAAGGCCTAACGATACCCTAAGGCTAGACCAGTGTCAGGATATTAGAGTGTACTGACTTTCCCAATAACGACTGCCATAGATGTTCATGGCAGCCGGGACCGACGTCTTAACGTGCTCTCCGAGGCACGAAGCAGGCGATAATTGTCAATCAATACGCCCATAATTTCGAAAAGTCCTATATTTTCCGAAAGTCAGAGGTGCGCGACGTGGGTTCGAACCCGAGACCCTCTGCATTGCAGTCTGTTGGTCTCCCCACTGAGCTATCGCTGCATTTACACATCACCAGCAAATATTATTTAACACTTTAACAATAATTATGTCGCAAAAACTACAGTTTTATACACAGAAACTATTAAAATTCGACGAGCGTGGCTGTACTATTCTGACATTAGACGTACGAATCAAAAATTATATGACAATATATCTTTATTCCTACGTAAAATAATATTTTGTTCGTAAAGACCACCTAAGGGCAAGTTGCCCATTAAATGTCAAGTTGCCACATTTGACGGTATCTTGTTATACATCCGCAAATGGACGGTATCTTGTTATACATCCGCAAATGGACGGTATCTTGTTATACATCCGCAAATGGACGGTATCTTGTTATACATCCGCAAATGGACGGTATCTTGTTATACATCCGCAAATGGACGGTATCTTGTTATACATCCGTAAATGAACGGTGTCTTGTTATACATCCGTAAATGGACGGTATCTTGTTATACATCCGTAAATGGACGGTATCTTGTTATACATCCGCAAATGGACGGTATCTTGTTATACATCCGCAAAAGGACGGTATCTTGTTATACATCCGCAAAAGGACGGTATCTTGTGTTATACATCCGCAAATGGACGGTATCTTGTGTTATACATCCGCAAATGGACGGTATCTTGTGTTATACATCCGCAAATGGACGGTATCTTGTGTTATACATCCGCAAATGGACGGTATCTTGTGTTATACATCCGCAAATGGACGGTATCTTGTGTTATACATCCGCAAATGGATGGTATCTTGTGTTATACATCCGCAAATAGACGGTATCTTGTTATACATCCGCAAAAGGACGGTATCTTGTGTTATACATCCGCAAATGGACGGTATCTTGTGTTATACATCCGCAAATGGACGGTATCTTGTTATACATACGCAAATAGACGGTATCTTGTTATACATCCGCAAATGGACGGTATCTTGTTATACATCCGCAAATGGACGGTATCTTGTTATACATCCGCAAATGGACGGTATCTTGTTATACGTCCGCAAATGGACGGTATCTTGTTATACGTCCGCAAATGGACGGTATCTTGTTATACGTCTGCAAATGGACGGTATCATGTTATACATCCGCAAATGGACGGTATCATGTTATACATCCGCAAATGGACGGTATCTTGTTATACATCCGCAAATGGACGGTATCTTGTTATACATCCGCAAATGGACGGTATCTTGTTATACATCCGCAAATGGACGGTATCTTGTTATACATCCGCAAATGGACGGTATCTTGTTATACATCCGCAAATGGACGGTATCTTGTTATACATCCGCAAATGGACGGTATCTTGTTATACATCCGCAAATGGACGGTATCTTGTTATACATCCGCAAATGGACGGTATCTTGTTATACATCCGCAAATGGACGGTATCTTGTTATACATCCGCAAATGGACGGTATCTTGTTATACATCCGCAAATGGACGGTATCTTGTTATACATCCGCAAATGGACGGTATCTTGTTATACATCCGCAAATGGACGGTATCTTGTTATACATCCGCAAATGGACGGTATCTTGTTATACATCCGCAAATGGACGGTATCTTGTTATACATCCGCAAATGGACGGTATCTTGTTATACATCCGCAAATGGACGGTATCTTGTTATACATCCGCAAATGGACGGTATCTTGTTATACATCCGCAAATGGACGGTATCTTGTTATACATCCGCAAATGGACGGTATCTTGTTATACATCCGCAAATGGACGGTATCTTGTTATACATCCGCAAATGGACGGTATCTTGTTATACATCCGCAAATGGACGGTATCTTGTTATACATCCGCAAATGGACGGTATCTTGTTATACATCCGCAAATGGACGGTATCTTGTTATACATCCGCAAATGGACGGTATCTTGTTATACATCCGCAAATGGACGGTATCTTGTTATACATCCGCAAATGGACGGTATCTTGTTATACATCCGCAAATGGACGGTATCTTGTTATACATCCGCAAATGGACGGTATCTTGTTATACATCCGCAAATGGACGGTATCTTGTTATACATCCGCAAATGGACGGTATCTTGTTATACATCCGCAAATGGACGGTATCTTGTTATACATCCGCAAATGGACGGTATCTTGTAATACATCCGCAAATGGACGGTATCTTGTAATACATCCGCAAATGGACGGTATCTTGTAATACATCCGCAAATGGACGGTATCTTGTAATACATCCGCAAATGGACGGTATCTTGTAATACATCCGCAAATGGACGGTATCTTGTAATACATCCGCAAATGGACGGTATCTTGTAATACATCCGCAAATGGAACAAAGAATTATATGATTTAAAGTAGTTTTGTGCTTTACTTTACGTTGTACCTCCGTGATTCTAGAAAGATTGCTTCAAATGATTGCTATCAAGTAACATCTCTTTAATTCTATAGCCATATTTGATTATAATCGAAAATAATTGCTTCTCTGTTGAAATGACTCCATTTTGCCGGACGACAACCTGTTAGTCTGTTAAAAGCCAATACTCCAATAAATGTGGATGATACGACTCCAATTATTAATCAATTACTTTGATAGCCTCAGGTGTCTGATAATATTTTATATCTTGAAGAAAGGGGGCGAGCATTGTTCACAACTCAAACATCTGCATTATAATTATAAAAATTCAGTTGCCTTGTGTTTGTTTTCTCAGAAGTCCCAAAAGTAGTCGAAGAACTGGATAAAAATATTTATACAACGTTGCATATCTATACAAGACTTCTTATATTTATACAACGTTGCATATCTATACAACACTGTTCTTATATACCTACTTTTTATCCCAAGTTCCCACGGCATTAAAATCCTTTATTTACTTCCCTAAAAGTTAATATCAAATGAAACCACAGCGAAGCGTGGCCAAGTTCAGCTACTAAAAATTCAAAAGAAGCATTTGAATAAAAAATCAATTTCTTGATGACACTTAATTATTTAGAACTAAATGTGTTACGAGACTGCTAATGTTAGTTTTGAGTACAAAAGAAAATAACTTGAAATATAACTTAACTTTTCCAATTTTACTTTCTGCGAACAAACACTAAGCCTGCCTCGGGAGACGTGAATGTATAAAATTGTTCTGCTTGCACTAATAGTATTTCTAAATACAATACAAATACTAAAACGAAAGTAACTCTTGAAATTGAAAATATAATTTAAATAGAATGCCTGTTTGTGTGTGCGTAGAAATAATTAGCTATTCTCATACAATGACGTTTACAATCGCACGTATCGTTGTCAGGTCCCAGGCTCGATTACAGTCGATGGTATCCAGCAAGTCCATATTCACATAAAACAGAAAATTGATTTGCCTTACTGATATTAGCCTATATATTGCCCGCAGTTTCGCTCACGTAAGTGATATGTTTAATTTGCCTTACTGATATTATTAGCCTATATATTGCCCGCAGTTTCGCTCACGTAAGTGATATGTTTAGGTAAGGTTATGTAATTTTTTCGACAATAGTATTTTTCTGCGGATCAAAGGTACCCCCCTATATCCTTTTCTGTACCGGCATTTGTATTAAGGCGTGAAAGCGTAACAAACTAGCTTATATTCGCATTGATAATATTATAGATATGATCTAAAATTTTGTAAAAATGTTTGGATATTTGTTACTTAATTACGCGTACATCGTTGAACAGATTTAAATGCAGGTTGGTACACTGATAGGCCTTCTCCTTATACGTTTCAGGGGCACAAATCGTGTAAAATTTATAAAGTAGTAAAAGAAAAAATAACACTGGGGCACAGTCATTTTGCAACATATGGTGTGTTGAAGTCAATTTTGTGCAAGTTTAGTATGCTGAATACAAGAAAATATCAGATTTGTTAAATTGACTCTAGTTTATGAGATAAAACTTTATAACTAACTGTCTGAAAAAAGGTTGAAATAAAAATACAATTATTTATTAAATACATATTTTAGAAGCGGCTATATAATAACGATAAGAAAACTTAATACATTTTATGCTATTAACAAAAAATCATTAAAAAGAATACTATTAGAAAAAACTGTAAGCTCTATTGTGTTTATGTTCAGGACAATCCCTTATTAAACTTAAGCAATAGTCTGTCATCTTATGGCTGTCCCATCGGCCTTGGTATCTTTCTTTCATCGTTCTAATGTCCTGATGGAACCGTTCTTTATGTTGAATATCTCAAGAACCTAAAAGTTTCGAAAAGTAAATACGTTTCGGGTATGACTGATGAAGGTGTTTATTAAAACCAGTAACAAAATTATCGCAGCAGAAAAAAAAATTCCCAGTGTAATCAACGATTTGTGAATGACTTTCTGTAGACAGTGGTATATCCTGATTATATTCCAGTTGCAATTGTATAATTTCAAAATAGTAAATCTGGTATAAAGAAAAAAGAAGAAAGAAATCTTTTGCTTTACAGCTTTTACGTGGGCACAATGTGTTTAAGAATAAAAAATCAAATAATAATAATAATAATAATGAAGTAAAAAACAAACATAGAGTAACAGAATAAAATAGATAAACATCGACGTCCCGCAGCTGTAGCAATCAGGACGCCTGTTCAGCATTTGCCTGGTCCCAAGAACAAGGCACTGGTATGTGACTTCAGTTTCTAGAATCATCGATACCGCACGTCTTAACCATGATATTGGAGACCAAATTCCAAAAAGTTTCCTCTCCTTTTACTAGCAGGATATCCTCTATGAAATATAATTGCTCACTAACTATAACTGTAAGCCACGAGCGACTTTGTATCACTATTCTGACTAATTCAGTCATCAAACAAAAGTACCAATAGAGGGTGATATAGCCGTTTTTGTGCCTCTATTTCTTTCCGGTTGGCAGATGGTGTTTTCTTGGCGTTGCTTCTGCACTTCTTGAGGAATAAAGCCGCGTAGCCATTAGCGGTGGTTACTGCTTACAATCTGCTTATTTACCAAATTATTTAGTTTCCCTTTAGACCATTTTAGCGGTGACTTTCCGTTAATAACTGTAGATGTTATCTATTATAACAACGAATGCTTTTCATTGTTAAAATAGACAATGGTAAAAATTTACGATGGCCGCGATCCCACGAAATACGATGAATAAAATATCATCAACATCATAACATCATATCTCATATGATGGAATGCGACCATTAATACGACCATCTCTTTTTTTATGACACCTATTGTAAATATTAAAGTATAATCCCACTTTTGTCGACATACATATATCAGAGCATACTGCTTACTACTACTAAGACCTAGTTCTCTAACTGTAACGTCACAATTCTACCAAATTATAGCTTACTAGTGGTTGAAATACGATCAAAAATATTTACTTATACTCTTTGACGGTATTCTTAAGCTAGCTATTTGTTTTCTTTTTTTCTTTATTACTTATAAATACATAAATATATTAAAATATAAATAGTATAATAATATATCATTCCAATCGCCCAAAAGTTGCCTGTAAGATATTTCTTTCTGATATATTATGTCATTAATTATCGATATATGTAACCAGAAGAATAGTACTACATTAGCCGAACAGTGCCAACATTAGCCGAACAGTGCTAACATTAGCCGAACAGTGCCAACATTAGCCGAACAGTGCCAACATTAGCCGAACAGTGCCAACATTAGCCGAACAGTGCCAACATTAGCCGAACAGTGCCAATATTAGCCGAACAGTGCCAATATTAGCCGAACAGTGCCAACATTAGCCGAACAGTGCCAACATTAGCCGAACAGTGCCAATATTAGCCGAACAGTGCCAACATTAGCCGAACAGTGCCAACATTAGCCGAACAGTGCCAACATTAGCCAAACAGTGCCAACATTAGCCGAACAGTGCCAACATTAGCCGAACAGTGCCAACATCAAACAGTGCCGGAATACAACGAATGCGATTCGACTGCGTGTGTCAAATGCATGGTTGTGTGCGTGTAGTGTTTTTTCATTAATTTAATGTATTTCTAATGCATATTTTATATAAATATTAGTATTCGCCACTCCTTCTACATATAAACTCTGTGGCAAATTTCATCCTTCGTCTCCGCAATTTTCGTAAAAAGGGGTACAACATTTTTGCTTTCACGTATTATAAATATATAGATAATCAAGCAAAACATATCTCAAATAACGTAATGCCGTACTTTATAAGTGCTTACTAACAACGCAAAACATATACAAAACATATTTAGATTACTTAGTACAATTTTTCTAACTAATCCAAAAATAACTAAGTAGGTTTTAATTCGTAAAACATTAAGCTTCGACCAGCTCAACTTTTAATTAAATAAAGAAGAAAACACTTTCAAATCTCAGCGAAATCTCAAATCTCAGCGAAATCTCGAATTCAATAACCAAAACTCGTTTATGAAGTTTGTTATAATTATATTTATATAATGAATTACGTTAATAATGTTGCAAATTAATGGGACATTTGTCATGCGGGCAGACTGTTGAGTAAGAAAAGAAGTTCAGGGCCTTCAGGATGGTCCCACTCGAGGCATAATCATCTATATTTAACCACTACCATTTGCTACCAATATAGCCATTAAAGTTTCCCTCTGCTGAGCAAGTTCTTAATAGGTTACAGGTTCGGCCAAATTCATAATATCTTCGAAAGCATTTTGGAGAACTCCAGATATGCAGCAGTGTTCAATTGGTGGTGACGGCTTGGTCTTAAGGTACTTCTTTGCCTAACCTTTTCTCGATTTGAATCGGTTTAGGAATAGGAACACCTTTAGTTTACTTCCTGATTAATCTAGGACTTCAAATAATTTATACTATTAGTAAACTTTTTAGTATATTACCATATTAGGCATTTGGCAAATATTGAACAAAATATTATGTAAAAAAATCTTAATAGTAACACAAACTCGGCAGACGGCAATAGATCTAAAAGCAAAACTGGCAGGATATGAGAGTAGTTTAGTATCAAAATCCTCTAAAATACTTTTCACTAAATAATGGTAAATCTAAAAAAACATTTAAAGACATAATATAAATGGACTCTTTTAGCGGTATTTGCAACAAACTGTTACTTTTGTGAGTTGATTTAATAGAATTTTAGTGGGTTTTGTCGAAAACTCAGCATCAACAGCATCAGTGCAATGCGATAGAAGCAACGACGGAGCTTCATATTCAATCGGAACACATTATTTTTTTCTGATATAATTTTGGCGGGTTTTAAAACTATACTCCTTATGACTGGAATACCTCGCTGTATCCATTCGCAAGTTCTATTTCCTTCCAATCGTATGGGCTTCGAGTGAAATTAAATTTAAGTTGTCACTGCATGGCTTGTTGGTAAATTGTACTGTGAGACGGGTTCCTTCAATGTGTAAACTTGTTTTCCTAAGGGCTTAATGACTCTACGCGTCGCTTCCCCCATAGAACTTATTTAATAAAGACCAAATGTTTCTTTGTTGGAATGCGTAAATAATGTTCTTAATATCTGGTGGAGAACGACTTTTGGGCGTACTTAGGTGCCATTATTATTTCTTTTACAACCATATTTCTGGCTACTTCGTTGGTTTTGTGGTGTAAGTTGGACGTTTGGGTAATTGGCGTGTGGTCTGAGTTTTAATGTTGAATATTTAAGACGGTATTTTTTGGTCACTAAAGCGTCCTTACGTTTGAAATAATATGCTTCTTTGTAAGTTCACACTGATAAGTCAGTCTAACCTTATCAAATCAAATCATTTATTAATTTTCAGAAAATATTGTTACAATGGTGTTATAAATTATCCAACAGGTTCAAGTATCAATTGTTCCTACCTTTAAGTGGCATGCAAATTATTATAATTAATTAACATTAAATATATTATATTGATTGAAATGGAATGTCATCTGTATAAATTGGAACAAAACGAAATTAGAATAGATTAATATAAAAATTAATAAATAAACAAGTATTTTGAAAAATTAAATTACAATTACAGAATGTCAGGTCAATTGAATAATAATAAAATCTAAATCATTATACAAAATTTGATCATTGAATTTAATATTTGTAAATTACCGGGCCCAATCAAAATATACTTTTATGTAATAAGGCAGTGTTGGCCCTACGTATGCAAATTAAATATCACGCTGAGACCTGGTGCTACAGTTTGACGCTGTATTAAATAGGTTAAGGTTAAGCTTAAGCTTAACAAGTATCGCAACTACATAGATGTAGAGACAAGGAAGAGTAAGAATTTTATAATTTATAAATAATGGCTTACAAGAATCAGTTAGCCCTAATGCATCGTTTCTCTGTGCCTTATCTTATCTTATGTGGGGGGCCAGTCAGTGCAGACTGGCGACACTTCGACCCAGTGGGATCTTTTGTGTCGACACTCTCCCAATAACGACTGCCACAGATGTTCATGGCAGCCGGGACCGACGGCTTAACGTGCTCTCCGAGGCACGGAGCAGGCGATAATTGTCAATCAATACGCACATAATTTCGAAAAGTCATATAACTTCCGAAAGTCAGATGTACGCGACGTGGGTTCGAACCCGAGACCCTCTGCATTGCAGTCTGTTGGTCTCCCCACTGAGCTATCGCTGCTCTCTCTGTGCCTTAAATATGAGATCTCTATCAGACGAATTTCTCCAGAAAACCAATTCCATGATCATGATATGCAGCCATTACGGTGCTATTGTTTGCCACTTGCGCTAACTCATGAAGTGCGAAAACAGTAACTTATTTTTTTGATATGACTTCAGTATGTGACTTCCATGTTAGTTTATCATCTATAGTGAGACCAAGAAAAGCTGTGTGATAGATTCAGAATTCGATATAGATATTAGGTACAGTTACGCGTTGGCTAAAGCATGTAAGGATTACATTCAGAGTACTATTTATGTCGTGCGTATAAGTTTGTATGTCATTACATTTAATAGCAATCGTGCTGTCATCTGCAAATATAGTAATATGATTTGGAGTTGCCATCTGCAAATATAGTAATATGATTTGGAAGTTGCATTTGGAAGTTCATTAATATATATTATAAATAGCAGGACACCTAAAATACTCCTCAGTGATGCACCAAACAATATTTTGCGTGTGTTTTATAGATATGTATCCTCTTTATTAGTTTTTGGATAAATTCTACTTAATTTTTGTGTACTGAGTGCGATTTTTAGGTATGTTTCAATAATTTTAACGTGTTACCTTTAATGCCATAGGTTTCTAGCTTATGTAATAAGATCTCATGATTTACATGATCAAATGCTTGCGTCATATCTATAAATATGGCGCATATTGGTATTCGTTTGTCGACGTTAGACATAATAATTTTTACGAGTCATATATAGCAAGGTTGATTGTTTTACTTTGTCGAAAACCTTTTTGCTCCTTGGCAAAAATATTGTGTAATATTGTCTTCTGTTTACGCGAACGTTATTCATTGAAATTAAACTACTATATACGGATTTTATAGCGTTATTTATTTTACACTTTATTTTATCGCGTTATTTATTTTACACTTTATTACAAAATTTTGAAACTGTCACACTACTACTATATACTATTGAACTTTACTAATTTTTAAGCTAATTTATTTATTAAAACTGTAGTGAGACAGTTTCAAAATGTTGTAATAAAGTGTAAAATAAATAACGCGATAAAATCCGTATATAGTAGTTTAATTTAAAAAAAAATTGTGGTTTTCTAGATATGTATATATGATATTATAAATATATTTTTCTATAATTTTTGAAAATACTAATAATAACGCTATAGGTCTATAGTTATCAATGTTTTACTTACTATCTTTCTTTTTTACTGGTGTAATAGTGGCTATTTTAATTTTCTGGAAAGATACCAGTCTCTATAGAAAGGTTCATAATATAACTAAGAGGAGTTATGATTTGGTCAGCAATATATTTAATAACTTTAGAAGATATGTCATCATGTCCAATGCTGTTTGTGTTTAAGCCTTTTATAATTTGTCGTATATCATCTGGGAATCAAGGTTTCATAAACATAGAGTTAAGGTAATGATGTCAAATATTTCTTGTATTGATGTTTGTGTAGTGATTGATGTTGTTATTTTATCTAAATATTTGAAAAAAGCTAAAGCTCAGATTCGTAGGGTTCAGGCTGATTGGACTTTTGAGATTCATTCGCAGTCTTGATACTTTTTCTTCTATAATTCCCGTTAGTAGGTAATAAAGGTCCTTGAATATGATTCTCATGCCATAATCATTTAAAGCTGCATGTTATTGTAGTGTGAATGGTAATACAGTAGATTCAATTGGAGTCTGGATAATAGGCATGTTCATGGGTGATAATGTCCAAACATAACATGTTGTTGAACATTTCCAATCTTGAATAAAATATATTTCTGTAAGAAAATGGAAATTAATAATAATATTTGTGTTTTTAATGTAAACGCCATCCGTTATTTTACTAATCTTTCATAATCAATCGCACTTTAATATAGCATAAAATGTATGTTTTATTAAAATAACGGTAACAGTTTTTAGTTTGTTTTATTATTCTAATATACACGCATATAAGTTTAGTAGTATTCTCACATATAAGTTACGGAAAATTGTCTTTGTTAGTATTCTCAGAGTCACAAGTTAAGCCTTTCTTTAAGACTTTCATCCTAACAAGGCTTTGTATACAACCTTTGAAAATGCTTTACGGTATCTTATTTCCTGTTTGTCTTTACCAAGAGACTAGTTTCAAGATGCTAACTTTAAGCCGAGGGGTTGCTTTGTTCATCAAGTGAACTTGATCAACAAGTAGCAGGCAGCTAAATATTTTTAATCTTCGTGAACTTTTTTAATTTAGTCACGATATTAAGACATGTCTTTTTATTTTTAACTAGCTGACCCGCGCAACTGCGTTTGCTTCTCTAAAGAGAATTTCCCCCGTTTTTGCAACATTGTTCATTGACGCTCCGCTCGTATTGGTCGTAGCGTGATGTTATAATAATATAGTCTATATCCTTCCTTGATAAATGGGCTATCCAATATAAAATAAATTTTATTAATTTGAACCAACGGTTTCTGTGATTAGCGCGTTCAACCAAAAAAACTCCGGTTTCTGTGATTAGCGCGTTCAACCAAAAAATCTCCGGTTTCTGTGATTAGCGCGTTCAACCAAAAAAACTCCGGTTTCTGTGATTAGCGCGTTCAACCAAAAAAACTCCGGTTTCTGTGATTAGCGCGTTCAACCAAAAAATCTCTTCAGCTTTAATATTAGTATAGATACATATTATGTTTGGTGTACTTAGTTATAATTTTATCTATTTTAATTTAATTAAGTTGGATTTCTAGAATAATTTATTGCAAACTAAATTATGGTACTACTGAACAACTAAGAAATAAATACCTTCTCATGGTTGCTCAATAAGCCCGAGATTGGACAAACTCTTATTTCGAGTCCGGAAATTATTGGCGATAGAAATTTTTAAAGACACAGCCTAAGTTTTGATATAGACAACGTGTACAATGTATCAGGTTCTTATCATGAGGAAGATCTGTATATTAGCCGTTATTTTTCCTTCGACAATCGCGCATTTCTCATAGTGCCTTTTGAGCAGTCACACTATTATTATTTTTATGTTAATGTTTATATTAGACTAGTAATGTCACTGCATATATTTACTTCACTCTTCTTAATCTAAATTGCAATTTTTCCAAAAGTCGCATCATTTCCAAAAGTCGCATTATTTAAAACGATTTCTTTCTATTGTTTCTTTCATTTCTCCAAATTGCTTTTGCTCCTTTGCCCATGCCTACTTTCACATTTAAGGCACTATCGTGTTTATATCTTAAGTCATTACGAATCGTTTCTGAGGCATCGCCTCCCTGTTCCTGTAAAAACGATAATGATGGCAATATCTCAGTGGGGAATTACGCTGAGCTGTCAATGGGTTGATTAAAGACATTTTTCTTCTTGTTTGTCTATTGGAGTGCTATTTTTACGCTTTATTTTTCCTACTTCAACAAAAAAGAAGATTCTCAATTTGATCCTCATGTTTTTATGTATGATGATCGAATCAAATCAATTTAGATTCGATGCCAAACAAACCGCTTAAAAGAAATAATATCTCTTGCAGTCTAGTGTTTTTAAGTCGTTGTTTTCATAATGGTGGCTCTCGAACTGTGGTATAATTATCTTAATATATTAAATAATATAAAATATTATATATTTTATATTATATATTTTATATTATATTAATTACTATATTTATCCCATTGTGCGTTTGGAAAACAGTAAATGACTAATAGGAGTGCGTTGGGCATAAACCAACACAAACAAGGGATTTCGCTCTAAGTAGAGGAGCCGGCTGGGAAAGTTTTTTTTTTTTTTTTTTTACTTATAAGTCTTGTAGTCTTGCGTTTGACCGCGATCTCACCTGTTAAGTGACGATGCAGTCGACAAAGGACCACGTTTGCCTAGAACATACCTATTCACTCGCAACTTGATTGTACTCATTGGGAAACACAGACTTAGGTAGTGTATTAGCTGCAGATCGTGACTAGGAAGGAGAACGCGATTTCGTAATAAATTGAAGGTAGAACACGTCCCGGCCGTAGACCTAAAGAAGGTACCTGGGTTAGCCTGAAAGGCGGTAGACTGGATGTTGTGGCGTAACATGGGAGAGGCCTATATCCAGCAGTGAACTGCCGCCACGTCCGCCACGTGCTGATTGATTGATAGACTGTTGCCTGCAGAATAGTAGTAATCTGTAACTATTGTCAGCAACATTGAAAGAGCTGAAAAGTATGAGATCTATTCATCAATCTGTGAGTGCACGGATGGCGTAGTGGTTCAAGTAGTCACATCGCCATTGCCACTACAAGTACCAAGTATTATGGGTTCTACTTGCACACAAAACAAAAATTGGTGTGATTCACAAATAGTTGTAATACACAAATAGTTATGATACACAAATAGTTGTGATACACAAATAGTTGTGATACACAAATAGTTGTGATACACAAATAGTTGTGATACACAAATAGTTGTGATACACAAATAGTTGTGATACACAAATAGTTGTGATACACAAATAGTTGTGATACACAAATAGTTGTGATACACAAATAGTTGTTTTTTGAGTCGGGGTGTTCTGGGCCAGTTGTTTGAATGTTTGTAGGGTTGCCCGCGATACAGGAATTATTAACACTGAGAATTTAAAAAATCAAATGTCCATAAGCAAAGATAATTACACACTAATGCACTTTTTACTACCGCGATGGTATTACAAATAACTTGTGTACTTTGTTGGTACATAAAAACAGGGCAATATTGAACGCAAATTAAACTATCTTCAATCGACATCAGAACACCATTGAGCGCCGTCAAAGACATTGTTTGAACTGTCTAATAATACATACGGGTGCTTGTTTTCCCACAATATGTCTCGTTTACTTTGAAAACCTTTTCTTTGTCAAGTGAGGATTTAAGGGGCGGTGTGATTTGAATCAGTCTTAACGTTACAATATATACAAATATATATATACTATACTATTGTCATAGTCAATGAATGAGTGTGGTCTCCTAACACATATGAATTTAATTACGGAGTACGCAGACTTCTGATTATTTGTAAACAATAGATTTTTCACTGTATTTTTAATTCAAATTCAAATTCAAAATTCTTTATTGCTAACTATGTGTACATAAATAAAGTTCTTAACAGAAGATATCAGTTCTTAGAACATAGTGGCCCTGTTAGGGCATTGCAATTTCATCATACATGTATGCTTATAATTGTAACAGTTAAACATGCAATAAATTGATTTACATTCATTAATTAAAAAGAGAAAATTTATAAATATTAAATTTTAGATAGGTCATCGTTTTAATTACATTATATCATTTACATCATATTAATTATAAATTATTAAAGTTATACCCAAATAAAAATACACCTGTCATGAGTTACCTGATTTAAAAATTATCATTATTCATTAAATCAATTATGTCACAGTATTGTAATCATTTAATATTAATTATCATAATCCTTTTAAAAAATATTTTACAGAATTATATTCACTTTAGTGATAGGTACTTTATTGAACAAAATTATTTTTCCTCAAGAAATTCTGCTATTGAGTAACATGCCTTTTTAATTAAGAAATTTTTCAGCATTCTTTTAAAAATAATAATTGAATTTATAATCTTAATGTCCATAGGTAGCTTGTTATAAATCTTTGTGTTCATACAGAAAATACTATTTTTGTACGCTCTAGTGTGGGACGCTTTATTTCTTAAGGTATTTTTAAGTCTCCTGCTTTTTAACGTATCATAGCTTGTAATGTTTGATTTAACTAAAATTGAGGCCAGGTAGATAAATAGAGCAGGGAGTGTTAAAATCTTGAGATTTACGAAATGTGGTTTACATGAATCCGTTTCGCGTAACCCACATATAGACCTAATACACTTTTTTTGGGCTTTGAACGCAACTTCTTTATCAGTCGAGTTTCCCCAATATAGTAACCCATACGACAGAGTGGATCCCACATACGCATGGTAAGCAGTAAGAAGCGCGATCTGGTTGGATACTTTTTTAAGCATGTATAGAGCGTAAGAAAATTGATTTAATTTGGTACATACACTATTTAGATGTGTTTTCCATGACATATTCGAATCCAGAAATTTTGTATTTGCTACCTCAGCTACAGTTTCATTATTGTGTGCAATAGTTAAAGGAATAGACGTCGCGTTTTTATTTTTAAAGTTCATGTAATGCGTTTTTGTGAGATTAATTTTTAAATTATTCATTTGAAACCAATTTATTAATTTAGATAAGGAGTCATTTATTTCTTGCTCATGATTTTTGTTTTTATTATTTGTGAAAAGAACCGTACTGTCATCTGCAGATAAAACCATAGGTTGCCGAATAGCATTAGGTAAATCGTTTATGTAAATGAGAAACAGTAGTGGTCCCAGTATTGACCCTTGAGGTACACCATATTTTATAAATCTAGGACTCGATGTATACTTAATCTCTGTCTTTGTAAATGGACATAACTGTGTTATTTCAGTGAACTGTATTCGGTTACATAGATATGATTTGATTATTTGTAGTGCTTTACCTCGAACTCCGTATATTTCCAGTTTTTGCAGCAGAAGTTCATGATCAACATAATCAAACGCTTTTGTCATGTCCATGTATAGAGCTGTAACTTGGTTTTTTTTATCTAGTTCTGTAAGTATTTTTTCTAAAAGTTCTTTTAGTATTTTAATTTATTTAATTACAGATATTACTATTTTAATACTTATTCTTTCGCCTATTCCCTGGAGGTCTGGGTAAAGATGTATTCTTTCGCCTATTCCCTGGAGGTCTAGGTAGAGATGTATTCTTTTGCCTATTCCCTGGAGGTCTAGGTAAAGATGTATTATACTCATATATCGTCAGCTTAAGGTTTGTGGTCCCACGTAGTGGGCGGACCTATCTCTCCCATAAACTGAATTTTAAAAGTCTTAAAAATCATATACTTACCACAACAGATGATAATAAAATAACTCCTTAAATTAGCAATCTGTGCATTCAAACCGACTGACGATCATGTAATGTTTTGTGCTAAGATTCAAACATTATTTCTTTTTTTTCCTACTAAAAAACATCTGCAGCTCTAAAAATAAACCCTGTGTCGTGGAGAACTAAACAATTTAATCAATTTCATTCAAACAACGTTTATAAACATTCAACATTCAAACAACGAACACAAAAAACATCCAACATTTTGTCCTGCGGAATTGAAACCCACAACTCTCACTGTAGTAGCAGTGACAACCACCCAAATTACTATGCCATCCGTACTGTCAAATTAAAAACTATACAATTCGCAATATAAACAATACTAATATGACCATTTAAGCTACAGGGAACAGTAATTATAGTGCCTTCGAGAAACAATCTGTTTCGGACTTTCGGAAACGTAGCTCGCAGGAACAGGTATTTCGGACACATAACTTGCAGAAACCCTGACAACCTGGAAAAGCTGATGGCACGCGGTCGCTCCCCTACCCGTTAGTCACACTTACTTAGTCAAAAAGTTAACCGGCCTCCCAATACTTGAAGCTTTTAAGATTTAAGACCGCCAAGGATAGGAACAAGTGAAAAATTATAATGCAAGAAGTGATCAAGGATTACACTTCTTCTGGACACGACCTTCAGCAATGAAGACAGCGACTAAGAAGAAGATACAATATTTATTCCGTGATGGCATCAACTGTGCTTACCTAATATACTAAATATTGCACTTTAGTCTTACGGTCTGTTATAAAGACACGGCCACTAGCAACACCGTCGCAGTCATGTGTCGCCACTTTCACTGACTGTCTTGTCCGTTTCCCTGCTGAAACGTACACGGCGCGTGGCACTTCGTTGACGCCTTGCCGAACCGTCGATGATACCAGCAGTGCCTCGGGCCACCATTAGAGCGGTTCCGGGACCGTTGACAATAGCGTGGAGAATGCGCTTGACCTTTCGAGCACGAACGGGAACGATCAGCTGACAACGCAGCTACTTGGCACGTAAGGTTATCTATGCGGCGCGTAAGGTCATCTATGCGGCGCGTAAGTTGGTCGATAGCAGCCACCGGATGCAAAGCTGTCGATGTAGTAGTCAAGGTGGATTTTATCCACAATCTGCGCCACCGTGTCCAAGGGGAGATCCATTTGAGCTACCATTATCACCTGCATGTGAGTCAAACGACTTGTCCACAACGACTGTACAAAGAAGTCCGGTACCTGCGATCCAGCCAGGCTGCACATCGTACTTAAAGAAGTGTGTTTGAAGCCATTTCATAACACTACATTGCGTATGGTACGTAACTCCTCCTAGTTGTACAGCGATGTTACATTCGGGGTATCTAGTTTGCACTACGTCCTACGTAGAGATGACTGCCAGTACCTCACTTTCTTTGAGTGAGTTCAGCTTCCGCTAATCACTCGGCGAGTACTTGTTTCGGCTTAATTTTAATGTTTTAACGTCTGCTGCCACATTTGCTTTTAATCTCGAATAAAGATTTAGCTTTGCGACTCCGCTTTCTCTCAAATTTCTCGAGAAGCATATGAACTTTAGCTCCTGCACTTGATTTTCGTCAAGTTGGTAGCTGATTTTCAATTCTCCTCGTCCGATCAGCGCTTAGCGACGAATGATCAATCCGGGAATTTGGTTATCCACATACCATCAGTTAGTGGGTCTACCCACATTTCTGGCTTGGCATACTGATCACGTATAGGACTGAGCTGCCGTTATTTAAACCTCTTAACTATCACTACGCTTCTTAACCATCACTACGCTTCTTAACTATCACTACGCTTCTTAACTATCACTACGCTTCTTAACTATCACTACGCTTCTTAACTATCACTACGCTTCTTAACTATCACTACGCTTCTTAACTATCACTACGCTTCTTAACTATCACTACGCTTCTTAACTATCACTACGCTTCTTAACTATCACTACACTTAGCATACTAGCTAGTACACTACGCTTAGCATACTAGCTAGTACACTACGCTTAGCATACTAGCTAGTACACTACGCTTAGCATACTAGCTAGTACACTACGCTTAGCATACTAGCTAGTACACTACGCTTAGCATACTAGCTAGTACACTACGCTTAGCATACTAGCTAGTACACTACGCTTAGCATACTAGCTGGTACACTACGCTTAGCATACTAGCTAGTATACTGCGGCGTTCTGGAATTTGAGAGATATTGGCGAAGACTCATTTACTTTCGTGTTCGATTGTCTCTGCCAGCTTCGCTAGATCTATGCACTTCACCGAGTTATGGGTATTCTTCAAAGTCTGCATCGAAGAAGCGGCTATGCCCTTGAAGATCTTATTGTATTTCGAAAGTTCTATTTTCTGCAGTATCGGCAATGTAAAATCACCAAATTTGGTGGTAACATTTACCTTCTCTCGCAAGTACATACCTTCCACTATACTGTCGAAGTTCTCGTTAGTGACAAGGATCACGTCGGGGTCACCACTATAGTGTTCGTGCTACACAATACACTATAATCGACGGGCAAGTTATGCAGAGATAAAGAAATGAAATTTGTAGCACTTGAAAGTCACCGATATATTGTTCACAAGCACAGAAAGAGAAGGTACATAAGAAGTAAAGCACAGTCTTAGCAGTAAAGCGTTAGAAATAGAACAGAGCGTCTTATAAACTAAATATGTCGAGCGTATTTGAAATAACGGTTAGCTAGATCGCGCGCGCAGCCTCTCAGCGTCGAGTACAGTTCTTGACTACAAACCGTTGCTAAACAAATATTTGGCGTAATATAATTATAAATAAAACTGTTAGTGAAATCCTGATAAATAATCTAATCAAACCGCCGATAAACAAGTAAGCTACAGATTGCAAGCTGTGCAGATTGCAAGCTGCACGCCATCGTTCCTACGACCACTCAGGTGCTATTAATCCACCCTTTAATGAAGGCAAGTTGCTGCAATCAGGTTCATTATTTCAGTTTAGCTGGCATCAGGATACGTGGTTCAAGTCTCAAACTTATCACTGCAAAGTGTTTCAAGGTTCATTATATTAGAATACTGTGCGAACCTAATTACGTAAACGTAAAATATGTGAAATGTATTATTTATAGTTGAGGCATATATATAGCACGTAGGATAAATACCTAACAGAAAGCCGTAGAGAATACGCATAAAGCGATAGACAATAGTAATTTTGTATGTATAGCTCTGGAAAACAATTTATAGTATTATGCTATCTAAATAAAGTCTGTCTTTCAGAGTTACCGTTTAACTAAAAATATTTACGTACCCTGCAGTACGCCTGAATTATTGAGTCAAACATCGCTTATAATTTTATTAATTTATATTTATATTTTTTTGCACTTTCATTTCGTACGTATATGTTTTCCATAACGGATAGTGTACATAGATAATGTATCGGTCTAGATCTTAATCTCTCAATTGCTGGTATATCAGACATAGTCGATTAACATTTGCGAAATACAAAATAAAAATGAAACAAGGGAAACAGTTTATTAAGTAACAAAACGTAAGTAACAAAACGTAACAAATTCTCTATAAAAGCCCATTTTATTTAATCTGCTTCATAAATAAAACTTATTACTCAATTGGATGTGACAGTAATAAGAAAGTAGACAAAGTTATTATCACTATTGCTATAGATTAGAAAGCTGAGCTAAAACTAAACAAACTAAAACCAAACAAACTAAAACCAAAAGATACGTTTTAAATATATTTATTATGTAACGAATACAATTTGTAGATACTAATGATAATAATTATAAGTACGAGTAAATATTTTCTTATAAATTGTGCCATACAATATTTAGTCGATGCGAGATCAAACCGTTCGTCAGAGTCGCGCTTTGACATCAATTTCTAATGTCGCACGTCTTCTGCCTCAAATCAGCTTACGATATTGATTGCCCGATACTGTACTACGACGTAATAGATTAAAATTGGTTAAGTTTTTACTTCTTGTTGCAATAAAAATACTATCTGATAGAGCTAAAAATACCAATAAATAAAATCGAACTGGTCAATTCATGTTCACATAAGCTAAAATGAGTGCCTTGGTAATGCGATAGTGCCTTAGTAATGCGATAAATCTCAGTCTGATACTTGACCGTGTGTCAAAATTTTATTAAGTGTAAGTCAACAAATTCTCTTTAACAGCTCACAATGAATGACACGACCATTATACATACAATATACTTAAATAATACGGCACTTAATTCTAAAATAACGAAATATAATACTTACTGGTCTACTGATCTAATCCCCGTACGCATTAAGTCTATACACAGATTCGTCTTGTGGTAAATAAAAGGTTGCAAAAACTGGTTATTGGATTGCAACCAACAGAGCCCTGCATCTTTTGATTCATAAATCAATCGGGTTTCACATTAATTATTATCAGATTCAGGTTCTCAGATTTATTGTCATCAAATAAGTCTCTGAGTGATGCAGTTCTGTCAGCATCTGTAGGGCCGTTACTAGCTGCATCAACAAAATTCATGCTATTTTCAACCTGGGTTGATAGACTCATTTATCATATTCTTCTTGATGTGAGGCAGTTGAAGGGTAATGGTCTGCTCCAGATTATACATATAGCAGAATAGCCGCCTCTGTTGTTATACTTAAGAGAGCTGGGATCAGCAACCAGCATCATGACAAGAGTAGCCCAGGGTTGTTCAAAATGATCTACAGAGTGATCTTCCAATTATATACTAGTATTAAAGAAAGTATTTATATTTATTTGTTTTAGATCTAATAGAATATCTGACTGTTTCATGACTACGATATTGCCTATTATAATGAACAAGGTTCAAGGTACCTAGAAAAGTCTGGCCAACGAACACCACAATTGCTATGGACATGTTAATAATTTATTTCTATTAAGATGAACCTTTTTAACGGCTCCTTTTAACTGCTCCAATGTTATGAGAACGAAGTTTTCTCAAGACAAGCCACAGTGGTCAAAATAGTTTGCATGGATGGATAGTAAAGTCTTAGTTTTTACTAGTCAGACCAAAGCAACATAGGAATAAACCGTTTAATCTTTGCTAGACAACAGGTATTATAATTGAACAGTCCACCAGTGAAAATGATTTATTTTCATACCAAATTATGATTAATCTGATGTTTTCCGATGGCAAACGGCAAACAACGCGTACGTCACCTTATTAACGAAGTGTTAAATAAAAAGTACGCTGGCATAGGGTATACGGGGTTGGTCCTATGAGACGTCCTGAGTCCTTTCTATTGAGAAAGAAGCTAAATCAGTTTAATTAAAACATTTTACTGGAGGCAGTAAATTCTTGAAAGTCAAATACTTACTACAGCAAATGATGCAGACAATAAAATAACCACAAGTTAGCAATCCATGCATTCAAACCTACTAACGATCATGTAACGGTTTGTGTTAGGATCCAAACTTACTTTCTTTCTTTTTCTTTCTAAGAAGCAACTGCAGGTCTAGAAATAAATTCTAAAAATAAATTGTGTACCACGCAGAACGCTATATATAAACATTCAAACATTAAACACAAAGAACATCCAGACTCGGTAGAACATTTCATCTTCTCATCATTCATCATTTGTGAAACACCCAAGTTTTTGGGATCATTAGTCGTTTAGCACCGCGAGTTATTCGAACCGCGATGCGACTGACTCGCCCAAGTACTATTTCTGAATTGGGACCATTCGCACCGCTACAACACCACTGCCAAGGTATCTTTGATATGGGTCAATTCGGAGCACGGAGAGAAACTACCCAATACTCATATCGTACATTTGATAAACTCGTATCAAAGATTTTAGGATTCCAATTATTTATTCGTACAGACGATAAGAAAAGAGGTTAGTGAAAAAGATGAAAAGAAAAAGATTAGTGAAAAAGATGAAAAGAAAAAAAAAGGAAAATGCTATTTAATAATTATGTTAAAAATATACACAAGGTACCTGTGCAAATTTAAAATTTAAAAAATTAACTTGGCATTATCGCAGATTGAGTACTAACCATCTTACTACAAACAAGATAAATCTGTTGAGTAAAAATCTTACTACGAACAAGATAAATATCTGTTGAGCAAAAATCTTACTACGAACAAGATAAACATCTGTTGAGCAAAAATGGTATCAATAATATATTATTTTATGTGGCATTAAATATTCTTTAATTTAGTCTTTATTTCAAAAAGCTAGGTCAGGTATTGAAGATATTGAAGATTTTCTAACCGACCCTTTTTCTTTGCGGTCCAGTGTATTATTATCTTTTTCTTTGCGGTCCAGTGTATTATTATCTTTTTCTTTGCGGTCCAGTGTATTATTATATTTTTCTTTGCGGTCCAGCGTATTATTATTATTATATTGATTAAACATGGAAAATCACAGGTATAAAATTTGAAAATTCAACAAAGATAAAAAATCTTATCTTAATTTTTCCAAGGAATGGCCGACCGTTATATTACCAATTACCATTACTTTTGTATGATGTTATGAATTCTTCTGTTCAATACAATGGCATCTGCTTTTCTTTTTGAAAATTTTATGTCACCTGGTCTGTTTAATTTACTTGAGTGAAAGTTTTAGTGTCTTTTTGTTTTCCCCCAAGAAATTGTGCAATATTGGGATTTTCTGGAATGATCTTCTTTATTATAGCATTCCATGACTGGTATTGGTTCTATCACTTTGATTAAATGTATTCCATGTCTTTGAGAGTATATCATGTTCAAGCCATGCTTTGACAAAACAATCGTTGAACTTAGTGACTTCGGTATTGTTTAGACATTCTCCCATAACGGCACCCTTCATCCAAAAAATTTGGAGGTATATGTGCCAATTGTGTGCATAGTTTTACATGGATTACACCGTTATGATTTGACTACTCCCAATTGCTTAGCTTTACGCCATAAACTGCGGCTAAACTGAAAATAACACCCAACTATTTTAACTTTTGGAAATAAATCTTTTATTGCCAAAATCGCACTCACTTCAAAGTCAATTGAAATTATTGTTTTACTTCCATTCTTTGACTTGGCGGCTTTTTATCATTTGATATTTCAAATGATAAAAAGCCATTGCTGACGTCATAATTGTTGGCTCCATGAAGATGACTCATGTTTGAAAACTTCACAAGTACTTGTAGGAATACTTATTTAAACCAATAAAGAAACACTTTCGCGTTAGATCCGTCGGCTTCGACCGCCGATTCGCATTCACTACCGTCGCGCCACGGAGCCAGTTTTTATAATATAATAGGGGTTAAAGTATGAAGTTACCGTTCTATAGTAAAAGATACTTTGAATTGACATAAAACCTTTATGCGGTGAGATTTTCGAGTGAAACATTTTTCACGATACCTATAAGATTCTTCTTTTAAAAAATGTGCAACATTAGTTTTTTGACTTTCAATTGTTTTTTTTATTCAGCTTACACGAGAAAGATGGATACTTCGAAAATCTGAGTCATTTTTGATTCGATGTCGGGTTCGATGTCGGGTTCGATGTCGGGCTGAGCTTGGGGGCGGTGCGCTGATGCGGCTAAGTTTGAAGATAGAGTTGCGCCGCACTTGCTCTTCAACTGACCTGTGGCGGCGGCGGCGCGCAGACGCGACACCTGCGTGGGTGGCATTTGCAGCGCGCCGAGCGCGGGCAGGATGTTGGGCAGGTAGCGGTTGTGCAGTCGAACTCGAACTGGTCCTGTAGCTCGCGTTACAACCGGTTGCCGTTCACGAATCAGTATATACTTATAGACTAAATTCCTAAATTCCATCGCATTTGCAGAGACAATTCAAGAAGATTGTAAAAAACGGAGTATTTTCTCTAACTTACACAGTCGTATTTTCTCTAACTTACACAGTCGTATTTTCTCTAACTTACACAGTCGTATTTTCTCTAACTTACACAGTCTGACTTACGCTGCTCACTGCAACAACACGCTTAAGTGCAAAATTAATTAAGCAGTACCGTACAGGTTATCGCATATTTGCACTTAAACGTGTAAGTCGGTTGCAGTACTTAGAGTGCAAAGCAAGCACTGCAACTAACGTAAACACAAAAGATTGGAAAAGATAAATCACTATCAAATCAAGCTACCAAAATACAGTTTAGGAACATCATTATTTATTTGGCATAAAATCACGACTGTACCGGCTGGAGAGTAATCTAAAGCCAAAACGGCTCATTCAAGCACAGCAACACACGACACTGCGTCATTTAAATAAGATAAAAGGTCAAGCGGAACCTGAAATATCGGATTTAGTCGGTGTACCGCAAAACCAGGTTTATCATAACAAACGTAATAACTTTGTAATCCCGTATTGTGCGTGTCAAAATAATTCGTCTATTTATATGCGCAATTTTAATTGGCTTCTGTGATAGCCTTGCCGTGTTTCTGTGTGAAGCAACTATATATGTAGGTTTCACATTATCCAAAATTGAAGCGTTTTCTTTCTTTGCACTTTTTAATTTTTTTTACTCTTTCTCTGTGTGTAGTTTCTTGCCTCTCTTTATCAATACTTTTGCTAGTTCTTAGCACAGGCTCTGATACTGTCTGAATATAGCTAGTCTAGCTTGTAGAGTTAATCATACGGGCTATTTGCGCAGGTGACTTGCATCTATTATTTTAACAATAGATGCAAGTCACAGAGCCCTACAGGACTTGCTACTCGCATCGTGTCAAATAGCCGTATGAAAAAGAAGAAGCCATGACATAATATTGTCTTCTATTTACGCGAATATTATTCATTGAAATTAATGCAAGCAATGACAGCTTAGTGGGCAGACTTTAAGTGTCAATTCATATGAACAGATATTATGCAGATACTGTGTTTTTTGTTTGTCTGAACAAATCCGTGAGCCAATTTTTTTGACTGCCATATAATGACAGGACTAAATCAAATTGACGGACCTCTGACATTTCGAAATTATGAGCTTATGAGAATACGTCTATTCAGACTTGGTGGAAGAATACGTGTATTCAGACTTGAAGAAAACGTCTATTCAGACTTGGTGGAAGAATACGTCTATTCAGACTTGGTGGAAATATACGTCTATTCAGACTTGGTGGAAGAATACGTCTATTTAGACTTGGTGGAAGAATACGTCTATTCAGACTTGGTGGAAGAATACGTCTATTCAGACTTGGTGGCAGAATACGTCTATTAAGACTTATTCAGACTTGATGGATTGGAGATCTCAATTTAGTTCCGTTCCATTTGCAAAGGCGTGTAAATTTTGTCAACACGTACTGGATTAGCGTGGCGAACTATGGACTTTATTGAGAAAGAAGTCAGTGTTCAGCGGTGAGACTGTTTATAGCCAGGCCTGATTTAATGTGACGCTTCGTCAATAAAAAATATAATATTTATATTCATAATTCGGTAATTCGGACACACCTAATAAAGGAAGTTGTAATAAAACACTTAATAACGTTTAATATCCAAATAAGTGATGCACAATATATGTTTAGGGAAATGTTCAAATATATTGTTAATGCTTTTATTTTAATTATGGTTTGCTATATTTCAGTCTTGTCTCTAGGGGGGTTGGGCAAAATGTGTTTTTCAATTATTAAAGTGGCCTTGG
Organism: Catocala fraxini; assembly: GCA_930367265.1. NCBI lineage: Eukaryota > Metazoa > Arthropoda > Insecta > Lepidoptera > Erebidae > Catocala > Catocala fraxini. The sequence goes on along the minus strand of OV884044.1, from coordinate 6,518,656 downwards.
TAAAATTTTAATTAAAGTAAACCCTTCGTTGTAAATATACCTCTATCGTTGGTATGAGTTATTAAAGCCCAAAAAATGTCTCTTCTAGTTATTTTAGTTCTAAGTTATTTATTATTAATAAACGTGATGATAGTTAAATAAGAAATTAGTTAGTAAAAACAGTGTCTGAACAAATACAGTACGTCCTATAGGAAGGCTAGACTTGAAAGGCGCTACTTTCATAAGCTTCTATTTTCAAATTATATTCATTCATGAGATCGGTGATTAATGTATCGTCACGTCTTGTCAATATCATACGTAAGGTTTGTCTTTCTTAGTTTTTAGATGAATTGTGTTATTTTCAACTCTAAAATTTACCTAATTTTCTTAAACAAAACTTGATTGACCATTTTTTTTATATATATACGTGTAACCGTAAAATTGCACATTGCAGGTCTATCTTATTCAGCTTTGTCAGTTAATATAACAATAAATTAATATTAAATAAATATTGACTACAGTGTATATAAAATGTATGTAAATAAAACTATAAATATTTTTTCATTATATATCATGTATGTATGCTAATAAGGTGAAAACATTATCAAGAAGATTTTGGAGAAGCTTATTGTTAGCCATATATAAATAGTTAACTGACAGTGTCTTCCTCATATATTAATATAGTTCAATTGTCAAAATACTGTTGCTAAACAAATATTAGACGTAACTCAATTATAAATAAAACTGAGTGTAATCACGATAAACAAGTTAATCAAACCGCCGATAAACAAGTAAGCTGCAGTTTGCAAGCTGCACGCTGTCGTTCCTACGACCACTCAGGTGCTATTAATCCAGCCTTTAATCAAGGCAAGTTGCTGCAATTAGGTTCATTATTTCAGTTTAGCTGGCATCAGGATACGTGGTCCAAGTCTGGAAAACTTATCATTGCTAAGCGTTTTAATGTTCATAACATTGAAATAGAATGAGAACAAAATGTCTTGTTTAAATAGAAAACTAGTTAATTTTATGAAGGCAAAATACACAATGTGTGTGTTGGACAAATACTCACTACAAATACTTAAAGTCGTAAGAAAATAGGGATATAGTAGTCGTAGCTCTAGAATACAATTTCTTGCGATTACATTGTGCTTATTATTATTATCGTTAAAGATGAAAATTGCTAGACCCGCAAGTGTAGCACTTAAATTTTGGATTTTGTATTGACATTATGCCAACTGTATGTTTGTATTTGTATTGACATTATGCCAACTGTTTTATGTTTGATTTGTATTGACATTATTGCCAACTGTTTTATGTTTGTATTTTTGTTGACATAAAGATCAAAACAATGGATTTTGTATTGACATTATGCCAACTGTTTTATGTTTATATTTTTGTTGACATAAAGATCAAAATAATTTTTTGTAGTGTAGCTCAATTATTAAGATGTTTATTACCACGTGCACTTCTAATTTATTTATACTTTAATTGCTTTGCACATTTGTATCCATTAATAAGAGTTTAAGCCATACTGAAAAACGTACATACATTGTGCGTGAGTTTAGCTCTTAATCTGTCAATTACTGAAATGCCAGATTTACCAGTTCCAACCAGCAGTTTTACCCATTAAGGTAAAACTGCTTCTCGGCGACGTTGTAGCTAAAAATGTTAATAACTCAGACAAGGTCAAAATTTGTTAAGTTACGAATCGTAACAAATATTCTATAAAAGCCCATGTTCTTTAATGTTTTATTAAATCTGTTTTATTAATCAGTTTTATAAATAAAACCTATTACATAATTCAATCTGACAGTAATATCAAAGTAAACAAAGTAATTATTGCTATTACTATAAATTAGGAAGATGAACTGAAACTACAACAAAGGAAAACCAAAAGATACGTTTTAAATAGTATTTAGGCTATCATGAATACGATTTGTGGTACTTAAATTATTAAAAAAGAAAAATTATAAGTACGAGTAAATATTTTCTTATAAATTGTGCCATACAATATATTTTAGTCGATTCGATGCAAGATCAAATGTCTAATGTCGCACGTCTTCTGCTCAAGACTTAGCAAATTATATCGGATCAGTGATTGCCCGATGCTGTACTGTGATAGATTAAAATTGGGTTAACTTCTTACTACTTGTTACAATAAAATACTATCTGATATAGCTAAAGATACCAATAAGTAAAATTGAACTAGTCAATTCATGTTCACATCAGCTAAAATGAGTGCCTTGATAGTGCGATGGTGCCTTGGTCAGTTTGATACTTGGACGTATCAAAAAGTTTGTGGACGTGTCAAAAAGTTTGTGGACGTGTCAAAAAGGTGGACGTGTCTAAAAGTTTGATACTTGGACGTGTCTAAAAGTTTGATACTTGGACGTGTCTAAAAGTTTGATACTTGGACGTGTCAAAAAGTTTGATACTTGGACGTGTCGAAAAGTTTGATACTTGGACGTGTCAAAAAGTTTGATACTTGGACGTGTCAAAAAGTTTGATACTTGGACGTGTCAAAAAGTTTGATACTTGGACGTGTCAAAAAGTTTGATACTTGGACGTGTCAAAAAGTTTGATACTTGGACGTGTCAAAAAGTTTGATACTTGGACGTGTCAAAAAGTTTGATACTTGGACGTGTCAAAAAGTTTGATACTTGGACGAAAAAAAAAACGAAATATGTCGGGAAAATAAATCCAAGTCATTACCATAATGGATATTATGATGCTTTTATAGTACGTTGGAAAAAAACTATGTTTGATAGCCAAATCTTGGCCACTAAATATTAATTGACGAAAGTACCATTTTAACCATTAAATTAAATTATTTATGAGCACAATAACATATGCCTAAGCCGGCAATATTTTGCCGTTCCACGTTAGTTGTCCACTGTTAGTCACTTGATTTATATTATTTGGACAAATACGCAAATTATTACGTAAATCGACAGGGGGGAGGGGGGATCCAGTAACTATGCCTTACGTCAACGATGGATGGTAACAAAATTGGTCAGGAGTACAGGACATGAGCCGTTGTCTTAAATAAAAATCACTTTATAGACTTATTGGAAACAGTATGTAATAGAAAAATATACATATTATAAACATTTTATATATACTTATTGACTAAAATTATGACAAATTGTTAAGGAATCATTAACTTCTAATCAAATTTTAATAAACGACCTCTTTAATAAGCGACCTTACACACTTCGTGTCTCTGCAACAATAAAAGGCAACTTCGCGTCTCTGCAACACTAAAAGGCAACTTCGTGTCTCTGCAACACTAAAAGGCAACTTCGTGTCTCTGCAACACTAAAAGGCAACTTCATGTCTCTGCAACACTAAAAGGCAACTTCGTGTCTCTGCAACACTAAAAGGCTACTTCGTGTCTCTGCAACACTAAAAGGCAGAGTGATATAAGTCCGCCTTGTATTGTGCATACTTGCAAAAAGGAAAAATGTTTTCATTTATTTTTAACTAACGACCCGCCCCGGCTTCGCACGGATAGTTGATAACCTTATTACACGGATAGTTCAAAACCTTATTAAAGTATACACCTAAACCTTTCTCATCAATCACTCTGTCTATTGGTAAAAACCACATGAACATCCGTTTAGTAGTTTTTGAGTTTATCGCGAACAAACAGACAGACAGACTGAAAGACAGTGAAGGTTACATGTAAATCTCGATTTATTTTACAAGGAACTTTTAATTTAATTACTTTACTATTGGTGTCAATTAATTATGATATTGTTTATGACATTTTATATGATATACATGACGATGAAATACGGAATGCGTGTTACGAATGACAGCTGTCACAGGATTCTATATTTTATGAAGTAGGTATATTTGCCTGTTCACGGATATGCATTTGGTAATAAGTAAGAACAAGACAGAGATATCAGATTATTGTGTTTTATGTAAACGCGTCTCAGAAGCGTCTCAGAATGGCCGTGGCTACGGCACGTCACACTATAAGTGGCGACAGTGATTTTGGAAGGAATTATGAAACTTAACATTTCTAACTACTTATTATGTTCTGTGCTGTCAACGGTATCTTGCAATAAGTTTGCCATCACTTGTAGTCGTAGGTAGACACCGACAGGTATCTTGCAATAAGTTTGCCATCACTTGTAGTCGTCAGTAGACACCAACAGTTCTTGCTTAGTTAAACGAACTTTCGCAGGCTGCACAGACATTTAATTTCCTTAATTTCATTAAGGGAACATGAACCAGCATGAATCAGAACCCGTTTCGGTGTAAGTACGAGGTTTCATTGCGAGCGGTGTTGGCACTCAATGGAACTGAGAATTCATTTAGATCTCGTTTATCTTTTATTTATATTAGTATTTGTAGTAAGTAAGCCAACGTTTATTTGAACTTAGTATTTTCACTGTCTTTCTTTTTTTTTAAGAGACGTAACAAGTTATTCTAAATATCTATAATTAAAGTAATATAAACTCAATTGAAAAATAATAGGTATTATCTGCAGTGAGGTTAAAATATATTAAACTAGTTTTATATGCATAATAATTATTATCAAAAAAGGGAATACTTAGTTGAAAATATACATTATATAAAAAAAATCTTTAGTCTCATGGAGATTAAAAGGATTTCTCGGATATCTTCTTAAGCAATGTCACGATATTTATAAGAGCTGACATTTAGACCTAAGCTAATGACATCCAGTATCCTTCTAAGCTAATGACATCCAGTATCCTTTTAAGCTAATGACATCCAGTATCCTTCTAAGCTAATGACATCCACACAATGTTGTGAGCACGAAATACTGAAATCAAAACAATATTATTATTGTTTTGTCGTTTTTGTTGTGGAAATGATTAAGACCTTCCAATACTTCGTATATTGAGAGGTCTTATGTTTGGTGCTCCCTTTAAAACCTCTGATGAGACCTTCCAATACTTTGTATATTAGGAGTGTATATTTGTATTCGTTTTTGTTGTGGAGATGATGAGACCTTCCAATACTTCGTATATTGGGAGGTCTTATGTTTGGCGCTCCCGTTAAAACCTCTTAAATTAATCAATCAACTTTTGTTAATATTTCGTATACATGTAATTTTTCATGCATCTCGCTTACTGTAGCACTGTGACTGAATGGCGGGCTCTTGTGCCCACCGCTAACGAGACTTACATTCAGTCGTATTCAAATTAAGCTTTTGACTGAAAAATTTTCGTCGCATTTAGGCCGTCTACACGGTTAGCAGTGGTAAATGAAAGCCGCCAGGTTCGAGTTTGACACATAATTTGTGGGTTCATTTCTTATTCCATGAAATAAATGGGTTTCATTTTTATTATAATGCTAAAGGTATTTTAGCAGGCTCCGAACCAAATGTTGTGAAAGCTGGGTGTCTTTTTGGTAGGAAGCAATAGGACGATCTCAGTGCAAACAAACTAATATTGGGTTGATTAATATTTTCTTAGAAACAATGATTCGGAAAGGTGGAATCTCGTAATCTGTGCCTCGACGAGTACACAATACCGTCGCTTTTTACATCAATAATAACTGTAAAATAACTTTGTAATAATATTCTGAAATATGACAATTAACCCTTACTCAAATCTGAGGTATGACAATCTCTGACTCTAATCTTCTGATATATGACAATTAATCCTTGAGGTATGACAATCTCTGACGCTAATCTAATTCTTAAATAACGAAACAGTAAATTTGTAATAAAATGCACATTATAGCGTTAGTAAATAATTTTTGTTATTAAGAAATTAAACTACTGTATCCAAGTTTTTTGTCTTGTTTATTCTAAAACACTTTTATTACATATTTTTGAAATTATGACACTCAACTCACAATCTCATACTTACAAACTATTTTTGTATAGTTGTTTTTTTGTCAGGGCGCTAATTAACTACTTCGGTCATAAACTTTACAGCTCTTACATAGATGTCCAATAAAAATAGAAAATGTTAAATAAGTAATGGTCCGAAAAACTACCTATTTTAAAAGTTTAAACGTGTTTTGGAATATGGCCCGAGTCATCTTTCGATTTGACTTTATTTTGGCTTTGTGCTATAGTCAGCTCTTTGTTATCAATTTTATCTGAAGTTTATTTTATTAATTGTTTTTAATTGCAATTTAAATGACAGTAAATAATTTTATTACATTTTTAATATAATTTAATGTTTTTATATATATTGTCCAGCCAAATAAAATATAATGTAGGTTGTGGCACACACATTAATGTCATTTAAAGTAAGTGAATATGAAAAGTGGTTATATCATCGCTACATGAGAGATGTTGGTGGAAGGAGTGGTCCAAACTAGCGCCTTATATAGAGATGTGGAAAAGAGATCGATAGACCCTTGAGCTGCAATGGGACGATAAAGACGGCCATACAATTTTTTTGTCGTTGTAGCAATTTCCGTCTTCCTCTAGCTATTTCCAAATTCTTCAATGCTCTATACTGCCAGCAAAAGAAGAAAAGGACGACACTGTTAGTGTTTTTATATTGAACATAAAAATGCCAGTATTTTTATGTTGTGTGTGTGTTTGTATTTGTGACTTTTTTACTGATTCCAAACACGCAAAAATTAAATGTCGGAAAAGAAATTAGATACGTCATTTTTTTCGTTATGACGGTAGTATAAACCTATAATATAATAAATAACTTATAATATTTATTAGTTCATACTATGAATCCATGAACGTACAAACATAGGGAATTATAGGCTGCTATTATATAAATTTATTATAAATTACACTTCATTTATAAAGTAGGTCGTGTTAGACAAAATTCTAATTCTATTTGTAACGTTATAGAGCTTTCCCCAAAGAACCTTAATGTTATATAAATTTTTGGCAAAAAAAATTCGTATAAGATTGGGTGTCGCTTTACAAGCCTGAAAGCATGGCTTTTAATTTGGTTCCTAAAATTTCTTGTAATTAAGAGTTTTTAAATGAATGTGCCTCTATTGTTCTTGCGCAACACGTTCAAAGATTTGAGAGTTTTCATTAAATCCGCATAGTTTTGAATTTTAAGAACCACGTGAAAATAATTTGTAATTTTAGGATTGTTGTTTTTAATATTATGTAGCATTTTATAGCAAGTATTTTGTTTATTCAGTCAAGTCAGTCTTCAAATAATTAAGATATATTTTTTATGTCCGTCATTGCAAGATTAAAATTATTTTAGGTTTAAATGTTTGGAAAATGGGAATGCTTTGTTTCATTTTTACAATAATGATTTGTCATATTCTTTGTTTTTGTTGACTCACCGTTGTGGTAATGTTTCATGCCTGATATTAATTATGAACCAACCGCCCATCGTATTCTGTGGAGTGCAGTCTTTGGCAAAATGAACGAAACATAATGTTAAATTTCTGGAGTTGTATACTAAAGATCTTTATTAACTCAAAAAAACATACAGTCCACTTAATGAGCATAATAAATTATATTATAAGTACAAAGTATTAACAAATATGACAGTAGTGCGATCTGTTTAAAAAGTAATAGCTCCAAAAAAAGATAAGGTACTTAAATAAAAAACGTAGCAGACGTTTTGTGAAACTTTGCTGCAATGACATAATACGATGCTGTGTTTCTTTAATATTTTTCATGTTTATAGACTTGGGTTCTGTATTATTATTAGTATAATTATTATAATATTCATCACAGATTTAATAATAACAATAGCATATTTACTTATATTTACATAATTAATTTTAAAATGAAATAATCTATATTTACAAACCTATATTTCCTATTCCTAAATTTCCTAAATAACCTATATTTACAAACGTATTAAAAAAGATAACATAATTACAAAAACACAAATAATTATAATACTAAATATTTACAAAAATGGTTTAGGCATTGTAGAATTCTTCAGCATCGCTGTCAACTGGTAACGTGCCCAGAAGACTGGCAGCATTGCCACGCTGAATTCTTTGGGCTAAGAAAAGACCAGCTATCTGATCACGCGAAACGTCGATCAGGCGTTTTGCGATCTCCCTGTACAAAATACGAGCGCTCGGACCCCATGAACCAAGGGTTTGGAAACCCTGGGTGGACCCCAAATGGCTCCAAAATTTAATTTCCAACTAATTTACTATATTTGCGCCGTTTGAGGGTTTCCGCGGTTGCAGCAGTAGCACCGGCACATCCCGCAGTACTTGGAAGATGTGATGGCGCAAGGCTGTTAACGCGTGTTGCGTCCCACACCAAAGGCCTGCCCATCTTCCAAGGCAACAATGACATTCCGTCCGGTCTCTTCCCATCGTCACGTACCAAGCCATTGGTTTCAAGTACAGCTGGAACGCCAGCAGTGACAAGAGCACGACGTATTATGTCATTAAGATTAGCGTGCCGAGAAATTTGACCAGCACTTCTGCTACAAGAGAGTCCATGGTGTCCGAGTCTATCCACAGCTTCTCCACAATGACAGCAATGCGGAGAAACACACGAAACACCTAAATGGAGGCAAGGGGCGAGGCGGAAAGTGGTATCGTCCAACATGGTACCTATATTGGACGATAGAAGCGCCTGAAGCCAAAGACCAGATTCCCATTCTCCCACAGCTAGCAATAGAGCAAGCTTGGAAGATGTAGAAAAAAGCTTTTCTCTTACAGAGTTGCTAAGCGGCCCGTCCCACTGCCGCTGGGAGAATAGGTTGGTTGGCAAAGCAGAATTCGGACAAGCCATTTTCCAGGCGTTCACAGCGTCAGTTTTGCACAGCACTTCTGAATTAACCAGTGTGGGTGCTAAAATTTTCCTGGTTAATTCTTCCGTGCTGTGAACCAAGGACAGAAACGCCGGTAGACTAACATCGGAAATTTTGCGAACGCCGAACCCACCAAGACGAACAGGTTATAATTATATAGTATAAAAAAATATATATACATATATATCGAACAAATACGACACTAGCATAATTTATTTTGTATGTTAAAATAAGCTCTGTGTAATTTTTTTTTAAATTAATAATGTTCTATAATATTCTATCACATACACACAACACCGTCTAGTCCAAACTAAGCAGAGCTTGTACTATGGGTACTAGACAATGGATAAACATACATATATACCTTTTTTTTTTTGTAAATACATACATATTATACATAGAAACACCCAGACCAAGACAAACATCCATGTCCACGCACACAAATGTTTGACTTGTGCGGGAATCGAACCCGCGACCTTAAGCGTGGCAGTCGGTTACACTAACCACTACGCCATCGAGTCGTCATATCAATTTATATATGTAGGTATATAATTTTCTTCTTTATATCATATAAGAAGTTTTCTTTGCATTAATTATTAGTAGGTTGCATTGACATTGACACCAACTACTAAAATGGTTTAAGTCTAGCTGTGCTTGATTTATTAATTCTGTTATGTCTTTTCCAAAATAGAAAAGGCACGGACCAAAAATAGAAACGGCACGTACCTAAAATAGAAAAGGGGCGTATCATCTGCATATAATGTAATTTGACCCGTTAAGTTTATATTAGTTGAATTAAGAATACTACGCGGATCTTATATTGAGTAGCATGCATTGCCGTGCTTTTATGTGATTTTGTCATATTACTAGAACCAGGCCCACAACAATTAGTCTATCCAGGCCCACAACAATTAGTCTATTTCTTATGTCCGTGATGCTTATCTTTCCTGGTATATGTAAATATTCTTTATTTTTGTCTCCCATTTAGCTAAGGAAGGAAGTATAATACATTTTACAACTTCTCCTATATGCTTCTAATTAAACTCGTTGCGGATCCCAAAAATATTTAAATTTTCCCCGGTACTTCAACTTCACGAGTGTCAAAACTCGATGTTCCCTATGGACACCACTGTTGAGCCTGGCTACACCAGTGTCACTGTGCTGGAAGTGTGGCTGGAGCTAGACCCAAAAAAGAAACTTGAGAACCTTGCCCCTCTCGACCATAAACTATCTCCAACTGTCTAATGCGGGCCTCTCGATCATAAACTATCTCCATCTCTCTAATCTGTTCACTATTGTTAGATGGTACCCATTTAAGGCCCTGTTTGTTTTCTTTTTTTTTCACCTATTTGTAATAATAGGCCACGATTTTACTTCACGAACAAAATATTTGATTGCTGATTGGTTTCTTTCTTTAAATCACAAAGCACTAATGTTTGTTTATCATTTTCTAAATCAGTAGGATTTGTTATGTCTTCCTTAGAATTTGTGCTTATATAATCCAAATCACATTAGCTGATTTGGATTTGGACACATTGTTATGATTTTTCGGAGTATCATTCTAAATAACACATAATGAAGACAAAAACCATTCATGATCATTCATGGTTTTTCTCTTTACAGCACATTTAGAATCTTTAGACTGCTGAAGATTCTAAATGTGTTATAAAGTGACGTTTTTTATTGTGTAAGGTGTGACATTTTTTACTGTGCAAGGTTTTGATGCCACAAGCCCTGCAACTGTGTTTGTATACGTTCTTGCATTAGGGTCGAGCACTGAGACATTTAATGGCTGCCTAAGTGATTCCTTAGTTTACCATACAAAGTCATTACTAAGGTATTCATCTTAACTATCACTTCTTAATCTATTTTCAGTTGAGTTATATTTCAAAGTAAAATGTGTAAGCAGCACTAAAGATAAAATGGATTCTAGAGAATGAATAAGGCATAAGGGCGAATTAATATTAATAAGATAGTTACAACTTGTTTACAATTGTTTCGGATGCGAACACATGTTTACACATGTTTCGTATCGTCAGCATCGCGCTCCTGCGATGCTGACAAACGCTTCACGAGCTCTGCCTTCAGCTTATCGTAACAATTTTGTGATGGTGGAGACATTGTCTAGTGGAATTTTGTGACGTCACCACAAATGCCTGCGTTCGCGAACTGTGCCTCTATTTGAGCGAACCATTATTCCGGCTCATCCGGCTAAAATGGGAGGTAGCTTTACTGACACTCGAAAAACGTCGTGTGTGTTAGTGGAAACGCACTTCGCTCGACGATCTTTAGCATTCTCGTCTGGACGCGATGATGCCGACGGCCTGTCTCACTATCACTCATTTTAGCTGTTTTAGTCGAGGTCACCAATGTAGGAAGTGCGTCTATACAATAAGTCAATAACTCACGCACGGTTACAGAAATTTATTTTCCAGACAGCTTTCTCCTAGTCTTTAGAAGGTGCTAGTTGTAAAAAATGAAGAAACAGTATAGAAGTACAACACGATTAACAGATCTAAGAAGACTTAAACAATAAATCTCAATATCAAAAAACAATAAATCTCAATATTAAATGCTGATATTCAAATACGTATCTACGACTGAAAATATTTTCTTAAAACTGATGGCTTGTACCACAGAGACAACAAACCAGGAACGTTCTACAAATTTTTAATTTAAAATACTCTTCTTACGAACAGCCAGCGCTAAAATTACCGAACAGCCAGCGCTAAAATTACCGAACAGCCAGCGCTAAAATTACCGAACAGCCAGCGCTAAAATTACCGAACAGCCAGCGCTAAAATTACATACATTCAAACCTGCATGTTAAAAATGAGGTTTATAATATATAAACACGTGTAATTATAAATGGTAGAAAATACATTACACCGTAGGTAGCCCACAGACCATTGCATATCTTTACATAAAACGAAGTCCTCCAATTTAAACTGTATAACTGCCGCGCACCTTTTATCAAAACGATCTTTATTTTTGGTCATTCTGATTTACGAATCTCGTCACGGTCAATATTGGTTTCTAATATGCACAGTTGTGCGTTTTACTGGGATAGATCCAGCAACTATTTGTGGAATAAGGGAACATTCGGCGCCAGTATCAATTAAATAAGAAAGGCTTATATTACCAAAGTTGATTTTCGTGCTACCGGGTGTTTTGCGTTGAACAAGGTTTACCTGGTGTTCGCCCTTGTTAGTAGTTTGGAGCGGCAATTCTTTGTGAGATGTCCCAATCGTTTACAAAACTCGCAGTAGATGGATTTACAAGTACTAAGTCCAACTGATGCAGCCTTCTTCTTTAGTTGCCGGGTATCTTCATCCTCCTCGTCGTCGTCTGAGAAAGACTCGGCCCACCTCCTATTGTCGCGGACGGGATAGCCCTGACTGAGTTTCTGCTTTGCCTCCTTGGAGGGTTCGCCTAGTTCCTTCTCGGAGGGTTCGCCTAGTTCCTTCTCGGAGGGTTCGCCTAGTTCCTTCTCGGAGGGTTCGCCTAGTTCCTTCTCGGAGGGTTCGCCTAGTTCCTTCTCGGAGGGTTCGCCTATTTCTGTCTCTCTTAATATTACTCTTAATATTACCTACAAGTAATCCTTAAAATAAAAAACAACACGTGAATATATTGAAGCCGTTTCTCATTGTTTGTAGCAATGGCTATATTATAGACGTAACAGGACCTTACGCAGCAACTACATCAGATGTTACGATTATAAGCAATATTCTCAATGACCGTGACAATGTATTGCATTGGTTTTTTTCAACGAATGACGTGTTTATATTTTGGATCGAGGCTTCAGAGACGCTTTTCCTGATTTTGAAGCGTGTGGTTACGAAGCACATATGCCACCCAGCAAGGATAGGAACAGTTTGCAGTTATCCACATATGAAGCAAATAAGTCACGTATGATCACAATAGTAAGATGGGTATTAGAAGTAATAAATGGAAGGTTTAAGCGAGACATGTTCTAATGCTGAAATTGAAGTGCTGCCACACGATGGATCACTAGTGGGCGCGAGTGATAGCCAACGTGCGCATCCTCCGGTCGCGGGCAAGTTTCTACGGGTGGACAACTTCAACAGATCCGTTCCAGACATGTTCGAACATATTCGGATCGCTGCAGCACTGATCAATGCTATTCACCTGCCAATCAGGGACAGTGTGTATGCCGACGCGATACTGACAAATAATCAATGAAAGAATGAACACAGAAAATCATATGGCGCATTATGTCATACAAAAAAATAGACAACGAGTTGTATTTACAAGCATGGCAGCAAATATTCCAGATTTTGAAGATATTCCTCTATTGGAAGAACAGCTTATTCTAATCGCTCTGGGAACCTATTATATTAAGAAAGCTAGTTCTTACTGTGCTGAACATGTTCCTGCTGTGCTGAACATGTTCCTACTGTGCTGAACATGTTCCTACTGTGCTGAACATGTTCCTACTGTGCTGAACATGTTCCTACTGTGCTGAACATGTTCCTACTGTGCTGAACATGTTCCTACTGTGCTGAACATGTTCCTACTGTGCTGAACATGTTCCTACTGTGCTGAACATGTTCCTACTGTGCTGAACATGTTCCTACTGTGCTGAACATGTTCCTACTGTGCTGAACATGTTCCTACTGTGCTGAACATGTTCCTACTGTGCTGAACATGTTCCTACTGTGCTGAACATGTTCCTACTGTGCTGAACATGTTCCTACTGTGCTGAACATGTTCCTACTGTGCTGAACATGTTCCTACTGTGCTGAACATGTTCCTACTGTGCTGAACATGTTCCTACTGTGCTGAACATGTTCCTACTGTGCTGAACATGTTCCTACTGTGCTGAACATGTTCCTACTGTGCTGAACATGTTCCTACTGTGCTGAACATGTTCCTACTGTGCTGAACATGTTCCTATTGTGCTGAACATTTAGCTGATGAAATGTATAGAATAGAATTATACAGAGATAATGCATTGGGTGATATTAATGAATACAACATTGACGTGGAACCAGGAAGTTTTTTACTGGGGGTCTAATTCAATCACGTCACATAAGAGTCAAAAAGTACTACACGTACGTCTTAATCAACAGAAGTATTGAAACAAGAGACGCTTTCAGGCACTATTACTGTATCTGTTTGATAGGCCATCGTACATTTGGGACTTGTGCATATGTTGTATCGATTTTGTCGTACTTATGCTAGGCTCGCCATCAAGAAGGTTTAATACCGCCAACTGGCCATCTAAATAATGTTATCATAGATAATCGTATCATGTAATACCACAATGATGTAATAAATCACAGAATTTTCATTAGCTATCTGCTTAATTTTTCTGAATTCTGCCAGCCCCGAGCACTTTTAAACTCCTCGTTATAAGTTTAATAGCATATAATCTATTCATTAGCGTAGATGGCTTTAGTATTGAGTAGATAGACCAAGGTTCATACATATTGCCCACTCTCCTTTGTAAAATTATTTTTATTGTGTTAGTTATATTATATGATGTATTAGCTTATAATATCGTTTTAGGATATCCTGTAAAGGTGTATTAATTAAATAAATAAATAAATAAATGTTCAACCGGGTCGGGCAACATACCTGTAGTACGGCACTTTGAAGTCCACGAGATCGTACTTTAAAGCAAGGTGTGATGTATAATCCTGGCTACTTGGTTGTGTCAAGTACTCATGATTAGCACGACGAGAACAACCAGATATAAAATGCCTGAGAGATTCTCCGAATTGGTTACAAGCCCGACATAATTATGTCAACCGTGCCGTCCTTCAGGATATACCTCCGGTAATGATTCGTCATCACTACTTTGTCCATAATTGCACAGACAAAACCTTCGGTTTCTCCAAATAGGTCACCGAATCATGGGCTATGAATGATTTTAAATCTACGACGATAAAACCGTCCATGTTGATTATTATTATTATAATGTTTATTTAAATATTTTCAATATAGTTGTGTGTGTGAAATAAAATAATCTACAAAATTAATTATACAAACTCTAATGTCAACACCGACTGTAAAGGTCCCGTTTGAGGACCACGGAGTCTTAAGTAGGTCAGTGGCCAACGATATCTAATCTCCGATATCCATATCCGATATCCATTTCCGATATCCATTTCCGATATCCATCTCCGATATCCATCTCCGATATCCATCTCCGATATCCATCTCCGATGTCCATCTCCGATGTCCATCTCCGATATCCATCTCCGATATCCATCTCCGATATCCATGTCCGATATCCATCTCCGATATCCATCTCCGATATCCATCTCCGATATCCATGTCCGATATCCATGTCCGATGTCCATCTCCGATATCCATCTCCGATGTCCATCTCCGATATCCATCTCCGATATCCATCTCCGATATCCATCTCCGATATCCATCTCCGATATCTAGTCCTTGGGGAGGGTTGGTTCTAACACACGGCGTCTTTTTCTAGACAAAACAAACTACGAGTCTACATTGGCTTGCGAACATAGCATGCCTTTATTTCTATTTTACGTTATTTACGCTCAACTCTAAGAGCTCATTTAGTGATTATCAAATTAAAAGAGATTTTTTGCATTTTGTTTTTGTTTGGTTATTTATAGTTATATCGAAACTTTGTTAAGTAACCTATCCAAGGTAAATAAAGCATCTACTATCAAGTCCTCGTCTCTCTTCCTTTTATGACGGAATCACATAGCTCTAACTACCTATTAATTTAATATATACATCAACCTACACCATTGATGACATACAGGCATAAATCGTCAAATGATCGCATATCATAATTATGTAATTTCAAATAGCTTTAGATAACTTAATTTTTCGAATAGTAAGAGCCTTTAGTACATGTGATTTTAGTTGATCAACATTCATATTATTTAAACTTTAATTCATAATAAACCTGGATCCTTTACTAATATTAAGTCAAAGTAAAATACGAAGTGGTATTTTTTGGTTAGTTTCTTTCCACAGCAACGGATCCACGTGACGATAGAGGTAGAAAACTTTAGGTAATATCACTTGACGCAATATGCTTACAGCAGACTTTACAGCAGACTTTACAGCAGACCTTTATCTATCCTTCCTGAGGTAAGGTGCAATGCTACACAATTTACTACTAACTGATCTATACAGCCGGCGTAATTAGCTTAATTGCTCAAATAGACTTTACTTCATTATCCAGAAAATCTTTGAAATTGTCTGCAAGGCTTGCAATTAGAGCACAGTGCATATAAATTATCCTACCGAGTAAAGATTAAAGTTTTTATAAGAAACGGACTAAAGATGCTTGGAGAGAAACTCAATTAATTTTTCAGTTGCAACCGGTGGCCATTTATTATTGTCTTAAGATACTAGTTGAGAAATCTGTTTGGGATGTAAAAATCGGATGCTTTGTTAATTGGATAATTTGTTATTGCTAACGTAGTAGTGTTGAAACTTAGTCTTAAGACTACGCCGAGCGAAATGTGCCATAACAGGCGGTCACAGTTAAGTGAATAAAATCAACACTTTTTGATAGTTAGTTTAGTTAATACAAATGTAAAATATACATTTACCATAACAATGAATGTGTTTACAATTACTCCGTGTAAAAACTTAAAATAATTAATATTTTCGCATACAAAATTAAGTAAATGTGCACGAAAAATGCAAAAACGTAAGCTCGTGTTACGTGATTTTTAGATTATAACAGTAGAAATCTATCCTATTTTACAGCTTAAACTAAACATAAATAGTTATATTACAATTTTTCCGTGCCAAAGATTTAAGTTATTGGTTGACAATAAAGATACATATTTATCAAAAAAGCACTTCAAATCCTCCATACAATTTTACTATGGCGGCCGCGCGCCGATTTGGATATGCGCCGCACGAGCTCTGTTATTATCTGTCTTACGCTCAGCGCAGTCTAAAGAAGCGAATAAAAAGCTGCAATAATAAATTGTCACTAATGTGCTTCTTTGAAAATATAGGCAATTATTATTAACTTTAGAACCCCGATGAAACATAATCCAGTTATCTGCAAAAAAATTATCTGGGTGAAATCTGTAGAGTAGTAGTATGTATTCTTCTCTCTTAGCCTTTATTATTCCCAAGTCACTTGGGATCGGCTTTTCTAGTCTAACCGGATTTGACTGGATATCAGTTTTTACACGGAGCGGCTGCTGCCACCTGACCTCCGCAACCCGAAGGCTAACGATATCCTAAGGCTAGACCAGTGTCAGGATATTAGAGGGTACTGACTTTCCCAATAACGGCTGCCATAGATGTTCATGGCAGCCGGGACCGACGGCTTAGCGTGCTCTCCGAGGCACGGAGCAGGCAATAATTGTTAATCAATCCGCACATAATTTCGAAAAGTCATATAACTTCCGAAAGTCAGAGGTGCGCGACGTGGGTTCGAATCCGAGACCCTCTGCATTGCAGTCTGTTGGTCTTCCCACTGAGCTATCGCTGCTTGCTAGTAGTATGTCTAAGTAAAGAATAAAAGTAATCTTAAATTAGTTAGTACTGACTAGCGATAGGTAATTATCGATAAAAAGTGAAATATTCGAATCTCCAAATAAATCGAATTACATTACAGCAGTATTGTCGGCTTTGAAAGCAATTGCATCGACATAACGCTTTTATAAGTTTGATTATTTTTTAATAGGATTATTGCTGCTGTATTTCAGAAGTTAGACGAAACAGGATTATAAGATTGTCTAATAATTGAACAGTTCTATCAGACATATATATTTATTGCCAATGGTACAATATCTAATAATAACGTGCTTTCTTTTAGTTGATTTCTATTCATACTAATATAATTACTGATTTCTATTCATACTAATATAATTACTGATTTCTATTCATACTAATATAATTACTGATTTCTATTCATACTAATATAATTACTATAAAGCAATTTTAAGCTAAGAGACTTTTTACTAATTCTCGGAAGGTCTTTACGCCTGGCGTGTTGGCTTTTTTGTAGAACACTTGTTCTGAGCAGCGTGCAAACCACGCATCCAATTTGGGATACCTGGAAGGTTAAATTAATGAATCAGCTCAATTTGGATAAAGCACGCATCTAATTTGGGATACCTGAAAGGTTAAATTAATGAATCAGCTCAATTTGGATAAAATTTATACTGCGAAGGTGACAAAGGTGGGTGGATGGTAAACAGTTATCTGAGCGTCCTAATGCTTTCAAACTGATGATATTTTCTGAACGAAGAGCGTCGCAATTTATGTCATAACACGTCACGTCACGTCACACATATATAATTTAACTTGTAAACCTTTAAATTTAACTTGTAACAACATATTTTTAAACTTGAGGTTCTTTCTGTGTACTCCAACAGCTTACATATATATTCGAACAGTGAAGGTACACTAACTGGCTCCTATATTTTAAGTGAATACTGCCGCGAAAGGAGGGCATTACACTGATTCTTTACAAATATCTTTGCGCCTCCTTAAGTACTGAGGGATACAGTGGATACTTCAATTTGGCATTTCATTCAAACATGAGTAGTCCATAGGTTATGCAAGAGCAGTATGGGAGATATTACAACAAGTAAGGAAAAAAGTACCTCTTCCTGGTTTATGGAAGCCACCGTCCATAGACTACTGTAACAGCAGTATCTTTTGGTAAATGCAAATAATTTTTCAGTGACCAGAATTAATGTTTTACCCTTTAGTTGAGTACAAAGAAAACGTGTATACCTAGTATTTAAAATATGTATGTACATAAAACGCGGCTACGTCTATTCTACACAAAATGTGATTTTAAAATCTAGTGCTCAATTTTACTTTTTGCTTAGGTTCTAGAAAGTAAGATCAATGTTACTGATGGTTTGTAACTGTAGCTTTAGTACTTAGTTAGGTTACTCACAAGCTTGCATCAATAGGTACGACTTCGTTCAAAGAACTCATAGTGCTGCCAATACAGATATCAGCGACGGTAACGCTGTCCCCGACCAACCACGGTCTGGTTAAGAATTTCTCTAGAAATTCATAGGCGGTCTTGATTTTAGCTAAACTTTCTGGATTGTAGGATTTTGCTCCTAGGTAAATAAGAGGTACCTGAAATGAATAAATTATCAATTAGAAAAATAATAATTAGATTGGTATATTTTATGTAAGCATGTCTACCTAATACCATGACAAAATTATTTTACATATAATAGCTTTAAACATTTAACACGACAGGTACGAATACTTTGAACTATTACAACATAAATGCAATATATATAATAATAAAGGAAAATGGTATGTTGTAGAAGAAAAATTAAAACACAAAAATACACAAACAAGTTCACTTCTAATAATGTCACTTAGTTCCTCATTAGTAATTACAACATAAATGCAATATAATATATTAAAGGAAAATGGTATGTTGTAGAAGAAAAATTGAAACACAACAATACACAAACAAGTTCACTTCTAATAATATCACTTAGTTCCTCTTAAAATATTTTAAAACGACATCTACGTAATGTACAATAAACTAATAACTACAAACGACCAGTAGTGCCATCTAACAATATAAAGCCGAACTTGTAGTACAGCCACTTGACGTAATGCTCGCAGGTTTAAGGTACAGTTGAGAAAATTTACCATAGTTTCCTTCAGAGCTGCAAATAGTACGCTGCTGTCAAAATGGAGCCTCTGATCTACCAAAGCTCGTCTTTCAGGGTCTTTAGGATACAAGGCATCGTCTTTAGCATATTTGTTGATCAAGTAAGTACAGATAGCATGGCTGAAAAAAAATATAATTTGTTATTAGTATCTTGAGATAGCATTGCATTCAAGAGAATTTTACGAAACACAGAACTTTTTCTAATTTTATTTATCATTCATCTCAGGACGCTGATTTGTCAAAAACTTCAGGAACTTTGGCTTATTACCTATTCACATTTCCCTTAATAGCACATTTGCCTTTCTTTATAATCTCTTTCTATTTCTTTTTGCTATTCCTTATATATTATCGCATTATCTTTATAAATAAATAGGTGTCTCTCACCTGTCCCAAATAACGAATTCGCCATCTACTAAGGTTGGAATTGTGTGTTGTGGATTTAACTGCAAAAATAAATTATTATTACTTTGCGTAAACATCATTATTATTACCTACTTGCGAAATTTTACAAAGCACTGTGGTCATGGAATATTTTTAATCTGAAACAGGTGTGCAGCTCTTGCATATAAGATTATCTAGCTTAATTTAATTTTGTAACATATGAAATTAATTTTAATTTAAATAATCTATTCTATTGTATAGGTACATATTGCCTTCATATCAACTAGTAGGTTAGGTATTTATTTCTTATTCTTTTATATTTTCTCCCTTTTGTTTATGTAATCAAATGATGTTTGTACGCAGCTGGCTTGATGTCCGTACGTAACAGTGGTCTCCATTGAAAATCAGCGTTGCGATATCAAATCAGTATTATCGCAGTATCAATGCTGAATGGAGACCATTTGTTGCCACAATAACTACATATTTATTTGTCAACTACTTATTTGTGTTTTCAATTATAATTATTGTTCTATTTTATAAGAAAATATGAAGTAATTATTAAGTCTTTGTGGCAATAAAGAATGTTTCTTTCTTTCTTCTTTTTATAATAAAGGATGTGGAGATAAATACATATAAGCACAAGCAATAAGATGCATTACAGAACAAATATGTAACTTTTGGTGCTACCATGGATCGACAACGAGAACAGAATTTGCAGCGTCTTCACAAATGTGTATCACGAAATGCTTTAGTTTTATATTTGTTACGCCAATACTATTACGAAACTGATGCGTTTTTACATTAACTATATTTTTGGATAACTAATGTACACTTACATATATAGACTAAAGCACAAGTAAAGTTCAAATATACCTTTAAATATTCTTCTTTGAAATGGTCTTTCTCCAACAAGTTCATGTTGACGTATTCAACATCTTTTATATTTAGTGCTTCAAGTACCATGTAGACAGCTCGGCACGGAGAGCTGGTGTCTTTTTTATACAGCTTTAAACCCATTGTTCTGTAAAAAATGATGTACCAATATAAATACAGATTACATAAACGTATCAGTGAAAGAGTCTGCTTGGAAGTATTAGAAACATGTGGCAAGCCTAGCCGTTCACCGAGGTAATTTCTAGTCCCTATCCGGCTACCGAGAATTATATAAGAGTAAACCGCGATGACACTCTTCGATCGGGATATAAAAATAGGGATCTCATTACCCGCAAATATACTATAACTTATACCGTAGCACCAACTCTATATCACTGTTACTGCCTCAGTGCGATTATAGGTATTGTATTTAGTTAAATAATTCACTGATATCTAGGCGTTATCTTTTATCACTAGGCGTTATCTTTTTGTGATATCTAGGCGTTATCTCTTTGCTCCTAGACTGACTGTATAACTAATATAAGACGGATCCTAAGATACGGTCAAAATTATTGAAGTCCAGTATCATCAGATTAAAAACCCAACATTGATATATTAATAGACCATGTATGCTGCATACTAAATAGTCGATAACTTGATAGAAAAACTTTTTCTAAGACAAATAATTCACGTATTTCGTTTACTTAATTCGATGAGACTTCGCTTGAGATATATTAAAAGTAGAAATAAAATTGTCATTATGAACAAAACAGTTGAAAATATATATCTTGTCTAATACTTAATTTAGCTATTTGATTTTTCTATAGTTAAAAACAATAAAAGTACTTACCGAAACAAGTATGCAAATTTAGTTCTGTACACGGTTTTTAGCAAGTTAAAAGAAATTCACACTCAAAGAACAAAATATGCTAACTTATTACATATAATTTACAGAACAACTTGTTTCAAAGAATACTAAACTAACTATAGAACTACTCACTGACACAGCTTGCGAGGTACTGCCTTTGGTAACTTGTTTTATTAGCATATATATTTTATGTATGGTGGAAGACCGGTTTTGGTATAACAGCTTTCACAGCGCATTCGTAGTAACCTTGAACGGTGTCTATCAAATCCGTGATATTATGATTTTTAAGTATTACAGCTAATAATAGATTTCGTTGCTTCTGTACACTAATCTATTATACAACAGGTGTTCTTATGGAATTTGAATAAAGCAAGAAATAATTTAAGTATAATTTACTTATTATTTTGACACTTTTAGAAAAACCGCATTAATTTTTCTTATAAGTATTTCTAGTTACTTTTCCAATTACTATAATGGCCTAATAATAGCCAGTTGCACCAATCTTATGTAAAAAGTTGTCATATTTCGCATAATAATAAATAATAATGTCCTCCAGACCGAATTTCGGTCACGGCGGCCAATCTTAACGGAGACTGACCATCTGCGCAGGAGATATTATAGTGTACAAGTATGTGCACAAACACAAGTGCACTCTCTGTTCCCTAACCCTCATGATCCGATCGTACGGTTAATTCGACACGAGCGGAGAGATATCAGGCGCGGGACCAACGGCTTTACGTATTTGCCGAGGCACGGGGGTGTTTATCACCGCCAACTTCCTAACACCGGGCTCGTATTGAGATTTCATAACAGAAAAGCCCAATAAGTTTTTGCTGGCCTGACACGGGATTTGAACTCGAGGCCTCATGTACAGTAGTCGTATTCACTACCGCTGCGCCACAGAGGCAGTAATTTTGCGTAACTGTCATGTCAACATGTTGTCCTTTCTTTTGTTAATGCTAATGGTGATAGCGATTTATATCATATGATAAGAGATGTTTATTGGAGATTGTGAAATAGGACTTCCAGTTTGATATTAATTGCCATGTGCGTTGTTACCATAGAAATAAATCAGACATTAGAAAAATCGACCCTCTATGAATTTGTATGACATATTATGTAAATAGGTGAACATTAAACAAATTTTTTACAGTGTATTGTGAACGAAACTTTCTTATTATTCTGTAGTAATTAATTGTTATTAAAATAACTATCCTTTAACTGTTACTGCAGCAACATAATTAAGAGATATTACAATTATGGTGTATGATATAGCAATTCAAAATCTCATAAAAAGTCATCGACTTATGTCGCTAAGTGTACAAGGTCTAAGCTACTTACAGTACGCGCTATACCGAGGAGCGCTATACCGAGGAGCGCTATACCGAGGAGCGCTATACCGAGGAGCGCTATACCGAGGAGCGCTATACCGAGGAGCGCTATACCGAGGAGTACCTACATACGTACCTTTTATGAACTTGACCAAGTTCCGATAGATAGTAAGTAGTCTCTTTGCTGACTTTGTTACTTTTATTCATTTGATTGATATTACTGCCGTACTTAATTACTGCCATGCCGACAGAGTCCATAATTCAGTCAAATTTATCAGCCCATTGCGGTTCATTGCTGGACATAAAATGGGAGACATTTTGAAACACAACATCCGGTCTTCCACCTTCCGCATCCAGTCTAACCCAGCTACCACCTTTAGGTAATCAGTCTATCTGGTCGAGGGGTGTCCTACCTAACGCTTACCAAGTCGCGATCTCCGATCTCTGACTCGTTTTTGATTTAGGATTTTGTTAAGCCATCTACGATTCATAAATATTTGAGACAAAATGTGTAACAGCATTGTAAGGCTAATGATTACTTACCTTGTATAACTAAAATAAGTACAACTCATGGTAACGGATGATAAAATTAAAATTTGGTCCTAAAGATACAATGTTGCTTATAGTTAAAATATAATTAATTGGAATAATTTACCTTCATATTAGGTTTCTATTATTATTTAAGTTTTACAAGTATATGTACAGGTAAAGATATCTACTTCACAGAAATCTTTAAATTAGTAATAACATTATGGGGTACAATAAATTGGTATAAAAAATAAAGCCTTTCTCCAAAACCTTTATTTCGCTTATTTAAATTTTAAATAAAGATTATAAGCAATTTGGGTTTCAAACTACAAGTATTCTTGTTAACCCATCCAGCTAAGCTGGAATGCTTGTGTTAGGAGTGGATTCACGTCAGTAGTGATTGCACTATTATATCCACCATTGGGGTGGGATTCGAACCCGCGAACTCTCTATCGCAAGTCCAATGCCTTATCCATTGGGAATTCCAGCTATATGATTTACATTTGCCTTTGATCGAAAAGATAAAATTGAATACTTGATTGACTGTATAAGAGTATAACAGGGTATTTTTTTTGCAGCGCTATGTTCTGTTGTGCTAAGTTTATAAATGATTCCTGGCCAAGAAAAGTGAGTCAATAAATCTATCTTAAAAATCATTGACAAATAAAACAACACTAAAATAATTCAATATTTAATTTAAATAAAATTACATAACCACACAAACTGTAAGTAATAAATTAAAAGCTTAGCAATTAAAACACGTCATGTTAAATTACTAATTCTTCTCCCTAGCCTTTATTATTCCCAAGTCACTTGGGGTCGGCTTTCTAGTCTAACCGGATTTGACTGGATATCAGTTTTTACACGGAGCGACTGCCATCTGACCTCCGCAAACCGAAGGCTAACGATACCCTAAGGCTAGACCAGTGTCGGGATATTAGAGGGCACTGACTTCCCAATAACGACTGTCATAGATGTTCATGGCAGCTGGGACGGACGGCTTCACGTGCTCTCCGAGGCACGTTAAATAACAAACAATATTTAAAAAATAAATTTGATTTGATAGCGTTTGTGCTATGCATGTTAAAGCATGCTTTTCTTCTTGGCACAAGTTGATCTTCTATGAGTTCTATCACAAATTGGTACACTGTACATGCCTAAATAAGATCTATACATGTGTGATGATTGTGCCCTATACGTGTCAATACCAAAGAAATTAATACGCTGAAGCTTAAGAATACATAAGAAAACTCTATTTAAAATATACGTTTATATCGCAAAATTAATTTGCTCAGAAAAACAATATAGCTACAACAATCATTCCACGCTAAGGTTTGATACAATTTGGCAAACCGGTGGTAACTACGTTAATCTATGTGTTTTACGTAAATCTATATGTGTGTTTTACGTAAATCTATATGTGTATTTTACGTAAATCTATGTGTGTTTTACGTAAATCTATATGTGTGTTTTAACACCGTTGATGTTTTATTCTAGTTTTGATTTAAGCAGGGCTCTGAAATTTTCAATTCCAGGCTGGTTCTTAATCTGGTAACAATCCAGTTGAGAGCATTGTTCAAGCCAGGCCAATAGATTTGGGTACCTGTAAAATACCAAAAAAATATATTTAAAACTATCTAAGGTAGATCTACACAATCTATACATAAAAAAAATGTAATCGGTTCATGTCTGTATATCAGAAATATTAAAGAAAATAATTTGGTCTTTTGAAGAGATAGATAAACTAAAATAATAAAATTATGCTTAGAATATTTTTTTGTCTGTATATCTATATTTTTGCACGCGCATTATGCAAAAACGACTGCACGAAATGAATGCTGTTATCGGTGTTATAATGCTGAAAGTTTAGATTAAAATCTGGTGCATGCTGTCTTGATACGCCGCCTAAAAGCTGGCACAATAATAAATAGTTGGAGGTTCATTGAAAGAGTCCTAATATATAAGCTATATTTACCTTATTCCTTCTAAAAAATCTATAAATGAGTATATTAAAATATAGGTATATAAAAAATATATAACCATTAAAATTACAATGAGAAGAGGTATCTTCTCATTGTAAATTTCAATGTCAGCATTGTACTGGTAACAAACCTTAAGCTAGGAACCACCCGGGCAATTTAAATAATCTAGGAAATTGATGTGTATGTTCTATTTTTAGTTAGCTAATAGGTAGGTTTTCGATGTGATTTGTCTCTCAAATTTTACATTTGTGTAATTTTGTAAATGATAATTAGAGAATTAGCATTCGTCATGTCAATACGGATTTTACAATATGTTCAATAAAGTAATCTATATATATATAAAACTCTTCCGTTACTGAGTGACTGACAGACAACGCACAGCTGAAACTACTGAACGCAAGAAGCTGAAATTTGGCATGTATGTTCCTTGGAGAGTGTAGGGGAGCACTAAGAGAGGATTTTTGGAAATTCAACCCTGAAGGGGGTGAAAGGGGTGAAACCCGATATTCACACGGGAACGGGACTTACGCGGGTGAAACCGCGGGAAAACTACTGGTTTTATAAAAATGTTTGATGAGTAAATTGGTTCCGCTACTCATTAACAGATGTCGCTATAAGATTGAAATGCTTACAAACCTAAGAGTCTATATCCTTATACATTGCACCTTTATATTTTATTTGGGATGAAAACGACGTAAATAGAAAAGCAAATTTTATAAGTTTTAAATTTTTAGTCCTTAGTTAACATTCGTCTATTATTTTGTGATTATTTATCTCAGTCACTGTGTTTGTGCTGCTAATTATAAGCAATGATTCAGCTTCTACTGTATTTAAAAAAACTATAGATATTTAAGGAATAATAGAGAAAAAGTAATTTAATTTTATTAGTCCCTTTTGGACCGGTAAAATATAATGCAAGTTTGACGTTTTTAGAGATAGGCCGTTCTTTGACTGATTTAAAAAAATTAAAAGTTGAATATTAATAGTTGCGCCGCCTTCTCTGTTTTTATTAATATTGTTTATTTTTACGTTTTTTAGAATAGGTCTGTTTTTTTCTCATACATAGCAAAATAATTAATGATAGGATACCAAGGAGGAATATGCGTCATATTAGATAGAAAATAAGAACAATATAGGTTTATAAATATGTTTTTTATTTTTATTAAAATCACAGCGGTTCAAATTGACACATAAATGAAAGTACTCGTAATAATTATGTGACGTATGAGTAACATTTAAATCAACATTAATAGGTACTTTTAAACAAGTTGAGGGTCGTCTCTCTTAGCTGCCTCCCATTTGTTATGTAAGGCGATGGCTTGGTCCAGTACCATGGCAATTTCAAGAGCCCAACAATGGGACTTAATGAAAAGGTCCATGTACTGGACCGCTTTAAGAGAGGTGAACTCCCATACTATCTTTACTTATATTAGGACTGCTGCAGTGGCCCCTGCCTTGTTTGCGGCAACGGACATAATGCTTTGGAACCTCTCGCTCAAATGGAATATGCCTTCCCAGGACCTACTGGGTACCCTGTCTCCCACTGTTATTGATGCAAGAGCCGCTTGCCAATACTTCTGAAATGCGGGGTGATTTTTTGTGGTGATGGTCTTCGCCAGGGTCATCAGACACATCAAAAAGAAAGCCAGGGTCCCCTGGTCCTTTACCTCCTGGTCTACTTTTTCGGCGGGCTCTGTGGGTAGTTCCGCTGTCTTTTGAGCGTTCACACTTGTCGTCTCCATAGCAGCCATGATGCCCAGTACTAAAGAGACGATAAGATCATCAGAGTAGGTAGAGGTCCCTTTCAAGAGCTCTCCTCCACGACAGTGACAGTCCCTCCAGTTTTTATGTACGTAAAGGGGTTGGTGTCCCCAATGGTGATTTTGTCAGATGCTGGGATGCTGAACGCTATATTGGGTGATTGTGAGGATCTACTTGTTCAATCTGGAAAGCCTAGCCACACTTTTCAGGTCTGTTTTAAACGTAAGTCCATCGATCGGCGATACTGCTTTCAGAAAGAAAATCAGAACATTTTTCATAAGCACATGCCACATACTGTCGTGTGACTTAAGTATATTCACCTAGGTGATCATAGTGGAATAGAACAAGCAGTTATTGTAGCTTACAGATGCTTCTAATAATACGGTTATGAATTACGTACGAGTTGATCACTCTTTAAATAATGAAGTAAAGGTGAGATGAGACCACTATCAATACATTTGATAGTGGTAGCAAATATCCTCGATGTTAAAGCCACTGAGGCTTCACTAAACTCCTCATGAACTTACTTTACAGTTCATAAGTGTTACTTTTTGACCTAAGCGAATAATTTATTCTGCCACTGGAACTTACTCAACGGACGGCATGCAGTAGCAATATTACTTATTTAACACCGGTAAGAGAAATAACCTACCATCATCATCATATAATTAGCATCGATGGGCATTTTCATTTAGACAAAAAGGAAACATTAATCGATGCTTGACTTACGGTGACGCATTAAGCGACGTTTTCTTTATATTGGATTAACTTACTTAGTCTTATCAATGGGCAATATCTCGTTCATCGAACTGATACTGCTGACGCAGCAAATATCCGCCAATGTAATTTCATCCCCAGCAAGCCACGGCGCAGTCAGAAACCTTTCAGTGAAATCGTAAGCAGAATCAATTTTGTCGAGCAAATCCTGGCGAAACTCTTTTGCGCCTCCGAAGATCACTGATGCCTAAAAAAATATTTGATTAATAATGCAGACAATTTTTTTTATACATTAGTGTTCCTATTTATGTTTTTTTTTTTATTTATATACAAGACGGGCAGCCATAGCCTATCAACTACAGGGAGGTTGGTCCCACTAGGAAGGTTAGATTCCGCACAGTGCATATTTGACTTTACAAAGTTATGTGCGTATTAAAAAGTTAATTATCTCTCATTTTAAGCGAGAACTAAACAATCACGAGAATTAATCAATCACGAGAGCCTGGTGCCTCTAAGAAATCTTCACAAAGTCCAACATGTAAAATGTCATCATCATGGACAATAAGTTAAGCCTCTGAATAGAGGTCTGTGTCTAGAATACGGTTGCTTATAAGCAGGCCTGATATTATTTAGGATCTCAACCAACGCTGCGATGCCAGCATCTGAGCTTAACCAGACTATTTAAAACATAAATTTTGCTATGATAGCCTTCCTTTGTTTTAAAGCTTTTTTATATTTTCTTACTTTTGATAACAGAGTTTGTTGAGAGGTTAATATAAAGGAACTCACAGCAGCGCCGCTTAACGCCGGGAATAATATTCCGCTGTCGAAATGCAGACGTTGATCGACGACTGCTCTTTTCTTAGGGTCCGTCGGATAAAGTGAGTCATCATTCCCATAGGCGCCGACGAGGTATCCACAAATCGCGTGACTGAAAAAAATATGTCAACCAAGATAACTTTTTTATATTAAGTACTACATTTTACCTACGGCTTTGCTCGCGTTAATGTAAATTTATTTATTAATTACAGTGGTAAAACGTGAATATAGTCCATTAGTAATTAATATAGGTAGCAGCGATAGCTCAGTGGGGAGACCAACAGACTGCAATGCAGAGGGTCTCGGGTTCGAACCCACGTCGTGCACCTCTGACCTTCGGAAGTTATATGACTTTTCTTCGAAATTATGTGCGTATTGATTGACAATTATCGCCTGCTCCGTGCCTCGGAGAGCACGTTAGGCCGTCGGTCCCGGCTGCCATGAACATCTATGGCAGTCGTTATTGGGAAAGTCAGTGCCCTCTAATATCCTGACACTGGTCTAGCCTTAGGATATCGTTAGCCTTCGGGTTGCGGAGGTCAGGTGGCAGCCGCTCCGTGTAAAAACTGATATCCAGTCAAATCCGGTTAGACCAGAAAAGCCGACCCCAAGTGACTTGGGAATAATAAAGGCTAAGAGAGAAGAAGTAATTAATATAGGTAATATGTATAATATTGGTGCCTGTACTAGCGTAAACCTGTGCTACAGGCGTTAAGGGCATTTACTACCAGGAACTAAGTTATATACAATTAACCATACTTACTATATAAATATATTATTATGCAAAAATAGGCCGAGATTATAATTAATATCATGGTACTTGTTATTATATACTTATTAAACAAGAGTCTGCAAATTTTCGGCCTTCTAAAGTTGGTAAGTACTGACAGAATTTAGCTGTTTTTTATTTACCTTGTTATGAAGAAAGCGAAAAATCTTTTCGTAAAAACAAATTTCGATTCAGTAAGTGTGGTACAGGCAATCTTATCGTCTTCGCCAATAAATTTCTATCCCTCGGTAACAGTATTTTTTCTGGATATAAAGTACGCTATGTCCTCCGTTTTTTTTCTGTATAAAAGGTACCCTATGTCCTCAGTATTTTGTTCTGGATAAAAGGTACCCTATGTCCTTTTCTGTACCCCTGACATCATGCATGCAATGATCGGCCAAGTAAATTTATTATTTCATTTTTGGAAGTAATGTCAAAATAAATATGTAGTGAACTATACTACTCGTGCTTCTCAGTCGCCTGAGAGTGATTATATCTATATTAATATTATAAGCTAAAGAGTTTGTTTGTTTGAACGCGCTAATCTCAAGAACTACTGGTCCAAATTGAAAAATAGCTTATTTGTCAAGGAAGGCTATAGGCTATATCACGGGAGCGCAGAGCAGTAATCATAAACGTGGGTGAAACCGCGGGCACATCTAGTATTTTATATGTACCCTGTGATCGAGATACTCAATGACTCGACAAGATGGATCACTATCAGAGTCATCGACATGCTAATAAACATATATTATACTTGTTTTCTGTGCAAATACAGGAGTAACTAATTTATATACAAATACATCTAGTATTGGTTTTGAGATCATAGTATCTTTGATGTTTACTTAAAATGTGTGTTATTTATTTTAGTATAAATTCTTAATTTCACAATTGCATCTTAACAATAACTGTTACAGTGCACTTATAGATATTTGCCCAAATTAGATTAAACCTGTGTTTCGAGCGACAAATTGCTTACATACTATTATCAGTATAAATAAATTTACTAAAGCTAAAAGTAAAAACGATTAAAGTAAGTTTAAGTTTAACATTGCATGCTAATAGACTATACATATGTACATAGGGGCTATGCAACATAGAACTGGAATGATGAAAATCGAATTTCATTAACTTATTTACCTACTGTTATTTACCTACTGTTATTTACCTACTGTTATTTATCTACTGTAATTTACCTACTGTTATTCACCTACTGTTATTTACCTACTGTTATTTAAATGTAATTGCAGCTTATGTATTTAGTTAAATGTATCAATACTTACAGCATTCTTTTTTTTTTGCTATATGGGACTATATTTTAATAAAAACAATAAGATGTTACTTTCTTTTAAAGCACTGATTGAATATGTTATAAAAATATTCAGTCAGTGTTTATTAATTATTTTTAGTATCCTTTCTTTCTAGTATTCTTTCTTTCTAGTATTCTTTCTTTCTTTTTGTGTGGTTAGTGACCAACTTGTTGTCAAGAGTTGTTCAAGCCGCCCGTAGGCCTCAGACATGGCTTAACCACTGCTGTCAATTTGACAACAACCGGGACCGACTTTTTACGTGCCCTCCGAAGCATGGAGACACTCAGATGAAATACCACTAAGCGGTCACCCATTTATAGACTGACCGCACTCAACGTTGCTTAACCTCGCTAATCGTTTACCGATCAGTGAGTGCAACTGGCCATGAGCGCCTCAAAAATGACTGTAAAAAGTATTGAGCTCACTAAATGTTAAGTCTTTTATTCTAAATTAAGAGAACTTAGTATTCTAATGTATAATGATCTACTGATGATTATACATTAGTACCTATTGAGCCAATATTCGTATTAGAACGAACAACGAGACCACCGGCTCGTTATTATACTTATTTTTTTAATTCATTTATCGAAGGATTATATTTGCCGATTCACCAATCGACAAATATAATCCTTCGATAAATGCATTAAAAAAATAAGTAACCGTGAAGATAATACGAAATACTGATTACAAAAGCAAACACAACATTAAAATTTTAAAATATTGTTTACATGAATTTTATGTGCTACCTCAAATAAATAATTAAGTATTCTTGTGACTGGTTACTATGTGGATTAAGAGAAGTATATAAAGTCAGAGTTACATATATAAGTGCGATAAGTATCTCACCTGTCCCAAATTGCAAAGTCATCATCTTTCAGCGTTGGAATAGTGTGCTGTGGGTTCAACTGCAAAAAAATATTTGTACTACAATTTTTTGTCGTGATATATGCATTATCCAAAATACTACCTGTCTTTGACAGCGAAGAGATTAAAAACAAATGCTCAATCTCAGCACAAATATAAAATAAACATTGAAGACATTGTAGAATTATTGATAACTAGTAATATAATATACTGCTTCGTATATAACTAAATAAACTAAATAAAAAAAGCAGCGATAGCTCAGTGGGGAGACCAACAGACTGCAATGCAGAGGGTCTTGGGTTCGAACCCACGTCGCGCACCTCTGACTTTCGAAAGTTATATGACTTTTCGAAATTATGTGCGTATTGATTGACAATTATCGCCTGCTACGTGCCTCGGAGAGCACGTTAAGCCGTTGGTCCCGGCTGCCATGAACATCTATGGCAGTCGTTATTGGGAAAGTCAGTTCCCTCTAATATCCTGACACTGGTCTAGCTTTAGGGTATCGTTAGCCTTCGGGTTGCGGAGGTCAGGTGGCAGCCGCTCCGTGTAAAAACTGATATCCAGTCAAATCCGGTTAGACTAGAAAAGCCGACCCCAAGTGACTTGGGAATAATAAAGGCTAAGGGAGAAGAAGTATATAACTAGACAATAACATGGTGATTACAATAATCTCGATTATTTGAGTATATTAATACTGTATTCTATACTTAATTAGTGATTCTCTCTCTTTAGATTTTTTGATGAGGACTGTAGTATTCCCCATTATTATAAAGTCAGGTTGCGATGTTCTCCTCCTCTGATTCAGAATTTTCTTCCACAACATCGACGTATGCTCCAAATTTTAGGTCCCCTAGAAGAGGTTCATTGTCAGATGTTGCCGCTAGATATCCCCTTCGTATTGCTTGGGTTGTGTGCGTATTTGATCCTACAGCTATTTTAACCAGGAATAATGCCCGATTTACAAGTACTTTAGTTTCAGCAGACTGCTTAGTGCCTGTGTAGTTCTTAAAGGTGTCTTGTCCTTCAAGAAGTGCGATCTCTTGGGCTATTGTTGCTAAAACCTTGAGCCCTTTCCGATTAAATTTGGGCAGCTGGTGGCTTGGGTAAAGGAGCTTGTAGTATGGTGCATCCTCACCCAATTTTTGATACTTGTCCACTACGGCAATAACATGTACTGCATATTTGGCAAGCTCTGCCCAGCATAATAAGATGGGGTTTTCTATCACTATATATCTGTTCGTAAGACTGAATGTGCCCAGTTCTGCACCGTTTAGGAGTCTCCCACTTGATCGTCACCATTCCATAGATGATTGAGCAGTTGTGTGAGTTTGGTTGTAGTCTGACTAAAATTGAATTGGTGGAGTCTGTGCCGTAGGACTGTGTAAAAGTTCTAATCCTGCTTGTCATCCAACCTGTGTGTGTAGCTTGCCGAATTAAGTTGTTTCCCTATGAGAACTAGATAGATACCCATCATTTAGTATATTGGGGGGTAAAGTCATGGCTTCTTAATTCGTTCATCCTCCTGTCGAAATGGATTTCTCCTATGGTATAACCATACTTTTTTAGTATTCCTGTGAATAATTTTTTGGATTCATTAAAGATCAACGCGATGAGATTAAGGGAAACATCAAAAACGGTTTCTTCCTGGAAGTCAAGATCTTCATTGGTCAATAGAAGCATTATAGAGATGGTTGCATCTTGAACTAGTATATCCTTATCTTCGGAGTCTCCCAAGGTATACCAGCTGAATCCTGGTGATGGTGATTGAGGACCACGTGGTACAAACGACATGTTATTCATAGACTCACCTACGTCTACAATTTTCACAGCATCTCTCACTTGCACCATTATACGTCACTGTAGCTTTTATGGGCCATCATCATGCCCTTCTATGTGTTGTCTTCTCTTCAGGTCTCTCCTTTTCCTTTGCCAGCTTTTTTGACAACAATAGACTTATTCCAATTTATCTTTCTGTTGTTCTCTCAGATTAGGTAAGATATAATCGTTAAGAATTATTTTATATATTACGCTAATCCGTTTGTTCAGATCATTTCTTTCTATTTCTCCTTTATTAGATTTAGCCAGAATTAGTATACTTATAATCGATACTTAAATGGCTGCAAAATATGCAATAGACTGCCTCGGTAGCTCAGTGGTGGTGTAGACGAACGCAGTAAATGCGATCTCGGGTTTGAATCCCGGATCAAACTAAGTGTTGCTGGAGTTTTCTTTTATAAAAAAGAACGCAACATGGAGTCTGGAATTGAGCCGATAAACGACAATAGGCTTGTCCCTTTTACCTGGGGATCTATCTACCTCTTCGGGGATAAAGGCGTGAAACTATGTATGTAGTATTATAATAGTAGTAATTGCCTTTGATTTAATGTGATAAAAGCAATATGTTCAATAGTAAGCACTTCTTGTACACTTCACAATGAGTCTGCACTCATACCTACTATGAAGTGGGTATATCCATCTCCTCGCCATCATGGGTAGACATATGACTTGCACTTGTACAATTTAGTATGAATTCAGCTCATTTTAAATGGATAGACACTTATATCTACCCGTTGTAAAATGAGCTAACTTGATACAACTTTAGGTACTTGACTATATTCAGCACTGAATGGCAGATACTAGGTACCGTAAAAAGTAACCGGTATAATAGCTAAATATTTTTTTAGTAGTTTAGGTGGTCGCCTCGATATAAATAATTTCATAATAATACCTTTAAATATTCCTCTTTCTTATGTTCACCTTCCAGTAAGTTGACATCAACATATTCCACGTCAGGGATCTTGAGAGCCTCAATGGTCATAAGTACGGCTCGCACCGGAGGACTGGCATCTAATTTGTATAGTGTCAGCACCATTGTCGATTATATCTGAAAAATTAATATTCTCCTTACTTAAAAATAAGGTATTTCCCTGTGCTGCTGGCTTACATGCCTATGGTGGCTATTCAGGGGGCCAATCTAGTTAGTTGGCGAGTCACCGTCTGCCCATCTGATTGATGCTATTAGAGTATTCAGGGCAGGCGCCGTTTTTTATCCATAGTTACCAATATACCGTTCCATCAACCACCCATACCCATAGCCCATATATTAGAATCCATACGTAGTAATAGTCCTACGCCTGCTGCGGCTAGTGCCGCTGTAGGTGTTCCAATCCCACCTTTGACTAAAACTCTCAAAGGGCCTCTTCACTTCAGCATTCTAAAATGATGACCGATAGACAACAAGAAGCTTACCCCTATTGTGTCGCGTTGTAGTTGGCGAATCGATACATCGTTTCCTATCTTTTGCGATAAACGGCAATAGGCTGGACCCTATTATGTCGCGTTCTAGTCGTTGAATCGATATATCGATTTCTATCAATTTAGGCTTGAGACTACGTATTAATCTACTAGATATTTAAGTTTTATATAGCTCAGGAATATGTGGTCGAATCTAAATATCATAAAGTCAATACGCGCTTAAGGCAGCAGACGTTTGACAATATATTCAAACAAGCCATGCATTCGATTGCTCGATTCTATTCGGTTCTTTATACTAGTGGCTAGATCACTAGACTATAAACAAATGCGCGGTATACGTCCTTGACCATTCAAAGTTGCATTCAAATATAATTTATGCACATTACTAATTCAATACAGAATATTGCACCCAAATTACTTTGTGTTGAGTTCCGGCGATGATTTAGATTGATAGGTTTATTCTTTAGATAAGGAGTCATTGTGCTTCTTGACGGGGCCAGTGATTTTGTTAGTGCATGTAAACAGTTAACGGGGCCAGTGATTTTGTCAATGCATGTAAACAACCTTTTCGTCTATTTAGTTGCAAACACTGAGATAATCCTAGTTGCGGACGAGTGCTGTAGGAATTAATTGAGCGTAAGGCGGAATGAATGCTCAATCCTACTTATATTATAAATTTGAAAGTTTGTAAGAATGGATGGATAGATGGATGATACTCTTTCACGCAAAAGCTACTAACATAATAGTGGAAAACGATACACAGTTACGTGTAGAAATATGTAATTGTGTATCAAATAAATTGATACTAACATTTTGATTGCAATTTTTATGGGTCTTAGTATAAAAATAATTTTACATAAACACGCTAAATTGTATCTGGCAAATGACTGTTGCTAAGTACGTCCTTTTATAATATAATTTTGATAAATGTGAGTATTTCACACCTGTTCTTATTTAAGTGTACAATAATTAATTACGATTATCAAAATACGCTCTTATCGTCTTGTAATATATCAGTGTTATCGAAACTCTTATCGTCTTGTAATATATCAGCGTTATCGAAACCCACTTCACTTATAAACACGATCGATTTTACCTACAATAAAGGCGCGGTCAAACAGCCGGCGTGAGCGGGGCGTGCGCATGTGTTGTAATGTATTGAAATTATATGAAAGCGTTCACACAGCGAGCGCTAGACCGGACGCGGGGCGGGAGAGCGGCGCGTGCGGGCCTGCGGTCGGCGCGCGAATAACGCATGCATGGTATAAAGCTTTCAACCCACGGCGGTTGAGATCGACCTGTATATGTATATATCGCTACAAGCTAATTGAAAATAGTATGAAATGAAAATAATATACCGTGTCAATTGAAAATAATAACATTTTATATAACATTTTATATAACATTTTATATAACATTTTATATAACATTTTTCACTAGTTACTACTATGAGATTTATACACAAATAAACAATTATTACCTCCATAAAATATATATTAATATGAAATATATACTTTTATTCTGTATGAAACATAGCATGTAACATTAATGGATGGTCATATGTGAGGGTCGTATTATATACCGTCGGTCATATAGCAGCATCATGAATAAAAAAGAAGTATTATTTTTAATGCTCTCTGTTTTTCCCCATGATCATCATTCACAACTATGTGAATATCAGTAAATTTACTTATTTTGTACTCTGGTATTATTATTAGACTACAATGTATTTATGGAACAAAGGAACAGGGATGCAAAAGTTAGGTATGTAAGTGTCCAGATAACCCATAATTATAAGTTATTTATAAGTAGAAACCATTCAAAGCTGTATTTATAAATAGAAACCATTCAAAGCTGAAACGCATTTGAACTAATATGGCGTACAGCCATACATTTATTTATATGTATTAGATATTTACACTCATAGAATAAGTGTGTCGTGCGGTTGCCTTGTTGCTGTCGAACGACAAACCTGATATATCTTGTTAAATGAAAAATCCTTGATGATTATGAATATATTTATTTTCTTGATTCATGGGTTTATCTTGCTAATGACTTATCGTAAAGTGAATAATTCAAACAAATAAGTGTACATGTATTGTAATGCGCTGACGAGGTCACGTGCGCAGTATGTTGCTGACGCGGTAACTTGGTTAAAAAACCGAACATTTTCCCGGCCCAGACAAGATGAGATGCTGAACAAAATTTAAGAAACATACTTATGAATAAATTAAAATTTACAAATTTTTAAACCGAGTTGTCAAACATTTTATTTTATATATAAGTTAAAATTTGATCAATAAATTTAATAAATGGCGATTTCCATTTTTCTGAATAGTGCTATGGTTTCGCCAACAAACTGTGTTTACAGTTTGGCGAGTTTGTTAAAAATGTACCACATTTTATATTTTTTATGGAAATAAACGAATAAAAAAAAAAAACAAAAAAAAAACAAAAAACGTTATTTATAATAATATTATAAAGAGGAAGGATTTAATATTTTGTTTTGTTTGTTTGTAACGATTATATATAACGAACTTAAAAACTACCTAACCGATGTTAAAAAAATCTTTCGCCACTAAAAATCGACATTATCACCGAGGAACATGGCTATATTTTATTTTTAAGAAGTGCTGTTACTAACTTAGACTACTTTTACGCAAGCAAAAGCTAGTACCCTATAAACACCTCAAAAAATTATGGAAATGAGAATACACTTTTGTGCATAAAATGCCGAACGGTATTATTTCTCACCTTTCGTTCAGTAAACCTTAATTATTAATCTTCGGAGTATATATCGTGGTTAAAACTCAAATATTTTATCTGTATTTCAATTTCGGCCTTCATTACATAATATTATCATTAAAGATATTATTTCAGTAGTTGCGGTCGCTGTGGGTTGGTAGCTTTATATTTATTTTATTGAATGCACACGCGTAACGTCACTCGCGCCACGCTCACGCCATGCTCGGCGTGGTACAACGCATGCGCAGTACGACCTAGAATACTATATAAAGCCACTATCACAATCATCGAAGTGTGTACACGTCGCGCTGGTCTACTCAAAATCCAGGCAATACTTTTAGTCCACAAACACATAATTATCACAGTGCGAGAGCTTAAGTGAGCGTGAGAAAGGACGGTGATAGAAAGCCTAGTACTGATGTATTGATGTCGAGCGATTCAGACGTGGACGCCGCTCTGCTTATGTTTGCAATAGCTAACCATTCGGTTTACGATTTGAATCCATCACGTCGTGTATGGAGAATGTCATACGCTGTGTCGAGAGATACATTTTATGCCTATTTTAGGATGTCTTAAGATTGTTTTGAGCATAATATATACATAACTTAATAGAAGCAAAAATAAAGAAACTTGACACAAATTGGAGACGGGCTATTCGTTCAAAAGAAAGGCTGGCAATTTGTTTGTGGTAAAACATTTTAAATAATAATATTTACAATTAAAAAGTAAGCTAATTAATAATAATATTTACAATAAAAAGTAAGCTAATTGTGGGGGAATGCTTTGACGCATACCTCTCCGCGGGGCGCCGGAGAGGTTATGTCGGTCTCACCGGGAAAAAGATACCCCGGTAATACCGACTAAACCTACCACGGTGTTCCTCGACATAACCATAGACAGCGAGGCCGCGCGAATCGCTTTCACATGCAATCGCGACCCCGCGCGAATCGCTTTCACAGATAAAGCTTTGTGACATGCTTTCAAAAAAACATGTCACAAAGACACTTTCTAATTTTAATTAACACGAAATATCCTTCCTCTATAATAGTCAAAATTAGAAGACTTTTTTAGGATTGCGATAAAGTGCGCTTTGTCAAAATTATTGACACAGATCTTGGTATTCAAATTTGAAACGAGATTCTCATTATTAAACAAGCGTACGTTTTGATCAGATTGCTTACGTAGTAGTAGTTTTACAACCGTGACATAAAGCAGAAAGCTTAGAAACACCATCAGGGACGAAACATGCGTACCTATTTTCCACTACGTATTCCAAAGCTGTCTTGTTGGTCAATGCAGAAAAAATTTAAATACGTCCAATGATTTATTCCTATTCATATTATATTATTTGTAATGGGGTTCAGTTTGTAAATTAAATACTTATCGTGGTACACATTGGTATTGAAACAAAGACTAAAATATCAGCAATTTTAGGAATTTTGATACTTATAGAAGTATCAAAATTCCTAAAATGGATAGCCATCTTTTGAATGAGTAGTGATAAGGAGGTAGCCGGCAAACAATAATATTTTTTGACTTTGTCAACTCGTCGACATACTTGGATTGGTAAATTTCTTTATTTATTTTAGAAAGCAGTGAAGCCTTAATTTCGTTATCTTCATATAATATTATTATATCTTTTGATTTTAACCATTGTTGAATTTTGTCTTTTGCGAAAAGACAATATGCATGTTTTCAATATTACGTGAGTGATACGTAGCACTGTCCATCACTACAACCGAACCCGGGTCTGCCTTAGTTAAATTTTTTTCATACCTATGCCTAACCTAACATGTACTTTTTAAACCAAAGTTTCCGATTAATCTAGACAGATGTTGTCGTTCCA
Source organism: Catocala fraxini (assembly GCA_930367265.1). NCBI lineage: Eukaryota > Metazoa > Arthropoda > Insecta > Lepidoptera > Erebidae > Catocala > Catocala fraxini. Next base: position 6,479,278 of record OV884044.1, on the reverse strand, counting down.
AGTAGAAGCACAATCCAAATCAGTATGTAATCAATATTCCGTAAGGAAGCCAAGTCGTCAGAAAAAGCACCAAAAGTAAAAGAGCACCATAACACAAAAAAATCTATAAAGAAAAGTCAACAAAATGGCAGTTTTCTTGACGGTCAGGATAATATTTTTTGGAATGTTTAATATATATTTCTATTTCTATTTTTGTATTGTTTTTGCGGCCAACATCATGAGTTGCAGTGGCCAGCCGCATACTTAACACCCTCTCTAAGTTTAGATCTTGTGTACCATTAATGCCAGTAATTCATTTAAATTTTAAATTCCTCTAAACACCGTGTATTTTATTGCAAATTAATTTTAACTTTCTTTTTGTTGAACATATTTCGATTAACTAATCAATTACTAAATATTTTACGACATACACGATTTTTTTAGCCTTATGCAATCATAAATTAAATATATTTTATCATCTGACAAATAACCTCACTTATCGTCTAAGATTTACGCAATTGGCGTTTGATTAATAAATAATTATTTATGAATCAAACGCCAATTGCTTTAAAATACACTAAGATATCATGTGGAAACCATTTAGTAAGAAATTATGTGATAAAATTTGGTTTCTATACATTTTCATCTTAATGGATTGAAGTCGACTATAGTAAACGTCCTCTTAGTTCATAAAAATATATATTTTAAATCGATAAATAAAATAATAATAGTTATATATACTTAATAAATAAATATAATTTAATATATATTATAAAATATAAATATAATTTAATAATAATTTTTATTTTATAAATAGAATAATAATAATTAATTCTTATTCAATAAATAAGTCTTTACAAAACAGGCTACGTATTGTATTAAATTCACATTAAAACAAAATTATATTTCATCTAAAGGATTCATCTAAACAGTTTTTGCTTTCTAGAAAAGTATCTCTATGAAATTCCTCAACAAAAAGTGCATAATACTGCATAGCCTTTCTAGACTAGTACTCTATGAATATTTTTTATAATGTATTTCAATAATCATAGTTTACACAGTAAGATTTTGATTTTAGCTTCCTATACGTTAAAAACCAGAGAACGTCGCGAGTTTTAAATATTTTAAAACTCTTTTCGTTGCACTGGTTTGTGTTTTGGTAAGATGCGCCTGCGCCAGATTTTTCATATGGTGGCAGAATAGCCAATTTTACAGCGCAATGTCCAAGATTCATTAATACATCAACAATGATAAACTCTGGGATATAAATTGACCTGTACTCAGTATAAAGTTGCATAGTATGAAGTTGTATGGTATTTAGTTTCATAGTAAGTGAAATCCATAATTATTGTTTTTGTTTTCACACACCGTTATTGCTGCAACTTCAACAGAATTTATTAATAATTTTTCGCCAGATACGAACAATAACCGATTTATTACAAACAATAATTTTAAGATCACATATCGCATGTTTAATTTCCACGCAAACGAAGTCGCGGGCACGTTAAGTATTATTTATGTAAAACTTTTATGTCCGTATAGTATAGAGTAATTGAAATATTTTTTTTTTCATTTGCCCGCCTCTTTTTCTTTTGAAATTTTATAAAAGTTAGGATTATGTTTCTAATTCGATTTTTGTGATATATGACTGCACACTGGCAATTTTAAGGTATAAAATATTGTTTATTTGTGAAATTATAGTTGACATTGGCAAGTTCTTCAAATATGGTATTATGTAATATTATAGAATTGTTCTGCTTCTGAATTTCAAGTTAGTTGTGTCTTTTACAAAACATTGGGCGTTTAATGTTATTCAAATACAACAAAGCGAGAGCATATTTAAAAAAATAATTTGCATATATTTTGTACATACCCAAGTATACTTTAAAAAACTGGGTATGTTAACGTCTTCACGCTGCGACACTTTTCCAGACTGTGAAACGAAAGGAGTTGATATTAATAAATTGTTAGCGCTCCTATGATGTATGTTCACGCGATATGGCATTAGAAATATTTACTTATACAAGCATGACGAAACAATTTTTGAGTGACGTCGATAGACCAAATAATTATTATGGTATTTTATTTTTAGCACAGGGATATCGTGACAAATATAGGTTTAATTCTGGATATTACCGCATAAGTATGTACATTGGACTTATGGATGTTTATAATAATTATATCCAACGAATATTATAAACGTGCAATTTTTGAATTTTGGGTGTTGTTGCTAAACGAATTTTATAGCAGATATGTAAGGATGGGCCTGGGTTAGCAAAATAGGATAATTATCATCCTATCATAATAATTATCCTTAGAGGCAGTCACATGATAAAGAGTGGCGTGCCAGACAAGCTAGTCTGACGTCTATAATATATAATAAATTATTTCACAATAAATGTTACGTGTCCTTGTTTCAAGCTAGCTGATTTTTCCATATAGCTTTCTAATGGTAAAAGTATTTTTATAATCAGTTGAGTAGTTTTTGAGATAAATACTTACAAACAAACAAGCTAAAATCAAATCTTTTCTCTTTATAATATTAGCATAGATAGCATATATAATTAATAGTACATACAGATCGCTTACGAATAGACTTTTTCAAAGAAATAACATACTTACATATAATATAATATTCAGACTAACTAATAATGACTTAAGCCAAATCAATATGAAACGAAACTTACATAATATATTTAAAACTAGAATGTGCCCGCGGTTTCACCCGCGTTTATGATTACTGCGCCGCCCCCGTGGGTCCGTAGCATGACGTTATATAGCCTTCCTGGATAAATGAGCAAAACAACACGAAAAAATTTCGTACCAGTATTTCCTGAGATTCGCGCGTTCAACCAACCAAACAAACAAACTCTTCAGCTTTATATTAATATTAGTATAGATATGTATTAAAATTATTATAAGTTACATCTAACGCGCTGAGGATTTTGTTGGGACTACCTCGGTTCTGTAGCGCTTCAGGCATATTTGCGGACGAAAGGCTAGATGACTTATGTCGTCATGCGCAAACGATGTGCGATGTGCGTCAATGCTTTGTCGAGTCAGGGATAGTACCAAAAATATCTTGGCAACTCTGAAAAATATTGATGGGCCGTTTTTACAGCACTGGGCGCGTAGACATGCGTGCAGATGTACATGTCGTTAATTAGTTCCGTATCATTTAGTACTAACAATATTGGCTATGGTGATACTAACACTTAATAATTATGGATCATTGTTCTGTAATAAAAATATTATGCTTATAACAGTTGCCGAGTAATGCCACATCCAATAATTCACCGACATCCTTGTAGACTGACTGCAACGTCGCTATCAACTTATCATTTGTCGGTACTTGTGCTTGACGCAATAATAGCCTCTGGAAACCATTAGTTTACCACATAGTCAAATAAAAAAGTATGACTCATCATTGAATATTTCATTAATTTTCTTGTAGGTCAATACTGTTTATTATTGGTTATTCGTGCATTATTTGTTTTTATAAATGGCTTACTCTAATCGATTTTAAATGACGGCAATGTTATGTGCTATAACGGAAATTATGACGAGACGGCAATGGCATGTACTACTAAGGCAATCGTACGTACCAAAGCGGCAATGACATGCCGCGATGGCAATTCTCATTTCTTAAACCGCAAAAATGGTATACTCGTATTTGCAGACCATGATTCTAAATTATCTCTTAAAGCTTGGAATGATTTAGATTTCAAGCATTTGATTAAATATATCTTTGGTATACACACTTTATTATTTAGTAAGTTGCTAAAAGTCTAGTGAGAAGATCCTTGGACTGCCACGGAGAGGTCTTGAGTTCAGTCTCAGGGTACACAGCACTGACGTTCGAAGTTATTTGTTTATTAATAAGTTAATTATCGCTCGCTTTAACGGCGAAGGAAAACCTCGCGAGAAATCGTGTATTTCTGAGAGTTCCCCGTAAGGTTCTCGATAATATGTGAAACCTACCAACTTGCACTGGTCCAACATGGTAGAGTATGGCCTAAATCTCACACTAAGAAGAGACTATGCCCAGTAGTGATATAGTTTATATACAGGATTGAGATTACGTACACCCTGACAAACTCTAATCATAAAATGCTAAAAAGAGTTTCAGTTTAAAAGCTACGCCAGCAACGATTGCTTTTATTTGCATTTGCATAGATCCATAAGGATAATCACTGAACTAAATAAACATTTGCAACAAGATTGTAAGTGTCAATTTGTTAACTGCCTTTATTAGAATGCAGCAGCGGCCGTGCATTCGTAAATATTACATAACTATGTAACTGCTGTGACGTTCCCCACGAGTAGAATATTATATTGCGCGTAGAATTATGCCTGCAATTCCTATCGACCTTGAAACTTGCAACGTATTGATTATTTTTACAAAGAAAGCTGTTATCTATGGGTAACGACAGATGTTGAAAGGCTATGCCTTTTTAACCGACTTGAAAAAAGGAGAAGGTTCCCAATTTGTCTGTTTTTTTTTTGTATGTATGTTATGCGATCATTCCGCCAATTATGAATCGATTTTGATCATTCTATTTTTGTTTGGTAGATCATACTTCAGAGGTGGTCCCATATTAGATACCGCAGAATATCAGTATTGGATATCGCAGAATATCAGTGTTATGATTTAACAATCGCAACGTACGCTGAGCGATGTCCGAATTTTGGCACTGATGGGACACACACTTTCAATCTTTTAAAACTTAAGTCACACTTAAATATTTGAATAGTTTATTGTTTGTATCGCTGCTCACTGACAATACAAGCCTTGACTTGATGGGAGGCAGTTTCCGTTACGTTAAGCGGAAGGTGTGGTGTTGCCAGTGAGCAGAAATGAAATGAAATTTATAGTCTTATAGTATTAGTTTTATTTTTCTTGTTTTATTACATATTGTTCTCCTTTTTTATTTTGTATATTTCTTTTTTTTTATTACTTAATGTTTTGGGTGTGCCCTTTTGTGAGCAATAATAAAAAAATATTTCTTTCTCTCTTTCTTATATAAATTTTATCGAAATTGATTTAGGGCTTTTTGAGAAAATCGACAATAAACAAAATATATACCCAGATCTACTTTTTTCCAAACGGCGCTGTCATTTAAGCAATGCGTTTAGTAAGCCTAACCATATTATATAAAAGGACCAATAAACATTAAAAATAAAATTACTACGTAAAAAAGTTGTAAAAAAAAATTATTTAATAAAAAAACGACTTTAAAACAATTTAACTTTTTAGTTTCGTTTGTACTTGTAGGTATATAATATATATAGCATTGAAGTCGGTTTATGTATTTTTTTTAAATTAATTATATTATTATTGTCCTAAGTTAAAATTTAAAAGTCTATTATTCACTATAATACAATAATCGAGTTGTTTTATGTGTTTTGAAAAGTTGGTGATATTACTTTCAATCCCTTCTTCTAGATTTTTTTTATTCAGTAGTTTTATTCGAATCTTTATTTTGGAAATACTTACATGAATGATCTATGCACGATGATATGATATGCAATGATTGATTAATTATCTCATTTTTAACGGTATGTAGTCCGATATTTAATTTATTTGTACTTGAGTTTAATTCAGTATAGATATATAGTTAATACCATACTTCGGTCAAATTGAAGGCATATAAATAATATTTCCTATGTTTGATGCATTTAAATAATATTTCCTATGTATTTTACATACCACATAGTTATAGTTTATTCATTTTCTACTGCTATGCCACTTAGTCTCTTAATAAATACTCTTATGCTTACGCTTTTTGCATTGACCTCTCGAGCTACTACGCTCCATGTTTGTCAGGTTTGCATTTATCTTCGCAAGTTAAACAGTCAACTGTGTCTTTAGCGTAATGTTGGGTTGGTTATTTGCTGAAGTGGGCTTCTGCGATACCTCAGAAACTTGCGAAATACGTGTGGCCTCCGCAACATTATACGCAATCACCGCTAAGTTTCGTCTCCGAAACAGTCAACACTGCTCGATCTGTCGTTGGTAAATGTCCTTCAGACCTCTCGTGGAATGACCGGATGCCGGATGATGGTACTTAAGATGACATTATAACAGCCATCGCTGTTACTTCTCGTCACGTTATTGCGTCTGAGGGGAAAATATATGCATCATTATTACTCGTTGTTGTAACGTACCTTTTTAAAGGCAGGTATGATAACCTTTCTATGTGTTATTGTTGTGCTTAGAAATTCGTGCCGTTACAGAAAATTGGGCTGACAGCAAAACCTAATCTGCCCAAACCTACCCGATTTTTGTAACTTACTGATGCAGCCCAATCTTGCGCAGCATCACAATCTAATGCATACGGTTTAAGAGAAGCCTTATCTAATGCACTTCTATTTAAAACACTACGTTATCTACCATAGCGTAATATTGTGTAAGTCGTGTTCAAACAGCGTGACTTATTGTAAGTTGTGTTCAAACAGCGTGACTTAAATATGATAATCATGGCGCTAAGGTAGATGATCAACAAGATAATCTTAGTGTAATCATCAGTACCTATAGCTATACTTCGTAAAACGGGTTATTATAGACTTGGCACACGTCGATTCGCCACAGAAAAAAGTATGTGTTAAGGTTCAGTTGCTGTTTTTGAGGTCTGCGACAGACGTGCGCGGCCGACGACTGACGTAGGCCGTGCGTGTCTCAACGTGCTCAGTATTTTCGTGCATTTTACGGAGCAAGTATGTCTGAGAAGGCAGGCGAAAGCTTTTTCACCGAGAGAAGACGAACCTTGGAAGCGGTGCCATAAATTTTCATACTTTGACTATTGTTGCATCAGCCGCGCGCGTGAGCCGCGATGCACGGAATTGAACCTTAAACTCGTCACGAAATAATATATTTATTATATTATAATTATAGAAAACAACATTCCTGTTAACAATATATCTATTAATGAAAAGCATATCGAATCTCTTGAGGATAAGAAAAGGATTTTTTAGATTAGACTGTAGCGACAGACAGGACGATAGGCAAATGCGACGAGGAAATTCATTTTATAATACCTAAGTATTGAAATTGCTAATTATATCGTTAAATACTAAAGTACTTACACCATGCTCAAGCCTATTTTATTAACCTACCTTTATTTTATTTATTTTATTAACCTATTTTTCTAACCTAACCTAACCTTTAACTATAGACGTAATTTTTTTGTCACACTATCATTGACGCGCTGTCTCTCGGACCGCTAGAAGACCGCTTCTGAAGTCAAAATATTACATAAATATTGATTTTATGTTTGCGGTATTATATTTATTATTTTCTTTTTAAATGAAAAATGATTGATGCTTTTAATAAATCTTTATTTATTTATTACATAATAACGCATATTAACAGTTAGAGGAACTATTTGGCATAAATTTACTAGAGATCAGTTTTAGGACTGAAAACTTAATCTTATCTATAACTTGACTATGGTTCAATATGTATTAACCGTAAATGTTTACAACTTATACAAGTATAGTTAGACTTCCTCTTTAGTTATGGGGGGACAAAGACATGTTTCTCGGTTTGACGAATCAGTCTCCTTACTAGGGAGTTTGCCTGGAGGCATATCTGCTGCTAAAACTCGCTTCTTTGAGACTGATACTTTTTATAATATTATGGTCTATGCTAGAGACATCGGTATTTTCATCATAGTCCTCACTTGTATGATTCTGGATAAAATCAGCTGCAGATATCAAGCAATCGTCAATATTTACCTCGTTATCGGACTGGTCCGACTCTAAAAGTAGATCATACACTTCTTTTTTGACAGAAGGATCATCGATTCGTCATATTTTGCCTGCACGCAGTTGCGCCTGTGACGTTGACGTTCGTTTTGACGTAGATGCATAAGATAACCTAAAAAAAAACATAATTACCGACAAGATTATTAATGAAACGTGGACGTGCAGTCCCGCAGACCGCGGTTAAAGTTTAAAGTAAAGTAACTCATCTAATTTGCAGCTGGCGATACAACCTCCCACTTCAACACACCTTTCACCACTAAAACTAAAGCTACTAAGCGCAATACACACGGGGCAGCAAGGGGAAAGGGGTAAATACGAAAATTACAAACTGCGAGCGGCCTGTGAGACCGCGCGTCCACAGTTGAAGGTAGTAGGCGAATCCCTTTAAAAAAATCACTATTAGATATTTTCAATTACAACACAAACACAAAATAAACTCGTTGTAAAAGAAATATACAAGCACAGTCCTAATTTTTGTCGTGAAATTACAGAGTTATACGAAACAAAAACTAACCAATGTTGAAGTTTCCATTTCAAATTAACTGTGACAAGTGTTAAATTCAGCTGCACTTTGGGTTTTGGTTAAGGCACGGTCAGCGCGAAGCAACTGGTTGCATGCTTATGATTTTAGAACTTTAGGTGTTTACTGTCCAGCTGATTAACATTTTTGCTTGACAGATGCTGTTATTGAATTATGACTTTTATTTAAATAGACATTTGAATTATTTTTTAGATTATCGGTAACTAGATAGATACCTAACTGTAACTAAACAAGTCTTGATGTCTGGTACTTTTTGTCTGAAGAGTTTGTTTGATGTTAAAACTTAAAAGCTATAACTTTGCTTGCTAACGGTACTTTCATCAAAAATAGTATAAGTGAGATATGTAACGAGTTTACAACTTGTATCTACCTATGACAAATAAACACATACTTTTTTATGGTTGTGACGAGTTTACAATGAATGTATGGAACTTACAAAAGTGTGACGTATCGACAATGTGGCAAGACTTTCTTTTTTTTTTACATGGGTGAATGCTTTTACGGGCTCACCGGGGAAAAGATATCCAGGTTATACAGGCTAAATAAATAAATAAATAAACCTACCACGGTGTTCCTCGACATAACCATATACGGCGAGGCCGTGGGAATCGCTTTCACATGCAATCGCGACCCCCCGAGGTGCCCGATTCTGCGGTTGGGGAGAGTGGTTACACGGTCCTTCTCCCGCTCCGTTGCCTCCTTGATGGAAATTACTTCCTCACCAAATATCTTCAATGAGAGAGAACTAGTCTACAATAACCCCGTAAAACGTAGCTTAGGTCTTGAGACAGATGTCATCGGTATCACTCTCATCAAATTCCGTATTACATAATAAATGTTTGTTGGTTTGTTACATTTTCACGCCTTAAGTAGGTACTCAACCTAACATCATGTATTTTCGCATACACTTTATCAAGGTAACTGAAAAGGACAAAGAAAAACTTAAAAAAAAAACTGGTTACCGAGGGAAGAAGAATGAAAATCTACTCATATAATAATCGGAGTTCAGTCCCCTTTATTGAACACGGCTTTAGGCTATTTTACATCGCACTATGGCTCAAATGAACGATGCAGTAACTATTATTAGCGGGGCACAACTAGTTAAAAATTCTAATAAAATATTTATATTGTAAGGTATACTTATTTTATTAATCGTACTGCGTTGCTTTTGATAATGAACATTAGAACATCCCGCCCGCACGTCCGTGCCACTCCGTAGTGCAAAGTAAAAGTGTCGCAGAAAGAGGCGTGCTCCCCACTACAATACAGTGCGCGGCATTTACGCATAAGACGACAGGACATGAAACATTATTTAGAAACACTACAATCAGAAATTGATGGCATATCAGCTATATTTATTTATAAAGAAATGCTAAAAAGGCCTCGCGGCACCCCACTTTTTCGCAAACTATGGAAAAATGCGCTGGTTGTTCATTAGTTACTTACAAGTAGTTGTCTATCTCACTAACATCAAGGCTTGTTTATAAACTTCGTAATTGGTGTATTGCTATAACAATACAATATTGTATTCAATGTTTCGTAAGCTGTGAAGATTTTTGCATTATATGTATAGATATAGAAATTAAAACATGTCAATATGAACAAGGAGAAACATACGAATTTAGTTTAATTTTAGTTTATAATATGTTATCTTATGATAAACTACTTTATACTGATTTTATTGCGTTGTTTATCAAGACTGCGCCGAGCGTAAGACAGATAATAACAGAGCTCGTGCGGCGCATATTCAAATCGGCGCGCAGCCGCCATAGTAAAATTGTATAGAGGATTTGAAGTGCATTTTTGTCTTTATTGTCAACCAATAACTTAAATATTTGGGACGGACAAATTGTAATATAACTATTTATGTTTCGTTTAAGCTGTAGAATAGGATAGATTGCTACTGTTATAATCTAAAAATGCAAATTTACGCAATTTTGTAGGTGAAAATGTTAATTATTTTAAGTTTTTTATACGGAGTAATTGTAAACACATTCATTGTTATGGAAAATGTATATTTTATATTTGTATTAAACAAAAAGTATTGATTTTATTCACTTAACTGTGACCACCTGATTTGGCACATTTTGCTCGGCGCAGTCTTAACACTTTTGTTACATTATTTTGAAAATATTACACTACTACCGAACCTCTAATATTATTTTAGCTATTTAAAATTATATAACTATTTACATTTTAATTTACACTTTGCCTGACGTTTCGGTTGCATTTCAGCGGCCATGTTCACAGTGTGACTAAGATGGTGGTTGTATCCTGAAGTGAAGTTATTTCAAAGTGCCCGAACAAAATTTAAGCATTGGTGTTTCTATTTATGCAGAATGAACTCATCAGTATCATGGAATCTATCTTTATTTTCATTCTTAGGTTGGACTATGTAAATTACTGGATCGCAAGCTGGTGATACATTTCAAACATCTTCTCTATTAAAATTTGGTTTATTTTTTATTTCAATAACCTCGCGAAGCACTCTTGGTAAGAATCGGTGTTCTTTTGCGAGGAACTGTGTTTTATTAAATTGCAGTTAGTGGTTATATTATAATATACTATTTTTGGTTTATGATATGGGATTAAATTAAAAACATAGTAAGTTGTAGTATTTATTTAAATATACATATATGGTATTTGTAGAGTTTATTTAAAAATAAATGGTATTTTGAATATTTAGAATTTTCGTGACAGATATTGTTTCAGTAGTTGACCGAAGCCCAAAAGTCCAGGTACGTTGCCCTTCTTGTAATAATCCAGCTGTGAGCAGCGTGCGATCCAGGCTGTAATGTTAGGGTACCTGAAATGAAATAACCATATTTCATAATCAATCGTACCGTTATTATTAGAATACTTGGAGTAATTATCTTTTTCTGCTTCTAAGGTGTCCACCAAACATAATATGGCCCTCTGATTTTGAATGTTTACCTGTAGCCTATGGATGTTACCCAGGATATCAAATGCATGTTACTGATCTCAATCCTACCTAATATTATAAAGGCTAATGTGAGTTTGTTTGTCTGTTACGCTTTAACGCCTTAACTACTTGACCGATCACCATGAATTTTTGCATACACGTTGTCAGGGAAGCAGCAAAGGACATAGATACTCTTTTTCATCTTTCATTCAGAATCATTCAAAAGTACTGTTCCTGAGAGATAACAATGTGCTACATTAACGCAAGTGATGGCGCGGACAAAAACTAGTCAATTATAAATATCCAATATGTACTTATTTCAAAGAACTGCGTACGAACTATATTAGAAAACCATGGCATGGCATTCAACAACCTCAGCTAAAAGAAAATTCCTTCGAAATTGCTTTGTAAGTGACATGTTTGGCTTTAAAATATAAGGCTGTAATCCCTGCGAGACGACAAAAGGTGAGTAGAGATGCTCAACTTTTTACAAAGTTTTGCAGGTTTGCAAGTTATTTGTAAAATATGTTCAGGTTGATAGATACCATTTTGATTGTTTATTTTTATACATTTAGCACGTTAAGGATACGAATCATCAAGAATCATACACCAAATTACTTATCCTAGTATAAAGTACTCACAGTGTCGCGTCAATAGGTACAAGTTCATTTAATGAGCTGACAGTCGCCACACAGCTGATATCTGCTAACGTAGGCTGATCTCCAGCAAGCCACTCACTACCTTTCAAGAACGTTTCAGTGAAGTCATAAGCAGATTTGATTTTAGCCACACCTTCGGGGGTGAAAGAGGTGGCAGTTCCGAAGAATATGGGCTCCTGAAAATATAAATTATTAGATTGTAGCTCCAGAGTAAACCTGTCAGCCTGAACAACCTTAAAATATCTTTATGGTTGTTCAGGCTAAATGCCGATGATTGGTATTATAAAAAACTATCTCGAGGATGCTTCGCGTAGAAACAAAATACTTGTCCAAACATATTTTGTATGCGAATTAGAATACTGGAACATCTTATCTTATGTGGGGGCCAGTCAGTGCATTATGTGGGGGCCAGTCAGTGCATTATGTGGGGGCCAGTCAGTGCAGACCGGCGACACATCGACCCAGTGAGTACTTTTGTGTCGACACTCTCCCAATAACGACTGCCATAGATGTTCATGGTAACCGGGACCGACGGCTTAACGTGCTCTCCCAGAAACGGAGCAGGCGATAATTGTCAATCAATACGCACATAATTTTGAAAAGTCATATAACTTCCGAAAGTCAGAAGTGTGCGACGTGGGTTCGAACCCGAGACCCTCTGCATTGCAGTCTCTTGGTCTCCCACTGAGCTATCGCTGCTCATATACTGGAATATACGAATTGTGTTCATCTCATGAGACTACTGTTTGGTATAATCAAGTTTAAGTTTTTCTATCGTTGTTGTTATGATGTACAATGAGAGAATGTCTGGAGGAATGCCCCTTTCTCGAAATATAAAAGACAAACAGAACCATGTCCAATAATAAAAACTTAAATATGCTCTCAGCAAGAGCTACGTCATAATGAGTCTATGACGACAAGCTAGTATATTTCTAGGACTTCATGATGCTACTGAGGATTGATTAATAGAAAACCTAAAATATATTCTGGTGATTCCAAAAATTTAACTTATAATCTTAAGCTACGGATACCAATATCATAGATTATGGTAAATGATTTTAATATACATATATTTACGTCATTCGTCCTCAGCGCTGGATAGAGGATGCCACTATCGAAGTGCAGCATTAAATCAACTTTGGCCCGCTTCTCTGGGTCTGTTGGGTATAGAGGACTGTTCTTGCCGTATTTGTTCACCAAATACGTGATAATTGTATGACTGGAACAAAATGTACAGCAGCTTATTAAAAAGTTTTACGTGTGTACGTCAAAAATATACGCTTAGAAATTTGGAAGAGTCATTGCCATCCACCGGCCACACTTCCAGACTCTGTGTTGCTGTGGACAATTTGTGTTGTGTGTTCGATCCACACACGAGACGAAAAATTGCGTCATTCGCAAATAGTTGTGCCGAGCCTGGGTGTTCTTCATATCCATTGTTACAATGTTTGTAAATTCCCCCGCGATATATATAGGATTTGTTTCTATATATGAGATTAAAATAAAAATAAATTCATTGTTAATAATTATTCTAATAATTACTTAATCAACTATTACAAAACGTTTACCATAATTAACTGTATTCAATAACTATAGGCTTCTTTGATATAATAAGTATATGATTAGGTCATACCTAGACGCTATTATCCATCAATCTTTGCCAGGTCTCTACGTTTTACACCTAAACAAAGCATCATGAAAAATTTCCGGTTTGTGATCTGTTTACAGAACCATAGCCAGAGTAAAGTGCTTGAAAAATTTAAAGAAACATTACAACATTTTCGATTGACACTAAGATGGCTATAAAAGTTAAAACGCCAACAACTATACACAGAGATTATCTGGTGATTCAAAATGGATCCGTAATAGACAAGTAAAGATTTGTGAAGATGGAATGACGAAGGCTCCAAGGTAAACAAGTTAGGTTGTTATAATATCCGCATTATTGCTCACATTATTTGTAAAAAAAAAACCATACGTCTATTTAGGATGCGAAAAACAAAAACAAAACAACAAAAACAAGTTTAATAATTTTAATAATCTGATCAGAGACTTGATCAAATAAAGGTCGGTGAACAATAAAAACGTGGGAATATTCAAATGACTTTAAAATAAAGAAAAATTAAATGCAACGTACATATGTTATATTAAACATTATTTTTGTGTTTGATTATGAAGTTTCAAAGTCAAACACAAAGTAAAAAATAATTTATTAACTTAGTTCACAGAGTTATACTTATAAACGTCAAAGGGGCACTAGTGAGTTTACAAAATTTTCCGAATTTACTTTTTAGTTAGTTGCTTGGTTCAGGCAAAAGGTGGTTTCACAGTCTATAGAACCTTGTAACTTTTTTAGAAGTCTTGCGCTGAAGGCAGACCATATATCGCGTTGGTCTAAATAAATATTAAAAGTAAATTTCAGAGAGATGCTTAAAAGTTTTTTTAGAAACTCAGATACCTCTAAATATATTCCTGGTGATCATCTCTAAATATATTCCTGGTGATCACCTCTAAATATATTCCTAGTGATCATCTCTAAATATATTCCTAGTGATCATCTCTAAATATATTCCTGGTGATTACCTCTAAATATATTCCTGGTGATCACCTCTAAATATATTCCCGGTGATCACACAAATTTTATGCATTTGAGTGTCTAGCTAATCGATAATACTTCGTAGTGACTCGGTGCTTTTCTAAGCTTATGTCTCCAGAATAAAATAAAGAACATTAACAGCAAAACAGCAGAATTAAATTAAAAAAATAATTACCTGTCCCAAATATTGAAGTTACCGTCAGTCAAATGTGGGATGGTGTGTTGTGGATTGATCTAAAATATTAATGATGTATGTTAGATATACAAATTAGCAAACAAGGAAAATACGACTGTAGTGCGTGAGGTTTCGGGTCAGTTTCTCATTTGTTGCTGATAGCTGCAAGGAGTCTAGAACTGTGTTCGGAAAACGGCAATAAACTTACTCAATTTTACGTTAGACCGAAAACGATAGCGCATTACAAAATGTGGGTATAATAATAATAAAACTATATATCTATTACTCTGTCTATATTATTTATAGAGGAACGCTCATGCTGACGAAAAAACTATGAAGTCATTAAAAATGGCATCGGAGAAACCATTTCTAATTAAACTATTATTTAATATCTTAGCTTGTTAATATAACGCCTGGGCCCAAGGGAAAAATACAAATAATGGTAAAATATCATTATTGATGCGGTCAAGGGATCGGGTAATGGATCTGGAGATATTTTATTTAATTTTTCTGTAAGAAAATTCTTCAAAGCTGCATGCATGTAGTTGGGGCTTAGGTAGTTTGCAATTCTTTAAAATGGGACTTATACGTAGCTGGCTAAAAGTTAGTCTATTTGCAACTCCGACTATCCACTTTTAAGGCTTTATACCGGCGTACAAAGTATGTGGTTCTTGGCATACTCACTTTCAAAAAGTCTTCCTTCAGATGCTTATCAGCCAATAAATCAAGTTCGACGTATTTGACATCAGGGATATTGAGAGCTTGAATGGTCATGTACACTGCGCGCACTGGAGGACTTACGTCCATTTTGTAAAGAGTTAAAACCATGGTGAATCCTGAAACAAAAATCTTGAACTTTATCTCTATTTTTTATACCAGTAGCATAATATTACAGGATACAGCCAGTTTAAACGTTCTGCAGGCGGATAGCAACGTTGCTCTGCATGTCAGTCCAACGATCTTTCACTAGGCTAAATTGCTTGATTAACATTATTAATTATTTACTGCTATTTTTATATCTCAGATTTATAAATATAATATAAATAGTAATAATAAATAATTTTCTAATGGCAAATATTTATTATTGTCTTTTTCTGTATCTCTGACAATGTGTATGCGAAATTTCATAATCGGTCGAAGTAGTTAAGGCGTAAAAGCGTAACAAACAAACTCACATTCACATTTATAATATTAAGTTAGGATTAAAATAACTGCACCGTTGCATAAACCACGGGGCTTTAGTGGCCACCTCTTCATTGCTACTGTGATAAGTTTTATCAAAGTCAAAATCTAAAATCATTTATTCATTTAGTTCACAAAGTAACACTTATGAACGTATGTATATAGGTTAGTGACTTAGTTACTTCGATGTCCACACAGGGTCCACGAGTAGTAGTTACGAGTCTGTGTGTTTGTTGTCTGTTGTTTGAATGTTTGTCAAGTTCGCCGCGTTATAGGAATTATTCGTAGGGTTTTTTAAAAGGAACAAAATTTGTCTACTCCCTCCGATTTTAAATTTCTATGATTATAGTAAAACTCTTAAGTAAATAAATTGTAAAATTATTTTAAGAGAAAATAATCTTTACATCGTAGATAAACATCATAGTTACCCGTAAATATTATATTGTAATATCGGGTGCATTCATTAAACTTAGTAGGTACTACAGCTTAGATACTAGGAGTTAGTAAGACATTCCTTTTACTACAAGACAATACCCGACCACACACAGCTCTTTCCGTAGATAAGTACATTTCGGAAGACAAAATGCGGCAATTTTAGTAGCCAGTAGGAAGCCCAGGAATAAATATCACTGAGTATGTCTGGAATATGTTTTAGAGAAATGTTAGACTAACTGCTAGTTCGCCAAATGTTAGACTAACTGCTAGTTCACCGCAGGACCTCCATAAATTAAACCGTATTGGAAGCTTTTAATCTCTATCTGGTAAGGAATTCCTCAAGTAGAGATTGTAAACCATAGTCCAGGGATCGTCTGATCGCATGTAGGTGGATATCAGGGTCAGGGTCAGAGATGAAAATACTGATTATCCATTTAAGACATTACTCGGCTCTACCTTGACCATTTTTGTACCTATGCATTTCTGGATTTCTATCTGAATTATTTTCTTGTTTCGTCCTTTTTAGACTCCTTTTTTACGTAGTCGGATTATAGTTTTTAAACTTTATTTTTAAATTGAATCGAATTATCAAAATCAAAAATCTCCTCCAGTGGTATTAATCATATTTAAGATAAATATGATATTTTTTTTTTACTTTTGTGTGGTTATAATTCAAGTACTATGCTGGGGCCAGTTTCCGTGACGCTAAGTATATACTCGTGAGACTATGTAAATATGTATGTGTATTATGTAGTTATTTAATTTTATCATATTTAATTAAATTTGTTGTGTATCCGTATCCGCGTATATATTATGTATAATATGTAAATATCCTTCGAAATATTTTTCTAAATATAAATAATTTGTCTAAGAGGCACACGTTTTTAAGTACACGATATTACACTAAATCGTTATTGTTTAATGAATAAACACAAAATTTTATAAATACTTATCTAAGTATATGCATAATAATATAAAGTTAGGCTTCTATATCTGAATATATAACAATAACATTACTTTATTTTTAACCAACATCAAAAAAGAATGCAGTTCTTATTAATGCCAAGTATTTGTAGTCGAACTTATTGCAGTTTACCGACACAACGACTATAAAATATCCATGCAGAAAAACTAAATGTGGTAAATAGGTCCAGGCTTTGAAGACAGGTCCTTAGTTTGTCCATAAACTTAAGCATGAACATAAACCACAAACATAACCGTATCAAAATTCAATGTATCGTTGAAAATCTCGTAAGAAATATAAGTATAATAATTGTTACGCCATAAAATAATACAAACAATCTTGTTATTATTAAAATACAACAAATTTTAAAAGATGCATTATTAATACAAAGCTAGACTATAATAAAACAAATAAAAATGTTATCAACACATACCTTTGAAAAATATTTGTTTGAGACGAGAAGACACGATAACCTTGTATCAAGTCACAGACGATAATGATAATGATAGTCGGTGTATTATATGTATGTGACTGATACGTACGGAGTTTGACGAATCATCGAATAATAATACATGTATTATAAATTAAATATAATGAACAGTTTGTTAGTCGGTTGTTATATCAAGAATTATGTTTAATAACAATATTAATTATTTTACCTCAACATTTAAGAGGAAATTTCGTTCGAAAAATCGTTTAATCCAAACAAAAAAACATTCCTCCAAACTTTCCTCCAAATTTTCCTGGAATTGATAGACTAGAACAATCAAATTTTGGGATATACTATCGTATATTATTAATTTAAACGTGAGTTTTTGTTTCTACGTTTTCATGCCTTATTAACTACTCGACCGATCGTCATGAACTTTGCATAGACGTTATCTATGGTATAGAAAATGACATGGGGTACATTTCATATAGAAAATAGTAAATTGTGGCATAGATATTAAAATATAATAAGTTCAGCCCGTTTTGTCACAAGAAAAACACGCAAAATTTAAAAAATGAATACATACTACAGTTTTTATATAAAAACTAAAATAATATTATCTCATGCATTGGAAACAAAATAAAACATTACAGATAAAATTCATGTTTTGTCTTTTCATATATAACATCTCGTGATGGGTTTTCATTGAGTGAAGGGTATTGTTGTTTTTTGAAATTTTTTAAATATTCATATATAGAGTTACTATCTAAAAAAGCTATTGTATAATATTGTCTTCTATTTACGCGAATATTATTCATTGAAATTAAACTGCTATATACGGATTTTATCGCGTTGTTTATTTGACACTTTATTACAAAATTTTGAAAATTTTTACACTACTAGGTACTACTATTAAACTTTACTAATTTTTAAGCTAATTAAATTATTATTAAACTATTTAAATTTAATTTATTTTTACACTTTCCCCGACGTTTCGGTTGCTTTTCAGCAGCCATGGTCACGGGGAGACTAAGATGGCAGTTGTCTCAATGTTCCAGTGTAGTTATTTCAAATAACTACTTTACTACAAATCCGTATATAGCAGTTTAATTTCAAAGCTATTGTATATAAAGAAACCTGTGTAATTTTCATACAAACTATTATATTACATGGATGCTATTTTAAAAGTGAGGGCTGTTGGGACAGAAAGGTTCTGGAGTGGCTTCACAAGGTGGACCGACGACCTGGTAAGGGTCGCAGGCAGCGGTTGGATGTGGGTGGCCCAAGACCGGTTTGTGCGGCCTATGTCCAGCAGTATAGATGTGTTAAAAGGCATATCCGAATTTGATGATATATTTTTCTTTTAATTACTTGAGTTTAAGTTAAGTGTGATCTATTCTAAATTTTCAAAAACAGCAACCATCATGACATTGTGACAAATTGGAAGACAGTAGAAGAATTAGTGACATGATTTTAAATAAATTGTATATGTTTTTAATAATTATAATGTATTATTATGTCTATAATAATTATGTTCATTCAATTGAATTATTCAGTATTTAGTAACACCGTACTTTATTTCAAATAAACAATGCAAATAAATAATTAACATAATATATTTACAAGAAAACAAACTAAAGAGATAAATAAAAGAATATAATTAAAAAGTGTCATAATATTCCTCAGCATCGTCGTCAATTAGCAACGTGCCGAGAAGATTGGCAGCATTGCCACGTTGAATGGCAATACTTATTCTTTGTGCAAAGAAGTCACGCGGACCGTCGATCAGCCGGTTAGCTAGGTCTCTATAAACAGACCTAGTACTAGGACCTCATGGTACCAGCGTTTCGACCACCATCGGCTCAAATATGTACTCACCAATAAGATTTTAATATTTGCGCCGTTTGAGCGCCTCCGCTGATGCAGCAGCAGCATCAACACAACTCCCTGTACTAGGAAGATGTGATGACGCAAAAGTGCAACCATTTGGTAGTTTTACCTGAAAAGTTTCTGGAGTTTTGAAAATTGGTAGTTTAATATATTTTAATATGCTCTTTCCGAATTTTAGCTTGACCACCTCATACCATTGCCGCTCGCGCCATTTTATTGAAAAATGGCGCCTGATAGTAGATTTGTTGACGATGCTGCCAATTCTGTTGTCACAAAATTCTCGAGCAGTTTTCAATACCTTTAACTTAATAGTAGCAAAGAATTTATGTACCTATTTATTTATCACTACAGTTAAGGTATAGTTGAGATTTGCATGTTTTTGAGCAAGCCAGGTTTTACATACCAACAAAGGATTACAATGCAAAAACAACAATTATTATTCTGACCTTAAAATTTAGGAACGTGCTATCTATTGCTTCTGTCTTGAACTAATGCTTTTGATATTACAAATGCGTTTGTGATAATTTTGCTACTCGACGGTAGATGGCAGTCATTTGCCTTAAGTTATTGCTATATCTTAATAGCTAATATCTAGCGCTTTTGATAAGGGCAGATCTAGGTTTACAAAGGTATTTGCAAGTGATTAAGTAATTAAAGTTTTGTAAACTTACTACAAGTTTTCAAAACACCTTATTGCAATGAATGTGGTATAGTAATATGAGTATTGTTCAAAACATCTTGACTAGTAAACAAAAGTTACCGCTAGAGGCGCTGTTAGTAAATGTATGGAAATTTCATACCAGGTGACAAAGTTTGTAAATGAGTTGGAGAACTGTGACAGCTCACACGGGCACTGCAGTGAATGTTGCTATTAATTTGTTAATCGAGTTAGTAGCTGTGTGCAGCTGACCTTTACGACATCAACGTTGTTTACATTAAACATTTTCACCATTGAAGTACTCAATAACTCTTAACAAAATCAGTATACTGACAGTCTTTTTTATATTTCGGTTAACGGTGCTACAAATAGCGGGTATTTGTTATAAAGAAATCCTTTGTGTGATGGGCGTCAGTTAATGATCGATTATTTCGTTCTCACTGATTAATTATTATTCGAATCATAATCGAATCTTAGATTAATGGTGGGTAGATCGATTATTATATTTCGACGATGTATATACGATGTTTCGTATAATCACAGATGACCTTATTTTTTCAAGTCCTTCGTAATAAATATGATTGTACCCCTTATGCCCATCATACTGGATAATGACGTCCCTGTACATGTCCTGAGCGTCGGCATATTTTTTCAGAAAATCTTTTTAACATTGGCAGTATCCAGAATCTACGTGCGTATAAAATGCATAACCAAAGAAAAATATAAAAAAATTGCATTCAAATATTCATCATATTTCGATTCATTTGAAGATTTGAATAATTTGAATTTCTAATCGATAGTAACTCATCGTTGATATATACATCGATATAAAGCAACGCAAAAAGATTTATTTCCTCCCAAAAGTGACCTTGACCTATGAACGAAAGGCTGCCAAAAAATATAACTCGGATCAAGCTATCCTTTACAAAAAATTCATGAGCCTAACTAAACCTGTCATACCTATATCACGAATAACAATAAATACGACGCCGAATAAATTATTTTGTATTGGAATTAACATTTTCGTAGTTTGATTGGATGAATCGAACGAGATACATACATACATTTTCAACTAACCCACTGGAAATATAATATATTGAATTATAGTGACACTTTCTTGGTGAGTTTTAAGATACCAAGAGCAGATTTTAAGTCAAGATTACTATATACTTTTTTTTATTCGAATAACAATCAAGATTCTGAATCATACTTCAATAGGTACCTACTCCTTTTCTTCTCCTAAAATTGTTTGTCGGAAAATTATTATCCATAACATGTTTGCTATATTCAGTAACCATAATATTAAAATTGACAATTTTTTTTTATATAATAATAATAATTTTTACTTCTAAAACTATTGTCATAATATCAAGTACTATAGTAATTAAATCTCCAAATATTGCATGAAATAAAGTCATATGTCCTAAGTATTGTATTATATAATGTGTATTAATCCAAATGTTCATTTATAATAAATAAATTGTTAGGTTAGGTAACATAAAGGAATCGCTGTAAATCCGACTCCATACAGTCTTGTCTGCCCTACCCGGAGAGTGTAATTTAGAATCGCGTAGGCGCGTAGGAGCGAGACGGCCCGCAGGCTGAGGAGCAGGGGCTGCGAGCGAGCCGCTGCCGGCTGAGGCTGAAGCTGCGATGATGAGCGAAAGCCGTCTGAGGCTGAAGCTGCGATGATGAGCGAAAGCCGTCTGCGACGATTAGCATGCGTGGGGGGGACCACTGGAGATCCGCGGCGCCAGAGCCGAGACAAAAGCCATATTGCTTTTGCAAAAATTATTGGGATAAATAAACATTAAATAATTTAAATTTAGGACTCATAACTTGGAAACGGTTTTAAGTCTTTTGTATTTTGTATATTATTGATTGTAATATGACAAACAAATTTAGGGCATATTGTATTTAGGGATTTCAATTTTATGGTATGTGATAATGTATTAACATCATTAAGTTCTGGCAAGTAATCATTAGAAAAATTACGATGAAGACAAATAAACATTTGGCACTTAGATTAGGGATAAAAAGTTAAGGAACACAATAGCCACCACACCACTTTATTGACATGCCTTTGATTACTGACAATAATATGACGACGGTTTTTTACCGTTGCATCAAAATTTTAATCAGTATTTGACTGCTATTTATTATTTACGCTAATACATAAATACATTTCAGATCAATTTTTTTCAATTAATTAATGCAAAGAGTAGTCTGAAGTCAAAAATGATTATTGTACGAATATATTCGAGTGATTCGGCTGTCTATCCAAAAGAACACACATCGCTACTTATTTTAACACAAATATATAAAGTGATACATTTTGTCCCACTTTGTTCCTTTATTGGAGTAATTAATTTCGTGAGACGGTGTTAATTACTGGGGGATTGAGTGAGGCTTGGCTCCAGTATTAGAGAGCAAAATTGCGCTTGTTAAATTGTCATATAAATATTTCCTGTTGATACACCATTAAATTAATAAATGGTTAATGTTACCAAAATTAGTATACGTAAATATATCAATGAAAGTTTACATATTTTGAATGAGCATAAGCAAGTGTAGTCGCTTGTCTTCAGGTAGGCCATATGCTCATATCATAGGTTGTGGTAGTCCACAATCTATGATCGCTTTCAATAATAAAGATTTAATTCGCGCATTGTCATGCTAAGAAAGGCATTAAATATGGGATAAGAGGAAAAATATTTAAAAGATAGGTGTAGCAAGTCTAAAGCGCTAAATTATAAGTTGTAGGATAGTTGTCAATTAACAGAAAAATGATACATATTACAAGTTGTGACGTAACCTCTATTAAAGTGCAACTATCAGAGTGAGGAAGCGAGACATTCGCACTACACCTTATATGCAAATTTATATACACCTTATATGCAAATTTATAATAAAAATTACTCTCTACTTTTGTAACCAGTAAATGCATTTGTAGGGACACATCGTAAGTATGTAAGACGGAGTGAAAGCAAATTTGTACGTAAACGAGACCAAAAAGCAAATTTGTACGTAAGCGAGACGAATGAACGGCGGGCCAGGTACTGCGCACTGGTTCGACTGGAAGTTTGACGTGAAGGGTGGGAACATGGTGAAATAAATTTGGACTTAAACTTTTAAATACTGACCTTCTACGACCATCCAAAGCAGTGACTCAAATTAGAGATACATAGTAAGTAACAAGTAAGTATACCTATTTCTAAACATTTGAGACATATTTTAACACATACGAGAGACTGACTCCACGCCCAAAAATTATAATAATATGGCGTTGAAAGTAGAGGAAAATTTAATTAATCCAGCAAGCAGACATCGGCTAGGAAATTGCTCGTTAAAAGTTTAACGGAAATTGCGCTGTGAGCGTATTGTGAAAACTTGAGCTCATATCGTTAGTAGTAATTATGAACATGTAATTGGAATGTGATTAGGTGTCTATAGTTTTGTTTTGTGTACTGTATTATATTACTTCGTAACTACCAGAGAGATAATTACGGTTTCATATGTTCGATAACCTGCCATGCTCAAATGGAACTAGGCTGGACATATCTGTCGCATGTCAAATGATAAATGGACCAACTTTACAAAAATATAGACCTCTCAGACGCAAACGAAGATGTGAGATGAGTTTCATTTCAAATAGATTGGTCCTTAGCTTTGGATAGAGATTTACTAGTGGCATTATCATCCGGCCGATATCAATTACCCACGTCAGAATCAGATCGCTTCCACTTTCTATACACCCACCTTTCGTCCCTTTGGAATGTGCGGTTTTAGCGGTACTGTTCCACCCGTTTTTTATAAAGCCGGATACGATTTACCCACCCGTTTTTATAATGCTGGATACAGTTTACCCACCCGTTTTTTATAATGCTGGATTCAGTTTACCCACCCGTTTTTTATAATGCTGGATACGGTTTACTCACCTGTTTTTTATAACGCCGGATACGGTTTACTCACCTGTTTTTTATAACGCCGGAAACGGTTTGCCCACGCATAAACCTTTTTCAGGAAGTCAATGCCCTCTGTGACTCTTGACGTATAATCTACCGTACTGATACCAGCACCGGCAAACGCCCGAACCACAAAGGGCATTACTCTCGGACGTGTATTGCCCGCCCTGAAACAGGTCAGCTTTCCAATGAGTGCTCTAGCCTCAGCAATACGACGCTCAATCCTACACTGCCAAGCCGGCACAACAAAGTTCAGTCGTGTAGTTGTGTCATTTAATGGAAATTTAACACCAGCTACACGACATACTGCTATGGCCGCACAATACAAGATTGAATGTGTATCGCCGAGATTCTCAGTATTATCTAAATAAGTAGATAATAGTGAATTCAGAGCACTCACCAGCGCTATATTACTTTTATGCGTAGGCACACGTAGCAAACGAGGTCTTAGATTTCGTTCGATGGATCGATATTCCGTAATGGCACACTCCAAAGCGCCCTTTAATTGGCTGTTGCACTGGGTACTTACATGAACAGCTTCTCCATCTGCCACTTCATTGGCAGGATTAAACTGTGGCTGTGGTGCAATGTTTACTAGCCGTGCCACAGTTTTGGACAAAACACAACCGTCACAAAAAAGCGATGGGAAGGCTACCTTGCACGTCAGAGAGCAACCTCTCAAGTACAGTTTCATCCAACAGGTGCCATCGTGGGATTGCCCGTACTTGATCCGAGAGTCGCTGTGCCTAAACGTTGACAGCTGCCTCAAGAATCTGATACAAAGGTAGCATGCGATCACGATACACACTAAGGTTGGTTCCCCCTTTTGTAGCCACAAAATATGCCCGCATGACGTTTTCGTGTATTGAGCTTGTCCATTTCATGCGCACATTACCACCAATAGCGGGGACCCCTCCCGAGGCCGGTGGTTGGCCTCTGGGTCCCAAGCAAGTCAGTGACCGGCCTCTTCGTCGCCGACGTACAAGTGTTGGCGACGACGGTGGAGAAAAGTAGCCTCTGCAGTATCCGGTGGCGCTGGTGTGTGTCCTAATGACTGCGATGTGATGCTATGCGACGAGTCCGGGGATGGAAGGCGTGCCGTCTGTGTTTTGGCTTCAGCCCTGGTCAACATCTTGCGTTATGTGTATATGTTAGTGCTGTATGAAATTGTTTTTGCGTTTTCTCGTGTGACTTGCCTGTCACTGTCACACATGTCATTTTGGAATTTATTAATTATTATTATTATTGATGATATATACATAATTACTTCAACTACTGTGACATGCTTAAATTTCTATTTATTTTGACATAAATGAAATTTATTTGTCAAATAAATTTCTAAATCCAAGATACATAATAATATGTTGGCTTCAATCGTTTTAGCGCCAGCCCCGAATATAAAGGTAGACAATAGTTTGGTCGGCTTGTGTCAATGTCAATCCATACTATAATAAATACATAAGATATATATATATATATATATATATATCTTATCTTATCTTATTTCGGGGGCCAATCAGTGTAGACCGGCGATACTTCGACCCAGTGGGATCTTTTGTGTCGGCCCCGAGATCTATCCCTGAGCTATCTCCCTATGAATGTACTGCATCAATCGCAGCGTACACTTCAGAGGGAGAAGCCTGAAGTCTTCAGGGTTCGGATATGCCAATCCCATCAGACCCATCCTTAGTCCAGCCAACGCGTCACATTCACACAATAGATGTGATATGGACTCGTCCTGTTCATCACAGGCTCTGCAGATCAAATTGTTTGCCAAACCTAAACTGCACAGGAAGTCGTTGGTGCCAAAATGGCCAGTGAACGCTCCTGTGAGCAGGCGTACTTGGCCCTTGTTGTACACGCAGAACTTCCGGGTGAAGCCCGTAGCTCTATTTGCAATGAATTTCTGTTTGCAATGAATTTCTTGGAGTGTTCCAGACCACCGCCGTTTATCGCCGCGTGCTACTTGAGTTTTTATTATTGTGTTTTACGACGCACTCATAGTTTGTAGAATAAAACAAAAAGTACTTCTGGGAAGCTTACGATGTGAGCTATATTGTACAATATAAACAAGACCATTTGTGTTCAATTGTTTATATTATTAGACTGGTTCAAATGAGAGAATATAAACAAATGACGACTCATATGATATGTGTGCTGATATAAATAAAATTATTATATTTAACCTATCGTATTTATATTTTCGTAATACCTGATGATATTTTCTTTACAAAAACATAGAACTACATTTGCCTGGAATAATCTTATGATTTTAGCGTTTGAAAATTACAGTAAAACCGTCTTTATTTTTATTTCGCTTGCGTTGCGTTTGTTTTTAAAAATCATCCGTAGCGAATTAATGCGTGGATATTGTTAATTTTAGGTTTTTATTATATGAAAACTACTGGATTATGATAATCAAATAAATAAATAAAGAAATATAGCTTATTTTTTTATCTAAAAAGGCATTTTATGAAAATAGGCAAATAATCACGAAAAAATCAACGGTATTGTTCTTTTCGTTTTATATATCTAGAAAGAATACAATTTACTATTAGTTATATTGTTTCTAAAAGTAGAAAAAAAAACCTTTTTAACGATGTTATAGCACATATATCATACGTTTTATTTTTATTTGTTGGAATGCTTTGACCCATACCTCTCCGCGGGGCGACGGAGAGGTTATGTCGGGCTCACCAGGGAAAAGATACCCCAGTAATACCGACTAAACCTACCACGGTGTTCCTCGACATAACCATAGACGGCGAGGCCGCGCGAATCGCTTTCACATGCAGTCGCGACCCCACCGTGGTTTTGACTCGCCCGCGGTTGTTTGAGTCAAATTATTCATATTTCTTGATATATTTTATAATATTACTTACAAATGATTACTTACAAATACGTTAATATTATTAAAATTCTAATAAGAATACATAAGAATCTTATTAGTTTAGATTGATAAAGTATAAATACGAAACGGAGAAAAAAACAATAGCACGTGCTTGCTCCTTTTTTGTTTTAAGTTTTTATAACGTTTACATTATTAAAACATTACTATTGCTACTATAATCATTACTATTGCTACTATATTCATTACAATAGTAAATAAAATAAAAAATATTCACGTTTTAATGTACTTCCAAGCACTTAAATCCATCACAAAACACATAAAACTACAAAACAAAAAATGTCATAGCTGCCATTACGGGCGGTGCGCGTCGACGAACCTATGGAATTTTGTAAAAATATTTCTCTGTTTAAATCCGCCGTTCTTATCGGTCCGTGGTATAGCGTCATTCACTCCGTGGTATAGCGTCATTCACTCCGAACCCATCCGTAGCCAATAGGCAATCAGTTTTAAACGAGATGTTTGAGAAAATGCGGTTTTAAACGGCGACCGCAGGCGGCGTTTTGGCGCGCATTTGGTGACTCGTATCCAAGCCGCTGGCCCAACGGGTACAAATATGGTGGCTCGTATACGAGCCGCTGTCCCACAACAGGCCTATGCCTGATCAGGGTTTAAAACCGAGACCTAATGCACTACAGTCACATTGTGCCACCTACGCTGTCAATAAATAAATTAACCTATTTCATACGCTTGATTTTTCCATCTATACCTCACTAGCTCATTAGCGATGATCAATCAAGGAAAAACGAGGTCAGAAACCGAGGAAGCAATAAAGTCTCTATTACCGACAGGATCCCGGCATTTGACACCATTCCAGACAACACTCACACACAATGGGATCAATGAGACGCACCCTTAATCTGATATAATCTTAATCTGAAATAAAATATTAATTATCTAATTAATATTTTGTGTTGATAAATAGGGATTTATCAACACAAAATATTAATTAGATATGTCACTTTCATAGTAAAATTGGCTGCACTAATGGTATAATGGTTTCAGTGGTCGCCTCGCCACTGATATTGCGCTAAATGTTGTGGATTCGGATCCCACACGGGATAAAGCTTTGTGTGATCTACTAACGGTTGTTCCAAGTTTGGATGTTCTTTGTGTCCGTTGTTTGTATGTTTGTAAAGTCCCCGTGACACAGGAATTATTACGACTACGGGCCTGTGTCCTTAAAAAAATGGACGTCGTGAACCTCATCCATACGATTTTGTTATTAATAACTATACTTGTGTTGAAAATTTGATAAATAAGTAGTTAACAAATGAACTTAAAAGAACTTAAGTGAAATAGATACAAAGCTATCATTCGAACAATTGAATTTGGACTGTTTTGCAAGAGATTTTGTTGAACCGATTTTGTTTTGAGACCATAAGAAAAAGGACCCAACTAGTTCCGGAGTCTTCACTTCTCGTGTTTTATTTTTATACACATCTAGCTTTAGGGTGCGGCTCCGCCCGCGTGATACCTACATCAATCAAAATTTGCCTATCCTATAATCAATATATCAATATATTAGTCCCCAGGTTTTAAAATACATATATCTGTACCAAATTTCACCTAAATAGTAGTGGTTTAGCCGTGAAAAGGTAACAGACAGAGTTACTTTCGAATTTATAATATTAAGTAAGGAAAGTAAGGATATCATTGGCTAAACTCACTAACCTATATATTTTGACGTTCATAAGTGTTACTTTGTGACCTAAATGAATAAATGATTTTTGACTTTGACTTAATCGTAATATTGTAATATAGGCTTGAAACAGAAATAACTGCATGGATTTCGTGGTGGTTTAAGTGGTCGCTATTCTGTTACTGCGCAGATTGCTGTGGGTTGGACGCAAACAAGACAGAAAATTGTGGGAACCGCAAATAGTTGTTCCAGGCCTGGTCGTTCTATATTTCCGTTGTGTGCATATTTGTAAAGACACAATTGCCTATCACACCTCTGAACACTTCGGGGATAGTGATGTAAGACTGTGTCTATGCACCATACAAATAAGCAATAGTATATCAAGTCTAGAGATAAAGTGCTTAATTCTAGACTAATGCTGCCTGTCCACTGAAGCAGAGCGAGGCTGCGGAGCGAAGAAATGGAGAAATATTAACCAATAGGATTGCATAAAATCTCCGCTTCGCTCCAGTATGCAATCCTATTGGTTAATATTTCTCCGTTTCTTCGCTTCGCAGCCTCGCTCGGCTTCGATGTACAGGCCGCCTTGCTCCGCTTCAATGGACAGGCAGCCTTAGAACTGCGGCCGCAGCTAATTTATATTCGTATAATAAACCTTTGTATAATCTTTGCGTTTATACAAGCATGGGTCTTTGTATGTATTTGTAGCTATTTTGTAAGAACCTAATACTATTTTCAATATCATATACTAGATTTTGCCCGCGGCTTCGCTCACGTAAATGTTGGTGTTATGTAAATTTTCTATCCCTCTGGAGCAGTACTTTTTTCTGGTTACAAGGTACCGTATGTCCTTTTCTGTACCCCTGAAAACATGTATGCAAAATTTCATGATGATCGGTCGAGTAGTTTAGGCGTGAAAGCCCGTCAAACAAACAACATACCTACATTTATAATATTACTAGTAAGGACTAGCTGTCCCCTTCGGTTTCACCCATGTTTATAATTACTGCTTTGATTTCAGTAGTGTGAATGGAACATTCGTAAGGGAAAGACCTAGGCTAACGTTTCTCGATCAGTTCGGAGACGTTCCGGACAAAGACCAGGTTAAGAGCCCTTTAATCCAGGAATGTGATGAAAGTGAATGAAGCTAGAGAAGTGTGTCAGGATTGTATCAAATGGAAATCCGTAGTCTCTGCCTACCCCTCTGGGAAACAGGCGTGAATCTATGTATATACTGCCGTGATTTATGGAGTATATAACCGACCTAACAAATACAAAAATAATTACATTTCCATCTAGAAGTTCCAGAGTATAGCGCGTTCAAATGAAATTACTGACAAACACTTCAGTTTTACTAAATTAGTATAAATTAAAGTAGCGATAGTGTAGGGGTACTCCATTGCCACGCAGAGGTCTTAAGTTTGATTCCAAAGCACGCTTTATTAACTTTACGAAGTTTAATGCATAAATAGTTATAATATAGCAGCGATAGCTCAGTGAGGAGACCAACAGACTGCAATGCAGAGGGTCTCGGGTTCGAACCCACGTCGCACACCTCTCGACTTTCGGAAGTTATATGACTTTTCGAAATTATGTGCGTATTGATTGACAATTATCGCCTGCTCCGTGCCTCGGAGAGCACGTTAAGCCGTCGGTCTCGGCTGCCATGAACATCTATGGCAGTCGTTATTGGGAAAGTCAGTACCCTCTAATATCCTGACACTGGTCTTTTTTTTTTTTTTGACGGGGGATATGCTCCTTATGCATACCGCCCCACTTGGGGTGGTGGGACACTTATGTCGGGCTCACCGGCCTACAACACGGCCGGCATACCGACTAAAACCCCCCTGTGCACCGTCAATTCACCTTGACGGGTGGGCCGTTGGAACCTGATACAACATCAGCGGCCCACCCAGCGACTGCCCACGCCTCGCGGGCACCAACACTGGCGGCGGCGTCTGGGTGCACCAGAGACGCCGCCTCTACGCGGAAGAGTGCGGGTGGGAGAATAAATACCCCAATCTCCCACCCTCAGCTTCGTTAGGGGGGCATCAGGCGCGCATCAGGCGCGCATCGGCGCGCCGATGCCGTCCAGTTCACCGGCGACGGATCGGGTCAGCGAGGAGACTTTCCTCCCTGGCCCGCTCCGCCACCTCCTTCTGCGAGATGATGTCCTCACAGAAGGATGTGACCGCACACCAGTTCCTGTCGCTATCGGCCATGGAGCATCCTGACACTGGTCTAGCTTAAGGGTATCGTTAGCCTTCGGGTTGCGGAGGTCAGGTGGCAGCCGCTGTGTGTAAAAACTGATATCCAGTCAAATCCGGTTAGACTAAAAAAAAGCGACTCCAAGTGACTTGGGAATAATAAAGGCTAAGGGAGAAGAATGCATAAATAGTTATAGTTCATTATTACACGGTGAAGAAAAATATCGTAAGAAGATCTGCATGTGTGAGAATTTTCCATAATGTTGTCGAAGATACGTAAAGTGTGCCAAACCATATTGGACTAACGTGATGGACGATGGACTAATCCACCTCACACTGTGAAAAGGCCCTTGCCCAGCAGTGGGACAGTTTATATACAGGGCTGTTATTGTGAATGTTATTATTCTAATACTATGCTTACATATCGCACTCTTAATAAAACAGCGACTTAACTCGAAATTTGAAAGTAAAGCAATTTGAACTCTAATTTTATATGTTAAATTCTAATATTATACTTGTGTTAAATCTTTGCAATAGAGTTCAAATTAGTTTAATCCAAAATACTGAGATAAGTCTCTGTTTCATTAAGGGTGCGTTATATTACCTCAGTTATGTCAATGTATCAGTAGGTATATGATAAAATAAATGAAGCAGGCTAAGGACACTAAGTAAACTTATGAATATTCTATATGGATATAATACACTTTAACATAATATTTGCTTTCGATTTCATGGGCCCAACTATAGTTTTGGGTTGTTTTCTTAATCGAACACATGTTTGAGATAGATGATTAATTTATGGAAACTTATCCTAATTCTCACGCCTATATTCGCGAAGAGACAGGCAGAAATACTTTACACCAATATTTTGCCTGCTAAGGTATTACATAACAGGGGAGAGCCTAGTACCGGGTACAATTCTAGACTTCATGTCGAAATTGTGTTGGGTTTTTCTATAAATCATAAATCATTTATTAATTCAATCCATTTTGGATATTACATAATTACAAAAGGGTTAGTTAATTAAATTAGTACTACCAAAATCTGCCTGAGGGGGAGACGTATGAACCTGTCGAGTATAAAAAATAATGAAATCATTAAATAATCAAATTACATAATTAGACAAGAAATTAATAATTGTAACAAATCAAACTGAAATGTCAACAATACGCCTAGCTAATTTAAAATACATTTAGATAAATAAATTTGAATGTCAGAAGGAAAAAGTTTAGATAAATATAAATTAGTCAGCCTCGATGGTGTAGTGGTTAGTGTAACCGACTGCCACGCCTGAGGTCGCGGGTTCGATTCCCGCACAAGTCAAACATTTGTGTGCATGAACATGGATGTTTGTCTTGGTCTGGGTGTTTCTATGTATAATATGTATGTATTTTAAAAAAAAAAATGTATATATGTATGTTTATCCATTGTCTAGTACCATAATACAAGCTCTGCTTAGTTTGGGCTAGATGGTGTTGTGTGTATGTGGTAGAATATATTATTATTATTATTAAAATAAAATTAAAATTTCAACAGGTGAGAGTCAAAATAAATTAAAATGTCAAAACATAAACGTTAAAATAAAATCGTAGAATCAAAATTTATTTTATTTAAAATTATTATTTACACTTTAATAACATATCTCCGTTAACCTTTATATATATATATATAATTCTACTGTACGTGTATACGTGTGTATGTCACTGAACTCCTCCTAAACGGCTGTATCGATTTTGATAAAATTTTGATGAAAAGAGTACACTATGTCCTTTTCTGGACCTCTGACAATGTGTATGTGAAATTTTATGATGATCGGTTGAGTAATCGAGGCGCAAACGTATTCAAATAAATTTTAAAATTTAAATTAAATGTGTGGCTACTCCCACAACTAACAAGTAAAAGTTATCCGAAAGATAAATCGCATGCTGTCTCACTCATGTTAGGTAGGTGGTAGTGCAAGCCCTTACATCAGACACAGTAAGGATTTGCAAAATATTGTTAGCTGAAATGTTTAAGAAAATCAAGGCACAAGCACCTTGAAAACTAAAACGTGGCATTTTGCTCCAACCGGGCCAATCCAACTACGGCAGTATCTCCATCTTACAAGTGATCTAAGCCAAAGAACCAAATCACCGAACATACGGCACCCGAGATTTTTATTTTTATTTTATTCAGTAGGTACAAAAACAGCTAACAGATTAGCATATTACAAATTTACTATTAAGACTAAGACTATTATTTGTAAATCTAATTATAATCTAATAAGTATATAGATATTAGATAATCAAATGAGTAAATCTGACATCCAGTTACATTTGTACACAACATTTGCAATATACACAGTACATACGTGTAAGCTTACATTAGCTTACGCTTTTATATAAGTAACAATGGAGTTCAAAAAAAAAAGAGATTATACATGATAAAATTAAAAATAAAATCAAAAGATATACAAGATTGGGTACAGTAAAAGTCACGGTTTGTTATAGTTCAACAGAATATATTTAAATATGCTGAATTTTACGTGAAAAATATCTATTTGAGAGCAGATAGAATTATAGGGTTTTTACACATTCTATACAGTGGGTTATTCTGAGATACATGTATACTTTTAATATACAAAGATTTTTTTAGGATAGGCAATTTCAAAATTGACTTTATTATTCAAGTATTTCTTGTCCCTACTATACAAATGCAACAATAAATTAGAGAGATAAGCCATGTTTGTACTAAGTTGGGTGCTCGTAAAAGTTTTCGATATTCTCCCAACACTACCCAACGTGTTTCCCCCACGTGGCACCGATCCACCTGCCAATAAATCAAATAATAAGTAATTTCTACCTGAATCTGTGTAGTTGGAGCAAAACTTTGGCTCTAGCAAACATTAATTTCAGATAAATCATAGCTGATATTAATGGTTCTATTGTTTTTCTCTTCAAATCTCTTGAGATGTGTCGATACAAAGAACGAGATTTTATTTTCTTGCTTGTCTTGTAGTTTCATATCTTTTGTTGGATTGTCAAATGTCTTGATTATAACAGACTTCTCTAGAGGTTTACTAGCTATGATAAACTTTAGTTTATCATAGCTAGCGATCCCCAGATGTCTCCCTACTTAAAAATATTGAGCCACTGTATAATTATATACAGACTAAAAGATATATAGACTGACTAAATTTTAAACCTATTATTTTAGTCTTAAGCAATACTAACAACAAACCTAGTCAGCCTAATAGTTGGACTACCTGGCAGAAGTCCCGAGATAGATCCTCTTTTTTATGTAATATGCGCATTACATTTTTCGTCCTCGTTTTCATGTATGTGTCTTCCTCATAATGTTGTTGAAGATTTGGCAAGTCTACCAACCCGCACTGGGCCAGCAAAATAGGTTTTTGGTTGACTATAGCTTAACCCTACTCGTACTTAGGTCCGTGCCCAGCTGTGGAACAAACCTATACAGTCGAAGCCTTTTTTAAATACTTCTTATGTATGACCACAGATTTGTAATTATAGTAATTTAGATACGTGCCTATATACAAAGCCTAAGCTTATTAAGGTTCCAACCTATAACATGTACCTTGTTTCACGAGAGCAGGGCCAAATTATATAAATGGGTAGAAAGGTCGGCCCCTATTAATGCCTGGACATCTTAATGACCTTTTACGAAAAATTATGTAGTTTTGTTTCTAAGTAAGTTTTATTAAAATGACACTATAACGATCTGCTTCGTCAGTCCTATGGTAGTTTATGCTCATACACGGGCTAATGTAGCTGTTCGTTGGGTTCTGAGCTCAAAAAACTCCGTCATTATTTATTTTCCGGGTCAGAAAAATATTGCATTATTCTGTCAATAAATTATTAATAAGCGCACTATGTCCTCCAGACCAAATTTCGGACCAGATTTCTTATCATAAAAACCCAATAACTGTTTGTTCCGAATTGGACAAAATATTATTAGGTGTGTAGTCTGTGGCATTGCTCTTAACTATGCATCTATCATACTACTAACTATGTATCTATCATAATATGCATCTAGCTATTCGCCAACGTTCTGATTGGGACAAAACTGCGACTCAAGCTCATTGGAAAGGAAATCCGAGTTCCTTCTAATCATCATGGAGTCTAATGCTCCTCCCACCATTTTAGGAGCGTGCTTCTGCAATCTTCTTAAAAATGGCGCAATTAGCAGAATATTATTACGTAACTCCTCATCAAAATCATAATCTGCTGGTATTATATCGTCGGCATTTTCAAGCAACTGGTTCCGCCAAATTTTTTCCGGAATGGGTTATTATTCTCAAAACGGCGGCGCACTACAACAGGAGTGAAGTTCTAGCGCTTGTACAATAGCGTGCAAAGAAGTAAGCGTCACATTTGCAGGACGCAGTATCACATTTACTATTGATGGCAGTCGGGACCAGCGCACACGTCTTTAAAATTTTAACATAGCTGGTATCAAGTCAAAATGCTGATTAATTCTATCTCTGAATCTTGGAACCATGAAAAATTCTGAATTTAATGATACATTTTAGCTTCTAGAAGTCTGAGCTAAGCCCTGTACTGGGCATAGATGTTATTACCATAGTGATTTTTTTAACATTCTGGAATGCATTGACACCTCCTTTCCACGCACGCTGGTCATAGCTGATATTGCTTCGAGGCATATTCACTCCTTGACCAGAGAATGCAAATCAAATAGGATCGATAAAGAAATAGTCAATAGCAGCATGAAGTTGTAAATATGCCCGGTAGATCGTAATAGGCTTGTCTTGACAGACTTGTGATTATTTATGTAAGCCTAAAGCTATCATAACTCAGTACAAGTACTCAGTACAAGTATCCATGGATAACATAATTATTATTGCTTTATGCTAGAAACGAACCTGCTTCACATTTTGGTGAACATGACTGTGTCTTTACCCCACCCTCCATGCGTACAAAAATATTATTTGTTTAACTAACATTTTCAATACTGCTTTTTTATTAAAAAACAAAACATGACCAATTTTCATTTTTCAGATTAGCTGATGTCTCGCTGTCCTTTAAAACTATAATAAAAGTTTAAAATCTATAACCTGACTACGTAAAAAAAGGGGTCTAAAAAGGACGAATTTAAAATGTATATAGCCTGGGCCATTATTACGAATCTATTGACACCTAATTCATTAAAATCGGTTCAGTACTTTAGGCGCTACGGTGGAACATACAAACATACATACCCAGACTGCCAAAATTATTTCCCCTTCTTTTGGCTTCGCCGTAGTCGGGTAAAAATAACCCCATGTAATAGGTACCATGAAAACGTCTATCCGAAACTTCAAGCCGATTAAAAATTGTTTCAGTGAAGTATCTACGGATTTATTTCTTTTAAAATAATATTACTTCGTTGTTGAACTGTTTCAGGAAAGGTTTAGGACACTCAAAAGGTTAGGTACCGAAGTTCAGGATGAATTTCGGGATAAATGTGTTTCAAAGCTCGACCGTAAACACGTAACTTTGGCATATACGTTACATGGTAGGCCTTCAGATATGTTTATTTGTGTGAGGTAGTCAGTATTTTTTGTCCCTAGTTTGAAGCATAAGAATAGATTTTTAAAGTAGCACATGAAACCAGCTTCTTAGATATTATTGTTAACCATGGTTTATTAACAAAATCCTTCCTTTAGCCTAGCTTTAATTATTTTAGAAATGTGTATTTTTGTTGGAAAGCATCCATAACTTTTTAGAAGTTGACCAGTACAAAAATACAGACAAATTAAAATTGCCCCAAATGTCATTAGATATATTTAAAAATGCACATTTAATGGCGAGCAAATAACAAGAATGACCGAAATATGTAACTATAATTAACTGTTATCACAGCTTAGAAATAAATTATTTGGTTTCTTATTTCCTGAATATCGCACTAAAAAATGTATCAGTGAAGAATAAAATAATGTAAGGCTAATTTTCCATATTTATAGCTTTACATTTTTTTTAGTTTTATTTACCAATATGTATACTCCATGAAAAAGAATATACACAACTCTAATATTGTAACAATTTAATGTATTATATTTAAGTTATTCGATTTTGATTGATCGATTGACGTCCAAAACACACCAACCAATAAATCAATCAACGAATGAATCAATAAATTTTACGTTTATTTCACAGATAATTTGTATTATTACGTTGCACATGAAGTCAAGGTCTTCAGAAGTCAGCGCAAATATTTTGCGCTGACCGCTTTAGTAATCTGCGTCATATGTTTAGGCTAACTACTCTAGACCTATGGAACCTGTACATGACGCTAATGCCCTTAGTAACAACTAAGGACATAAAATATAGTATTTTTTTGCTTTTCATCTGTCTCTACTACCTATCCTATCCATTATTTTACACATCAATAAGTACAATATTTCACCCTAGAAGCATAGATAAAGTAAATTGAACTGTCTCAAACATGTCTAAGTACTTACGTCGACGTGATCGAATAAACTCGTTAAATAAAGTTGACAGATGTCAAATGTGGCACTTTTCCTGTGTAAGTTCGGAAGTTATGGCATATCCACACTATGATGGTCCTCAACGTAAGGGATTTGGGTTTCCTTGATGTGTTTTCTCGGATAAAACTTGTCGGAACTTTGTGTAATTTGTTTATTATGGTGAAACATACGTGCGGATTACACGTATATTTACGATGTTGTCTTCAGTGCATTTAAAGGGTTTTTTATTTTATTTATCTTAATCACATAGGTTATTATTTTCAATAGATCGAGTGAAATAATAGTAGTGCGGAAGGTTCCTACGTCAGTTCTAATGTCAAAGGCGTCCATATTCATAACGGCTTATGTTTAACTTATTATCACCAGATACAGTAAAATATAACAGTCAAAAATAGTAAATGATCACCAAAATTAAATCTGCATTATATTTAAAGAGATCAAAATAAGTCGACGGAGCCCTGCTTCGCGGGGCTCCTATTTTTGGGTGGGTCTAAGAAGGAACCTAACATAACCTAACCCTTCCAAGACGGAATGCAGTGATTTGAGGCGTATAGGTACTCGTTATAATATATTTTAGTAACCATGTTTTGCTGCGCAATAAGTATTTTTGGTGGTCATTATATTTAATCCCATTCATAACTAGCTGTCACGACAGTAAGCACTTACGTGTTGTTGGAACTGTAATCATTAATTACAGTCATTACTCTGTCAGCGCGTAGAATACCGACGATGGATTCTCTATAGGGAACTACACCTTTTCTGCATCGGAGCACTAGAAAATGCCCCGTAAATAAAACCTGCTCGTCAAAAGAATGTAATACAACGCTTCAAATCAGAATGTTGGCATACTCTTTAGCTTTAGCAGATTACACAGTGATCTAGACATACAACACAATCATACGTATTTCGAAAGAAACGTAATATTCTAATAGGTATGTGGAAGCAAATGATTACAATGTCAAGAAACTATTACGTAATCAGATAGTTTTTGAGGATTGTAGACGTGACGAGGCCATCACTACGTTCTCATGTGGTCTTTTAGACAAGTAAGTTGCGAACAAATTTCTTCGATGTCTTGTTATTTCCATTAAGATGACAGCGGAGTGCTTCATTATTAAACGAACTTGTACATTTGTTTAAGTGGGGTCGACGCAGTGGCACTGAAATAGTTACAGGGTCAAAAAGTTTCAGTCGAACGTACTCTAAGAAGAGTAACTGTAGGACTAATTGCGTCACATAATAAGATAGTTAATGATTTTTTAATACGCTTAAAGATTATTTACTTCTTAAAGACACAAATAATCTTGAAGACACGAAAAAAACTCAGACTCTTTTCAACTATTTGTGGATCATCACGTCTCGAACCCACACTCGGTGGAACCCACACTCGGTCGAACCCACACTCAGTGCAGTGGCAGTAGTGAGACGATCACGTAAACTTAAAAATTTATCTTGAAAGTCTTCTTATTCAGATAAAAGATATCTTATGTCTTCAGCACGAACATGGTAATACTATAATAACCTTCATCATTGTAATTAGCCAGCAGAAATAATTCAAAATTGGGTGGTATTTCTTCTCCATTTCATCATCATCATCATCATCATCATCGGGCTATAATAGTCCACTGCTGGACATAAACTTCTGCTTCTCCATTTATAAACATAATTTTATTTCGTTTTTCACTGACGTATTTTCAGGCTTTATAAAAAGAAGTTTGACACTTTGAACAGGTATTTTTTATAAAATCGTTCCAATAATCCTTTCAAGTGGCGTTAGCTTCGTTATAAATTCTTGGAACACTTTTACAGACCTCTTAATCAATAATATTTTCTTATCGGCTGAAATTTTTTAATCTAATGGAAAAATGACCTATTTCCTGTGACACCACTAAATGCTAGTGCTGTGGCCAAAAGCTTTGTGGGCTTGAACTGACTATGACCGAATACAATACTGTTCAAAAAACTGATTTCTGTTGAAATCCGATGATTTATCATTTCTTTTAAAAAGCATTGGGGCTTATAATTATGATCTGCTTTTCGAATATCGCAAATACAAACGAAAAATATGTAAGTACTTTAAATATGTAAATGGTTTACATAATATACATATGTAATTTAATACGGTAAAGATTTTCTCTAGTTTATGGGAATGTACAGTAGTGAGTCGCCCACACAGAAAGAAGTTGTGGACATAATTATTGCCAGTATGATACACCTTTATGTATAGCTCAAACACCAACCGCCTTTTTGAATGAAATAATAAGTAATAATTTATAATGAATAATAATAAACAAAAACATGAAATCTGAAAAACGTACAAACCGCAGGGCAGTCTACGTACCGCGGCTATTTCATGGCTGAGCTTGTATAGCGCAGTTGTAGAGGATGTTCGGTAGGTACCACATCCTACTTTAGATTAAAACTCTCAAAGGGCCACTGCACGTTAGATCTATGTTCCCATGTAAGCCTCCTACAGAGCCGGATATTTTTCTAAAGTGAAATGTTAAGAAAACTACCCGTGAAAAAGAAATACATAAGGTTTTAACTGTTATATTATAAATTTTTTTTTATTTCACCCCACTCTCTCGTCTTGTTTATACGTACATATTTAACACGCTTTTATTAGCTTCACTTATAACTAACTAACAATATAACCAAATTTTGGAAGTTTTAACCTAGTTCTAATTATCGTATCGAAATGAAATTTTGTATGTACAGTCAGCATCAGATAATTTGAGCTTTCTAAGTAGTCAAAATTATGTGAAGAACATCAATTCAATTTTATGTTCGCAGACATGGCATTCAAATTGTTGTAAGCATCCACAGTAGTCAAAATATCTTAGCTATCAGTTGTCAATATTATGTTAGCTGTCAGAGTGTCCATATTAATATTTTCGAATAGGTCGTTCAATGGTATCTATGCATTCATATTAATCAAAAATATCTTCACAATTGAGAAATGTCAACGTTAATATATATTGCTAATTAATTTTAAATATATATTTTTTTAATAAGTTTGCCGCCATGTCATTTAAGTTCCTTCAAAATTGCATTTAATGGGTGTCTTTATCTAAGGTCATTTAATGCTTGGCCAACAGTAATATCCCCATTATTTAACTGCATTTGAATGTCTATTATAAAATCATCATTTACCATTGTACAAGACATTTCTTGTTTCCTTTGACTGCTGAATGGTTCTAGTTCAATAAATCTATTCATAATGTTAAGAGTCCGGTTCAAAGTTACTGTGGTCTTATTTACACTTTTTATTGATTTTGAATGAAAGCCCTCAGATACGTTATCCGTGCGATGTCTTTCAGCAAATACACTTATTACTTTAGGAGAATTAATTATAAGCCAGTAATTTTGTATGTAGTTAGTGAATCTACTCATGTTGATATTATTTATTCTCCCAATTTGAGATTTGACATAGCTCCATCCTTCAATGATATATTGTGATGGCAGAAGTGGTAGGACTACCGTTAAAGCTATTATTCTTCTTAACGGTTTAGTTTGAAAGTTCTTAAATTCTCTAGCTTTTTCCTAATGTTTTTACTCCAGTGGTAATAACAGCCTTTTATTCGATTCTCTGGAAATTCTTCTTTAATTTAATAGCACTCATTGCCGCATACTCGTAGTCGGTGTATTTTTTAGGGTTAAAACTAGGTAATTGTGACTTTATCATATTAAATAAAATTTGATAGCTACTTTTTTTCTAATTGACATAAATGCACTCAGAAGTGGTAGCACTTTTGTATTTTCTATATTGCTGCCATAATCACAAAGAATGTTATAAATTTGTCAAAAGAGAGTTGGACAGACCGAAAAAGTTCCATTAGTAAAATATTCTATGACATTTGGAATAATTTCACGAGATCTTAGTGGGCAAAATACAGTTATGCGAGTTTCCTCATAGTAGTAGTCCGCTAGAATAGACTCATGAAATGTTACTGGCACCGTTACTTCCTCCAGTTTTAAAAATTGTAGTAGACACACCTAGTGCCTTACGAATGCTTGATGCTATTAAATTTAGGTATTACTTCTATTACTAAATCACGTCAAGTCACGTATTAAATAAAGTCCTTTTTT
This sequence comes from Catocala fraxini, assembly GCA_930367265.1. Taxonomy (NCBI): domain Eukaryota; kingdom Metazoa; phylum Arthropoda; class Insecta; order Lepidoptera; family Erebidae; genus Catocala; species Catocala fraxini. Next base: position 6,437,781 of record OV884044.1, on the reverse strand, counting down.
GTTGAATTGGTATCACTTTATATGATATTATATGCATATGAATGGTATTGGTTGGTCAGATTTAATAACTTCATTTCTCAATGAATTCGTTAATTTATTTTTATAGCTATTGGTTTGACAAATGTGCACTCAGGTCATTCAAATTTCATAATTCTGAAAAAATTTTTTTACCTTTGGTTATGCATTGTCTCATACCCCTCCGCGGGGGCGGGCGGAGGGGTTATGTTGGACTCACCGGGGTAAAAGAAAGATGTTGAAATGATAATAGATCTCCCGGAATATCGACTACCACCGTGTTCCTCGACAAAACCATTATAAACGGGGTCGCGTGAATCACTTGCACATGCGGTTGCGACCCCGCCGAGGATTCGGCCCGCGGTATGAAACGGCTGGCCACTACATGAAGAGACCTACCCAAAGGCACTTACTCACTTATAAACCCTACTGTCTCCTTCCTAGAGGGGAGACGGACTCGACACAGAGGCGCGCGTGGGAACACGCACGCCGCCTCTCGGACTTGGTGCTGATCGGATGGCGGGTAGGCTCATAAAGCCCACCATCCCCAGGTCAAACCTCAGGGTGGCTGGAGGTCGTCCCGCGCCCTCCGGCACCCGGCTCTGCGGTTGGGGAGAGTTGATGGAAATCACTTCCTCACAGAAGGAAGCGACGGCGTTCCACGACCTCTCACTCCGGACCATAGACTAAACTACGGCCGGGAGCGAGAGGGCAACCAATCCGACTGCCGCGATTAACTCATGGCGCTGCGATGCCCAGGCGGGGCAAACCGCCAAAGTGTGCAGCGCCGTGTCCTCAACAACGTCGCGGCGGTCGCCGCAGTGGTGATAACCGGGCGTCTCTTGCTGGCGTATACGACACAGGAACAGGCCAAAACAACCATGACCAGTCATTACCTGTGTCAGCCGGAAGGTGAGGGCGCCATGCCGTCTCTCCAGCCACTCCTCAAACACAGGACTTACCGCCACGACCGTGGCGTGCCCGGCACTGAGTTGCACATGTCGCTCCTTCCAATTCGCTACTAGGACCTGGCGGAGCACGGACCTTGCCGCCTTGAGAGCGGCATGAGCTGGTCCTTCGAGTAATGATAGAATCTAACGTAACTCTGAATACAATAAAAAATAAACAATGTAAAATTATAGGAACAGTTTATGGTCTACTAAATTTTGCGTCTATCCCACTAGTCCCAATGAGTTGTCCATGACCCATCATGGGACATCTCAATCGTAAATAGTCGTCCACTCCAATACATTTAGTATATTTGTACCATATAGTATTATTATTTCTTATCTACGTACCTTGAATTTTGTTCAACTGATAACGTTTATCAGACAAAGGGAAAATGCTTTGCAGATTTAATCTTGCGGCTTATGTCTACGACGTGCAAAGTTTCCAGTGCACGGAGATATTGCGCTGACAGTCAGCAGTGAATATTGTGCCTTGTACTACGATCGTATAGAGTCCATTAAATACGGTAAATAATGCGTAATAGTTAGATGATACTTCTGGTGTCGAACCGCTACCAGTAAATAGTGTGCTTCTCCGTAGACTAAGTATAAAAAGAATTCCTGACAATTTCACTGTTCAGTTATAGATCTAGAATTCAGTTTCAAAGTATACTTAATTCATAATCGAATACTTTCCTTATCACATTGTATGTAACCAATAATTTATTGGTTACATACAATGTTATTTTTGCGATCTGTCTGCTCGCTTGCCACACATAACACGAAAAAAAAAACAACTTTCTAGACTCGTAACTTGTCCCCTGTTAAATAATGCCAACATGACAACTGAATTATAAATATAGTATTGTCACGCTTACTCATATTGAACATTGTATACTTTCGTTCACTATATAATGCGTGAGGTCACTCTTCTCAGCTTAGACAATTTTTCGAAGTTCAGCACTGGACGTCTTTCGGTTGAGATGATGATATATCTAATAATATCATTTTAGAAACAAACATGTTTGTGGACGCACCCTACTGGACCTATACCTGGAAATCTTCAGGACAGGGGAAAATGGTACTTTTCGACATTAAGGGACAGTTTTATTGGTAACTAGTTCAGGGACATATTATGCAATGTTACACCAAATTATGGCCACAATTTTATTGTTTTTTGTTGGGATTCTATTGATGTTTGCGAACGATTTTATCTTGGAAGAGATTGTCACCATCAAAAATGTATTCTATGTACATAATATATGTATGTTCTTAGTCCCGCTTGTATATTCCAGAGAGAACAAGGTGACCAACACTGAGTTATACTAGTATGTCATTAGCTAAGCTAAATCCCGTGTAATAGGGAGCGAGCTTATTGCTGAGGTAGTAGGCTCTCAAGCTACCTGAACGCACACTTGAATTGTGCGTTCAGATATCTTGAGAGGTCCTTGTGTGTAACGCAATTATAATGTTACGATATCCAATAGCTTCAGTTTTAATAAGTATTCTTGGAGTTCAATAGGTTCAATAACAGTAGTCTGCTATTTGACACATCTAACGGGCACCTAGATTTTAATGGAGTAATTTAATAGAGTAAACATCATGAGAAAACCTACATGTCTGTGAGGTCTCCATAATATTATCGAGGACGTGTGAAGTCTGCCAACCCGCACTGAGAAACCGGCATTGTTGGGCATTAGCCTCTTGTCATACTGAGAAGAGTAGAGAAGAGAAGAGAGGCAGTATACAAACAGGGCTGATATTATTATATGCCTTTAAATATTGCTAGCAACCTACGCGGCTAGGAGAGACGATAACTTGTCCTTTAAAGAATAACGATTTCTATTAATGTAACAAGTTTACACATATAATGCGAAGGTACAATGAAGGTCGTCTAATTTACGTTAAGAGCTCTCAAATGTAATTGTCTTTTATTTTCCCTAAGATTTGGGCCGGTATTGTGGTTCCTTGTTGAGTGGTTTTAGTGTAAAAGCAGTTGTTCTGTAAGCTCTTTATGGATATTGTAAGGTCTACCTAATTGTGTTTAAAGGTTGCTATTGTGATGTCGAGGGGTTTAATTGTGTGTGTGTGTGTGTGTGGTATATTTATGTATATATTACTGTATACATTCGCGCAAAGGCACGTCCTTAGCTGGCAGGTAATTTTTATATTCTCTGCTATATCCAATTCCTCCTACATATTTCTGTTTTGAATCTACTATAGTGTAAGAAACATAAATGAAAGCTAGCGGACTATAAAACGATGTATATTCTAAAATACAATATTAGTTAATTTGCGTGATCCACAAATAGTTGTTCTGAGTCTGAAGTAAGAGGCAAGCCATTTGCCTACTGGGCATATTTTCAACCTGCAATTAAAATTGTTTAATTATAGTAAACTGTAGAAGCAAAAAACATTTGAACAACGGACACACAGAGCACTCAGACTCAGTATTGTGGGTTCGATCCACAAATTGTTATTCGAATTAACAATTTGTGGATCGAACCCGCAATACTCGGCGCGTTGGCAAAGTGCCCACTTCACTACGCCATCCGTGCAGTCAAGACTTCGTCCGAACTTAGATAATCTAGACCTTTACGGTTGGCCGTATCTGTAAATACATATTTATGTTACAGTAGGTACCAATATGCCCATACTATTAACCCAATTCAACTTAGTAAGCGATGTGGCAGCCTCCACATTTGTTTGAGAGCACTTCAAACAGAGTTAGTATCAAGTGTGCTAAGAATATAGATTTGTATAGACTTAGCCATTATGTGTTATAGAGAAAACATTTATGTGTTTAGCTAACCTGAAATTATATTAAGCTGATAAATATAATATTATGATTGCACTCATGGCGTAATGGTATAAGTGGTTGTCTCGCTACTAACACTGCTCCTAGTATTGTGTGTACGATCTTCACGTACGATAAAAGTTTGTGTGACCTACATAATTATAGTTATTATAACTGTAGTATGTCCAGCAATGGACGTCTTTCGACTGAGATGATGAACTGTGGTCTGGGTATTTTTTGGTTTCGTTGTATGAATGTTTGTACAGTTCTTCGTGACACAGGAACTATTCTTAGTTCGGGAGAAGAGAGCTCTATATAAATAATCTATCTGTGTAGTTTCTTACCCACCCTCAGTATAACTCGCAGCTTCGTCAGATGGTTTTCATTTAGATAAAGACCTTTTACTATGTGCCTGAAGATGTGTGGTAGCACCATCTTTATAACCAGCCTAGCTAATACGAAATACTTAAAAATACAGCTGGCGCCTAATACACATTACATTAAATATATAATATAATAATATTCTATCACGTACACACAAAACCATCTAGCCCAAACTAAGCAGAGCTTGTACTATGGGTACTAGACAATGGTATATACTTTTTTTGTGAATACATACATATTATACATAGTAACACCAGACCAAGACAAACATCCATGTGTGTTAGTTGATAAAGCACAAAGGTTTTATACTTCACCAGGTCAACCACGAAATTTACAATGAACAGACTGAAAAAAAAATTCCCGCTCATTGACATTGCCATATAATCCAGACGCATACTGTTATGTTAGCAAATAATTCGTTGGTATGACATGACAAATTCTACAAACGAAGATTTCCGTAAATTATAACCACAACAGACGTACCAATTCGCTTTGTCCTTTCGATGATGGTGAGATATAAGCCCATTAACGGTGAGATCGATCGTAGACGATAAAACGTAATTGCGATGATATCAAATCGACTACAATCAACATAATATGCAACATAAGTAGCTGAACAAGTGAACATTGAGCAAATATTATGTAAAGTAATTGAAAAATCCTTATATTTTAACTGACATTTAATCGACTGTCTTTTTCTACTACAAACGTTAACGATTGTGTATAAATCAAAATCGCCCAAATGTGTAGTAACGTAAGTTGCTGACTGTACCTTTAGGGGCTGCACAGACGGCACACTTTTTGTGCGATCGAGTCTGCGGCGCACAAAAAGTCTGGATGGCGCGCAAAAAGTCGGTTGCGGATTTTTCACAGACTCAACGCACACGACGCACATCTTCGATCATTCTGTCGGCAGAGCTGTAGGGACGTAGACGCTATGGAAATCGTGCAGAGATCGCGAAGTATTATTTTGTACATGAAGTACAGAAAAAGAAGAAGAAATAGAGAGTTTTGGGTACATCCTATACTTTCGGCAAGATTACTGAAGGGACAGTTCCATACTAAACATTCAAATCTGAAACAACATACGGAAAAAAATTTCAAATTTTATAAAATGTCTGTTACTACATTTGATGAGTTGCTATTTATTTTAAGACCTGCTTTGACTCATTTAGAAACAACAATGAGGAGGTGCATTGGTCCAGAAGAAAGGCTGTCTGTGACACTCAGGTAAGTAAATAAAATATATAAGAATAAAAAATATATAAAAATTTATAAGAATTACGTTGATTTTCATGGCAGCAAATTTTTAAGTATGTTGTACTTTTAAACAATAATGTAAGTACACAATAATATTGATCTATTACAAGTGAATTGTCACTTATATTGTAAATAAAATTAGGGGCTTAACTACTAAATCACGATTATTATGGCAGATAATTATTATTACTTAATCATACATTTTAGAAAAACAAGTGAATTGTCACTTATAAATAAAATTTGGGGTTTAATTACTAAATCACAGTTGGGAGCTTAATTACTAATTCACAATTAATATTGCTGATGTATGATGATAATTTTGTAAGAAAAAGAGACGGTATTTGTTTTGAAGACACGTTGTATAACTGCCCTTTCGAAGATATATCTAATATTGGTGTGAGAGGGACAGATAATGGAATAGAAACGAGAAAGTATTTTACTAACTACTTCACCACTTCTCTGGGAAGTGTACCCTGGCAGTATAGTAAAGTCACATGAGTAAAGAAACCGTACACTCCGTACAGAGACAAAGCTTTCATACGGAAGAACAATTTATGCGTGTGTGTGTAATTTTTTAAAACGTTACATTTTTTATAAATAAAAATAAAATACAGAATATTTATTTTTTTAAATGAATATGTTCTCATGGTTTAGACTTAAAATACTAATAAATTTATTTTGTGTAAGTATCAATTATTTAATTATTTTGTTCAAAATACCACAGTATAGATGTTATACATAATAATCAAAGCGATTTTGATATATCGAATCTTGTTGTATCGATTCATCAATCGATAACTGTCATTCGTTCATTATCATTCAATGTCGATACCTATGCCTAATTTTTGCATAAGAAAAAATAAACAAATAACCTCAATGTTTTTCATCTAATCTTTTTTTATAGTTTTGCAAGTTTTATCTCTAATTACTACTTCAATGTTGTTTGATAAGTGGGCGACGGTGTTTTCTAAGTGACGGATGTGAAATTTTAGTGTCTTGGAAGTAAGATTCATGGTTGTTTAACAAAGTTTTTTTTCCTAGTTGGTACAGACTTTAGACACTACACATCAACGGTACCTACCTACCTACCAACGTAGGTCAACGTTACCAAGTTATTTTTTCTAATAAACTCATAATACGATGATATTCTCAATTCTTTAATTGGTTGCATGTTTAAAATCCGTAACAGGTACCTACTTTATTTTTATTTCATCGGACTGTGACAACCCTACCAAAATAGGCATACATTTTGACAGCTCCTTAGAAGCTTGGTCTCTGTACGGTTCTACTCATGTGGTAAAGACTAATAAAAACTTAAACTTACCGTATTTTGTTTTTTCTTTAGACGTCATACTTGTCCAAACAGGAGCGGAATAAACATTACAGCACACTTCTTCCCACATTTTTCTTTTTAAATGTCTATCATGATATTCTGCCTTAGAAGTATCATAAAGAATTAACATGGTTACATCGACCTCTGGCGCATGATAATAGATCGCGTGCGTTACGTCCACCCCTAGCAAATGCAGATTGCCGACTAAAGTGTGTGCCGTCTGCGTTAGCGCGCGTTGAAGCAAACGTTCAATTTTTTTCACACACTTTTTGTGCGGAGCGGCGCGGCGCGGCGCGGTGCGGTCTGCCCGAATTACACGGATTATTTGTGCGCCGGACTTTTTGCGCGTCGTGTGCGTTACTGCATATAATTGCATAGGTTCTATTTTCACAGACTAAAAAGTGCGTCATGGATAGTCTGTCGTCTGCGCAGCCCCTTATTGATAATGTGACTAGACTGTTTCGAGGTAAATATTTATATTAATTAAAGTAACAAATCACTAAATTCGTTGTCAACTAATGACTATGTAACTATAAGCTAGTCTAGAAAAGTCAACCAGTTTGAAAGCTATATTCGAAAAATATTAAAATGTGTGTCTCTCTGTTACGTCGATAACGTACCTGTCATTCAATACTGTTAGCAGCAAAAACACAAACGGTTTGGTGTCAAACGTCATTTTACACGTCCTCAATAAAATGGTTCAAAGCAAAGTGTTCCGAGCACATAAGATCCTATTGAAGTTGTGTAATAAAAACATAGATTTATTCTATACCCGAATTCTTGTGAGATAGTCAAGTATATGGCCTTTTGGACAAACCCCTAAAAGTGAGATGATAGGTGTAGAATTACTTCGAGGAAACCTTTTTCGGTAATGATATTTTCTTTACAATTTTAAATGGTTTCGGATCTTTGGTTGGAAAAGCGCGACTGATCGTCTTAGTGTTATAAGTATTAACAAACAGACCAATATTTTTTAAGGTTCCTTTCAAATTGGCTTAGAAATTACTGTTATTCTTGTTAAACCCTGTAGCTAAGCTTGAATGCTTGTGTTATGGGTGGGATCACGTGGGTAGAGCAATGAATGGGATTTGGTCCCATGAAATCTAAGATACTAATGGATAGTACGCACGTTTGCTTTCTTAACTTCACCAAGATATTATAGAGCGCATTGTCAACTTTAGATACCCTATTTACTGCACGAATACGACATAAGTTTATTCGGCTGTGGTATTTTGAAGTATACTTCCGAGTACTTTCTTTCTCGAGATGATCTAGGTTTGAGTGGCATTTTAGCCGTTGTTTCTTTCTTTCAGCAACGTTTCTATTTACTATAAGAAGGAAAAAATGTGGGAAAGGGATCCATTAACTTGATTTATTTCGACGATGCGATAAGTTTGGTGTTTAATGAGAGCGAGCTTAATGGATCTGCTCATCTTATGCATGGCAAGTGTAACTTTGAGAATAAATATTTGGTAAAATATTTATTCTCAAAGCACTTTACACTTGTTGTTTATTCAGAAATAATCTTTTTTTATGTGAGAGCCAAATTTTGTCCGTATCTATTCAACAGTTATATATAACATCTAATAAAAACTTTCACATATAAATGCGGATGGTTGATTCTTGTACTTATATACAGCAGTTAAAAAGTATCCAAATTCATTTAATAGTGTACACGTGCTTGGATAACTTACTTCTAAATATCTTCAGAAATATTCACATTTATAATATTACTACCTATGTATTTGCGGTGGTTACCCAAAGAAGAAAAAAACAAACTCTTTAGCTTCGTTACATTAGTATAGATAGTAATATTGGCAGATGATATAGAACTACATAAAACAAACGATTCTATTAAAACATATTTGAAATCCATGAATATCGCCAATTCTAAAGTGCTACTTAAAATACTCCTACTATTTCATAAACCATAATTTTTCATAACCTCGGTACTACTTTAATCTTTAAAATTAAGTGTATAAAGTTCAGAATTCATTGAATATGTCACAAGGGTTAAATACGACTGTTAGAAGGCTGGCCTTCGAATAAGAGGTACTTTTGAGTGCGGAGTCAGCGTCATTGGCCATATTAAGAACAGTAAGTCAATTAGTACGTACATAGCATATAAATACGTAACCGCACGCCTATATCTCAGTAAACAGAGTTGTTTTACAGGCATCCATGTCCCATGTCCGTCTATCGATAACAGAACGCGAGCTTATCGCGAGCTTATTACCTTCTATCAAGAACACTTCCAGAGTGCATACTCCAGACAGACGACTCAATAGCACATTGCACGAGCGAATCAAACGAACTGATAGCGAATGCGACTGCTGTGTATTTGTAGGGCTCGCCATATGAACAGCCGTCGTATACACTATTGATATGCCAGCGAGATAGTCATATTATTACGGTTGGTCTTCTTCTTCTCTCTTAGCCTTTATTATTCCCAAGCCACATGGGGTCGGCTTTTCTGGTCTAACCGGATTTGACTGGATATCAGTTTTTACACGGAGCGGCTGCCACCTGACCTCCGCAACCCGAAGGCTAACGATACCCTAAGACTAGACCAGTGTCAGAATATTAGAGTGTACTGATTTTCCTAATAACGACTGCCATAGATGTTCATGGCAGCCGGGACCAACGGCTTAACGTGCTCTCCGAGGCACGGAGCAGGCGATAATTGTCAATTAATACGCACATAATTTCGAAAAGTCATATAACTTCCGAAAGTCAGAGGTGCGCGACGTGGGTTCGAACCCGAGACCCTCTGCATTGCAGTCTGTTGGTCTCCCCACTGAGCTATCGCTGCTACGGTACTCACGGTTGGTATAATGCTTTAATTGTTTTTTCCAGGAGGCATATTTTAACTGCTTTGTCGACGATAAAAGGCGCAACCTTATTTTCATGAGACCTTAATATAAAACGTGTATGTGATATCACCTATTCATGGTCCTATTAAGATATATAGGCGTAATGTAATGTGTACAAATGGAATTTGGAAGCCATAAATTCTGCTGTTATTTTTTCATTTTCATCAAAATGTACCAGTTTTCAACAGTCAGTTCCCATTTGACTTGCTGCTATATTCGTTGATACGGTTTAAGAGAACAAAGCATAGTCAAGAAAGAGGGCTTGGAACAAAATGGTCAAAACTAGCGCTACGATTTTCCTGCTGCTATTATGTATGACTTGAATTAACTCACTGCTTGATCTCATTTTGTACTTCGACATAAAGCTTTGTAAGATTAGAGATTTTGTTTTTTAATAAAATTTATGTGGTAGTTATTTACAAATGACTTAAACCGAGGAAGTATCACATACGAAAGGGGTATGATTACATGTATGGCATAGAGGTTCAAGTGGCCACCTCGGCAATGCTGCTACGCCGAGTGACTTAGGTGCGAATCCCAGTCTAGACAAAAACTTACGCGGTCCTCAAAAAGATTGTTCTGAGTCTGGGTCTTTCTTGTGTCCGTTAATTGTAAATGTTCCCACGGGATATACGGCCCTTATTCCAAGTGCTAGAGCTGTAAAAAAAGTATTAACACTGTTACTGCGTTTTGCTTGGTTGGTAATCTCACTGAAGCCTACATCATTATCTTATTTCTCTTTCATATGGTCCTCAACGTATAAGTGATACCCTTGGTATTTAAAGGGATCATAAGCTACAGTAAGGGCTTACCATCAAACCATTTTATATAATGTGTTAAAGACCCCAACCATTCCTGTTAGAAAATAAATATGGAAGCAGATGGGATAAGAAAGCGTACTCATAGCTCTGTGGGTGCTGCACAGAACTACAGAAATGAGTTGAAGCACTTCGGGTCGCTTAATATTGCAGAATCGAGTTACGAAAAGGGCTTAGTTTACACTAAAAACGTTCTATATACAGCCGTGCAAGAATGTCTAGAATAACACAATACTCTTATTACGGAGAGACGAGCAATACTCTTATTACGGAGAGTCAATCAATACTCTTATTACGGAGAGACGAGCAATACTCTTATTACGGAGAGACGAGCAACCATGTGCTTATTGAGCACATAGTTGCTCGTCGTTAATTTGGATGTGCGGAAAGAAAATTTGAACACTTAATAAGCTAACCTAACCTACATTTACGCGGGTGAAGCAGCGGGCAAAATCTAGTTAACCTTTTGAGCGCCACGGTCTTGTGTAGAGACAAACGTTTTCGTGCCCTTCTTTCCGAGTGTACCATTATAAATTTTAAAACTTTTGACAGTTAACGATATGTTCGAAACCGCGGGCAGGATTAAGCTGAATTATCGTCACGACATTCGGGATTGTTGTATAAAAATCGGTTAAAAAACACGTGTAACAATATTATCTTCAAAGTACATACATACAAGTAGTATTTGCTGATATTACAAAAATACGTATCAGCAAGAACTCTATCAACCAATTCTTGTAAATATATGTTCAAAATAGAGTTCCAATCTTACTTGATTGGAACTTTACTAAACGTCAAATATAAACTGAAATGCAATTAATTTTTACATTTGACGTTTATTTTAATTAAAGATAAATAGCATTTGTAATAGGTATTTATGACGCCGTTGAACAGTTATCATTACGAAAATGATTAGTCCTCTGACGTAGAATATCAAAACAATTGGTAGTTCGACCTACGGTACTGTTAAATTAATCTTGGCGTTTTCCTTGCCAATCTATCCACAACGACAATATTGAAATAGATGATACTCAGCCAACAGCGGGAAATAATAGGATGCTATAATTTGATTCAGTGATACGTCACGCAACTTAACAAGCAAGCGTTTAATAATTATTATAGAGTATTATGATTATTACACATTAGTAGTTATATTATTGTACGAGAAGCTTATTGTAGATTAGACACATATCTGTACAAATAATTAAAATTGAAGCGCCTGTTTGTAATGTCACAATAGGATATTTTCCAAAAGAGTGCAATTTCATTGCCTTGTAATAAGTGTAAAAGTGTAGTTGGCGAAACTTGGGTGTAACATTTATGTGAAACATAAGTAATATTATTGATATGTTGTTTTCTTCGTTTTGTGTGACAATAATTATATCAAGCATTTAGTTACCTTGCTTTACTAGTTAGTATTTTGGGATAAATCTTATAACTGAATTGAAAACTAGTTTCTTCTAACCGCTATAAATGGATTTGCTTAAGCTCATATGTAGATAACCAGCTTGCTGTTGAAAAATAGGTATAGCTACGAGTGGTTTGATGGCAAGAAGTAGCTTGAATTACATTGTATACGAGAAACTCGTATCAGCATATCTGCAGAAACACGATACACGGAAGCGATCTGTAAAGCTGGATTTTAGTGAAATCCCAGGTTAAGCAGGCATTCTCCTCCCAACTTTTCAAGGAAAATATATTTTCTCCCAAGCAAATACCCAACTACAGCGACTGTTGAGTAATGCACTCAGACATATCAGATAATCTCATTTACCTGAAGAAAACACATCACGACTGGAGTGAAACAGCGCTTAAAGTCACCAAACGGAATACCATTACCGTCAAGCACGAAATAAATTCAATTTCCATCAATCTCATTATAAATTTACGCTCAAGTGTCATAACGTTTGACGTGGAATGAGAGAAAAATCTCATTGCTTCGGAGTAGAGCCGTAAAAGCAAAACCGTGTAAGAAGTTCGTGTAACTTTGCACAATGGGTTTAAGAGATGATCATAATTGAAGCAGACAGGTATTGAACGAAAATAATGAAACTTGTTCACGCAGCTTGAAGATTTTACTGTCTTTCTTCTGTTTTTAGCTCAGTGCTGATGGACGAGGCTTCATTAGAGAAATTATTATTTATCTGAACTTATCACTTGAAGAAGTCATAAGGCGATGTGCTTTCCAGTTATTGTTTTAAAAGTTCATCTGGATTTTTCGCCGCAGGAGCTTTGGCTTAAATGCCGTGTTATATAAAACTGCGTAGCTAATATTACTTGTAGAAAGAAAGGGCTTACTTAAAGGTAACAATATTATTGTTCACTGATGGTATTTTCATAATCAATGCCGACATTCTTAAAGAATACATGATATATAATTTAAATAATATAAATGTTTTTATTGTGATTAATATTGTAAATATTCTGTTCAATTTAAATAAAATATATTTTTAAAATACATAATAATTCAAATACAAATGGCAAAACATGGAAAACGTACTTTATATAAAACTAGCTTTGCCTGAGGTCTCACCCGCATCAGTGGTATTTGTGGTTACTGCGCCGCTCCCGTGAGTCGTAGCGTGATGTTATATAGCCTATGTCCTTCCCAGGGTCTCAGGCTATCTCATTAAAATCGGTTCAGCGGATTAAGCGTGAAAAGGTAACAGACAGACAGAGTTACTTTCGCATTTATAATATTAAGTAAGGATTTACACACCATACATTTTAAACTGTATCCGCATTGTTCATATTTTTACTAATAAACAATTATTATTTCCTTTAATTAAAACCTTTAAATATGATATAGTATATACTTATAAACGTTAAATTTTTAAATATATATAGAAAATTACATATTTTGATAACATAAAATTTATGGAACAGGGTCTAAGGTGGCAATGGTTAAGATTCCACAAACAGAAATCTCTAATAACACAAATAAAATGCCCACAAGACGTTTTCATTTATTGAGCGTGTCCATTTAATGCGGCGCACAAAGCGCCAACGATTGCGGGACCCTCATCCGATGCCCATTTCAATCCGAGGGCCATTGTTCCCAAGCAGATCGGTAGCCAGCTTCTTCCCCGTCCACGTATAGGTGCCAGTAATGAAGGCGTAAAGAAGTAATCGTCTTTTCTATTTAAGCTCGACACCTCTGCAGTGAACGGAGGAACTGGTACGTTATCTGATAGCTGTGAGGTGGAGCTGCATGACGAGTCTGGTGGCGTGCATCTTGCTTCAGTCTTCTATTTGTCACATTTATTTTAAATCACGTCATATTGCAGTTTTCTTCCGTGACCTGTCTGTCACAGCTGTCATTAGGTATTCTTAATTGTATATATCAACTTTATTAAAAAATATTATAATATTTAATCTTCCCTGATATCTTTATAATATATGATAGCTATTTACAAAAACTCAAAACTCAAAATGTTGTATTATAGACTAATAAATATCATAAATTATAAGACAAGATGTTTCTTGCCAGGGTTGCCAATAACTTGAAATGGTCCACATAGGGCATGTGTAAAATAAAAGTTTACTTTGCCGTTGATCAATAATACAGGAATCTGCCCCAAAGAGAGAGGTTGTACGCATTGATGTAAAAGCCGAATTTGAATACCTAAGTCAAAATTTACAATCAAGAGGTTCCTGTGACCACATATAGTTTTTTCAAAGAACCTATCCGGTGTGGGAGGTCGGGCCTGCAACTCTCGACACAGTGGCATTTGCGAGGGGACCATTTACACCAAAAAGTGCCACTAAAAGTATGAAAAGTATTGATTATTATGATTATTCTAGATCTTATATAGGAGATATGTACATCATTGAGGCTCATGTAATTTATTTTGTCTTCCATGTATCATGAGCCCTAGCCTAGTAATAAATCTTATTTTGATCAATGTTTTCGTTCACGAAGTCAGGACCAAACAACATTAGACTCATGCCTCACAGAGCAATAAATAAATTCATCATGTTCAAATAAAACGCGTCTACTACAAATTGGTTTTCACATAAAGAATTTCCTTTCGATAGTAGTCGGGGCTATAAAGTTGGCTAGGATCCATTTTTGTTATACTATAACATCATTCGAGGAAAAACAAATAAACAGTATTAGAACAAGTAATTTAAAACCAACCAAGATTCATAGGAACTATGAAGGCAAACAGACTGCGTTACGCCAAATTAGATTTCTGTTTAATTAAAAGCGGTTCTAATACCATTTACAGGTTTTGTACCAAGACTGCTTAGTTTTCGGTACTGACTAAGAAAGGCCTTTATTTAAACACTATTTCGGGTGGATAATAGATTTTCTATAATGGTTACTAGGAATTTGGCTTACAAATGATTAGCTTGTATTAGGAGTAGGTTCGCGTAGAAAGAAAGAAAGAAAGAAAATAATTTTATTTGTTCCACGCTCATTATATAAGGTAACAGAAAACACAACCAAAAGTACATATAGAACAAATAAGGTCCTGCGTCAGCAATGTTGCAGTATATCCACAACGCTGGTATTATCGCAGACCCTGAATGATTTCGGTGCATGTAGGCAGTAACATACATACATACAACTCAATTAAAAACAAAATATCAAAAAACAAAAAAAGAGTAACTTAAATAAATAGGCAGAACGTGGATGGCAGAAAGTAATTTCATACTAAATAATAATATTGGTATCTATATAATATAATACTTATATGTATACATACATATAGAATTAAAAGTACCTTGAAAATAATAAAAAACAGATAATATAAGATAAATAATACATAATAAAGACATTGTATCAATAAAAACGTTATATTACAACGCAGCATATAATGTTGTGTTACATTTCCGAACGACCCCCGGCTCTTGTCAACAAAACATGACACTGATTGTCATCGATGTCATGTGGGTAGTAATAATTCTAAAAATCAATTGCAAAATAAAATAAGCATCCATCGGCGTCTGCGCAATGAGAAAAAGAGGCTGGGATGATATTTTATAATAGATTATATTTATACTTATCATGTATCAACATAAATTTTCACATAACAGACAATGTAGGTAGTGCAATGGGTTCGGAGGACCTGGCTCCACCGGCCCCGGGCCAGTGGACGGTGGAGGCCATTCGCCCGGTCCTCCGGGGGTGGATAGGGCGGCGATTCGGGTCGCTGACCTTCCGACTGGTGCAGGTGCTTTCCGGGCACGGATGCTTCGGAAAGTATTTGCACCAGATCGCGAGACGGGAGGCGACCCCGGCCTGCCACGAGTGTGGGGCGCCGGAAGACACGGCGCTCCACACGCTGGAGGTGTGTGCCGCATGAGGGCCGCAGCAGATCTCTCCCTGCCGAGCGTGATCAACGTGGCAGGCAGTGGTCTCCTTCTGCGAAGCTGTCATGGCGCAGAAGGAGACCGCGGAGAGGGTCAGGGAGAACAACCTCCTCGCTGACCCTCTCCGGCGCAGACGGACGGGAGCGAGAAGGAGACGATTCGCCCGCCTTCTCGCTTCTGTATAGTGGGGTCACTGGTACAGAGTCGGGGGACTCTGTACCGGCTTGCACGGCCCACACGTCTGAGGGATGGCCTTGGTGAGCAAGGCCTTCCCTCCACAGGTGCTGAGGCCCGGTCACCATCAGCCGGGCCAACCGCCGGGGCGGGATGGTGATTGCTAACGCGACCCCATCCCGCCCCACTCCGTCGGCGGAGGGACTGCTCACCCCAGGTTTTTAGTGTGTATACCGACCCCCTTCAGGGGCGGAGAGTTTCACATAGCCACTCCCCCTCCCCCGGGGGAGGGGGTATCCATAAAGGATTTTCCTGGGTCAAAAAAAAAAAAAAGGTAGTGCAATGGGTGGGATTTGAAATTTCAACTCTCGATTGTAAGTCTGATGGTCTGTCTATCCATTGGGCTACAGGTAATTTTAAGGCGCTGCAGGGCTTAACTTAAGGCCTGACGAGCAGAATAGTTATTCGAGCGAAATGTGCCAAAACAGGCGGTCACAGTTAGTGAATAAAATCAACAATTTTTGTTTAATACAAATATGAAATAACAATATAAAATAACCATAACAATCAATGTGTTTAGAATTAAACCGTGTAAAAAAAAAAAAAAAAACAATATTTTCGCCTACAAAATTACGTAAATTTGCACGAAAAATGCAAAAACGTAAGCTCGTGTTACGTGATTTTTAGATTATAACAGTAGAAATCTATCCTATTTTACAGCTTAAACTAAACATAAATAGTTATATTACAATTTGTCCGTCCCAAATATTTAAGTTACCTATTGGTTGACAATAAAAATACATATTTATCAAAAAAACACTTCAAATCCTCCACACAATTTTATTATGGCGGCCTCGCGCCGATTTGAATATGCGCCGCACGAGCTCTGTCATTATCTGTCTTACGCTTGGCGCAGTCTTAAGTCTATGCAACGTTTTACTAGAAAGGTTTTACTTGCAAAACTATTCCACGAGTCTTTAAAACCAAGTATTTATGTTGACTGCACGGATGTCGTAGTGGTTTAAGTGATCATTGCCACTGCACCTAATAATAATAATAATAATAATAAATTTTATTCAATAAATAAGTCTTTAAAAAACACATTACAGGCTACTTATTGTATTAAATTCACATTACAACTATATTTTATCTCAAGGAAAACATTTGCAATTTAATTATTGGACACAAGAGACTTGTTTATGAAGTCTGTTTTTCATTGTATTATCTGAACTAGGTCAGAGACCTATGTTTCAGTCTGTTTCTAATATTACATTTTTATTCTACTGTTAATAAAGTGAAGGTCTATAAAAACATTTATACATGTACTGCAAACATATATGTATAATTAAGTCTACAATTAATATAGTTTTATACAATAACAATTATGAATGAAAAATTGCTTAAGCAATAAGAAATTATTTTACAACTACTAGCAATTTCTCTGTATCTGAATACGTAAGCGTTTTTAGGTACTTTGTTAAAGTTATGTGACATTGATTATGATGAATGCTATATATATCTAATAACTTATTTAGTTTGTTGTACAAAAAGGCCCTAAAAATAATAAAAATCTCTTCACGTAAGCATGCTTAGTTTGGAAACTTTCACAAACTAAGTCTTACCTTCTTTTGTTTGTAGGTAAAAATGGTAGAAGCGTATGTTGTTTAAGAACAGTGTGCAGGATAAATAGTTGACGGACCGTTAAAATGTTAGTGGATTGGTATAGTTCATAGGTAGGGAATATGAAAGGGCGGAATGTGGCTACCTTTAAGATGGCTTTTTGCGCACGTTCTAATGGCAATAATATTGTTTTCGATGCTGCATCCCACGATGTTACACAATAGGTTATGATTGATTAGCATAATGCTAAATACACCTGTTTAGTAATTTAAATTTTACAATGCTACGAAGATTCTTGAAAATACATATTCGTTTGCGTACTCTATTTGCATAATAAATAAATGGTATGGTAACGGTTCGATCCTCATATGGGGTCCATATGTTGTTATCCGCAAATAGTAATGATGTTCTGGAACTCAAAAATATCATAAACACTACACAGCCTGAGATTTAATCTCAGTATAATTGTTATTTTTGTTGTTGTTCATTTTCTCGTATGTAAAAAAAGGCTTGCGTAACATACACACATCTTTGAGTAGTAGAGCCTCGCTAATTTCAGCATGAATGGGCCTCTCGACTAAGTAAGGACTACCGTCTCACAGAATATCGAAGTGAAATAGTAGTATTTCTACTGTTGTGTTTCGTTCGGTGAGTGAGAGTGCCGGAGGCCCAATCACCCTCTTTCCCCCTTCTCGCTCCTTCTCATTCCCACTTCCTTTTGCTCGTCTTCCTTTCCGAAAGAGTAGGATACGCGCGAGTGACGCCTCTGGTGTTGCAGGCGTCTGTAGGCTACGGTGACCACTTACCATCAGGTAATTTATTTTTAGTTAATTTAAGCAATTAAAAAATATTAGGCCGTTTTTCCGTGAACGTGGACTTTCTTTGATATGTGTACACTGTATAAAAATATAGCTGGCGATATCTAGAATGTAGATTAAACCTCACGGACTACGGTTAGTGTTCTTTTAGATCATTCAAAACATTTGTTAGAAGAGGTAAAGTTATATCAAATGAAATTCTTTGTCACTACAAATCGAATTAAACTTTATTGATAAAGTAATATTGGAAAAGTTTATCTCAAAGACTATTGTACTGTACAAATATTGGGTAATTGAGTGTGGGCAAATTTGTAATAGTCACTGAGCCTATTGGTTTCACAAACTACAAATATTGACGTCTCATTGAAATATTTTCAAGGTGAATTTGCTTGTTCAGTATATAATAGTATTAGCTCTGCTTGAAGACAGGGTGCTGGGTGCAGGCCTATTCTCAGTATACAAACAGCTCGATCAAATAATCTATTACACTGGCCTAATGCGAGTTAAAGACTTTGCAAATCTTTCAAAACTTTAAGTAGAAGTTAGTGTTGCAGGTTTTCGTTCTTGCGACGTTTATATTTATCGTTAAATTATAATAATAACAATTTTATTTCACGTGACATAGACGCATTGATAAAAACCTTGTAGACTAACATACATACAATTACAAACATACGCAAAAAGCGAGTGACTTTCTAGCTCTGTCTAAACAAACTTATTATTCAGTAATCTTAAAGTGATTACTAACTAAATCAAAAGACGCCATTACATCACGTTCATACATTATATGAAGTTAAAACAAAATGCATTAAAACACCAAGGTGTTTTGAGTTCCACATTTTCAGATCCTAACTGACGTAGCTCGCACAATTCGCGTGTACGTGACATATTTAAACGATCACTGTCCCTTGAATTTCTCTGACATCGGCATACGACATGCCCGTTTTTAGCTGTCGACGTCATTCCGTTAATAGGCGGTTCAGTGTCGATAATGGGATTTATTTCTTATGTTTGAATATAATATTGTCTCCTGTTTACGCGAATATTATTCATTGAAATTAAACTACTATATACGGGTTTAGTCGCGATGTTTGACACTTTATTACATAATTTTGAAAACTGTTACACTACTACTACTATTAAACTTTACAAATTTTTAAGCTAATTAAATTATTATTAAAACTATTAAAACTCTTATAATCTCTATTTATTTCATAAAGCAATTGTAGTACATAATAAGTTTTCACAGAATTCTAGTACAATATTATAGTGCATACAATCTGTGGTTAAAGCGCTGTTCTCCTAGCTAGGTTATGGAATAACCTGTAATAAGGAGTAACAGACCCAAACCCCAATTCGGTGGTAGGTATTATACTATCTTAGAGTACTATATGCTTGATACAAACTTAAAACAATTTTAACATAAAGCGATTTTACAGTAATTAATAAAACAATATGTGAGTTTGCGTGTGTGTGTGTGTGTGTGTGTGTGTGTGTGCGCGCGTGTGTGCGTGCGTGTGTGTGCGTGTGTGTGCGTGTGTGTGCGTGTGTGTGTGTGTGTGTGCGCGCGTGTGTGTGTGTGTGTGTGCGTGTGTGTGCGTGCGTGTGTGTGCGTGTGTGTGTGTGTGTTGTGTGAATTTGTGTTTGCGTTTCTTACTTATGAAGAAATTTTTCGGTTTCCTCGTAGGTTTTATCTTGCAGAAATGTATTTAGTGTCTTTTTGCAGTTGTAATATGATAAGTTATAAATTGTACATTTTTGGCTAATTTTGTTGTACAAAGCTGGACCCAGGAAATAAAAAAATCTTTTAGTAAATGAAACCCTTGGATGTGGAATAGTACAAACTTTGTCCTTCCGGCGTTTGCTTATCTCCTTATGCGGCATATTATAGTGCTGGAGAAGAACTGTTTGATTAATAAAATGTTGCCGAACGTTTAGTACTCTGCATTGAGTGTATAATTTGCCAGTGGGGAACATAATTGGACGGAATGTTGCTACCTTTAAGATGGCTCTGTGAGCAATTTCAAGAGGTTTCATTATGGTTTTGGCCGCACCCCCCCAACATGAAATACAGTATGTAAGAATTGAAACACACAAAGCAAAATATACATTGCGGATTATTGTAGGGTTAGCTATTGATCTTAGAGTTTTAAAAATATATATCAATTTACGTACTCTACCTGTTACGAAATTGATGTGTTTTGAAATTCAGATTTTTATCTAGTATTATGCCGAGATATTTAATATGATCCACATGGTCTAGGTTGGGACAGTTGCATAAAGTTTTTGCTGATGGACAGCAATTATGTGCTTTTATGGAAATTGGGATTTGAGGTTGAGATACAGAACGAATAGTATATGTAAGTAATTTAGTTTTTGAGGTATTAACTGTAAGAGTATGTGAGTATAGCCAATTTAAGGCTGTATTAAGTCCACTCTGAGCGTAGTGTTCAAGCTTTGACCAAGTATCCGCTTGGAATGTAATAGCTGTATCATCTGCGAATGACACTATTTTGGCATTCGGGATGTTAAGATCACAGAGATCATTTATGAACACCAGGAACGGAGTAGGGCCCAAAATACTGCCTTGTGGCACGCCGTAATAGATGGGAAGCTCGTCACTAATATAATTATCGATTTTTACAGTTTGGGTTCGATTCGTTAGGTAGCTCCTAAAAAGATCGAGTTGTTTTCCCCTGATTCCCATGCCTTCAAGTTTGTTTAAGAGGATAGAGATAGGAACGGTGTCGAAGGCCTTAGTGAGGTCCAGGAATATGGTAAGTATTTTCTTATTAGAGTTTAGGCCTTGTACGACGTGATTAGTCAAATCTTGCACAGCATCACAGGTGGATCTGTTCTTACGAAAACCAAACTGTTGTGGTGACAGTAACTTGTGGTGCTCAAGATAGTGGACAAGTCTTTTGTTTATCAGCCTTTCGAGTACCTTAGAAAATACACTAAGAACAGCGATAGGTCGGTAATTGTTAGGCATATCGCCATTTCCACCTTTATGGATAGGGTGAATAATAGCTTTTTTTAGCGAAGTGGGAAATACAGCAGTGTCAAAACAGAGATTAAAAATGAAGGAAAGTATAGGAGCTAGTAGAGCGACGTATCGTTTTAGAATTATAGGCGAGATACCATCCCAGCCAGTAGCAGCATTCGATCTGAGAGATTTAATTATAAGGGTAATTTCGTCAGGGTCTGTATAGTCCAGAACAAAAAATGATGCGGTTTTCGAATTTTGTAGCATTTGCGATGATGAAAATTGCCGGTTACGCAAAATATTGTCGCCAAGGTTTTTGCCGATATTGGCGAAAAAAGAATTTACATTATTGCAAGATTCGATGGGAGATAGAGAGATTAGATTTAATTAAATTTTACACTTTCCGCGACGTTTCGGTTGCTTTTCAGCAGCCATGGCCACGGGGAGACTCAGAGTCTCTTTCGCTTTCAGAGAGTTTAATTTCAATGTTTGAATATATTATTTTTCTTAGGAAAATTGAATATGGTTATCAAGATAAGTAGCAATACGGCGCTAAATCCTATATTTCCAAGCCGGCACGGCAACGGCAATTTGACAACAGCGACGTGACGTACTGCTACGGCACAACACACACAATACAAAATTGAATGGGTATCACTGAAATTATCTCTATTGTTCAAATACCTAGACATTAGCGAATAAACTAGCGTAGGCAAACGTGGCAGACGAGGTCTTAGGTTTAGTTCAATGGATCTATACTCCGTAATGGCATACTCCAAAGCGCACATCATCAGCATGGTTAAACTGAGCCTGTGGTGAATGATGTTCATCGTCAAAGAAGTCGCGCTTAAAAGATTACCCTGCACAACAGTGCATAGCCGCTCAAGTACAGTATTATCCTACAAGTTGCATCGTTGATACTTGATACGATAGTCATTGTGCCAAAATGTTGACGTTCTCTTTCATTAAGCATGTTCATTTTATGCGGTGCACACTACATCACTACTAATAATGGAGACTGCTCTCAAGGCTAGTTAATGCGAGGCTAGTTGATATTGCTTGTCAGGGTTGGCTATTTAATATTCTTATAGTGCGCACTTAATCCGACAATAGTTGAGCTAAAACGTTGTCAGTCGGCTCCAAGTCCTGAAACAGAGGCAGCATACGATCACGATACGCCGTCAGGTATGTTTTCCTTTCTGTAGACACAAAATATGCCAGGATGACGTTTTCATTAATGGATTGAGTTCATCGCATGCGACGCACATCACCATCGGCAGCGGGGCCCTATTCGATGACGGTGGGTAGTGACGTGCAGGTGACGATGATGTGGGCTGAGAAGAAAAGAAGATTGAAGATCTTATATAATTAGAAGTGTGAAGGCTTTGCTAATATCAGGTTTCTTTTTATTCAGTTGCTTCGGCTAGAGACACATGACTGGAGTTGTACTCGCTAATTAGCGACATCTCTTATTCTAAAGCAATGGGGAATAGTGGTCTTCGCAAATGTGTTGAGGCGAACAGTCTATTTGTCCAAGAGAATTGGAATGAGTAGGTAATGGAACAATACATAGAATGAGCCTAATATTTTCAAAACGTCAAGTTTCTTGAAGGTGTTTCGCTTTTGTACTAGGTGAAAACCGTTGCGACCACCTACGACATATACGCTCTACAGGCAACTTTAGACTAACTAGAGTGAACAAAATGTACTTCGACAGTGCTGAGTACTGACAATAGTCACTAATGAGCTGCTTTTATCAGTACAAAGAATGCTTGTGCTCATTATCGTGAGTTGCTGATTAAACCGAGTTCTTGGAATAGTCCTTTGTTGCCAATTATTTGAATGCACGAACAGAGTTTTAAGTGGTCGCCTTGTCATTCACGGAATGTTGTGGGTTCGATGTGTAACAAAATTGTGGGATACACAAATAGTTGATGCGTGTCTGGGTATTCTCTGTTTGTTTTACTTTGAATGTTTGTGAAAGTCCTCCTCGTCACAGGTATAATTTGTAGTTCCTTGTTTTTTGTAAGAAAACGATGAATATTCACGCGCTCTTTCTATCCACATTGCCTACGCTTGACTTCTTATTTAATCCTACGCTCGGTTTGCGTTGATTAATCTCTTGTTTCCATAAATAAACAGCGTTTTCTTTTGCTCAGTAAGTTCTGGACGCTCATTTAACTGTACTTCCTTTTTTTTCTTGTCTTACCGTCTTCAATACCCTTGCTTAAGATCGGAAATACGCGAGTAATCCCCCTGGTATTACAACCGATAATAGGCTAGAGTAAGCGAAGATGTGGTTAGAACCCAGTAATTTCTAATAACAACTTGATAATACAATTGAGCTGAGAATCATCTCTTGTTACTAAATTCTCTCAACTAGATTACATTACTAAAATTTAGTTTGTTCCTGTCAAAAGACGTTTCGTATTCCGAAATCGTTTCATTTACCTAATAGGACTAAACTTCGTTTAGTTTAACAGAATTAAAATTAGTTTAGTTATTCAACTTATCCATTGTAGCTTATTTGCCTTAAACTTTTAGTTCAAGGCAAATAAGTAACAAGACTTAAGGTCAAGAGGTATAAACATCGAAGTTATATTAGACGTTATCTAATACTTAACGTGAAATATTTAGTGCTTTTAGTGATTCAGTCGTTGGGGCCTAAAAGTTTCATAAGTGATAATACAATATTATTTTATAGTAATGAATATGTGAAAAAGCAGCGATAGCTCAATGGGGAGACCAACAGACTGCAATGCAGAGGGTCTCGGGTTCGAACCCACGTCGCGCACTTTTGACTTTCGGAAGTTATATGACTTTTCGAAATTATGTGCGTATTGATTGACAATTATCGCCTGCTCCGTGCCTCGGAGAGCACGTTAAGCCGTCGGTCCCGGCTGCCATGAACATCTATGGCAGTCGTTATTGGGAAAGTCAGTACCCTCTCATATCCTGAAACTGGTCTAGCCTTAGGGTATCGTTAGCCTTCGGGTGGCGGAGGTCAGGAGGCAGCCGCTCCGTGTAAAAACTGATATCCAGTCAAAGCCGGTTAGACTAGAAAAGCCGACCCCAAGTGACTTGGAAATAATGAAGGCTAAGGGAGAAGGAAGTAATGAATATGTGATTTAAGTTATTGTCGTTTCAGCGTCAAAATATATAATTTACCTTTTCTGATCGTACCTAAATACAACACTCAGTGCAGTGGCAAGACGACCAACTTAACCACTTTGCTATCCGTGCATTCAAGTTATCATAACACGTCACCCACCTATATCTAAATCAGCCAGGAAGTAGAAATACTTCTTACTAGAGGAAACGTAACTTTTAAAGTATTTTTGTGTAGTAGAGAATATGCTAGAGAAGGATGAATGTGCTGTAAAATTCAGAGATAGAGTGGTACATAAAATGATGGAAATGGGCGATATGAAAGATTGTAGCGTAAATGAGTATTGGGCAGAGATGAGTAAATGCATAAAGTATGTGGCAAAGGATGTTTTAGGCGAATCGAAAGGGAAACGTATGAAAAATAAGGATACGTGGAAGGAAAAGAAGGATACGTGGTGGTGGACAAAAGAAGTACAGAGTGCGCTCAAGGAAAAGAAAGCTAGGTTTAAAGAATGTCAGCTGATGAAAAGAGGCAATGACGCTTTGCAAGGAAGTAAGAAAAGGGAGTATGAGGAATGTAAGCAATGAGCCAAAAAGGCCGTTGCCATAGCTAGAGCTAAAGCCCTGAATCAATTATACGGGTTATTGGAAAACCCGAGGGCCATAAATACTTATACCGTATGGCTAAGGCTAGAGAAAGGCGTGGGATTTATCCCATATCAAGCGCATGAAAGACTAAGCAGGAGCGATAATTTCGGATGATGATAGGATAAAAGAAAGGTGGGGGTCATACTTTGAAAAATTAATGAATGATGAGAACGATTAGAGCGAAAATCTTGAGAATGTGGCGAAAAATATTGGTTTAGTAAATTAAATAAGTAAGGATGAGGTGAAAACGGCTGGCAGTGGGATGAAAAATGGGCAGGCGTTAGGACCAGGTGGTATACCAGTAGAAGCACGGAAAGCGTTAGGAGAGGATGGATGGGTGTGACTGACTTTATTCTTCAATAAATTGTTGCATGAGGAATAAGTTGCTGCATGAGGAAACAGTACCCGAGGAATGGTGCAAAAGTTACAGTGTGCCTTTTTTTAAAAAATAAGTGTGATATCCAAGAATGCAACAATTATCGGGGAATAAAGTTAAAGCCTTATAGTATGAAAGTATCGAAAAAGTAATTGGTCGACGCCTGCGAGACGAGAGTGAGATCCTACGTAATCAGTTCGGTTTTATGCCTGGTCGAGGTATAGTCCACTACGCTGGCTCAGTGCGGGTTGGCAGATTTTACATATCTTTGAGAACATTATGGTACATATCTTTGAGAACATTATGGAGAACTTTTAGACATATGAAGATTTCCTTTCAGCGCTTTTTTAGCAAGCAATTAACTTTTTAATAAGCACTTTTAAAAGTCAGAGATACGCTATGCCTTTGGATCGAAATCACGACCTCTGCGGCCAGTCCTACGGTCTCCCTTAGGCTATATCACACTATACCATCTACGACATCAATTACTAAAGCCTTACACAATTTGCTACAGTAAAAGCCCATCTTGTTAAAACATGCATTAAGTTAATGGGGCCAAATGTCATCTGGTCTCTCTCTACTAAGTATATGAATGAGTGATGCCTCGACATTTATCTCCTAGATAACTGTCACTTCTGGAACAAACTCTGAGCGTAAAAATGATACGGACGTAATAGTACACATAATATATAAAGGTGAGAACTGACTTAAGCATTTTGTAATGTGTCATTTGAAGCGAATTTGTTATTTTAAGTAGTGTTTACATGTCTAGGCTTTATTGTTACTGTTCTCGAATTAACTGATTTTATTATTATTTATCATCGCAGTTTTTGAGCCAATTTTCGAGTTATCCCTAACTACATTTTTTTTTCATTTACACAGTTATTTTTTATGTGAATAAAAATTACTATTCAAATATTTTATTGTTCTATTCTTTAGCATTTTTAAAATAATTAAGTACGATAAGCGTAGAAAACAATAAGCTTATCTTTTTTTAATAATATTTTTTAATAACATTAGATCTTAGTGCCTTATGCCTCAACCTTGAGAACGACTTCTCCTTCACCACAACCTAGGTATGTGGTAAGGGCACATATGGCAGCCTCAAAACTCCCTTTGGGACCAAAACCTAACTAAAGGGGTTCATATTTTTCAGATAGCTCCTTGTTATAATATTAACAACATATTATCTTGGCTGCCATACACACACAGCACACACACATACAGTACAGCAATGGGATGAATACCACCATCCCTCTTATTAACAGCGCATAAATTGGCCCCATACGAGATGTCAATGATGGCATCGTCCGCATTGCTGGAGAGCATTAAATTTATCAAAGCGTTAAGCTCCTTCGAAAGCGCATCGCTACCAGCCTCCCCGGCGCACAAGATTCTTAAGACGCCGTGGTGTCAGAACGTCGAGCCCGCCTGCTGAGGCATTCTAAAAAAAAGCATATCGCCGCAAACACGTCCTTGGCTGTAGTGATCAGGTATTATGACTCCCTGTCAGGAGCATCAGGAAAGGAGAGATCATCAACAGGCGCCGGACGCTTGCTCTTCAGACCTGCAGGTGTGTCCAGAGAGCAAGGAGCCACTATATCACTACTAAATAAAAGCTTAGACGCGCCCATGATATTGCCTCCCCTTAATTTCGTTTTTACATATTGATATAATATATTTTGGCCAAAACATAACAATTGAGCTTAATTTGTGTAGTGAGAGAATTTTTGTATGCCTGGTCTCTTTTAATATGCAAAATCCTATAAGAGAAAGTCAATAATTGTTCCCAAGCCATTTTGGAGTTCTCCCAGACAACATGACCAATGCAGTCTGCCTATTTTTTGGCCACTGAACGTCTTGCGCCTCGGGGAACTCTTTTTAGTTCCAGAAAGGATTTTTTAGAATGATACGACTTTGCCAAAAAGGTATTTAAGTAGAGCTTGTAGGACAAGTAGGTGATGATATTGTGGGATTGGAAAGTACAGTCAGCGACATAAGTCGCTAAGCATTTGTAAGATTTTGAAGTATTCTATCATTCAAAGTAACCTTCGTACTTATGTGTTTAAAGAGTACCTAATAGTTAAAGGAAAGTTAATTTAATGATAGTTTACAAATACGTTATAAAAATTAGATGTAAATAATGTTACAAATTATTTCAATGTTAAGCTATTTATGTCGTTGACTGTACTTTTATGTACTTTGCGAAAAGGCAATTTCAATCGCCGCTTACCTTTGAAAAATCGTGCTTGGGAACAATGGAGGCAGCGCACCAGACCAGTTAGAGATGTGGTAGGCTGACTTCCACTCACTTCCTCATCACCAATGCCGTCGCAATTATCTTGTATACAAAAGTACAACTTACACTAACTACTAAAGATATTAAAATATATACAAAATAATTTGATTGATCAAAATAACTAACTGGCAGCTGTCACGTATGTCATGCACATGGCGAAGACCGTAGTGTGGCGTGCAGCAGCTATGTAATCAGGGCCGGAGCTCGTAAGCTGCGTCTCTTCTTTTTCACAGATTATATTTTGTTTTGATTTATTTTGATTTTTAAAACATTCGAACATTCTTGCCATAAATATTGTAACAAGAAAAATCTTTTTTTCTATTGCATATTTATTACTGTAATGTGTGTTAGTTTATACATTAATATAATAACATTAAAAATATATGAAGCACATTATAAATTTTTATTGCTAAATAAGAGAATTAGTAATAGTAATTAATATTCTATGTATTTTTAAAGCTGAAAAATAATTGCGCCGATGACAGACGTCGATAGAACCATACCATACTTGCTTAATTAATTTAGAAACAAAAATATAAAATGTACCTACTAATATCTAGTGTATTCGACCTTAGTGTCAATTAATGCTTGAAGACGGTCTCCCATTGAACCAACAAGCTTTAGGCAGAGATTGGATACATGAGTTTCCTCCTATACTTCATTACATTGTCGCTTACGAGATGCCCGTGTTTTCTCGTTGCGGTTGCACCATCTTATAACCCCAAAGATTCTCTATTGGGTTCAAATCAGGCTATTTTGCAGGATATGTATCGAACCAGGCACGTGTCACCTACGCTTTGTGCAAAGAACAATTGTCTTGGCAATATTTAAATTGTGACATTTTATTTTCTGAATAAATAGTCCGAACAGCTAACAACATTGAATTTTGAAGGACATCTACATAATCAAGTGCCGATGCTCACGGTGACATACAGCACAGCTCTCCCACTTCGTCAACAGTCATCCAACCTAAATGTTTACAGAAATGCGGTCCGATCCCATATTCGGCATAACAGGTCTTCTCTTTAACGCGTCCCATCGCGATGCCTAAGACATAAACGTCCATATTCTCGTCACAGGACACAGTCTTACTACAATTGAAATCTAAGTGCTGTCGGGCAAAATTCAATCAAGAAATTCTATGAGCTTCAGTCATATCAATATTGTTTGCATAATGTCTGTAATGCAAATCCTTGTTTTCTTTTCCCTTGGTTTCTGACTGTTTGAGTAGTAACATCGAACATCGTTGCAAAGTATTTTGTCGGCATGAAACCATTTTCATATTCACGTCTCATAATTACTCTCAGATCGTGTGAGATTTTACGCCGACGACCGCTTGGATTACGATAATTTAAATTGCCCTCTTCTCCTTTCGTCTTATCTATAAAAAAACAGTTTGTCTCTAAAATTAAGACAAATAAATATAGGAGTAAAAGTAATCACGGACACATTTAGACATCTAGAAATCTCACTATTATTGAGGACTTCGTTATGAAATGCTATTATATTAGGTTCTTCTTCTTCTTTTTCTTATTTAAGTCTAAGTGACTTGTCGGTGTAGCTTGTCTCTCCATATCTGTCTGTCTAGTGCCATTTCTTGCATTTCTCTGTACGACATGACACCTAACTTTTCCCTGATCTGACTAATGTAACTTATTCTTGGCCTTCCTCTTCCGCGCTTGCCTTCTACCTTTCCCTCAATGATGTTTTTAATAAAAGTGTCATGTTGTAAGAGATGGCCAACCATTTTATGTCTTCTAGCTGAAATAGAGTTAAGTAGCGTTCTGGTTTCATTGAGCTTTACCAAGACGTCCTCGTTCCTAACTATTTCTATCCAGCTAATCTTTTCCATTCGTCTCCAGCACCACATCTCGAACGCCTCTAAAATTTCTCTATCCCTTTGTGTAAGTATCCACGTCTCACACCAATATAATGCCAGACTCCATACATATGTTTTTATAAACTTTTTCTTGGTGTTTCTGCATATTTTCGATGTAAATATATATTTTTATTTTAAATAATATTAGGTTAGTTCTTGATAAATTACTCAGCATTGCAGCAGTAGCAAATCAAGAAATTAGAACAATATAATATTAAAATGACAATTTTCTATGAAAGTGATACTATTTTTTTTAAATTATACTCAAATTTATTTATTTGCTCAATAAAGGTGTAAACAGATGTAAAAGTAACAATATTGATATTATCTTTGCTCTACCTTCTAGGCATGCAAATATCTTAAGTACATATACTGTTTCAAAGATGACCATGCATTAATTGATAATATGTAAGACATTATTATTTAAATATTTACCAAAACGTATCAGAAATAAAAAATATTTTGATCTATACTAATATTATAAAGCTGAAAAGTTTATTTGTTTGTTTGTTTATTTGAACGCGCTAATCTCAGGAACAGCTAGTATCTGACATGTTATCTCCTAAAAAGTAGAAATGGAAAATTATTGCAAAAATATAGCCGATTGCATTGATAATAAAGGTCAAAATAACTCTACTTTAAATGTCAGGTATCTCGGACAATACGTCATTATTGAGTATCTCTTCCATTTCTATCCACTCCGTTAGAAAAGTCAACCTTAGCGATAATTAGATCTCACAGAAACTTTTGTGTATATTGGTAGACCACTTTCTTGGCCGACTGTACACTGTAAGAATTACACTGGGGAACAAAAAAATATAATTATATATTTGGGGAACAAAAAAATATAATTATATTTTCTGCGGCATTAATTTTGTTACTGGTTTTAATAAACACCTTTATCAGTCATACCCGAAATGTATTTACTTTGTATGGATTGACTCTGGTTCTTCAGATATTCAACATAAAGAACGGTTCCATCAGGACATTAGAACAGTGAAAGAATAATACCAAGGCCAATGGTACAGGCATATTATGATGGCAAACTATTGTTTGAGTTTAATAAGGGATTGTCCTGAACACAAACACAATAGAAAAGCTTACCGACAGTTTTTCAATTATTTTTTTTATGATTTTTTGTTAATTGCATAATATGTATTAAGTTTTCTTGTCGTTATTATATAGCCACTTCTAAAATATATGTTTAATATGTAATTGTATTTTTATTTCGACCTTCTATGTGTCATATAGTTATAAAGTCTTATCTTATAAACTAGAGTTAATTTAACAAATCTAATATATTTCTCGTATTCAGCATACTGAACTTACACAAAATTGACTTCATCTTACCATGCCGCAAAATGACTGTTCAAAATGACTATTCCCCAGTGTTATATAAAGACAAACTAGGACATTGACAAAACTATGAAGAGCATTTGTATCTTTGCTTACAAATCCTTTTGAGTGTTGTGTTTTTGGACAATATAATGTAGAAATCCTAATTTTAATAGAGAAGATGGTTGGAATGTACCACCAGCTTGGGATCCAGTAATACAAATAGTCAAACCCAAGAAGAAGCAAACCACAGCTAGACTTCATGATACTTTGAGCTCATTCTGCGTAAATAGAAACACCAATGATTAAATTATGTTCGGGTACTTTGAAATAACTACACTGGAACATTGAGACAACTGCCATCTTAGTCTCCCCGTGACCATGGCTGCTGAAAAGCAACCGAAACGTCGGGGAAAGTGTAAAAATAAATTAAATCTAAATAGTTTAATAATAATTTAATAAGCTTACCTAAAAATTACCTAGTAAAGTTTAATAGTAGTAGTAGTGTAACAATTTTCAAAATTTTGTAATAAAGTGTCAAATAAACAACGCGATAAAATCCGTATATAGCAGTTTAATTTCAATGAATATAATGTGAAACTTAACACTTAAAAAGATTTA
This sequence comes from Catocala fraxini, assembly GCA_930367265.1. NCBI lineage: Eukaryota > Metazoa > Arthropoda > Insecta > Lepidoptera > Erebidae > Catocala > Catocala fraxini. Next base: position 6,406,171 of record OV884044.1, on the reverse strand, counting down.
CTAAAAAACCATTACTCTCGGAGCATTTGCTAGGGGATTACACACTTTTTATCGCAAGCAGCAACCGTACGTACCCATGTCACTCAGTGCGACTTAGTAAGATAAAATTTGCATAAGTATGACGTGACACATAACACATTACGAAATCAGTAAGGATCATAGAAAATATGCGAAATGTAACTTTCCCTCTAGAGTTATTTGTCTTTGTTTGTGGCTATGTTTCAAAATTAAAGACCACGACCTGGTTGCAGTATAACTACAGGTAATAATAAACCAGTAAATAAATGGTGGTAGGTAAATATATATATAATACTAGATTTTGTCCGCGGCTTCACTCGCGTAAATGTAGGTTAGGTTAGGTTAGTGTCTAGGGGCCCGTCGTTTGACATAGCGAGCCGAAACTTTGGCGGGGTCGCGATTGCATGTGAAAATGATTCGTGTTGCCCCGCCGACTCAGGTAATGTGGTAAGTTTGATCGGTATGACCAGGATGTCGATATCTTTCCCCGGGTAAGTCTGACATAGACACCCCTCCGCCCGCCCCCGCGGAGTCTGAGTGAAAATACTACACCTACGCTATGACCTTTTCTGTTCCTCTGACAACGTATATGCAAATTAAGGTGTGAAAGCGTAATAAATAAATAATAACTCATGACGCAAGTCAATCGCCGCCTTGAGCTCTTCAACATCTGATACCGACTACGACCAAGTCGCGTAACGTGTCCTTCGGGATTGTGACTTTTGCCAAAATGAACGCAATATTATGGTAAACAGGTTACAACATCGCAACATCTGGTTGAATACCAAAGAGACCTTGTATCAGCTTAAATATTTTCCGTTATTTCAGTGTCTTCATCATTTCTTTCATCAGAATTAGATATAAATTCACATGATAATGCTATATTTCAAGTTGTGGCTTTGTTACGTACATAAACACAATATTGGTTCGTTTAAGTACTTTCCTATATCCACCAAAATGAACAAACATTATTTCTTAAAAACGTGGTTACCAATCAATTCTTTTCAATAATAATTAAAAATAAAAATATCTTCATGAATAGTTTTCTTACGTTTTTATTCATGGCTATTGTGAGTGCTCTAGCTTGATTACCAAGCCAGGTAACATTTTTTAGGAAGTAGTCAGTAGCATCACGTAATAATGAATTCCGTAAGGATTGTCCCACGCATATACTCTAATTATTTGTAAAGGAGGTAATTTAAAAAAATGTAGGTGTTTTCAACATCCTTGTTAAAGCCAACCTGAGAGGATGTGTAGAAGTAACACCATATTTAATCGGTTGTCTAGTGCAGCCAAGGTCGATTGCATAATATATGTATGTTTCTCATATTATGTGCTGCGCAGATGGCCAGTCTGAGTTAATATGGGCCACCGTGACAACAACGTTTACGTTTAACGAACGGAACGTTTTAAAGAAAAGTAAGGCTATAACAATTTATAGCCTTACTTTTCTTTAAAATGTCTTCGGTGCATCAGAAGACATTTGCCGAAATCTTCTCTCATCGGCTCTCCTGTTAGAATGGATGTCCGAATATTTAGTTATACGTTGACTAGCGTACGCACGTAGTTTAGTTGTAAGGCAACTAGGCTTAAGATGTTCAGGTACAGGATTTTATGAATGCTTACTCATCTTTAAGTTTGTCACTGACTATAGGGTTCCCTAAAATAAATTTAAATATAAATCTCAGTCACATCCATCATTCAAACACAGTGAATAGAAACGCCAATAAATGTATGGAAATGACATTACGGCTCTTCGTTTGAATAACAATGGCTACGTTTCACAAAAGGGCTTTCAAGTGGTTAAGAGCCGACTGAATGCCTTATATTCAAGGTAATTTCGATGGGCTTAGTCAAGCACAGACATTCCATTCATTTATTGATTCAAAAGTACTGTTTAGTATTCATACCTACATGTAACTCTCGTCTCCCCCGAAGGAATGGGCAGAGATGTGTTACACCCACATTTCGCCAATTATGCCTAGTGGTAGACCGTTGGACTGTTACGCAGAGGTCTCGAGTTCAATCCCAGGGCGCACATCTCAGACTTTTCGAAGTTATGTGCGTACATATAGTTATAGTACACATATAGTTTATCATCGCTTGCTTTAACGGTGAAGGAAATACTTTGTGAGAAAACCTGCATGTCTAAGCGTTCATACTGTTCTTTAAGATATGTGTAGTCTGCCAACCCGCACTGGGCCACCGTGGTGGACTATGGCCTAACCCTTCTCACATTGAGAGGAGGCCCGTGCTCAGCAGTAGGACAGTTTGTTATAGGGCTAATATTATTATAATTTGTTTTAGGTCGCACGTAATCAGAGACAAGCTTATTGCCGTATAACGGGCACTATTTTAAATTCCGTGCTGCTACTGAATTTTTTTTACAGAAAATCACAATAACACTTTGCCCAGACCGGTATCTAGCCTGATAGCTCATGCACAGCAGTCGCCTACACTAGCAATGTGCCACCGACACAATCTACCGTCTGTTTTATATCTACACATTCAGTTGCCTGCCGTATCCCGTGGCATAAGCTATTAGTGTTCTGAATTCGATTACCGAGTCAGACAAAGTATTATTATCTTATTAGAATACCAGCTTTTGCCCGGCGCTTCGCTTGCGTAAAAGTAACAGGATATGAAGATATGCTATGTTTTTTTTGAAATAATTTATCCTGTTACTCGGTAATAATATAGCTTTCTAATGATGAAATAATGTTTTAAATCAGTCGAGTAGTTTTTGACTTAAATCCAACACACAAATATAAAATCAGATCGTAATAATATTAGATTAGACTAGTGTAGATGTTTAATAGGATCATGGTGTCTCGAAATATGCCTGGAATATAACAATACAATCAGATCTTCTCTCTTAGCCTTTATTATTCTCAAGTCACTTGGGGTCGGCTTTTCTGGTCTAACCGGATTTGACTGGATATCAGTTTTTAAACGGAGCGGCTGCCACCTGATCTCCGCAACCCGAAGGCTAACGATACCCTAAGGCTAGACCAGTGTCAGGATATTAGAGGGTACTGACTTTCCCAATAACGACTGCCATAGAGGTTCATGGCAGCCGGGACCAACGGCTTAGCGTGCTCTCCGAGGCACGGAGCAGGCGATAATTGTCAATCAATACGCACATAATTTCGAAAAGTCATATAACTTCCGAAAGTCAAAGGTGCGCGACATGAGTTCGAACCCGAGACCTTCTGCATTGCAGTCTGTTGGTCTCCCCACTGAGCTATCGCTGCTCTATCTAACAATACAATCACATACGATGTAAAATTATACTCAAAGTCTAGCTACCCAGACGATGCAGTTAACCTTGAATGACATTTATATTATCTTACCTACATTTACGCGAGTGAAACCGCGGGCTAAATTTAGTATTAATTATAAAAGAGATAATTAATGAGGATGTTAGGACGTTTGTTACTCGATCACGCGTTAACCGTAAGTGGATTTCGATGATAATTGGCGTAGACCTATCAGTACATATAGGCCATCTCCTGAATTAACACATAAAATACTTTATTTACTTTTTATTTTGATATACTTTACTGTAGGTTTCACAGGGGTAAAACTAGCAGTAAGAACAAGACACCCTTTTAAAATAATATAGAGCCATAGGCTACAACAGAAATTTCTCTATAACCATTTACTTTTCCAAACAAATCTATCCGATCTTAGATTTGTCTGATCATAGATTGGAGGTACCTTTTTAAATTGGTAGATAGCGTTCAATTCAACTAGTGGTTTACCGCTTACGCTTACAGCGCAGTGTCTAATTTTGCAAGATCGGTAACAGGCAAATATTATACCAAAGCCTTGTAAATGTTTATATGTAACGATAGCTGCATACCTACAGGTAGAAAATTTGCAGATGTTGGCACGTTCCACATAACATATAAGGTCGAGGTGGGTCTCCTCATGATCATAACCGCTGAAAAGTTAAGAAAAAAGTTTGTTAAAACTTATAAATTTCAATGGTGTTATAAGTTTAATAATAGCTTAGTGGCTTTTAAATAATCGGCACTCGAATCCTTAAAAATAGTTTGGTTTAAATGTAAAACATTCGCGTAAACATAAGACAGTAATGTGAAACTTTGTAAAAACATTGGGCTGTTTCTTAATAACTACTGCAGCTATTATATTAAAATATGATACTTTTTATCTCGGCATGCATTCCACTGGACATCAAACGGGCGAATCTACAAAAACGTTATGTAATACTTAAAAAAAATGCAATTAAATGTTGATGCAAGCTCACTTTGAATGACACCAGACCTGGGGGTCTACCGTGAAACGCGTTATACGCAATTGCGTACGTTCGTTCGTGCTTATTCTTACCATGAAACATCATTCGCGCCGACGTTCGTCACGAATATCGTCGTATGACATTTGTACGTTCTAAAAAATACGAAGTGTTTTCATGGTAGGTATATGCTTATTATTTCGTTCGTAATTCGTTTCGGCACGACATTGCGTAAAAACATTTTCACGGTAGACTCGCAGGTCATTATATCCCAAAGTTAAATTCAAATGAATTATTTAACAGTGGCCTACAGATGCTCATTTCCTAAAATCTGGCTCAACTATTGAGAAAAAAAGAGAATTTTGACGGATTAGCTTCAATGCTACTTTTGTCTAGATATTGTTATATTGTTAATTGGTTGTTGGTAATTATGTATAAGAACTATGGACATATATTTTTTAAACTGCTATATGGACTGCTATTTATTTCGCTCTAGAATTGACGATCGTGCATAGCTTTATTTCTATTGCAACAATGGACAAAATGAACATCCAACAATATGACATTAATTTACTGACGACAAAACGTATTGTCACGTATGAGGAATTAAAGATTAAATTGTCAACCGCCAAAACGTTGATAGTGATGAAATGATCTTTAGTACCGTGCTATTCGAATATTAATATATGGTTTCAATATATGTAACCATTTAGAATGTTGACTTTTTCACCTTATCATAGATTGAATTAAGAAAATGATCTAGTGGTGGACTTTTGTGGTTCAGGTATGCCAAAAGTGTCGGATTCAGGCCGTGGGCTGAGTTTGTGACGTGTCACGCACAAACTGATTATTCAAAATTACATATTTTACAAATAACCGCTCGTTTTAATAGTGAAGAAAATTGATGATGTAATTTGTCTTTTGCTTTACAGTGGGATTGTGTATAAATAAGACTTTGAAAAAAGCAATAAGAACCGGATCGCCACATATCACGTGCGCGTTACCAAACCTAAGGAAAATTACCTATAAAGATTATAAATAGGATGAATGGCAGTACAGTAGTCTCTCATGAGTTAGGTATGTGAGCCTTCGGCAACGCACTAACACTTTTACTTCTATTACGACAATTTTCTGGAAACGTCTTACTTCTATAACGACAATTTTCTGGAAACGGCCACGGGTTAGCTAATACTTGTACCTTCAACTAATTGAAAAAGGTTTTAAATTATTTAGTTATCGCAAAGAACGCAAAGTTTTCAAGGTGATTCCTGATTATAAACTATATTTAGTACCTCGTCTGAAAACAAACTTTGTAATTGCCAAAAAGCCTACAGCCCAAACTGATGATTATGTTAATAATATGACGTTGTGCTGACAAGTTCAATTAAGGAGGCTTTCGCAACAAAATTGGCGAAGTACTCATCTTATCTCACGTTGCCTTTCGAGTTTGCGAATAAAACAACACAGTGTATATTAGAATTGTTTTCGAGCCATAATTTGGAGGATTTGAATATTTGATGACTGCAGTCAGAGTTAAAGCAAAACTTTGTGTCTAACAAGAATGCTTTTTGATTACAACGATGCCTGTATTGAAATGATAAAGTATCAAATGAAAAATCTCTAATTTTTCACTTGCATTTATTGGTTCTACAGCAATACAGCGTGTTCATTGATTTACATTAGACTTCGTCCACGGTTTCGCTCGCGTTAATGTATGTAGATCTAGTCAGTAAATTTCTATCACTCGGGATTTTTTTTAGGTTAAATAGTACTCTGTCTTTTTCTGTACTTTTGGCAATGGGAATATATATGCGAAATTTCATGAAGATTAGTCAAGTAGTTCAGACGTGAAAGCGTAACAAATAAACAAAGCCACATTCGCATTTATAATAATTTTAGTTAGGATTAAATAGAACGATTTGCGCCAATTACGTAGTTTAAATTATGTAGTTTAATCACACTTAAATATAGTTTACATTTAATAAATAGCATTATAAGAATAATTAATTAATTTCATAAAAAGCTAAATTTTCGATATCCATAATCCCAAATATCTTAATGGCGTCTATGTCTGAACTAGATAAATAATCTGTTTTTCAGACAGCATCACTCTCCCTGGAAATACATAACATAACATTCTTCTCACAATAGCTCATACTTTCTAATTTTTAACAACTTGCAGTCATCCGCAATAATATCAACTTCTAGCTTTAAGTCCAAGAGAGTGTAAATCTGTTTTAGTGATCACCCACGGTGAATTAGTCATTTTTCTGTACCCCTGAGTATGCGAAATTTCATGATGCTCGGTCGAGTAGTTAAGGCGTGAAAGCGTAGCAAGCAAACTTACATTTGCATTCTCACATTTGCATTTACAATATTAGTAAGGATATCGAAAACAGGTTACGTAGCTTTAAATAAAGAAGACCACAGTTATTCTAAAAGACAAAAAACTTAGTGATAAATCATTAAAACACCGCCGTTGTCGAACTTTTCCTAATTTGAAGATATGTAACTCTGAATATAAATCAAAGAAACACGAAAAGTTTGTTTTGGTTAAACAGAATTTACGAGCTAATGAAACTCGTCCAAATATATAACTTGTTCATTGTTTTGGCGTTAATAAATAAATTTTCAATTAAGAAACATCGTGTTTGTAATATTGGGGTAATTATTCATTCGTAGTTTGTAATATATTTAAAGATAAATTCAAAGAACAACAAGAAAGTACGGCGTTATTGAGTGCATGTTACAATATAATGCGCATTATGAAGAATCTGTATAGTAAGCAGAATTTAATATCATTATTAAGGAGCATACTTAATAGGTTAATAATAATATGTAAATCTAAAGGAACATATAGACTTCACATACACTTTACAAAGCAAAAAAAATATATTTTTTTTTATATAGTGTACGGTGTTACTACCATACATTGCTGCCTACAATATATATATGCACAAGTTGCAAAGCGTGTGTAGCTGCGCGCTCAGCATTTATCGTGTTTCTATAAATTATCGATACAACAAAATACATCGAGACTCAGTTGAACGTTAACAAAACATATTAAATAAGCTAACTTTACGAGTGCATTAAGAGCAACTTTTTATTTTATATTTTATTAGTCTTATTTTTACTGTAACTTATCTACTTATACTTTAAATAAATTATTCACGTTATAATTATTTTCTCTACTACTTCAAAATCTTATTATAGTGTGCGGAGTTACTAACTAAACAACCCGTACATATAGTGAAATTAAAACATGTCTACTTAATAGGTAAATAAATCCAAAAGAGCATATTATACACTTTAAGTTAATATGTATTACATAGAGGAGACAACTTAAGCAATTCGTTTTGCAACATGGATTAAACATCATGCACCATGTGAACTACGCTACTTTATAATCAATATCTATCTTTTATTTACTATATAACATTTTATCACGAGCACTAATTACTATAATTTATGTATTCTAATATTAAAATCATTAAATTATTTTATTTGATGGATAACAACTTTGACGTATAATAATAATAATAATAATAATTGTTTATTAAGTTTAAGTTGGCATAAAAATGAATAACGATAGGTCTTAAAAAAAAAGTATACATTACTTTGGACGCCTGTACTAGGTTATACCTGTATCACAAGCGATGATTATGTGCTATTATACTGTAATAGGAAGGGCATTCTTAACAATATTTAACAAATATAGACTGTTCTATAATAAGTTACTATTACAATGAAAATAATATAACTTATTTATATAATTTTGTATTTAAATATTAGTTAACATATATAATTTTTATGATTCATATAAATCATACTTATTCCGAGTCTGGGTGTGCATTGTGACCATTGCCTGAATGTAAGATAATCCTAGTGCGGGGCATTGGCTTTTATAAACGTAAACGTAATAAGTTGGTATTAAGTGTATTTTCTCCATTACATGTTGTCTCGTTCTAGTACAGTTAAAAAGCAATATGCAAGCTCATTTATTATACGACCTCTAATAGAGCTGGCAAAATATGAGTGTGTTGACTGCACTGCACCCGTTACGCCAATGATTTAAGTCACCTCACCGCCGCCACTGCGCCGAATGTTGTGGGTTCGAATCCTATACAGGATAAAAAATTGTGTGTTCCACACATGGTTGTTTCTGGTCTGGGTGTTCTTTGCGTCGGTTGTTTCTGGTCTGGGTGTTCTTTGCGTCGGTTGTTTCTGGTCTGGGTGTTCTTTGCGTCGGTTGTTTCTGATCTGGATGTTCTTTGCGTCGGTTGTTTCTGGTCCGGGTGTTCTTTGCGTCGGTTGTTTCTGATCTGGGTGTTCTTTCACCTCTGACGTTCAGAAGTTATATGACTTTTCGAAATTATGTACGTATTGATTGACAATTATCGCCTGCTCCGTGCCTCGGAGAGCACGTTAAGTCGTTGGTCCGGCAGTCGTTATTGGGAGAGTGTCGACACAAAAGATCCCACTGGGTCGAAGTGTCGCCGGTCTGCACTGACTGGCCCCCACATAAGATAAGATCTATAAATGTACCTATGACGATATCTCCATGTAACCATGATTCACGTTGTGAAAATTCCTCCTGTTTACGGAATCTGGGTATGAGACATAAGTTATCTGAGACCTTAATAGATTACTTTCCTTTACAAGGGTGGTAGCAAATCCAGTGTAAGTAGAAAATAGTGTTGAAAAACATCGCAGTAAATCGTCTGCTAAGCTTACCTCCAATTCCTTTACGTATTTTTCTTTTCTATTTACAGATAATAAACGGATGCTACAGCTTCTACACATTGTTTTCTCAAATGCAGGAAGATTAGGTTCTGTAATAAAATTTTAATGTAGTATATCAGTCTATACATTGCTTTCTCAAATACAAGAAGATTAGGTTCTGTAATAAAATGTAGTATATAAGTTGCATAGAGTTCATCGTCGTTCGGCATTCAATACCGCGAATGCAACATTCACAAAATTTAACAGGAGACACTTTATAACTGATACTGCACACCTACAATATTATGTTCGCGGTTTTGCACGACTCAAAAATAACAGAATTGGATTAACTTTTGGCCAAAATTTATTTATAGGATAGCGTATTTTAACGTATAGAACGACATAAAATAAAATTCTAATTTTTGAACAAATTGCCTCATTTGCGGTTTTGGATGCCGATCGATGGCCTGCTATTTTTATTTGTTCACTAAGTAATTTGGCGACAGCTCATCATAAGTACTATGTTATAGCTGGAGCATTAAGTACATTTCACTGATATGCTTAAGTTTTTATTTTGCTATGATATTGAAGTGGTTATGTTAACTATCCTGGACCACTTGCTTAATAATAAGCGAGGAGGATGCTAGCAGCAATTAAATATGCAAGTTATTAGGTATTTATTTATTTATTTATTTATTTATGAATTGCTTACAGTTGTAACACTAATCATACACTTAATCTAAACTACATACAGATTTTAGGCTAATGCACAACCACGATAAAGCAAACACAGCTTGCATATAAAACATTTCTAAAATACTATATAAACAAAACTAAACTAAAACATAATTATTTTTGACACCTAAAGACTAAATAAATAAAATTATATTAATATTGCTTAAATCTAATCTAATCTAGTGGATGGTACTTATTAATTACTTAATTAATGACCTTCTTGAGATTTCGGCGAAAACGTGCCAAAGATTCATCAAATATATCCAGTGAGCTGCTGTACTCATTAGCCATCCTAGTCATACGACAGGTCGGAGAATTGGAGCCTAATACAGTTCTTCTTAATGGTGGGTAGAAAGGAGTAATTGCTGATCGTGGATATCGCGTTGGAACACGAAGCTTAATTCTACTGAGAAGCATCGGGCAGTCAATTTGGTTATTTAAAATCTTATAGAAAAATATAAGATCCAGTACTTTCCTACGTTTCTCAAGTGAATCTATTTTAAAATGTTGTAGTTTGTCGCGGTATGAAAGCCTTTTGATCGTATTTTTATTGCTTGATGTGTTTATTAGATGCCACATGAAACGTTTTTGCAAACGTTCTATCCGGAGACTGTGAACGGAAAAATGTGGACGCCAGACTACACTGCAATACTCCAAGGAATTCCTGACAAAACAATTATAAAGAAGTAATTTGGTACTTGGTTTTCGAAAAACCCTGCCGTTTCTAATGACAAAACCCAACATTTTAGAAGCTACTTTTAGTATATTTTCCATGTGAGGGACCAATGTCAATTTTCTGTCAAGAGTTACTCCTAAATCTTTGATATAGTCAACCTCTTGCAACTTGTTACCCTGAATGTGATACATGGATGGGATTATATTATGGTTTCGAGTAAATTTGATGTGCTGACATTTAGAGACATTTAATTGCATTTTATTAGCTAAACACCAATACGACAGTGCATCTAAATCTGTTTGGAGATGATGAATTTCGTCTGGAGAATTTATTACTTTAAGAATCTTGAGATCGTCAGCAAACATAAACGGAGTAGAATTTTTAAAGCAACCAGGAATGTCATTTATGAATATATTAAAGAGAATCGGTCCTAAATGGGACCCTTGTGGCACACCAGAAGTAATTCTATAAGAAGTGGACGAGTAGCCGTTTAGTACGACATGAAAAATTCTGTCCGTTAGGTAGGACTGGATCCATTTGCTAAGGTAGCTTATATTTGCACGTTATAATATTAAAAGCAGAATGAATACACATTTTTTTTTTGTGTTTGTTAGTTGTTAGCCTCAGATGGCTTTTACAACTTTACGCGGACTGGGGGTGAGCGCAGAGGGCTCCCAACCCATAACTGAATATACATTTTTTTTTTGTGATTGTTTGTTGTTAGCCTCAGATATCCCTTACACGTGTAAAACATCACGCCACGTGTAACGTAGATCGTTTGATCTCGTGCTGTGTTGTAGCGTATGGTTCTACTTGCCTACTCGCCACAATATCATTACTATTGATTGATAATTATCGCCTGCTCTGTGCCTCGGAGAGCACGTTAAGCCGTCGGTCTCGGCTGCCATGAACATCTATGGCAGTCGTTATTGAGAAAGTCAGTACCCTCTAATATCCTGACACTAGTCTAGCCTTAGGGTATCGTTAGCCTTCGGGTTGCGGAGGTCAGATGGCAGCCGCTCTGTGTAAAAACTGATATCCAGTCAAATTCGGTTAGACTAGAAAAGCTGATCCCAAGTGACTTCGGAATAATAAAGGCTAGGGAGAAGATATCATTACTATTATGATATGCACTGAATTTTCTGTACTATTGTGTATGCTCTAGGCTTTGACGGAGTCTATAAGTGTTGGTCATCACTTACCATCATCAAGCCGCTAGATCGTGTAGACTTGGAACAATAAAACAACAAACAAATAAAGGATGTGGCAGTAGCCCAATGGATAAGGTATTGGACTTGCAATCGAGAGGTCGCGGGTTCGAATCCCATCCACTGCACTACTGACCTGAACCCACTCCTAACACAAGCATTCTAGCTTAGCTGGAGGGGTTAACAAGAATACTAGAAATTAAAAATCCAAATTAATTCTACCAAAAAAGAGGATAATAGAATAAAAATTCAAAGTTCAACTTATATTTAAAACAGACTGTAAACAATATTGCTCTTAATTATTGACTGTATTAAATGCAAAGAGTAAATAGAATAATAATAATAATAATAAAATTTATTTTTTCTTAACTTGGCACAAAAATACAATAACAGCGTCACAAACACGATATTTAGTATTTACGGTAAACTCTGGTACCCAGAATAAGATTCAACTTGTGTTTAGGGTACCAGCGTTCTCGCGCACACTATAAACAATTACGTGAGTAGTACTCGTAAGACGAACACAGTGTTAATTTAGAAAAATATACTAAAAGAATAGACAAACAAAAAAAAAATAAAAATATGAAATATTAAAATTTAAAACTATTACTTAGTTGCAGATATTTACACAGGAATTGCAAATATGCTATGTTTGTGTAATGAGAGGTAACGTTTAATTATTATTTTCACTCCACATGCTACAAGTAATAATAATAATAATAATAATAAATTTTTTATTGCAACAAAAGGTTTATACATTTACAGTGTCAGCCCTGATTCCCAAACTAGCGTGAGCTGTATGTTGGGAAACAGTCCTTCCCAAAAACAAATTATACAAAATTGTTACAATAATACAAACATGACACATAGACTAGAGCAGACTTAAAAAATAAAATAAAAATAAGTAACTTTTTTGTTAGTTTACGAGTGAATTTAGTGGTGGTAGTATATGTGTGCATGTGTGTGTGTGCATGTGTGCGTGTGTGTGTCCATGTGCGTGTGTGTGTCCATGTGTGTGTGTGTGTGTCCATGTGTGTGTGTGTGTGTGTGTGTGTGTGTGTGTGTGTGTGTGTGTGTGTGTGTGTGTGGTGTATGTGTGTGTGTGTGTGTGTGTAGGTGCACGCGTGTAAGTATATTTGTGTGCTTGCGTGTGTGTGTGTGCTTATGTTACGATTAGAAATAAGTTTTCCACATCCTTGTAGTCAAAATTCTTAAGCCAAAGTTTAATAGTGTCTTTGATTTTGTAATTTGTTAAAGACTTGGTTTTATGCGTTAGATTAAGTTTATTGTACAGTCTAGGTGCAATACTATTGTATTGTTGTTGGGCAAATTTGCTTTTGACACTTGGGACTGGACATTTGTCTATCCTTTTACCCGAGGGTTGTAGAAGAGGTACGGTATTCTTATGGTATTTACGAATACATTGATACACAAATAACTTTCGCACGCTTAGCACTTCTGCTTTCTCATACACTAAATGTGTAGGGTGACGAAATGGTAAGCAGAGGAGTACTTTAAGTAAAGCCCGTTGTGCTCTTTCAACCTCAATTAAATGTTTCTTGGCCGCTGAACCCCATGAACATATGCAGTAGGTGATTAAGCACTCAGCTAGCGCTTTGTACGTTTGTATCAACAGTTTTGTGTCAGGTATAAGTCTCAAGTCCTTAAAGATATAAATAAGTTTCCTTAACCTCCCACTAACCGTAGTTATATGCTTTTTCCAATTTAGTTTATCATCTATATTTACGCCTAAATATTTAATTTCATTTGTTCTTGATAACTGAGGACAATTACAACGTGCTGAAAACTCAACGTTTGATCGGTTACAGGGATAAGAGTGCAATCTTAGATTGAACGTTTTTGGAGATGAGGCCATAGTTTTACTAAAACAGACGTATTTAGTTTTATCCACATTAAGTGATAATAAACTATCTTCAAGCCATGCGGTAATATGAGACATGCCTTTTTCAGCTAACTGCTGTACATTTTCCCATGTGTTACTGTGAAATAATACTACAGTGTCATCGGCAAACATTTGTATCTCAGCACCTTGAATTTTATATTTACACAGGTCATTGACATAAGCCAAAAACAGCGTCGGACCCAAGGTACTGCCTTGTGGCACGCCATACGTCCCTAAACAGTAGTTACTGAGGTGGTTTTCAACTCTAACGCACTGCTTTCGTTCTGTAAGATAATCCCCTAACCACAAAAGTGCGTTTCCCCTAATCCCTAGATTTTCTAGGCGGGTCAAAAGAATTGGAATAGAAACAGTATCGAACGCCTTTTGTAAATCAAGGAATACGCCTACACATTTAATTGTATGATAAAATAGAAAAATGAGGTATTATATAAGTATAATGTATTAATATTGCACAACTCTAATAAAAACTATGAAAGTTAATTATAACCCTGAATAATAAATGATAATGAAAATATCGCAATTCAATCATTCTCGTTCCGGCTTACTAGTCGTATCGCACGAATCTGTTTGCAAAAATAATGGAAAATGTTTTTTTTTTTTTTTTTTTCTATTGTCCATTCGCACACCTACTTTTTTAGATCGGTTGGTTTTAAACTCAAGTTATATAGATGTATGCGAACAGATTCGTGCGAAGCGACCAATAAGGCCTTGCTGCTAGTATTTCTTGATTTTAATGTTTATTATACAAATAATTCTTATTATAAATATGTATTTCAGGTACAAGAGTTTTAAATAATTAGATGTCAATTGAACTTTTTGTACTTAATGACAATGCCGAACACAAGCACAACCCACTCGACTTTACGTTAATTAAGTAAAAAGTATGCATTTGAGCAATCGTTTAATACTAACAAATGTCTTAATCAGTGTCCAATATCATTGTCACTCAATTAATATTACCTTGTTACTGGTTTGGCTTATGTATTATCTTGTAAAGATATAATTGCAGCTATAAAACCTTTTCAATAAGAGCGCAATTCTTATTGCAATTCATAGTTAGATACTATGGTTTTGTTTGAAATATTATGTGCTAATTGTTAGTACTAATAAAAGTATTTCAAAATAAATCAATCGTATAATGATGTATTTTAAATATTACATCCGCCAATATTTTTAAGATTTACAATTTTAATCGACTCTATATTTTATTATCCGAATAAAGCTAGTCATTGTCTACGCATAAGGCTACTTATCTAAACTTAAGTTAATGTATGCTAAAGACACATTAACCATTATACCAATAAGCTGACAAAAAGCAAATAAAACCAGTGTATTACTTATTTGATTGCCATAATAATGGTGACATAGTCGGCCTCGATAGCGTAGTGGTTAGTGTAACCGACTGCCACGCCCGAGGTCGCGGGTTCGATTCCTGCACAAGTCAAACATTTGTGTGCATGAACATGGATGTTTGTCTTGGTCTGGGTGTTTCTATGTATAATATGTATGTATTTACAAAAAAACGTATATATGTATGTTTATCCATTGTCTAGTACCTATAGTACAAGCTCTGCTTAGTTTGGGCTAGATGGTGTTGTGTGTATGTGGTAGAATATTATTATTATTATTATTAAATTATTAATACTAAAAGTCTTTTATTATAGATAAATTTTGCCCCTGCTTTCAATTTTCAATTTCTCGGCAGTACTTTTTCTGGGTGAAAAGTACCCTACATCCTTTCGGTATCCCTGACAGCGTGTATGCAAATTTTATGATAATTCGTCAAGTAGTGAAAGAGGTGAAAGCGTAATAAACAAACAAATAACCAACATAACAACAGTCGCTTTTATAATATTGGTAAGGATGTTTTTGCATCTAATATTACCTTATGACAACAATAAACACTATTTCGACGAAACAGAAAAAAATAATATACACATTGCTATAATATCTGAAACTACAAATATAATATCACATAACATATAATTTTCCTGCCAATTGTTGTGAAAACAAAATACCCACTTGTCACTTTTTTAATATACGAATCTACTTCGTTAATAAACAGTGTATTTTATTTTGCAACCATTTATTTAAAGAATAGCGACAGCTGTCCGCCCTCTGCGTGCTTTTTTAAAACCCTTGCTCTAATAGCCAATTCATGCCGCCGTTTGTCTGTTTCCTTTCCAAGTGTAATAAATAGCCTTATATAATGATTTAGAGAATATATCAACTGATGTTCTTTTATTCATATGTACCGAGCACTAACTTCAGTGGGATTTATTCATCATTATCATCTCAGCCGACCTTATATAATGATTTAGAGAATATATCAACTGATGTTCTTTTATTCATATGTACCAAGCACTAGCTTCAGTGGGATTTATTCATCATTATCATCTCAGCCGATAGATGTCCACTGCTGCGCATAGGCCTCCCATAAGGATTTCCACACTAACCCGGTAGGGCCACTCGCATCCAATCGGCCACCCGCATCCAATCGCTTCCCGTGACCTTTACCAGGTCGTCGGTCTAACTTGTGCGGTCCTAAATACATTTGAATTTGGTAAACAAATCGCTTGAAAAAAACTAAGACTATTGGAGATTTTGTCTTTTATTTGCGTCCTTAGTTTTTGGAGCATTTTACACATAATCATGACATTAGTAAATTTCGTTAGGATTCTTAAATTTGCTTTAAATTTTGATTTCGTACATATTGTTTCCTTGAATTGATCTGGTAGTATCCTTTGCAATAATGGTAATTTTATTAATGTCCGTTTATGACATACAATACAAATAAGAATTATTGAGTAAAAATTCAAAAACTTATTTTTTTAGAATACGCACTAGCGTCTGGGCCACGTCATTGATAGGGTATGTTTTGTTATTCCTCAAAGGGACAAGGCAGCGTTTCCGATGAAAGTTCCCAGGCGGCTTGGCTCTTGCTGACATTTTCAACAGTTATCGTCATATTTTAATCAATTGTTACAAAAAATTAACATTTTATATATCTAAACCTTCCTCATAAATCACACCGTCTATTGGTGAAAACCACTTTCAAATTAATTTAATAGTTTTTAAGTTTATCTCCAACAGACAGACAGACGCGGTGGGAGACTTTGTTTTATAATATGTAGTGATAAATTGTTTGTAATTTTACAAATAATAATGTCAAGTATGCGTTAATCCTGCTAATTCCTTATGTCCCTTGTTATTTCATTTTAAAGAATTAATACATAATTGCGTGAAATTATTTTCGATATAAAATGAAACATAAATATAATATTATTATGTTATGTTAATTACGGGTAACGAAGTTCCGATATTGTCAACTTTAGTGGGCTCCTTAAAGACTTGTTGGAGTTATAATTGACCCTATTACCCCGATATGTTTACTTTGAATAGTTACCAAATTGTGATAGATGACGAAAGTTATTAATGGGCTTACAAAACGTTCTACAACTTTACAGCCGTTCCTTAACTTGTTATTTTGCATAGGCATAATTATTTGTAAGGTCTTTACCGACGACTTGTTTGCAATATGACTAGCACCTTTATTTTTTATTTTACTGGCAATCCGAATATTAGAGAATGCCGTCGCTATTTTTAAAACATTGATACAAATATAAAACTTCTATAAATACCATTAGCATGACTATGAGGGTCATGCTAGGGGCATTTATTGGGGCATTCTTAACTTGCCAATTATTGAAATACCAGACACATAATTTAAAATCTATTGTGTATGGCCCCCTTCGTGGCGCTGTGACTCAATAGATTGGACATCGGACGTTGCAGATGATGATTATGGTTTATTCAGGAGTACAAGGATGTGAAGAACTAGTCATTAAATGTGTATTATTTATACTGACAAATGCACACAGCAATCGACTTACAGCTGGTTTTTGAGAAGTAGATCAACACAAAAATTTCACAGCTGACCAACAAATGTAGGTCAACTACTGTGATTGACTGACGGAATTACCAACACTTAATCAAATCGCTTGATATGAGTTTGATTTTGACGCATCGTTAATTAGCCTTTCAGAAACTGGCTGTCCGACTCGCAATCGATTTTGTGATTTCAAAATTGTGTATGCTATGAACAATTCAGACCTAGGAATAAGACGTTCGTCGTTTGATATAGGAATTAGTACTCTTGTTGGTATGGCTTAATTAACTACGAAGTACCAATTGCAGAGTATCTTTTTCAATTTAGTGATGCTAGTGTTAAAAATATCAATGTCCAATTAAAAATTAGTTTTACCTATATGTTGTCCTTGCCAAGGGAGTGTACAGTAGGTGTGATCTGCGTTAGAATGCAGATGATAGTCGTGGGCCAATTTTGCTTACCAACCGGAGTTGGTTAGCAAAATTGGCCTACGAGTAAAAAAATTACAATCAAATTAAACGGATCCGTTGACATACTCCGGTATGTCAACGGATCCGTTCATCACTTGACATAGAAAAGAAAGATCAGCAATTCTTTTTCGCTCATATAGAGCAGTGAAGAATTCACACAAATACTTGATTAAACCTATCCTACAGTATGCATGTGTATTATTCAGTATGTAAATATAACAAAAACGGTTACAATTTAACCGAATTGTATGTTAACTTCGCTATTAAATTAACTTATGAATGAAGGTATTCTTAAAACGAAAATAGGACAATACGACTTATTTTTAATAGACGTACAGGGGTACTTCTGTATATGCTTGCTATTTCGCTTAAAGTGAAGTTGCTCGGTGGTATAAAGCATGCATCTTGCAGATGAATTATAGATAATCAACCCAGTGTTGTGTTATAGCAGCTTGTAAGGTTTTCGGACTTTCTAAGAATACGCGGTTCTCTGAATGGGTGATCTTACTTTTTACGTTCGGAGTACAAAGACTCTTTCTTTGAAAGATGCACCGGCAATACCCTTGTAATAAAAATGTATTTTCTACAGAAATAAAATAATTACAAGACTAGTATGTGCTCTACCTTAGTAGTACAAATATAAAAAGCAGTATTTTACTTTAATATATTATGTAGTTACTGGAGCCATTAGCAAATATTTGATATTACACATGACGGTAATTTCTAGCGATGAATACAAACCACGTCGAAGGAACAACTTAGTTTTGCTAACTTTAATAAATTATGACATCGTTTGTCACAATAGACCCTCCTACTATAAAAGCCATGCACATATAATTTTTGCAACCAGTATCAGGGACACATCGATTTTTCAAATAGCGCAAACATCTAAAATGTTGAAACTTCTTAAGCCTGCGGAAGATTCTAATTATTCAGTATTGGGGCCAAGCTATGCAGGTCTTCAATTTTGGGGGCTTATGAAAGAAAATCGACGTAGTTTCTACAACACTATACATACATGTGCAGTGATCTTCGTCATAACCCAATATATTGAACTTTGGATAATTCGAAATAATTTAGAGTTAGCTATGAGAAATCTTTCCGTGACCATGCTCAGTACCGTTTGCGTTTTTAAATCTGGAACGTACGTATATTGGGAAAATACATGGCTGGAGCTCCTTGATTACGTATCAAATTTGGAAACAAAACAATTGGAAAAAAAGGATTCGAAAACAAAAACAGTAATTACTGATTATGCTAATTATTCTAGAATGGTTACTTACTTTTATAGAGTTTTGATTACTGCTACTGTATTATTAGTCATTTTGGCACCTTTGTTCAGCTTTTTGTCGTCGGCAGAACATCAAGAAATGTTTAGAAATGGTTCTGAGCCGTATCCAGAAATAATGAGTTCGTGGGTGCCTTTTGACAGAACGCGAGGGTTTGGTTATTGGGTGGTCATTTTGGAACATTCAATCATTTGCTTTTACGGTGGCAGCGTTGTAGCTAATTTTGACTGCAATTCTATAGTACTAATGGCGTTTTTTGCTGGACAGTTGAAGCTTCTGTCTATTAATTGTGAGCGGTTATTTGATGATGATGAAGAACAATTGAATTATGAGAAAGCCGTGAAGCGGATTAAGGAGTGTCATTATCATCATTTATATCTTGTAAAGTAAGTATTGTTAGTATGTACATTACATTTCTTTTATATATGACTTGCTAATGTAGGTACATTTCTGCCAGGCTTGTATGGGACTGGTCATATATCTGTAGAATAAATCTAGAAAAACATAGTATAGACCGATTACCACTTCAATTTTATTTATTTGTATAGATTATCATTTATAACAACAACCATCTACTGTTTTAATATAAAATTTTATTTACAGATATACTTCAGTTTTAAATTCTTTGCTTTCTCCAGTCATGTTCTTGTACGTTATTATTTGCTCTTTGATGATCTGTGCGAGTGCTATACAACTAAATACGGTAAGAATTCGTATTTAAATTATTACTATTTCACTTTTAACTTTCTTATTACTTAATACTGTATAAACTGCACAAATGACGTGGGAAGCAAGTTAGTTCCTTCCGTTTAAAATTTACGGTGTTCTTAAATTGTTATTATTTGCTTAAAGCTTGGCTAGAAAATAAGGCAATCTAGTTCATTTTTAATCTTATACACTGCAGCTATCTACCACAATTACGTTCCTGGATTAAAAATAAGATATAAAGCTTTGATGCTTGAAGGTAAGAGAATTTTGGTACAGTCAGATTAAATAGATGTGTTCCGGTGATAAATTCGCTGTCTCTTAATGCAATAAGATCTGCACCATGAAGGTATGACTTTTAATGTTATTATGTCGGTGAAATACTAATTAACTGCATTACTTGATATAACGATATATATTTGAGGATTGCCTCATAATATGGTAAGTCCTTGGCAATTATGAGAATTTGCAGAATATCACATAAAAATGCCCGTTGCTAAATATTATGACTTCCTTATTATTTAATATGAATTTTCTAAAACGATGAATCGTTTGCTAATATTAAATGCAGATTTACTAGCCTTTTTAGAGAAATCAGCTGACATTAAGCCCCGAGGAACTTGATGGAACAATATGTTTCATTCGTTATGTTTAACAGTTTAATTCTTAATTATTTTACACAATATGTTTCATATCTGTATAAAGTTATTTACGAAAGATTGTAGGAATGAGTAAGAATTTATGTATATATAAAGACCAGCCTTCATATAGATTTTAATGACTGCGTTTCGTTTTTCTTAATTTTAAGAAATGCTGGCTGTATTCTATTTGAATTTAACGTGTCTTAGAATCATGCTTTGTCATCGCTGAGAATAAAATGGATCCTATATCAAACAAATCTCTCAACCTGTGAAATAAGGTTAATATCAGCTTAACTTTTAAAAGCGAAACAAAATATCTAACAAGCTAACAGATATGGAAAAATGAATTTCTAAAATTTAACTGCAAACGAAACGTTTTAGCGAATTCAACAATAGTCCTGTATCGCTAACTTTATTCATTTTTAGTACCGAATCTCAATTTCCCGGTAAACAAAAAATTCATGCACCTGAAGCATAATTCTGAATGTTTTTCTTCGTTGATTCCTTTGATTTCGTTTATGAAATAACTAATGCTCTTTTGTAAAGATACGAAATTGAAATTTGAGTAAGTTTTAAAACTAATAGGCTTTAGCATGAAGAAAAGCAGTAAAGTTGTAGTGTTCATAAAAACTACTTGATCAATATTTTTCGCAAAGCCAATTCGAATTCTTGTTACTTTAATTAGTTGCTTGAATTAATTTATTATGGTTTGTCTTAAATTAACAAAAACATCAACCATCATGTCATTGTAATTATGGCGGATTGAAACTACGAATACAAAGAGACATTTACCGATATATGTATAATATGTATGTATTTACAAAAAAAAAGTATAAATGTATGTTTATCCATTGTCTAGTACCCATAGTACAAGCTCTGCTTAGTTTGGGCTAGATGGTGTTGTGTGTATGTGGTAGAATATTATTATATTATTATTATTATATTATATGTCACTTGAAATTCAAATTGTATAAAAGGTTATTAATATTTATTATTAATAGAACATATTATTAATAATATATATAGTCTATTCACAATATAAAATAACCATCGCATTTAATACAGAACCCGCCAAATAAAATATAAATAATAATAATATTCTATCACATACACACAACCTAATATTTAATTAAATATAACTTACTCTGTTTATGTCTATTTTTTATATTTTTGCATATTGAGCCGTATGTTGTACCCAAGCTTTTACAACTGCCTGCAGGTTTTTGATTTAGTTTATCGGTTTGGCAGGCGTCACAATATTTTGAAGGTTACTAAATTTATATAGTGTCCTAACCTTAAAAGGAAGTTTTGTCAGAAAAACAAATACTTAAATATTTATTTCTAAGCTAGTTTTATAGTAACTTATACCTCGCACTTCTTGCCAGTGGCCAACGAGGTAATTAAATTCGTTTTTTTATTCTATGAATGTTTGTTTGTATTAACGTATCATATATAAATAAATAAATAAATATCGTATCCGCCCATCGTAGTGCCTAAACTCTTTGATAAATGAGCTATCAATCAATTCATGATAATGGTCCGGGTGACATAGCCTCCATTTTATATGAACAAAATCTATATGACGGATCTGCGATATCCAACTTGTTATTTTTTTTACTTTTTCCTAAACTGTTTAAAGGCATTTTTATTTTCCTCCTTTATTAATATAATTATTTGCCGTAGGTAGATTACAGTTTGCAAACCTTTTTTTTCCTTACGTCATATTTAAGAATTACGTCAAAAGCTCCATAGTTTCAATACTCACCTCGCAACTACACGCGATTCGTTGAACCAAACTAAACAGAACATAACAAACAATAAACTTCCAACAATAATGAATATCATTCCTAACTACAACCATAAGCTCGTATTTATCCCAGTTCGTGGAGAAATTTGCGATGTATTCTACCGAGGCGTTCGTATTATAAACGTGACATATGATTCAATTTCCAGGAAAGCACGGGCAATATGCAGCGAATATGGATCGCAGAATACCTTATGGCTCTTATAGCACAACTATTTCTATATTGTTGGCATAGCAATGAGGTACTGCATACGGTGAGTGATGCTAGTTGCAAGTAATATGGAAGGACTTTTGTTGCAAGAATACAATAATAAAATAATAATACTGTGTTTTGGAACGGAGACTAAATAATTCCCGCTATAGGAAAAATTTCTGTGTCGCGGGAACTTTATAAACATTCAAACAATGGATAGAAAGAATACTTGGATTTTCTTTTTGTCCGTAATCCAGTTCGAGTCTGAACTCAGAGCAAGTATTTGTAGATCACACTACTTTCTGCCCCATGTGAAAATCGAACACAACACTTGGTACAACGGAGCGACCTCTTGAGTGACAATGCAACATCGTGGTAGTCAAAGCCATTGCTGTGAGTTATGACTTTACCAACACTACCGATAACTCTGATGGTATTGCAATCCCTATATCGATTCTTGACGTAGATATATTGTGGGTAATACGAGATAATTTTTTCAACAAGGCTGCTCCAAAAAACTATTGGATAAAAAGTTAGGATTGCTCGCATGTGACTCAAATATAGTTAGAAAATACAGGTACAATGCGCTTTTGCATACAGGTATGATGCGCTTTTGCCGAATTTTCTAATCGACATCGCTGTGGATCTGGTGTTAAAATTCTTGTTTTATTAATATTTAATTAATTTTTCCCGCGGCTTTGCCCATGTAAATGTAGGTTTTGTAAATTTTCTGTCCCTAGGAACAGTTTCGGGATGAAAAGTACCCTATGTCCTTTTATGTTACCCTGATAACGTGTATGCGAAATTTGATGATCGGTAAAGTAGTTAAGGCGTCAAAGTATATAACAAACAACTCACATTCACATTTATAATATTAAGTACGGATTAGATTGTGGCCGCGGCTTCGCTTGCGTAAATGTAGGTCAGGTTTTTCTGGATAAAAGTTACCCTATGTCTTTTTCTGTTCCCCTGATAAAGTGTATGCGAAATCGCATGTTGATCGCTCGAGTAACGTAATGCGTGCAATTGTTACAAACAAACTTACGTTCGCATTTATAATATTAGTTAATATACGTTAATAATTGAATGTTTAATATACAACAGAGCAACACAGTCGATGACGGTGTTTATGCCAGTACCTGGTATACCCAGGACGTACGTATACGTCGCAGCGTGCTTCTCCTCAGCGGGCAGCTACGCAAGTCTATAGAATTCACTGCTGGTCCATTTACAAAGCTCAATGTAGCTACTTTTGTTGCTGTAAGTTGATACAAGTTGAAATAATTTTTATGATTACATGCAAGAGAATAAATTGGACGTTGATCTTCATAGGATTATTTAATTATCAATAAGCGGCGGTGCCCTTATAGATAAGCCGATCAAGAAGCCACGGGTTTAAATCACATCATTGCAGTATCGACATAAACTCGCTATTAACACAACCATCAACGCTTGGCTGGATTAGTTTACAAGAATATTAGTAAATCGTTACCCAAAAAGTAAGAGAGACTTTTGATTTTTATTTCACACGTTATAGAAATAAAATGAATGAATACTTTATTAAATTTACATTCACAACAGATTTAAATTTGACTGTTGATTTATATTTATATGTCAAGATATTACCATACATAATAAGTTCAATCATCAGGTATGTTTGCTGACGCCAGGGTAGACTACTTTTATGCAATTATAAGAAAGCGTACTTACTCGTTTAATAAAAGATTAAATCTGTGGAGTTTAGGTAAAAGGGGATGAGTCAAAATTTTGGCAAAATGAGATTTTTACGTATTTGGGATGAACATAACATATACTGTTCAGGTAAAAACGAGATGAGTCTAAATATGCTCTTTTCACATTAATTGAAGTAACGGACATAATGAGACGATACTATATAATCATTTTCATAAACAAGAAAAAGGAGTTGACTGCACTCATCTCCTTATTGCGGAACAAATATTTTATAAGACAATACGCCAAAACGAGTTGAGTCAAGTCGTCCCTTTCTTGCGGGGCGGGGTGGGGGTGTTCGATCGCGCGCATGTCAATTGTCGCTGACGAGTTCGTTAGTTTTAGCGCGTTTTGTATTGTCGTGTAAAATTTTGTGATTTAATTAAGTTATTTAATACGAATAGTGTGTGATTAATTGATAAAGATGGATAATAATGAGAATGGTAAGTATAAAATAAATTATAGCTACGATATTTTTGTGTTTTCTAAATAGTTTAATACTTTGATAAGTTTATTTTTGTTTTTTGAGTGAACGTTGACTTTTATTTTTTATTGTTAATCTATTGACATGGCACAGATTACAAATATTAAGTATATATACTTACTACTGTACAAGTAAATACATAAGTATAAAATTATTAGTTCTTACATAAGTCACTGTCTTACGAGTGTATATAATACCTACATTTCAAACTTACCGACAAATAATGGCACTAGACCTAATAAGTTGAGTTACTTTGTTTCAGTTCCACAAATTCATGGTAGTACTAATTTGAGTTTCACAAGAAAGGGAAGATTGTTAATAGCTGCTTTGCAGAAAGAACAGCACGGCATAAACAACAATAATGATACAAATGGTATGTACTAGATATATAATGTACAAGTTCCTATGTCATAATTTTTACTTATTTAATTATTTACTATTTCCTCATATTTTTCTAGACTCACTACAACTGCAGAACAATTTCAATAATGCATTGAAATCAACAGCTTCAAGCCATATATTGGCACAAAGTCCTACGCTTGTTACATCTACCGAATCAGAGAGCGAATCACAGCTTATTACTCTCTCAGATTTGGGATTAGAACGTAATAATATACCAAGTATAATTGGTAAGTAAAAGTTGCGCCTGTAGCGTGACTCCTAAAAGGGTAGACATAGATTACAGGCACCCATTTCTCGCGATCCTGGGATACTTGTCTCGCCAGTTTTATGTAAATACGCTCGTATATTTTTCAGAAGCGAATGTTGAAGTTGAAGACCTCCTTTATCATAGTGAACAGCCTTTCAAGACACTTACGTCACTCATAAATGCAGAATCAAGTTGTGGCCACAGTTCTGTTGGTAAGTACTTGGTCTTTTTATGAGTAGTTAGGTCTAAAGCCAGTTTAAGACCAGCCAACATCTTCATTTAAACCACAAAGTCCCATTCATTCCTTAGTCTATTGCACATCATCACAATAAGAACAGTTAAAAATTTTGCCAGATATTAATTTAGCTTCAACCTAATATATTATTCTCTCTGTTACAGTCCACGAATCTACGACTTCAGAAGTAAATCCTAATGAACTTATCGCCGAATCATTTAACCAAGAAGATTTTGACTCCGATGATAGTATTCGAGACCAAACATTTAACCCTACCACTGAAGCTATTCTTGCAACTAATTCCACAACATCAGAAGACGATGATATACCAGAAGAGACAAGGCTTACAGGTAGCCACCAAAGACGACGCCAAAGATCTTGTAAGCGTAAAATCCTTAAGTCAAAACGCAATAAGGGTGAGCGGTATGAAACAAAATCAGGGAAAATAGTTGAAGAAAGAAGGGTAACTGCACTTTCACAATGTCGGATGAAATGTAGCGAGAAAATAACGAGACAAGATCAAGAGATACTGTGTAAGGAGTTGTGGTCATTAGGTGATTATAATAAACGGACTGATTATTATCTAGCTAGTTTAATATTAGATGTACAGAAAAAGACACAACGTATACGTTGTACAGATAAAGAGCCTAAGCCTAGAGCTATAAACCATATTTATCATTTGAAGTTGAATGGTAATATGATCCAGGTTTGCAAAGTTTGCTTCCTTAAAACATTCGCTATTACTAACAAAAGTATTGAAGTAATAACTAAAAAAAAAGCTGAAAAATTGTCAGGTATTTTAACGCCAGATAAAAGAGGATCAAGTGTACCACCAAACAAAATTTCGGAGGAAAATGTTAAATTCATAAAAGACCACATTAACTCTTATCCTATTTACGAGTCACATTATAGCCGAAGACACACTGATAAAAAGTACTTACCAGCTGGCCTATCTATTGCAACTATGTATGACATGTACAAAGTAAAAGTTCCAAATCCTGTTTCATACGGGTTTTTTGGTAAAGTGTTTCGATCTATGGGATTATCGTTTAAAAAGCCATCATTAGATACATGTAATAATTGTGATTCTTTGAATATGAAAATCAAACTAGCACCCCTTCAAGATGTTGAGAATTTAAAAAACCAGTTGCGCATACATCAAACAGAGTCTGATACTGCATATGCAATGAAACAAACAGACAAAGAAAATTGTTCTATTTCTAAAAGAGTTTACAGTTTCGATCTCCAGCAATGCCTAGCCACACCATTTCTTCAGACTAATATAGTATTTTATAAACGCTTACTTTGGACTTTCAACTTAACTATTTACGATTGTTTCTCTAAAAAAAGCTATTGCTATATGTGGCATGAAGGTGAAGGTGGCCGTGGAGCCAATCAAATAGCTTCATGTTTATATGACTTCATTTTAAATTTACCTTCTGAAATAAAAGAAATAACCTTCTATTCAGATACATGCGGTGGACAAAATAAAAACAGTCATGTTGTGGCCATGTTCTTGTGTTTAACCAAACTTCGTCCGGACCTTAAAATTGAACACAAGTTCTTGATCCCCGGCCACACTCACATGGAATGCGACACAGTTCATGCACAAATCGAGCGTAAAAAGAAGACAACTGGTATGAGCATACATCTACCAAGAGACTGGTACAATTTGGTGAGAGGTACAAATAAATCTATATGTGTAATTGTAATGAACAATAGCAAGTTTTTAAACTTTGCACAATTGTATAAGGGTCCCTTGCAGCTCCGAAAAGTGGATAGTTGTGGCGAAAAATTTGTATGGCATGACGTTAAATGGTTCTGTTTTTCTGGACAATTTGAGGCAGCAACTGTTAAGTTTAAAACACTCTTATCCGAGTCTGAATCTTTTAAGACCATTTTATTCTGTCGGAGGGGAAAAGCAAATGAGCTTCTGCAACCTCAAAAATGTTACAATGGCCCAACACCTATATCTGAAGAAAAGAAAAAAGATCTTCTTAGTATTTTGCACTTAATAGAAAACGATTGCCACGAGTTCTATAGATCTCTACCCACTACCGTACAAAATGCTATCGCCGATCCCGATTTGGAAGATTTTAATGAAGATTAAAATATGTTACTGATTAATACTTTTTTTTGTTATAAATTCTATTACAAGAGATTTTAAAATAAACATTAAAATATTTAACATGGAGATAAGTGTCTTTTATTTTTGTTTTTACGATTTCATAGAATGGTAAAAGGGGTTGAGTCGATTATTTAACAAAATATGTAAAAAATCCATAAAATTTGTATATGGTATAAATACTTAAATCAAAAAAAAAGCAAAATGTTTTGTAAAATTACAGTTTATAGAAAATATATAAATTTATACTAGATTTCACGAAACCGCGCATGCCCCAATTTGGTTTTCTAGCCATACTGTAAAATTGGTATATATGACTCATCACCTTTTACCTTACCTCCACAGAAATAAATGCCGAAATGCATGAATAAAAGAACTGTATGACAATGTATAACAGTGATGATATGATTTGGATTAAAAGCTTGACATGTAACAATAATAAAATATAATTGAAATACTAACAATAGGTTAAACTTCCATTGTATTACTAACAACTTATGGAACAAGAACCTGAAATAAATGACTACTATTATTATTATTAATAGTAAAAGCCGCCATTCCACTATTGGTATTGTGAAAATGGCATGATGATCTTTGCTTTGCTTTTGACACTTCAGGTTGGAGGATACATTTTAATGATATCTTTTTTACTTTACAGATAATGAAAGGGTCATACAGCTACTACACACTTCTAGACAAAAAGGAGGATTGAATTCTTTAAAACTAGTTATACTGCACTTTTATAGGTCTAAAGATAGTCCGTTATATTTAAAATAGTATAGTCACCAAGTTTTAGAAAATAGAATTTAATATATTTCAGTGCTTTATTTAAAGTGTTTAACGTATGTATTAACAAGCGTTATTCGCTAATATCTGCTAACTATTGAATCTGCTAATTTGATTATTGCTATTATATATTAGATTGGAGAAGATTTTAAATAGCTATGAAATAAGTAATAATAAAATTATTCGATTTGAATTCGAGTGTTATTTCGAAAGTATTGTGACGCAGTAATGACTACGGAGAATGCCAACGCCAGCAATATTGCCGCCACAAAAATAAAGTTATCCATATTCGTTCCAGCAGGCACAACCAGATACGGCAGTCATATTGTTAAAAATCTGTTATTCGGTCGAAACTTGTTATATTAGTAAGTCGATCCCAATTATTTCTGCAATGATTCGAGTTACTCCGACTATATATTATTTCTTGAGTTAGTATTCGAATAATGTTTTAATTAAAATAAGAAACATTTGAGCATTTTCAAATTTGATTTATCAAGTCGATAATAATTGTACGAGTATACAGCTACGTTATCATTTATTCTAGTCAATCTGAACGATTCATACATAAATAAATTAATCCATGAAAGCCAACAACAGCTAGAATTTGCTCTTTATATTTTAATAAAAAATAAATCTAATGGAACAGAACTTTACGTGGCCTAAGTAAAGCAGTTTTCTAAATAACTGCCATGTCTACAAATTGGTAGACTCATTACGCAAACAAAGTTTAGCGATCGAAAGTTTAAATGACTCCTAGGGATGTTAAACAGTTAATCGATTCTATTACGTCAAGCCCTATTAATTGTTTACAAATACAATGATCAATGACAAAAGTTTTATGCGATTTCCAGAGATCTGTAAGATTATCTTTAATAAAATGTTGTAATTATTGTTAAAATCTACATAGGTGCCTAGTCAACACACAACACGACTTTACAGAACGTAATCTACATATAAGTAAGCGAAAGGCCTTTGAACGATTTTATCTTAATTACTAAGTATTTAAAAATTATTGAAAATCTACTTTAGACGGATTTTATTACGTTGTTTTTTTTAAGACTTTGTGACATCACTTTGAAACTAAGCTATGTTGTTCACGGGTTATCTTCCCGGTGTAGGGCTCCTCGTGAACATGGAAAGCTACCGAAACATTAGGTAGTGTAATAGTTTTAAAATTATGTAATAAAAGTTTATAAACAATGCCATAAAAGCCGTATAAAATAGTTTAATTTCAATGACACACGTAAACGTAGGACAATATTATATAATTATATTTACCACCAATTTATTATTTTCGAATGATTTTACTTTATCTACTTAAATCATAAATCATCATAAATCATTTATTCATTCAATTCATTTTGGGTATCACATGATTACAAAAAGTTTAAATTAGTATCACCAAAATCTGCCTGAGGAGGCGTATGAATGTCAACTTTAAAAAAATAAATAATAGAAATACATTAAATTATCAAATTACATATTTAGATAAGAAACTAAGCAAAATAATAATGTCAATAAATGTAACAAATGAAATTAAAATCTAATTAGTATGCCTAGATATAATGCATTCAGATAAATAATTTTGAATGTCAAAAGCGAAAAGTTAAAATAAATTTAAAATGTCAACAGGTAAGAGTCAAATAAATTTAATGTCAAAACGTAAACGTTAAAATAAATAAAGTAATTGATTTTAAATTTATTTAAGATGATTATCATTCAAAAAATCATTAATACTATAATAACACTTTTCCATTAAGACCTTTTTTAATTTACTTTTAAATATTTCCCTGTTATACAGTTTTATGTTAGAAGGTATTTTATTATAAACTTTTGGCGCCATACATAACAGACTTTTGCCCATCAGGCTTGTTTTTGCGCTATGTAAACATAACCTGTTATTGTTGCGTCTATTTCGCTTTACAACATCTGATATGCGCTGAAATAATTGAGGATTTTTATGGACAAACAAAGCTACCTCCAGTATGTATAGAGATGGAAGTGTCAGGATGTTGTTCCTGATGAAATAAGGCTTACAACTATCTGATGATTTCAGACCATACATAGCTCGTACGCACCGCTTCTGGACTTTGAAGACCATTATGCTGTTTGTGGAATTGCCCCAAAAAATGATGCCATGTCGTAGTATTGAGGCAACAAAACCATGATAAGCAGTAAGGACAGCACGTAATACAGTACAAGTACATACTACAGTACAGTACAAGTAGTTTACAGTACTTGTAAACGATATACGTTTCTACCAGAAATATTTTATTTTGAGTCTTTTATGTATTTGACATAATTATTTTTTTGTCATTACATTTTTAATGTTACTACCCTAAATCATATATTTTAATAGTATATGATATTAACAACAACCTGAACAACTCTATGAACGTTATATACATACATACATTACGCAATTTTTTTTTCGTATTGGTATGTATTTATTTATTTATTACATAAATTGCAAATAGAGGTAATATGGGGTGTTATGTTAGTATATATACAATTAGGTAACACTGTACTTAGCCATGCGGCATGCAATCATTATATAAAACTTATGTGATTTGTTATATGTATTACATTTTATGTAGTAAAAAATCTTCAACAGTGTAATAGCATTTTCGCAGCAAGATTTGCTTTAATTTACTCTTCACAATTTTCACATTTTGTTCTCTTTGTCTTCTTCTGACTTAGGCAAGTGATTATAGATTCTAGGCGCGATACAAAATATACTTTTATTATAATACGCCGTTGTGTGAGGCGGAACGCTTATTTTTAATTTTTAAATTATGTATTCTCCTTTTTAATTGTTCAAACATATATAAATTCTTTTTTACAAACAACACAGTTTCCAAAATATATACACACGGTAGAGTAAGAACAATCTGTTGGTTTAATTTTACAGATAGCTCTTACACATTTCTTTTGGGCTATAAATGCGTGCTGTACTTCTGCTGAATTCCCCCAGAAAATGATACCGTAGCGTATGATTGGCGCCACGTATCCATGATGGGCGGTCAATAGCGTGGGTTTAGATGCTCTTTTATCAGCATATAAAGAGCATACGAGTACTGGTTTAATTTTGTACATAAACTATCAATGTGGCTCTTCCAGTTAAGACCATCAACAATGTTTATTCCTAAAAATTTTGTAGTTTGTACCTGTGTAATATTTATGCTGTCGTAATGTATATCTTAATTATCTAGTTTATTTATTCTATAGTTTTTGTATGTTTATTTTAAGGTTGTTTATATTTAACCAGCGAATGCACCTTTTCAAAGTATTTTTAATATCATGTTCTACCGTTAGCTTGTTATTGCCTTTAAATAGAATAGTGCTATCATCCGCAAATAGTATCGATTCAGGATCTATCACTTTGGGGAAGTCATTAATATAGATTATGAATAGTAGTAGTCGCAATACGCTTCCTTGCGGAACGCCGAATGTAACGTTTTGCTGGTCGGAATAGTAATTCACAATATTTTTATTAATGGAACATGACCTAGAGATTCAAGTTAACTGTTTTCTACCACTAAGGTACGAGTTTATTATATTGAGTACATTTCCTCTAACACCGTAGGCACTCATTTTATTTAGCAGCGTTTGATGATCGACATTATCGAAAGCTTTGGATAAATCCATATACATATAAAGCAGAGGCCTGCTTCTTATTATCTATATCTGTCATGATAGTTCGAAGAAATTTTAAAATTGCTGTATTTATATCCTTGTTCTTTCGAAATCCCATCTGTTCGTCAACCAGTAAGTGTTTAGTTTTAAAATAATTAGACAAACAATTGTGAATTACTTTCTCAAATATTTTGGATATAACCGGAACTAAATCTGTCTCTGTCTCTGTAACAAGACATCTCATGTTTATTATCCTTTTTAAAAAGTGGTTTTATCATTGTTACTTTTAAGCTCTGTCGGAAACGCGCCATGAACAATGCATAAATTGATTATATGACTCAGTACAAAACATAACTTGATGGCAACATGCTTTATAATTGTAACAGATATATCATCATAGCCAGTACTTTTAGTTATTTTTAGATTCATGATTATTTTGTATATATCGCTAGGCATTGATGGAGGCATAAATAAATAATTTAAAGTACTACTGTTATGATATTGTAAAAAGTTTGGGTATAGTTTGGTTACCTGATGAATATAGTAATTATTACATGAATTAGCTAACAGTGTGGGATCATTAATAACATTACCATTTACAACGACATGTTGAATATAGTCTTTAGGGACGATAAATTTGTTGTTGTTTATGACAGACCAAGTGGCTTTACATTTATTTATGGACCAAATTTATGAAATTGTCATTTTGGACTTTCTGTGTAAGTTTAATGATACGATTCAGTCTCGATTTTAGATTTATATAACTTATCTTGTTCTGTAAGGTGCGCCTCTTGCGGTATTGCCACAAAAGTCTTCTTCTCCTTTTACAGCAAAGTTTAATTCCTTAGTGATCCACTTAGTTTTAGTTTTTGCGGAAACTTTTATCTTTACTACTGGAAAGCATAAGTAGTAAAAAAGTCTAATTAAGTTATAAAAATTTGTAAAGGAAATATTAGGGTTCTCACTTACAAATACATCTTGAAAACTAAGGTAATTTATGCACTGAATGAATTTATTGATGTTTTCTGAATGATAATCACGCTTCTCAATGAACCAGTACTGAAGTAGATTTTATGTTTTAAAGGGATTTGAAATAACTGAGCGGTATGGTCTGATAAAGCTAACTCAAGAACCTCATGTTTACTGTTACGTACAATATAAAGTTATCAATGCATGTGCCACTGTCCAATCGTGTGGGTTAAAGGCTATTTTGAGACCAGAACAATTCAACATATGCTTAAAATATGTTGATTCATATTTTTTTTGGAGAAGATTAATATGAAAATCACCTCATATTATTAATTTATTTTTCTATAGGCAAACTGAGGCAGCAATGAATTACAAATTACATAAAAAAATTCAAAATCTTCCGTATTGTTTTTAGGTGGTCTATATATATTATGTTCAGTTTATGGTCAGGAAGTTCAATAATATTTTCTATGCAAAGTTTACTTATTTCTTTCAAGGGATTAAATAATAGCGATTTATGGACTAATATACACGAGCCTCCTCTACGCGTTCTTCTACAGAAAATAGACCCAATTTTGTAGTTGGATATATTTAATAACTCTTTGTCTTTATTTAATAAGTTATGCTCAGTGATACATAGTTCTCGAACTTGTTTTCTATCCTCTTCAAGTGAATCAAGGGCTAAGGTAAGTAGGTCTGATTTAATCAATAACCCATTAATGTTTTGATTATGCTAAATTTACCTGCCTCAAAAAAGCTGCCCTTGTTCATTAGACAAATTATTTTCACTCTGACCACAATCATGCAAGTATTCCATACAGGTCTGTGTAACTATTGAATTATAAGATTTTTCATTATTTATAGCAGTATTATTGATATCTAGTTGTTGACATTGTATGAAATGACAATACTTATATAAATAATCATTTCTTAACACTTCTTTAAGCAAATACCCTGCCACAAAAGAAGGCAAACGACTATAATGTGGTATCCTCGTACTGAACCCCATGTCTATGTAAGAAACGTTTACAAACTTAGAACATAATAACTTCAGCTCATTATTCCATTTTGTTTCATTAAGATACTTATTGATAGGGACTTCACAAAATAATACAATAGTATGCCTTGTTATACATAGAAAATTAAGCAGACAAATTTATAAAATCCATGTGGACATATCATGCATTCCACCCAACACAATGACATAATCTCTATCAGATAACGAGTTTATACAATATTATTTATATTATATTGACGCATACCCCTCCGCGGAGGGGGGGGGGGGGGGCTGGAGGGGTTATGTCGGACGCACCGGGGTAAAAGAAAGATGTTAATGATGATAATGGACCGTAATATCGACTAAACCTACCACGGTGTTCCGCGACAAAACCGCGATCGGCGGGGCCTCGCGAATCACTTTCACATGCAGTCACATGCAGTCACGACCCCGCCGAGGTTTCGGCCCGCCGTACAAAACGGCAGGCCACTACACGATATGATCTACCCTTTGGTCACCGCTCCTTTAAACCCTACTATACCCCTGACGGGGGGATGGACACACGACACAGAGGTGCGCGTGGGAACCCGTACATGCCACCTCTTGGACCTGGTGCTGATCGGGTAGCGGTTAGAAGCCCACCACCCTCAGTTCAAACCTCAGGGTGGCTGGAGGTCATTTCGGTCCGGCGCCCGATTCGGCGGTTGAATTTAAGCGCTCCTTCTCCCCCTCCGCCGCCTACGCCGCCTCCTTGATGGAAATTACTTCCTCACAGAAAGGAGGTGACGGCTTTTCACGATCTCTCACTCTGGACCATGGACCGAACTAGGGCTACTATACCGATTGCAGCGATTAACTCGCGGCGCTGCGATGCCCGGGTGGGGCAATCTGCCAAAGTGTGCAGCGCCGTGTCCTCAACAACGTCGCGGGAGTCGCCGCAGTGGTGACAACTAGGCGTCACTTGCCGTCCTATGCGACACAGGAAAGTAGTCTTGGCCAGTCATTACCTGTGTCAGCCGAAAGGTGAGGGCGCCATACCGCCTCTCCAGCCACTCCTCAAAAACGGGTCTTATCGCCACAATTATGGCATGCCCTATGCAATATTATGTCAACTAACTCAGAATTATTTAATTATATAACTCCACCAAAAGTTATTCAATCATTTTTTGTATCTGTATGTTTAAATTGTTTTATATATATGAGTGCTAGACGAAATCCACTCATGCTGGCTCATAAACGAGATAATACTAAATTATCAGTTATTATCTTTTAATGCTTCATATAGGTAGTAGATTAGGTACTCGAAGTTCAACTGAAATTACTACAAGCAAACGATGTTCTAAAATAACTCCAAGATCATGAACTAAAGCGTATTTTGAACTCACTCCTTAAACTAAAATTCTATAAAGATCTCAAGATAAATCAGCACGTTTAGAATACAAAGCTTGCACTCCTATTCTTTGTCAATAGAGCACTTTTTAGTAAATCTGAATAGAATAGTCGACGTAGTTTAGAAATCTACATAAAGGAGATATTATGTGAATTTATTATGTGTCATGTATTTAACATATTGTTGATGTAATATGTATGATGTAGTGTAAGGATGTATCTTATTTTTTCTGTTAATAAATAAATATTATTATTATTATTATATTATTATTGTATTCTGGATAGAAAGCTGAAAATGCTTAGTACAATACAATGAAAACCATAGGTCGTTTGGTAATGTAACATTGATTTAGTTAGAAGAAAATTTCAAATAGAAGAAAGAAGAAGAAAGAAAAATATTTACTTTAGCACACAAGGGCACACGCAAAACAAAAAAGGTATACAAAAATAAACGGAGAAATAATAAAACTATAAATATAAAACAAATTGTAATACTATAATTTAATTTCTGCTCACTGGCAACAT
Organism: Catocala fraxini; assembly: GCA_930367265.1. Taxonomy (NCBI): domain Eukaryota; kingdom Metazoa; phylum Arthropoda; class Insecta; order Lepidoptera; family Erebidae; genus Catocala; species Catocala fraxini. Next base: position 6,370,113 of record OV884044.1, on the reverse strand, counting down.
CATACCTTCCGCTTAACTAACGGAAACTGCCTCCATTCAGGTCAAGGCTAGTATTGTCAGTGCACAGCAATACAAACAATAATATAGTATTAAATTATTTAAGTATAACATAAGATTAAAAAGTAATGTGAAAGTGTGTGTCCCATCAGTACCAAAATTTGGACATCGCTCAGCGCACGTTGCGATTGTTAAATCGTAACACTGGTTTTCTGCGAAATTCAGGTTTTTATTGACATACATACATAATTATAATATTGTTTTATATACATTCGTCACCTTAGTAGTAACGGACTGTATGCGCACAATTATAATTATGACAAGTACCTACAGTATTATCAACTCTAATACCCTAAGGCCCTTGCATGCCATATAATATGTTACGAATAAATAAAAATATACATCAATTCAGGATGCCTGGTGCATGCGTCCTAAGGCAACAGGTGGAGGGTAGCTGGGATGTCATTAGGCATTAGCGTTTATAATATTGGTGAGGATTATAGCTAAAACCTGGAAGGCACGTGCCTTCCAGGTTTTAGCTATAATCCTCACCAAAAACCACTTAAATGCAGTAGTGAGATAGACCTAAAACTGTTTTATGTAAATTAGACTTTTGAATATGGCCCTATATTTTCGAAAGACCTAAATACTTACTTCCAGTATGTTTCTTCTGATTCCTTCGGATTACTAACCGATATTTTTTTATTTCAGGTAGGTATATGGCAATAAATTTCGACTTTCATTTAAATATAAGATTTTGCCCGCGGTGTTGCGCGCGGAAATGTAGGTTACGTTTTTTTTTCCCTTTAGGAACAGTACTTTTTCTAGATGAAAGGTACTCCTGACAACGTGTATGAAAATTGCAAGATTATTGGTCCAGTAGTTAAGGAAGCATAACAAAAAAATATTATAAATATTAGTTAGGATATGAATGAGCATTTTACATTTGCCAACTCAACCTGAATTTCAGCCCACTTAACCGTAATACAAGTAAAATAACATTACATTCCCGAAATTAATGAAAACAGGCCGCTCCGTAAAAGTAAATACATCGTACAACAGAATGATTATAATATCAGTTGATTACCACTGTACATACGACGTAATAAATGTTCCACATGAAAACATAGACATATTATTTCTATAAACAGTTTATATTTAACAGACGCAAGGATAAAAATTATGTTGACAGTTTTAAACATTATAAAAGGCAGCGATAGCCTTATGGTAGACTGTTAGACTGGCACGCATCTGCGACTTTTCGAAGTTATGTGTATTTAATTGTTATTTACCGTTCAGATTAACGGTAAAGGAAAAACATCGTAAGGTAATTAACATGTCTGAAAGTGCTCCATAATAATCTTGAAGATATGTGAAGTCTGCCAATCCGCAGTAGGCCAGCGTGGTGGCTTTACCCATCTTACACCGAGAAAAGGCCCGTGCTTAGCAGTGGAACGGTTTAATACAGGGTTGATATTATTAAAAAAGGGCGAGTATATCATTATATCCAATTCATGCTACCCTTCAATTTTGGGCGCTTATACGAGATAAGCTCAGTGCGAGAGTAGTGTAATTTAAAAAAATTACTATTATAATATATTTAATATTTTTATGGGTTCCAATTCTACCCATTACTACATTTATCACATCTTTGGAACAAATGCAATTATTAAAACGGAATCCAATGACAATAAGATTCTAACTGAATATACTTAGAATTCTAAAACGCTAAATTGTTTTATTGAGCCCTTATAGTTGGCACTGCTGTACTCCATGGCGCAGCGGTGGTGAATGCGACTACTGTGCATGAGGTCACGGCTTCGAATCCCGGGTCGGGCCAAGAAAAAGTTATTGGGTTTTTCTATTGAAATCTCAATAGCAGTCCGGAGTTAGGAAGTTGGCGGTGTTAGACACTCCCGTGCCTCGGAAAGCACGTATAAGTCGTTGGTCTTACGCCTGATCTCTCTCCGGTCGTGACGGATTATCCGTGCTACCGGATCATGAGGGTTAGGGAACAGAGAGTGCACTTGTGTTTGCTCACACACTTGTGCACTATAATATTTCCTGCGCATATGGCCAGTCTCCGTTAAGATTGGCCGCCGTGATAAAAATTCGGTCTGGAGGACAATATGCATTTTCATCAAATTATGAAGAAGCAACAAATAATAGTAAATCGATACAATTTGGATACTCGATGGTTACGTTAGAACAGTTGTCCATAACTTTGCATATAGGTTCCATTTTATGTATATTAACGTTTTTCTTTGCGGGTCAATTCAGGCTTCATCAGTTAAGTGGGAACGGTTATTTGGGGACAGTAATGAGATAGTTACTTATGGTGACGCCGCAAAGTGATTTCAAGTAAGTATTTTCTTTTCTAATGTTTCTAACGGCTTTTTATGCAGTAGAGTAATCATTTTAAAAAAATATGTTCTAATTTTAATTCATGCTTTGGCCCATGATGTTTTTGCACGTGGCTATTTTTCTGTTATTGTTTGTGGGATTACTGTTGAGTTAACGACAGTAAGGAAAATAAATATATCATTACGTGCAAATAGAAAAAGTTCTTTGATGTTTATTATAGCCCTGTTTTCTTTATTGCTAAAATAATATGTTTATTTTACATATCAGGCAGTTACGGACAGCAAATGGCAATATGGACCTTGGATATGTATTGGCTGACGTAATGCAATTATTTGTTTATTACTAGTGTGGCATTGAAGTTTTCAGTATGGTACGTAATATGTTTACCTTAACGTTCTATTCAGGTTAATTGCAAAAAGTCTTTTTTGTGTAATTTGTATATATTTTTTTTTCTCTATTTAAGACGCTTGCTAACTTTATCATAAATCATCATTTATCTTTCACAACGTTTTATTCATTCATATAAAACGTTGCTGCAGGGTTGGCGTAGTAATGACTTAAGTGGTTGCCTTGCTACTACCGACTTGTGGGTTCGAATCCCACACGGAAGAAAAATTTATGTAATTCACAAATGATTGTGCTGAATCTGGATGTTATTTGTGTCCTGTTTTAATGTTTTTTAAGTCTCCCGCGACTCAGGAAATATTCCTAGTGCGCAAATTGTGTTTTTCGATAAAAAAATGTTATGATGAAATATAATTTTTATTCTGCACATTTTTATTTCAACAGAGTATAAAAGGCGAGCTGAGTGTCTACTGTTCTGTGACCACTACGCACTACAGAGCAGTGCTTAGTGGTCACAGAACGTGCACATACACCGACATGGATAAAATCTTAAATTTAATTCTATTTATATTTTGGGGACAGAAATGTTAAGATAGCTATCACATAATTATTCTGAAAATATTCCATTAACATGTACATAAATAAAAAGTTTTATATATAATTGTCTTCTTTGCAGCATGCTTACTGCAAAATATTGACAAAAATATCTTTTCAATGATCAGTTTGTCTGGCACAAAAAAAATATTATACACCAAAATGATTTTTTAATAAAAAATCTGTTTTGAAAAACCTACTAATAGGTATATAAACTATATAACTTTCTTGTATATCTTTAAGTTAATATCTATATTTTCTTTTATATTAGAATAGAAGATATATTTTTGAAATGGTCCTTTAAACCAAAACTATTTGAACATAATAATAGGGCTATAAAATGAGCAGGCAATCATACATGAGTGTCATGAATTTTTATTCCGCAATTACTAAGGCAAATTCACTAAAATAGACTTTCTGTAAATTAATGAACATAATATAAATAATATTGACTTACGTTTATGATTGAAATTGCATTGAAATTAAAACTGTTTTATACGGATTTTGTCGCGTCGTTTATTTTATAACACTTTTATTATATAATTTTGAAAAGTAAAACACTACTATTGAACTCTACTGCAATTTAACCTATTTAAATTAATTAAAACTATCTTTTAATATTTAAATTTAAACTAGTTTACACTACGATGTTTCGGTTGCTTTACAGCAGCCATGGTCACAGGAAGACTCAGAGTCTAAATTTTAATTTTAAATCCGTTTAAAGCAGTTTTAATTTCAAAACATAATACATATAAAGACAGAATATTTTATCATTAGGGAGTAATCCTGGTTATTATCGCAGATTAAGTGTAACAAATGATTTAATTTCAAAACATAATACATATAAAGACAATATTTTGTCATCAGGGAGTTATCCTGGTTATTATCGCAGATTAAGTCTAACAAATGATTTCGTTGCAATAACAACAGGAAACAGTTACAGATGATAATTGATTTTTCTAAGTATTCTAGATGGCTGAATCGTTTTTCCATAAATCAGTTAATTTTAGACTGGTTTTTTTTTTACACTAACGAAAACCAACAATCATTGTTGTTTTATTGACCTCCTTTGCCCTCCTGTTTATAAATCAACAAGTTTGTGGTACAAGTTTTGAATGTTTGGTAGTTGCCTTAGAGCACAGCGGCTTCGCGGGTGCTAATATCGATTTCGTCGATAAATTTGTATCTTTGGGAGCAAGACTTTAATACTTACTTTATGTCCTTCTTTGAAACCCTGACCATGTCTATGCGATATTTCATGATGGTCGGTTAAGTCGTTAAGATGTGAAAGCGTAACAAACAAACAAACTGCAATTCGCACTTATAGTATTAGTTAGGATGCTAAATGTTATTAAGTTCTGTAGTTAAATGTAAGGCAATGGTCAAAGTATTCATTGTCATGTACAATGTATTTATATATATCTAGGCTAATTAACAATCTTTAAGATTAATTGTTTCTCGACATCCTTTAAGTTCGTTAATTTAAAGTTTGTTTAGTTTTCGCCACAACCTATTTGCTGCGTTAAATATTATATTTTAATAGAAGTCTTTTGAGATTTTTGCTTTTTCCTGTTTTGTTTCTGAACTTTGTCATTTACTCTTTACTTGTTTCTGCGAAGAGGACTGCAGTGAAAATTGTGTATCGTAAGCCAATATTATGAAGACTATATAGTTTATGACGATAATGCAAATAAAATTATAATACGTATGTGTTTATAATTATACTTTTGTTTTTATGATATTTACTTATGAAATTTTATATATCTAGATGTTATTGGCAATTACGTGGAATTTAAAGTATTTTATGACATACTCATTGCGTATCGCAATTATTATTATATTGCTGTCCTGGCAATGATGTTTCTATATCGCTTGTAAAGTTATTCCGTTTAATGATGCTTCATTTATTGAAATCCTAACTTGATATTATAAATATATAAAGTCGGCCTCGATGGCGTAGTGGTTAATGTAACCGACTACCACGCCTGAGGTCGCGGGTTCGATTCCCGCACAAGTCAAACATTTGTGTGCAGGAACATGGATGTTTGTCTTGGTCTGGGTGTTTCTATGTATAATATGTATAAATTTACAAAAAAAAAGTATATATGTATGTTTATCCATTGTCTAGAACCCATAGTACAAGCTCTGCTTAATTTGGGCTAGATGGTGTTGTGTGTATGTGGTAGAATATAGAATATAGAATAAATGCAAATGTGATTTTGATTATTTGTTACGCTTTGACGCCTTTACTACTCGACCGATCACCATGGAATTTCGCATACTCGTTGTCAGGGGTACAGAATAACACATAGAGTTTCCTTTCGTACAAAAAAAAGTACTAAAGTACCTGAGGGATAGAAACAATATTATGCGAGTGAAGGCGTGGGCAAATTTTTGTCCTTTTGAGTTCCTAATCCCTACTTGTACAGGTAAACTTTAGAGGTAGTCAAATCTAAAGCACCTATTCTTAGTTAAAAAGTATAAATCCATTTCAATACATTACCAGGTAGCTATTACGAATACATAATAAAAGTCGGCCCAGGTGAACAAAATCTAGGTAAAGTTATTATAATAATAATCATTATATAAATAAATAATATTAGCCCTGTATTAAATTATCCCACTGGGAAACGGGGCTCTTCTAATTGTGGGAAGATTAAGGCCATAGTCTACTACTCTAGCCTAGTGCAGGTTGGCAGACTTAACATAATATCGTCGAGAATATTATAGGAATATCGTCGAGAATATTATAGGAACTTTCACACATATTAGGTTTAGGTTTCCTCACGATATTTTTCTTCACCGTGAAAGCGAGCGATAATTGACTATTTTTATCAGAGTGACATAACCGATATAATATACTCACAAGCCTTTAATATATACACGCTGGACTGACAAGCCCGAATAAAATGTCAGCAATTTTTGTTCCAATAAATGCACAATGCAATCAAGGCACCGCCATTGAGCGTACAATAAAAATAAACCGCGGCCAGACGTTCCTTTCAAATAAATGGCACATACGTGTATTTGTTTTCAGGGTTGAATGTTTTTATTGATTTATAAGATTTTGCTCGCGCCTTCGCTCGCGTAAATGTAGGTTACGTTAAATTTCTATCACAGGGAACAGTAGGTACTTTTTTCTGGATGAAAGGTACCCAATATCCTTTTTTGTCCTCCTGACAACGTGTATGCGAAATTTCGTCATGATCGGTTGAGTAGTTAAGGCGTGAAAGCGTAACAAATAAACTCACATTCATATATTTTGTAATATTAATTAGGTTTTTAGATGACTACACGTCATGTACTTCACGATGATACTTATATTATTAATAAACTATTTAAATTAAACTACTTTATATTGAATTCTTGTTTAAAGTATTGAATCTGTTTAATGATTCGTAATTATAAAGTAGTTTGATTTGAATGTCGTACATTCGCATAAACTTAGGACAACATCCTTATTAATAATATAAATGCGAAAGTGAGTTTGTTTGCTTGTTCCGCTTTTCTTCTTTACTACTTGACCGATCATTATGAAATTTTATATACATAGTATAAGAGGTATAGGACATAGGGAACTTTTCATCCAGGAAAAAAGTAGAGTGCCCGAGGGATAGATATTACTTATTAAGTTAAAATCTACATTAACGTGAGCGAATTCATGGTCAAGTCTAGCTATAATTAATAAACTGTGTTTATTGATGTCTTAACACAATATTACGATGTGTAAGAAATAAGTAATAAAATTGATCCATTTTATTATTTATTACATAACTCTATTAAAGAACAAGTTATTTTCTTCTTCTACCTTAGCCTTTATTATTCCCAAGGCACTTGGGGTCGGCTTTTCTAGTCTAACTGGATTTGACTGGATATCAGTTTTTACACGGAGCGGCTGCCACCTCCGTAACCTAAAGACTAAAGATACACTAAGGCTAGACCAGTGTCAGGATATTAGAGGGTACTGACTTTCCCAATAACGACTGTCATAGATGTTCTTTGCAGCCGGCACCGACGGTTTAACGTGCTCTCCGAAGCACGAAGCAGGCGATAATTGTCAATCAATACGCACATAATTTCGAAAAGTCATATAACTTCCGAAAGTCAGAGGTGCGTGACGTGGGTTCGAAACCGAGAAACTCTGCATTGCAGTCTGCTACTACTAATACTATTAAAGAACAAGTTATACGGTTAAATAACAGCAAAAAATATATATCTGCCTCATAATTTACGTCAAATCACCTATCCAATTACGCCCTACATTACAAAGATTAACTTCATGTTCGAGACACTAGCTACTAATACCAAAGTAATTCATTTTAGTTACATAAGCCGTTTGGCAAAATGGCTGACACTACTGGTCTTTATTAAATAGCTGATCGAAACAATTATTTCCACAGAGCATATTGTATAAGCCGATGTCAGAAACGGCCTGTGGACTTATATGATCGGATTATCTGGTTAGAGATCTGCCTACACTTCTTTTGGCAAGTAAAAGAAAATTAGAGAGACGTATGCCTAACTGAGAGACAATGTAAACACGCGTCGAGGTGCATGCCTCAACACATCGGCAACGAGTTATGCGTCAGCGGTTTTGTCGCCGGCGCCGACTGCTCAGCCTGCGTGACGCGCTTGCGCCATTGCGCCCTGTCTGCGGCAAGCCGAAGACAGGGCGCTATGGCGCTCATTAGGGGAGGGCTATGTCCAGCAGTGGACTATTATAGCCCGATGATGATGATGCCTAACTGTATGCTACCCAAAGCTAAGGGTTTTCACTGCAAGTAAGCACTTACATACAATATAATAATATCAGCCCTGTACTAACCTGTCCACTACTGGGCACGGGCCTCTTCACAGTGTAAGAAGAGTAAGGTCATAGTCCACCACGCTGTCCCAATGCGGATTGCCAAACTTCACATGTCTTCAAGAAAATTATGGAGAATTCTAAGACATGCCAGTTTCCTCACGACGTTTTCCTTCACCGCTAAAGCGAGCAATAAGTACTAATTAACACGTACATAGCTTCAAAAAGACAGAAAATGGAACTCACGATCTCTGCGTGACAGTCTCACGGTCTCCCACCAGGCAACCGCTGCCGTATAACGCTGCTTTATAAATAATCCTACAAATTTAATCCTCGTTGGTATTAAATGATTCATTAATTAATCATGGCAATCAAGAGTAAGGTGCCACGGGATTTGATATTATGATAAATTTATCCGGATGAGTTTTAATTCTACCGAGTGCTGAGACGGGGTAAATTACATTCTACCGTTAATCTTCGTAACACCTCCGGCGTGTAAATATTACATTGTTTGTGTTATTAAAAAATATGAAGTTTCCCATTATTTGTACGGAGTTGTACTTATAATAAGCAAATATTCTACCAGCAAGTCTATCATGCAGAAACACAGCCTCAGGTTGTTTTAATGTACAAATAAAGTAAACATGGAAGTACCTTTTTAAATTGAGTGACAAAAATTGTCTACGTCTTTCCCATCAGTTCTAGCTGCTATGAATGTAGAGAATATAAATAAACATAAGCTTTTGCCGGCTGCTTGGGAACAGTACTTTTTCTGGATGAAAGGTACCTGTTATCTGTTCTCCTGACAACGTGTTTGCAAAATTTCATGATGATCGGTCGAACAGTTAACACGTTGAACGCCAAGTAATAAAAGGATATTTTTCCATTTAGGTCGTGGGGGGACAATGTTATCCGGCAGTCAGAGTTATGTTTAAAGGTTTATTCTGAGCTGTCCGTCAATACTACAAGTAATGTACGCAGCATGACCCGCATGGCCTCCTAGAACAGTGTAGTCACCTCAACACTTTTAAGCACAGCTTTATATTGTGGACCTGGATGGCGCAACGGCCAGCGGTCGTTTCGCCGAAAAATTATGTGTATGATCAACAAATTGGAGTCTGTGTGTACTTTTATGTCTATAAATACCCCAGCATCATAGTGCTAAAACAGTTCTCGATTTGAGATGTCTAAGGTCGGGTTTTATGATCAGCCCAAATTAACTTTAATAGTTGGCTAAAATCAATATTTCGCGCTCTTTCGAAGAATATAAAAATCATAATTGTATCCCTTTTTATTCTAATAGATTAAAAAATGCACAAGGTCGGATCTGCCGAGTTTTTTGAATTTATGTCTTGGATTATGGCTTGATAAAAACTACAGTATTTATGCTGAAAATGTTGAGTTTTTATGCTTTTTTAATTCTTTTATGCGTGGACTATTTCTTCATTCCACTTTATTTTACACAAGGATTGTTGGTAAAAATAACACGTATTGTCAGATAGAACCTTATGCCTCTTGAAATTAAATATTTATATCCCATACCTGGAGATATAATATTACTGTTACTGACAATTTTATATTTCAATTTTATTTATATTTTTATAAATACCTACAACAAGCATTGAATTCACTAACAAATTGCAGGCATAAAGATGGATCCGTACATAGTATTGAAGATCCGTCTTTTTAGAACTGTGTATAGGCATAAGGCATTTGAGTAGTAGAGCCTCGCCTTCTTCTTCCCACTGCCTCCTTTCCTAAAGGGTCGGCAACGCGCAAGTGATGCCTCTGGTATTGCAGACATTCAAAGGCTACGGTGACCACTTACCATCAGGTGGGACGTACGCTTGTTTGCCAACTTAGTTGCAAAAAAAAAGGTTGGAAATCACGAAAAATATAGTTTTTGACTAAATAAAATAACATTATTATACTGAAACTTGTTTAATTACTACGCTGACACAAAGGTACAAGACTTATCTAAAACTGGTTACTATTTTTGTTAGCCTAATCGAAAATAAACAATAGTTTTGACACGATGTTATCGGAAACTTTCTGTTGGCTCTCCTATAAACTTGTAAAATTTCATATCAGACCTAATGCATCTCCTACCTACGACTGAAGTGACAGCTATTTTAAAACAATATTATTTAATTTGAAACACAAACACCATAATTCACCACTGACAGTGTCAGGATTGGACATGGTCCCGGGGGGATTACCGTGGATTAATTATGATAAACGCGGGTACGCCTTAAAATTATGGTTTCGTTGAAGCAAATCTGTAGGTATTTCGGAATTTAAATTTATTAGTTGTAATTATGTTTTGGTGTTGGATTTTTTATGACTTCAGCACGCTCACATGGTGCCTTGGAAAAACTGCTGTTGTTACTTGCTACTATACATATAAGTTTTGCGAAAAACGTTTTCACGGGCAACGCATTAATGAAAACAAATAATTTTTATTTATTTATTTCGGTCTGCATAGGCCCATAGATAAATACCTTAACCTAAATTAACATATTATAAAATTACATACATACAACACCATCTAGCCCTAACTAAGTAGAGCTTGTACTATGGGTACTAGACAATGGATTTATAAACATACATAATATATAGTCTTTTTGTTTGTTTTGTTGTTAAATACATACATATTATACCTACATAGAAATACCCACACCAAGATAAACCTCCATATTCATGCACACAAATGTTTGACTTGTGCGGGAATCGAACCCGCGACATCAGGCATGACAGTCGGTTACATTAACCACTACGCCATCGGGGCCGATTTGATGTTAGTAAAATACACCTTAATAGTATGTTAGTAAAGCTTCACTTTGCACACTTAATACTAGTGCGCTCGGCTGGTACTTGTCCGCGGAAGCGACGGAATACCACGTCTTGCGGCCAAAAGCTTTTCTCCAAAACCTTGTGCAGGTAACAGTCGAGTACGCGCCCGACGAACGCTTTAAAGTTGACGTTGAGGCGCGACTCCAGCAGCTGCACTCTCGGGCCGTACTTCAGCTTTTGGCATACGTACTTCTGGATGTCCTCCGCCTCGGTGGTGTAGTGCAGGCACGAGATGTACACCGGCGTGTTCGAGGACGCGGCACGCACCTTCAGGTCGGGGTCCACAGGTTCCTTGCCACATCCGTTTTAATGTTTCGCGACCGGCGCTTCCTCCGTTGCACCGTCACGAAACCATCCTCGGTAACCCGGTTCGTTGCTTTTGTAGGCAAGGACTTAGCAGGGGCGCTCGCAGTGACCGTGGGGTCAGCTGTTCTTACGATCCACGCAGCACAGCGAGGAGGACCTGCGGGTGCGGCTAAATTTTACTATGGCTTAGCTAGCGCAAAAATCAGACAAGGGGGAAAAACTAAAGAACAGTAAGTAATAATAGATAATGAAGAAGAAAAAGTAGGCACTTATGGGGATGTTCATTATTTCATTTGGGATGAAAGACAAGAAAAATGCGGGCAAATGAAAAAAGATCTTGTATATTTGAGTATTTAAAAAGTATCAATAAAAATATCCTGATAATTAAATATATTTTTTTATTTAGATAATTGCTGTGGGCAAAATAAAAATAGGTTCCTTGCATGTTTGTCTTTATTCATATATTGTGTCTAACTTTCCAAATATAATGAGCATAACACACGAATTGCTTATTCGTGGACACACTCATAACGAAGGCGACAACATTCATAGCCTTATCGAAAAGGAAGTACAAAAGAACCTTAAACCTGAACCAATTTGTACTACCCATCAGTACGTTGCTCTGATAAAAAGTGCCAAGAAGTCTGGAAAACCTTTCAAGCTCTTTGAGCTAACCCAAGACACTTTTATTTGATTTTTGATTTTAAATGTTTGCCTGATCAGTAAGGCTATAACTTATCTTATCTTATAAGATAAGATAAGATAAGATAAGGCTTTAATTTTAATGAGGATGATAAGCGCAACCCGGTCTCATGGAACGATATTAAAGTATTAAGATTAGTTAAAGACGAACCTTTTGTGTTATTTTTTAAAACATCTTACATGGAAGAAATTTTTAAGCGTGTGAATATGCGAAATAAATGGCAGCGCATGCCTAACCTTGAAGAGATATCTACCCCCAAAGCATACACAAATAAAATGAAATATATCAAAAATAAAAAGAAAGGGGCTTAACGAATTGCTGCGGATAATTTAATACCCGGCTATGATATGGATTATTACAAATCGTTATTAGATGATGAAGACTTCTGACTGATATTTTTATATAAAAATAATGGTAATTTGATTATGTATCATAAATCATAATAGTCTGTTAGATTATTAAAAAAAATATTATTTTTTGTTGATTATTTTGAGCTTTATGTTTACATTTGGTTACGGACTACAACAAGCTTTAAGAAAGATCCTAATGAACAAAGTTTTAGATTTGAATATTATATCTTTTAATAAAGATGATGATTTGCTTTTTTGTATAACAACAAAATGTTTTAATAATAACAATAATAATATAATAATATTTTACCACATACACACAACACCATCTAGCCCAAACTAAGCAGAGCTTGTACTATGGGTACTAGACAATGGAAAAACATACTAATATACTTTTTTTTTTGTAAATACATACATATTATACATAGAAACACCCAGACCAAGACAAACATCCATGTTCATGCACACAAATGTTTGACTTGTGCGGGAATCGAACCCGCGACCTCAGTCGTGGCAGTCGGTTACACTAACCACTTCGCCATCGAGGCCGACAAATGTTATAAAATATAATAAAACAAAATGTTATACAATATATAGTAAAAATACTTTCAGTAAGCTTATCCTAAGGTTACATCAAATCTATACAGAAGCCATATTATACACATGTCTTATTGTACGTACGTATATATTAAGAAACGATTCTTTAGCATCTGACCAATATATTCTCGTAACGTGAGCTGCTTATGGTTATAAATCGAATGTGGCTTTCAACCTTGAAGTAAACATAAACATAGAGGGAGCCACTTGTAGTCTATTGCACAAATCGTTAAAAGCTTTTGCTTCTATGTACTACTATCAACATCCTATTTCAGTAGGTCTTCCATGAAAAAGTCTATCCGAAACTTCGGGTGAACGGAATATTAAACCTATACCTACCGTGAAGATCTTTAGATTTCTTCTCTTTAAAGTTACACTTCAAGTTCTTGTTTGGATCACTTCACATTAGGGTGTAAAGTAATTAAAGCGTTACTTTATGAGTTTCTTGGCGCTAATAGTACCAGCAATGGGCCCGAAACTTTGACCTTTATCTTCTGTTTATTTTGCTTTTCTTAGACACAAATAAACATTATCTTACGTTTATGCGAATGATTTAAATTGCAACTAAACTATTTGAAATCATTTAAACGCAGTACAAATACATATAAATAGTCAAACCCAAGAAGAAGCAAACCACAGCTAGACTTCATGATACTTTGAGCTTATTCTGCGTAAATAGAAACACCAATGATTAAATTATGTTCGAGTACTTTGAAATAACTTCACTGGAACATTGAGACAACTACCATCTTAATCTCCCCGTGACCATGGCTGCTGAAAAGCAACCGAAACGTCGGGGAAAGTGTACATTTTTTAAAATTAAGTCTAAATAGTTTTAATAATAATTTAATTAGCTTAAAAATTAGTAAAGTTTAATAGTAGTAGTAGTGTAACAATTTTCAAAGTTATGTAATAAAGTGTCAAATAAACAACGCGATAAAAGCCGTATATAATAGTTTAATTTCAATAAACGCAGTATTTTGAAAGTTTGAGTGGTAAGTGAAAATTTAAATAGCTTTGATAATATCTATAAAACTAGTCTTTTTAAAAACGTTTTGTCACGGTAATTTGTTATATTTGTATTTATAATATTAGTATGGATTAAACGATTTCAAACAACATTCGTCATTTTGGAATTGGCTCCTTGGTTATAAAAGCGTTAATAACATAATAAACGCGTTACTGTAAGAACGTTGTATTACATGGAATGCAATGTGTGGACCCTTTGAGGATAAAATGTTGTAAATCCGTTTTGACGAAAATTTTGTTATTTATGTAACCTTATTCAGTTTTTCGAGCTGCATCGACCTTTTTATTTAAAAAGACGATATTAGCAAAAAAAAATTGTTCTACTATCCAGACAATACAAAATTGTAAAATATATCATTTAATATAATGTAAAATATTTCATAATAAAAGAACATTGAGAGCTAAAACGTTATGTTCACCTAAACGAACAAATTAAGAGATAAGTAAATCTAAGTTGTGTTATTTTTTAGTTCTCCTGGAAAGTAATATTTTGGCTTGTACTACTTTTTGTACTCGAAGGGTCGGTGTATGCTTTAGTCTTCTTCTCTCTTAGCCTTTATTATTCCCAAGTCACTTGGGGTCGGCTTTTCTGGTCTAACCGGATTTGACTGGATATCAGTTTTTACACGGAGCGGCTGTCACCTGACCTCCGCAACCCGAAGGCTAACGATACCCTAAGGCTAGACCAGTATCAGGATATTAGTGGGCACTGACTTCCCAATAACGACTGCCACAGATGTTCATGGCAGCTGGGACCAACGGCTTAACGTGCTCTCCGAGGCACGGAGCAGGCGATAATTGTCAATTAATACGCACATAATTTCGAAAAGTCATATAACTTCCGAAAGTCAGAGGTGCGTGACGTGGGTTCGAATCCGAAATCCTCTGCATTGCAGTCTGTTGGTCTCCCCACTGAGCTATCGTTGCTATGTATGTATGCTTTAGTAAGATAATATAATATTTATTAGATATAAATGTTTACATATAATTATTATTTCGATGGAAATACAAAATGGCGTCTAAAGTTAACCGTCGGGGGACAAATAACAACATGATTTATTTGAATAATAAGCCGGATGAACGATAGACGCCCGGAGGCTATGGACGCCGTCGGGCCAAATGAGAATGTACTTGGGCCCTTATTATAGTTCATATTGGCTGCATTAGTTTTCTCCAGAAAATGTACTATGTTCGTTACGAGCTTATAAGACAAAGGCATTTATTGCTTAAGCTGTGTAGGTACATGAAATGTGTTCTTAAAATTAGATTTCGTTTCAACAGTCTACCCTCTTGGACATTGCAACAGTATAAATTAAAAGTAAATTTTAGAAGTATGGACATAATAATAAAAATATAAAATTTTACAAAAGTGTGGTATTTTCCATTGGATCACTTGAAAGCAAAATACGCTTGGATATCGTAGAATACAGATTTGATTAACCATTTTTTTAAGACACTTTTAAATAATTTGCCTTCCAATTTTTTTATATCTACAGGTAGATGGTTGAATACTCTAATCGCTGTTATATATGCGCTTTTATAATAAGTTATGTTTTTTATATTCGGCAAATTTAAATTATACTTATCTGCGTACATTGGGTTTGGAATTACACTTAAGTTCAAAAAATATATAGCTATTTGTATGGTACATTTATGTGTATTATCGTTTAAAAGAAACTTGCCAGTTACTTATAATTGTTACACTCAAGGTTGCTTGTTTCCTAACGAGGTAAGTGGCCCCTTCTACCAGAAGGTATTCGAAAATTATATAAATTATTATTGTCTTTGGTTCAGTTCATCTTTAAAAGTCTTCTGTTAGAATATGTCTTCTGTCAGTGGGTGGGTGGGCAATCCGAGGATGCGTGACGGGTTCCTCTCTTACTATTCCCTTAGGAAGGAAATTTACCTAACATACATTTACGAAAGCGAAGTCGTGGGCAAAATCTGGTAAAAATATAAAATGAGGTATTCGTACGTGCTAAAGTTACACACACAGTTACAATAATACGCAATATGTACTTGCTAATATATTTTATTCACTCACACGTTCATACCTAAAGTGCCGTATTTACGTTAAAACTTTGTTAACCAGATGGTGCCCGTAAATTCCTAAGTCAATACTGTAAACTATCTGACTGCGTAAATAGACCCTTCCTAATGATTTCCATCACAATGATAGCTAAATGCATATAGGCGTTTCCGTCGCTTTAACTGGGTCGTCTGTCCGTTCAAAGGAACGAGAGGAAAGGAGGTGGGGGGAGATATGTTCGTCTCACGCTACCGTTTTGTTCGCGTATATAGAAAGAAAAGCTAGACTATGTGCAATACAAATATATACATAATGTTATGTTTTACTTCGGTAAAACAGATTATCAGATTCGCATTTATAATAAGTTAGGAAGTTAGGGTAACTTCCTAACTTATTATAAATGCGAATCTGAGTTTGTTTGTTACGCCTTCACGCCTTAATTACTCGACTGATCATCATGAAGTTTCGCACACACATAGTCAGGGGAACAGAAAAGGATATAAGGTACCTTTAGTCGAGAAAACTACTGTTACTAAACGAGAGCTTGACAATTCTTGTTTCACCTTTGTAAAAAATCTGAGAGTACTTTGAAATATTATCGTTTTGCTTTTTTTTAAACTTCTTTATAACCTGATAATTACTAAAACGTTTAAGCGGCTAGGTAAGACAGTTAGTTTAGACGCTTTAGTTCTTTAAAGCTCCTGCTTTGCTGCCAGATGGTCAAAATGAAAGGATTCCCTTGCATGCAAAAGTCTAAAAAAAATTTGACATTTAGGCTTCCCGAATAAAAAACCTCTTTAGAAATTCGTCACATGATTATTCCCGCCAGCCGTCTTAATCTTATCATATATAAAATTCCGTTATATTTCACTGCAAACTCGTAAAGAACAATTTATACACAACATTGAATTTCTATATAGGAATGTATTTATTACTAATCATCGCCAATGTTCCCACGGGAACGACAAATTAAATATATCCGACTGAGCTACAGCGAAGGGTGTCCAGGTTTAGTTAGAGTATTATAATATTAGTAAAAGCTGCACGGATGGCGTAGTGTTTAAGTGGTGGCCTTGCTACTAATTGGACTGCACCGTGATGTGGGTTCGATCGAAAATTTTGTGTGATCTGCATAATTATAGTTTTTCCCAGTATGGGTGTCCATAGTGTCTTTTTTTTTATATTTGTAAAGTTCCCCGTGACACAGGATTTATTCTTAGTGCGTGGTTGTCTCTTTTTAACAGAGAGAAATAAAAAAATGCTTCTGCTCGTGGGTTCGTAAAAAAATATTCTATGTTTTATTTGTATAAATTTGTAAAAATATTCTATGTCCCGAACGAACGAATAAAGAAGAAGGTTGTTTTTATATCTATCTGTGTTTTTTATATTTAAGTTTTCGTTCGAGTTCGATCTCAAGGCGCACATTTTTGACTTTTCAAAGTTATAGGCGTATTAAATAGTCAACTATCGCTCGCTTTAACGGTGAAGGAAAATCATCGTGAGGACACCTGAATGTCCGAGAGAACATGAAGATATCTTCGAGAACATTATGGACAGCCATTATGGCCTAACCCTTCTCACAGTGAGCACGGGGCTCAGCAATGGGACAGTTTAATGCCGGGCTGATATTATTATTATTTTTTGGTTGCCAATTTCATATAAATCCGTTTAGCGGTTGACGCGTTAGGTTACAAATATCACACACATTTTCACAATATTTCACATTATTAACAGGATTTTAAACGTTGTATAGTATCCAGCCATACTTTGTATTTAGCCAGTCATTACCTTTGTTATACGTGGTATTTCATAGCCGCGCTAAGAGCACACGAGACCGATCCGACAACTACCGTCCAGTAGTTACCCTCTATGACTTACTGTACAATTATTCATACATACATAATATATAGTCTCAAGACTGTATCCCTGAAGTAGAAAATCAGAAATGTATTATACTAAGCAATTTACGATTATCGATATAATAATTCAAATTATTCGAATATTATTATATGTATTATAGTATCGCTAATTGAAATAATCTAACATTTGATAAAAAATCAAATCTATTAGGTTTTGATTGATTATTTGATTACGTATCAGCTTTACGATTATAGATCAAGGGGAAATAATTTAACTAACTGAATAAAATACTTAAAACGTTATTCCTATCTCCCCATTATTTTTAAGCTAATTAAATCATTCTGCATAAATAGAAACACCACTGATTAAATTATGTTCGGGTAGTTTGAAATAACTGCACTGGAACATTGAGACAACTACTATCCTAGTCTCCCCGTGACCATGGCTGCTGAAAAGCAACCAAAACGTCGGGGATCGTGTAAACTTAAATATAAATAGTTTTAATAGTTTTAATAATTTAATTAGCTTAAAATTAGTAAAGTTTAATAGTCTCTAGTACTAGTGTAACAGTTTCTAAATTATGTAATAAAGTGTAAAATAAACAACGCGATAAAATCCGTATATAGTAGTTAAATTTCAATGAATAACATTCGCGTAAACAGAAGACAATATTTTGATATTATGATTAATGACGGTAAGCTTGCAACACCTAGCCTACCCGTGTGTTGCCAATTAAATCTATAAATGGTATAGTCGTAGGAATACTACAGCATATAAATGCTATTGAATAAATAATAGAAGTTGTTCTGAGCCGTACCAACTCGGGCACTTTATAAAAAGTTATTTTACACACGTATCAAATTACACGATTTTCACTGAGATTCCTTGTAACATTTCTACGCGAATAAACTTTTTATTTTAAGTCTGACCAAGTTTTTATTACTTTGCTTCTTGATGTCGGGCTTTTGTTTCAAACAGAATTATTGTTACTGTGGCGTAAAGCCTTGTTGCCAATAAAAAAGCGACAGCTCTACACTCTACACTGGTAGATTCTTCAACGATCAAATGAACAAGTTTTTGTTAGATAAGCTTGCTCCGGCGTTGTTTGTGTCCTTGTTACGTACCAAACTTATAACTGCTTAGAATCATAAGGAGCAGTGTGGATAGTCTGTTTATCGTAAGATTTACATTGTTAATGGTGTCTAGCCTGCTTTAAAACTCATGATTCTGTCAAGGACAACTAACTCTTATACCTGCTGCAAGCGCAGTGCCTTCTTAATATGCTCTGGGAATCATTATAAAAGGGGGTCTTCTGAATGAGTATTATTTTTACTGTAATATGGCTGCAAGGTACTGCTGTCAAATTATAGCCATATTAAAGAATACACGTCGGTATTGAACATAATTATGGTTACCCAAAGAATTATGTTTGGAAAAGCCGATGCATTCAAATGTTTTTGACCTAGCCGAGCTACAGAAAAAAAAAGCCACATGTTGCAGAAAATATTGCCCCTTCAATACAGATATTTTTATCTGGTATATATGTATATACATAGTCTCTGCATGTTTTTGTGTCTCATAGTCCTACATTGAACTATGAGAACGCCTGCCAACAAATTTTCTGTAGCTGACACTGCAGAAATATTCTGAAATACATACAAGAGCCACCGAACCAATATGAATATAATATTCCCATTTTTAGAATGTAAGCGAATGTTAGACCACATAATTATATAATATATTCATAATCCTATTTCGTGTTCTGGCAGCCAACGTCGGCGAGCAAAATAATTACTTCGATCTACGCGTGTTTTTTTGTATTTCTTTTTTCTGGTTTGAAAAAAGAGGCCACATTTTTACTGTATCAAAAATATTTTTAACCTCGTATTGTGTATAATATCAGCGAAAGAATAAAACATTTGTTGGACTGCCATGCAGTGACCTGGAGTTCAATTCAAAGGCACGTATCTCATGCTTTTTGCAATTGTATAAGTATAAAAATCCTCAATTGAATTACATATTTCTTAATTTCATAATAAATTTACTTTAACGAAATCTTCATACAAAAGTTATAATCACCAAAATGTGTCTTTTGATGTTAAATATCTCGCGTATTTTGTACATATTAAATAAATAATATCTTTGTATAACAAATAAAATGCAAAGGTGAAATTATACAGTAATAACAGTATAATATATCAAATAAATAAATGTAACGAAGGAACGGCCAACTCCCTTGTGACATGATAAAGCAATCTATATATATATAAAACTCTTCCGTTACTGTGTGACTAACAGACAACGCACAGCCGAAACTACTGAACGTAAGTAGCTGAATTTGGCATGTATGTTTCTTGGAGAGTGTAGGGGAGCACTAAGAGAGGATTTTTGGAAATTCCATCCCGAAGGGGGTGAAAGGGATGAAACCCGATATTCACACGCGAACGGGACTTACGCGGGTGAAACCGTGGGAAAACTACTAGTAGCTTATATTTTGAGGCGTATACCTAGTACTAATGATAGGAAAACACAAAAGAAATTAAACAATAGATGTTGTTTTTGATTAACATTGATTTGATCGGTAACGCAGCGAGTTCGTCACACCGAAGGCGTCCGCGCACGCGTCTGCGCACGCGTCTTTAGCGCTTATATAACGTCAATATAAGACTGACGGCAATAAGTGTCACTCCAACTGACACATTGGATCTGTGGCGACCTCACTCAAGCTCACGCTTGACATTCCAATACAAACCAATAGATAGCGCTTTATTAAATGCCGATCACAGAAATAAATTGCATTTAGGAGGTTATTTTCTTGAGGCTTCGACAAATGTATCTATATTTAAATTCCATGCATATTCTGTATTACTATTATTCCGTTGGTTGTACGCTTTAGCGAGGGAAAATTATTGATTAGTTATGTGAATAAAATTCAAATAGGTGTTACAAACATACATATAGAGATAGATAAAGATATCATCCACGTTTCGTCAGCGTTGGTTTTAAGTTCCACGTAAAAGGGCGCAAGCTTGTTGCGGTTTACTAAGCACACTTCGTGCTGATACTTAGAATTTATTTACAGAAAACCCCAATAATATTTTGCCTCACCATGGCATCAAACTCGAAAGCGTATGACCGAGTGTCATCTATATATTTTAATCGATTTTGCCCCCGACTTCGTCCGCGTAGAATAGTTACTTGGGGCAGCATTTAATTCTTTCAGGATACTTATTATGCATATAATACACATACAAACTGCTGACGGCATTTTTACTTATTATACAAATGTTTCCGTATAGTAAACTTAGACAGATTTGTTTGAAGTTCCATACGAACTTTCATCTCTTATTTCATCCCCATATACGTAGGCCGAAATATCAAAAATTCTGGAACTAATGTGTAAGTATTTACTTCTTATCAATTGCCTAAATACAGAGTAATAGTTTTAAGGATTTATCTTCTATAATTGTTGTAATTGAGGTCTCGGGTTCGAACCCAAGGCGTGCATCTCTGACTTTTGGAAGTTATATGCGTATTTAATAATTAGTTATCGCTTGCTTTAACGGTGAAGGAAAACATCGTGAGGAAACCTGCATGTCTGAGAGTTCTCCATAATGTTCTCGAAGATATGTGAAGTCTGCCAACCCGCACTAGGCCAGCGTGGTGGACTACGGCCTAACCCTTCTCCCAATGAGAAGAGGCCCGTGCCCAGCAGTGGGACAGCTTAATACAGGGCTGATATTATTTTATTATTATATCTTCTATAATGATAAGCTCCCATACAAACCTTCATCCCTTAATTCAACCCCTTTAGGCCCTTTTTACAACAAAATGTAACCTATGTACGTTCTCAAGGTCTATTCTATATCTCTACCAAATTTAATCAAAATCGGTTCAGTGGTTTAGGCGTAAAAGCGTAACAGACAGACAGAGTTACTTTCGCATTTATAATATTAGTAGGGAAGTAGAGATAATGTTCAGATTTAAATGTCTCAATGTTTCACTAAGTCTTAAACCATAGGCTGTTTTGTTTCCAAATACATATTATACATAAAAAGGGTGTATTAAAGTGACTAATATAATTGAGTTTCATAATAATGTACCTACTTGCCTTTTGTCATATTTTATGGCACATTTTATGAGGACTTATTCAAAAGTTTGTTTTCCACGTAAATTCAAATGTAAAGTTTACATTTCCTATTTGGGTGTTTTTTATAACTCTCCCTTTAAAATTTACTGCTACTATTAGATTGTATTGGCGAGCTTCTTGCATTTTAGACGCAGAATCTTCTCTATGACACAATCTATACATATACTAAAAGATATTTTAGAATAAAAACGGCCTTTAAAAGATCTATAGAATCCCAAAATGATGATTTTAGATTTTTTGTCTGTCTATAATATGTTTATACGCTCATCACGCAAAAGCGCCGTACGTTTCGTACAATTGATAGTTAGTGTGGTTTGATTAGTGCGAAGAGAATAGAAAAGACATAAGTTGCACTATTTAGTCACGTATAATTAGGTTACGATAATACAAGTTAGATTTGGGAATTCGTCTCTCTATGGCTATACGTCGCGACAGTATAAAACTATACAAGCACTTAGTTGCTTTTATAATAATATGTATAATTAATGGTGATCAAGTAAATGACGCTCGCCCGACAGGTCCCGTTGTCAGCTAAATGCAATATACAGTTTAATAAGACTATACATCCACAGTTGAATTTCTGACAATCTATCTCAAAATCTGTTGTATGTATCATCATAATACGGTGCCTAGAAGTCGAGTATTATGTATATAGATCGACTTTTTCTAACAAGAAAATAAATAAAATATAGATCCGTACCTAATTAAATAATTAATTATCGCTCGCTTTAGTGGTGAAGGAAAACACCGTAAGGAAACCTGCATGTCTAAGAGTTCTCCAAAATGTTGTCAAAGATATGTGCAGTAGTCTGCTAACTCGCGTCAGTGTGAAGGACTATGGCATAACCCTCACACTGAGAAAAGACTTATATTATACATACGTTGTCTCAAGGCATTATTCCTGAAAGGGTAGATAGAGGTAAGACAATCAGATATCGCGACCTACATATGTATATTCTTAGGTCCCATGTACTAGAAGGCAAATTTGTTGACATTCACCAGACACAGGTCACCTCTCCATGCAGCTACTGAGATATTCTTGACAGAGAACCTTATAACACTTTTTCAATCCAGGATTCGAAACTAAAACTCATGCACAGTAACCGTATTTACTACTTTTGTGTTTTCAAGGCAGAGTATGAGAGTATGCATGTATTTTGTCTAAATATAAATCACAGGCGATAAGGTAACGTGATATAATATAATAAAACAGCGATAGCCTAGTTAGTAGACCGTTGGACTGTCACGCAGAAGTCAATCCCGAGTTTGATCACGAAGCACCTCTGACATTTAGAAGTTATGTGCGTATTAAATAGTTAATGTTTATTTAATATAGTGTTTATTCAATGTCAAATTTAATTTTGAATGTAATATGCTCTTTCGTTTTTATTAATTAATTAATCTTATTTTTAATAAATATATAATTTAATACATTTGCATGCCGCTGTGTCGGTGAAACATGATGGACTAAAATGATATGTAGCATCTTTGTACCGTGCTTCTAGCTCATAAATAAATAAATAATTTAATTAATTATCACTCAAAGGAAAAACATCGTGAGAAAAACCAGCATGTCTGAGAGTTCTCCATAATGTTCTCGAAGATATGTGGAGTCTGCCAACCCACAGTGGACCAGCTTGGTACACTATGGCCTAACTCTTCTCAAACTAAGAACTATTTATTAATTATGTATACTATAAGGTAAGGATGAATAATACTCTACACCGGTAAGAGCGCTTAAAATATGTAATTAGAGGGCAAATTGAAATTCATTGTCTTTGCCTACCGCTTCAGGCAAGTACGTAGGTCGGCGTACAAGACACGTGTATACATATATACACATGAATGTATATGGAACCTTATATGTTACTAGTTTTCCCGCAACATTGCTCGCATTTTAATACGTTTTATCAATACATTTCTGTATCCTGGAAACAGTACGTTATTAGTGAATGCAAGGTACTTTATGTTCATTTCTGTACCCCGTAACGTACGTAACGTGTATGCCAAATTTCATAGTTTCGGGTAGTTGAGGCGTGAAAACGTAACAAGTAATCAAACTCACATTTGCATTTACAATATTAGTAAAGACAGGACTGGGACTAGGATATATTTAATGAAATGGATTAATGTTTCGTTCTATTTCGATTTTTACTGCAAGGAGATCTGAAACCAAGTTTTGTCCCGTGTAGTATTCACACTCACAACGCTCGACGCAGTGACAGTGGCGAGGCGACCATTTTAACCACTACGCCATCCGTGCAATCAAAATGTATATAATAATAGTTATATATTATATAGTAATCATAGAAGCGTGCGTGTTTATGTATGAACAAGTGAGAAACTGTAACGAATTGCCGTAAATCTTAGAGTTCGAAAAATGGCTCAAGTAATATGCAAAGGTCACGTGATACAACATGACCTTGAGGTCAGAGGTCAAAGGTCATATTCATTTTGGGGGTATATCAACTATGCTGATTCGAATGACGTTGATCGTGAGTCTCTAGCTGTTACCGTTCTTGAGTTGAAAGTTGTATAACAGATAGACGGACGGACGGATGGACAAAGCAGAAGTATAATATTTTTTTCGAACTCAAAAAAATTATAAAACTGCTTTTACAGCAACTATTTCAAAATGCCTCTCATTACCACCTCAAAGAGAATACCATCCTAAATTTTCACCTCATCATCTCAATTATTGCGTTCAACGACAAAAATATTTTATGCTACACCCACCCTTATGTTGTCAATCATAGAGACGTTTATGTCATATCAATGTTTTAATTTGTACGTGACAAAATGTGATTTTCAGCAGTCACGTCATCTTAATAATGTCGTCTGTGACGTCATAGGGATTATTAAGAGGATTCACGGCCACCGTCTGTTTATATGACAAAATGGAGTACTGTTTTGCATGTACTTATAGATTGACTAGCCGTCCCCTTCGTGGTTTTCCCCACGTATTTAATTCTCTCATCTCTCTTAGGTCTTTAGCTATTTCGTCTTTCCAGTGGTATCTTGGGTAACCCACCGGACGAGGCTCGGTGGGTTACACGAAAAATGTATTGTTATAGAAAATCATATTCAATTACAATCCTAACTAATATTATGCATGCGAATGTTAGTTTGTATGTTACGCTTTCACGCCTTAACTACTCGACCGATCATCATGAAACATGGCATACACGTTTTCAGGGTAACAGAAAAGGACATAGGGTACCTTTCATACAGAAAAAATACTGCTCTCGAGGATTAAAAAATGGACATAATTATGCGAGCGGACTTGCGAGCAAAATTCTATACGTCCTTTACTAGCACATAGTTATTTGTTTTGGTGTACCGTAACCAGATCATAAGTACCACTTAGTATGACGAAGAGGCTTATCTTTCGCTCTATAAGACCAATTAACTGAATGGGAGCCTTAATTATGTCGCACAACGACGTTACACCCACATTTCTATTCAGTTTCCAGGCCATTAAGGTTGTATAGACGATTCGTTATATGGTAGATAATAGGAAGAATAAGGCTTTGTTCTTTTGTAATACTTTGGTGTTGTTTTGTACGAGTGGCCATGTGTAATTTTAAGATGACGGGTATTTTATTTCTTAAATCATTTTTATCCTAACTTATAATATAACTGCGAATGTGAGTTTCTTTGTTCGTTTCGATTTCACGGCTTAACTACTCGACGGAACATTATAAAATTGTGCATACACGTTGTCAGGACAGGACATAGATTTTATTAATACATAAATTTATTAACAAAATCTTGAATAAAGCGAGTGAAGCTGCGACCAAAGTAATGTATAAATTTGAATATGGGTAAACGTGATAATACTAAATTTATTATTTTGACATTGTGTGTCCTATGACAATTTACGTCCAGAAAGATGACCATATAAACGTAGTAAGGCGATTTATGCTTTAAATCTTTGCTGAAATGCAATTCATGATCAGATTTCATGTTTAATTTAATTTAGGATAAAACCTTTTTCTAATTATTACCGAGACTACGCTGGCACTTTGAACAGTTCTTATAACAATAGTCTGGCATCTCACACTGGACTAGCGGGCGG
Source organism: Catocala fraxini (assembly GCA_930367265.1). Classification (NCBI taxonomy): domain Eukaryota; kingdom Metazoa; phylum Arthropoda; class Insecta; order Lepidoptera; family Erebidae; genus Catocala; species Catocala fraxini. The sequence goes on along the minus strand of OV884044.1, from coordinate 6,344,054 downwards.
ACCACTGCCTAACCCTTCTCACTCTGAGAAGAGGCTCGTGCCCAGCTGTGAGACAGTTTATATACAGAGTGGATATTATTCTTATAACGATAATTGGCCTTCTGCTCTACATTCCATATTATATACTACTTATAAACAGAACGTTGATCAGATCGGAGACGTACTGGACAAAGGCCAGGTTAAGAGCACCTTAAACCGGCGAGCGTGTATGAGGAATGTTATGAAAGTGAATGAAGGCCAAGAAGTGTGTCAGGATCGTGGCAAATAGAAATCTGTAGTCTCTGCCTACCTCTCTGGGAAACAGGCGTGAATCTATGTATGTATATATAAAACTGAACTGCAATATTATCCAATTGCAGGGCAGGTCATTAATATTCTTGTAACAAATGGCGTCTTTGTAAAAGTACTATCATCTTTGACTTATTATAAAAACGGTGCTCATTCTTCATAAGTTAGTCACTTATTTGTATTTGGTCACAATAAACTTCTGGATTGTTTTTATTTCTCTCACTTAGTATTCAGGAAGTCATCTAACTTCAATTTAAAGTTATTAAAGTTCGCAAACATTAAACATTACCTGGATACAATACAGCATAAAGAATATATTTATTACTAGACTAGTGCTCTCTAGATTAAGTATATAGTATTGTCTTCTGTTTACGCGAATATTATTCATTGAAATTAAATTATTATTAAACTATTTAGATTTAATTTATTTTTATTTTTACACTTTCCCCGACGTTTCGGTTGCTTTTCAGCAGCCATGGTCACGGGGAGACTCGACCTCCCCTCTCGACTCTCCCCGTGACCATGGCTGCTGAAAAGCAACCGAAACGTCGGGGAAAGTGTAAAAATAAAAATAAATTAAATCTAAATAGTTTAATAATAATTTAATTAGCTTAAAAATTAGTAAAGTTTAATAGTAGTAATAGTGTAACAATTTTCAAAATTTTGTAATAAAGTGTCAAATAAACAACGCGATAAAATCCGTATATAGCAGTTTAATTTCAATTAAGTATATAGTTTTTATTATAGCTGTATCATTTTTCTTACATCACAACTAGCTAAAAATTATATCAGAATGAGAAAACTGAGAATTTAAGTAAGTTGAGTACACATTAGAGCAAAGAGCATGACATGTTTCTAAGAACAGACATACTAAAGATTAAGAAATAAAATCATTACTGTGTGTGTGCGCGCGTGTGCGTGTGTGTGTGTGTGTGTGTATGTGTGCGCGTATGTGTTCACGTGTGCGTGTGTGCGTGCGAGCGAGAGGGCAACCATTCCGACTGCCGCAATCAACTCACCGCGCTGCGATGCCCAGGCGGGGCAATCCGCCAAAGTGTGCAGCGCCGTGTCTTCAACAACGTCGCGGCAGTCGCCGCAGTGGTATAACACAGGACATATGACACAGGAACTGGCCAAAATAACCGTGGCCATTCATTACCTATGTCAGCCCGATGAGGTTAGAGGATGAGGAGAGCCGGGTGAGCGCGCCATGCCGCCTTTCCAGCCACTCCTCAAACATGTGATTTTCCGACACGATCGTGGCTTGCCCGACATTTATAACCACCTGCCACAACATTAACATTACTTACCTAATAATTATAAGTTTAAATCTCATTTAGTCTAATGAATTATTCAAGAATGTTTTTATTCTGCAAATAAGTATTTTACTTGTAAGCACACATGTGTGTTCAATGTTGATAATGTAAAAAAGTGAAGTACCTAATTTTAAATTAATCATTATACCTAACGAATTATTATATCTAATCTTGTATCACACCATCCGTATAAAATATATTTTTAACAAATAAACTTATCTTTATGAACGAGTTTTTGTTTATTACGCGCAGTAGATCAATTCTGCTCGTTTCAACTTGCCTGTCCTAATCACACACACATACGCAGTAAAGCTAGCCACATCGTAAAAGCTAATTGATTAGTCTTTTGTTATCAGTGAACGCTACGTTCCCGCTAATCAGCACTATTTGTTAATCAAATTTTGTTATCTAAACGGCCATTTTCTTTTATTTGGTCCTCGAAATAGCGCCAAACTTAGATGGACTTTTTGCAATCAGGTTTAGATTTAGGAGATCATTTTAACGCTACTTGTACGTAGACAGGTTTCTCCAGATAATTGGAAAACTACGCATAGATAATGTTATTTTATCATAATAAGGTATATTTTTTAAATATACAATTCCCGCTAATAATATAAATCCTCTGTCGAACTGAATAACGGATACAAAGAACATCCAGACTCGGAACAACCATTTGTGGATCACACATTTTTTTCCGTATGGGATTCGAACCCACAATACTCGGCGTTACATATGCCAGTCATGCAGTCAATTTGATAATAATTATTTTATTTTAGCTAAATAGTAGATTGCATCGATGGCACAGCGGTGATGTATGCGACTGCTATTCATGAGGTCTCATGTTCGATGACTTGATTTTGCAAGTGTTAGGGCTAATGGCTCGCTCCTTATGACAAGAGACCTAAAACTATAACTAGCGGCACGTGGATGTAACATCTAGCTTAACGCTTTGGGGATAAACCCGACAAAAAAGGCTCACACTTATAAAAGAGTGCGTTATTTGAGAAAGACAATTCCCACACTAAGATTAAGACTGCGCCGAGCGAAATGTGCCAAAACAGGCGGTCACAGTTAAATGAATAAATTCAACACTTTTTCTTTAATACAAATATAAAATATACATTTACCATAACAATGAATGTGTTTACAATAATTCCGTGTAAAAATCTTGAAATAATTAATATTTTCGCCTACAAAATTACGTAAATTTGTAAAAACGTAAGCTCGTGTTACGTCATTTTTATAGATTATAACAGTAGAAATCTATCCACTTTTATTGTCCGTCCCAAATTTTTAAGATATTGGTTGACAATAAAGATACATATTTATTAAAAAAGCACTTCAAATCCTAACGATGTTCTAATACCATATCTAAAAGTAAATTAACCCTAAAAGTTCGAAAGCACGAATATAACCACATAATATATTATATCTCTACGGCAGGTGCTCTGCAGTCGTTTAAAATTCAATGCATTTGCACAAGAGTTATTCTTATATATAACATTTCTATAATCATTATAATAACAGCCACGTATTAAACTGTGCCACTGCTGGGCTCGGGTCTCTTCTCAGTGTGAGAAGAATTAGGCCATAGTCCACCATGCTGGTCTAGTATGGTTGGGCCAACTTCAAATATCTTCGAGAACATTATGAAGAACGCAGACATGCTGGTTTCCTCACGATGTTTTCCTTCACCGTTAAAGCAAGCGATAATTGACTACTTTAATATGCACATAATTTCAAAAAGTCAGAGATGCGTGCCTTGGGATTGAACTTAAGACCTCTGCATCGCAGTCCAACAGTATCCCATTAGGCTATCGCTGCTATATATATATTTCTATAGGTACATAAATATAATAAAATTGTGAATTTTAGGCGCCTGTACATTTTAAATTTTTGTGAGAAACTTATTGCGAGGTATTAAAAAGTAATCAAATACATTTTTATTTTTTTGTTGTGCACGCGTAATTACTAAAGTACTAAAATTATCTATGTGTCTCTGTGAAATTATTTTATACCTTTTACAAGCGGAAACCAAAATTAAGAAATTTGGAAGACAATACCTTAAGTATTATTTTCACTCGTTATGAAATTCATTTTTGACACAAAGATTGTGTACCCAGCTATATGATTATTACGTTTTAAACTCTAATGCTTTGAACTAGAGTCTACAATAGCTTGTGGATTGAACAGTGTGCGACCTATGACGGGCACCACGCAAGAGCAAAATGGCACGCCATATATATTTATAGACCATTTAAGACTAAAAGCGTTGTGCCTTTTCCTATTTGTTTTATGGGGCAGACAGAAACTAGTACAGGCAGATAATTCTAAAGAAAATAGGATGCACTATGGGCATGTTTTTATCCTACAATACGTATGGTGCTAATAAGGTAGTTGTTGCTGTATTCGTTTTCTAACATAATTATGTTTGTGAGTGAGTGTGAGACCAACTCGAGAACCGAACTTGAGAAGTTCGGTTCTCGGGTTGGTTTGGTTTCTTGTTTTAAATACAACTCCCGCAGTAGGTATGATTCTTATATCGTGGGCGACTTAACAAACTTTCAAACAACATACACAGAGAACATTCAGACACGGAACAACCATTTTTGTCACGTGTGGGATTCGAACCCACAACACTCGGCGCAGTGGCAATGGCGAGGTGACCACTTAACCACTTCGCAATCCGTGTAGGATTGGTGGTGATATTTAGTATTTCTGCCAGGAAATGCTTAGTAATAGCAGAGTCTAGGTGTGGGCCGGTTCGCGGCAGTAGCCTCGTCCTTTATAACGCGGGCTTTAAACGTAGCTGGTAAAATGTAAGTTTCATATCTTCGGTAATATACAAGCACGAGTATCAGCACCGGGGAAGGACTACCCTCTCACAGAACATCGAAGCAGTATTCCTACAGTACTGTTGTGTTTCGTTCGGTGATTGAGAGTGTCGGAGGCCCAATAACCCTCTCTCCCCCTTCCCGCTCCTTCTCCTTCCCATTTCCTTTCCTGAAGAGTGGGCAACGCGCAAGTGATATTCTGGTGTTGCAGGCGTCCATAGGCTACGGTGATCACTTACCATCAGGTGGGCCGTATGCCTGTTTTCGACCTTAGTTGTATAAAAAAAACGAGTATGTTTATAATACTTTACGAAATATAGCTTAGTTTAGATTTATTGCTAGTAGAGTTCACACTGTTGACACAGTGGCCAGTAACAAAGTTCCATTCTCGAGGAAAGAAAATTTATTGACAAAACCTACATTAATGCGAGCGGAGCCGCAGACAAAATCTAGTATTATTATAAGTTTAATAAATTGCAGTGTAAAATTAAGATCCACTTCTAAATAAACATCATAAAGCGAATACCAGGAATAGATTAACTCTAGTACCACTCAACTTTTAAGCGCAAACATCGTTTAAAGCTAACACAAAGTTATGAAAACCACATCCTCTTAAAACTTTCTGATTTAATACTGTTGATTTTTGACTGTACGCTTTGAGGAAATCCTGGAGCCACAGACGGAGAGAAAATAAATAGCATAACTCATCTCTCTAATTAGTGATTCAGTTTACCAATGCAATATTTAGGCAGTCATTTCATAGACAAAAAGGAAGCGACTGACGATTAACTATTGTCTTAATTCGAAACGCATTGGTGATATAAAATTATGTAATTTATAAAAGGAATATATAATATACGACTAGCTTTCAACAGCGGCTTTGCTCGTATAAGTGTAAGTTATGTAAATTTTTATCCCTTGAAACAATTTTTTTCCTGGATGAAACGTACCCTAAGTCCTTTTTTGTACCCCTGTAAATGTGTATGCGAAATTTTAGAACAATCAGGTAGTTGAGGCGTGAAAACGTAACAAATAAACTCACATTTGCATTTATAATTTTAGTTAGGATGTACAGCAGCTAAGAATTTTCTAACTAAATATAAATATTTACTTTAACAATATGTTGACGTTAAAATACTCCTGGAATTTCTAGCACTGCATTTCTGTATATCCTAAGTGAGCCAATTAAATGGAGGCATTCAAGGAACTGGAAAATTAATTTTAGTTATCCACCGGGCACATTGCGTTTGCTCAGAATATCCTACAAAAAATGCAAGCACCATTGACGCTAAATACCTAAATTCCTCAGAATATCGCTCGCGATATTACCTAAGCTTTTTCCTTATGGAAAATGGGCAGCAATTTAATAGGTGTAATACCAAACTTCGCAATTTTTGACCTGACCTTTTCAGACGTAACTTGAAGAATTACCTTTACATAAATGAGGATACCTCAAAAAGGTGAACGTGCAATTATATAATTTTATCCTGACATTATAATTGGAGAGACTTCAGTCAAATATCAGATGAATTCGTAGGATGAAACATAATCTATACAATATGCGTACGTTTTACCTTTTATGCCGAATAAATTTTCCTTTGTAAGATGATTTTTATGTAGGTGGTATATACTTTTCTACATTTTTGGTTGTTTTGTTTGTGGTTTCGGAGTCTAATAATATGACATACCTAATAGATTTTTCTCGCGGCTTCGCTCGCTTAAATATGTATAGATCATGTTAATAAAAGTACTTTTTTTAGATAAATGGTACCCTATGTTCTTTTCTGCTTTTCTGTACCCCTGACATAATAACATTTCATGATGATCGTTTGAGTAGTTAAGGCATGAAATCATAACAAGTAAACAAAATCGCTTTTATAATAATAGAATGACAAAAGCAGATAATGTAGCTTCAAATAAAGAAGTACCTACTGCGGTAGGTGACTCACATTTTTTTATTATTTCAGTCTTAAATAATCATATTCGCGTTTATAATATTAGTTAGGATTACACGTATTTGAAGTCTAGTAGAGAATGCCTCAACGTAAGTGCTATCAATCTATGGCTATCAAACTGCATTAATTCCTACAAAGTGATTTTCAAACGCCGCTTTGACTTTTTAATCGCTAAAAGTGTCAGATTCGATTTTAACCAATTTTCAAGCGCTCCAAAAAGTTAATTGGATTGATAACCAATTCAGGACAAGTGAATTTTAACTCAATTAGTTGCTTTGGAAAATATTGCAATAGGAGAAAGTGCTTTAAGTCTTGGAAGTGACGAACGATAATGTTGTTTGCTTGCTTGAAGGCTGTTCCAACTGAAGGAAGCTGTTTTCGTATTGCGTTTAAGAAAGGGAAATGCCCAAGCAATAGTCAAAAAGTGACGATACCCTAAATCTGAAATATGAAGAATGTTTTATGCCACTCAAAATAAATAGTAGATGTTTAAATCTGGTAAATGGTATAATTGACAAATGACCGTGAACTAGAAAAAGGACGCGCTGAGCTATTATGTGACGTAATCACTGTTTAAATGCAGGCTTGCGAGAAATCCATGTTTTCCCTTTAACTCTTCAGCTTTAACTTTACTAGTTCATTTTGTAACAAATTTTGATGCTGTTACTAACATTTCTTAGCAGCTGCACATCTTAACTAGTATTATAAATGCCAATGTGAGTTATTTATTTGTTACGCTTTCAGGCCTTAACTGCTCGACCGATGACCATGAAATTTCGCATACAGATTATCAGGGGTACAAAAAAGGACTTAGGGTACGTTTCATCCAGGAAAAAAATTGTTTCAAGGGATAAAACATTTATATAACTTACACTTATACGGGCAAAGCAGTGGTCAAAAGCTAGTCGTATATATATTCCTTTTTTATATTACATCATTTTATATCACCAATGCGTTTCGAAGTAAGACAATAGTTAATCGTCAGTCCCTTCCTCTTCGTCTATGAAATAAGTGCCTAAATATTGCATTGGTAAGCTGAATCACTAATTAGAGAGATGAGTTATGCTATTTATTTACTCTCCGTCTGTGGCTCCAGGTTTTCCTCAAAGCGTACAGTCATAAATCAACAGTATCAAATCAGAAAGTTTTAAGTGTATGTGGTTTCATAACTTTGTGTTGGCTTTAAACGATGTTTGCGCTTAAAAGTTGAGTGGTACTAGAGTTAATCTATTACTGGTATTCGCTTTATGATGTTTATTCAGAAGTGGATCTTAATTTTACATTGCAATTTATTAAACTCATAATAATACTATATTTTGTCTGCGGCTCCGCTCGCGTTAATGTAGGTTTTGTCAATCAATTTTCATCCCTCGAGAATGGAACTTTGTTTCTGGCCACTGTGTGAACAGTGTGAACTCTACTAGCAATAAATCTAAACTAAGCTGAGTTTCGTAACGTATTATAAACATACACGTTTTTTTTTATACAACCAAGGTGGCAAACAAGCATACGGCCCACCTGATGGTAAGTGGTCACCGTAGCCTATGGACGCATGAAACACCAGAGGCATTTTTATTTTATTTTATTTTTACATAATAGGTATAGTTACAGACACCAGATCAGTAATCACATAGTAATAAATTGAACATAGTAAAGCTTCAAATCTGTAGTCCACTTAAAACTATACACATCGTTCACAAATATGATAACAGAGCTTCAGTTAAATGATGAACAGTAATAAATAATCAGATTTAGGGAATATATAAATATTGAATACATAGATATTTAGTAGGATACAGTTACAAAATAGTATTTACTAATTGGCAGTAATTAAACGTTTAGGATCTTAAGGGTTTGTACATATTGTTTTTAAGAAGAGAGCTTTTAAATACATTCGAACTATCATTGAAAATATCTATTTGAGAGCATATTCGGTTATATTGACTGCACATTCTTGATATTGGGTTATTGTGTGAAACATTATTGTTGCTAGATGGTATTACAAAAAGTTGTGGTGTGCACACAGATCGCAGTGGCGCCTTGAATTTCAATTTCTCGACAAGTTGTGTGTCCGATAAGCCATTTACAATTTTGAATAGTGTACACAAGTCACTCATCCATCTCCTTTGCTCAAGAGTAATCATTTTGAACTCCTGAAGTCGATCATTGTACTCTTTTATGTTACGCCTTAAGCCTAACTTTGAACACAGCGCTCTAACGAATCGCATTTGTATTGCCTCAATTCGATCTATATGAGTCCCATAGATAGGCAACCATACAGAGGAGCAGTATTCTAATATACTACGGACCAGACAGTAATACAAAGCCATCAAAGAACTAGCTTTTTTAAAAGGTCTCGCACTACGAAGTATAAAAGACAACATACGGTTTGCTTTGGCGCAGATGTGGTCGTAATGAGGCCTAAAGGACATCGTACAGTCGAAAATCACTCCTAAATCACGAATCATATTAACCCTCTCTAGAGCGATATCTTTAATATAATACACATAGTTAAATGGTTTTTTGCTTTTCGTGAATGAAATTACTTGGCATTTCTTAATATTTAGGGACATAGAGTTTCTGTCACACCAGTCGACAATAGTATTTATATCGGACTGGAGATATTCGCAATCATGATGGTCAGAAATGCGTCTAAAGATTTTTAAATCGTCTGCGTATGCCAAACATTCACTTTTAAGCTCTTGTAACAAATCTTTGATTAATAAAAGAAATAGGAGGGGGCCCAAGTTATGTTAAGTTATACGCCAATGCCCACTTGCGCATTGCCGACCCTTTAGGAAAGGAAATGGGAAGGAGAAGGAGCGGTAAGAGGGAAAGAGGGTTATTGGGTCTCCGGCACTCTCACTCACCGAACGAAACAAAACAGTACTGTATGAATACTGTTTCGATGTTCTGTGAGAGGATAGTCCTTTCCCGGTCGAGCCGGCCCATTCATGCTGATACTCGTGCTTGTATATTATCGAAGATATGAAATTTACATTTTACCAGCTATGTTTAAAGCCCGCGTTATAAAAGACGACGCTGCTGACGCTAACCGGCCCACATCTAGACTCTGCTATTACTAAGCATTTTCTGACAGAAATACTAAATAACACCACCAATCCTACACGGATGGCGTAGTGGTTAAATGGTCACCTCGCTACTGCCACTGCGCCGAGTATTGTGGGTTCGGATCCCACACGGGACAAAAATGGTTGTTCCGTGTCTGGATGTTCTTTGTGGTACGTTATTTGAATGTTTGTAAATTCGCCCGCGATATAGGAATCATTCATTTGTATAGTACCCATAGTACAAACTCTGTTGAGTTTGGGCTAGATGGTGTTGTGTGTATGTGGTAGAATATTATTAGTATTATTATTATTCTTTATTTTTATCTTTGCAATACATTTTTCATTTTTAAATATATATATATATATATGTATATAAAAAATACATTTAAAAATATAAAATATATGGTACCCCACTGGCATCGGGAACAGGGTCCAAGCTGCCGGTGGTTAGGATTCCAGAGACAGGAACCTCCTCACAATGCCTGCTGTATCTAATAACACTGCCTTCTGCATCAAACCCCCGATCCAAGCACCTAACGCGAGCCTCTTTAGATGGTGATCGAGGCTCTTGGCAATTAGACCATTGACAGATATGACTATCGGCACAATGATTGCCGAATCCACATCCCACATGTCGACAACCTCACGAGCTAAATCGAGATATTTAATTTGTTTATCCTTTTCAGCTTTCGCGAGATTGCCGTCTTGCGGAATGGTGACATCGATAATCATTGCTCGGCGCTCTGATCGATCTATCACCACAATGTCAGGTTCGTTGGCCACAACAGTCCTGTCTGTTATGATAGTTCGATCCCAGTACAATGTGATATGACCATTTTCGAGAACTGATTCAGCTATATATCTGTAGTACGGCACTTCAACATCTACAAGTTTGTATTTCAGAGCAAGTTGCTGGTGAATAATCCTGGCTACTTGGTTATGTCTGTGCAAGTACTCGCCGTTAGCAAGATGAGAACAACCGGAAACTATATTCCTGAGGGACTCACCAGGTAGGTGGCACGCCCGACAAATGTCAACCGTACCGTTATTATTATTATTATTATTCATAGCGTGAGAGTTGTCTTAAAAAAAAACCAAACCATCCCGAAAGCCGAACCTGAAACTTGACACTCGCTCACAAACATAATTATGTTAGAAAACGAATACGGCAACAACTACCCTATTAACACCATACGTATTGTAGGATAAAAAATGCCCATAGTGCATCCTATTTTCTTTGGAATTATCTGCCTGTACTAGTTTCTGTCTGCCCCATAAAACATATAGGAAAAGGCACAACGCTTTTAGTCTTAATTGGTCTATAAATATATATGGCGTGCCATTTTGCTCTTGCGTGGTGCCCGTCATAGGTCGCAGACTGTTCAATCCACAAGCTATTGAAGACTCTAGTTCAAAGCATTAGAGTTTAAAATGTAATAATCTGATAGCTGGGTACACAATCTTTGTGTCAAAAATGAATTTCATAACGAGTGAAAATAATAGTTAAGGTATTGTCTTCCAATTTTCTTAATTTTGTTTTCCGTTTGTAAAAGGTATAAAATAATTTCCCAGAGACACATAGATAATTTTAGTACTTCAGCAGTTGTGCGTGCACAACAAAAAAATAAAATGTATTTGATTACTTATTTTTAATACCTCGCAATAAGTTTCTCACACAAATTTAAAATGTAGAGACGCCTAAAATTCACAAATTGATTATATTTATGTATAGAAATATATATATATAGCAGCGATAGCCTAATGGGAGACTGTTGGACTGCCATGCAGAGGTCTTAAGTTCAATCCCAAGGCACGCATCTCTGACTATTTGAAATTATGTGCGTATTAATATAGTCAATTATCGCTTGCTTTAACGGTGAAGGAAAACATTGTGGGAAAACCAGCATATATGAGAGTTCTTCATAATGTTCTCGAAGATATGTGAAGTCAGCCTAACCACAATGGACCAGCATGGTGGACTATGGCCAAATCCTTCTCACACTGAAAAGAGGCCCGTGCCCAGCAGTGGGACAGTTTGATACGTGGCTGATATTGTAATGATTATAGAAATATTATAGATATAGGTATTCTTGTGAAAATGCATTGAATTTTAAATGACTGCAGAGCACCTGCCGGTGAGATATAATATATTATATGGTTATATTTGTGATTTCGAACTTTTAGGATTAATTTACTTTTAGATATGGTGTTAAAAGCCATCGTTACTAATATTATAAGCTAGGGTTTCCCCGCGGCTTCGCTCGCCTGAATGTAGGTTAGGTTAGTTTATGTTAGTAACAGTACATTTTTTGGATGAAAGGCATGCTATGTCGTATGTATTAGGAAGCGAATGTGAGTTTTTTTGTTTGTTTATTGGTTACGCTTTCACGCCGTAACTACTGAAATTTTGCATATACATCGTCAGGGATGAAGAAAAGGACATCCCTTGCATCCAGAAAAAAACACATGACCATTAAATTTAAGCGAGCGAATTGCGGGTAAAATCTAGTAGATAAATAAAGTACTAATTGTAACTTACACGCAGCTATACCCAGTGGCTTTGATACTGTTTATGCATTTGACACTTGTTGTTGAAACTAGATAGCGTTTCTGATTGCCTGGGACGAGTTTGTTATTGCTATTTTCAATTAATTGAAAAGTGTTTCTTATAAATACTTAGGTACAGCTAAAGAAAATGATAAATGGTCCCCCGTGACATAGGAATTAATTCTAGTGCTGGACTTGTCTTTTTCAAATATTTCACACTTATGTGTGAGCCTTGTTTTGGGTTTATCTCGGGAATAGCTTTTGATTAGAGGTGTTACAACCACATTTTGCCAAAGAAAGTTTTAGTTTTTTTCCTCGTCATGGGACACGAGCCATAACCACTTACTTAACACTTTGCAAGATCAAGGTATTGAATATGAGACCTCCAGGCAGACACTGTGCAATCGAAAAAATTTACTACTTAGCTTAGCTTACAGCATAAAATGTACCTTTAAATGGAACATAAACAAAATATATGAATAGTGTTGCAATAATCTGGAGAAAGCATACCTGTTTACGTACCAGTATTACGATAATAATCTCCGTAATCTAGACTTTTACCTGATTGCAAAAAGTCCATCTAAGTTTGACGCCATTTCGAGTACCAAATAAAAGAAAATGGCCGTTCAGATAACAAACTTTGATTAACAAATTGTGCTGATCAGCTGGAACGTAGCTTTCACTGATAAAAAAAGACTATTCAATTAGGTTTTACGATGTGGCTAATTTTGCTTTGTATGTGTGTGTGATTATGAAAGGCAATCAATTTATATAAACGCGTTAGAGTTTTGATATAATTATACAAACCAAAATACATCTGTTTTTTTATATCTATCTGTTATAGTTGACTATAGAAGCTTAGAAATCATGCACCTTAAGTGTCGATTTAATTTTGAGAGAACGTCGATGCCTGCAGTGCTGTTTTAAAATACAAGACTTTCGAGGAAGTCTCGAGACATATTTGACTCTTAAGTCATCGAAGTTTCATTACGAGATAGCGTACTATAGTACAAAACAACGTACCTTTCAATTCGATACTATCATATTTTGTAGCAATCCGATTACGATAGTATTACTATCACACAGAAAATGCAGCCAATAAACCTTATTTTGTCGTTTTGCGGGCGTTAGGGTTGCCTGAGGTCCTCGTGTACACACCCAGAAAACTATTACTTTGCAGTAAAATAGTTAATTTTGTCGCTTGCTTTAACGACGAAGGAAAACATTGTTAGGAAACCTACATGTCTGAAAGTTCTCCATAATGTTATCAAAGACATGTGAAGTCTGCCTACCCATACTGTGCAGCGTAGTGGACTTAACTATTTTTTATTATTCCACTGAGACTACATGGGCACTTTGAACAGTTCCTATAACGATGGTCTGTCAACCAGGCCAGCGTGGTGGATAACGGCCTAACCCTTCTCATACTGAGAAGAGGCCTGTGCCCAACAGTGGAACAGATTAATACAGATCTGATATTATACATACCTTTTATTAGAATTGTAATTACTCGTTTTGATTGTCTACAATGCGCGATTGCTACTTCTTGTGTTATAAACCACTTACCATCGGCCGGTTCATTTATCTACTTGTATGGCACAGTAATGGTGTTATTTCTTAACCTTTAGTATGCCAGTACTTAGAAAGATGTCTTGCTCTTCACGCTAATGTATTCTCAACCTACTTAAAAGTGAAGTTCCTTAGGTGTCTGCCATATTGCGGCCCATTTCCACTTCTGTATTCTGCCAGATATGACCCCATCAAGCCCTCAATTTATATATAAGAATTCAGCAACCGTATATTTATGTCGAACGCAAAATCTAGTCCACGGATTGATTTTTAATTTGTAAACAGCGTTGCACTTCTATATAAGAGGGTTCTTATATACATTTTTTCGATTAGATATCTTGAACGGGAAATTATATTACCTATATATTTTTTTAATTCAACTCTCGCACTTGGCGTAATACCTGAGTCACGGGGAACTTAACAAACATTCAAACAACGGACACAAAGAACACCCGACTCAAAACAACCATTTGTGGGTCACACAAATACTTGTCCCACGTGGAGATCGCACCCACAACACTTTCGTAGCAGTAGCGAGGCTACATAAACCATCCGTGCAGTAATAATAGGTTTCTCTGATTTTCTCGTTCTGATATATTTTTTTAGCTAGTAGAGATGTAAAAATATTGATACAGCTATATAAAAACAAAATATACTTACTCTAGAGAGCACCATTAATAAATTTATTCTTTATAGGTACAGGTAATGTTTCATGTTTACGAACTTCAAGTAAGTTTCAAACATAAGTTAGATGACTTCCTGAATACCAGAGTGAGATAAATAAAAACAGTCCGGAACTTAAATGTGACAAAGTACAAATAAGTGACTAACTTATGAAGAATGAACACCGTTTTTATAAGTCAAAGATGATAGTACTTTTACAGAGATGCCATTTGTTATACAAGTATTATTGACCTGAACTGAATTGGATAATGTTACAGTTCAGTTTTCTAATGGTCAGAGATTTTTTATAAGTAGTCTTATCTTCTTTTGTTCTTTTCGTGTGGTAAGTGGCCAACCTGTTGTCAAGAGTTGTTCAAGCCTAGTAGGCCTCTGACATGGCTTAACGACTGCTGTCAATTTGACAACAACTGGGACCGACTTTTTACGTGCCCTCCGAAGCACGGAGATGCTCAGATGAAATACCGCTAAGCGGTCACCCATCTATAGGCTGACCGCAACCAACGTTGCTTAACCTCGCTAGTCATTTACCGATCAGTGAGTGCAACTGGCTATGAGCGCCTATAAGTAGTTCATAATGTGGAAAGTATAGCAGAAGGCCAATTATCGTTATAATAATAATATGCGCCCTGTATATAAATTGCCCAAGAGCTGGGCACAGGCCTCCTCTCAAAGTGAGAAGGGTTAGGCAATGGCTAGACAATGGTCTACAACGCTGGCCCAGTGTGATTTGGCCCAATGTACCGATGTAGTCTCAGTATAATAATTTAAAAAAATATTTTGTCCTGTAATCAGATTTCATGTTTATTTTATAAACATGAAATCGTCTATACAACCTTAATGACCTGGAACTGAATAGAAGTGTGGGTGTAACGTCGTCGTGCGACATAATTAAGGCTCCCATTCGGTTATTGGTCTTATGGAGCGAAAGATAAGCCTCTGCTTTGTACTGGTAAGTAGTACTTATGATCTGGTTACGGGATACCAAAAAAAACGAGATGGGTGTAAAAACCCAGGATTCAACCTCTTCGCCTTAAATGTAAAAGTAATGAAAAGAAATGACTCCTTATTCTCGGAGGTCTTTTGACCCACAGGGCCCATATTCAAACTCGACCGAGGTATGACCCCAAGGTGTCTGCACACCAAGAAACAAGTCAATATTTTGCCATTTAAAATACATGTGACCTTGTGACCCCTATATCTCGGGGGTCTTTTGACCCACATGGCCCATATAATTTAACCGAGGTATACCCCAAGGTGTCTGCACACCAAGTTACAAGTCAATTAGTCCATTGGTTTCGGAGCTATGCCTGTCACTAATAGACAGACACACAGACCCACATAGTGTTTTCATTAACCTCTTCGAAGAAGACTCAGAGGCTAATAACTATTTGCTAGTAAAGACGAATATGTGTAGAATAACTGTATGAGCAATTTACATTATATGATAAGAGATTTTGCTCGCGGCTTTGCTCTCCTAATTGTACGTTAGGTGAGTAACAGTACTTTTTTCTGGATGAAAGGTAACCTATGTCCTTTTCTGTTACCCTGAAAATGTGTTTGCGAAATTTCATGACAATCGGTCGAGTAGTTAAGTCGTGAAAGTGTAGCAAACAAACAAACAAACTCACATTCGTATTTTTTAGGATTATAATTGAATATGATTTTATGGGACCTATAACAATACATATCTCGGGCAATCCACCGAGCGTCGTCCTGTGCGTCTCCCAAGATACCGCTGTAAAGACGAAATAGCTAAAGACCTGAAAGAGAAGAATGTGCCCGATTGATCTGGCTTCGCAGAAAATAGGAAGAAATGGTTTTGTTTGTTACTCTTTCACGCAAAAACTTCTGAACAGACTCCGATGAAACTTGGTATGTAAATAGCTGGAGACCTGGATTAACACATATGGTACTTTTTATCCCGATATTCGCACGTTATCAGGTGTAACGTGGATGAAACCACGGGGCGCAGCTAGTATAAATATCACTATGATTGTAGATCCCATCTAGGTTGAGCCGTTAACCGTGCTCAGTTGGAGACTCTGAACCGCTAGTAGTAGTTATTGACGGAAAATATGAACACTGTGCCCAACTTACGAATAATGATAAATAATGACTCAATCAAAATTAATTTCAGTTTATAAATAAATACATTTTCGATAGCTGGTAAAAAGTAAAATGTGGAAATTCAGAAAATTCAGGGCAATGTATATGATTTTACATAAAAGCCGTAACTGCTGTTCGTTTCGGAGTAACGAATGTCAAATAACAAAATAAACAGCGTCAGACCCATCTAAAGTACAACTGTAAGTAACTCAGACCTCAACACGGTTTGTCATTAAAAGTTACAAAAATACAAACCACCAATGTTACTAACTCTCACAATACAACTGCGCTGCAGACTTCTAATTTTGTTTCAGCTAGTTTTTATGAAGATGACATTCAAGTTGAGCTTGAATTAAGTTTACTAACTGGTACGAGTATAAAGAGAAAAAGTATTCGTGAAAAGATTGGTTTCAGTATTTCTTGCAGTATAAATTGAAATAGAACCAAACATTTATCTGCTTCATTATTCATTCCATCCTAACTAATATAATAATTACGAATGTAAGTTTGTTTATTTATTACGCTTTCACGCCTCAACTACCCGATCGATCAAGTGCATGAAAGTTTGCATATAGTTGTGAGGGAAAATAACACAAGGTACCGTGCATCCAGAAAAAACGTACTCTTTCCAAAGGATTGAAATTTATTGATAAAACGCTTTAAATTGAGAGCAAAGCCGCGGGCAAAATGTAGTAATATATAAGGATTCATATATATTCATATGCATGTATTATTATGTATACACGTGTCTTGTACATCGACTTACGTTCTTGCCTCAAGCGGTAGGCAAAGACAATAAATTTCAATTTGTCCTCTAATTATATATTTCAAGCGCTCTTACCAGTGTAGAGTATTATTCACCCTACTTTCTAATATATATAATAATATCAACCCTGTATAATTATAGACTGTCGCACTACTGAGCACCGGCCACATCTTAGTTTGAGAAGAATTAAGCCATAGTGTACCACGATGATCCACTGCGAGTTAGCAGACTCCACATATCTTCGAGAACATTATGGAGAACTCTCAGATATGCAGGTTTCATCACGATGTTTTTCTTTGAGCGACAATTAACAGAGGTGCTTTGTGATCAAACTCGGAATCGACTTCTGCGTGACAGTCCAACGGTCTATCAACTAGGCTATCGCTATTTCATTATATTATATCACCTTACCTTATGGTCTACATGGTAGTCCAACAATTTCTCAATATTCTATCGCTGCTATTATATTCAATTCAACGTTGAAAATATTTTTTGTCACATCAACATCCGGTGCCGATTTTTCATACCTACCAATATGGAAAAACAGCAACATAAAATAAAAAACACACGTAGATCGAAGTAATTATTATTGTTTTGCCCGCCGACGTCTGCTATCAGAACACGAAATACGATTTTAAATATACTCGTATATATTATGTGGTCTCACATTTGCTTACATTCTGAAAATGGCATATTGGTTCGGTGGTCCTTGTATGTATTATAGAATATTATTGCAGTGTCAGCTGCAGAAATTTTGTTGACAAGACGTATGCTATTATTATTATTGCAACAAAATAATATAGACTTTAGAAATGTAGGACTACGAGACACACAAACTTGCAGACTATGAATATATATCTGATAAAGATATCTGTATTAAAGGGACAATATTTTTCTGCCACATGTGACTGCAATTTTCTGTAGCTCGGCTAGGTCAAAAACATTTGAATGCATCGGCTTTTCCAAACATAATTATTTGGGTAACCATAATTATGTTCAAAATCGACGTGTATTCTTTAATATGGCTATTATTTGCCGGCAGTACCTTACAGTAAAAATAATACCCATTCAGAAGACCCCCTTTTATAATGATTCCCAGAGCATATTAAGAAGGCATTGCGCTTGCAGCAGGTATAAGAGTTAGTTGTCCTTGACAGAATCATGAGTTTTAAAGCAGGCTAGACACCATTAACAATGTAAATCTTACGATAAACAGACTATCCACACTGCTCCTTATGATTCTAAGCAGTTATAAGTTTGGTACGTAACAAGGACACAAACAACGCCGGAGCAAGCTTATCTAACAAAAACTTGTTCATTTGATCGTTGAAGAATCTACCAGTGTAGAGTGTAGAGCTGTCGCTTTTTTATTGGCAACAAGGCTTTACGCCACAGTAACAATAATTCTGTTTGAAACAAAAGCCCGACATCAAGAAGCAAAGTAATAAAAACTTGGTCAGACTTAAAATAAAAAGTTTATTCGCGTAGAAATGTTACAAGGAATCTCAGTGAAAATCGTGTAATTTGATACGTGTGTAAAATAACTTTTTATAAAGTGCCCGAGTTGGTTCGGCGCAGAACAACTTCTATTATTTATTCAATAGCATTTATATGCTGTATTATTTTTACGACTATACCATTTATAGATTTAATTGGCAACACAAGGGTAGGCTAGGTGTTGCAAGTTTACCGCCATTAATCATAATATCAAAATTAAGTGTTACATATTGTAAGATACAATTGTATCTGTGAATTTCTTATTATAAAATACCAGTGATTCAAGTTAATGTATAGCATATACTGACTGCACGAATGGCATAGTTACCATCCGTACAGTCAGCATGCTATACATTCAAATCTCTAGATTTAAGTGGTCGTCTCGCCATTGCCACTGCGCGAAGTGCTGTGGATTCCATATCCACTTGGGTCAAAGAATTGTGTTTAATATTTTTCCGAGCCTGCGTGTTCTTTGTGTCTAGCTTGAATGTTTATAAAGATCTCCGTGACACAGGATATACTTATAGTGCAGTAGTAGCCCTTTTAACATAAATTTATAGCCATGCATGTGGCATCGAAGTATACGCTTTCTTATAATCTATCCAACGTGCTGCCAGATCCCTTCGTTTACGGCGAATCTGTTGGCTAATGGCCATGTCTATGAAGAGGAGCTCCTTAGTGCCAAGAGCCTCTTACATCCATTCTGAGAAGCTGACATTATTGAATTTGTATCAATATGATTAGATATCTTGGCTCTCAAAATAGATGTAAGAAGCTTATAGATCGATGGTAAACATGTTATCGGTCTATAATTGTCGGGCTTATTGGTACTACCTGTTTTATGGAGTAGGTGGGTTATTTCTCTGGTCATAAAATCTGGTAATGACCCAGATTCCAGGGCAGATTGAAATTGAGCAGCCAAACAAGCATGTGAGCTACGCAGCCATTTCAGCCAGAAATTGTGCAGTCCGTCCAGGCCTGGCGATTTCCAATTTGATAAGGATCGGACCGCACTAATTACGTCCTGGCTATCAATGACCACGCTTTCCATTTCTGGAATTAGCTCACTTGCTTGCTTGACGTCCCGCATCCACTCCCCCTCAGTGTGGCCGACGGGTACCGACCAGATGTTCCTCCAAAACGTATTTGTAACATCGGCATCTGGTAGCCCCACATCGGTCACATATAGATCAGGCCGTTCCCAGGTTCTATAGACCTTACCTTACCTTTGGTCCCTTTGAAACGTGTGGTTGATGATATACCGGTCCACGCGTTTTTTATATCTGCGCAGTCGATTTGCCCATGCATAGACTTTCTGCTTCAGGAAGTCAATGCGCTCTGTGGTCCGAGACACGTAGTCATGAGGACTGACCCCAGTCCACAGAAAAGCCCGGCCCACATAGCGCGTTACCCTGGGACGTGTATTCCCCTCCCTAAAGCAGATCAGCTTACCGATGAGTGTCCTTGCCTCAGCAATACGCCGTTCAATCCTGCATTGCCAAGCCGGGGCGACAGATGTTTGTCGTATAGCAGGGAAATGTGTGGGTAACTTGATGCCCGCTATACGACTTGCCGCCACAGCAGCACAGTACAGGATCGAATGAGTATCGGCGAGATTCTCGCTTTTATCTAAATAGCTAGATAATAGCGAGTCCAGGATACTCACTAATGCTATATTTTTTCTATGCATAGGTAACCGAGGCAGACAGGGCCGAATCGTAAATTGCATGTACCGATATTCCTGAATCGCACTTTCCAAAGCAGCATCCTTTACGTCCTCATTGTACTGATTACTTACATCATTTGTCATGTCATCCACTTCCATGCTGGCCCTATTGCCCGTCCGCGTCGCACCAGGTGGTAGCTGCGTAACTGCGGGTTGGATGCGAATGGCATGGCTCGTAGGTAAGTATTCTGAGCATAGCATGGTATCATCCAACTGTCGACTGCGTTGGATAACCCGCACTTGATCCGATAATCGCTGTGCTGAAACGTTGACGCTTAGTTCAAGAGCCTGAAACAGAACAAGCATACGGCTGCGATACGCAGTGAGGTTAGTTCCTCCCTCTGTAGCCCCAAAATATGAGGTTGCATGTTGCATGACGTTTTCATTAATGGATTCGGTCCATCGCAAGCGGCGCACATCACCACCGGCAGCGGGGGCCCGATTCGAGGTCGGTGGGCCTTGGGGTCCCAAGTCGGTGGCCGGCCTTTTCTCCGCCGACGTGCAGGTGACGGTGATGAGGGCGGAGAAAAATATTCACCGCTCGAGCTCGACGCAACTGCAGCGGCCGGCAATTCTGATCGAGGCACCGACTGCTGCGAGGCGGAGCTAAGCGGCGAACCCGGAGGTGGTAGCGGTGCGGCTCTTCTTCTGGCTCTTGTTAACATCGTGTTGTTTTATTACAAATAATTACGAAGTCGGAGAAAATTTTCTTTCTTTTGACGTTGTCATATTTTTAATAGTAATTTTCGTTGAATGTTTGCTATTATGCCTGTAATTTTGTTTATTTATTGTGTAAAGCGTCTTATTGTTTCTAATTGGTTTCGAAATAAATGAATTTATATCAAAGATAAACTTAAAACTGAAAATAAAATATTTGTCTCCAAAAAACACACAGACGTTACTTAGTGTTGCCAGATTATTTATTATTATTATTATTAATTGTGGATGATACTCAGGCCACAATACATGGCTCTTAGTCTATAACAAAATATGTTCAAGATTACTAACCTTAAAATTGTGCTTCATTCGCCGGCTGTGAATCAAATGGGGTTAGCACAACTGAACAATAAATCGGATCCGAATTATAATCAGTGAGCTTACCCAGACCTTGAACAGCGTCTTTACAGGTGGATCAGTGGCTCAGCACGCCGGCACACGTCACACGTGGTCACAAATTGTTCTTCACGATCACAAGTTCCAAATTCTCAATACCACAATATTACTCGTATGGTACGTGATTAAACTGTTCAACTGATTATATTTTATAGTTATCAAAGCGAGAAAAATTCTCATTAGCTCGCGAGCAAACAAGTTGTTTCAATAATTGGTTATAATGCAATCGACACGTTATGCGTAGTGATTATAAATAACACACAAAAGTACAACAATATTTCCAAAGATTTAACAAATAAGGCGTAATTATGTAATAATTATCCAAACGGCCTCGTGGTCCTTCAAGTTACAAGGGTCAAGACAAGGTGACTTCTCGATACAAGACATTTGACATTTGACGTTTCTACGTTTCGTTGCACTATGTCATTTCCGCATCATAGACAACCGGAAATGCAAACAAAGTTGCCAGTGGCAAAATTATGTCTGGACGGAACAGGCACCTTATGTCCTTTATTGTTCCTCTGACTACGTGTGTACGATTTCATGATGATCAGTCAAGTTGTTAAGGCGTGAAGGCGTTACAAACAAACAAACAAACAAACTCACATTCGCATTTATAATAAGTTAGGAAGTTAGGGTTTTACTTTGATAAACTGTTTTATCAAAATAAAATATAACACATTGTACATGCTTTATGTACTGCTGGCTTCCTTTCCTCTCGTTCCTTTGGACAGACAGACGACCCAGATAAAGCGACGGAAACGCCTATATGCATCTAGCTATCATTGTGTTAGAAATCATTAGGGAGGGTCTATTTTCACGTTCACATTGTTTAACGTACATACGGCACTATAAGTATGTACGTGTGAATGAACAAAATATATTAGTAACTACACGTTGCGTATTTTTGTGATAAAATCATCATTAACTAACTTTAGTACGTACGAATGCCTCTTTTCATATTTTACTAGATTTTGCCCACGGCTCCGCTCGTGTAAATGTATGTTATGTCAATTTTCTTTCCTTTGGGAACAGTACTTTTTTCTGGATGTTGTCCTTTTCTGTACCCCGGACAACGTGTATGCGAAATTTCATGATGATCGATTGAGTAGTTAAGGCATGAAAGCGTAACAAACAAACAAACATACGCATTTATAATATTGGTTAGGATTTTAGTAACACCTCTAAACTAGAAACGTGAAGGCATATTTAGGGTATCGAACAATGACGACGAAAATGATCAAAAGTACATTGTCTGGCCAATTTTAAATCTACAACTGGCTTCTATCTGTATATTTAATTTATAACTATAACAATAACTAATTGCATAGATCCTAATAGTAGACTATACAAGAGATAAACTAAACCGAAGACTATGATTATTTTTATAATTTTTGACTATTTTTCGGTAGAGAGAGTCACCTACCTCGCCAAGAAACAAGCAACGTTGAGTGTAACAATTATGAGTAACTGGTCAGTTCCTTTAAAATGACAATACAAAAAAAATGTGCCATACAAATAGCTATAAGCTCGTCACGAACAAATAAGATACTACATCTTCAAGAGAAAAGTAATACGGCCAATATGAACTACATAATAAGGGCCCAAGTAGTCGCTCAAGTACATTCTCATTTGGTCCGACGCCGGCGTCCATAGCCTCCGGGCGTCTGGCGTTCATCCGGCTTGTTATTCAAATCATGTTGATATTTGTTCCCCGACGGATAACTAACGACGCCATTTTGTATTTGCATCGGAATAATAATTGTATCTAAACATTTATAATATGTATAATAATATCAGCCCTGTATTAGACTGTCCCACTGCTGAGCACGGTCCTCTTCTCAGTGTGAGAAGATTTAGGTCCTAGTCCAGCACGCTCGCCCAGTGTGGATTGGCAGTCTTCACATGTCCTCTAGATAACTATGAAAAGATAATTAACTACGCACATTCTTCATTCATTCGCTTCGAAAAGTCAAAGATGCGCGCCTTGGGATCGAACTCGAGACTTTTACGTGGCAGTGCAGTGGCAGTTAAACTGCCACGCAGAAGTATTTTATTTTAGAAAGCTTTTGCTGTTTTATGTACATCTAATAGTTATTATTTTATCCTACTAAAGCTCGCCCACAATCTACGTAATACAACGTTCTTACAGTAGTATATTAACGCTTTTACAACCTTGTAGCCATTTCCAAAATGGCGAATGTCATTTGAAATCGTTTAATCCATACTAATATTATAAATGTGGCAGTATAGAGATACTGCCGCATCGATAATATTATGTTAATATGGATGGCAGGTAGAGACCTGTTACGCTTTCACGTCTAAACCAATGAACCAATTTTGATGAAATTTGGTAAGAAGATAGACTGTATACTAGAATGGATATGGGCTACCTTGTATTTCATTTATAAGAACGTAACGTAGATCTTTGCAATAAAACTATTTTCATCCTAAACCCTGCAGTGAAGTTGTCCAAACAACAGTGAAATGTGACTTTAAAGCAGAGGTACCAAGACTCTTCTTCTCATAGACCACTTTCAAAATTTAGCAGGTTTCGGTGGAGTAGCTACGTTTCTACCATTTTCTTTTTTTTTGGTATTCTCGGGGCTGAATCTACCACGGTAGGCAGGCTAACATTTTTTTAGTTCTTCACTATCGAAATAAATTTTCGTGGACCCCCGCTTACGAATTGTGGACCCCATTTTTTTGTCACGCCAACGTAGACCCCCGTCGAATCTCCCGTGGACCCCTGGGGGTCCACCTGGACCTCTTTGGGAATTAATGCTTTAAAGGAAAGAAATGCAAAGAAACTTCGCGGTAGGTATATCCTAATCCTAACTAATATTATACATGCGAATGTGAGTTTGTTAAGCTTTCACGTGCTAATTACTCGACTGATTATCATGTAATTTCGCATATCCGTTGTCAGGGGTACAGAAAAGGACATAGGATACTCACCAACTAGGAAAAAAATTGTGTTCCCGTGCGAGCGAAGCTACGGTCACAGGCTAGTTCTTTATATTTCGTTAGCTCGAAGTTTTGGATAGACATATTCATAGAAGATCTATTGAAATAGGATGTACCTTTTAGAGCATGATAGCAAAAACTGTAACGATTCGTGCAATATACCACATGTGGCGCCCTTTATTTTATGTATACTTCAAGGATGAAAGCTATATTCGATTTATAACAATAAGCAGCTCACGTTACGAGGATGTATTGTTCAGATGCTAAAGAATCTTTTCTAAAAGTTTCGTATTGAAATATATATACGTTCGTACAATGAGAAATTTTATATAGCGTCTGTATAGGTATGAAGTAAGCTGAAAGCACTCTAGTTCTCTATTTATATACTACTAGATATTGCCGCAACTTCGCTCGCGTAAATGTACGTTAGGTTAGAGACAATACTTTTTTACTGGATGAAAAATACCCAATGTCCTTTTCTGTTCCCCTGACTATGTCTATGCGTAATTTTACGATGATCGGTTGAGTAAGGCGTGAAAGCGTAACAAAGAAACAAAGTCACTTTCGCATTTATAATATTATTAAAAAATAAATTTGGATGTTGTATTATAAGCGGACTTGAGGACTTAGCAGATAGTTACGTGCTCTATGTTCACTGGCAAATTTGATTGCATATGACTAGTTTTCTCGTTACCTCGTCAGGCTAAGCTAAAATACCTGCGTTCTAAAGGTGGTATTCGAGCACACGACCACTCGATCGTATCGCCTAAAATATATTATTGTTCACTGTCAAGCAACGTAAAGTATTTTTTTGCTTACTGCGCTGGCTTGAAGGAAACTTGCCTTTTATAGTGCAAATTATCACGCGGAGCCTTGTTCTGAAGCTACTTTAAAAGAAGGTATAGGGATAGGGTTATTGCCAGCCGCATTCGCCTGTTGGTGGGGCATAAGATCCTGAAAGTTCTTAACAGGAAAGATCTCGTAAGCTAAAGAACTTTCTCACTCTCTCTCTCTCTGCAAAGGCATTTTTACTTCGATTACTTCAAGAACACCACAACTTTGTTAAAGGATTTAACAATATCCCTCAGGCTTTATTTTTTATTTCAGTTTTTAATAGTTTATAATAGATGGTATAATGATTGTAACACCTCCTACATATCAGTTATAAAATATTAAAATTATAATAGGATGGCGATTTAAAAGAGTGGCTGTAAGTTTTTTGCAGGTTTCTTCTGATTAAGATTGTTAACCTAACGGTTTGTGCCGATAACGATAACGTTAACCTAAGAACTAATTTAAATGTAAATTCAATTATTTTACTAAACTTACTAATTTCATATACTTTTGTCCTTCACAGGAGTTATTTTGTGACTGAATAAATGATTTTATATTTTGATTTTGACTAATAACGTTCGTCATAAAGCAGATAAGTAAGTGCAGCAGGATTTCGACTAATTAAAGATATAACTATATATTTATAATTTGACTCTTGAAAATCTATAGTTTAAATTTCGTTAGCATATTTGCATCTGTTATATTTCATTACGAAAATAAAATTGAATTCTATATATCAGATGTGTAATTCAAAATAAGAAAATTGTCAATTCAAATTGTCTTCTCTCATAAGTTTAATGCCGCCTGTACCTCTATTGTAAATATGATTTCAGCGAAGTCGCTAATTACTAAACTTTGACGTTCATAAGTGTTACTTGTGACTGAAATGAATAAATGATTTTGAGTTTGCGTTTGAGTTTACGTTTGAGTTTACGTAGCCCCAGGGCGTCATACGTTATGTTTGCTAAGTCGGGGTGTCCTTTCAAAAACTTTAAAGCCTTAACGCTTATCGATTTGCGTAACATACAAAGTGCTTTAGCATAGTAAATAAAATATTTAATGTCTTTAGTATGCAATCAAGCCAGTCAATAAACTTTTGATGATACATTTAAGATTACGAATGTGCAGTCTTGAAATTGTTGTTACTTTTCTTATTCTCTTTAAGCTTTGGCTTAATTTGCTAATGTTTTAATTTGAGCATCATTAAGTAATGGGACTCCCTTTTGCTTGTTTTCCGTTGAACATAATGTTATATTTAGGAAACAAGCGTGCTTTTTCGTTATTATTTCGTCCACTGCAGAATATAATACTTCCACAAAGACTTCCATACCCATGTTATGTTGACTGCAGGCATGATTCTCTAACACTTTGCGCAAGTTCTCTTTCCATGTAGAGGTGGGAGGAACCTACGCTGCGTATTCCTAATCGTAGTCATAATTATGTTTATATTGATGTTTACATGGCACATTACCAAACTGAATATCATAAACCCTATAAATCTTTGCCTGGTACAAATTAATTAATGAAAATGCCGGGCATTACAGAACAGTATGCAAAAATAATTGTAAATATATGCCATGGGAACAAACAAGGCAGTCATAGTGATGATCAAGTTTAAATTATTTTTGTATTCTTGTTCACTCCAAACGTAATTAGTCTGTTTCTTGTTCTTAACACAATAATTTCGACCATTGTTATTATTTCTACTGCATTGATTCTATTTCTACATTCAAAACTAACCAAAAGCCAACATTAACTAACTTATAAAGTTCAGCCTTCATTGGAACTAGAAATTAATGCTAGCTGACACTTCATAAGGTTAGGACCTATAGCTACATGTAAGATGTCAAGACCTCTTAAACTTTATCCCCGAAATACAAAGTGTGTGGGACTTGGACGGTTTGAGATCAGCGGTCGGGTCTATTATCATTTCGAGTTGGTGTCAATTTTCACAATTTACATCAAAGGTTGTTCTAAAATTATTCGAATTTAATTCCAAAGTCTGTAACTTGAAGTGACTTTTTGGATAAATAAACTAATGTTTAGCGACTGTTATCAGTATAAGGGGAAGGCAAAATTATTTAACCAACAACAATAGATAACTGAAAATTTGTTAGTGTTTTGACGTCAAAATTCAAAATAGGGAAATGAAATTATAGTTTTTTAACACTTCAGTATAGTTGTTGTAGTACCAGAAATTCTTTAGGTGGAAAATTGCTGGCTTATGTTTGACAAGCAATGAAATTCACAACTGAAAAATAATTTCCTTGGCGTAGACAAAATAAATAAAAGATATATAGAAAGTCTGTTGCACGAGGTTCCATCGTATCGTGCCTCTGAATATGCAATTCGAATATTAATCAAGGAATAAATCGACATTGTACGTTCTTAAAATGTTCTGGTTACGACCTCGCAACACTACCAACTGGATACTGTCTCTGGTGAGTAGTAATGCGCGGTATTCATATTATGTTTGTTAGAATATTATAATGTCTAGCTATATCCAGCCGTGCTTCACTATTGCACAGTCTGATATTAGTTATTAGAGTTCATGAGAACTATGAAGTAGCTTCAAGATTAAAAGTATATAAAAATAATTTGGTATACAAATGCAATGTTGTGCAAAAAAGCTAATCCATTGACTGTATTTTTTTTAATTTGCGGACATAAACATACGGGATCTGAATTTTTATATGTAAAGATAAGTTTGTGGAGATACTTTGATGATATCAATCAATCACATATGATCCGCTGAATGAATTGTGACGAAACTTTCCAGGCAAATAGAGCCTGATAACACACTAATACTTTTATTCTGGTATGCGCTTCTTTTTGATCTACGCGAGGCCAGCCATAAGCAAAATCTAGTACCGCATATTTTAATAACCTCAGGCCTAGAACTAAACTATGTATTTAGTTATAATCCAAATATGCAAAGCTATAATGCTGCGGTCTTCTGTCTTGGTGAAAAACTAATCTATCGTACGTGCCAATGAATAAATCGTTTAGACTGGTTAAGCTTTGGTATTTTAGGTTCCATATGAACAAGGCCACGATATCTCTGTGACACTAAAAAAATAATACTTATAGGATTTCGGCTCGAATAACTGTGAACTAATAGTGTTTTGAGTTTGTTTCAAATTATTTGATGATGAATCATTGCTATTATAATTTTTTATGTCGGCTGATGGTCTTGTATCTTCTGTTATTACACTACCTAGATATTATAATAGCGATTGCAAAACAGATCTTCCACAAAAATAACCATCTATTCATTTCAAAAATTTGTAAGCTTGTCCGGGAAAAACTAATTAAGTCTTATATCTGGAGCATTGCCCTATACGCTTGCGAAACGTGGACCTTAAGACGGAGAGACCGGAAAAGGTTGGAAGCTTTTGAGATGTGGTGCTGGCGTCGAATGGAGAAAGTGCTCTGGACAGAAAAAGTTACTAACACAGAAATATTGACAAGAGTAAATGTAAAACGTTAAATTTTGAAACACACAGAACAGAAGGGGTAATATGATAGGACACCTAATTCGACATGATAATTTTATCACAAAAAAATGGAAGGGATGATAGAAGCAAGAAGGAAGAGGGGAAGACCAAGAAGAAGGTACACCTGAAATCATCAATCAATCAATCAACTGAAAAAAGTTGTGAAAGTTGAAACTTATAAGGAACTGAAAGAGATGGCATTGAAAAGAGAAAAATGGAGATTGCTACACTGACAAGTGCAAAGCACTTAAGTTTTGGATGGATGAATCATTGCTAGCTTGGTGATAAAATCTTAGCTTCGATTCTTGGATCAGACAAAGATTACATTTTAGGGAAATACTACAATAATCATACAAGCATATATTAATAATGACATTATTATACAACAATCATTCACAGTTTTTATTTTAAGAAGGCATACAATGCAACAGTAGTTTGATTGCATTCTTGTCACTTAATATTGCAGCGAAATAATCGGTTTGTGCCGCATTAGTCCCTTATTTTATATTTTTACGCTTGAAGCGTAAAAATACGCATTCGTCCCAAAATGTTCCTTAAAGTTAAATAAATATTAATTTATTAATGTAATTCTTCTTTTATCCCAGATTATGTTCCTTTAATTTTTTTGTATGGAATTTTTATTGTATCGTCAGCTGAAAAATATTTTAAATTAAAACTTTGGGCTTATGGTTACATGACATCACAAGCCTGACAACGAAAGATTTCAAATAATTTTCAACCATGTTTTGTTTTGTTAACCATAATTATGTAAAAAAATGTAGGGCAAAAAGGAATAATTTAAAACGAGGGGCGAATGAGGAATATTTTGGAATGTGGGACGTCGTGTAGGGGTAAAAGCAGTACAAAGCAAATAATCGCGTATTGCGTTACCGCAGTGATTAAGGTTTCCAGAGCTATGGATGGTTCCGTTGCTGTCAATTTACTGTCAGCAATGGAACCAGTAGAACAAGTATAGTCGGCATTTTGCGAGTGATAATTTTGGTGAAATGCCTTAGTCCGTATTAACCATTTCGTGGGTCGTTTGCTACTTTAGTTATTCCGAATTACAAAATATTTCACCATTTACAAACAAAACTACCAAAAAACAAAATCAGCTTCACAACAACATTTCAACATCCACTCCAACAAGCTTTGATCACGCTGACGTAAACTGTACTAACGTAAACGTACAAATAAAGACCTGAACAAACAGGGTACAAGCCCTAGAGACCAAGACACTTATCCAACAAATCGTAATGAACAAAATTAACTGACTTTTTGTATAATTATGGTTAACAAATTTAATGCAGTTTCATTTTTCTAAGGGGACACCAACATTTCAACTTAGATACACATATCATGCATAAATAAGAACAAAATCAAGTATTAAAAGATGAAAGAGACTTTGACAGACTTTTGGAAGAAACAAAACTTAGTTAATTCGTCACTGTTGACTTTGAAATACTTTTATTACTGCAGCTAGGTTTTATTAGGTGACTTAGAGGAATGTTGTCTGCTCACTTACAGCAGCAAAAACGAAAGCGAATTGTGAGTTTAATACGCCTCTGCTTGCCACATTAGGAATATAGGCGTCAAATATGATTGTTGACTGTGCATTTAATGTTGGAGTTTATAATGTTTTAATTAAAGAACTTAATTATGTCTGCCAGATCGAATTTGGGTCACGACGGCCAATCTTAAATGAGACTGGCCATTTGCACAGAAGATATTATAGTGCACAAGTGTGTGCGCAAACACAGGTGCACTCTCTGTTCTCTAACTCTCAAGATCCGATGAGACGGTAATTCGACACAAAGGGAGAGAGATCAGGCGTAGGACCAACGGCTTTACATGATTTCCAAGGCACGGGGATGACTAACACCGCCAACTTCCTAACTCCGGACTGCTAATGAGATTTCTTAACAGAAAAACCCAATAACTTTTTGTTGGCTCGACCTGGGATTCGATCATGCACAGCAGTCGCATTCACTACCGCTGCGCCACGGAGGCAGTTAATAATAAACTTAGCCTAGCCCCGGAAGCACTATTATTTATGCAAGGCGATATGAATAAAATTAAACTAGTCTACTAAAATCTAGTTCTTGTCTATGTACTCAGAAAACATGGATATATTTTTGACATTGTTATTGACCGAATATAGACATATCTTCATGATCTGGGGCAGGTGATACATATTGTTTACGGAATCCAAATCAACAACTATTTGTTATAAATTATTACTAGTTAGTAAGGTACCACGTTCCATGTTGTCTCTATGTACATAAAATTGTAAAACACAATCGCAACATCCATTTTGCAACGAATATTGAAACCACATTTCGGACACACAGCCAGAGTACAGTGGTTTGCTCTAGCTCCAACTGATAACTCGACAAATGTCGCTTTGTGACTTTACCTGTGGCCGCTTTAATCCTACTAATGTCGATCCACTCTGACAGCATTACCGAGATTAAAAAGCACGGACCAACTCATACTATTTACATCACAAATGAAATTGAATTTGTTGTGGTTTGCTTTTGTGAGAATTAAACGGGTTTTTTATATACAGCAGAGAAAGCCTAATGAGATGATCGTTCGGCTGTTGTATTAAAAGCTTTGGGTTCGCCTCTGTAATTAGTATTTATGTTGATTAATATGTAATATGTACATATTATATATTGTATTATCAACTAAAGGTTACAAAGCTAGATAAAATGTGGTTAACTGTGTCGAAACCATGAAAACTTATGGTAATCCTACCGTAAGTTTTCATAGCTTTCGACACAGTTCGACACATTATTTTATTTACATATTCAGGTTAGTCTGTAGCAACTATATTACACATTGAGTTAAAGTTAATTAAATAATAAATGGCGGATACAATTGATTATCAGTTGCGGATAGACACTATGAGTGGGAGATGTATTAAATAAAAAGATTAATATTATAAAACGTATTAAAGTTAACAAAATAGTTAAAGTACGGCGTGGTTAAATATGGTTCAATTGAGCGCCTCGCCGTTGTCACCACGTCAAGTGTTGTGGTTTCGGATCTCAAACGGGACGTTGGATTCGATTCGATTCCCGCATGGGACAAAAATCGCATGATCCACAAATCGTTATTCCGAATCTGGGTGTTCTTTGTGTCCGTTATTTGTAAAGTTTGCCACGACACCGAAATCATTTCTAATGTGGGAGTAGCCTCTTTTAGAAATAATAAAAACCTTTTTGGACTGTATATAAATCATACGTAGAGAAGGTTAGAACAGTAAGTCAGATAATAATCTAAATGGCGACTTTGTTATTGCTAGTGACACACATTCTATTGATGGTATATATAACGTACATTTTCTAGAAGCGTCTCCAGAAACATAACAAAGTCGTATCTTAAATATTTAATAGCCTAACATTAAATCTCCAAATCCATTCTCCTACTTATTTTTACATTATGTTCAGCCTATACTTGGTACACCCTCTTCAGTTACAAAGTCTTGTCGGGTTGTTCAACAAAAGAAACTTAATTCTGTTTAAAATCCGTTATAAGTCGAATTCGGGTAAATTTGTTCACAATGCTGCTTGATGTTTTAATACGGAAATAGGTTTGGTCCTAAGCTTTATTCCTTTTTAATATTAAGAAGAGAAAATATGAAATCTTATCAAAGGTAGTTTAGTATCTTTGTGACTCGAAAATTGTAAATCATCATTATTCTATCTAAAGTATAATAATGATTTTACAATTTTCGCGTGAAAATGCTAAAGTTACCTCGTTCAGAATATTTCTAAAGTTCATATTTTTGAGCATATAAAATTGTGAAAACACTAAACGTCAAAAAAGTCCGCGTCCACTTGGAAAAGTTGAGATATTTTTCTCGTGTAAAAAATATTAATAATTATGTAATGAATGCATTATTTATCGCTTTAACATTTAAAAACACAATTTTAATATGACAAGCTCTATATACATTTCCCTATTAAAAAAAAAATGTCTTTTCAATCTCTGTGAAATTTGTAACTTAAAGAAATGCGATGTTTGAATAAAGTAAATAATTTCATTCATTGTCATAATTATGTTTTTATTTACAAATTTAATACAAAATGACTCCTCCCCTGGCTTGAACGCATGTGGAAATCCTCCTGGGTATACTGTAGATCAAGTTGTCCAATAGTCATTGTGGTAACCTGTTCCATTCTTGAATGGCGGCTTCCTTGATCATTGACGGAGTTCCTGGAGGTGGCTGACGACTCTAAACAGCTCGCTTGAAAGCGTCCCATGCGTGCTCAATTGGGTTTAAGTCCAGAGAGCCGGCAGGCCAGTCTAACCGCGTGATTTCGTACTCCCTGAGAGCAGCGCTCATTCGTTGAGCTCCATGTGCTGGGGTGTTATCGACGACCAACATGAATTGGTTACCATAATTTATCCTGAATGGTCTGACGATGCCATCAATAACAGCTGTCTTGTACAAATTAGATGTCATAGAGCCTTGGTACAGGATCAAAAGCGTCTGAGCTCCAATCACTATTCCGCCCCAAAATAATACCAATTTGCCGCCTTGCTGCCTGAACGGTTCTAGTGACAGTTCTTTGCCTTTCGGAATTCTTAAGCCGTTTCTAAACTCGGATACGTCGGTTATCAGGGTGCGTACTAATCCGTGTTTCGACAACGAGAAGACAATTACGCCAGACATCTTCTTCGTCTTCACCGTTTTGATGCTGCCTGGCCCACTGTAATCTGCGTCGCTGTCGTTCCCGTGTATTCAAACGTGCTCGCCAGGATCTCCTTGATCGTAATATAAAGTGGTGTAAATAATTACGAATGGTCTAATATCCAGTTCAGTAGCAGCTCGTAGCTCTAATCTCAGTTTGGTAGGGTTAATTATTGGATCACGGGCGGCAAGAATTCTGATGTAGCGCTTCTGAACATTACTAAGGACAGCCGAGCGGCCACTGTGAGGTCAATCAGCCAGGTTGCCCATGCTCCAGTACCTCTGCAGGGTAGTAACGACGCAGATTTGAGAAACGAAGACTCTGGCTGCGATTTGCCTTGTAGAATATCCTTTTTCACGCAGTAACCTAGCATTTTTCAAATTAAGAATTTTAGAGAAATTGATTAAAACAGCTTTCAGGTAGAAACAAGAATGAGGGTCATTTATCATGGAACTCGTTTATATAAAAATCGAAAGAAATATATTATGTTTTCTTCATTTTAATGATGTATTTATATGTATGTATAAAGAACACAAATGTAATAATTTATTTTAAAATATGCCCTTTTTTCCTGGACGCGGTCTTTTTTGATGAGTGTCCATTAAACTTCTACTTTTTGAGTAAGAGCTGCTAGCTATTTTATAATTCCAAATATCAAATGCACATAAAAATTCTAACTAATATTATAAACGCACATGTGAGTTTGTTTGTTACGCTTTCATGTCTAAACTACTCGGAGAGAGAGATCATCATTAAATTTTGCATACAGGTTGGCAGTTGTTCAGAAAAGGAGATAGAGTACCTTTCATGAAGAAAAAAGTACGAGGGATATATTATTATTATTATTATTATTTATTATATATTGTTATTAGCGTATACCCATCATATTATTTTAAATTTCTTTACGTCGCGAGGACGACCACATGTCATTGTGAGCCATACCTTGACTTCGTGGAGCTATTAGGAATAAAGTTGTTAGTCTGGTAATACCAATATTACTGTCAACAATCAACTACAAGTATAATTTGATTTCAAAATGTGCCGTTCACCGCAGTGAATATCTGTATGTTTGTTAAAAGATATTACGTTATAACTCTTTTTTTTTAATTTGTGTCGTTTTTAATCTTATGTAGTAGCAAATAAAATCAATAGCAGTTTTGCCAAAACACCATTTAAACGTGCTTCAGTTATAAATAGTCCAACACCAAAAACCCAATTTCAACAAATAAATTTCAATTACGAAATACCTACAGATTTGTTTCAATGAAACAATTTTAAGGCTTACCCGCGTTTATCATAATTAATCGTCGGTACCCAACCCTGTGGGACCGTGTCCAATCCTGCCACTGTCAGTGGTGAATTATGGTGTTTATGTTTCAAATTAAATAATATTGTTTAAAAAATAGACTCAAAGCAGACTCAAATTTGTGGATCATACAAATAGTATTTTCCCGTGTTGAATTCAAACCCAACACTCAACGGCTATGTGACCGCTGGCCGTTGCTCCACCCATACAGTACAATATAAAACTGTGTTTAAATATAGATCTGATAAGGTCCTAACTTAAGACAATTAATTGATCTTTTGCGGCCGAGTGTAGTCTTCAATGTCTTTCAATCCTTGAAGGCTTTTTGGATTATTTTCACGGAACTTATCTTGTCGCGCTTGATCGCGCTTTCTCTGGCTAGGTGGTCTCGGTTTTCCTCTCGACTTCTGCTGGGGTGCCCTCTCCTCGTCATCTCGAGGGGGCCAATTATCATATCTTCGATGTTGTTTGTTGTTGTTGGGGGGAGGTTGACGGCGGTCTCCGCGGTCTGCTCCACGTTGGTAATACATTATGATGGGGTTTTCCTGGAATCCAGAAAATAGTAGTAGTCTTAGTCGTGCAATAAGCGCAACCAATTCAAATACTTGTATTTTTGGATGGAAATAACAAATAATGAATTATGATAAGTAGTAGGAATAAAAGTCGCTTCTCTTTCTTTTCGTGTGGTTAGGTTAGGTTAGCCGCCCGTAGGCCTCTGACATGGCTTAACGACTGCTGTCAATTTGACGACAATCGGGACCAACTTTTTACGTGACCTCCGCAGCATGGAGGCGCTCAGATGAAATACCACTAAGCGGTCACCCATCTATAGACTGACCGCACCCAACGTTACTTAACCTCACTAATCGTTTACCGATCAGTGAGTTCTACTGGCTATGAGCGAGATGTTGCTAAGTAAAGTATAATCCATGGGTAAAAGTTTATTAGTATTAGGTTATTAGTAGTAATATAGTTGATTAACCATGTACATATATCTGTGGAGGTAAGGTAAAAGGTGATGAGTCATATATACCAATTTTACAGTATGGCTAGAAAACCAAATTGGGGCATGCGCGGTTTCGTGAAATCTAGTATAAATTTATATATTTTCTATAAACTGTAATTTTACAAAACATTTTGCTTTTTTTTTGATTTAAGTATTTATACCATATACAAATTTTATGGATTTTTTACATATTTTGTTAAATAATCGACTCAACCCCTTTTACCATTCTATGAAATCGTAAAAACAAAAATAAAAGACACTTATCTCCATGTTAAATATTTTAATGTTTATTTTAAAATCTCTTGTAATAGAATTTATAACAAAAAAAAGTATTAATCAGTAACATATTTTAATCTTCATTAAAATCTTCCAAATCGGGATCGGCGATAGCATTTTGTACGGTAGTGGGTAGAGATCTATAGAACTCGTGGCAATCGTTTTCTATTAAGTGCAAAATACTAAGAAGATCTTTTTTCTTTTCTTCAGATATAGGTGTTGGGCCATTGTAACATTTTTGAGGTTGCAGAAGCTCATTTGCTTTTCCCCTCCGACAGAATAAAATGGTCTTAAAAGATTCAGACTCGGATAAGAGTGTTTTAAACTTAACAGTTGCTGCCTCAAATTGTCCAGAAAAACAGAACCATTTAACGTCATGCCATACAAATTTTTCGCCACAACTATCCACTTTTCGGAGCTGCAAGGGACCCTTATACAATTGTGCAAAGTTTAAAAACTTGCTATTGTTCATTACAATTACACATATAGATTTATTTGTACCTCTCACCAAATTGTACCAGTCTCTTGGTAGATGTATGCTCATACCAGTTGTCTTCTTTTTACGCTCGATTTGTGCATGAACTGTGTCGCATTCCATGTGAGTGTGGCCGGGGATCAAGAACTTGTGTTCAATTTTAAGGTCCGGACGAAGTTTGGTTAAACACAAGAACATGGCCACAACATGACTGTTTTTATTTTGTCCACCGCATGTATCTGAATAGAAGGTTATTTCTTTTATTTCAGAAGGTAAATTTAAAATGAAGTCATATAAACATGAAGCTATTTGATTGGCTCCACGGCCACCTTCACCTTCATGCCACATATAGCAATAGCTTTTTTTAGAGAAACAATCGTAAATAGTTAAGTTGAAAGTCCAAAGTAAGCGTTTATAAAATACTATATTAGTCTGAAGAAATGGTGTGGCTAGGCATTGCTGGAGATCGAAACTGTAAACTCTTTTAGAAATAGAACAATTTTCTTTGTCTGTTTGTTTCATTGCATATGCAGTATCAGACTCTGTTTGATGTATGCGCAACTGGTTTTTTAAATTCTCAACATCTTGAAGGGGTGCTAGTTTGATTTTCATATTCAAAGAATCACAATTATTACATGTATCTAATGATGGCTTTTTAAACGATAATCCCATAGATCGAAACACTTTACCAAAAAACCCGTATGAAACAGGATTTGGAACTTTTACTTTGTACATGTCATACATAGTTGCAATAGATAGGCCAGCTGGTAAGTACTTTTTATCAGTGTGTCTTCGGCTATAATGTGACTCGTAAATAGGATAAGAGTTAATGTGGTCTTTTATGAATTTAACATTTTCCTCCGAAATTTTGTTTGGTGGTACACTTGATCCTCTTTTATCTGGCGTTAAAATACCTGACAATTTTTCAGCTTTTTTTTTAGTTATTACTTCAATACTTTTGTTAGTAATAGCGAATGTTTTAAGGAAGCAAACTTTGCAAACCTGGATCATATTACCATTCAACTTCAAATGATAAATATGGTTTATAGCTCTAGGCTTAGGCTCTTTATCTGTACAACGTATACGTTGTGTCTTTTTCTGTACATCTAATATTAAACTAGCTAGATAATAATCAGTCCGTTTATTATAATCACCTAATGACCACAACTCCTTACACAGTATCTCTTGATCTTGTCTCGTTATTTTCTCGCTACATTTCATCCGACATTGTGAAAGTGCAGTTACCCTTCTTTCTTCAACTATTTTCCCTGATTTTGTTTCATACCGCTCACCCTTATTGCGTTTTGACTTAAGGATTTTACGCTTACAAGATCTTTGGCGTCGTCTTTGGTGGCTACCTGTAAGCCTTGTCTCTTCTGGTATATCATCGTCTTCTGATGTTGTGGAATTAGTTGCAAGAATAGCTTCAGTGGTAGGGTTAAATGTTTGGTCTCGAATACTATCATCGGAGTCAAAATCTTCTTGGTTAAATGATTCGGCGATAAGTTCATTAGGATTTACTTCTGAAGTCGTAGATTCGTGGACTGTAACAGAGAGAATAATATATTAGGTTGAAGCTAAATTAATATCTGGCAAAATTTTTAACTGTTCTTATTGTGATGATGTGCAATAGACTAAGGAATGAATGGGACTTTGTGGTTTAAATGAAGATGTTGGCTGGTCTTAAACTGGCTTTAGACCTAACTACTCATAAAAAGACCAAGTACTTACCAACAGAACTGTGGCCACAACTTGATTCTGCATTTATGAGTGACGTAAGTGTCTTGAAAGGCTGTTCACTATGATAAAGGAGGTCTTCAACTTCAACATTCGCTTCTGAAAAATATACGAGCGTATTTACATAAAACTGGCGAGACAAGTATCCCAGGATCGCGAGAAATGGGTGCCTGTAATCTATGTCTACCCTTTTAGGAGTCACGCTACAGGCGCAACTTTTACTTACCAATTATACTTGGTATATTATTACGTTCTAATCCCAAATCTGAGAGAGTAATAAGCTGTGATTCGCTCTCTGATTCGGTAGATGTAACAAGCGTAGGACTTTGTGCCAATATATGGCTTGAAGCTGTTGATTTCAATGCATTATTGAAATTGTTCTGCAGTTGTAGTGAGTCTAGAAAAATATGAGGAAATAGTAAATAATTAAATAAGTAAAAATTATGACATAGGAACTTGTACATTATATATCTAGTACATACCATTTGTATCATTATTGTTGTTTATGCCGTGCTGTTCTTTCTGCAAAGCAGCTATTAACAATCTTCCCTTTCTTGTGAAACTCAAATTAGTACTACCATGAATTTGTGGAACTGAAACAAAGTAACTCAACTTATTAGGTCTAGTGCCATTATTTGTCGGTAAGTTTGAAATGTAGGTATTATATACACTCGTAAGACAGTGACTTATGTAAGAACTAATAATTTTATACTTATGTATTTACTTGTACAGTAGTAAGTATATATACTTAATATTTGTAATCTGTGCCATGTCAATAGATTAACAATAAAAAATAAAAGTCAACGTTCACTCAAAAAACAAAAATAAACTTATCAAAGTATTAAACTATTTAGAAAACACAAAAATATCGTAGCTATAATTTATTTTATACTTACCATTCTCATTATTATCCATCTTTATCAATTAATCACACACTATTCGTATTAAATAACTTAATTAAATCACAAAATTTTACACGACAATACAAAACGCGCTAAAACTAACGAACTCGTCAGCGACAATTGACATGCGCGCGATCGAACACCCCCACCCCGCCCCGCAAGAAAGGGACGACTTGACTCAACTCGTTTTGGCGTATTGTCTTATAAAATATTTGTTCCGCAATAAGGAGATGAGTGCAGTCAACTCCTTTTTCTTGTTTATGAAAATGATTATATAGTATCGTCTCATTATGTCCGTTACTTCAATTAATGTGAAAAGAGCATATTTAGACTCATCTCGTTTTTACCTGAACAGTATATGTTATGTTCATCCCAAATACGTAAAAATCTCATTTTGCCAAAATTTTGACTCATCCCCTTTTACCTAAACTCCACAGATATAATCCTAACTAATATTATTCATGCTAATGTGAGTCTTTGTTACGCTTTCACGCCTTAACTACTCGACCGATCATCATGAAATGTTGCATACACGATGCCAGAAGTACATAAAAGGACATAGGGTACCCTTCATCCAAAAGAGCAATGTTCCAGAGGAAGCTACAAGCAAAAGCTAGTATTAATATATTTTCTACATTCAGAGCAGCTAGGACTGATGGGAAAGACGTAACAATTTTTTGTGACTCTATTTAAAAAAGGTAGGTACTTTATGTTAATATTGTATTTTTCAGACAACCTTGGTTTGTGTTCCTACATGGACAAATATTATACACTTGCTGGTAATTTATACCGTACAAATAATGGGAAGCTTCATATTTTAAAATAACACAAACAATGTAATATTTACACGTCGCAGGTGTTACGAAGATTAACGGTAGAGTGTAATTCACCCCGTCTCAGCACTCGGTAGAATTAAAACTCATCCGGATAAATTTATTATAAACTTTTTATTATAAAACTGTGATGATCTTAGCTCATGCGTAAATTTGGGAACAGAAAGGCAATATCGAATAATTGTAAAAGCCGAATGAATATTAATTTTGAGGAAGCGATCTGAAATTTCACATGTTTGGAGCCAAACAAATAAATTTTGAAAGTACCAAATGTTTGCTACTGTTTTCAATATTAAAAAAATAAACTCAGTTACCAGTATTTAATTCCAAGCCAATAGATGCAAATTTATCTTTAAGAAGGGCCAAATCCTGTAATATTGTATCTGCATCGCCTCGGAGAGTCACATCGTCTAAATACCAGACATTAAATTTTTAATTTATCTGCCGAATAATAGGGTGTTTTGCAAACTGAAAATGACTGGTCCAAGAGGGTCACCTTGCTGATATCTAAAAGATTATCCTTAAATATTAATTTTGTAAGGTAGCTGTAACATTGCCAAAGAAATTTAAAATTTTGGGTGTTTCTGATTTTGCCTGTATCAACAAGGTGTCCGTGTTTACTGAATCGAAAGCATTTTTCAAATCAATCTTGAGAACGACCTCTCTATCACCACAACCTAGGTACGTGGAAAGGGTATATATGGCAGCCTCACAACCCCTTTTGGAACCAAAACCTAATTGAAGGGGTTGAAATTTTTTAGATAAATCCTTGTTATAATATTTACAACATATCTTGGCTGCCATACACCAATATGTACACCCCAATACAATGCAGCAATGGGACGAATACCACCATCCTTCTTATTAAGAGCGCACAAGTTGGCTCCATACAAGATGTCAATAATGGCATCGTCTACATTTCCGGAAATCATTAAATTCAGCAGAGCGGTAAGCTCCATCAATAGCACATCGCCAGCCTTTCCGGCGCTCGGACACACAAGATCCTTAAGATGCTGTGGTGTCAGAACGTCGAGCCCGCCTGCTGATCCACTCCGAAAAGAGCATACTGCTGCGAATACGTCCTTAGCTGTAGTGATCAGGTATTCCGACTCCCTGTCAGGAGCATCAGGAAAGGAGAGACCATCAACCGGCGCTGGATGCTTGCTCTTCAAACCTGCAATGTGTCCGGAGAGGAAGGCGCCACCACATTACTACTAAATAAAAGCCTAGACACGCCCCTGGTATCGCTTTCCCTTAGTTTCGATTCTACATATTGATATATGGATTTATTTTTATTGGATGTAAATTTTGTATCAAATGGTTTGGCCGAAACATAATAATTGCGCTTAATTTGTGCAGTGAGTGAATTTTTGGATGCCTGATCTTTTTCAATATGCAAAATCCTATAAGAGAAAGTCAATAATTGTTCCCAAGCCGTTTTGGAGTTCTCCCAGACGACAAGACCTATGCAGTCTGCCAATTTTTTGGCCACTGAAAGTCTCGCGCCTCGAGGAACTCTTTTTAGTACGGGAACAGAATTTTTTAGAATGTACAGACTTTGCCAAAAAGGAATTTGAGTAGAGCTTATTGAAGAACAAGATGATAATATTGTGGGATTGGAAAGTACATCTTGGCTTTTATATACTTTACCAAAATGTACTTTCAAAAACCGCTTGCCTTTGAAAAATACGAGCCTGGGAACAATGGATGCAGCGTACCAAACCACATAGAGATGTGGTAGGCTTACTTGATCTCACTTCCTCATCGCCAATCCCGTCACAATTATTTTGCATACAAAAATATTACACTACTAAAGATATTTACAAAAACAATTATATACAAAATAATTTAATACAAAAAAAACACACTGGCAGCTGTCACATGTCATGTATATGGCAAAGACCGTAGTAGTGGGGCGTAGTCCTGCCAGTACTTACGCTAATACTGAGCAAGTAGTTTAACATGTGCTTGCTAAAAGGCAGATTTGTAACCAGGGCCGGAGCTCTTAACCAGCGGCTTTTCTTATTGACAGATTTTATTTCAGTTATTTCCTTTTGATATTTTTCAATTCGATATATGTATATCATCATATACATATAGGTATATAGACTAAATTCTCATTTCCAAAAAAAGAGAATTAGCAATAATCATTTATACTTTATGTATTTTTAAAACAGAAAAATCATTGCTTCGATGACATACGTTGACGTAACAAAAGTAACTTCTAGCTGATTTTCATTGCACACTCAATGGTTGGTGCCTTTATTGAATTGGGCATTGATTGGTACACAATTGCTGACATTTTGTTCGGTATAGTCAGTCTAGCGTGTATATATTAAGGCTTGTGATGAAAATAACAAAAAATCTTACTTATTGATTGCGTATTTCATAAGTAACCAAGAGATCAAAGAACAAGACACTAGTCGAGATATAGGTGTAATACACAATAAAACTTTAAAAAAATTTCTTTTCATGCCACATGTCGAAAACATTGACGACCTCGATGACGTAGTGGTTAGTGTAACTGACTGCCACGCCTGAGGTCGCGAGTGCATGAACATGGATGGATTGTCTTGGTCTGGGTGTTTCTATGTATAATATGTATGGAATTAGGAAAATAAAGTAAATATGTATGTTTATCTATTGTCTAGTACACACGGTACAAGCTCTGCTTAGTTTAGGCTAAATGATATTGTGAGAATGTGATAGAATATTATTATATTATTATTATTGTCAAAAGCGCATCAAGAATGCTAGGGTTTGTTCTGCAAAACTCCAAGGAGTTCTAAAGCAAAACTAAAATTTGTTGTACAGTAGCTTGGTCGGGAGCATCTTGAAGTATTGTATTATAATAATAATAATAATAATAATAAACATTTATTTCAGACTTATCCATATGTTGTTAGTAACAATAACTTAAAAACTATGTTAGTTATACAATTATTAAAATTAGAATTAAAATTAAAATTATAATCAAAATCAAAATCAAAATCAAAATCAAAATCAAAATCAAAATCAAAATCAAAATCAAAATCAAAATCAAAATCAAAATCAAAATCAAAATCAAAATCAAAATCAAAATCAAAATCAAAATCAAAATCAAAATCAAAATCAAAATCAAAACCAAAACCAAAACCAAAACCAAAACCAAAACCAAAACCAAAACCAAAACCAAAACCAAAACCAAAACCAAAACCAAAACCAAAACCAAAACCAAAACCAAAACCAAAACCAAAACCAAAACCAAAACCAAAACCAAAACCAAAACCAAAACCAAAACCAAAACCAAAACCAAAACCAAAACCAAAACCAAAACCAAAACCAAAACCAAAACCAAAACCAAAACCAAAACCAAAACCAAAACCAAAACCAAAACCAAAACCAAAACCAAAACCAAAACCAAAACCAAAACCAAAACCAAAACCAAAACCAAAACCAAAACCAAAACCAAAACCAAAACCAAAACCAAAACCAAAACCAAAACCAAAACCAAAACCAAAACCAAAACCAAAACCAAAACCAAAACCAAAACCAAAACCAAAACCAAAACCAAAACCAAAACCAAAACCAAAACCAAAACCAAAACCAAAACCAAAACCAAAACCAAAACCAAAACCAAAACCAAAACCAAAACCAAAACCAAAACCAAAACCAAAACCAAAACCAAAACCAAAACCAAAACCAAAACCAAAACCAAAACCAAAACCAAAACCAAAACCAAAACCAAAACCAAAACCAAAACCAAAACCAAAACCAAAACCAAAACCAAAACCAAAACCAAAACCAAAACCAAAACCAAAACCAAAACCAAAACCAAAACCAAAACCAAAACCAAAACCAAAACCAAAACCAAAACCAAAACCAAAACCAAAACCAAAACCAAAACCAAAACCAAAACCAAAACCAAAACCAAAACCAAAACCAAAACCAAAACCAAAACCAAAACCAAAACCAAAACCAAAACCAAAACCAAAACCAAAACCAAAACCAAAACCAAAACCAAAACCAAAACCAAAACCAAAACCAAAACCAAAACCAAAACCAAAACCAAAACCAAAACCAAAACCAAAACCAAAACCAAAACCAAAACCAAAACCAAAACCAAAACCAAAACCAAAACCAAAACCAAAACCAAAACCAAAACCAAAACCAAAACCAAAACCAAAACCAAAACCAAAACCAAAACCAAAACCAAAACCAAAACCAAAACCAAAACCAAAACCAAAACCAAAACCAAAACCAAAACCAAAACCAAAACCAAAACCAAAACCAAAACCAAAACCAAAACCAAAACCAAAACCAAAACCAAAACCAAAACCAAAACCAAAACCAAAACCAAAACCAAAACCAAAACCAAAACCAAAACCAAAACCAAAACCAAAACCAAAACCAAAACCAAAACCAAAACCAAAACCAAAACCAAAACCAAAACCAAAACCAAAACCAA
This sequence comes from Catocala fraxini, assembly GCA_930367265.1. Lineage (NCBI taxonomy): Eukaryota > Metazoa > Arthropoda > Insecta > Lepidoptera > Erebidae > Catocala > Catocala fraxini. The sequence continues at coordinate 6,299,599 of OV884044.1, read as the reverse complement.
AACCAAAACCAAAACCAAAACCAAAACCAAAACCAAAACCAAAACCAAAACCAAAACCAAAACCAAAACCAAAACCAAAACCAAAACCAAAACCAAAACCAAAACCAAAACCAAAACCAAAACCAAAACCAAAACCAAAACCAAAACCAAAACCAAAACCAAAACCAAAACCAAAACCAAAACCAAAACCAAAACCAAAACCAAAACCAAAACCAAAACCAAAACCAAAACCAAAACCAAAACCAAAACCAAAACCAAAACCAAAACCAAAACCAAAACCAAAACCAAAACCAAAACCAAAACCAAAACCAAAACCAAAACCAAAACCAAAACCAAAACCAAAACCAAAACCAAAACCAAAACCAAAACCAAAACCAAAACCAAAACCAAAACCAAAACCAAAACCAAAACCAAAACCAAAACCAAAACCAAAACCAAAACCAAAACCAAAACCAAAACCAAAACCAAAACCAAAACCAAAACCAAAACCAAAACCAAAACCAAAACCAAAACCAAAACCAAAACCAAAACCAAAACCAAAACCAAAACCAAAACCAAAACCAAAACCAAAAATTAAAATTAAAATTAAAATTAAAATTAAAATCAAAATCAAAATTAAAATTAAAATTAAAATTAAAATTAAAATTAAAATTAAAATTAAAATTAAAATTAAAATTAAAATTAAAATTAAAATTAAAATTAAAATTAAAATTAAAATTAAAATTAAAATTAAAATTAAAATTAAAATTAAAATTAAAATTAAAATTAAAATTAAAATTAAAATTAAAATTAAAATTAAAATTAAAATTAAAATTAAAATTAAAATTAAAATTAAAATTAAAATTAAAATTAAAATTAAAATTAAAATTAAAATTAAAATTAAAATTAAAATTAAAATTAAAATTAAAATTAAAATTAAAATTAAAATTAAAATTAAAATTAAAATTAAAATTAAAATTAAAATTAAAATCAAAATCAAAATTAATTCATGTATCTTCCTGCTGCACCGGCCCCGCCGCTATGCCTACGGGTCCAGTGCAACAGGAAGGGACAGTATGATTAGTGATACAACAGTATCACTAATCACCTTCAGGATACTGTTGTTGCTCCGGCGAATCCTTTGGTAATAATCAATATGAATTGAATTGATGAATCAATATGATAGTAATCAACTCATTTGGTACTGACGTGTCACGCAACTTCGTCCATAAGATGTTATAATTAACCAGGTCAAATGCCCTGGATAGGTCCAGAAAAGCGGCATATACTGGAGTATTTCTGTCAATATAGTACCTGATCGTGTGCTTGAGCGCTAGTATAGCAGTTTCTGTAGACAAGCCTGCTCTGAAACCGAATTGTGCGCTATGGGGCTCAAGCTGTTTAGTTATTCTCCGCTCAAGCACACCGTCAAGCACTTTAGCTGTTATAGTAGCCAGTGATATTGGCCTGTAATTGTCCTTGTCTGAGCAGTCCCCAGTTTTGTTTTTTACTATGGGCACAACTACTGTCCTCATAAGCTCATTTGGAAGGAAAGAATGCCTTATACATAGGATGTACATCATAGACAGTATTCTAGGCAAATGCGGACCTGCTGAAAATGTTCTATGCTCAGGTTATCGTGACCCGGAGACTTGCCCCTAGTCATATCTTTAATAATATTTCTTACTTCCGTTGCTGAAATATTAACGGGCATACCAGATGTTTTGATCTCCGTGTCACGATCCTTAAAATGTACTGGTATTGGAGCTACATTAAAGTGTCTCCTGAACATATTCGCAATCCCTACAGACTCAGTCATGCCATCAACGCTCACCGCACTAGTTGGTTTGGGACTCAACCGCTGGGTAGACTTCCAAAATTTGTGAAATTGTTTGCTTTTATGTTCTTTCGCCAAAATATTCATCTTAGTTTGTTCTTCATTGTCCTGGCAGAATTTAAGATGTTGTTTAAAAAATTTTCGCGTCTCGGTTATTTCAATAAACAAACGTCCATTTCGCGGTTTACCATGCCATACCCAGTTTATAAAGGCCCTCCTCGCATTGCCGTGAGCGTTCCTGACATACATATTCCACCCAATTATTGGTCGCCTAACCTTGCCTGCTTTAATATTATATCGACAGCTTTCCTCAGCCGCCTCACTGATAGCTGTTACAACAGTGTTGTACAAGGAGATAATTATTTCTGCATGGTCTTTATTATGACAGAAGTTATCGCAACATTCTCTTAACTCAGGTGGCAAAACTATAACTTTAAGCTTCTGCATGCATAAACGATGGTAATCATCTATTTGCGCAGCATTTCTTTCACCCCATCTTACCCTACTAACATTCTTAAATTTTTGTTCTACAGAAAGTCCGTTGGCCTAACTATCCCTAAGTTAACCACACAGACGAGGGGAAGATGATCAGACCAGTATACATCTTTGTACACTTCCACATGCTCTAGTGATTTCCAAGCTGCTTCAGTCACCAAGCAATGGTCAAGCCAACGTCTGCTACCACAGGCATCACTGACAAATGTATATGTATCAGAATCAGCCCCCAATTTACTGTAGTCAGCACATATCCACTTTTGTTCCTCACAAAACCTTAACATTTCACGACTTAATAATTCCCCAGGATGCGCATTAAGATCCCCTAGAATATACACGTGCTCTAAATTTACATTCTCGACAATAGCCACTATTTCGCCCAAACAATCACAAAATTTATTTAAATTATCAGGCGAGTCCGTCGGCATATACACACTTAAAACTAATAAGGTACGATCCGCACATGTTGCTTTAATAGCCATTATGCGATTACTCAGGCAAGGTATAACAGAAACAGATGTGAAAACCGACTTTCTCCATAAAAGAGCCACCCCACCGTATGGTCTACGGTGCTATGATGGGGGATCTATGGTCCTTTAGTATTCCCTCTGACATATCGACTGCAGATTTGCCACAATAGCCAAAATTCATATCTACATCGCTTAACATCGATATCTCATGCGGCAACAACCAAGTTTCCTGTAATGCAATGAGATGCGCAGACCTACATAAGTTCTTTATACATACACTTGATCTCTTAAAAGACTTACAATTATACGTAACAAAAGATAACTTACTATGTGCGCTGTCCATTAATATTTTTATTATTTAATGATCCATTATTCGACTGCAAGTCTACTTGCCTCCACTCGGTAAAACCGCTATATTTAACAAACCTACGAAACGATATTCCCGTAGGCCACAAGTTCTCGTCCATAAATACATTTAATTCACACTTCGGTATGAAGAACTTATACTATTTTATGTAATCTAACATCAATGTTAGTCCTATTTTTAATGTACTTTACTATATCGTCCTATTTATCGTCCTTTTTTTATAAAAAATAAAAATCTATTTATTGCCAAAAAGTATTTACAATTTTAAAAGTCATATCCTGTGGCCCCACACTAGGCAAGCCTGTCCTATGGGTACCTGACGCGATTAATTCTTCGTACATACATTGGTAGCTCGGACAGCATCATATACAGTATAACTTTAGCTTATGATTAAACCATAGCTACAACAAACCTATAATTATTACAACATGCGAAGATTATAATACTAAAATAAGTGCATTGGTCTCTACACAAATAACACAAAGTATGAAGGTAGTTAATGTAAATATTATGTAATTAAATATTTTATAAAAGTATTATATATTATTGTTATATATAACATTTATTTTATACATTATGCAATAAAATTTTGCATCTAGAGCGTTTACAGAAGCGGTTCTTATGGCATTTGGCTTTTACGAATAGGATGTCTAAACAGCTGGTTTTTTACAATGCAAACAATGTCGAGTAGTTAAGACGTGAAATTGTTACCAATAAACTCAAATTCGCATTGATAAAAATTACTAGTTTGGATTTTAATAAATAAAGCATCATCAAACGGAATAACGCTACGATGATAAACGATGTAGAAATCTTTATTGCCAGGTCAGCGATATCAAAATTATTGCGATACTCAATGAGTATATAATAAAATTTATGTAATGTATTATCACCTAATTGCTAATAACATCCTGAAACGTAAAATATCATAAGTAAATATTATAAAAACAAAAGTTTAATTATACACAATTACGTATAATAATTTTATTTTCATTATCGTCATAAAATATATAGTCTTTATAATATTGACTTACGTTTATGCGAGGGTTACACATTTTTAATAGCAGTCGTTTTCGCACAAACTATTAAAGAGTAAATAACAAAGTTCAAGAACATAACAGGGACAAGCAAAAATTAAAAAAGTAAGGAACATTTTATCTCTATTAAAAATATAATACCGCAGCAAATAGGTTGTCGCGAAAACTAAACAAACTTTAAGACTGCGCCGAGCGTAAGACACGGTTGGACTGAATGTCAGAGCTCGAAATTCAAAGCAACGCGCGGCCGCCATAGTAAAATTGTATGAAGCATTTGAAGTGCTTTTTTGATAAATATTTATCTTTATTGTCAACCAATAACTTAAATATTTGGGATGGACAAATTGTAATATAACTATTTATGTTTCGTTTAAGCTGTAAAATAGGATAGATTTGTACTGTTATAATCTAAAAATCACGTAACACGAGCTTACGTTTTTGCATTTTTCGTGAAAATTTACGAATTTTGTAGGCGAAAACATTAATTACTTTCAGTTTTTTACACGGAGTAATTGTAAACACATTCATTGTTATGGTAAATCTATATTTTATATTTGTATTAAACAAAAAGTGTTGATTTTATCAACTTAACTGTGACCACCTGTTTTGGCACATTTCGCTCGGCGCAGTCTTAAAGTAACTTAAAGGATGTCGTGAAACAATTTATTTTTACGTTAAATAATTAGCTAAGGCTAATTATTCAACTTTGTACTTGACAACATAAACTTTTACCATCACCTTAGTCGAGACGTTTAAATACGGAACTGAATAACATTTAGTATACTCACTAATATTATAAATTCGAATGTGCGTTTGTTTGTTTGTAACTTAACTTAACTTAACTATACAAGTTGTCAGGGCTAGAGAATAGGACATAGAGTACTTTTCATCCATAAAAGATCTGCTTCCGATTGATATTACTTTGTCCACATAACCACGAGCGAAGTCGTGGGCAAAAGCTAGTGCAATATAAATTAGCTGTGCTCTAAATTAACAAACATTTAAAACTTGTATCACAAACTTATTTATTTATCAACAGGAGAACAGAGGAGCTCAGTATATTGGGATATAAAACAACACAATCAATTATTGGTTTTTCGTTAGTTTGCTAATAAAATGACCCAATCAAAAATTAACCGAATTATGTAAAAACGATTGAGCCATCAAGAATACTTAAAACTCAATTATTTATTATTATTTAAATAACTGTTTGCTGATATTATTTCAACGAAATCATTCGTTTGACTAAATCTGAGATTATAACAAGAATATCCTTGACTATAAAATATTCTGTCTTTTTACTATGCTCTTTAATTTACAGAAAGTCTATTTCAGCGAATTTGCCTTAGTAATTACGTAATAATATTTTTAATATCACTCATGTAAATTATATGTTATGCAAATCATGAAGCCAATTTTACCTTTAAACCTAATTTTATGTGAAAATAGTTCGAGTTTAATAGAGAATTTTAAAGAATAACTTATTTTCTAATAGAATAAAGATATAAAAGCCGTATAGTTTATATACCTCTTAGTACATTTAGTATTATTGATTTCTTTTTTAAATTAAGTGTGTTTTGTGTAATATTTTTGTGACAGACAAGCTGATATTGACATGATTTTTTGGTCAATATTTTGCAGTTAACATGCTATAAAGAAGACAGTTTACCTACGGGGAAAATAATGAAAGACTTAATTTGTGAAAATTTCCTAACTAAGCAGGCATACCTAAATAGATTTTTCATATTCTTAGGGTCTATTTTGTACAATAATGTAAACAAGCGGTCACCTAGTGGTCAAAATTCGACCATGATTGATTTAAATTTTAAGTTTTTTTAAACCTTTATAAAAACATTTCATTAAGATTTCGCCAAGGCTATACAGGTTAATATACATATCTTTTTTAAACAAATTTCTAAGCTTGGTACTTTTGTTTTCTTTTTTCTTTATTACATATAAATACGTAAATATACGTAAATATATTATACCCAAAGGATGTCTGTAAGATATTTCTGATATATATGTATTTATAAATTTATATATGTAACCATAGTTACGAAGAATAGTACTACATCAGCCGAAGAATGCCGAAATACTACGAACGCAATTCGACTGCGTGTGTCAAATGCATGATTGTGTGCGTGTAGTGTTTTTTATTAATTTAATGTATTTCTAATACATATTTTATATAAATATTAGGATTAGCCTCTCCTTCTCCATATTATAAACTTTAACTGTGCCAAATTTCATACTCCTCCGCCCACGATATTGTCGTAAAAAGGGATACAACATTTTTGCTTCACGTATTAATATATAGTATATTTATAAGATTTATATAGCATTGATCATAATCAATGCCAATGTATTAATACGGTACCTAGAAACGCTGACGTATTCAGATACAGAGAATTTGCTAGTAGTTGTAAAATAATTTATATTTCTTTTAGCATTTTTTTTTGTCATCTTAATTTATATATTTAAATGGTATATCTGTATAATATGTTAACAATACTTTATATAACTTTGTCTGCTTCACATAAGAGATTTTTCCCCATTTTTGCAACATTTTTCATTTATGCTCTGCTGCTATTGGTCGTAGCGTGATGTTATATAGCCTATAGCCTTTCTCGATAAACGGGCTAGCCAAAACTGAAAACATTTTTTTGCGGACCAGTAGTTCCTGAGATTAGCGCGTTCAACCAAACAAACAAACAAACTCTTCAGCTTTATAATATTTAGATTTCTTAAAAGAAAACCTAATAAGTTTTTATGACCCGACCGGGACTCGAACCTCATACACAGCAGTTACATTCACTACCGCTGCGCCACGGAGTACACCAGTGCCAACTATAAGGGCTCTATAAAACAATTTAGCCTCTTAGAATTCTTAGTATCTTCAGTTAGTATTTGTCATCGGATTCTGTTTTGATAATTGCATTTGTTCCAAAGATGTGATATGCGCAACCAAATCTGTTCAAGATTTGTACCATAATATAAATGATAATGGTAGCAAGCATGGTCATATAGAGATTGAGTAATACTGATACGCGAATTTTTCTTAAATTCTAAAGTTTTGAACTTTGAAATTTATAGAACAATCGCCCGGTGTCATTTCTACGCATTACTTTGATAATCGGTAAAAATGGAACCCATAAAAATATTACATATAAAACGGTACACATTTCTAAGATTGTCTCGCATAAGCGCTCAAAATTGAAGGGTGGCATGAATTGGACATAATGAAATACTCGCCCTTTTTTAATAATATCAGCCCTATATTAAACTGTTCCACTGCTAAGCACGGGCCCTTTCTCAGGATAAGTATAGTAAAGCCACTACGCTGGCCTACTGCGGATTGGCATTCTTCACATATCTTCGAGATCACTATGGATAACTCTCAGACAAGCAGATTTAATTTATTTTTTATTTAATACGCACAGAGCTTCGAAAAATTAGGGATGAGTGCCTTGGCATCGAGTATAAAAACCTGGATTTGAAATATTTCAAAATCAAAATCCAATAATAATAAATTCACACATCTCCTTTATCTAGACTTCTAAACTATGTCGTTTTATTCTATTCAAATTTACTACAAAGTGCTCTACTGACAAAGAATAGGAGTGCTTTGTACTCTAAAAATGCTGATTTATCTTGAAATCTTTAGAGAATTTTAGTTTAAGGAGTAAGTTCGAAATACGCTTTAGTTAATGATCTTGGAGTTATTCTAGAACACCGTTTGCTTTTAGTAAGTTAAGTTTAAGTTTGAACTTAGAGCACCTAATTTACTACCTAAATGAAGTACCAAAAGATAAAAACTGATAATTTAATATTATCTCGTTTATGCCCGCCAATATGAGCGGATTTCGTTTGTTGAACGGATAATCGGTGTATACTATAGACTTACGGAGTAATAAAGAACGGTAAGCTGCGACAAATTCGCACTTCAGTTTGTCAGAATTTTGCACTTAATTTTTCGTCCATCATGTTTCTTCTGCCATTCTCTAGATTAGCACTTAAGTGTTATTTATTTACGCACGATGTAGAGAAACATCGTAACTAATATTATAAATGTGGATGTGAGTTTGTTTGTTACGCTTTCATGCTTTAACTACCGATCATCATCGCATACACGTTGTCAGAGGTACAAAATAGGACATAGGGTAGGCTTCACCTGGAAAAGATTCTGTTGCCACGGGATAGAAAATTGACATAATTTACATTTACGTCAGCGGAGCCGCGGGTATAATCTAGAACTTCTAAGACACTACAGTAAAAAGCAAGCAATATTGCCTTGTTTATTACTTCTCGTATCTGCTTTATATTTACATTGTACTTATTAAGATTTTATCTTATCTTTTATATTTTATAAATTATCTTATGTGTGGGCCAGTCAGTGCAGACCGGCGACACTTCGACCCAGTGGGATCTTTTGTGTCGACACTCTCCCAATAACGACTGCCATAGATGTTCATGACAGCCGGGACCGACGGCTTAACGTGCTCTCCGAGGCACGGAGCAGGCGATAATTGTCAATCAATACGCACATAATTTCGAAAAGTCATATAACTTCCGAAATTCAGAGGTGCGCGGCGTGGGTTCGAACTCGAGACCCTCTGCATTGCAGTCTGTTGATCCCATTGAGTTATCGCTGCTCTGTTACATTGTACTTAAACAAAACATCTGAATGAACATATTTTATTCGGTGTTTCCTCGTAATTATGTTAAATTTCAGTTGACTTTACGTAAAACCTCCTTAATGTACAAACGAACAAAGAGAAAATTATAACAAACGAACCTGCAGGCGAAACCAGTGAACTAAAAATACCGATGATCTATAAAATATATAAACCCATTATATTGAGACCAGTATTAATTGTTCGATGTCATAAAGGGTAATCAAACACATGTAAACCTTTGGATGAATTCCAATAAATGTGACATACCATGTCCTGACAGGAATCAGGACATGCTATTACTACATACTTCACGTTACGATCACGTTAACTATAGCATCTTATATGGTAATCCAGGAGGATAACTATATAAGATACTTTGGAACAAAGAAATAAATATTAATTTGAGTTAGCGATATGTGACTCTTCTTCTCCCTAGCCTTTATTATTCCCAAGTCACTTAAGGTCGGCTTTTTCTGGTCTTACCGGATTTGACTGGATATCAGTTTCTACACAGAGCGACTGCCACCTGACCTCCGCAACTCGAAGGCTAACGATACTCTAAGGCTAGATCAGTGTCAGGATATTAAAGGGTACTGACCTCCCAATAACGACTGGTATAGATGTTCATAGCAGCCGGGACCGACAGCTTAACGTCCTCTCCGAGGCACGGAGCAGGCGATAATTGTTAATCCATACGCACATAATTTCGAAAAGTCATAAAACTTTTTAAGTCGTAGGTGCGCGACGTGGGTTCGAACCCGAGACCCTCTGCATTGCAGTCTGTTGGTCTCCCACTGAGCTATCGCTATATGCGACTATAGACTCAGAAAATCTTAGGAATAAAGGACATATTATCATCTACATATATCTATACTAATATTATAATGAAAAAATTTTTTTTTGTTAGGATTTAACTCTAAAACTATTAAACCAAACTGCTATATACGGATTTTATCGCGTTGTTTATTTGACACTTTATTACATAATTTTGGAAAACTATTAAACTTTACAATTTTTTAAGCTAATTGAATTATTATTAAAACTATTTAAACTATTTAGATTTAATTTAATTTTACACTTTCCCCGACGTTTCGGTTGCTTTTCAGCAGCCATGGTCACGGGGAGACTAAGATGGTAGTTGTCTCAAAATTATGTAATAAAGTGTCAAATAAACAACGCGAAAAAATCCGTATATAGTAGTTTAATTTCAATGAATAATATTCGCGTAAACAGAAGACAATATTATATAAAACCAAATTTAAAAATTCGTTCGCTATTAGAAGGCTATATTATCACCAAGTAAGGCTATATTTTATTTTTTTTAAAGTACGGTCAATAACATAACATAACCTGACCTACTTTTATGCATGCGAAGCCGAGGGCAAATGCTAGTTATACTATAAATTGCCAAATATTACGATTTCCCAGAAAATGTTGATCCTCTTAAAGATATATTCGGCTCTTTTGGACGCGTATATGTATAATAAGCATCAACATCTTTTAATAATTTCGAAGCTATTTTACTTTAAATGTTAACATAAGATTTATCCCGTAGAACGTCTATTACTAACAGTTGATTTAATTATTTAATTTTACTTTTGTTAGCATAACTTGTTTGATCCATCGGAGCGGCCTGTTGTTAATTAACTTCAAAACATAATTTTATTTTCGCTATTTCAACAACGGCCGATGAGACGAACATTTTATGTATTTAATCAAAACGCCGAATTTATTGAATAACTTTTGGTTGAGTAACCTAATGAAATAATTCTGAGTTAATTGGCATAACATTGCATAAAGTATAAAGCGTGCATAGAGTTGTTCAGGTTGTTGTTAAATCTCACATAATTATAGTAAAAGTTATTAAAAATATGTCAAATAAATAACTTTAAATTCAATGTAATAATAATAATAATATTCTACCACATACACACAACACCATCTAGCCCAAACTAAGCAGAGCTTGTACTATGGGTATTAGACAATGGATAAACATACATATATATATATTTTTTTGTAAATACATTTATATTATATGTACATAGAAACACCCAGACCAAGACAAACATCCATCGGTTACACTAACCACTACGCTATCGAAGCTGACAACAATTTAATTCGATGACTTTTAAATCATTGAATGAAATTACTTTACATTAAGTATTAAGAAAAATTCGTTCAAGGGTCTTTCGCTTACTTATAGATTATGTTCTCTAAAGTTATCATCGATATTATACAATGTTTTCTTTTGTTAGAATCCATTCCTTGTTAGAGTCCGTACCCATGTAGATATTAACTATAATTAGAAAATTTAATGGCAAATAATCTTACAGATCTCTGTAAATTGCAGAAAAACCTTTTGTCATTGATCATTTGTATTTGTAAACAAAGAATACGTAATGGAATCGATTAACTGTTTAACATCCCTTTGAGTAATTTAAACTTTCGATCACTAAACTTTGTTTGTGTAACGACTTGACCAATTTGTAGACATGGCAATTATTTAGAAGACTGTTTTACTCAGACCACGCAAAGTTACGCATTGTTTTGTTCCATTACAAAGATAGAAGAGAGAGATAAATTCTAGCTGTTGATGTCTTTGGAGTTCTTTATGTATGAATTCTTAAAATTGACATTCTTAACCCAGACACACAACGTAACTATTGTGGATAAAAAACAGAATTATAAGGTGATTTAATTGTTTCGAAAAAACAAAATAACTATTCGAATGGTTATTATACCTTGCAACTGATTACAAATTAGAAATACTTAAAAAGTCATTAACAGTCGTATTGACTCGAACCATGGCGCAAATAATTGGGATTGACTTAATATATATCAAGATTTGACCGAATAATAGATTTTTAATTACGTGATTCCCGAGTCTGCTGTGTCTGCTGGAATTCATACGGATGACGATATTTTTTGTTGGCATTGTTGCTTATCATATTCTGTGTAGCCGAGGTTTTTAAAATAACATTCGAATTCATTTAAAAAAAAAAAACCTTATTTCTTAGATGCTTAAAGTCCGCATCTCTCTACATCTCTACCCTTATTTAATAACAATAACATTTAGGTAGTTAGCAGATATTGCCAAATAAAACTAGTTAAGATATGCCTTAAACACTTAAAATTAAACACTAAAATATATAATATTGTCTTCTATTTACGCGAATATTATTCATTGAAATTAAACTGCTATATACGGATTTTATCGCGTTGTTTATTTGACAGTTTAATAGTAGCAGAAGTGTTACAATTTTCAAAATTTTGTAATAAAGTGTCAAATAAACAACGCCATAAAATCCGTATATAGCAGTTTAATTTCAATCACTAAAATATATTTAATTATATTCTCTACAACTTGGTGACATTATTATTATAAATAACACGGTGCCAACTTTAGACCTACAAAAGTGCAATATAACTACTTTCAAAGAATTCAATCCTCCTTTTTGTCTAGAAGTGTATAGGTAGCTATACGATCTTCAGTATCTGTAAAGTAAAAAGGAATACCATTATAATGTAAATATATATATATATATATATTATATATATATATATATATAACTCTCTCTCCAGGTTGTCAAAGCAAGGACCATCATGCTACTTTCACAATATCAGTAGTTGGAATGTGCGACCTTTATTATTGAACTCACAATATTATTGCTTACTTGTGAAGTGAAATTATTTTGACAGACAAATATAAACAAGTGAGAATCGGCAATGAATTGCCGTAAATCTTAGAGTTCGATAAAATCGTTCAAGTAATATGCAAAGGTCACGTGATACCACGTGACTTTGGGGTCAGAGGTCAAAGGTCATTGTCATTTCAGGGGTGTACCGATTATGCTGAGTCGAATGGCGTTGACCGCGAGTCTCTAGCTCTTACGGTGCTTGAGTTGAAAGTTGTATAACAGACAGACGGACGGGCGGACGGACGGACAAAGCTGTTGCATAAGAGTTTTTCGAACTCTAAGAACAGTTTAAGTGAAGCCGCTCCTAACAAAAGTAAATTATCTTACATGAAGGGGTTGTCAAGAATGCTATTGTTAGGGGTGACTTCACGTCGTTAGTGCATGAGTAGGGTTTGAACTGACGACCTCTCGATCATTCAAAACTTTATCCATTGACTACATTGCTTATTTATAATTAAATGATCCGATGAAGATTGAAGACCAATTCTTTTTCCTGCATGTAATCATAAAACTAACAAATTATTTTAACAACAAAAGTAGCTACATTGAACTTAGTGAATGGTCCAGCGGTGAACTCTATAGACTTGCGAAGCTGACCACCGAGGAGAAGCACGCTGCGGCGTATACGTACGTTCTGTGTATACCAGCGGGTCTACCGTGAAAATGTTTTTTCGCAATGACGTGCCGAAACGAATTACGAACGAAATAATAAGCATATACCTACCATGAAAACACTTCGGATTTTTTAGGACGTACAAATGTCATACGACGATATTCGTGACGAATGTCGGCGCGAATGATGTTTCATGGTAAGAATAAGCTCGAACGAACGTACGCAATTGCGTATAACTCGTTTCACGGTAGACCCCCTGGTACTGGCATTCACACCGTCATCGACTGTGTTACTCTGTTGTAAATAAATATTCAGTTATTGACGTGTCCTAACTAATATTATAAGTGTGAACGTGAGTTTATTTGTTACGCTTTCACGCCTTAACTACTCGACCGATCATCATATAATCGTATTTCGCATTCAATTTGTCAGGCGCACAGAAAAGATCATACCTTTATTCCAGAATAGAGTACTGTTCCCGATGGATAGAAAATTGACATAATCTACATTTACACGAGCGAAGCGGCGGGGAAAATCTAGTTAAATATAAACGAGCTGGGTATAAAAACCCAGGATTCAACCTCTCCGTCTTCATGTGACCTTGTTTCAATTATATTTAAACATTTACTTAGGTTAATGTTGTATATAATTATATAGTATGTACATGTTTTAATAATAAATAATTAACGTACTTTTCAATCATTGCCGCCGTTGAACATTATGCCCTCTGCTACCTACTGCTGAGCATGATGCCCACAGTTGGGCCTCATGTCTAGTTTTGGGCATCTTGCCTACTGTTAGGCGTCATACCAACTGTTAAGTATTATGCCTACTGTTGGGCACAATGCCCACTGTTGGGCATCATGTCCACTGTTAGGCGACATGTCCACTGTTAGGCGACATGTCCACTGTTGGGCATTATGACCATTGCTGGGTATCATGTCCATTGTTGGGCATCATGTCCACTGTTGAGTATGTTGAACACAACATTCCCATGCCAGCACAAGACAAAACTCGACAGCAAACAGCAGCAACCATCTCGAATCAGGACACCACCACTCTGCATATAAATGAAGCCATTTTGCCATTTAAAATACATGTGACCTTGTGACTCCTATATCTCAGGGGTACTTTTGACTCACAGGGCCCACATTCAAACTAGACCGAGGTATGACCCCAAGGTGTCTGCACACCAAGTTACAAGTCAATATTTTGCCATTTAAAATATATGACCCCTATATCTCGGAGGTCTTTTGACCCCTAGGGCCCATATTCAAACTCGACTGAGGGAGGACTACAAGGTGCCTGCACACCAAGTAAAAAGTCAATCGGTGCAGTGGTTCCGGAGTTGTGCTTGTCACTAACGCCAATCTGTCACTAACAGACAGACATACAGACCCACATAGTGTTTTCATTAACCTCTTCGAAGAAGACTCAGAGGTTAATAAGACAAGAATTTTAAAACCAGACCCACCAAGTTGCCAATTAGAAAATAAGGCAAACGCGCATCATACCTGTATTTTCCAACTATATTCCAGTCACATCCGAACAATCATTCATCTAACAATTTCATCTAACAATTTTTTGGAGCACGCCATGTAGAAAAAATATCTCGTATTACCCACAATATATCCACGTCAAGAATCTATATAGGGATCGCAATACCATTAGAGTTATCGGTAGTGTTGGTAAAGTTATAACTTAGAGCAATTACTTTGACTACACTTGCATTGTGGCTTAGGAGGTCGCCTCGTTGTACCGAATGTTGTGTTCGATTTCCACATGGTACAAAAAGTTGTGTGATCTACAAATACTTGCTGCGAGTCTAGACTCGAACTGGATTACGTATAGAAAGAAAATCCAAGTCTTATTTCTCTCCATTGTTTGAATGTTTGTAAAGTTCCCCGCGATACATAAATTATTTCTAAAGCGGGAATTGTTTAGTGTCTGTTCCAAACCACAGCATTACTATTATTGCATTCTTGCAACAAAAGTCCGTCCATATTACTTGCAACTCGCATCACTCACCATATACAGTACCTCATTACTATGCCACCAATATATAAATAGTTGAGCTATAAGAGCCATAAGGTATTCTGCGATCCATATTCGCTGCATAATGCCCGTGCTTTCCTGGAAATTGAAAGATACGTCACGTTTATAATATGAACGCCTTGGTAGAGTACATCGCAAATTTCTCCATGAACTGTGATTAATACCAGCTTGTGGTTGTAGTTAGGAACGGTATTCATTATTGTTGCAAGTTTATTGTTTTTTAGTTCTGTTGTTTCAACGTATCGCGTCTAGTAGCGGAGTGAGTATTGAAACTATTGAGCGTTTGACGTCATTCTTAAATATGATGCAAAGAATAAAGAAGTTTGCAAACTGTAACCTCACTACGGCAAATAATGGTATACCATTCATGTTATAACATGGCATTAGATTTTAGATGCGAAACGTAAAAGCAATTTTCAATTATTGGTCTTTTAATCTATTAGAGTTTACAATAATTATATTATTAAAGGGGACAAATAAAAATGCCTTTAAACAGTTTACGAAAAAATAAAAATAAAGTAAATAGTGTGAAACACGTTGGGTATCACAGATCCATCATATAGATTTTGTTCATATAAAATAGATCTATGTCATCCGGACCATATTATGAATTGATTGATAGCTCATTTATCAAAATCAGCTTAGTAGTCTAGGCACTACGGCGCACTGATACTATACGATACGTAAATACAAACATACATACATAGGTTAGTAAAAATTGATTTAATTACCTCGTTGGCCGCTGGCAAGAAGTGCGAGCTATGGGTGACTAGACATACATATAATAATATACGTGGCTTTGAAATAAATGATATAAAATAAACCTGATGAAAACTTTAACGTAGAGTATGGTGATTTAAATTTTGGTGACATAATATTTTACTCACTCGACTCGATACACGTCACTATACGAATTTAGTAGCCTTCAAAACATGGTGACGCCTGCCAAACCAATAACCTAAATCAAAAACCTGCAGGCAGCTTAAAAACTCGGATACAACATACGGGTCAATATGCAAAAATATAAAAAATAGATTAAAACAAAATTTCGTTTAAGCTGCGAGACATGGGAAAAGTTGAAATACATTTATTTTCATATAATGTTTGAGGGTATACAGAATAAAATATATTCAGTCTTACTCTAATGCCAATATCTTATCTTTACAAGAGAGTATCGGTTATTCCACAAACGAAATCAAAGGCATCAACGAAGAAAAACATTCTGAATTATGTTTCGGCTGCATGAATTTTTTGTTCTACCGGGAAATTGAGCTTCGGAACTAAAAATTAACGAAGTTAGCGATACAGGACTATTGTTAGATTCACCGAAACGTTCGTTTCCAGTTCAATTTTCGAAATTCATTTTTCCATGTCCTTTAGCTTGTTAAATAATTCGTTTCGCTTTTAAAAGTTGAGCTGACTTTAACTTTATTTTACAAGTTTACAGATTTGTTTGATATAGGATACAGCAATGAAAGAGCATAATTCAAAGACACTTTACATTCACATATAAATCTGCCAACCTTTCTTAAAATTAAGAAAACTAATAGCAAAGATTAAAAAGCTATATGAAGGCTGGTCCTTATATATTCATAAATTCTTACTCGCTCCTACAATCTATCGTAAATAACTTTATACAGATAAGAAACATATTGTGTAAAATAATTAAGAATTAAACTGTTAAACATAACGAATGAAACATAGTGTTCCATCAATTTCCTCGGGGCTTAATATCAGCTGATTTCTCTTAACAGGCTGGTAAATCTGCATTTAATATTAGCAAACGATTCATCGTTTTAGAAAATTCATATTAAATAATTAGGAAGTCATAATATTTAGCAACGGGCATTTTTATGTGAAATTCTGCAAATTCGCATAATTTCCAAGGGCTTAACATATGTGCCTCATATATATATAGTTTTATCATGTAATGTAGTTAATTAGTATTTCACCGACAACTGTGTAGATAAGTGTTCGAAGATGATAATAATATAAGTCAGCGATAAACATTAAAATGCATACCTTTATGGTGCAGTTATTGCATTTAACACCAGAACACATACATATATTTAATCTGACTGTACCAAAATTCTCTTACCTTTAAGCATCAAAGCTTTATATCTTATGTTTAATCCAGGAACGGAATTGTGGTAGGTAGGAATAGCTGCAGTGAATAAGATAAAAATGCACTAGATAGCCATATTTTCTAACCAAGCTTCAAACAAAGAACAAACGTACCTTGGTTTTTATAACACTGTAAATTTTAAATGTAAGGTACTAACTTGCCTGTGAAATAATAATAATTTAAATACGAATTCTCACCGTATTCAGTTGTATAGCACTCGCACAGATCATCACAGAGTAAATAATAACGTACAAGAACATGACTGGAGAAAGCAAAGAATTTAAAACTGAAGAATATCTGTAAATAAAAAATATTTTATATCAATACTGTAAATGGTTGATATAAATGATTATCTATACAAATAAATAAAATTGAAGTCAAAAGTCTGTTTGTAATGTCAAAATAACAGCTTTTTACTAAATTCACATGAAAGTATCTACAGTAGAAAAAACAATGTTATTTTTTTCTATCTGTCTGTTTGTTCCAGTAATCTCTGAAACGGCTGGATCGATTTTTAAGGGGACTTGCACTGGCAGGTAGTTGATTTTATAAGGAGGCAACTTTAATTTTAGAAAAAGAATTGGATTCCGCGAAAAAGAAACATCCGCGCGGACGAAGTCGCGGGTTACAGCTAGTAAGTTATAAGTTAAGTCAAAAATACAGTAAGAATATAATATCTTAGTTGTATCATTTTTCAAGTCATAACATACTTCATCTATATTCAATAAAACAAACTTAGCTTTAGTACTTCTTTTAATATACTGTGACTCACTCGATCTATGCTATGGTTAGCTTGCTCAGATATATCTTTGTACTAGAATTAGGTCATGTGAGTGTCTATTTGTCCGATATTTTAAACATTTATAAAAAGCCTTAGATTATATAAACACAACTTATTATCTTCATCTCTGAATCTTTATTTATTTGTTCTGTCTGGGGCACAGACGATTAATATGAATTGATATAATTATATTTTCTAGTTTCATTTCAAGAAAGTGGTTTGTCTTTGTATCTTAAAATAAATCGTTTCTTCAGATTTCGTGTCTAGATAGAATATTCTAATATCTACACAAAAGTAGGAGCGATATCTAAAAAGGGAACAAATGTGCAGAAAATAAAAAGGCAAGTGAGAGATAATAAATACAGACACAATATTGGCAATTGTATTTTGGCACGCATCAATGTGTCTGGAGCTAATAATATTGTTACAATGCAAATTTGTGTTTCTAGTTCGACGTTCAATGTTCTGTGAATAAATTTACCATAGTGATTTTATTTTATATACCAAGTAAGATATGTAAAATAATTTATGGTGTTGTATTTCATGCAGTGTTATGTAGATTTTAAACCGCATAACCAGAGGATAGTATCAAATCTTTAAGAGAACAATGAATGAAATGGCATAATAAAAAAGAGAAACGGGGTAATTGTATTATGACATGTTGACCTACATATATGATCCCACTGCTGATCTAGTTACATTTTTTAATTAAATTACATTTTATCAAGTATATAACTGCAACCAGTCTTTTGTAGACACATATCCACACTACCACACGACTAGTACGTTATGTACACGTATATCGATGCCTGCTTGATGGTTTATACCCGTTTGTTCAGATTCATTCTACAGATATGACCAGTCCCATACAAGCCTGGCAGAAATGTACCTACATTAGCAAGTCATATATAAAAGAAATGTAATGTACTACATACTAACAATACTTACTTACAAGATACAAATGATGATAATGACACTCCTTAATCCGCTTCACGGCTTTCTCATAATTCAATTGTTCTTCATCATCATCAAATAACCGCTCACAATTAATAGACGCCATTAGTACTATAGTATTGCAGTCAAAATTAGCCTCAACGCCGCCACCGTAAAAGCAAATGATCGAATGTTCCAAAATGACCACCCAATAACCAAACCCTCGCTTTGTCAAAAGGCATCCACGAAACTCATTATTTCTGGATACGGCTCAGAACCATTCCTAAACATTTCTCGATTTTCTGCTGAGGACAAAAAGCTGAACAAAGGCGCCAAAATTACTAATGATACAGTGGCAGTAATCAAAACTCTATAAAAGTAAGTAACCATTCTGAAATATTTAGAATAATCAGTAATGATTGTTTTTGTTTTTGAATCTATTTTTCCCAATTGCTTTGTTTCCAAATTTGATACGTAATCAAGGAGTTCCATCCATGTTTTTCCCCAATACACGTACGTTCCAGATTTATAAACGCAAACGGTGTCGAGCATGGTCACGGAAAGATTTCTCATAGCTAACTCTAAATTATTTCGAATTATCCAAAGTTCAATATATTGGGTTACGACGAAGATCACTGCACATGTATGTATAGTGTTGTAGAAGCTACGTCAATTTTCTTTCATAAGCCCCCAAAATTGAAGACCTGCATAACTTGGCCCCAATACTGAATTATTAGAATCTTAGCTCAGGCTTAAGAAGTTTCAACATTTTAGAGGTTTGCTATTTTAAAAATCGATGTGTCCTTGATACTGGTTTAAAAATTATAGGTGCATGGCTTTTATAGTAGGAGGGTCTATTGTGACAAACGATGTCATAATTTATTAACGTTAGCGTAACTAAATTGTTCCTTCGACGTGGTTTGTATTCATTGCTAGAAATTACTGTTATGTGTAATGTCAAATATTTGCTAATGGCTCCAGTGACTATATATATTAAAGTGAAAATACTGCTTTTTATATTTGCACTACTAAGATAGACCACATACTAGTCCTGTAATTATATTATTTCTGTAGAAAACAGATTTTTATAACAAGGGTATTGCCAGTGCATCTTTCAAAGAGTCTTTGTCCTCCCAACATACAAAGTAAGATCACCCTTTCAGAGAACAGCGTCTCCTTAGAAAGCCCGAAAACCTTACAAGCTTTAGTAACACAACACTGGGTTGACTATCTATAATCCATCTGCAAGATGCATGCTATATATCGCCGAGCAACTCAAATGGGTACTTGGGTGCAAAATGAAAAACACTGTTTATTAACGAAGTCGTATATTAAAGAAGTGACAAGTGTGTATTTTGTTTTCACAGAAGCGGCAGGAAAATTACATGTTATGTGATATTATATTTGCAATTTTAGATGTTATGACAACGTGTGTAATATTTTGTTCTGTTTCGTCGAATTAATGTTTTTTGTCATATGCTGTTATTAGATTCGGAAAAATCCTTACTACTCTCATGCCTAAACTACTCAATGTTGTGACGATAATCGCCTAGACGCCCGGCGAACGCGGGCGCACGTCACTAGCCACCTCTCGCGACCGGTGGTGCCAGACTATATAAGGAATGGACGGTGTCAGTCGCGTCTCCTTGCGGCCCGGCTTCACACTCCCAGCTAAGTGTCCTGATTATACAAGGACCACGAAGCAAGTCTTTAGCGAACCACGCCCTGACTATAGTTATATAAGTAAAGATTGTTTCCTTTATTTGTATCTTAATACATTAAAAGTGTATTTGTTATACCTTCTCTCATTGTACTTCCTAATTATATCTACATTCCTCTTAAAGTAAACCCTAAAGGTTACAATGTATCATCATGACATTTTAAATAAACGTTGCAAGGTACAGAAAAGGACAAAGGGGAACCTATCTGGCTGCTGTGATACAGTTTATACTAGTATAGAAGCCAACGACGACCTCTTACTCGTTGTATAATATAATTTTCATGGTTGTGTTTAGCGATGTGCACGGATTCATTCAGGCAAACCCAATAACAACACTACTAAATAGCTTAAATTATATAGATGATTCTATCCGGTTGTAGTTTGGATCTCGTTTGAGCGCATCGCAAATTACTTTATATGCTAGATTAAGAGCCAGCTGTATATTTTTGGGAACATATAAATTTATTATTATATTATTATTATTATCATCCAAAACATGACTCTTTCGAAGGGCAAGAAAATTTTACGCAAGAGGAGCAGCAGGCAAAATGTAGAATATAATAAAAGACTCTTTAGTGTTAATTATATAATTTCACCATTATTATGACAATCAAAAACGTAATACATTAGTTTTATTTGCGCTGCGTCAGCTTGTAACAATGGTCAATGTGTTCTTAGCAAACATCAACTTAAGTTTAGATAAGTAGCCTTTTGCATAAGTAATGCCTAGCTCTCCTACAAAGCCCTAAATACACCAATATTTTTAAATAATGATGCTTTGATCTACAATTATACAGCCACATAATATTGAGTCTATTAAAATTGAAAATCTTAAAAATATTGACGGTAACAATATTTAAAATACATCATTATACGATTTATTTATTTTCAAATGTTTTTATTAAAATAATCAATTAGCACATAGTATTTCAAACAAAATTTAGATACTATACTCTTATTAAAAAGGTTCTATAGATACAATTACATCATTACAAGATATTAAACATAAGTACGGCAAGTTACAAGGTAATACTAATTAACTACCACTAAAAAGATATTTGGTAGTATTACTTTAAACGATTGCACAAAACCATTTTCCAATTTCAATTCTTTATTTTACTTAATTAACGTTAAGTCGTGTAGGTTGTGCTTATGTACGCAATTACCATTAAGAACAAAATTCTCAATTGACTAAAGAAAGACTAAAGTACATATTTATAATAAGATTTGCTTTTATAATAAACATTAACAATCAAGAAATACCAGCAGCGAGGGCTTATTGCTCGTTCGTACGAATCTGTTCGCACGAATTGTGCAACACGACACTTTTTTTTCTTTTCTTCATATTTAGGAGATTTGATCTTGTCGGTGGAGTATACGCCATCTTTCTCGATTCACGGCAAATTTTTTTAACTCCTTATAAGACATGACCTTCCCCTTTTCCTTTATTTGGTCAGTGAATGTTCTTCTGGGTTTGCCCTTTCCTCTCTTTTCTTCCACTTTTACTTCTATGATGTTTTTAATGAAGTCCTCATGCCTTATAAGGTGGTCAAACATCTTTCCTAAATTTTTTAAACATACTTTTTTTTCCTTGTCGTTTCGCAATCCTTCTTTTTCAGATCGGTTTGTTTCGCACTCAAATCATATGGATGTGCGAATAGACACTCTTTTTTACTGTAAAAAATATCGGTTCGCACAATTCGTGCAAACAGATTCGTGCAAAATGACTAATAAGTTGGAACGAGAATTCATGAATTGCAATATATTATCAATTATTGTTCAGGGTATTAACTCTCTCAGTTAACACTAGTGCAATATTAATACTAAGGTTATATAAACTAATGTAACCATATATTATACAACATTTCATTTTGCATACATACATACAATAAAATAGTATAATTGCAGCGTGTGAAGTGAAAATAATAATTAAATGTTGCCTCTAATTACACAAACATGGCATACTTGTAATGCCCTTGCAAATATTTATTTTTCGCATTTAATATAGTCAATAATTAATACCAATATTGTTTACAATCTGCTTTAAATATAAGTTGAACTTTGAATTGTTTTATTACTTCTAGTTTACACGATCTAGCGGCCTGATCGTGGTATGTGATGAGCACCACTCATAGACTCCGTCAAAGCTTAGAGCAGAAATTCCTAAAGGTAGTTCCGCGCAGCTTAAGGGTTTAGTAGAAACGTCACTAGGGTACCGCGACATAATTTATTTTTGCTGTTAAATAATACAACAGTAAAGTAAAAATATCATTTTGAAATAGCGCAAAATATGTGATATGAGTAAAGTTTATCCTTGTTTATATTAGAGTGTCTTTAATTTGTAATAATTATTTATGGGGTTTCATAAAATAAAAGGTGAGTGTTCCGTTATTTTAAAAGTTTTGGAACCCCTGGCCTAGGGCATGTACAATTGTACAGCTAATTCAGTGCAGTAAGCCTACCAAAGGGCTGGGTATTTTTCTAACGTATTAGGTAAATACCTGTGAAAGAGAAACAAATAATAATGCTATTTCGGCAAAATAAAACTGAAACATATCAGCGAAATGTAGTTTTCATATTCAATTCTCTAGCTGTCATAAAGTATTTATGATAAACTTTCGCCAACTGACTTAGTTTTTGTGAATGTTACATTCGCGGTATTGAATGCCGAACGATGATGAGCTCTGTGCAACTACCTTGCTATTGCTACATATTTATAAAGAACTTAATCTTCTTGCATTTGAGAAAACAATGTGTAGAAACTGTAGGATCCTTTTATTATCTGTAAATAGAAAAATTGGTAAAAGAAATGGCGGTAAGCTTAGGAGTCGATTTACTGCGATGTTTTTTAACAATATTTATCTGCTACCACCCTTGTAAAGGAAAGTAATCTATTAAGGTCTCAGATAATTTATGTTATACCCAAATTTCGTAAACATAGTATTTATACAGCAAAGCCATAGTAGACACCGAGAGGCACTGTGTAGCGGTCGCATCCTTCTGCAAGAATGCTATCTCGCGGTAGGAGACGGCAGACCATGGCAGTGGTGAGGCGAACGCTTAGACCACTACGCCATCCATGCAATCAAAACTAAGATGATCATGGAGCTCTGTTAGATAGCAAAACGACATATATATATAACAATACCATAACATTGAAATTAAACTGCTATATACGGATTTTATCGCGTTGTTTATTTGACAATTTATTACAAAATTTTGAAAATTTGTATTTTTTTTTTGTAAAGTGTGAGAATTTTTGTAATAAGGTGTCAAATAAACAACGCGATAAAATCCGTATATAGCAGTTTAATTTCAATGAATAATATTCGCGTAAATAGAAGACAATATAATACCATAACAGTTTCTTAAATGCATAATTATTATTAAAACCTGTACAACAATTTTGCAGTAACAGTAGCGGTATTCAGCCACGATCAAATTAAAATTGGGATGTGAGTTCACGAGGTTGTTCAGATATATACAGAATTTAGTGGTTTAGTTTTACTAAATAATAATTTTAGTTATACATTCTTCGGTTACCCGTTTGACCCAAATATCCTTGGTAACAATCGAGCTAGAACGAGGCAACATGTAATGATAAAATACTCTTTATACTAACTTACTTTACGTTACTTTTATAAGAGACTAACTTTTGCCCGCGGCTTCGCTTGCCTCACTGTAGGTTATGTTAGTAATAGACATTTTTAAATATATATAGCCTATGTTACTCGGTGATAATATAGCTTTCGATTGTTGAAAGAAATTTTAAAATCGTTTTGATTGTCTTGAATTAAACACTTCAAACAACTTTATTATATTAGGATAGATATAGAAAACTCCCGCACTAGGATTCATTCCTGTGTTACGGGGGACATCACAAACATTCTGACAACTGAACAGAAGCAACGCACACTCAAAATCGGACCAAGTATTTGTAAATCACACAAATATTTGTTCCGTGGGGTATCGAACCCACAACACTTAGCGCAGCGGCAGCAATCCACTAGGTTTAAGTGGTCGTCTCATCACTGCCACTGCACTGTCTACTGTCTGGTATATGAGGCCAGTCAATCTGTACAAAACGTTTTATTTAAATGAGTTATTCTTATTACAAGTGTTAGAGAGCAGGGTCTCTAATTCACTCAATCCGAGCCAGGCGATTATTGGAACAACATGGTTGTGTTCGATATTAATAACTACCTTCATTACTAAAATTATCGCACCTACTTAGACATGCAATACATTTGAAAATATATTTGAAATATTTTGCTACATATTGAATATCCTTTAAAAGATTGAAATAAATTATGATTTATATAAATTTTACGTCAAAACTGTTATCTATCAATAAAATAATCAAAGTAGTTAAGAATATCAAATGATGATTAAGCAGCATGTTTTAAATTTTAAAATTTTCACCAAGCATGTCCTTGCGATTATCGGCTAAGTGAGCATGTATTAACCCATGTCGCAAAAAAAATTACTTGAGTTGTCTCCTTTAGTACATAATACATTAACTCAATGCTTCTAAATTGAGTATTTATTTATTAATGCCAAAGCAATGAATATGTTATATATTTGGTTGAGTTTCTTAATTTATTAGCACGTAAATTCTGTTTCTCATAAAGGAACATTTCGTGTTTCTTTGATTTATATTCAGACTTACATATCTTTTAATTAAGAAAAGTTCGAGAATGGCGGTGTTTTAATAATTTATCACTAAGTTGTTTGTCTTCTAGAATAGAGTAATCGACCATGTTTGTATTTGTACATTATTTTACTTACAACAGCAAACAATATTTAAATTGATTGCAAAATAAGGGAGGAATTAATATTTCGGTATGGAATGCGCTGCCTCACGAGGTCAGGATGGCCACAAACCGTTACACTTTCAAGATAAAAGTGCGTGCTCTCCTCCTCGACAGTTTATCGGATTTATCTCATCAGTATCATTAGCGCATGTGACGGCTGTGCATAAGACGTCGAGTTTGATGTCCGGGTTGGGCAAAGTGTTACTTCATATTATATAATATCAGCCCTGTATTAAACTGTCCCACTGCGGGGCACGGGCCTCTTCTCAGTGTGAAAAGGGATCAAGGCAATATCCACCACGCTGGCCCAGTGCGGGTTGGCAGACTTCACATATCTTCGAGAACATTATTGAGAACTCTTAAATATGCAGGTTTTCTCACGATTTTTTCCTGGCCTCAGCCTCGTTAATCCAGTAATATCACCAAGTATATTTCATTGCTGACTATGCCTGGTTTCATTCTTGGGCTAAAGAAAGTATTAAGTATAAGATTTTTCTGTAAGTAAATACGTACAGAAGAACTCAGAGAAAACTTATAGAAAACCCAATATGTACTTACTACTTTTTAGAAGTCTAGCATTATCCCTGAGAGGTGATAAGAGGACTTGTGTATGCCTACAACTGGCAAAATGAAAGTGCTCAATAACTTTACCTAAACCGCCGGAGAAATAACTTTAAAGGTTTTGACAGTAACACAACTTACTAAGGTTCACTGAGGAACGAAGAGAAAGGCACTTACTTCAACAAAAGTGGCTACCGACAATGTAGTATACGGTCCTGCTGACATGACGAACGGTGCCGTCATCTTACCAGCTAGCAGAAGAATTAGTCTTCGAACTCGCGCATCGCCTTGCCACCAATCACTCTCGTAGACACCTCTGTCCGTATCGTCACTCTGTAATATAAGTATATATATATTTTATTACTAGAATTTACTTTAGTGGGAGACCGTTCGACTGCCATGCAGAGGTCTCGATTTCGATTCCAACCATTGCTAAAACTGTGCTCAATAGTAGGCATGTTTTAGTAGTAAAATAATAATATATATAATTAATATCAGGCCTGCATATACACTGTCCTACTGCTGGGCACGGGTCTCTTCTCAATGTGAGAAGGGTTAGACCATACTCCACTATGCTGACACAGTGCGGGTTAGCAGACTTTACATATCTTCGAAAGCATTTCGGAGAACTCTCAGACATGCAGTTTTCCTCACGATGTTTTCTTCGCTTTAAAAGCAAGGTATAATTTAACTTCATTAATTTACACATACCTATAATTTCAAAAAGTCAGAGGTGCCTTGGGATGCCCGAGACCTCTGAGTAGCAGTCCAATGGTCTCCCACTAGGCTATCATTGCTCTCAAACATATATAAAGCTGAATCAAAATAATAGTAGATAAAAGTATATGATACTGAATAATTATTTAATCTATACTAATAAATATAAAGAGGAAAGATTAGATTTTTTTTTTGTAAGGGTTTCAGTCAAAAACTACCGACCGATATAACCGATTATAAAGTTATTTTAACTTAACCGAGTAAACTAGACTATATTTTACTTGAACGAAGCTGCAAGCAAAAGGTAGTATTTGAATAAATTTGATACCTGAACTGAAACCTCGTTAGCATGCCAGCAGTACAAAAACAGCTGCGAAATCAAAGCAACTGTGTACTGGATGACCCATATCTTTTGCGAGGTTGTTGCTTGTTTCTAGAGAAAACGGAAAGGATGGTTAAAGTCATAAGTGTAATTAGTTAATTTAAAATTGCATGCCAGCAATTTTTAATTAATATATTATGTGTTAATAATGACAGAGCATTTTGCAGCATTTTGTATTATTTACTAACTTTTAAAAATAAAAGTTGAAAATAAATAATTGAAATACGATATAGATTTAAAATCAAGATTGAAATTATTTACTTATCGTATCCCTATCTTGAAGACATGTTCATGCTTTTAGCTCAATAGAAACAATATAATTTGTAATTTGACTTTTTATTGCTCATAAAAGTGAAATGTCAATCAGCTCTACTGCAACTAAGAAACACAGTTTCACATTTACAATATTAAGTAATTGGAGTAATTTTTTATATATTATATTATAGTGTAGAAATAAATAGAGTTCAGTTTACTTACGGAACTAAATTGTACAACGCTGCCACAAATAGTTATAGAACACATGAGTACATAAATAAACATAGTCGGCGATAAAAGCGAGTTCAACGTTCTATAGTGCCTGAAAAATGTAAAAGTTTGTAAGCTTAATTTGTTTTAACGTTCACGTCAATACATCTTTATCTGATTAAAATTTTGCCATTCACGTTTAATCAACATAGTGAACCATTGACAATCTTATAAAAAGGACGATATCAGTTAATAGATATTTTGAAAATACCTTTATTTAAAATTCGATTAAGTACTCTAAAATCAATAATCCCTAAATATGAACGAGTTAGAGGCCATTAAACATGTGTATATAACAAAAGAAATATGGTTAAAATACAATAAAATATACAATCACTTTTAAGAGTTCTACTCTGCAAATTATGCAAATTAACTAAGACAATAATATTAAATGGTTCTCATGCAATTGGTTGAAATGTAGATATTTATTCTAATAAAAGTATATTAATACTAATTTTAAAATCAAATTAGGCAATTTGAGCCACACATTTGCTTTAATGCTTTCAAATTTGCGTTTTAAATGCTTCAATCACGACGATAAAATACATTACTAACTTTACTAAAACGGTATGATGTCTGTGACATTCTTTGATCCTGTCTAAGACATCTTGAAACGAAGTTGCTTCTTCAAATATGCTATTAGATTTCTCTCTCAAAATTATCATATGTCCTTTAAGATAAGACATAATAGCGACTGCATTCATGTCATACCCTCCTATTACGCCAGCACCCTGCGCGCCCATAGCAGTCTGAATAAAAATGCCGACTAGGTATCCAGGCATCTTATTATTGTCAAATGGAAACCAGGCATATAGAATTTGAGGTGGTGGCTCTAAGCCCGCTTTAGTTTGTTCTCGATAATTTTTCGATGCAAATTTCATAAATGGTGTCATAATCAGAAAAACGATAGTCCCGATAACCATAACCCAATACATGTAAGTGACGATCCTTGTGTACTTTGTGTACTCATCGATACGCTTTTGTATCAATGGGTCTTGTTTCTTTATTTGAAGAAGTTCTTCTTCAGATACACCTCGAACTAGTTCCCTCCAATGATCCTGCCACATGACGTAAGAATAACATTTAGCAACGCAAATCAAACTGAGTATTGTCAAAGACATATTGTTTATAATTCTGTTGATATCATCCCTAATAAAATAAAGGTCAACGAATTGACTAATAACAAAAAGGAAGGTAGAAAAATGTATCATATTATGCACGATTGTTCGAAATTTACTCCCACTTTGCCAGAGGCCAAATAAATACAATCCTTTTATTGTCGGCCCCAATAAAGGGTTATTTAGATCCTCCAATCCTTTGGTGAACGAAATTACTTTTTCCAAAATCATTTTCACTTCTTTACAAGTATTAAAAAAGATTAAAGGTAAATTTCCACCTCAAAGCTTTTATTCTTCGGTCAATTGCTTTAAGTATCCAATTAGCAAATAGACGGTATGTTCAACTTCATTTTTATTTCTGATATCAAAGGTGGAAGTGTTTAAATTATTCGCAAATTAACTGTTTTATGGGGTTCCACAATTGCTAAAGAAGTTAGCAAATAAAATATTAATATTTTTTCCTTTAATGCTGAAGTGATGCTGATCTTCATAAATACTGGATAAACTGTCCCACTACTATAAAACGATTAAACGAACTTACCTGTACGTGAAGTTCTATCATAATTATATTATGAAGGCTTCGTACCAAGAGATTAACATTAAGCACATGTAGATGTATGATTACGCATTTTAATTGAGATAAAAATATGTTTTCTTTGTGTAACTTAATTACTCCAAATTCCGGTCGTGTTTTAGTGCACCACCGTATATGCAATGTAATTCGTTCAAGTGAATTTATTTATTTATTCTTATTTTATTTATTGTTAAGGCACTTTCAATGACTTATTCACTAAACATTAGGCGAGGATGACATACATAAGTTATTACCACAGTGAATTTGTCACTTACAGAAGTGCACAGCACTTTCAGAAAATCTAAGATAGTTAAAGAAAATACATATAAAATACGTTTGCGTCTCTAAAAGTAAAATTACAGACTATTTGACATATCACTGATATAAACCAACAATAATGCGTCTTGGAATTAGGTACAATAGAAGATACAATAATATCAAAATGTAGGTTATTAAAATTAGGGAATAGAGTGGACTGAGAAAACGGTAGTGGATGCGTGTATTTATTCATTGCTTGATTCCAGATAGGCCAAAACTTGTAAACATAATTCATTGAACGAATTTGAGAAGATGACGATGCTATTTGTTCTAAGCTAAGCTATATATTTTAATTCCTCATTGAACGGTTCATAGGCGCGAAAGTACCAACGTTGATACGACTGGCAGTTATGGTAAAAGTTTTTGTTTTGCGACTGGACCTAACATTTTTTTTTCGAGGTACGGCTATTATGTAATATATAATCTACTATTAAAGAATAAATGAGGGTGAAAGTTATAGCACTCTGAAACGGAAAATACGTATAAAGTTACTTTGATTAAGGTTATAAGACGGGAAAATTTTCAGTTTTAGGGGACATTCATATAAAATCTCCTAATAGTTAAGCGTTAAAATAATGATCCATTTAATTTAATTTAAAGGTGAACAAGTAAGTACTATAATAAGTCTATCATAGGTAGTTTAATCTGCTCCTGATTAATAATAATATAATTTATTTGTGTAAAATGTGGTACAAAAATTTGTGCATAAATATATTAGCACCAGACACATTTCGCCAATAAATGTTCCCAAGCAAGTATGTAATCATGAATTCCATTAAAAGAATTGTATATTTCTACAAAGTTTACAATAATTTGACGAAATGATGTAAATAACATAGGAGTACACAAAATACACGGAAGCGATATTATAAAAAGATATAATTATCACAAGCCTACAATGCATTCTGAAAATTGTGGGGCGGGGCAGGCATTAATGACATTTTTACTATTTAAAAATATTAACGACTACAAGCCCTATTGCTTCTAGATGAATGGAACAGTCGCAAGAGGAAGACCTAGACGAACGTTTCTTGATCAGATAGGAGGCGTTCTGGACAAAGGCCAGGTTAAGAGCATCTTGAACCGACGGGCGTGTATGAGGAATATGATGAAAGTGAATGAAGGCAGAAAAGTGTGTCAGTATCGTAGGAAATGAAAATCCGTAGTCTCTGCCTACCCCTCTAGGAAACAGGCGTGAATCTATGTATGTATATATGCTTCTAGATAGTCTCTGCTTTTTCTGGAAACAATTGATTTACTTATTTGACTATAATTTATTACTTGGTACCTAAAAACATAGCTGGCGTGATATCGAACTTGAAGTATGTACAGATATGAGTCTTTATTATTAATCTTATTAGTTTCAAAATTTCCCATTAAATTAGCTGTATCTTAATATAAGCAGCATTTTTTTTTGTAAATCATATCCGTTCTATCATCTAATTCTGTGTTACGGGAGACTTTACAAACATTCAAGCAATAGACATAATGAATACCCAGACACAGTACAATAATTTTTGGATCACACAAATGTTTGCCCAGTGTAGAGATCGAACCCATAGCACTTGGCGTGGTGACATTGACGAGGTGACCACATAAGCCACTACGCCATCCGTGCTGACATTGTCACAAGTTCCTGTATATACTCTTTCAGCTTTATGTCGTATATCACCGCCTTCTGAAATTTAATATTGTCTACAGAACCAATTGGTTTTATTATAGTAAATTAATTTGAGTCCAAGTAAAATTTAAAATGCTTGTTTCCTACTAAGCGGTTGGATTAAAAATGTATGCAACATGGATTTAGTGTTTATCGATAAAAAGGTTGTGATTGGAATAAAAAGAAAAGGAAACTTGTTAATGCTAACCCTGAGAATACGAGCAACTTTAAGGGGTTAGCAAAATTATATTTCCAATAAAAAAACGTTAAATATTAAATATCTTTAACGAATAAAAAAGAAAAAGATCGATAATTTTTATTTAGATTGGATTGGATTGTTTTATGCATTAAAAATCGAAACCAAAATTATCATAATTGTAAGTAGTGACATCATGTATTGTCCTGATACAATTATTTTTGTGAAGATTAATATCTTCTCAATTAATACTATAAAAAAATCGAGACGTTCATAAAAAATTTAAATATCACTAGGGGAATTGTGAATTATACACATATTTGCAGTGTGAAGCTTTAAAATTAAGGATCCACGTAATAAACAGACAGGGACAGACTTACAGATTTTCTGTTATGAAAGTCTTAATAGAAAATCTCTGTAACATTTTATCCAACTCGGCACTTCATCATCTCCAAATCGTGAAATTTCGGGCAAACTAATACAAAATATGTTGCCGTGGGACTAACGAAAGCAGACGAAACGGATTTTTTGTCATCTACTAAATAGCTTACCATTCCTTTATCATTTCTAAAACAGGCATAATTCTAAACAAAAATAATTCTTGTTAGACACAAAGTTTTGCATTAACTCCGCTTGCAGTCATCAAATATTCAAATCCTCCAATTTATGGCTCAAAAACAATTCTAAAGCTATATACACTGTATTGCTTTATTCACAAACTTGAAAGGCAACGCGAGATAAGACAAGTACTTCACCAATTTTGTTGCGAAAGCCTCCTTAATTGAACTTGTCAGCTCAACGTGATATTATTAACATAATCATCAGTTTGGGCTGTAGGCTTTTCAGCAAAATTACAAAGTTTGTTTTCAGACTAGGTACTAAATATAATTTATAATCAGGATACCTTAAAGACTTTGCGCTCTTTGCGATAACTAAATAATATGAAAGTGGGTAAGTCTGCCTTTGTCAACTTTAGTTAGTTGATGGTTCAAAAGTACTGGTTAATTCGTGGACGAATCATACTTTTTCGGTAAATTGGCGTAATATAAGTAACAGTGTTACTACGTTTTGGAAAGTAGTCAATAATGGTATTACTGAAGGCTCACATGCTTAACTCATGAGGAAGTATTCTACTGCTATAAATTCTATCTATAGTCTTTATAAGAGACCTGATTAGATTAAACCTAAAAAAAATATTTTCAATTTCAATAATATCCTCTAGACCGATTTCGGTCACGGCGGCAAATCTCAACGGAGACTGGCCATCTGTGCAGGAGATATTATAGTGCACAAGCGTATGTGCAAACACAAGTACACTCACTGTTCCCTAACTCTCATGATCAGATGGAATGGTAAACCCGCACGACCGGAGAGAGATCTGGCGCAGGACCAACGGCTTTACGTACTTTCCGAGGTACGGGGGTGTCCAACACCGCCAACTTCCTAACTCCGGCCTGTTATTGAGATTTCTTAACAGAAAACCCAATAACTTTTTGTTGACCCGACCGATTTGAACCCGAGACCTCATGCACAGCAGTCGCATTCACTGCCGCTGCGCTACGGAGGCAGTTTCAATACTCGTTATCCAAACAAACTTGTTTTTCCTCCAATAAAAACAGAAGTGTGTAGCCGTAATAGTTACTCTATGGCGGTACGCATTCATAATCAACTGCCACTACAGTTTCATAAATTACCAAATTATAAGTTTAAAGCTCATTTGCTCATAGGGCTCATTCAAAAATGTTTTTATTCTGTGAACGAATACTTAAATTAATAATAAAACGGCGCGTTTGTTGTACAAAATCGAACTGAACGTTTATTCATTCTTTGCATGTTTGACACTTACAAGTTTACTTAAGATTATCAATAGATGGTGTTAACCAAAAGACATTAATTTAGATGTAATATTCAACAAAATTGTAAAACGTTTAATGTTAATAATTTAAAAAGATGATGTGCATAATTGTGAACTTTATTTGCATGCCATGTGACTTTGATGGCAAATGTGCTGTATCTTGTATCACACCATCTGTATAAAAAACCACATTTTAGCAAAAAAACGATTTGAATGTAAGTAATTTTCCTTAGCGTTGGTAATTTGCGTGTGATATAAGACGAGATGGGTCTTATTGTTATATATATTTTTCTAAGTCTTATCTACACTATCCCACTGTAAAGCTAAGGACAAATCTCAATGACTCACGATATTTTCCTCACTATTAAAACGAGCATTCATTTGTGAAATACGTAATTTCAAAAGCTCTGTGGTGCGTGACCTGGGCTGAATTCTACTCCTTTTGGCATACCAGAACCACAATACTCCCGCACTAAATCATTTCTTTATTTAAACTATGATAGGTGTAAACAGTCAACATACTAATTAATGACATCTATTGTAATCAAATATTACCGTTCGAATAGCACAAACAATGTTTTGACGGTTCGAAATTTAATCCTTAATTCCTCATACGTGACAATACAATTTGTGGTCAGTAAATCATTGTCCTATTGTTGGATGTTCAATTTAACAACGAACACAAAGAACATCTAGACTCGGGACAACCATTTGTGGATTAAGTACATAATTTTTTTCCCGTGCGGGATTCGAACCCATAACACTCGGCGCGATAACAGTGGCGACGACCACTTTCACCACTATGCCATCCCTGCAGACAATTTAATAATTTTTATTTGTTAGATGTTTCGAATATATTGGTTTTTATCGATAAGCGCACTCTACCAAACCTAGATGTGCCAATGAAAGCTACGGCCTAACCATTCCTATAAGAGCACCGATAGCTCAGCGGCGAGACCAATAGACTGCAATGCAGAGGGTCTCGGGTTCGAACCCACGTCGCGCACATCTGACTTTCGGAAGTTATATGACTTTTCGAAATTATATGCGTATTGATTGACAATTATCGCCTTCTCCGTGCCTCGGAGAGCACGTTAAGCCGTCGGTCCCGGTTGCCATGAACATCTATGGCAGTCGTTATTGGGAGAATGTCGACACAAAAGATCCGACTGGGTCGAAGTGTCGCCGGTCTGCACTGACTGGTTCCACATAAGATAAGATAAGATAACCATTCCTATAGTGAAAGTGGGCTGTACCCAGCAATAGTACAGTTTTTAATCAGAGCTGTTATTATTATTTGTACAATCGCTCGTCGCTAGCAGAAAAGATTAATTTTTTAGTAACGTACGCCATGAACGTAGCCTCATGGTAATAGCTATTTACTAATCAACAATAATTATATTAGCTCTAAATTGATTTTAAAATAACACACAGATATTGAATGACACACAAACATTGAGACCGAGTCTGGGTGTGCCTTGTGTCCATTGTTTGAGTGTTAGTAAAGCCTCTGCGACACAGGAATTAGTACTAGTCCAGGAGATGCCATTTATAATTAAAAATATATGTGTGTATTATCATGTACTGGACAAAGTTCCACAATCCGTGCTACGCCTGAGAACTTCTAACCAAGAAATTTAGAAAGATAGAAAGATCAGATTCAGCAAGGTAACAAAGCATGTATTGCTGAATAAGTTACCAGCTCAGCATGTGCTAGGCGTCAAAGACCCAGCGCTGGTTTTCAGCTGGCAACCTGAATTACTACACGGACGGTGGTAGGCATACGATATATGTATATACATATATATAAGATAAGATAAGATAATTTATTTGTGTATACATCTGTATACATACAGAAATATAAATGCATGAAAGATGTTACATGAATTTTGTGCCAACATGTTTGCCATATTGTATGACGTACAAATATTTGTGAAGTTAAATGTCAAAATTAGCAATTAGCATATGCATAGTAAAATATTATTTAAAATAACACTATTCATAGTTTTAATTGAACATTGTCAAAAGAATAATTACATTTGTAATAATGATAAAATATAAACAAAAGTTCGCCTTTTCTCTTCGCCAATTTTAAGTAATAGTCATAATAATCAAATAAGAATACAAAATAATAAAAACAATTAATAATTCAATTTGAAATAAAATCTAAGAAATATATAACATTGGGATAATATTATTAATTAGTATTTAATTCAATTTATTATATTATGAGCTAAAAAGTCATTGACATTATAGTAAGCCATTAGCACAAGGTATGTCTGCGGTTTTTTTTATAATCTATAGTTAATATAATATAATAGATAGAAATAAAAATATTTACTAATACCTTGTCTGACCTGGCAATCAAAATAAAACTTCATGCAGCGGGTAGCATTCACTACGTTCTGCAGACCTGATTGACCTAAATAAAAGTCAATATTCTACCATATAACTAAAATATTCCTACATCCATTATTTTTACACTCACACTTAGGATTACGTAGAAAACACACTAATCTGCTTTCACATATAACAGCTTGTATATATCCTTAACATCTTCCCTGATATTTCGGACGGGTAAAGACGAGGTGCTTGGCAGCTTGCCCGCGATCACAGTCAGTTGTTCCGCTAAGTTTGCAGGCGTCAGCAAATGAACATCAATATGCCCTTTATAAACGTCTGTTAACGTTTTAAACAGCATCTCTTGTATCCTGTTTAAGTTGGTTGTCAGTAAATAAGTAGAAAGCGACAAAGAGTTAAAATAACTTGTGGCCATCATAATTTCTATGGCAGTCTCAACCTTGTGCAAATTGGTGTTAGTTTGTTCCATATACTTATTTATCATATTAAATTGTCGCTTGATGGTTTCTTCATTTTTCTTTAGGGCACCATTTTGGAGTTCCACTATGGAAGTTTGATTTTTCATTAACTCCAGCAAATAGTTTTCGTTATTCTGGATGGCCTGAATATCGTCTTGATATTTACTTGCGAATCTCTGATCCAAGATACCGAAGAGGCCGTTTGCGGCGTACCCTACTCCATCAATTAGTCCACGTTTTTTACGTTCACTCAAATGTTTGTGTGGGGTAAGCAGTACATTGTTATAGTACTGAAGAATTTCCATTTCGTGATTGAGCTGCTCTAATGTCGTCTTACAATACCTTGGATCCGTTTTTTGACATAGTTCATTCAGTTTGTTCAGGTAAGCGTCGATGTGTTTGACTCCATTCCAATAATCAGTTAGATTATAATACATAAGTAGTGTCCACTCATCATGAATAACTTGAACACTACCTTGTGTGTCATAATACACCGGCCGCTCACGTTCCAAGTTCGTAATATGAACGCTTGATGTTATGACCTGACTTTGTGACCCAGATATTAATGTTAACAAGGTTATTAACATTGTAATAAATGTATAAAAACATCTGCTTCCTCGTATTTTATTAATGACGGGCACGTTTTTTTTCAATTGGTCTTGCGAGTTTTCTTCGATAGGCAATAGCGCAAGTTTGACGATGGGTCGTTTGATAATACCAGACTGTGTTTTCACGGTGGTTACTCGAACATAGCCATCAGAACCGGGGTGAAGTTCAAGTATGCGCCCCATTGCCCACTTTCCTGGAGGTAAGTTATTATCCTTGACCAAAACGATGTCGCCTTCCTGTAGGTTCCTTCTTGGACAATTCCATTTACTCCTGACCTGCAGCTGTGACAGGTAATCATTTGACCAGCTCTTCCAAAACTGTTGCAGCATATGTTCAGTTAGCTGCCAGCGTTGACGTAAGTCCACCTTATTGATGTCATTGTAGTTCGATAACGGGAGAGACATGGTAGGACTGCCAGTAAGAAAATGACCAGGAGTTAAATAGTTCTGGAATTCTTCGGGGTCTTCGGTAAGTGGACAGAGGGGTCGCGAGTTCATACATGCTTCTATCTTCGTTAGTAGCGTTGTGAATTCCTCATATGTAAGCCTCTGGTTGCCGAGCACGCGATGTAGATGGTGCTTCATGGATTTGACAGCTGCTTCCCACAGCCCACCTGCACTCGGCCACGCGGGAGCGTTGAAGTGCCATTCGATTTCCATTTTTTCCAATTTCAGTAAAGAATTGTTGTGATAGTTCTGCTTGAAAGTGTTCAAACTCATTATGCAACAATTTTGAAGCACCGATAAAGTTAGTGCCGCAATCAGAGTACACGTGTTTGGGTGTACCGCGTCTGGCACACATTCTTTGGAAGGCCGCAATAAACATTTCAGTGCTCAAATCCGATACGAGTTCTATGTGCACAGCTTTTGTAGCCATACACACAAATATAGCAATGTACCCCTTTGTTGTTTTCACGCCTCGGCCTTTGTTTAGTTTCACGTCCACATGACCAGTGAAGTCAACGCCAGTATGGGTGAAAGGTCGCGATGGCGTAGCTCTCTGTTGAGGTAGATCGGCCATAAGTTGATGGGTGTTGGTCGGTCTATAGCGCTGACACCGTACGCAGTGCCGAAGTTCCGTTTTTACAGCTCTGTTTCCGCCAATAATCCAATACCGCTGACGTATCTGAGCCAATGTCAAACGTGCTCCGCCATGAAGAGTCGTCATATGTGCTTGGTCTATAATAAGTTTTGATAGACGACAGGTTAGAGAGAGAATTATGGGATGTCTCATCTCAAATGGTAAGTTAGAATTACTCAGCCGCCCGCCGACGCGTATGATACCATTTCTGTCCAAAAATGGGTTTAGTCTGTAGATAGAGCTCTTATTAGTTATAGCTTTGTTGGCCAAAAGTTGTTTATATTCATTTCCGTATTCTATTCGCTGCACATAAATTATTATTTGTTTAGTAGCTAGCAACAGGTCATTTGCTGTTAGGTACTTGGTTTCGGGTTGCATCTTGGCGCGTGCCGTTGCGATAAAGCGTAGCACGTGAGCCGTTACTCGGATTACTTGCGTCAGTGAACTGTGTTTATATAAAAGATAATTAATAAAATGTTCATTGTTATTAGACGCTAGGGTTGCCTCTTCCAGTTTCACTTGTTCTATAGTTGTTGTAAATGAACACGATGCTTTCTCTACAAGATCTTCGATTTTCATAGTTTGCAGAAATTCAGGTCCATTCCACCACAGACGGAAATTTGCAAGTTTGCCCGGCAACATTCCTCTAGATGCACAGTCCGCCGGATTCTGTTCTGACTTAACGTAAAACCAACTGTCAGAAGGTATAATATTTTTTATCTTGTGCACTCTATTGGCAACGTATTTGTCCCATCTTGATGCATCTCCTTGTAGCCATGCCAACACAACTTGAGAGTCGCACCAAGCCCTGACTGTTAAATTATAGCCACTAAAAGTCTCCATGGTTTTCTCCATAAGTGTAGACAGTAATAGTGCACCACACAGTTCGAGTCTGGGTAGAGTAATTTTCTGCGACAGCGGAGCAACCCTAGTTTTCGCAACGAGTAATGATATTGTTTGTTTTTGTTGTTCATCGATAACTCGGCTGTATATTACGCAGGAATATGCTTTTTCACTGGCGTCGCTAAATCCAAGCAATTCTATTGATTGTTTTGATCCAATCCACCGGTAAAGTTTTATCTTTTTAACATCTGGAATTCCATTCTTCAGTTTGACCCAATCATTTCGAATGTTACTCGGTAGTTCTTCATCCCAGGCAAGTTTACTAGTCCACACACTTTGAAATAGTAGCTTAGCGAGTATAGTTATCGGAGATAGCCAACCTAACGGATCGTATAACTTCGAAATATCCGAAAGTAAACTTCGCTTTGTTATGCGACCTTTCAACTTTTCTTGCAGAGTCCAGTTAAACAGAAATGAGTCAGTGCAAGGGTTCCAGCCGAGTCCAAGAGTTTTTGTTGATTCATCACCTTTGAAATCAAATACTCCCTTGCTTGATTTTTGATCCTGAGTTAGGTTTTCAAGGAGTTCAGGATGGTTAGCTGACCACTTTCTCAAGTTCATACCCCCGCCGCTCAGTAAGTTGAGAAGCGAGTTTTGTAGTTCTTGTGCCCCCTCTAGCGTGTGATGTCCGCTAATTACGTCATCAACGTAAAACTCATTCAGGAGTGCGTTAGCAGCGGCGGGGTATTTGTAACCGTCATCAATGGCTAACTGCTTTAAAGTTCTCATTGCCAACCATGGTGCGCACTTAGTGCCGTAAGTAACTGTGCATAGCTGATATTCTTGTAATTTTTCAGCGGGATGGTCTCGCCATATAATCTTTTGCAATGGTTGTTGATCTTCCGCTATGCCGATGCACCGGTACATTTTCTCGATGTCGGCAGTAAATGCGTACTTGTAAGATCGCCACTTTAATATGAGAGCTTGAATATCTTTCTGCAAGTTCGGCCCTTTTTCTAATAAGCTGTTCAAGCTGTGCCCAGTAGTAGTTTTTTGCGAGGCGTTGAATACAACTCTCAGCTTGGTCGTAGTAGATTGTTCTCGCAAAACTCCATGATGCGGCAGATAACATTGCGAAACGTCAGCTGGCATTGGTAACGATGGGATCATATGTCCCAGTTCAATGTACTCCTTGATAAATTCGCGATACATCAATGCAAGTTTCCTGTTTCTTTCCAGTCGCTTTTCTAACTGTAAAAACTGTGAGATGGCGATTGATCTTGAATTGCCGAGTTTGCTTTGAAACTCGTCGCACAAAGGCATTCTAACAATATATTTGTTCGCTACGTCTCTCTTCGTAGTGCTGACGTAGTATTTTTCACACTGATTATCCTTGGAACTATCCTTACAGACAGTTGCTATGTCTTCGGTCTCCCAAAACTTAGTCAGTTGAGTTAGGTCGATTAATGTTACGTGACAATTGAGAGCTTTCAGTTTGCCACATAATATCCAACCTAAGTGTGTTTGTTGTGCAATCGGACAGAGATGCTGACCCCTTAATACACCATCTTGTAAGATCTCTGAGTACACCTCAGCACCAAGCAGCAAATCTACGGGGCTCGAGATGTTGTAATCGGGATCGGCGAGTTTCAGTTTTTCCAAGTGCGGCCAGTTTGTTTTTACGAATGTACGGTTAGGTAGTTTGTTAGTTAGCTTTCTCATAATCATGGCTTGAGTGTCAAAGCTGTAGTCAGAATGAATAGATTTGCATGTGAGTTTCAGAAGTCCTTTGCAATCTCCAGACACCGCTCCTATGCCTGATATAGCAGCATTGAGCTTTTTCCTAGGCAGCCGTAATTGTTGTGCAGCATTCTCGGTGATCAAATTAACTTGCGAACCTTGATCCAACAGAGCTCGGAATGTTATATAAGTACCATCCAGCGCTTTCACCTTCAGTTGGATTGTAGTCAGCAGGACCTCCATCTGATCAGTATATAGATGATGAGAACTGGGCTGCTGTTTTGAGATAGAATGTTGTTGTGTCGACATATTTCCATTAGCTCCAGATTTCTTTGTATGATGCAACAACGTATGATGTTTCATATTGCATTCTTTGCACAATTTTGTTGAACTACATTCTTTGTTGCCATGGCTAAATAAACAGTTTTTGCATAAACGCAATTTTGCGACAAGTGCATTTCTTTGTGTTGTATCCAAGTCTACGAACTTTGGACATTGCATCAACACGTGACTACCGTTGCAATGAGGGCAATGTCCGTAACCAGTGTAATATGTTCGTGAGTAATTTTTCTTGTATTCGTAGTTAGGTTTATTCACAGCTGACTGGTTGTTTTTATTGAATGGCTTTGAAAATGTTGGGTTCGATGAAGCAATGACATCTCTCTTGGGATTTTTCATGGACTCATACGCCATAAACTTGCTTTCCAGGAAATATATAAAGTCGTTTAAGTTTGGTAGTTCCCTTTGATCGTTGAGGTCCTTTATATATTCCCCATAAGTAGTGCTATCCAGCTTCGGCGACATAACATGCACAATCATGGGTCCCCAAGTTGAGGTATCTACCCCTATGTTCGTTAGGCCATTCAAACATTCAGTAATGACGTCATGCATCCTTTTGAGATTGTATGCATCGGGTTGATGTATGACGGGAAGATTGAGCATAGTGTTCATAAAGGATGTGAATAGCAGCCGGCGATTATCGTAACGGTGTGTTAGGATCTCCCAACATGAATCGTAGTTATCGGTACTTATTGTCAAGTGTTGCACTAGCCTCTCAGCTTCCCCTCTCAGTTTTGTCTTGAGATGCTGCATCTTCTGCGCCTTATTTATAGATGGGTTGTTGTGGATAGTTTCTAAGAAAAGATCCTTGAATGAAATCCACTGGGTGTACGCACCCGAGAATTCAGGAATCTCAATTTTCGGCGTAGAACGTTGGTAGTGTACCGTGGACCAGATTTTGCTGTTTAGTTCCCTTTTCATCTCATCGTATTTGCTTTCTATGTCTAAAAACATAGCGTAGTATCTATCGTCGGATCCCTTTAGTGAAGCTTCTAGTTCCCAATGCAGTTTGTCAATTGTCTCCCACTTCGCCTTGAGCACTGACAAATGATCCTCTAATTCCCATTTTTCATTAGTTTGTTTAATGTCTATCTTTGACATTGCTCGGTCGATAGCCCTAAAGTTGCATTTTTGACGAGTTAACATGCGTTTTACGTAGTCTTCAGAGCTTTCACCTAAACCAGATAGGTCAAATTGCACTTCATTTGCTTCCTGTTGTTGAAAACGAAACTGCAGGGATATAATATCGCTTTTCGTAGATTCGTACATGGCCTTAGTCTTGCCATAAATATCGTCACTAAAATATTTGACAGATTTATCTTCAAACTCCTCCAGTAATACCTGATGTCTTGTAGCAAAATCACTCCATTGATTTTCCAGAGATTCCAGGCGTTTCTTCAAGTAGTCCAGGTTCTTGCGTGACATGCTGTCCTTTTTGTAGTTGGTACAAAGGCTCTTGATGCTTTCAAAGCAAGTTGATTGTAGTTGAAGTATCTCCATAGCTGTTAGAGCTTGGTTCACGTTGAAACTTCTAAAGAATCCCTCCTCAATGTCTACTCAGGGCACTTGTACTTCTGCTACAATATGCGCGCCTTCTCAACTTGCCTGGTGAGATCCGCTTGTGGAAAGCCAGCCAAGCCGATTCGCTGATGTAGCAAGAAACACTGTTACCCCAAATAGTAAAAAAGCTCGAAGGACCATAAAATGTAGGAGCCAGTTAGTTTTCCTACACTCGAAGATATATGTAAGTTGTTGGAGTA
This sequence comes from Catocala fraxini, assembly GCA_930367265.1. Lineage (NCBI taxonomy): Eukaryota > Metazoa > Arthropoda > Insecta > Lepidoptera > Erebidae > Catocala > Catocala fraxini. The sequence goes on along the minus strand of OV884044.1, from coordinate 6,256,903 downwards.
CACAGAAAGAACCACAAGTTTCGTTAAAAAGTTATATTGTTAAAAGTTATAGTAAAAATGTTTACAAGTTAATAATAAGTGTGATCTTTCTCTCAGCAAGTGTATAGTTTTATAGTTGTAAATGTACTCTAATGTTATTATGCATCACATCATTATATACCACAGCAATATGAGGTAAATTGCAACGCTCTTGTGTGCCCATTTTAGTATTGCTGCGTCGACAGAATAAGTATGTACGGTAACGAAACCGTACAATGTTACTTTTAGTACGAATACGACACTATCAATTGACTCTGGAAGAGAGTTGTGGGTACTTAAAGTGATTTAGAAGTGTCTAGACATGTAACTAGATTTCTATTACGATAACTTGGAACCAGGCTTCGACTTAATTTATCTTCTTCTTGACCGCCTTCACAAGGCATTATATTATATAGATATTACTTACAGCAGCAGTTATATAATATATTAATCACTAGGTATGCTTGTTGAATAATAGACTTGGAACCAAATAGCGATGACGCGAAAGCTCTGTTCAAATTCATGTCGGATGTATTAAATTGGTTTGATATGTGTGTAGCATTATGTTCAGGGTATGATGAAACTGACATAAGTTGTGCGTAAAAATAAAAAAAAATAGAATAAAATTTAGACTTCTGGTTTGACTTAAGATCAATACAAGGTATTTACTTATTAGTAGTTAGTTCTTGAGATTCATCGCACAGTAACAAATAGTTAATAATCGCTTAATTGAATAGTGAATAAAGACCTTGGACGGAAACCTGCATGTCTGATACTACAACATAATGTTCTTGAGGATATAATTAAAGTTTGCCACCTGCCCTTGGCCAGCGTGGTGGTCTACGACCTAACCCTTTTAAGGACCGATATTATGAACCTAATAATTTAGCAAATAATCTACGGCCAAATAGTAAACGCTTAACATAATAATGACTTATATTTGCTTCTTATGCCAAGGGTGAATTGCCAGCCCTAAAATAATAAATAAAAGATGCGATTGAAGAAAAGGTATGAAAGGGGAGTATATCCTCTTGCTTTTGCGATTGTGTAAATATTGATCAATCTAATCCACATTTAGCTAAACTGGCTTTACTAACGAGAAAATCACATATTTCACACACAACTCACCAGTATCGAACTCCCAATTGCCATATGCGTTAAGTTTTAAATCACAGCTGGCAATAAATTAGATTGTAAGTCGCAAAGAATTCGATTAAGTTCGGGTTCGCAGTGCGCGAAATACCGATGTAATACATCTTCGAACAAAATCGATTACTTCTAATGGAATGTGGCTTCACTTGGCATAGCGATGGGCCATTACGAGATGGTTGGAAAATCAAAAGAAACGTATTCGTGTAAATTTTCAATCGAGTCAAAAATACCCAAATCGGATTGCGGAAATTACAAGCAAATATCTCGAGTAATCTCTCTGAGTAGGGTTTTAAAAATGTGTTAAGGCTAATATTCAGGTAAAGGGTTGCTCGTAGACACTCACATATAGAGTATCGCTCGTCGAGATTGCTTGCTACAAAATTACGCTATGTTTCAAAGACAGAATCTCAGTAGTCGCTTAAAGCATAGTGCATATATATTGCACCCATATTTCACCAACTATATTTTAGATCATATTGCCATTTCTTCTGAGTTCTTTATGCGAATGTGTGGAGAGTGGTCGTGTTACGCTTTAACGCTCAATAGTCTGAAGTTGTTTCGAATCCGCGAATTGTGATTTTATCGGTTCCTCCTGCTCCCTCCTGGGGCATTTGCCGTATAACGCCGCGGCCATCTTGCTTTGTGTCGGAACTCTCTTTCTTCTGTACTTTGCTCACGTCAGACTTGCGTACTATATTTGTGAATTTGTGGCTGTGAATGTGAGTGACTATTCATTGAAGAAACTTAAACTGGAAAAAGAGCCATCGACAGGTGGGACTCGAACCGACGGTTGTCGAATTACGGATCGGTCGGTTTGCCCCTAGACCACCAACACAGTGGACGCGTTGATGAAATCACGTTTTACTTTCAACGCATTGCTAATAGTTTTCAATAGGCGCTTACAGCTTGCACTTCTCTGCTATTACTTTTTTGTAAGGGGCTAACAATTTTGATATTTGTATTACGCCAGGCGCTTAGAGAGCTAAAAAAAAAAAATGTCTACGGCACACAACTGTGCAGGGTGTAATAAAGCTATTATATCCAGTAACCGAGAAATAATGAAATGTTCTATTTGCTGCTTATTCTATGATTTGGAATGTGCAAACATAACAACTAAACGCTTTCACTCTATGATAAAACATAGAAAGCTAGATTGGAAATGCCCGCACTGTCGAAGTACTGAACCAAAGACGGGAAATACAAATACACCGATCCGCTCCGCTACCCAATGCACGCAAGAATTATCATTTGTTACCACAAGAAACACACAAAAGCCTCGTCGGAAGTCCTCAGATGACACTCCCAACACTGAACCACAAGTCTCTATTGATAATCTTCGTCTACTAATAAGAGAAGAACTATGTACAACATTAAAGGCGACAATTGATGAGATGGTTACTGTCCAGTTAAAATCAATAAATGAAAAAATGATATCCTTTGAAGAGGCTCTCAATTTCTACAATTCAGCATATGAGGACATGAAAATTCTCCTTGAAACGGAATCTAAAACAATGGAGACATTAGAGAAGGAAAATGCTATTCTGAAAAACACGGTTAAAGACTTGGGTGGCAGACTCGGGGTAGTAGAACAATATCTGAGAGAATGTAATCTAGAGATAAACGGAGTACCAGAGGATCAAGCTGAAAATCTACCAAACCTGGTGACACAACTAGCAAAAACTGTACGCTGTGAAGTCTCTGACCATGATATTTTACATGTAACACGAGTAGCTAAACAGTCCAAGGAAGCAACCCGCCCGCGATCAATAATTGCTAAACTTAAAAGTCGCACCCTACGTGACAGTTTGCTCTCAGCAACCATAAACTTTAACAAAAATCAAGACCCGAAACTGAACACTCATCATCTTGGATATGGAGGCAGGGCGGTGCCTGTATATATATCAGAACACCTTAGTCCAGCAAACAAAAACCTACACGCTGCTGCAAGAAGAAGAGCAAAGGAAACTGGATATAGATTTGTCTGGATCAAGGATGGACGTATATATGCAAGAAGAGATGAAAAGTACCCGGCAATTTATATACGCGACCATGACAGCCTGACCTCAATGTCTTAATAATGCTTACGTACATTTCTATAAAAAATAGCTATCATTGGATTGGACAACATACCAATGACTATAAATAGGTTGATCTCAGAAATAGATAGGACTAACATACACACAGCATTGCGCATAGCAGACCCAGAAGACTGTAAAAGGTCCTTAAACATCACTAGCAAGAGCTTTAGTATTCTTATGCAAAACATACGTAGCTTAAATTGTAATTTTGATAACTTTTCCGCTTTAACTTCTACACTTAACTTTGATCTGGATATCGTCGTATTTACGGAATGCTGGCTTTCAAAAGGCTATAATACCCCAGTCATGCAAAATTACATTAGTTATGCATCAACAAAATTGTATAATCAAAATGACGGAGTGGTTGTTTACGCTAGAAATAATTTAGATATTAAGTTTTTTGAACCTGAAAATGCTGTAGAATAGTTGTAACTTGCAAAAGGGAACTTGTCATTATATGTGTATACAGGCCTCTCTCATTTCGTAAAATTGATACGTTTCTATCATCACTAAATGATATCTTATGTGATTTCAAAGATTTTGGACAGATAATACTCATTGGCGATATGAACATAGATATCACCGACAAAAACCTGGATAATTCTTCGTCTGCCTATCTAAATCTTTTAGCATTGCATAACCTTATTCCTACCCATAACCAACCTACCAGGGATAATAGCTGTCTGGACCATAGTTTCGTTAAAATAAATTTAATATATATAATAAATTTACAGAGTGTAGTTCGAGGCTTGGTGCTGCTACTGGGATAAATATATGTATTTGGAAAAACCCAACAACAATTTGCCCGACCCGAGAATCGAACCCGAGACCTTGTGCATAGTAGTCGCATACACTACTGATGTACCTTCGCGATATAACATTCGGAAAATAACTAGAAGTATCGAGATATAAAAGCAATCGGAAAAAATTGACTGTCCCTTATTGATGTACAATCGCCTACCTGGCCATCACTAACACACATTTCGGCAAATTTACAGGTAATAAATCCTTTAAGCTTTTAAAAGATATCTTAATAGCAATCTGGCATTATGTGGTGTACTCTTTGATTCTGTGTCTCGTTGGTACTTTATAGAGATAAATAGAAAACCGCAGCTTTTTTTCGTGACAACAGTTTATTGTAAAAAAATCCAATCAGATCTTTATATCTTTCAAATAACCAGTCGTATGATACAATAAAATATCGTTTTTGTATTGTAGGTACTTTTTCGAGCTGTTAAGTCCTTACTAATCATATTATAAATGCGAATGTAAGTTTGTTTTAAAATGAAATAATCTAATAACCTATATTTACAAATGTACTAAAAAAGATAACATAATTAACATAATTACAAAAACACAAATAATTATAATACTAAATATTTACAAAAATGGTTTAGGCATCGTAGAATTCTTCAGCATCGCTGTCAACTGGTAACGTGTTGTTTGTTTGTTTGTATGCTATCACGCGTTAACTACTGGACCGATCAACATGAAATTCTGCATACACGCTGTCGGGAAAAAATAACTGTTACAAACCTTTTTTTTTTTTTTTTTTTTTTTGTTACCCAGGAAAAATGCTTCATGCACTGCCCGCCGGCTAGGGGACGGCACCGGCGGGGGAGTGTGGGACTCCCAGCGAGAAGCGCTGGTATACCCACTAAAAAACCTGGGGTGTTCCCTCTCTCATCCAATAGGGGGGGCCAGTTGGGAGCTCTCGGAGGATTCATCCATAGCAGGCCCCCCCATGTGGGTGTGGGCCGGGTCAAACGGACCCGGCCACCTCTCGTCCCCAGGGGAGAGCCTGACCGCTCTCCCCTTTCGACGGTAGAAGGCGCGCGGGAACACCGCGCGCGCCCTCTCGGGGTTCCTAATTTACGGGTGGCAGGGTCCCCTCAGGCCTTGCCACCCGGAACCCTTAAGTGGGGGGCAGGAGAGCGACATAAAAGCGCGTCTCCTGCGCCCTCTCCTCCGGCGGCGGACTTCCGGGGCGTAAGGATCATCCTCACGCCCCCGTTCCGCCGCCTCCTTCTGCGAGATGACAGTCTCGCAGAAGGACCTCATTGCGCCCCAGCACCTGTCGTCGCCGACCATCCCGGATACGACGGTCGGCAACGAGAGGTCGGGGCCAATCACAGCGACCAGGGCGCAGCGCTCCACGGCCCACGCCGGACACTCCTCCAGCGTATGCTGCGCCGTGTCCTGGTCACACTCCTCACAATGGTTGCACCTGGTTGTCGGCTCCCTACCGGCTATCTTGCAGAGGTACTCCCCGAAACAGCCGTGTCCGGAGAGCACCTGAGCGAGCCGGTAGGTGAGCGGTCCGCGCCGTCTGTCCGTCCACTGTCTTAGTACCGGACGGACAGCCTCGACGGTCCTCACCCCGTAGCGGGGCTGGGCCAGTCTGTCTTCCCACTTGGCCTCGAGGACCAGTCGAGCCTGGGACCTTCGCGTCTCCACCGCACAATGCGTGGGTTCCTCGCCATGGAGCCGGAGGTCCGCGCGCCAGTAATACAACGACGCCTGGACCTCCGCCTCCAAATCCCAAGGCGGTGATGCCGCCAAAACGCACGCCGCCTCAAAGGAGACGGTGCGGTACGCCCTTGACACCCTGATTGCCATCGCCCTCTGCGGTCTCCTCAGGAGGGCGACGTTATGGCGATCGAGGGCGTCAGCCCAAATGGGCGCTCCGTATAGGGCTATCGACCGCACCACCCCCAAATAGAGGCGGCGGCAGACGACACTCGGCCCCCCGATATTCGGCAGCAAAGAGCTAAGCGCTCCTGCCGCCGACATCAGCCGGGGGGCCAGGCGGCTAAAATGGACGCGAAAGTTCCAGCGGCCGTCGAGGTGGAGCCCCAAGTATTTCATACTCGGCTCCACCCCGATGCGGACCCCTCCAACGATGATGTGGGCATCTGGTGGCGGCGCCCGCCGAGGCCCATGAAATAATAGGGCCTCGGACTTTTCCAGCGCCACCTCCAGTCCCAACATCCTAATCCTGCCGACAACCAGGGCAACTCCAGCCGTGGCAAGACGGGCAGCTGCCCCGTAATCCTCTCCCCGGGCCGTCACCAGCGTGTCGTCGGCGTAACAAGTTACGCCGACTCCCGGGGGCAGGGCGCCCCGCAGCACCCAGTCGTAGCCGATGTTCCACAGGATCGGACCCAGAACCGATCCCTGTGGAACACCGCACGACACCTCCCTCCGGAACGTCTCTCCGTTCCGCCCCACACAAAACACACTCCTCTGGTGCAGGTAGTCCCCGACTATTCGGCGCAGATAGGGAGGCACCCCATGAAATCGGAGCGCCTCCCTGATAGTCGCCCACGGCAGGGCGTTGAACGCGTTGGCGATGTCTAAGGACACCGCCAACATCACCCCGCGCGAGGCGACCGCCTCTTCCGAGAGGGCCTTGACGCGACTAATCGCGTCAATCGTCGATCGGCCCTCCCGGAAACCGAACTGGAGTTCGGACAGGTCGGGGCCCACCCGCACCAGGTGCCTGGAGAGGCGGGCAACCACAACACGCTCAAAGAGCTTACCCACCTCATCCAGCAGCACTATGGGGCGGTACGCGGAGGGAGAGTCCGCGGGGCGGCCCTCCTTTCTCAGGAGGACCAGCTTACCCGTCTTCCACCTGGAAGGGAACCGTCCCGACTCCAGACAGGCGCTAAACAGCCTGAGGAGCCGGTCCCCTAGGGCGTCGTAGGCCAAAACCCAGGCGCGGCCAGGAATTCCGTCCGGCCCCGGGGCGGTATTTTTACCCCGGAGCCGCATCATTGCCGCGCCGAGCTCCGCCATTGTAACTTCTGGCGCCCCGGCATCAGCACCGCCCTCCTCAATTTCGGGCGGCGCCATTACGAGAGGCGAGTGCTCCGCTCTCGAAGGAAAGAGAGCGGAGACCACCTCCTCCAATTGCCGGGGCTGGAGACTCTCGGTGACCGGTGGGGCCCAGGGGCGCAACTTGCCCCTGACCGCCTTGTACGGACGGCCCCACGGATCTGCCTCGAGAGTCCCCAGGAACTCTTCCCATCTTTGGGTTTTGGCCTCGCTGATGGCGGACTGCAGGGCGTACTTTCGCTGTTTGTATGCATCCCGCAGCCGTGCCTCCACGGTCTGGTCACGGTACCGCCTGCGTCGGCGGTACCTAGTGTACTGGCGACGCGCCGCAATGCACGCGGCGCGTTTCTCGCTGATGTCTTCAGACCACCAGTACACCTGACGCCTCGGAGGTCGAGCACTGGCCCGGGGCATCGACGCGTCGCAAATCAGCGTCATCGCGCCCCGGAACCACTCTGCCTCTAGCTCGACCTCCACAGGCCCTTCGCCCATCGGGGTCCAGGCCTGGACGATGGAGGCTTCCACCAGCACGTCTACATTGAGACGTTTCAACGCCCATCGTGGGGACGACGGGGTGTGCACTCTCCTCGGGCGATCGTCCGGGATCGCTGGTGAGGCGGAGACGTCGAACCGCACGTAACGGTGGTCCGACAGAGACTCCGCCTCGACCAGCACTTGCCAGTCCCGGACGCGGCGCGCTACGGCAGGGCTTGCAAACGAAATGTCCACAATGGACTCGCCCTGCCAGCGCACGCACGTGGCGACCGAACCCGGTTCAGAACCACGAGGCCGGTCGCAATCGCCCACTCCTCCAGCGCGTCGCCGCGAGCGTCGGTGACAGGGGATCCCCAAGCCGTTGATTTGGCATTGAAGTCCCCCGCCACCACGACCGGACGCGATGGGTACCGATTAATCACGGCCCCCACCGCGCCCAAAAATCGCTCAAACTCGGCGAGGCGCCGGTTCGGAGGGAAGTACACTCCGATCAGAACGGTTCCCTCCCAATCGACACACACATATCCCTCGCCCCTGTCTGTCATCACCAGGAGCGAGGGTCCAGACGAAACAATGGCCGCCGAGCCCCCGAGGTCCCCAAACCAGTTGTGTCGGCTGGGGACGCAGTAAGGCTCGGCGACTAAGGCGATGTCTATTGACCACTCCGCCATGTGCTGCAGCAAGATATCCTGCGCCCTGGCGGAGTGGTTAACATTCACCTGAAGGAGGCGATGGACCATAATTAATTAGATGTCCATCGCCTCCCTACTGCTCCCTGCTTGGGAGGGGGCCGGGGCGGCCAGAGTCCTGGCGACCGCCCCTCTGGCCCTACGTCTTTTTGGTGGGGAGCAAGATTTGCTCCCCATCCGGTGCTCCGCCGGCTTTCCTGCAGCCAAACAGATGCTGCAGGAAAGTTTTGCAGCGGAGCAGGTGGCGGCTTTGTGGCCGGGCTGGCCGCAGCGAAAACAGAAGTCGCTGCGATCAGTTTCGGCGGTGCATTGCTGCCTCACGTGCCCCGGTTCGAGGCAGCGGTAGCACCGCCTAGGCCTCGGCTCCAGGAGCTTCACCTGAGCCGAGACCATCCCGACCAGCAAACGGCCGGCCGCAACCTTCTTCGCCGCAGCGATGGGACAGCGCACCACAACCGTGCACAGTCCGCTCTCGCTGCGGCGCATCTCCCCCACCCTGACCTGCGCTTGAGGGCAGGCTCCGGCTTGTGCCACCGCAGCGGCGACATCCTCGGAGGAGGCCGAGTCGTCCAGCCCGGTTATCCGCATTTCGGCGGACTTCACCGGGCGGGAGATCTTAACCTCCTCAGGCGTGAACAGGGACCGAATTGTAGCGGCTACCCTGTCCGCCTTGTCGCCGGAGGTGGCACCTGGGACCTCTAAAATTCTGGCCCCAGTGGCGACAACTTTAAAACAAACGCCTCCAGCGAGGCCCATCTCGGCGAGATTCGCCTTCATGGCCTGAGTGGCCCGCCGGAGGACGCCCGCGTAGCTGACTCCCTGCCGGAGCCCCTCCTCTGTCAGCTCCACCGCAACGGCGGTGGAGCGCGGGGGACGCAGGTCGGCCGGGCGGGGGCCCTTCTTTTTGTTTACCGGGGGAGCCCAGGAGACCTTCTTCTGCTTCTTCCTCTTCCTCTTGGTGACCTCCGTCCAAGGCTGTTCAGCCGACGTAGAGGCCACCGGGGCAGGTTTGGGATGGGGGGCGGGGCGCGGCGGCGCCACAGTGGCCGTCGCCTTTCCCTTGCCCTTCCCCTTCCCCTTGGAAGAGGAAGCCGGTGTGGGGGCAGATGTCTGCCGTGCCACCGGTTGCACCGGGCCAGCCGGCGCACCCCCGACCATGCGAGGACGGCCCCCGAGCGGAGGGCCCGGAATCGGGACCGGCGCGAGGCCACAGCTGGCCAGACACGCTTCAACGACGTTGCGCGCCTGAGCCACTGTGGCCCGCATCAGCTCGTCCGCCCAGGCGGGACGCCGGTCCTCCGCGGGAGTGAGGGGCTGTGCTGTGCGCCGTGAGAGAGGCGGGAACTCCTCCCGCGGCCCTCTGACAGGCTTTGGCTTTGCGACAGTGGCCGCGGCCGCCTTCATGGCCGTCACTTCGGCCCGGAGCTCCGCCAGCTGCCTATGCAGCCCCTCATTCTCCGACCTCCAGCGTCTCTGCAGGTCGGAGGAAGTCTGCCCCCACAGGTTGAGGAAGGCCTCCCTCATGTCCTCCGCCGCGGTTTTCAGGTCCCGGACGAACCCCCTCTTAAGGTTGCCGGACCGGGCCGCCACCCTCAAGACAGTCTCGGCGCCGGCCTCGAACCGTTGCCTGAGGTCGGCAACCGAGCTCCCTCCGTCGGGGGACGCAACCGCGACCCCAGCCGCCTTGAGGGGGTCTCGACGGGCAGGCAAAGGCTTCCCGAGGAGCCTTCTCGCGGAGGGAGGTGGCATCGGGGAAGCAGCCCTTTCACCACAGGGCGTCCCCTCCACTGCTTCCACCTCCGTGTCCGAGCCAGAATCGGACACGTGGTGCGATGTCTTCCGGCGCTTCGCGGAAGCGCCAGGCGCCGCCCAGAACTTGCGGGTGAGGGAAGCAGAGCTTTCCTCCCCCTCCTCCCTCTCCCGTCGAGCCGCCGACGAGCACCGGCTCTGAGGTCGACTGGCCTCCGAGCCCGAGCCCGCCCGCGACTCGACGTCCATGTCAGTGCCGGTGCCGGCGCTGAGCACGCTCGACAAGGAATCGCTGCGTGCCAGCGCCGCCACCCGACACCTCGACCGTGTCTTCGGCACGCCCGGGACACTGTCCCCGGCCGTGACAAAGCGCCCTTTGGAGTCGCGCAATGGCACTCCATGCTCCTCCATCTTCTTCTCTTCATCTGGTTGTTGTTTGGTTTTATTAAATTTCTCCATTTTATACCCACGAGTAGAGACGATTTAAAGTCGACCCCCGGGTGACGCTCATTCCGGGGGAAGGCCTACATACTGCTGGGGGACGGCAGGTACCCAGAGGTTTTTACAACTTCGCTGTTGGGTGGTCTGAGTTTTCCTTCTCGCGGGCCGGCCAACTAAGGCAAGCTCCTCGGTCCCGTTGAGCCGCTAGACGTGATCAACGACACTCAACGGGGTAACGATGTGTAGACGGAGGCAGGGCTAGGTTTCCTCTCCCCTATGTGCCCCCGCCTAATGCCAGGGCTATTGACAGCCCTCAGCCCTACGCACAACCCGCCCCGGCCTTACGGCCCCCACTGGTGATTTTTTAGAGAGGTTTTCTTCCTCTATCCCCCCCGTCTCAAATCCACGTGTCCTCTGCTAATCAGAGGAACACGTGGAGAGACCCCCATACGCGGCCCTCGCGGGCCGATAATCCCGAGACAAGATGCCTCGGGTTCCCTATGCGTGCCAGAGTATTAGCCACGAGTAATAATGCCCCTGAAAGGACATTATTACCCGAGTTGCCCGGGGTGCACCGGCCCAACGTATGCTGTTCCATCCCACGAGAAGTGTAGAAGGGACCAGCAGCCGTCAGGCACACTGGGAGGTTCTCTGGCCACACACCCCAACTGTTACAAACCTTTTTTTTTTTTTTGTTTCCCAGGAAAAATGCTTCATGCACTGCCCGCCGGCTAGGGGACGGCACCGGCGGGGGAGTGTGGGACTCCCAGCGAGACGCGCTAACCTAACCTACATATAAGTGACCGAAGCCGCGGGCAAAATCTAGTTTAACAATAAATTCGAGACAGCTGTGAATCAATTTCATACTCTAAACTCTTTTTTTATACATCGAATGACATTCGACTGATAAATGAGTGGGCGTGAAATTCTGAATTGTCTTTCTGGTCTAATCAGAACTTTAACTCAATACATAATTACGTGAATATTTATTATTCGACTAGGATAGTAACCTCAACACAATGCAATAAACTCTTACATCGTACTATCAGCCAAGGGGTACATGCGCAAACAAATCGCGTGAGTCTATCATACGAGTAACTAGAATTAACATGAAGTAATTTGATATTCGTAAGTAATACTGTCTCGAGACCGAATTTCGGCCACGGTGGCCAATCTTAACAGAGACTGGCCATCTGCGCAGGAGATATTATAGTGCATAGGCATGCAACACAAGTGCACTCTCTGTTCCCTAATGCCATGATCCGATGGGATTGATAATCCGACACGACCGGAGAGAGATCAGGCGCAGGACCAACGGCTTTAAGTGCTTTCCGAGGCACGGGGGTGTCTTACACCGCCAACTTCCTAACTCCGGGCGTAACGTATTGAAATTTCTTAACAGAAAAACCCAATAACTTTTTGTTGGCCCGACCCGAAATTCGAACCCGAGGCCTTATGCACAGCAGTCGCATTTTCTAGCTGCGCCACGCAGATTTAGAAATATGTAGTTCCTTCATACTCCATGCGACATGGAAATATTTCGAACATCAAAATATTAAAAATAAGCCTAAATTATGAATATATTTTAATTTATGACTAAATATTATATATTATTATGTATAAAACATAGTTATAAATTAAGCTGTCCCACTGTTGGGCATGGCACAATAGCAAAAATTGTGCTCTGTAGTCAGTCCTTCCCTAGGCCGTTTACCCGAAGCATAAAGCCCTGTATCTCAAATACCAAGTTACCCGACTCGTGTACAAGAGCTATAAGATTACACTACTAAAACAAAGGATTCATCTTTAACGATCCCCCAAACCATCTTATTAATTAACTATAACCCACGATTAGAATAACAATCTTGTCCAGCATTGGGCTTAATGGCCAATTTCGGGAGTGATAGGCGATTTCCCTGCTTACGACCTGTTTTATGTGTATCGACAGTTTTAATGATCGCCCATCAGTTTTATGGCTAATCTCGATTTTTATTGTATGGGAAGCTTCTGCAAATGGAAAAATTCGAGAAAGTTTTATAACTGCCTTCGGTCTGAACCGGCTATAATAGTATCTACAATTTATTATTTTGTTGATGTTGATTTACATTTATTAAGTTAACTTGTTATATTTTACAATTGAATAATAAATTATGATACGACAGAAGACAGTAAATAAGGAAATAATTCACAAGACATCATCTCAGAGAAAAATCTATTAGAAATTATAATTATATTTACATAACAATATGTTGTCTAACGACAACGATCGACTGCACGGATGCCGTAATGATTTAAGTGTTGAGCGTTGTGGGTTCGAATCCCACACAGGTCAAAAACTTTGAGTGATCCACAAATTAATGGTTGTTGCGAGTTTGGGTGCTCTTTGTCTTCGTTGTTTGAATGTTTGTAAAGTCCCCCACGACACAGAATTTATTCCTAGTCCGGGAATTGTCTTATTCAAAATCCAAAAGGAAAATCGAGAAACGCTTACATAGGTAGGCAGAGGTATAACAGTATTACATCCACATTCATACAGCTATGGTTTTAGCTTCTGTGACGTAAGCTTATTGTCGTTTACCAAACACAATGCCAGCTAACATGCTGAAACTGAGAAAAACCTAATAACAATTTGTCCAACCTGAAAATCTAGCCCGAGACTCATCGCAGCTTCGGTTACACCAGTTCTATTAAACATAATTTGATGACGTTTGGCTTATATTTTAGGCCAAATATCAAACTGGCAAGATAAAAGATTGCAATAACCGTTTACCATCAAGTAGGCCGGCTTTTTTGATACTATTAACGTATAAAAAAAAAAAAAAAAAAAAAAATATCACATAATAATCCTATTTCAAAAGCTCGTAACTCACCATTCACATTGCTATATCATCTTTTTATACTTTTAAGTTAACATTGTCATCAATACGGTACTGGCACATTGATGATCCTACGAAAAAGCGAATAAAAGATAGGTTAAGATGGAAAAGGAAAATTAGGAGTATCCAGTACTTTTATTTACTGGGTAAAACTCAGTCTTACCTCTTAAAGTTGCCTACGGTAGCTCACATATTGTATATTTAAATGTATTGACTAAAAGCGCCATGGTTACCGAGTTTTCCGGCTTTGATTGATGGCGTTGGTTCCATCTCACTTCTGATATAGAAAGAGAGGCGTTTCCATGATATAGGAAGAGGGATGTCTCCATTGAAAATGCCATCTCCATTATCCATGCTCATTTATTATAACACTTTATAAACCAATAAAGAAATACTATCACGTTAGATCCGTCGAGTTCGACCGCCGATGACTGAATGCCTATAGTCACGCACAAACTCGAAAAAGTACTTATAATATAAAAACGAAATTTTCCGTATCATACTAGTTATTTGAAAGTTAAACAAGTGAGAAACGGCCATGAATTGCCGTAAATCTTAGAGTTCGACAAAATAGCATCACGGTCAGAGGTCAAAGGTCACAGTCATTTCGGGGGTATATCGACTATGTTGAGTAGAATGACATTGATCGCGAGTCTCTATCTCTTACGGTTCTTGTGTTGAAAGATAGTATCACGTGACCTTGAGGTCAGAGGTCAAAGGTCATAGTCATTTCGGGGGTATATCGACTATGTTGAGTCGAATGACATTAATTGCGAGTCTCTATTTCTTACAGTTCTTGAATTGAAAGATAGTATCACGTGACCTTGAAGTCAGAGGTTAAAGGTCATAGTCATTTCGGGGGTATATCGACTATGCTGAGTCGAATGGCGTTAATCGCGAGTCTCTAGCTCTTACGGTTCTTGAGTTGAAAGCTGTACAACTGACAGACGGACTGACGAACAAAGCCGTCGTATAAGTGTTTTTCGAACTCTAAAACTATGAATGTAGAAGAATTGTCGGAATCTTTTAGATTATTGGGTTTTCTGACAAGAAATTGCCAGTTACAGCACGGAGTTCGAAACTATGCCCGATTAATGGCACCGCGGCGGTAGGCTCACTCTCTATTACGTGGAACCTAAAACTGTAACTGGGAAAATGTGTGTGTAATTCAATTCGGTTTTTCCTCTTATATATGTATGTATATATATGTGTATTGGTAGATTTATATCAATACAATTGTCATGCCAAGCTTTGAGAAAATCACAAAATAGCACGATTGTTTTATCGTAGCATGAGTCTTCTGCTACATTTATCTGCAAAATATGGTTGCAATGTTGCTAGGATACGGGATGTGTGGCGTTAAACGATAAAAATAGGCTTTTAGGAACTACTGCGATTACGTCATCGAAACATCACCTAATTTAATAGCAAGATTCGACGAGCGATAGTTTGAAAGCGGGTGTCTACGAGTGACACTCTACGAGCGCTTCTCTACAAACGAATGTCTACGAGTGACACTCTACGAACGAGTATCTACGAGTGTCTACGAACTGAACAAAGACCGCAAGACCGCAGGCAGCGTGTAATCACGAAAACAAACCCTTTACCTGATAATGCAGCAGCCTTAACACATTTTTAAAACCCTACTCAGAGAGATTACTTGAGATATTTGCTTGTAATTTCCGCAATCCGATTTGGGTATTTTTGACTCGAGTGAAAATTTGCACGAATTCATTTCTTTTGATTTTCCAACCATCTCGTAATCGCCCATTGCTATGCCAAGTGAAGCCACATTCCATTAGACGTAATCGGTTTTGTTCGAAGATGTATTACATCGGTATTTCGCGCACTGCGAACACGAACTTAATCGAATTCTTCGCGACTTACAATCGAATTTATTGCCAGCTGTGGATTAAAACTTAACGCATATGGCAATTGGGAGTTCGATATTGGTGAGTTGTGTGTGTTGAAATATGTGTAAGCAATTATTATTGTAAGCCAATATAATGTTAAGCGTTTACCATAATATTGGGCCGTAAGATTATTGCCTAATTTATTAGGTTCTATATCAGCCCTTAAAATGTGTTAGATCATAGACCACTACGCTGGCCCAGTGTAGGTTGGGCAAACTTATAATAATATATCCTCAAGAACATTATGGTGATGCACCAGACATACAGGTTGCCGTCCAAGGTCTTCATTCACTCTTTAATGAAGTAACTATTTATTACTGTGCGATAAATCTCTAGAACTAACCCCTAATGAGTAAATATCTTGTATTGATCTTAAATCAAACAAGAAGTCTATTTTTATTCAATTTTTTTACTTTTACTCACGGCGTATGTCAGTTCCATCGTACCCTGAAAATAATGCTACATACATATCAAACTAATTTAATATCCAACATGAATTTGAACAGGGCTTTCGCGTCATCGCTATTTGGTTCCAAGTCTATTATTCAACAAACATAGTCAATTTCATACTATATACTGCTGTGCTGAAAGTGGATATAGTGATAAGAATAGAAAAGGGTATGTTAAGCTGGTTTGGGCATGTAGAAAGAATGGACGAGGAAAGACTGACTAAGAAAGTTTATAAGGCTAGTGTGAATGGAACAGTCGCAAGAGGAAGACCTAGGCGAACGTTTCTTGATCAGATCGGAGGCGTTCTGGACAAAGGCCAGGTTAAGAGCACCTTGAACCATATGAGGAATGAGATGAAAGTGAATGAAGCCAGAGAAGTGTGTCAGGATTGTAGCAAATAGAAATCTGCAGTCTCTGCCTACCCCTCTGGGAAACAGGCGTGAATCTATGTATGTATGTATAACTGCTGTAAATAATATCTATATAACATAATGCTTTCTGAAGGCAGTCTAGAAGAAGATAAATTAAGTCAGGTCGAAGTCTGGTTCCAAGTTATCGTAATAGAAATCTAGTTACATATCTAGACACTTCTAAATCACTTTAAGTACCCACAACTCTGTTCCAGAGGCAATTGATAATGTCGTATTCGTACTAAAAGTAACATATTAGTGTGTTTTAATACTAAGTGTACGTATAAAAATAATGGATGAAGGAATATTTTGTTATATGGTAGAGCATTGACTTTTATTTCGGTTAACCAGGTTCGCACTACGGTGGTAATAGACAGCTGCTGCATGAAGTTTTATTTCGATGCCCAGGTCAGGCCAGTTATTATTGAATTTCCTGCCGAAAAATTCTCAGACGTAATACGAAGGACCTTTGCCCGGTAGAAGACAATACATACATGATTATAATTTTTTTTTCGCGAAGATCTTCTGCCTTTCGTGATTAATTCTTGTATCGCGGGTGGCGTAAGGATGGGTGAAGGAGGATGTAATCGTATTACAAACATTCTAACAATGGACACAAATAACACCTAGACTCGGATCAAATATCTGTGGATCACACAAACTTAACACCCGGCGCGGTGGCAGTGGCGAAACGACCACTTAAACCATTACGTGATCCGTGCAGTCATCAATAGATTCCCCGACTCACGGCTATAACCTATTTGGTTATAGCCGTGAGTAGAAGTTATAATAATGTTACAAAAGCACCGCGCAAATGTTTGACTCGACAAAAACATATTGTAAAAACAAAGCTTTTGCATTCCATATAATAGATATATTTAAACTTCCTCAAACGAGTACATATATCACATTTCATTCTAATGCGGGTTACATTACTTATAATGAGGGTGAATATCACAATCTCTTGTAAACAAAGGAAAATACGATCTTATATACATTATGGAGTATTTTAAAATTAAACAACTTTATACGGCTTTTACCGCGTTGTTTCTTTTTTATAAATCTCTATTATTACATAATTTTGAAACTTTAAATTACTATTATTAAACACTTTTACCAATCACTTTTTATTTCTATGTAAGCTATTTCAATTATAAAAACGATTTACATTTTCCCCGACGTTTCAGTTGCTATTTAGGAGCCATGTCTACAAGTCGATGTCTCCCCGTAAACATGGCTGCTGAACGACGCGAAAAAACCGTATAAAGTTGTTTAATTTCAATGTATAACATTCGCGTAAACGTAAGACAATATTATTATGGAGTATTTTCAAATCAATGTAGCTAATATAATTATTGTTGACTAGTAGTTTTGCCGCAGTTGCACCCGTCAGTCACTCAGTAACGGAAGAGTATTTTTATAGATAAGTAAATTACTTTTTCTTACGTTCATGGCGTGCGTTACTAAAAATGTCCTTTGTTCTTTTGAACTAGCGACGAGCGCTTATACAAATAATTATAACAGCTCTGATTAAAAACTAATATTGCTAGGCACAGGATCATTTCACTATGGGAATGGTTAGCCTGTAGTTTACACTAGCACATGAAGGGATGATAGAGTGCGCTTATAAAGTACAAGCTGACACACAAAATCAATTTATTCGAAACTGCAACGAAATTAAAATGGTTATTTCAATTTGACTGCACGGATAGTGATTAAAGGGGTCGCATCGCCACTGCTACAGCGCCGATTGTTGTGGTTTTGAATCCCACACGAGACAATAATTTATGTGATCCACAAATGGTTGTCCCGAGTCTGGATGTTCCTTGTGTCCATTGTTTTAATGTTTGTTAAGTCCCCTGCGATACAGGTATTTTTTTAGTGTGGACTACGAGACATTTTCTAAAAGATTTATTTTTTGTTATTATGTTAGTCATGATTGATGTAATTTATTATTACTAGCAGTCGCTAAGGGTTCTAAATTCGACCATAATTGTTTAACATTTTAAGTTTGATTGTTATTAAGGTTTTTACCTAATAATCACATTTCATTCAGATTTCGCAAACCTTTTTTTTTATTACATATATATAAATAAGGTATGTAACCATAGTTACGAAGAATTGTACGACTTCAGCCTAACAATGCCGAAATACTACGAACGCGATTCGACTGCGTTTGTCGAATGTATGGTTGAATGCGTGTATTTTTTCATGTAAATAACATTTACCCATTGTGCAAGTCTTTCACTCCGAAGGCAAACAACATGATTCAAATCATGTTTTGCATTCACAGGAGACACCCGCATGTCAACTTGCCAGCAAATGAACTCAAACACCTATCAAAACCAAACACATACCATATATGTATTTAAGAAAGGATTACCTTTGAGGAATCAATCAAGTAAATAGAGATTTCAAAGATTTTAATTACTTACTCGATGTTTGTCTTATAAATCATTAAAATTCTCGCAACCCCTCCTGTTAAGCTAATAATCATGTATGGGTAAGTTCACGTTGATAGTGCAGTGGCTGGAATTTACAACCACAACCTATAGATCGCAAGTCCAATGTCTAATCCATTAGACTTTTCTACTGATATTTATAAACTGATAAGAGGTAGAAAGAAGATAGAGCTCAACGCAAATTGTTCTTAAATCTGACATTCATAAGTCTGACATTTTTCTTATTGTTTTCATAAAGGCAACTCCTGCACTAGGCGTAATTCCTGTGTCGCGGAGGAGTTTACAAACACTCAAACTACGAACACAAAGGACTCCCATACTCGGAACAACCGTTTGTGGATCACATAATTTTTTGTCCCGTGTGGGATTCGAGCTGAACACTCGGTGCAGTGGCAGTGATGAGGCGACCACATAAATCAATACGCCATTAGTGCAGTCAAGTTATGATTCATAATCTTATGATATAAAATGATTCGGATTTTCTCAAGTAATTTATAGTAGCAATCCATACTTTACATGTCCTCATAATTTGTAAAGAATGTAAAGCCGTTCTTGATTTTGGAGTTGCTTCGAGAAAAAGTAAGCAACTATGGAGTGTATTGTGTTTTCTATGTTAAGACTGGCAGCTGTGACCTATATTTGGTATGGAAAACAACATGTAATGGTCCAACGTCGATTAGTATTTTTGTAAACAAACCAGTCATGACGTTAGACTGGGTTTTAAAATATTTTTCCTCATTTGTCGAATAATTTGATGAGACGGTGGAAGGAATAAGGGCAAATAAGGAAGTCAAAACCTACAAGCCCTTCAAGCAAAACGAAGGCATTGAAAGTTATGAAGAAATTTTTGTCACGGTGATAATTTATTTGTTCAACCCAAATCCTAAAGAACAAAACTTTCTAATTTTTCTTCTTGATTTATTTAGTTAACTTATATGGCGTCCTGGTAGCCAGAGATAATACACAGATACCTGTCTTTATCATCAACTTGAATACGCACACTCTATAGTTTTCTTATAACCAAAGATTTAATTCCATTTCTTATGAAATACCACAATAATTCAATAATTGTGTAAAGTTTTGTAATACGGTATTGTGGTCGCGTAGTTACTTTCTAACTACATCTATTCATGTGGCTATATGTGGAGCCACTACGCCGATCGTGTCTTGGATCTATTGTACGTATAAAATGATGTGGTTTCCTGCCCAACTATCTATAGGATGAGGGCAAAGATTATGCAGTAGACTCGTGAGCTCTTTGAAGTTTTGTTATTGTAGATAGCAATTTCAAAATCGGTTAATAGAACTTACTGACTTACTTGAACTATTATTTTTACTTTTTTTAAAGGCAATCCCCGCTCTTTGTGTTTATTATCTGTCCCGGGAGGCTATAAACATTTAAACAACGGACACTCGTAATACCCAGAATTGCAACACCTAGTTGGATGAAGGAAGTTTTCGTTGTGTGTGCATCGAACTGCTACATTAGATAGAGCCTTGTGGACGCTATCCTTACTACCATGATTGATACAGTCTTTGTCTATTAATGCATGAAAAGCTCTGAAAAGGCTGGCAATAGCAAATTGTACCCATAAATCACCAGCAGTGAAGTAATAGTGTCCGCCAGTTACCTTGTACCAAGCACACTTCCAAACTCCGTGCTACTGAGAATTATTGTCTAGCAGAAAACAAAGACCTTGCCGGAGCCCGGAAATCAGTACTGAGACGAAAAGATCAATCTTTTAATACAGTAATAGATTTTTCATAATTTACTAATAAATATTGGATCATCCGAAAGAAAACTCTCTCTTTAGAAAAACTGTTTTATCAAATCTTTCTGACAATGAGTGCACATCTGTCTCTGGTATTTAGTAATATATACTGGTATTTAGTAAGGTATATTAACACCGAATGTAATGAACCGTATTTACTAGACAAGGTAAATCTGAACTAATATTATAGATGCGAATGTGAGTTCGTTTGTTACGTTTACCCGAGCGAAGACGTGGCTAAATCTTAAACAACGTATGCCCTGATAGAAAGGGGTGCTAATAAGGAGAGCTGTATTAATGGCATAAAATATATATAATACTGATCTCCTGCTAAATGCGCAGAAGCTCCTTAGAGAGCTCTGAAATATGTAGTTCGCAAGAATAGAAGTCATTTATCAGGTTAGATTATTATGGACTACTATTTGGATTTTATTTGACCTCATTTTAGTATTGAAAATGACATGACATTTCTTTAATAATATTCCTAGGAATCACAAGCGGTTAATATAAAAAAAACAAAGCACTAATCAACCTATAAAGTTTTATTCCTTACAAATGATTTTAGTTAACAAAAAGAATCAAATAACAAAAATAGATAAACAGAACTGAAACAATTTATAACGATTACTAAGCACTATTACAACGTCCGTCACGTCCGAGAGCCAAACACAGAATGAGCTTCCCGCGTTGTAACGGCTCCGTTTTATTTAAGTCCTTTCACTCAGTCCGGTTTGCTGGTATTTTCTAAGAATATATAATTCTTAATAGATTGAGAATCCACAAATTTATATTCAGTTAGCACTTAATTATTTGCAATAGCGATAGCTCAGTGGGGAGACCAACAGACTGCAATGCAGAGGGCCTCGGGTTCGAACCCACGTCGCGCACCTCTGACTTTCGGAAGTTATATGACTTTTCGAAATGATGTGCGTATCGATTGACAATTATCGCCTGCTCCGTGCCTCGGAGAGCACGTTAAGCCGTTGGTCCCGGCTGCCATGAACATCTATGGCAGTCGTTATTGGGAAAGTCAGTACCCTCTAATATTCTGACACTGGTCTAGCCTTAGGGTATCGTTAGCCTTCGGGTTGCGGAGGTCAGCTGGCAGCCGCTCCGTGTAAAAACTAATATCCAGTCAAATTCGGTTAGACCAGAAAAGCCGACTCCAAGGGACTTGGGAATAATAAAGGCTAAGAGAGAAGAAGACTTAATTATTTGCAATTGATGTTAACAATGATTAATTTATACAATCATGTTCAACACAAAAAATAAATGTTATGAATAAATAAATAACTAGCAGAGGCAGATTTGGGCGATATAGATAGACCATAATGCTCAACCGTATTATATCATAAGCGGTTCTCGACTTTATTAAAAACAAAATTTTCGCGTAAATACAGGTTATGTCAACTTCTGTCTCTTGGAAACAGAACTATTTTCGATATAAAATATACTTTATGTCATATGAATGCTATACATTGAAATTAAACAAACTTTATACGGATTTTATCGCGTTGTTTATTTTTTACAAAACACTATTATCACATAATTTTAAAACTTTAAACTACTATTGTTAAACACTTGTACTAGTTACTGTTTACTTGAATTTAAGCTATTTAAATTATAAAACTATTTAGATTTAATTTTACACTTTCCCCGACGTTACGGTTGCTTTTCAGTAGCCATGGTCACGGAGAGACTAACTTTTCTGTACCGTGCACCGTGTATACAAAATGCATGACTATTGTTCAAGTAGTTATGCCGTGTAAGCGTAAAAAATAAACTCACATTCACAATCACATTTATAATATTAGTAAGATTTTTTTTTCTGGTGGGTATATTTATTATGACAATAAAATAAACAAATAATTAACATAATATATACACAAATTATATACAAGAAATATAAGTTACAACAAAATTAAAAAGTGTCATAATATTCCTCCGCATCGCATCGTCGTCAATTACCAACGTACCCAGAAGACTGACAACATTCCCACGTTGAATGGCAATATTTATTCTTAGTGCAGAGTAAAGCCTTCTGCTCACGCGAAGCGTCAGACCTAGCACCCCACGGGGTCCAAGTGCTAGGGGCTCAATCGTTTTAACCACAAACGGCTCAAATATGTACTCACCAATAAAGTTTTGATATTTGCGTCGTTTGAGCGTCTCCGCTGATGCAGCAGCACCAGCACAACCCGTTGTGCTAAAAAGATATGATGGCGCAAGAGTGTCTACACAAGTTGCGTCCCTCACAAAGGCCTACCCATTTTCCATGGCAGTAATGACATACCATCTTATCTCTTGCCATCGTCGCGTACCAAGCCGTGAGGTTCAATCGGAACCGGAACATCAGCAGTGTTAAGAGCCCGACGGAGTATGTTATTCAGGTTGGCGTGTCGTTATACTTATATATACGACCAGCACTCCTGCTGCATGACAGGCCATGGTGACCAAGACACAAAGAGTACTTAAGCGCAAACAGGAAGCAATGCGGAAGGTCGTTTTCTATTTACCTGGTTGATCTAATAGCTAGTGTGTACAGGCCATGAAATTTTAGATCGAACCGTTGGTCACTCATCTGAACATTAATTGGTTCTTTCAGATTTTAAAATGGCTTCGAGAGTAAGGATTTATGGAGTTTATTGTCTTTTTTATGTTAAGACTGACCACTGTGATGTATATTTGGTCAGGCAAACAATATGAAATGGTCCAATGTCAACTAATATATTTTGTAAACAAACCAGTGATGACATTAAGCTGGCTTTTAAAATATTTTTCCTTTTTTGTCGTATAATTTAATGAGACGGTAGAATGAATAAGGGCAAATAAGGAAGTCAACACCTACAAGCTCTTCAAGGAGAACGAAGGCATTGAAAGTTATAAAGAAGTATTTGTCACGGTGATGACTTATTTGTTCAACCCAAATCCTTTTAAAGAAAAGTTTCCTAGCTTTATCTTCTTGATTTATTTAGTGAACAAATATGACGTCCTGGTAGGTGGATACAATACTCAGAGACCTATCTTTATCATCAACTGCACGGATAGCGTAATGGTTTAAAATAATCACCTCACCTCTACCACTGCGCCGAATGTTATGGGTTCAATCCCGACACGGGACAATTAGTTGTGCCTAGCCTGAGTGTTCTTCGTGCCCGTTGTTCGAATATTGGTAAAGTCCCCCAAGACATAATATGACTTGTTACTATGTGCAGGAGTTGTCTGTTAAAAATGTAATTTATTTTTTATTTATTTATGTTATGTCCATATATCAGAGAACGGATATAGTCTGAAAGCACAAATTAAATGATTTTAGAATGATTTTTTTATGTATAAATCAGGTAATAAAATAGACTATAGACATATCTGCAGCAGAGCAGCGATAGCCTTGATTAATTATAGCTTTAGAGCAGCGATAGCCTAGTGGACGATCGTTGGATTGCCACGCAAAGATCTCCAGTTTGAACTCGAACTTCGAAAAGTCAGATGCGCGCCTTAGTATCGGTTCCAAGACGCGCATCTGACTTTTCGAAGTTATGTGCGTATTAAATAGTTAATTATCGCTTGTTTTGACGGTGAAGGAAACCTGCATGTTTGAGAGTTCTCCATAAAGTTCTGGACGTTATGTGAAGTCTGGTAACCCGCACTGGGCCAGCGTGGTGAACAGTGGCCGAACTCTTCTCACACTCTGCTTAGCAGTAGGACAGTTTCTATACAGTACTGATATTATTATCATCAGCAACTGTATATAAATACAGATATATAATATAATATGACCAGTTACATAGATTATTTATTTGCCATATGAAACAAGCAATACGAAAGGGACTAAAGACACATCTGCATCGCTAGCTACTCTACGTACAACCTCAAATCGCGATAACAGAAAATTATATTACAATAGCTCCTCACGAGACAGGAAATATTTCTGATAAGCCAACAGAAATCCCATGGCATAATAGCGCTTATATTTCATCAAAAATTTCATAGAAAGGGCTTGATCTTATGAGATTAATATCCTTATAATCATAGTTCTGTTGAGATTATAAAGTAAATACGGTTTAAATTATTCTCTGTATGTAATAGTCAAAGTACTGAAGATAATATAGAATATTTGTCGGCCTCGATGGCGTAATGGTTAATGTAACCGACTGCCACGCCTGAGGTCACGGGCTATATTCCCACACAAGTCAAATATTTCTGTGTATGAACATGGATGTTTGTTTTGGTCTGGGTGTTCCTATGTATAATATGTATGTATTTACAAAAACAAAAGTATGTATGTTTATCCACTGTCTAGTACCTATAGTACAAGTTCTGCTTAGTTTGGGCTAGATGGTGTTGTGTATGTGTGATAGAATATTATTATTATTCTCTTTATTACAATTTTTCTAATAATTAGATTTTTAAATATAAATATAAAAACATATACATATATTTAAAAATATAAAAACTGAAATTACTCACCGACATCGAGAACAGGGTCCAAGCTGCCGGTGGTTAGGATTCCAGAGACAGGAACCTCCTCACAATGCGTCCTGTATCTAATAACACTGCCTTCTGCATCAAACCCCTGATCCAAGCACCTAACGCGAGCCTCTTTAGATGGTGATCGAGGCTGTTGGCAATTAGGACCATTGACAGATATCTATTATTATTATTATTATTATCAAGGCACTGGTAATGTATAAGTTTAACGGAATATATTTAATCATAGCATTATATAATGTTGAGCCTATTTCAGAAAGTAAGGCAACCATATATCGGGCTTACATTACGTCAGAGTTATATTTGGATGCTACGTAATAGGCAGTGACGCAAAGAATGGGTAAGTTATAATGAAAAAAATCTCTAATATCTACGATATATCTAAGATATAATAACTGCACTTCTAATTTTATTTGATACTAGATTTTGTTTACGGTTTCATTCGCGGGAATGTAGGTTAGGTTAGGTAATTATCAGTACTTCTTTCTAAGTAAAAGGTAGCCTATATCCTATTCTGTTCTCCTGACGACGTGTATGCGAAATTTCAAGATGATCAGTCGAGTAGATAAATGGATTGAAAGCATAAGAAACAAACAAACTCATTTTATTCATTCGCATTTATACATACATACATAGATTCACGCCTGTTTCCCAGCGGGGTAGGCAGAGACTACGGATTTCCATTTGCTACGATCCTGACACACTTCTCTGGCTACATTCACTTTCATCACATTCCTCATACACGCCCGTCGGTTCAAGGTGCTCTTAACCTGGCCTTTGTCCAGAACGCCTCCGATCTGATCAAGAAACGTTCGCCTAGAATACATATATATACATTTGTAATACACTACAGCGACACGGCATACGACCCAAACATAAAATAAGTGAATAACCATTTCTTTCGGGGCTGCCAATCAGTATATAGTATTACTAGTAGTTTTCCCGTGGTTTCACCCGCGTAAGTCCCGTTCCCGTGTGAATATCGGGTTTCACCCCTTTCACCCCCTTCATGGTGGAATTTCCAAAAATCCTCTCTTAGTGCTCGCCTACACTCTGCAAGGAACATACATGCCAAATTTCAGCTTCTTGCGTTCAGTAGTTTCGGCTGTGCGTTGTCTGTCAGTCACGATAGCTCAGTGGGAGACCAACAGACTGCAATGCAGAGGGTCTCAGGTTCGAACCCACGTCGCGCACCTCTGACTTTCTTTCGGAAGTTATATGACTTTTCGAAATTATGTGCGTATTGATTGACAATTATCGCCTGCTCCGTGCCTCGGAGAGCACGTTAAGCCGTCGGTCCTGGCTGCCATGAACATCTATGGCAGTCGTTATTGGGAGAGTGTCGACACAAAAGATCCGACTGGGTCGAAGTGTCGCCGGTCTACACTGACTGGCTCCCACATAAGATACATACATACATTATACAAAACAATAATAAATATGTAAAAATTACTCTGATGGCATTAGATGAAATAGAGATTATTGGAATTAAAATTAAATTTTCCTCTTCTCAGTATAAGCAGGGTTCAACCATAGAACCATAGTCCACCACGCTGGCTCAGTGCGGGTTGGCAGACTTTATATATCTTCAAGAACATTATGGAACTCAGACGTCCAGGTTTCCTCA
The DNA here is from genome assembly GCA_930367265.1 of Catocala fraxini. NCBI lineage: Eukaryota > Metazoa > Arthropoda > Insecta > Lepidoptera > Erebidae > Catocala > Catocala fraxini. Next base: position 6,230,443 of record OV884044.1, on the reverse strand, counting down.
CGATGTTTTCCTTCATCGTTTATGCGATATTTATATACAAAAGTATAGGTATTTAATTATAATCTAGGCTACACCTTTTAATTAACTATCTTTATGAATGCTTTAAGCTTTACAGATAATCAATTCATTCAAAGCTCGCTAATGAACAATACACCAAAAATCTTATGAACTTAAATTGTTATACAAGCTACACGACCGGGATGCGAATTTTTAAAGGGTACAATTATATCATTTTAAAGTAGTATTCATCTGGGTCTATTGATAAGCGTTTCAGTTACAGCGTTCAATAAACGAGAGGGTTTTCGTAATAGGTATCATAAACCCATGTTGTAAATTGTTAATTATAAACCTTGTAGAAGAAGTCCTCGTAATAGGATTAAGTACTCAACGTTTACGAAGTAAATTTGAATAAAATTGGCTTATAAATTATTATCTAGCGCTCACTTGGGTTAAATTTCCTGCTTAATGTACAAAATATAATAAATCGGGGCGTCATATTCTCTAAATAAAATAATTTGATACTAGTAGGTGTAAATTGGGGTTTCTGGATCAGAGGAGATCCAGAAACGCCCAATTTACCCCCATCATTCAATTATTCAACATATTATTATGGTCTTTTTAGTTTTCATGCATTCATTCATTCATTCAGATGAAATCTTTTAAATTCATAATAATTAATCTGCGAGTAGGTACATCCAAAATAAAAAGCATTCAATGTAAATGACAGTCTTAATCTAATCATTTACAATTTTCAATTATTACGATCATTCAACAATGCAAATAGTTCTCAATTGGTATGTTCATGCTATTTGAGTACACGCAGGTATGATCTATTCAGCACGGTAAGCGGATGAGAATGGAATGCACATGTCGTCATCTACCGCTGCCTTATAATATTGCAGCGCAGTTGTCTATACCTATACAATATACATATTTTGCGCTTACTTTATTTATTTATTAAATGAGATTAAACACATAGTACATAGTGAAAGCAGAAATACCTTTGAATCATATACCTAATATTATAATTAAACAATATAATGTCGATGTTATTTTAATAGATTACTTAGTAAAAAGTAAAAAATGAAACGATTTTCATATAAATTTAAAATTGATTTATTTGAAATATTCATAATTTACACGCTTAAAATATATTCATAGTTATTACATAGGTAAAAATCATATTTACAGTTTTAACAAAATCACAGTAGTAGTGTAAAAATGGGGGACCTGGATCAAAGATCCAGGATCCCCCATTTTTACAATTCTTTTCATTCATTCACAGCAACATAATTTTACTTATTTTACCACTCATATAATGTACATCTTAATTATTTTTTCTCTCATAAAATTAAATGATTAATGTATCTAGTTCTGAGTATCTGATAACATAGTAAACATCGAATGAACAGTGCACGTTAATTCACTATCCTCACGTAATATATCTATTCAAACACAATTTGACAGAGATTGATTTTAATAATTAACAAAACCAGTAGTTCTTTGTCTGCACACTGTACAACTTCATGTTTTGCAGCACAGATTTGCTCAGGTTTTCGTTTTCGCTGGCTAGTAACCTTGGCGATTTTCTCCCGAAGCAGCTGTATTACTTGATCCTGCAGCTGCATAATCTTTAAAAGATCAGCTACTCTTGGTTCTTTATTTTCTTTTAGAATGTTTATCTGTTGTTCAAGATCTAATAAGACATCATTTTTATTGTATTCATACTTTTTGATGGACCGAAATTTTTTGTCTACTTCATTCATTTTAAAAACCAATTAGATTTAGAATTATAATTAAAGCAATAGTAGTTTTCTGAATAATTTTATGTATTTATGATAAGTGTATAATAAAAAGATAGTCTATATTATTACAATTATGAGAGTGTAATGAAATCAATGTATTCTTTAATAGGTACTGAATGAACGCTATGGAGAAAACGTTCGTTCTCCTTTCAACGTAGTACACGACTGGATCAAAGATCTAGGATCCTCTAATTTTACAATAAATTTTATTCTACTCATTCATTCACGGCATAATTATGTCAAACACCAAAAATTTTAATTTGTAAGTTTAACCAAAATAGAAAATTATGGACCAGAGGAGATCCACAAACACTCAATTTACCCCATCATTCAGTAATCTTCATTCATTGATTTATTTAAGCTTTTAATATGTAGGTATCGGCTATTCATCAATCAGCTTTTCATAATATTATATCATTAGTACTTTTGATGGGAAAGAGGTATCGATTAGACAATTCGTAACATTATATGTTCTCGTAGTTGATACAAAAAAAGATATAAGCAATTCGATTACCTCGTTACATCAAAAAGTGGCTCAGAATTAGGTAGATGGGACAGTTTGTTTGGACAATAAAAAAATAAAATATTTATTTAAAACATTTATTCTCTTTACACCATTTATTTAAACACAACACATTTTTTAAGGCACATATGAAATCATGATAATTACAAGTAAATAGATCACTAGAATTATTATACTGTTTATATAATGTTAATAAACTAGGACAACCTTTATTTTCTAAATTATGAACATTATTACTATTTACAATACTTTTTAACCATAACACTTTTTCGGAGCCCTTAGTATAAATACATTTATCTTTTAAAATACCTATAATTAAATTTTGATAATTCGAGTAAGGTATTACTCCCTCATTCCAGTATATCTTTCGATTGCGTTCAATCCAACTTACTTGTTGTCGTTCTTGTTTAGTCAAATCGTAAAACGGGAATGGTGCTTTTACTAGAAATACCTGCAGTTTACTGTCACATAATATAGCAATTTCTTTTATTATGAATTCGTTTGCTTCTGTTTTAAAACCTTGAACATCTACAATAGCAATCATGATAACCTGCGCACAATATTACTTAAAGGTTTGTATTCCACAAGTCGATCGTTAATAATCAAACAATATGCAGTTGTTTTATCTGGTATGGTTGTAGAAGATTCAATTTCTAATCTGACGTCCACTGGACCTGATTTTAGACTGTCGTTTTGTCTTGAACAGTCTATGATAAAGAGAGGTGCTTTTTCTTTGAAGTCCCTTAAGTGTAGCAATGGGTCAGCTTGAGAGTTGTAATACGACTGACGGAATCTCGCATACATCTCATATAATATGCTGTATTTGCTCTCAGAAAATTTTAAATTTAAGGGCTCATACTGATAGTACTGTGAATTTAAGAAAAGCGTTACGTTTGTTACATCACAGTGGTCAAACAGTGAACTGTCCTTTGTTCTATTATTTTTTCTATTAGTTTGTAAACAGAAGATGACATATCTGGGTTTCTCCAATTGTGAAGCAGTCTTAACTGACCAAGAATGCTTTGTTGTTTTAGGCAATAGAGGGTATTCATATAAATCCCAATTTCTAAATGCCATCTGAATAGGTCTATCTCTTTCTAAATGTTTTAAAAGTCTTAACCTTTCTTGATCAGAAACTTTTATATGTGGCACTCTCCACTGAATTCTTTGTATATCAATTTGAAATTGAACGATATCATCAGATAGAACAACACTGTTTAAGTTCGAGTTACTTCTATTCAATATAAGTTCGTGTTTACAATTTATCACAATTTTATTATAATCCTCTGCAAAACCTAAAATCTTATTCAACGGTATCACAGCACTAAAATGTCCATCACTTTGGAATCCACTTAAGTTTCAACCCCATAGTTCGGCAACTTTATTTTCAGCTTCATTTAGAGAGATATATGATTTTATTGTTGATGTTATGCCTGAATTTTTTATACGATCTATTTCAATACCATTCATTTCGTACCTGATGTCTTGAAACAAAGACATAACAAAGTTATTAGTGAACGTAACAGTTTTCTTGATCGGATTCCCATCTTTACCGAACAGCCTTGCCTGACCTTCGATGTAAATTGAACTGGCTGATGGTAGCACGTATATGTCTTGCTGATGTATGGGGATCCTGATTTCATCGTTTTCTCTAAAGCTGTTATTGTAGGGATTGTATGAATGTACTTCATAACTTTCAATTGAAGTATCGAAGTGTGGTAGTTCAGTAATCTGTAGTATATTCATATTTTAAAACCTAGAGCTTTGAGAAAATCTTTATTCTTTTCTGTTAAATTCTTCACTATTTTCTTACGTCTATGCACTTTAGTGGTCGTAGACGGAATAAGATGTTTTATTTTTACTGGTAAGTTTTTATAATATACTATCATTTTGTTTTTCTTAAATGAAGACGTAATTCAATATTATATTTTTCTTCAAAGTTAATGCAGCGACCGAACTGATCAACAATCCTAACAGATATGGATGAAATTATATTTTTGTTTATCGGAAAGTAAATAACACTTCGTGGTATTTCAATATAACGACTACCTAGAGCGGTACCTAATACAAATTCATGAATAAAATGAGTTGGTGAGCCGTTGCAGTACGAACCGTTTACAAGATCACATTCGATTCTGATAACAGATAAACTGCTGTTGTTGGCTGTCTCATGTGGTTTTGAATTTAATACCGAAAAGTATAGCAAGCCGCACTCGTGTTGATCAGATAAATGCAGTGCAGGTTGAAAGTACGAAATCAATTCAGATGTATTACCAGAGATAGTTACCGTTGTGGACATTCTTGTAGACTAAACCCATTTTGAAGATCCTGTCTATTATATTCCTTGATTACACCAGAATTTCTGTGAAAAATCTAAGCAGAGATGTCCGCAATTAAAGGGGTGATCGCGCTGTATATTATCATAATTATATTGGACTTTAGGACCTAAGTATTTTATGAATTCCTTTGGAGGCTTCAGATTGCCATAACTATCGAAATACTCGATGTGATCATTATATTTAGCATAGGCTACCCAATGAGAACCAGGATTTTTAGAACTATCTAAATTGATAACTCCACACTCTTTTTTAAAAGGATATTTAGGGAGTTCATCTCTCATAAATACACCTCTAAAATAAGGAATACTGTTTCCAAATTTTAAAATATCCAGGTTAGTTAGAGCTCGTTTGGGTAGCCGATATATTAGTTTTTTTCTTTAGTTACAAAGATTCCAAGCCCATTTTTGTGTGGTTTAAGGTGTAGTCCTTTTCCAATACTTAGAGCTTCCATTTTTTCATTATGTCTCTTCGATTCGATCAACATCTTTTTGGCCATCTTATATTCATTAATGGTTTTCGCAATACCAGCTGCACCGCCTGCTAAGGCTCCCACCGCTGATAGACCCGCAAATATAGGAATCAAAGGTAAAACACCACCAGTTTTGGGTATTGGAATTACACGAGGAAGTTTTAGGGATGAATTATCAGCTAATTCTCTGGCGGCGGCAATAGCTAATTTTATAGCTATTTTCTTGGTCTTTGGTTTTAATTTTTTTATGTGTTTTTTAGTTACAGTAACAACATTTTTGAATTTACTTTTTAACCCTTTGTCGAACTTAACTTTCTGAGAGTTTCCTTTTATACTCGCTTTTAGGCCAGAACCAGTTTTAATTTTCGTAGACATAGCTTTGCTTACTAAGCGTGCCGCAATTTTTTCACCCATACTCGCATCCGAAGCAACTGCTCGCTTTTTTGCCATTTTTAATAGAATTAAATCAGCTTCGTGTCGCTCTTTTAAGTTTGAAGATTTGTTGTATGCGATGTCGTGATTTTTGCAATATTCGTCTAATTTGTTAATACCACCATCACCACGTGTAAGTCTTTTTATTAATTTTGTACCTGGTCCACAATAATTGTATCCGGGTAAATGTAATTCAAATGGTAAATTATTTATAAGCCAATTCAGAAGACTACTCTCTCCGAAACACATTATAAGAGTGATTATTCTAGATTGAACATGTAAATAAATACTTAAGTAATTCATCCATGAAGTTGTTATTAGGTAAATATTATAGTAGTATATTCGATCTATCAATCCAACTATTTTCGGCCGACGACAAACCTAACCATTTTACTAAAACCTTGTTATTTTTTCTTTTAAGGACTTTTTCGACTAGGTAGATATTGGGATTTTTTGTTTTCTGGAGTTCTTGTGTATAAAATCCACCTAAAATAGGCTGACCTCTTAAAGTATCTTCAATTAAGTAAGTTATAGGAGATGTATTTTGTATTTTACGAATTTTAAATATTTCTGTTGACCAGTTGGGAGTGTAACCTTTTTCAAATGTTCCTTTGTATTTACTGATACGCACATAATCACCTACTTTATACTTGCTTTTTAAATCATCATTTTTTAGCAAATTTAAATACCTTTCTAATATACTTTTTTTATTAATGTTGTTCACATTTGCTGGGATTTCTTTAATAGTACGATGGTAACTGTGATTGTATTTGTAAATAACATATATAATATATAATACATACAATAATTGTGAAGCGTATTTGGTTTTACTAGTGAAAAATTGTAAGCACGTATCACACAAATACATTTGACCTTTATGATGTGAGACTTGTCGTCTAACAAGACGCATAAGATCTTTTATCAAACAGTAGTGAGCTTTACTAGACTGTTCAAAATACAGCAAGTTAATGTGTTTCAATTTCTTACAATTGGTAACATATAACGGACCAGTAATATTATAATTTTTGTCTAATCCATAAATGTTCACACTTATTTCATCATTATTTTTTTCAAATAACGCAATATCTTTATATGAGGGCGGAAATGACATCCCCTGTGTATTAAATATTGCTTTTAAATTCGGGTACGAACTTAGTCTACAAACATTATTTTTTGCTGGATATAATGCTGCAGCGATGCTCCACAAAAAACAATAATTATCATTATTTTGTATGTTCACACAGCTCTTTGTATTCTTAATTTTAGCAGGCAGATCTATGTAGGATCCGCCTCGCATGAGCGAGTATATATTAATATTCATTTCTAAGTGACTTACTGACATAAATGACCATCCAGATTGACAATGCTCAAACTCTGATAATTTCATTTTATAAATCTCTTTTACATCTGAATATAACTCATCATAATTTGTATTCTGATAAACAATTTTATATTTAGTGTTAAATGACTTGAGTTGCTGCTCACCTGATACAGGTAATATGAAATGAGCAAACAACTCGAAGTTCACTTTGACAGAGACATGTTTCGACAGTGTTAATTCAATTATTTTTTAAATATCATCTCGCTTGCCATCTAAGAACGTCTCTATAAGCAGGTACTCGTCTTCTTGAGATGGGCATAAGCGATAAGTCATTATTCGGTTTTTAAAAGCAGTGGCAACAATATCAACATTTTCAAACTCAGATTTTATTAAACAATTTGATTTGTGAATATTAGTTCTGCATTTGTCACAAGTAATATGAATGCTTGATAGTGAATTAATATGTGAGTGAACTGAAAAGAAAAACGCGGTTGTTTATAGAAACTAGAAACATTTATTTAATAATATCAAACTATGGAGTACATAATTATATTATAGAATTAATGGATTATATAATCTTATTATAATAGCTAAACATGAATGATTATAATATAAATTCGTAGATGCATATACTTAAATTTTTTATTGATAAGAACTTATAAACGTAGGTGGATAGTCTTTAAATTCCTTTCGAACACTTTTAATATACATGTTTATATGATTCCATGACTCTGACTCGGTTTCACATTTGTTTTTAACAGTTATGATCGAGTGTCGCCATCTATTCACTGGTGGCACTCGTTCAATATCATTGCAGTTATATATTTTCAATTCTATATAGTAACTGCCTGTTTTATGTTCAGCCATTTGTCTCGAAAAGCCATTGGCCAACCTACGTGTAATATACGAATAAATAGGTTGATATTTTTTACCCGTTGCTTCCAACTGTTCGTCATCAGAATCAGTACCGAATAAATCACTGGCCGTTGGTCTGGAGTTCGACCTCTGCTTTTTGCTGGTCGACGGCTGGCACTCGTTGGCTGTCGCACGTGACTTGCGCTTCTTTTTTTCAACCTTTTTCACCACAGTCTCCGGCGCCGACTCTTCATCCGTGGATGCCTGCGACTTGGGCTTCTTTCTTTCGGTCCTAGATTTCGCTACAGTCTCCGGTGCTGACTCCTCATCCGATGGGAAAAGTTAGTCTGCCATTTGTTTGGAGGACCTTAAAAATGAAGAAAGAAAGATTTATGAGAAAATGAATAATTTAAGGATCACTCAAATTATGTCCGGTCAGAGAATCGAACCCTCTACCTGAATAGGTACTAACACAGTGTAGTAACAACATTTAAACCGCTGCAGTCAAATATGAAGTATTTAAAATAGCAAGCTATGTAAGTGAAGTATAAGTTTATTGCTTTAAATAATTTCTGATATCTATTAATTAAATACCTATGTTTAGTGTATATGTCCAGCAGTGGATTTCGATAGACTGGTTGATTGATTTAATAATCAAAGGGTCCTTGATTGAAAAGTCGAATAGTTAAATGATTGAATGATGAAAAGATGATATAGAAAAGTATAATGATTGAATAATTAAATGTTACTTACATTTTCACAACTATATGCAGATCAGTCACTGTAGGTAGACAATACTGTACGATGATGCTGGTAGCTCTTGAAGAAGTGCTTTGGAATCATACCTCAGTAGCAAGGCTTTTAAATAGTGATAAATCCACGTCATGTTGTACCAAATTTAGAAAAGTGCACGTGGTGTCTAAAATGCGTTGTCAGCCACTGCTTCCAAATAAGTTTCAATTCGTTGTCAGCAATATTGTATTTCATTGTTACATTTAGATTAATCTAGTATAATTATTTACTCAACTGTATCAAATAAAAGGGTATGATGTGTTTAGATGGCATACTAGCCATATACTATGATCGTACTTGCCTTTCGGTTCTATTAACGGCTTTTTTAATATGCCATTACCCTTTCCGCTGTTTATGAACCTATCAGTACCAGCATAGTCTTAGGTTAACACCAATGCGATCTACGCGAGGTATCCAAAATATGTTTGATGAAATGTTGATGGTCACTTCTACCTACCTCTTCGAGGTTAGATCATGAGATTATATAGGTATGCATATTTATATGCACACATAGCTATTAGACATTTCTAGTATAAGCGGATCTCTCAATGTATCAAGGTACTCTATGATGTAAGGTCAGCTTAAACTGGTTTAGTATAGCTTGAGCGGTAGCCGTCTATACATAGATACGTTTCTTCGTTGGATTAAACAACAATATAAAACTATTAGTCAATATTTATACCGTCACGCCTGTTTTCCCCGAAGGGGTAGGCAGAGGTGTATTACTACACCCACTTTTCGCCATATGAATTTGTAGGTCCCACGTAATAGGGGGCGAGCCTATTGCTGTTACCGGGCACAATACCAGACTCCGGGCTACTACTGAGAATTCGGAAAAACCCAGTTACACTTTTGCCCGACCCGGGAATCGAACCCGGGACCTCCCGATCAGCGATCGCACGCGCTACCACTGCACCATATATCGGTATGAAATAATAAACTTTAATTACTTACTTACCTACTTAAATACAATATTAAAGACTTAGGCGTTATAATTTAAAATAATTATAAAAATATAGACAAAGCCTGGTGTAAAAATAGTATATCAATAATTGGACTTTGCCCGTGGTCGTCGATCGTCTCCTTACAGAGAATTGCTAGTATTGCAAAATTTACTCTAGACAACATACTAGCCACATACGATAACCGCGCCTGCTGAATCATCTCAATAAAATGTATGAAAAGTTTTCAATGAACAAACATGCAGTAATATTTATTTTTCTAACAATATTTATGATAAACATTAAAATTGTAGGCGCCTGGTTGTCGGGCATCTTCAGGTTACAATTTCGTGAAGGTATCATTCTTACCATTTTCGGTGCGATGTATGATTAAACAACAGAAACACGCGATTTTGAACCTTCTGCATTATAATAAAATTATGTATAAATAGGACAAAAAAATCTTAAATTATAATTATTCCATTTCTGAATTTGACGAACTGATGTACTGTACAATGTCGGTAAGTTTTAATATTTTCTTATTATTTTTAATGCAATGTTATATTCGATTACTTATATAAAATGGTTATTATAACATTATTATAATTGATTTACATAAGAAAGTAGTTAAGTGACTGACCCAATGATCAATAAAATTATTTTAATAGTACTAATGTATTGTATTATAATTGTACTAATACTAGTTTTCTTTGTTTTAGGACACTGAAGAGCTGTTTGATTTCATCCCTGTGAATCAACCACCACCACCAGTTCAACAAAAGCCTGGACAAAAAACACTCGGTCTTAGCCGTAAGAGACAGATAACGGAGCAAACTTATTTTCAATATATAAAGAAACCGATTACTCGAGGCACAAAAATTATCAAAATTGAAATCTATGATGCAGACAGTTTTCCTAAATCTGAGCAGCCTATATGTGGTTGTGAGGCTGATGTGTGTGTTCAGCATGTGGTTAAAACAATTTTGTTTGATGACATATACACTAGCACGAGGGAATTAATAGCAAAAATTCAAGACGACATCGAGCCTAAAGCATAAAGTAACGTCATAAGGTCATAAATATAGAAAATAAAAGGATTTTGTGATTTTGTTAAAACTGTAAATATGATTTTTACCTATGTAATAACTATGAATATATTTTAAGCGTGTAAATTATGAATATTTCAAATAAATCAATTTTAAATTTATATGAAAATCGTTTCATTTTTTACTTTTTACTAAGTAATCTATTAAAATAACATCGACATTATATTGTTTAATTATAATATTAGGTATATGATTCAAAGGTATTTCTGCTATCACTATGTACTATGTGTTTAATCTCATTTAATAAATAAATAAAGTAAGCGCAAAATATGTATATTGTATAGGTATAGACAACTGCGCTGCAATATTATAAGGCAGCGGTAGATGACGACATGTGCATTCCATTCTCATCCGCTTACCGTGCTGAATAGATCATACCTGCGTGTACTCAAATAGCATGAACATACCAATTGAGAACTATTTGCATTGTTGAATGATCGTAATAATTGAAAATTGTAAATGATTAGATTAAGACTGTCATTTACATTGAATGCTTTTTATTTTGGATGTACCTACTCGCAGATTAATTATTATGAATTTAAAAGATTTCATCTGAATGAATGAATGCATGAAAACTAAAAAGACCATAATAATATGTTGAATAATTGAATGATGGGGGTAAATTGGGCGTTTCTGGATCTCCTCTGATCCAGAAACCCCAATTTACACCTACTGATACTAATTTCAAGACTCGGTTATGGCTTTAATTAATAGCTAAGATAGTAGAGTTAGCAAAATAAGTCGAACGCATTTGCAAGATTTCGAAATCCTGTATCATTTAATAATGTCCTCCAGACCGAATTTCTGAAACGGCGGCCAGTCTTAACGGAGATTGCCTATCTGCGCAGGAGACCTTACAGTGCAAAAGCATGTGCGCAAACTCAAGTACGCACTCTAATCCCTAACTCTCACGATCCGATAGGACGGTAACCCAACACGACCAGAGAGAGATCAGGCGCAGGACCAACGGCTTAACGTGCTTTCCGAGGCACAGGGGTGGCTTACACCGCCAACTTCCTAACTCCGGGCTGCTATTAAGATTTCTTAACAGAAAAAGTCAATAACTTTTTCTTGGACCGACACGGGATTCGAACCCAAGACCTCATGCACAGCAGTCGCATCCACTACCGCTGCGCCACGGAGGCAGTAATCAGACAGTGCAGGCAGGGAGGCAGTATCATTTAATATAATAACTATTCCTAGGTTTTTATAGCAGTAATAGTAAAATTATTTTATTATTAGGCATAGACAGACCAAAAAAAAAGAAAAGGCGAATGTCATGTCTTATAAAGAGATCAATATATTGGCCGGAAATCGAGAAAGATGGCGTACACTCCACCGACAAGAGCAAAGCTCTTAATTATAAAAAAAAGAAGAATCTTTAAAATATTGTTGATTTAATCACAGACCAAAATACAGAATTATGATAAGAACTTTTAATTCATAAAATATTTTACATGTTTGTTCAATGTTAAACTGCTTATGTTGCTGACTTTACTAATAGATAAAATTTTATCTGGTTATAGTATAGAATCAATGAGTTGCATATCATGCTTTGTTTTATGCATCAAAGGTGCCAAACACGCATAAGGCCCGCCTAATTGTAAGCGGCTATTAAAGTAAAGGAATACAAGTGGTTCTTCTGGAACTCTACCCCCTGGTCGAAACGCAGTAACACTGTTCCTATTCTTGCGCCGGTTTCCTGCAAGAGGATGTTACTGCTCCGGGCGACGCCGCTCATTCGTGGCGTCACAAAATAATTGCTTAGTTTCTCCACTCACTGTTCTTATGGTTGTAGTCTTTTAAATTGTTATCAGTGGCATTGGCTAACAATTTAAGGGTTGCTATACTAGCATTATTTCTCTGCAATAGAGCGACCAGCGTTACTAACAATAGCACTCATGTTGTCTTCATAAGAACATAACAATACACAGCAATGTTTTGAGTATGGGTCGGCTATATAATATTATACCAGTCCAAAATTAAACTGACCCACTGCTGGGCACGGGCCTCTTCTCAGTTTGAGATGAGTTATGCATAGTAGCTACCACACTGGCCCAGTGCGGGCTGACAGATTGCACATATCTTCAAAAACATTATGGAACTCAGATATGAAGGTTTCCTCGCGATGTTTTCCTTCACCGTTAAGCGAACGACAGTTAATTATTTATTTATTACCGTGAAAAGTCAGAAATGCGCGCCTTGGGATCCATCTCGAATCCTCTGAGTGGCAGTCCAAGCAAGACAACTATATTAATTATACTATAATTATAGTATATTTAATATATAATATACTATAATTATATTATAGTATATTTTATATTATATATTAAATATACGAAAACACACGAATTAGTGTGTTGTTACGATTGCAAATAAATTTAAGAAGCTCATTTATCTATAGGTCAATAGCCTCTTTTCTGTTTAGTAGTACAGAAAACAGCCGGTGAAATGTGTCCTGTTTTAACCTTTTTAAATACAAAAATTTAAGATTAATTTATAAAATTTATCATTGCATATAAAAACCTATCGAAAGAAATCTCTGACAATACAAAACATGATTTATTCGTTATATAAAATTTAATGCTCTAAAGTCTAAGTCGTGGTTTTGAATCGATCAAGTGTAAATAGACGACGTTCGTAAATGCATTTAAATTAAACAACTTTAGAGCGAGGATTATTGACGCGCTTTTTACGCGAATAGATTTTATCGCACAAATGGATTAAATTTTAGCTATTATTAAGAATTCAGTATCTAATCCTAGCCTGAACTTTAAATTCCAATTTGTATTTACATTTGCTTCTAAAAAGAGCGCTTTCTATTCTATGGAGATAAGTGTAGTAAAGCGCAAGTCGAGTTCAAGTTGAACCCAAAAATGCAATTACAGTTCTTGGAGACGTCAATTTACTTATATATTAAATAGTACATAGCTATAAGTATACTAGAAATTAAATAAAAATTACCATTGCGAAAGACCGTTTGAGGCACTCTCTCATAAGAAGCAGCAGGACAAGAAACTCATGTTCACTCATAAACTATTTAATTCCTGTATAGTTTGGTTCTTTTTAATTTTAAACGTGTTCAAATGTCATTTGAAATGTATAAAAACATAATTTGGAATATGAATATGTATTATCTTTTATATATTTAATTTCAACGGCCATCTCAAGGTTACTTGCTAAATAATATTTTAGATAATATTATTCATCTCCACGCTCACTGAAAATCGTTACGGTCGAGTGGCACCCCGCAACAGTTGTGGATTCCCACAACAGAGTAGGTCATTCTAATTATTGAGACTCCGCGTAAGCTGCCCTCTTTGACCCAATTGACATTGATGCGTATTTAGAATCTCTTATTCGCTTTCAAGAGCTTATATTTTTATTTATTTTGACTGCTTCGTTCATCACGTAGCATACGCTTATGCTTATGTTTAAGCGCGTTCGTGAAGTATGATTCTAGGGTCGGACAAAATGAGACTGGGATTTTTGGTCAGGAAATTTTTAGTAGCAAGACAAGTGCCTGTAAGCCCGATACAATCAAATTGTCTACTTTTACTTGGGACTGAATCATATCAGCCAAAATATGGATGTAATAGGTACATTTATTTATCTGCCTACGCCTTCAGGAATATATGATTGGATTGTAGGTAACGTATTTCTTTAATTTTGAGACTAATTTTGTTTGTAATATATCCCACTCGAGGAATAAACATTTAAACAACCTACACAGAACACCCACTCAGAATATTTATATTTATTCGTCAGATCATAATTTGTTTGTTAATCTTATGTAGGTTGAATCCACAATACTCACCACTAATATATTGTATATCCGCTAGTCACGTTGTACTAACTTTTTCTTTTTTGCTCGTCAAAATAACTAACTCTGCCTGATGGTAGGCAGTCGTGTGGTCTAAGAGCAGTGGCGTCCACACCGTCCTCATGACAGCCGAGGTGATGTTGAGGTCTCTACTTTGACGGCCTGAAAACTACTATTATAAATGCGAATGTGACTTACATTGTTTCGCTTTCACGCCTTAATTTTACAAGACTGATCACTACAAAATTTCGCAAACTCGTTGTCAAGGGAACAGAAAAGAACATAGGGTACCTATTATACAAAGAGTACTATTACTAACCTTTTTTTTATTTTTACTTTGGGGAATGCATTGACGCATACCCCTCCGCGGGGGCTGGCGGAGCGGTTATGTCGGACCCACCAGGGTAAAAAGAAAGATATAGAAATGACGATAGTGGATCTCCCGGAATACCGACTAAACCTACCACGGTGTTTCTCGACAAAACCGCAATCGACGGGGCCGCGCGAATCACTTGCACATGCAGTCGCGACCCCGCCGAGGTTTCGGCACGCCGTATGAAACGGCAGGCCACTACATGATAAGACCTACCCTTTGGTCACTTCTCACTTAATAAAACCTTACTGTCCCCCCTAGAGGGAAGACGAACTCGAAACAGAGGCGGCGTGCGTGTTCCCACGCACGCCGCCTCTTGGGCCTGGTGCTGACCGGATGGTGGACCGGCCAACGAAGCCAACCACCCCCAAGTCAAACCTCTGGGTGGCTGGAGGTCATCTCGCGTCCTCCGACGCCCGGCTCTGCGGTTGAGGAGAATGTTTAAGCGCTCCCTCTCCCACTCCGCCGCCTCCTTGATGGAAATCATTTCCTCACAGAAGGAGGCGACGGCGTTCCACGACCTCTCACTCCGGACCATAGACTGGACTACGGCCGGAAGCTAGAGGGCAACCAGTCCGACTGCCGCGATCAACTCACGGCGCTGCGATGCCCAGGTGGGGCAATTCACTAAAGTGTGCAGCGCCGTGTCCTCAACATCGTCGCGGCAGTCGCCGCAGTGGTGAGAACCGGACTATTACTAACCTAATCTAATTTACATTTACACAAGCGAAGCCGCGCGTAAAATCTAGTAATTCTGTAAATTCAATCACACTACAACAATACTCATGAGAACATGTATCGCTAAAGGCCACCTGTCAGTCTAGTCCTTTTTTAAATTCCTTTCCATCAAAAATCCAAAACACTCTTTTCATTCCTCATATCTGTTTTCTATATAACTGTAATTAGTGTCGAGACGGACTATGAATATCTCTCTCATACAAATCTCACGGTGACCGGGCAGTACGCGCTGGCACTGCTTTTCTATTTTCACAGAAACATTGCAATGATTAAAACTCTGACTTCGATACGATTCAAAAGGTTTTCATAAAACTATGACAGGGGTATCCGGTATATGCGTAGAGGGTAGCAACTGTATGTATTGTGAACAAGCGTCTATTTCATTTATTAAACTATACAGAGTGGTATTGAATTTATTACATTACTTATAATCCTAAATAATATTATAAATGCGAATGTGAGGTTGTTTATTTCTTTGTTACGCTTTCACGCCTTAACTAATCGATTGCCTGGAGATTTGTCACACAGGTTTCGAACCTATTACAGACTCCAGCTCTCACAAAAATTAATTTGTAGCTGTTACTATACTCTATTTGTGTTTAAAACTATGTGTGCACCTTTTGAGAGAAATCAATGAATTTATTAATTGTATTAATTGCCTCATAGCCAGTTGCAATCACTGATCGGTAAACGATTAGCGAGGTTATGCAACGTTGGGTGCGGTCAGTCTATAGATGGGTGACCGCTTAGTGGTATTTAATCTGAGCGTCTCCGTGCTTCGGAGGGCACGTTAAAAGTCGGTCTCGGTTGTTCTCAAATTGACAGCAGTCGTTAAGCCATGTCAGAGGCCTACGGGCGGTTTGAACAACTCTTGACAACAGGTTGGCCACTAACCACACGAAAAGAAGAAGAAGTATAATAGTTTCTAAATTATGTAATAAAGTGTTAAATAAACAACGAGATAAAAAAAGTAAAAAAAAAAAATTTCCTTGAACATTTAGTATACATTAAAACTAAGTATGTACAGAGATATTTATCACATATTTTCTTTAGAATCACACTCCATTTACTGCAGTAACTAGCACTGTAGTATAATTACTAACAATCAAGTTGTTTCATTAAAAATAGATTTATCTTACACATAAATGCGTAGCTACAAAGGATACTAACATTTTGAAGTTTGAAGATCCACAATAACACTATTTATTGCTGGATATAAAATGAGATGTAGTTATGACACCGTCTGGTGTCTGCGTAGATTAAACCAAAAACGTTGGCACGAACGCAAAATGTACACTACAAAATTTTATCCGAAAATATAAAGCTCGAAAATAATCTATACTATATATAATCTATACTTATAATATTGTAAAGATGAAGAGTTTGTTTTTTAGTTAGAATGTGCCTAGTAGTTCTAGAGATAAATGAAATGATTTAAAAAATATTTATATTTGAACTTAATTCTTTAAGAAGTTTATAAACTATATAAAATTACGCTACAAGCTATGAGAGGGAATCAGTAATCATCAACGTGGGTGAAACCATGGCACTGTGTGCCTACAATTCTCCAACTTTACTGGTGAGAGTTGTTTGACAATATTTCCTGGATATTGCTCCTACAATATCAAGGAAATATAGTAACGTTTACAAGCGACGTTTACCACTTACTTTCTGGTGGACGTCCACCTTGTTTGCCACCTTTGGTACATAAAACAAAACAAGGTATACCACCCACTGATTCTCTGATACTAAATATTCGCATTAATAAGTATTATTATCGTAGCGTAGTAGCAGAATTAATAATTACAGCCGAAATTGAGTCTACAAATTAGCACCATATGATTCATCATCATCATCATTAGGTTATGATAGTCCACTGCTGGACATAGCCCTCCCCTAATGAGCGCCATAGCGCCCTGTCTTGAGCTTGCCGCATGATAATATGAAGGTAATTAATTCCCTGATTGATTGTGTTTTGGTGCTAGATAATTATTTTAAGGCAATTTGATTTAAATTTTCTTTGGTACTGCGAGCAATAAAAAAGGCGCTGCTGCTAGTCACAACTTGGTGCGTTTCTTTAGAAAAGAAAGGTATCCAGTTGTTCCTTTATTTCTTTATAAAACAACTACCGCACTAGGAATAAATCCTGTGTCGTGGGGAACTTTTCATATTCTTCTCTCTTAGCCTTTATTATTCCCAAGTCACTTGGGGTCGGCTTTTCTGGTCTAACCGGATTTGACTGGATATCAGTTTTTACACGGAGCGGCTGCCACCTGACCTCCGCAACCCGAAGGCTAACGATACCCTAAGGCTAGACCAGTGTCAGAATATTAGAGGGTACTGACTTTCCCAATAACGACCGCCATAGATGTTCATGGCAGCCGGGACCAACGGCTTAACGTGCTCTCCGAGGCACGGAGCAGGCGATAATTGTCAATTAATACGCACATAATTTCGAAAAGTCATATAACTTCCGAAAGTCAGAGGTGCGCGACGTGGGTTCGAACCCGAGACCCTCTGCATTGCAGTCTGTTGGTCTCTCCACTGAGCTATCGCTGTTAATACTTTATTAATTTATAAACTTTTCATATAACAGACAAAAATAACACCCAGACTTGAAGCAACTATTTGTGAATCACAGAAATGTTTGCCCCGTGTGGGGATCGAGCCTACAGCACTCGACGCGGTAGCATTTCCTCGTTCTGCTGTTACAAACCTACAAAAACTTAATAGTGGATTTTACGCAAATCGTATTGGTATTATTAACTAACTACGAGTAAATACCGATCATGGTAATTTCACTTGAAATAATAGGTATACGAGGCTGTATAATAGTAATAAAAGAGTAATTAAACAAAAATACAATACAGATCTCAAGGGTAATAAGAAAATGATTTTGCCTTCTAATAATAACAAAACAATAACGAGAGAACCGAAAATTTAAATTGTTAAGAAAATAGATCAATTTGAACACAATATCAGTAATTAGAAGGTGAAATTAAAGATCATTGTACTACAAAACGGTTATATTCAATTTTAAATTGAATAAATTTTTAACCCTAATTAGCGAACAATAAAGACCAGAATAATGTGAAGCAGCTTCTATTGAACACGAAGTCTCTTGAAATATTCTGGTCATAAATGTGCTAGTTAGACAAATGAACACAATTCGGTCCAGATCCTTTCAATTGCCTTTGTCTAAAATACCTAAGTACGTAACTATTTGTAATATAGCATATTGTTTTTGGAATCAAAGCATTGAATTATTTCGAGAATGTATACTTATTGTTTTACACATGATACTGTCAGTCAAGCATAACTTTGTCGAATACCCTTATTCGACAAAGTTATACTGAGCCGTCCTTGAAATTTGCGTTGTGCAAAGACTTGCTTAAAGTTATTCTTCGCTTGAATATATTTCTTGCTCATAATTACAGGTGCTTAATGTTAATATAAAGAATATTTCATTACTTTTATCTCTTCTCCTTAGCCTTTATTATTCCCAAGTCACTTGGGGTCGGCTTTTCTAGTCTAACTGGGTCTGACTGGATATCAGTTTTTACACGGAGCGGCTGCCACCTGACCTCCGCAACCCGAAGGCTAACGATAGCCTAAGGCTAGACCAGTGTCAGGATATTAGAGGGTACTGACTTTCCCAATAACGACTGCTATAGATGTTCATGGCAGCCGGGACCGACGACTTCACGTGCTGTCCGAGGCACGAAGCAGGCGATAATTGTCAATCAATACGCACATAATTTCGAAAAGTCATATGACTTCCGAAAGTCAGAGGTGCGCGACGTGGGTTCGAACCCGAGACCCTCTGCATTGCAGTCTATTGGTCTTCTCACTGAGCTATCGCTGCTATTTCACTACTTTTATACTTTGTTTAAAGTCTTGCTTGATAATCCTTCTGTAGTTTGTCTGTCCGTCGCTCATTACTTATCGCAAATCCCTAAAAATATTCTATAAGCCTTGATGCAAATAATCAATTTCATACCTTCATAATAACTGTTTATTACTTAACCTGTAAATTGTTGAAATGCTGGACATAATTGAACACCTATTGTGTTATTAGCTTGTTTACTAATAACCACAAGCTCAATATTATTTGTTACTGAGAGACGAAACGTTATATATTAAAATGATATTGATTTATATTACATATGTCTAGAAGCTTGTTATTAGAAATATTGTTATATGCACTAGTAGATTTTACCCACGGATTCGCTCGCGTAAATGTCTACATTTGGTGGGAAACAGAAAGGGGTCACCTTTTTGTTTCCCTGACAATGTATACTTATGTATACTTCATCCTGATTGCCACGCCTGAGATCGCGGGTTCGATTCCCGCACAAGTCAAACATTTGCGTGCATGAACATGGATGTTTGTCTTGGTCTGGGTGTTTCTATGTATAATATGTATGTATTTACAAAAAAAAAGTATATATTTATGTTTATCCATTGTCTAGTACCCATAGTACAAGCTCTGCTTAGTTTGGGCTAGATGGTGTTGTGTGTATGTGATAGAATATTATTATTATTATTATTATTATAATGCGTATGCTAATATTGATGAATGATGATCGGTCGATTAGTTAAGGTGTGAAAGCGTAACAAACGAACAAACTTACATTTGCATTTACAATATTATAAGTTAGTATGTACACGATGTACACACCTATATATTATTAGTCTGTAAGCTTTCCTAGAAATAAATAAATATACTTTTTTTAAAGCGTGGCTCCTATTCACACATATTTGACATTTAGTTTAACCTTTATTCAGTGTTTTGTGAGTCTGATGTACCTCATCTCCAGTTGCAAATAAATAAAGTTTATCGTAAGGCTGCAGCGGAATGAGCTTTTAAGATCGAAAAACAAATGTTATTTAATATTCAACGATGTAATTAAAAACTACCCTTGTACTTGGTTTTATTTAGAGAATGAAATAGGTTGTCGTCTTTTCAAGGCAATGGGTAATTTATATTATTTATCCAACATCATATTTAGAGAAAGCTGCGACAGCGAACAGACATAAATTTCATCTAGGCATTTAATTTGTAAATAACTAAGTAATTAAACTTATGAAAGGGGTGGTGAGTTAAACTCATCGACTTGTCAGGACGCCCGTTTTGAAATGTATGTTTTGTATTATTTTCTGAATACATGTCCTCGAAATCGATTCTGACATTTGCTCATAAAAGATGCAAGTAAAATCATAAATATAAAAAGAATTTTTTCCCATAAACCAGCGTAATAATAACTTGTTTATTGTTTTGCAAGAAGATATTAAAATATCTTTAAACTGGTGGTCTTGCCGTAAGCAAGCGATATGTATGTATACCAAAACTTATTTTGATGTGCTGACTTTTGGTCATATTGTTGCAAAAAAAAATAGTAATCTATTGTATGAGCAGCGATAGTCAAGTGGTAAGGCTATCGGACTAGACTTTTACGTTTTTGAAGTAATATGCAGTATTTTTTGTTTGCTATCAAAGCAAAGAGTTCTCCATAATTTACTAGGGGATATTAATGATGATGCCTATTTATCAAGCGGCCTCTGGTCAAGCGTGGTGGTCTATGGTATAATCTTTTTGATACTGGGAAGAGGCTCGTGCCCTGTCGTGGACCAGTATATAAACAGGTCTGATATTTTTGTTAAGCTGAATTTCATGATTTTTTTTATTTATTTCGTTTTCACCGAAATGATTACAGCATTATTATAATTAAATTTTTTCTAAATGTATTTACGTGT
This sequence comes from Catocala fraxini, assembly GCA_930367265.1. NCBI lineage: Eukaryota > Metazoa > Arthropoda > Insecta > Lepidoptera > Erebidae > Catocala > Catocala fraxini. The sequence goes on along the minus strand of OV884044.1, from coordinate 6,209,169 downwards.
TATGTAATTTTCAGATTTATTTCCAACTAGATTTTAGCCGCAACTTCGCTTGCGTTAAATAATACTAGTTTAGATTTTATCTATACTAGTATTATAAAGCTGAAGAGTTTGTTTGTTTGTTTGTTCAGATCGCTGATCGCTGGTTCGCTGATTCGTTCAGAATCGAATCAGCGAATCTCAGGAACTGATGCTGCTTCGAATAAAAAAATTATTTTAGTGTTGGATAGCCCATTTATCGAGAAAGCCTAAAGGCTATATAACATGACGCTACGACTAATAGGAGCAGAGCAGCAATGGAAAATGTTGCAAAAACGGAGCAAGTCTCTTATGTGAAGCAGACGAAATTGCGTGGGTCAGCTAGTCATAAATATGTATCCCTCAGGAAAGTATTTTTTTTCTATACATCCCTTTGTCCATTTTTGTACCCCTGACAACAACGTGTATGTGAAATTTCATGATGATCGTTCAAATAGATAAGGCGTGAAGGCGTAACAAACAAACTCACATTCGCATGTATTGTATTAGTTAGGATTATGTCGAATAGCGTTAACTAATCAGGTAGCATCATTCAATAAATTAGTTTGACCGGGAAGACTTGTAATGACTATTATCATAAATAACAGCGATCGTTGGATTTGCAACTGTCAGGCTTGCAATAGCTGGAGATCCAATTCGAATAAATTTCGATTCATTCCAATCATCAGTGCCACCTCATTTGTGTATAAATGGGATTGTTAAGTGATTCAGCGATACGGCAATAGCAGCGATAGCCTCGTGGGGACCATTGGACTGCTACGCAGAGATCTCGAGTTCGATCCCAAGGTATGATTCTCTGACTTTTCGAAGTTAAATATGTGCGTTTAAAATAGTTAGTATTGTGAGGAAAGCTGCATGTCTGAGACTTATCCGTAATGTTGTCGAAGGTATTTGAAGTCTGCCAACACACAGTAGGCCAGCGTGGTTGACTATAAAACTCGTCTCACTTTGAGAAGAGGTCCGTGCCCAGCAGTGGGACAGTTTAATACAGGTATTATTAATATTATTTACATTATAATTGATTAAGCGTAGTACACCATTAATGCAAGTTTTATATCGCCAGTCCCTATTTCAAGCTCATACGTTTTGTGCTAGAAATGAAACACACAAACGCGCGCGCGTGCGTGTGTGTGTGTGTGCCTGTGTGTGATATTATCCCAAAGTACATTGTATTCTATTATACAAATTTTGTTAATCCTAATGTACAAAGAGCAGTCTTATCGTCTAAAGCCATCTCTTGCGGGCAAAGTTTTAGTTAAAAGCTCTAGAAATACCTTTTTGATAATGAATATAGTGGCAGAGGTTTTTGTATAATACTCCTACATAGTATTTAATTAAAGTTTGCTCTTGTTTAGCAGACATGTTATACAATATCGGCCTCGATGGCGTAGTGGTTAGTGTAACCGACTGCCACGCCCGAGGTGGCGGGTTCGATTCCCGCACAAGTCAAACATTTGTGTGCATGAACATGGATGTTTGTCTTGGTCTGGGTGTTTCTATGTATAATATGTATGTATTTACAAAAAAAAAAAAAGTATATAAGTATGTTTATCCATTGTCTAGAATCCATAGTACAAGCTCTGCTTAGTTTGGGCTAGATGGTGTTGTGTGTATGTGGTAGAATATTATGTGGTAGAATATTATTATAATATATCAACATAAAATATAATAATTGTTTGTTGTTCTTTCTAAATTATAATTTTACCACTGAAACTATAATTATTTATTTTTCGGTCTCGACTCTAACAATAACAATTTACAATTAATTAATTTAGCTCGTTAAAGAAAGCCTTGTATACTGAGACCATACACAACTACAGTTTTTACAAGTACAACAATTAGATCGTTATAAGGTATTATCTAGTAAAACAATTGTAAGTTTGCTACATTTGTTTCTTTTTTAATTCTTTTTTACATTAATTTATCTTGTCATAATATATACTTCTGGAAAGTGAGTTTTACAATGTTCACTTCATACAACTCGTATGAAGTGAACATTGTAAAACTCACTTTTAATAACAATGTCGCGCTTACCTTTAATTTAAAGGCATACGATGATTTTATGTATTTTGTGTTATTTTAAGTCATTGTTCTGTATGTATTTTAGTTGGTAAGTCTAAACTTAAGAGTGCGCCGAGCGTAAGCCAAATAATGACAGAGCTCGTCCGGGGTATATTCAAATCGGCGCGAGGCCGCCATAGTAAAATTGTATTGAGGATTTGAAGTACTTTTTTTATAAATATGTATCTTTATTGTCAACCAATAACTTAAATATTTGGAACGGATAAATTGTAATATAACAATTTATGTTTCGATTAAGCTGTAAATTAAGATAGATCTCTACTGCTATAATCTAAAAATCACGTAACACGGGCTTACATTTTTGCATTTTTCGTGCAATTTAAGTAATTTTGTAGGCAAGATATTAATCATTTTAAATTTTTTACACAGAGTAATTGTAAACACATTCTTTGTTATGGTAAATGCATATTTTATATTTGTATTAAACAAAAAGTGTTGATTTTATTCACTTAACTGTGACCGCCTGTTTTGGCACATTTTGCTCGGCGCAGTCTTAACTTTAATTTTTGCACTATAATTTTGTATCCATTCAACTAAAATTTAATAAACCAACTACAATCTCATAACGACTGTGCTTTCTCGGTACAATGAACATTGATATCACACGGTTAAAGCAAGATTCACTCACCTGCATGTCGTTTTCTGCTCCCCAGGTATTTCATTCCTATTTTCAAATATGGCGTCTGCCTCGATTCCTAGCTAATGCAAGTAGAGTGAATTGACGGATGTAGTAAAGTGTTGCTACTTGTTAAATGTTATTATTTGTAATAAAGTTGTTTTATTTATAACACCTAGTGCAATTCATTATTTACGTAAACAAAGCAACAATCATAATTTACAACTTATATTAACAAACCTAACCACTTATAACTAAAACAAAATGAAAAGTAACATAAAATGGGACTGTCAAATTTAATAAAGAGAAATGGTTGGTTTAGGCAGCGTCGTAAAATTCCTTAGCATCGCTGTCGACTGGCAAAGTTCCCAGAAGATTGGCAGCATTACCACGTTGAAGCCAAGAAAAGTCCAGCCTTCTGGTCACGCGAAGCGTCGATTAGCCGCTTAGATATATCTCTAAGCGTACGAGCGCCTGGACCTCTTGAATCTAGCTCCACCCCAAACGGCTCAAAAACGTAATTACCAATACCGTTTTCCGCCGCTACAGCAGCACTGCACATATAGCACTCGCTTTTGTCATGTCAAATTGGATGTGTCGGCCAGTACAAATTTAATTTATCCGTACGGAATCTGTTAGGCGTGAAATGTTTTTGTGTGTGTGATACAGATCGTTGTGAACCCGTGTACCTGCTTGTTTTCTGTTGTTCATAAAGGACTTCACCCGAGTGTCCTTTTAGTGTTGTTAACCTACGACTAAAATATTCTGATAATGGTAAGTTACTAAAAAAATGTTATATTTTAACGAAAATAATGTATATAAATTTCATTTTCGGTTTTCCATTGTACAGGACATACGACCATACATTTCTGTTACACGCTGTTGATCATAAATGGAATGATTCCAAAGCGATGCGTGTTTTACGAATTTGTATAGTATCGGTATATTGGTTAATAAGCTTAGTCTTTTCGACATCCAGGCATAAATCTTATTCTAATTTACCAAGTCTTCTGGTTGTAGTTAGTAGTCTGCCAGGCATGCATATATTAATGCTCGAAATAAAACAACAACATAATTCTCACTCATTATATTTGCTATAACGTTTAAGAAACATTTAGGTTCTCATTTAACCGTCTACAATTATAAATAATAATAATATGCATTTATACCTTTCTAAGATCACAACAAAGTTATAAGTAAGACGTTATTTACAATAAATAAAAAATTAAGTACATATATTTACAAACTAGTCTCATCACTGGTAATAAATAGAATGTCCTAAGTAATGTCAAGTGGACTAAAACGTACTACACATTGAGCGAAGAGTATAAGTTGCTAAATATGCTCATAAGTACACACAAGCGTAAGAATATTTAAAAGGCTCAGGTTGACTTGGACAACGGCTTACAAAATACTTTTAGCACTAAACAGATTTAAAACATCGTGCCATCTCAGCCATCTTCAAACGGTTAACAGCGACAGCATGATATTTTAAATCGGTTTAGCGTTAAACGTATTATGTAACAAGTCATGCAAGTGACCCTTAGAGCCTTTAATGCGCACGCGATGCTGATGAGTGCGACTAAATAGGGTGCGTTACAACGACAACTCTATTCCAAATCAATATGACTGAAATTTTATTTAAACATACTTTTGCAAAGTCAATGACCAATATAAACAATGTAGATCAATAATTAAATGATTGAGCATATTTACGCAACGTTAGACGATGACGGAGAGCTAAATTTTAACAACTATGACTAAGATACGCATATCTAGCATCTCTCCCATTTTAAGTCAAAAGATGATTGAAGAATGAAAATCAAAGTCAGCCTTCCGTTCCTTCCGTTGGAAACTTCAAATGATTTTTTATTGGCAAACTGAACGAGCGAAACAATCCTAAAGCATAACGGTTTGAGATTTAAAGCAATTATAGTTGAACAAAATTTATCTTGCATGAACAGATTTATTGACGTTTAAACAAAAATATTGTCTTCTGTTTACGCGAATATTATTAATTGAAATTAAACTCCTATATACGGATTTTATCGCGTTGTTTTAATTAGTAAAATTTAAAAGTAAAAGTATTGTTACAGTTTTTAAAATTATGTACTAAAGTGTCAAATAAACAACGCGATAAAATCCGTATAAAGTAGTTTAATTTTAAACAATAATTCAATTAATCTGTAGAGGCAAGTTATTAAATCAAATATAAATCGAATATCTGTGAGAGACAATATGTTGAAATCAAAGGATAACTATTATTAAGTTCAACATTAAATGTAACACTAACATTGATTGCATGTTTGTAATATTGCTCAATGTGTAACATCCAAATGAAATTGTTGAAACAGCATATTTTAAAATAAGGTTTTTAAAAGTATCATACACGTGGCAGGATAACTTTAAGCTCTTAATTGGGAATGTAAGACGAGAATGAATTATATTTATATATTCACTGAAGTTTGTCTAGCAAAATTGTAAAAAATATAAAATATAATCTTGGAACCTTTAAACACTTATACTTGTATATGTATAAATCGTATTGGAAATTAAGCGATCTTGCATATAGATTGCTTATACACGTTACGGTCAACGTAATGTGGTCGAAACGTCAAGAACCTACAGGTAAACAACATGCATTGTCGCATTATTTCCGTTACGAATTATATATAAAAAAACAGTAAATTTTACTGATTGGAAAGAGCAAGATACTACACTAGAACTCATAATAATTAACCAAGTTGTATCGATAAAACACGTCATGCTTACATTGCAAACAAAATACTTGAATGAAAGCGACGGGTTTAATTTTGTTTACTACTTCAGACTGCACCGAGCGTAAAACAGATAATGACAGAGCTCGTACGACGCATATTCAAATCGGCGCGCGGCCGCTAAAGTAAAATTCTATGGAGGATTGGAAGTGCTTTTTTGGTAAATATGTATCTTTATTGTCAACCAATAACTTAAATATTTGGGATGGACAAATTGTAATATACAAATTATAATATTTATGTTTCGTTTAAGCTGTCAAATAGGATAGGTTTCTACTATTATAATCTAAAAATCACGTAACACGAGCTTACGTTTTTGAATTTTTCGTGCAAAACGTAATTTTGTAGGCGAAAATTTTAATTATTTTAAGTTTTTTACACGGGTTAATTGTAAACACAATAATTGTTATGGTAAATGTATATTTTATATTTGAATTAAACATATAAAATTTGATTTTATTCACTTAACTGTGTCCGCCTGATTTGGCACATTTTACTCGGCGCAGTCTTAACCAATAGTTACTATAGACCGCGCGGGAAGAAAAGGCGATAGACTATGTAAAGAAAGTCACCATTCGAAAAATAGAGACACGAAATACTGCCTGTCAAACGTTTTGCAGTGACACCAAGCTAATTTGAAAGGATTATGGTATGTAATTGTGTCAATTGATACTAAAATGCAAGGCTTTGTAGCCTAAACGCTAGATAAAAGGAGAGGCAGGATAATAAAATCCTATAGCTCTAATATATTATTTTTTCGCAGATTTTGCAAGACAAACTTGTTCTTCGGGCGTATGTCATCGTCAGAATTAGATATTTAAGAATTGATAAATCACATGAATTTGGACAGTACTATTGATAAAGCCCTAATTATTGAAACACCAAATAATCTAATATTGACATTAAACAATAATATTGACGGCGACCATGTTAAATGTTGTTCTTAATTTTATGATCTCATAATAAATGCCATTCAATTCAGATATATTAATATGAAAATCCATGACTGCTTTTCTTAAAATATGTATCATGCTTTGCTAGAAATAATACATTATGAGTAAAGGTAACGAATTATGTATATGCTAAAACATTTTGGTAAATCCTTGCTTCTAAATTATACGCGTAATTTATGTTTATGAGCGTAATTTTCTCACGAATTTGCTGAAACTATTGGACACGAACTGTGCACGATATTTGCTAAATCTGTTTACAATATTGTACAAACTTGTCTTTGTATATGTTATACTATATATTATTTACTGTGGCAGAGTACCCAAACATCATTTAGTTTGCAGTAGTATATGATAGTTATAACGAATGCTCCCTCAGGACAAATAACACAAAATCTTCAAATGTTGGGATCTAAATTAATGGTATGGTACTATTTTCTTGGTTCTCACGTTTTCCACTAACAGATATTATTCTTATATAACTTTGACAGTTACACTTTGAGCGTACTGAAGGAACTAAGACAAAAGCTTTTTTGAATTAAATTCGCTGGAAGTAATTTATTTATATTTTATTTTGTTCAATTTTGATCACTTATTTAATTTTAGTATACTTGTGCATTGCCTGAATACTTTATTTTACATTTTCAATCATTCTAATAGATTTCACATGAGCAATAAAATTCAAGATGTACATACAATAGAATTAAGATGCCACCTAAAATTTTCGCATAGAAGACTTTAAATTGAAAACACTCTGTCCATAGTCACTTCATATAATGTTCTACACAATCGAATCGTTTGGTTTATCAGCTTTAGATAGTAATGGTACGCTGCTGTAATCCTTTAATCTTTCACTGCCTTTTTTAGTTCCATTATCGAAAGAACTCGCTGTGGGTAGCTTTGAAATCCAATTGTTATTACCTATTTTATTCGTTTTGTGGTTGCCGATTGAGTTTTGGCAATCTTTCAACTTAACTCTCGGCTGACCACAGTGCATCGAATTATGGTTCAATGAATTGACGTTTAGCGATATTGAATTTGATACACTTTGTCGGTCCAAATCATCACTATTATCTGTGACGCCATTAGTTACTGGTTCTGTAGGGTCTGAATGTTGTCTTTGGATACTGAGGTTTTGTAGTAGAGGTTGTGCTTCCTTTTCTAATTTGCTGAGGTCTGTTCTTTGTACGAAAACGCCAGATCCTCGCCTACTTGATGACCTAGAACTTTGGTCCAAACGTTGTCTGAATGGCGTCAAATGTGATAAAGACCCGCTTTCTGTCGACAATGTTTGCGTTTTGACTAACGATGGCTTTTCCTTTGGAGCATTTGGATCAACTATTTCGCCTATTAACCAATATGTGACTAGAATTCCTTTTCCCTGTAACAAAATGAACAAAATCATAAAACTGGTATGTCTTCTACATAATCTTAAATCCAACAAAACAGTTCTGAAAAATAATATTTAATGAAATAAGTCTGTCTTTACATAAGTAATTTTACATAGGATATCGCACAATTAGTCTCTTGATAAAAATAAATTGCGAGAAGTATGTGACATTAAAGTAATATATTAGAAGGACTACAACTATGAAATGTTATACATATTAGAAAAATCCTAAAGTAACAGTATAGTATTACACAATATATGCATGGCTTCATTTTAGTAAGTGTGGCAATAATAAATTAGAACAATGTATAATATCATTACCAACAGACACCATAAACATTTTTCCTCTTGATGTTTTCAAATATTATGTGCAAAGATAAAGTACACACTTTGTTCTTTCCTAAATTGTACATCCAATTTTTTATATGTATATTGAAACAATTATTTACGTAAAAACAATCCTGTTTTCACTGGAAAAACATGTACGTATATTAAATGAAGTTATAAATTATATACGGTATAACTTAGAACTATATTCCGATTCGGCTCGATTTCCATTAGCGTCGGTGTAAACATAACAAATTTGGAGTATCCTTAGGGGCGCTTGTGCGTAATATTGAAAATTTGATATTATTACGTAAACGCCAACGCTTGATATAATTATATAAATAAAAGTAATGTATTTTGAATTTTGGTATTACATTTCTGTCTCTAAGGGATTTTCAAAATACTTAGATACGTTGAAAATGTGTTTTATTCTAATGAAATGTGTTTATGGACAACAACTGTGGACTATTAGTATAGACAGCAAAGTTATTTTTTCTTGCCTAGTAGTAGAACCTTTCTAGCAGGCAGTTTACTAACAACAAATATTGAAGGACGGTGGTATCCTAGCCCGTTCGATAGGCGTCACTATTTGAATTCTTGTATAAAAGTGTGTAAAAGTACAAAGCATCACTATACATATCTGTTTTAATAAGACTTTTTAATAGCTTGTAGTTATACAGCATGCATACTCGTGGACGAAGTTAGTCAATAAATTATAACATTTGAATTTAATAGCAATATTTACCTTCATAGCGACTTCTCCTCTACACTCCAAATGGAATGTGCCAAAAGTGTCTAGCAACGCTTTCGTGTCGGGAGACACGTGTATCTTGAGAGCTTCTCCATTTGACTCCATCCTTGATGCAGTGTTCACTGTGTCCCCGAACAGGCAGTATCGAGGCATTTTCAGCCCTACCACACCAGCAACACATGGACCTGGTGAAAGACACAATCGTGTTATGATAACTGCATAGATAACTTAAGTTTGTCCCAGTGACTTATTTTGGGGTGAATTTAAATTTATTGGTTTAGTACCCAAGAATATATGCATTTGCTACATATATTATTTAATAAATCTCCAGCACTGGAAATCCCGTGTATCGTGGGAGAGTTTACAAATATACAATAAACGAACACGAAGTTTATCCAAATTCAGAACAATCATATATGGAGCACACAAATAATTGTCACGTAAATGTGATTCAGTACGAATAATAATGTTCATAGATCCACTGGTCTATAAAATGTCGTCTTATGCTGCACTAAACACATTCATAAATTGCCTAGAAATACGATCACTAAACCTAATACCATTTTAGGAAGTATTCAACGCAAATCCAAGCTTGTAAACTCTAACAAAGTTTTAGAGTGATTTAATTGATTTACTTGATAAGATAAACCCAAAGACAATCAGGTACCTCGCTCATTTAAATCCTGCAAATATTATCTTAGCAATGAACGCATAATTAGTAGAGTTAGCCAAGTATAAAGGTTATTCTTTCATTATAATATTTAAATAGCAAGCTCTTTCGCATTTTCATGATGCTAAATTAATTAGACTGCCTAAAAATACAGTTTTCTTTGGCCACAAAAGAGGTAACTCATATTTTATTTACATTCTGAGTACGTTTCACCACAGTTCATTACTTTGAAAAGGAATGTGGACCGAGATATTTTTGTTTTGCGGTTTCTAGAGTCGTTGCTGTTTTTAAGCCTTTCGTTTTACGGTATGGGAGAATTATGTTGTTACGCAAAAAAAATATTATGAAGAATAAATTATCAGGTTGAAATTTATCATTACACATTAGAGATGTCAAAACGTAGCATTGGTTAGGTATTTATAATACCTAACCTTCTCCTCCCTAGCCTTTATTATTCCCAGGTCACTTGGGATCGGCTTTTTCTGGTTTAACCGGATTTGACTGGATATCAGTTTTTACACAGAGCGGCTGCCACCTGGCCTCCGCAACCCGAAGGCTAACAATACCCTAAGGCTCTACCAGTGTCAGGATATTATAGAGCACTGACCTCCCAATAACGACTGCCATAGATGTTCATGGCAGCCGGGACCGATGGCTAAGCGTGCTCTCCGAGGCACGGAGCAGGCGATATTGTCAATCAATACGCACATAATTTCGAAAAGTCATATGACTTCCGAAAGTCAGAGGTGCACAACGTAGGTTCGCACCCGAGACCCTCCTGCATTGCAGTCTGTTAGTCTCCACTGAGCTATCGCTGATACCTTACCATTCCTACGTTTTTACATCTCGTAAGAGGTTAGAAGCATTCATATTTGGTATTAGCTATGTTCAAGGCCGTAATAAGAAGAAAGTATATTTCTGTCTATCGTGCACTAAAAACGTTTTTATATTATAAATCATCAAAAAAGTTCAATCATAATAATACACGAACGTGTAAAAGTTTTAAAAGATAAATTTAATAGCGTAAAGGTTAACGCTATTTTGGTTGTAAATGGAACTACCCTATGTTTTGACATTTGAGTTATTTTTCGTATTGTGATTATTATACTTATATTTGTATGGCGATGGATTTTCAAAATGTATTATTGATATTGACTGATAGGCTTAAGGGAATGCCCGTTAATTAATCTACCGTATTTATATTATATACATAGTTGGCAAACAAAGTCAACTATAATAAAATTACAAAAAATGAAAACTACTCAACTAAATTGTTTTATCACCTTTAAATTATTTGGCAGCCCTACTTACTAGATCTTAAACAACTTGTTAATTCAACTAACAAAAGGCCAAAAGTAATTATAAAGTGACCTTATCATAAATTCAGACATCAAGTTCGAGTTTCTGAATATTCTTGTATTCGTTAAATTGAGTTTTAACAACTTAAACAATCGAAATTATGTTTTTAAATGTTCATTTTTATACCTAAAACGAATTTAATATAAATAATTGTTACATTGTATTGAAATTAAACCACTATATACGGATTTTATCACGTTATTTATTTAATACTTTATTACATAATTTAGAAATTAGTAAAGTTTGACAGTAGTAGTAGTGTAACAGTTTCTAAATTATGAAATAAATTATTCATTGTAATTACACGGATTTTATCGCGTTGTTTATTTTACACTTTATTACATAATTTTGAAACTGTTACCCTACTACTAGATACTATTAAACTTCACTAATTTTTAAACTAATTAAATTATTAAAACTATTAATACTAATTAAATTATTAAAACTATTATAAAGTATTCATCATCAATCATGGGTTTGATTACCCGTAAAGGAAAAATATTTTGTTATTCCCAAGATTTTTACGTAGCAACAGGGATTTTGGATCTGTGCCCGCTGAGGGCAACTCAACTCTTAATATGCGGGACCTTAAACAATAGGTGGAGAAATGTGTGTGAAACATCGCTTTCTGACTCGGATATATATCTGTCGGATATAGGCATGGCACTATATAATATATTAGATTTTGATTATAGTATTTATCACACCGACATTTATTTGTAATAAGATATGTGACAGCTAAGAATAGATTCACCTCCAGCAAGTCTGTTCCAAAAAAAGACTAAATGTTGTTACTAAACTAAAACTAATAGAAACCCAATAATACCAAGTACATGAAGCCCTAAGCTCGAGATACACTAATTTAATAAAGAAATTCAGCGAATTTATCTGACTTATATCTTAACTGAACTAATATTATAAATACGAATGTGAGTTTGTTTGTTATGCTTTCACGCCTCAACTACTCGGCAGATTATCATGAAATTTTGCGTACACTTTGTAGGGGATATAAAAAAACAAGGACATATCGATATCCACTTTCATCCAGAAAAAAGTACTTTCCCGAGGGAAAGGATATTGACAAAATCTACGTACATTAAGGCAAGCGAAGCCACGGGCAATAATCTAGCTATACCTAAATATGTCAGTTTGTAAACACTTTTTGAAGTTTGGATGCCGGGACAAAAATTATAAATGATAATCCAGAACAAGGTCTCTCTGTATGTCAAGACTTGTCCAAATACCGTCAAGTGTTATAGCGTAAGTAACAACTTGCAGTGGTAATCGAGAGGGCAGTAAGTCAGAAAAGGTAGTTTTATAAAACAGCGCGCAAAGATTTTGTTACAATGTTAGCGTTTGTGATAAAACTATATACTCAATTTTTATGTTCTATATGTCAAAAGAAAGGGAAAACTATGTTGTTTACAGTAGAGAAGCATTTCAAATCAGTAATTTAAAAAAAATGTCATCTTTGTCTTACTGCCCTCTCGATTAACACGGCAGTAAACTTACGCTATAACTCTTGACAGTATTTGGACTCGTCATACAGATAGACCTTAAATCTTGACATACAGATAGACCTTGTTCTAGATTATCATTCATAATTTTTATCTCGGCATGCTTCTCTTGCAATTTACGCAGACAAAATCGTGACCAGAAACTAGAGATTTATACATTACTAGACTTTGTCTGGGGCTTTGCTCGCGTTAGTGTAGATTTTGACAATAAAACTTTAATCCTTTGAGAACAGTATTCTTTTTCTAGACGAGAGATACTTTATGTAGTTCCTACCCAACGTTTATACGAAATTTTATGATGATTGGTGTAGTAGTTGAGGCGTGAAAGGGTAACAGACAAACAATCAAACTCACATTTGAATTTATAATATTAGTTATGAAAGCAAACAAATATTTTTGCAAAATCTAAGTTTTATAGTTTGACCAAAACCGCTGTACCGTGCCTTAGGTATGTACGCGGCGAGACGGGGGGGATTGCCGTGAGCGTTGACGCATGACAGCGGGCTGTTAGCCTGCGTTTAACCCCCTCCCACCGTCTCGCCGCGCACATACCTAAGGCACGATACAGCGGTTTCGGTCAAACTATAGCGAAAATATATGTAGAATATAGCGATATTAACGAATTTGTTATAACAAAATAGAGAAGCAAATTGAATATACCGATAATATAATTTTGCTAAGCGTATTAAACGGTTGGAAAAGTTTCTTGGATATCGGATCGGAATGATATCAATCTTCTTTTGATCTAGTTATCATATTTTGTGCTTATTGAATATCATCGTTAAATATATTATGACGATCTAGAATTTGAATGTAATAAAATTTTACAGAATTAGTTACTACATTATGAATTACTGTTTAAATAGTAATAATATTTAATATTGAAAATACTTTTGTAGCGAAATAGAGGCTGTCGATTTAATAACCTGCAATGCTTTAGTGTGGTGTAGTACCTACCAGTTTAAATTATATATATGAAATTATTTTCGTAATTGTATCCTTCTTTTTTAAACACATCTTCCACACTAGAAGTAATTCCTGTGACGCGGGGGACTTAACAAACATCCAAACAACGGACACAAAGAACACCCAGACTCGGAATAACCATTTGTAGATCACACGATTTTTGTCCCGTGTGGGATTCGAACACAACACTCGGCGCAATGGCAGTGGCGAGGCGACCACTTAAACCACTACGCCATCCATGCATTATTATTATTATTATTAAAATTAATGAAGACTTTTATAAAAAAACAAAAATTTTGTTGATATCGGTAGTACATCATCATTTGATTGACCTCTTTCGATATTGCAGGTAATTAAATCGGCAATCTACATAATAACAAATGGAATGTAACGAAAGAAATTTTGTTGTACATACACCTAAAATAAAATCTCAATATGAAGTTATGTTTAAATCCTAACTTAAAATGAATTTTAATACGAAACATATTAATTTAAAATCCTATAAACGTGTAGCATATTAAACCCACAGTTGAATGTAAATTGGTTAGTTTAAAAGCGGGGAAGTCTTCAAATTTGGTCAAGCAAACAGACTATCTGGCAAAGGCCTGTTTCAAACGATCAGGGGTAGTCGTCCACCGCAAGAGGATTATAAATTGTGTAAGATAGGTTCTTCTGCAAATGAATATCGACGAGTAAAGCCACATTATATGTAACATTTCAATTAATCTGTAGAAAAGAAATCGCTAGCAAATGCTTATCTTGAATACATAATTATATTGGAAAAGCCTTTGCGCACGGTTTCGCTCCCTTATTTTGAAGAAGAAATAGCTCCTCCATAGAAACCACTTGACTCTCCACCCGAAAACGGTTACTATACAATCGATACTCTTCTATATGAAAAAAGAATAAACCCACTTGCAAATATATAATATTAGTAAGGATAAGTATATTCATAGGAACTTACCAGAGTGTAGCCCAATTCGCAGCTTCAGTTGATCGTGAGGTCGATGCCTGATACGGAACCGCCTCACAGCGTCCAGTAGCGCCAGTGCCATCCGAGCGACTTCACAAGCATGCCTGGTGCCGTTACGTTCTGGTAGACCTGACACCACCATGTACGCGTCTCCTATTGTTTCAACCTAATAAAGAGATTATAAGTCAAATACAATGTATATGATTACTTTTGTTTTCATAGACCTAAGGTGAATATTATACTAATAAAATAATCGTCACGTTTTGTTTGTGAAATCAAGTCTTTTAAGGAAGCTATTTGGACAAAGATTGGGCTTGTAATTGAACTGTTGAATGCTATTCAATGAATAATGACGTGAGATTTCCTCTAATAGAATCGTTTTAATTTAATCATTAGTATCGTGTTACCCATATTGGGTGTGAATAAAATTAATTTGATATCTTTTAGCAAAAAAAGCAAGCAATTAGTTACAGATTACTTACAACAGAAGTAGCAAAAATTTGACTGAAGAGAAAATTCCCGTAATAAAATTGTTCAAAGTAGTAAATCTAGTCTCGGTGACATTAATACTACAAATGATTTTCTTTTAAATTAAGATAAACGTCAAATATGAATTTAAATAGCATTTCAATTAAAATTTGACGTTTATTAAACTAGATCATCACTTTGAACATATTTCATTACAAGCCGTTTGATAACAGACTTGCAATTTTTTTATTGATCCATTTTATAAAAATAACCTATACATTGAAACTGTTTAGGTACTTGAAATAACTTACCTTATATACGTCATAATTCTCCACGATAGAATCGAAGCAAGTATACAAGTCGTTCAATAAATCAACCACTTGCATCGGCGTCGACGATGCCGATAATGCTGTGAAGCCGACGATGTCAGAGAAGTAAATGGTGACTTGCTCAAAGGTCTCAGCTACTACTGACTGGCCGTTGATCAGCTGAGAAGCTACGGACCTGGTGACGATGATAGAGAAATTTAAAACTACACACTAAAGCAACACTCGATTTCTGAAAACCTGATCAGGACGTCTCAAAATCAAACGAATGACAAGTGCTTTTCTAAAATAAAATATTTTCTCTTAGAAATAGCAGCAATAACCTAGTGGGAAACAGTTAGACTACCACGCAGAGGTCTCGAGTTTGATCCTAGACGCGCATTTCTGATTTTTTGAAGTTATGTGCGTATTAAATAGTTATTTATCGCTTGCTTTAACAGTGAAGGAAAACATCGTGAGGAAACCTGCATGTCTAAAATTTCTCAATAATGTTCTCAAAGATATGTGAAGTCTGCCAATCCGCACTGGGCCAGCGTGGTCGACTATGGCCTAACCCTTCTCATGAGAAGAGGCCTGTGCCCAGCAGTGGGACAATTTAATACAGGGCTGATATTATAATTATTATTTACAATTCCTGTTTCGCAATGGACATTAAACATTTAAATAACGGACAAAATCTACACCCAGATTCAAGAAAACTAGATAGTTACTGAGTCTGGCTGAATTTTTGTTTAATCCACTGACGTGGATTACACAAATTTTTGTCCCGTGTGGCGATCCAGTCGAAAGAATTTGAAGTAGTGACCACTACGCCATGTGTGTAGTCAATGTAATTGGATTTTGCTAATGAAGTCAACCAATCCCAGTAGTGTGACATGCATTTGACTGACTGTATCATATTTTTGTGTTGATCTGCCTTTCAGAAACCACAAAGAAAGACGCTTAAACAACTAATTATATAAGTCAATCAAAGCCAATGAAATCATTGGATACTATTTATACTTTGGCTGTACAGCAATAATACATTCTAATTAGTAATGACCTTTTAAAAATGTATTTCGTTTCAAGAGGTTTTTATAAGACATAGAACATTGTTAAACACAAAAAAAAAGTAATTGTTCAGAAAAAGAAAGTAAATGTTTAAAAATATGACGCTGTAACATTTATTTTATCATTGTGTTTCAAGAATAGGCACGCAATGCTGATATGAAACTAAAATAACAAAACAAGGCACTTTACTTCAATTAACAAAAGAAACACGAAAAATGATTTGATGTTAAAGAAAGTCTTAAAGAAATATGTATTCGAAGTTTAAAAGTAACTAAAGCTAAGATTTCTTTAAGATTTTTCTTTGAGTTATAATAAATGTATACAGACACAGTCTTAGTCAGCGTTGTATTACACCAACATTTCTCTAGGTATGATTTTAGGACCCATGTCATAGTAGGCGAGCCGTTTGACGTTTACCAAGTATGATTTCGGATTCCTCGCTACTACGATAAATTGCCTGATAGAAAAATTTAATAACACTGCTGGATTCGGAAATTTATCCTGAGACCTCATGTTCGGTCTAATTATGATGAACGCTTTAAATAAATCTTTAATATTTCCTTCCTTTGTCGTATCATGGATATTTTCTTAATAACCATTGTTTGAAAATATAACAAAAGAATTTTGCTTTAAATTATCGGTATTTGGTAATCTAAGACAATTTATTTTTTATTAGACATTGTTAATTGCTACGAGATGCTATTAAGAGCACCTTGAACCGACGGGCGTGTATGAGGAATGTGATGAAAGTGAATGAAGCCAGAGAAGTGTGTCAGGATCGTAGCAAATGGAAATCCGTAGTCTCTGCCTACCCCTCTGGAAAACAGGCGTGAATCTATGTATGTATGTATGTATGTATGTAATTGCTATGATAACTTCACTAAGATTTATTTTTGGAAATAGAATAATAAATACTAGGTATAAAGACTATTTTGATCTTACTTATAATTATTAAAAGTATTTCTCGTACATCATAAAAGTATAAAAAATAAACAATATTTTCTGCCGATGTTGAATTCTTAGCCAAAAAGAAGTATTGAGTTTATTGCTAGCACATTTTCAGTACCAAATAACAGTCTGAAAATGTGTGCTGTGTACGACCATAGGCCAGATCACTATTACGTGGGACTTTAGATCATACCTGTTGTAAAATATGAATATGAATCACTTTTACGTGTGTACAATTGTTAGTCGTGATACGGAATGACACAATTAATATAAAATATAATTGACTCGCTTGCCAGTCTTAAAGAAGACACGCAGTAATGATCAAACTAGTAACGTTACTCGCGAAATACAACGTTAGTCTAAATATACTTTAGCAAAAGTGTTTGTTCCACCAACATGCTTCATCGTCGACCGCATCATTGTTTAACATGGCAGAGATAAAAAGCAATCCCGTTTTAAATAGGAATGTACGTGTTATTATATTAAAATCACAATTCTTTGTTAGATGTAAAATGCTTGAAAGCGCACATCTCTGCGCTGGTTTTGAAATAAGTCAATGAATTTAGTTACTTACAGATATAGTAAAATAGATGGTACAATTTTAATACTTACTTGGGTAACAGCTGATACAAAAGCTCCTCACATTTCTTTTTCTCCTCTAAATAATCTTGTGTCCTTTCACTAACTAATGATTCCAAATTATTAGCGTACTGCTCCATACGGGAAAGCAAATTATCTAGTATATTGCTACTTTCTTGAGTTCTGTTGAAAAACAAAACATTAGATTAAAGTTCAGGATAACAAAAAAGAACTCGTGAAAGACAAAATTAGCAAATATTCAAATTACGTGAAGCTGCAAAGAAAATGTTGAAAAGAGAAATTTCTTTATTCAATTTACGAGTATTATGAAATCCTCGGGTGTTAACATGGCGTGCTTATGAGAGGAAAGAGGGTCACGTGTTTCCTTAGGAATCGACAGTGACAAAGATTCTAGGTCGGCTGTTGATGCACGTGCCAACCTCGTCTCTCACATTTGGATTCAGTAGATTAAGTTGGTTAGTAAGAAACGATGTGTAGTACTTTTTGTAGGATTCGTAATTACGTAAGATATACGCTGTTCTTACTAAATATGCAGATTATTATGTAATCTTAAACTTTTATTATCCATATATGAAACAAAGAACAAAGAAGAAAGAGCTTTATTAATATTCAAAATGTATGAATTTGACTAAATCCACATTATTGTTAAGTAACTAAGGTTCTTATATTATTTAAATACTAGATTTTCATAGTGTTGGCTAAATAAATATTTATAAATGCTTTCGTCAGTTGTGTAAAATCGTTTCTTACACATAATTAATTAAGTTTTAATTAAGTTTTATTATTTATAACATAAGGTTTTACTTATAAAAAAGTATAAGGTAAGCAAAGACATTTGTAAAAAGAAGAAAATTAAATAGAAAATGATCTCAATGTTAAATATCTAACCAAGATAGAATAAATTTCATGCAAATTATGAAAAGGCAATAGTTGAAACAAAAAAAATTTGAGTGCAAATAGAAAAAGAGTAAATAAGAACTTTGTTTCTACACCCAGAAGATGAAGACATATGTACATAAATATTACTTGTTGAGGCGTCTAATTGCTCCCTTTAAATGAGCGAAGTCTGGTCTTTCCGGTGGATCTTCGGCCCAGCATCTTCGCATCAGCTCTGAAGCATCATCGACCTCGCATGAGCGATGGTGGGAAGTGTTTGGCCGGAGACCACTGGCGATGACTGTCTCGATGATTTCTAGATTAGATAGAACAAAAGATTTTTATAATGATTTTCCTATAGAAGTATATTGAAAAGCAGAGTTAACACGGGGTAAGTATTTATATAATAGCTTTTATATAACGGAAGACAATTAATTATGTTTAGGTACCACGGCGTCGTGTATTGTGAATGCGATGAAAATTTTTTTACGCAATGACGTGCCGAAACGAATTACGAACGAAATAATAAGCATATACCTACCATGAAAACACTTCGGATTTTTAGGACGTACAAATGTCATACGACAATATTCGTGACGAATGTCGGCGCGAATGATGTTTTATGGTAAGAATAAGCACGAACGAACGTACGCAATTGCGTATAACGCGTTTCACGGTTGACCCCCATGTCTAGGTGTTCTTTGTGCACGCTGTTTTAATGCCCGTAAAGTTACATTCTATACAGAAGTTATTACGAGAGCAAGAAATATTTAAAAAAATGGAAGTGGCTTGGCTTGGTACACTCGCCCTAAGTCTACTTTAAAACCAATTGGCATAGGTTATCAGACCACTTAAGCTTGAGGCACGCTGGCACTTGTGCATGAAAAAGACAAACAAAAATAAAAACGTAAATATAGGCTTAATTTTTTTTTGTTTCATTTGTCTGCCGTACTAAATTGAACAACGAACCAAAAAGAATATCATGAAAAGTGTATTAAACTGGTTTGTTATTGGTACCCATTCCAATCAAAAACAGCCTTCTGCATATTGATGCAGACCGAAGCCTACATCGACCATTGGGTCGATGTAGGCTTTCATATAAAATAAAACGGTTCAATTAAAACCTTTTAGAAATAACATATTGAACATCATTGAATTGAATGTGTACGGGACACATTCAAATACAAAAATATTTTCTGTTATTCGGCTCTTTTCCTTTAAATTGCTTATTGTTTTAGGTCAATCTAATTTCAATATTATACTAAAATTCGTGGTAACGGTTAGCTATAAATTATTATTATTTCTTTGCACGGCTTGATGGACATGAATACCTACCAAAAACAATTTTGAATTTTTGCTGTACAAATAAGGAGCCATGGACATGCAAAGGTATACGTTCGTGCATATTAACCGGTCGTATACCGCCGGCTCGCATACCAGCCGGCAGATTTGTACCCGTCGTAGGCCGGTGGCTCGCATGCGAGCCACCAAATTGGCGCCAAAACGCCGCGCGCCGCCTTCGCTTTAGCTTAAGCTAACGTAAAACCAATTTGGTGGCTCGCATGCGAGCCACCGGCCTACGACGGGTACAAATCTGCCGGCTGGTATGCGAGCCGGCGGTATACGACCGGTTAAGAGGCCAATTTGTGATATCCGAGTTATAACTAACGATTTGGCATTATCCTACGTTTCGTAATTTTATGTGTTAGCGCAGTACCATAATTTGTGTTAGAAATAACTGACAAAAAATTGCTTTGCCCAACTTAGAAAGTACCTCTTGGTCAATAACGATAATAACTCCTTCGCCATTTAACAAGTGAGGCACTTCAAATTCTTTTATTATTTCAGCAATGAAATACAATACTCCATTAATTTAATACACCTGTTTTTTTTTTGTTTATTGTTGCCATTGTGTAGAGCTTAGCAATAAAACATAACCTGATATGTCAAAGATAAATCATTTTAACAACATTTGATTTGTTGTGAAGACTGAAGTGGCGGTTTCTGTGAATGCACATAATACAAAGCAGTTATAAATCATGGAAATGGTTTACATTTCTCATATCCGCTGTGTCATGTACGGAAATAAAAGAAATGTTTTGTGGCGAATGAAAAGCTTATTATGAGGCCATCTCGCTTAGAGCTAAGCTGATTCGTTATTTGGCATGTTTTTTCATTTAGCTTTTTCCAGATTCATTTTAGCGCTGTAGATTAATTAGGTTTTCGTGTTTTATTTCTACTTTCGTTGATTCAGAGGCGTTTGTTTATGTTTACACTTTCTCTATGTTTAAAATGTGTCAGTTTGATATAAGCAATATTTTAACTTGTACAATTTGAAAAATGTGGTATTTCTTGAGTGTCTCAGGATCTATAATTCTTTCTTACAATAATCTTACATTAGAAATCGGGTCCTTGTGTTTGTACATCCTCGAAACTAAAATCTATTTAACCAACACTTTGGATCTGAGATTTATAATTTTAAATATAAAATGTAATATACATTATTTTTTTTCTTCTACCTTGCGCATGTCGTTTTTATAAATCGTGGACGTTAGTGATATTACGATTTAAATCATAATGATCTAAGCGATAATTTCTGTAGCTCTCTGATCTCAACAAAATCATGGTATAATGTGAAATTTCATTGGATATGACATATTATTAGTAGAATAGGCGTCACGTTTATTACTAAAGTGATGACTATTACACCATAAAACTCACCTTTTGGAGACATATCAATACCAGGTCCAAGCCAAAACGCTCCTTGTCTGTTTACAATCTCATGCATGATGATGCCAAAGGAATACACGTCGCCTTTCTGTGTACCCTCTGGTGGTGGTTCTGACATTCGCAGGAGTTCAGGCGCTGTCCACAGGAGGCCTACGAAAGAAAATACATGTATAGTTGAGACGCATAACATTTCATTGCTGTTTGATAAAAATAAATTCAGTATATGATATATATATAGTATAGATATAATATGAATGGAACAGTCGCAAGAGGAAGACCTAGGCGAACGTTTCTTGATCAGATCGGAGGCGTTCTGAACAAAGGCCAGGTTAATAGAATTTAGAATGTTTGTTAGTTGAGTGTGTTATCTGTACTTAGCCTCACAATTGGGACATTGGTATTAGGAAGAATTTATAATGTAAAGGTAAATTATGATTTTTGCCGTTTGGATTTTCTCGGGGATAAGGAAGATTTCATAGGAGGTGGTGAGATTGCTTGAACATATTTTAAAGGTACTGGCTGGAAACCGCTTGCACATAGATATGCTGATCAATGGGATGCCATTTGCCTACTAGTGAAATACACCAATTTGATACTAAATTTATATTTTGTTCGTGTATGTTACTTGTAGAACTTTAGCAAAATAAAATTGTACTTAGTAATAGCTGAAACTGGTAAACTGGTCCCTTAAGCCACAATAATACTTAAGCGTTGAGTTTATTTTTCTCTCGTGTCTCTAGGGTTCTAACTGTCCTTTTCCTAAATAAGTAAAGGAAATGGAGTTTAACCAATTTTGAGGAGGGCGGAGCATAGTTTAGTTGGCAGAATAACAGGTGCTTATTAAGGTGATGGCGGGGTAAAATTTAGTTCTTGTAATCATTTCTTTTCTACTGTATGTTACTGTTCAAAGTAGTACTTTTACAATAAGTAACATATAGCTTTTATACATTTCATACTAATATTGGAAATAGCTAGGTAAGTTTAAAATGTATAAATCAACAAAAATTGCTTCTTAAATAGTTCATTCAAACTTTAGCTTCAAGTTCATGAAACAGATTGTTAAAATTTGCGTATACGAATTTTCAGGTTTCAAAATTTACAATAATACATATTAACCATATGAATGAATTGAATTTCTGCTGGTCACGGGTCTGTTCCTTGCATGGAAAAGACCCTACGATGCTCCAGTAGGTCGGGCGACTTTACATATTTTAGAGTATATTATGACATACTCTCAGACTATGCAACACTTGAGTAGCTAAGCTCAGCAGTTCCACACTCATGTAGTCCAGGGGAAAGACAAGCCGCCTTGGAACTAAATTTTGTTAGGAGTATATAGAAGAAGTTTGGTAAACAATGCCACGTTACTGATAAATATAACGTGCTACCCTGTTAATTTAAAAGATGGTCTTTAATATGTAGACCTAGTTTCACCAAAATCCGTTTAAAGGTTTAGGCGTGATTGAGTAACAAATATCAAAACTCCTTCACGAACTTTCACATTTGTATGATTACTAGGATTGTAGTGTTCGCTCAGATTATGTAGACGCGACGAGACGACCTTGAGTAAGGTCGCTGAATCTCGGCTTTACATGTCAACTGAAATTGACATTAGGTTCGAAATAAAATCTGCAGATCAAAAACTATCACGCACGGAATAAATATGTAATACTTTATTGAATTACAATTCAATACAGTATTCCATTATGAGTAGCCCACATGTATGTGGGCTACTCATAATAGAAAAGTTTTTTATATCGCATAATAAGTTTTGACTCAAGGATATCCTTGAAGGTTTAAACAGATACGTATCAAAGCCCACATTTTGCCAGCCATCTTTTTTGTCCACGTTAGATATAGCAAGCTAAGAAGCACATTTTTAAAAATTCTTGCTTCTACTAAGAATTTTCGGACTTAGTAAATAAGCAAATATGAAGAAATAAACAGCTTATATTTAAAAAATAAATTTAAAAAAATGCGCTGGTACAGCGAACCCATTATTTTGTTATATCATACAATTGTATATATTATAAAAGCTTGTCGGGCGGCATCCCTGTTTACACAGAGATTGCCCAAATTTTTGGCACGTTGTTTGATCTGAGTATCGAGCTCGGGTACTCACATGCAGCGGCAAACTAGCATGTGCTTGTGCGATGGGACCTTATGATAAATGAATAGCCTTGGTAATTTTATATAATATATATATGTATGTGGGTATCATCATCATTTCCTTCCTGGAATAACTATAATTTATATCTTTGATACCGTTATTATTCTCCCACATCCATTAATTGCTCCGCTTTGTTCTGGATTGGTTTGTGAACTATGCTATGTGTCGTTACAATTAATTGATATTTGATGAGTTTTGGTATTTCCTGGTAATAGCATATTACGCTATTATACATCTTTGTGATTCTAAATGAAATATGGATTATGGCAATCTGACATTGTATTGCGATTGTTTATATTGTAAAAGCTAGTAAAAGTGTGTCACACGCATTTATTGTCAGCTAGTTTAGGACCCACGCAATTAATTTTTGCTACCCATAAGACTTTCCTATTAGGATATCCAAATTCTGACTGACTTTTGAGTTGGCGTTGTGCAGTTGCTATTTAATTCCTCTTTATAATATTATCACTGGCTGGCTATAGCTATTTCACCCACGTTTATGGTTATTATTATGATATGATTATGATTACTGCCCCATTCCAGTAGCTTGTACCCTGTAGCGTATATATTATTATGTACATTACAAACAAAAATAAAAAGCTTTTCTCTTTATAATATTAGTCTTGTGGATTAAATTTTATTTGGCTATATATAGGAAGAGGAATTTCGTAGTTACATCCTTATACGAAATATCTTTACTTTAATAATATAAATGGCAATGAGTACTACTTGATCAATAATTAATAAATTTCGTATACCCATTTGTGTGCATGAACATGGATGTTTGTCTTGGTCTGGGTGTTTCTATGTATAATATGTATGTATTAACAAAAAAAAAAATAAGTATATATGTATGTTTATCCATTGTCTAGTACCCATAGTACAATCTCTGCTTAGTTTGGGCTAGATGGTGTTGTGTGTACGTGGTAGAATATTATTATTATTATTATTATTGTCAGTTGTATAGAAACGGACAAAGGGGACCTTTCATCCAGAAATAAAATATTGTTGCCGAGGGTTAGCTAGTTAACCTATTTATATCTTGTGGACAGCGGAACTAGATGTATCTTATCTTATGTGGGGCCAGTCAGTGCAGACCGGCGACACTTCGACCCAGTGGGATCTTTTGTGTCGACACTCTCCCAATAACGACTGCCATAGATGTTCATGGCAGCCGGGACCGACGGCTTAACGTGCTCTCCGAGGCACGGAGCAGTCGATAATTGTCAATCAATACGCACATAATTTCGAAAGTCAGAAATGCGCGACGTGGGTTCGAACCCGAGACCCTCTGCATTACAGTCTGGTGGTCTCCCCACTGAGCTATCGCTGCTTAAAAACTAGGTGTATAGTAGGTAGGTAGGCAGTAGAAATTATTAAATTGGCTATAAAACTAACTGCTGGATATCATTAGTAAATAAAAAAAGGGGAATATTTTTTACACATTGTACCATGTTCTATACGACCTAAATCTGTGTGAATTATAAAACGTTATTCTCACTTACTTTGTACGATTGTATTTAAGAACTCTCGTCAAGAGTGGATGAAAAAGTAGCGTTTAAATTGTTGAGAAAGTAAGAGTGGAGGTTCCTTGAAAGCTTTTTATTTAAATTTAATGTTGTTTATATTTTATTCTGTTTTGTTGTACCTAAAAGTGGGGCGGTTTCCTTAGCCAGCTGATGGACTAAAAAAACAGTTCTCTACTACATCCCGTTTGTACAAAACGTACAAAACTATCAGTGCTATTTATGGTAAGGTGGATCTGTTTGTCGATAAATTGTCAACTTTGAAGAAAGTTGCTTTAAAAATTGTTAGAAGTGCAAGAATTTGGTATTTTTATTATTATTTTCGTTCATATTTTATTATTTTCTTTTGTTTTATGCAGATTATTTGTTTAATTAATTGATATGTCAACAGGTTTTACTTTCCGCCTCATGTTGTAGTATTTAAGGTGCAAGTGATATTTTTTTTTAATGCATATGCTATGAGTAGTCCTCTGCTGGACATAGCCCAGTTTATATATCTGTTTGTTATTCCAAACAAAACAATTATAAAATAAAATAATATCACATCTTCAGATTGTCCAAACAAATAGATAGATAAGTGTTCAGCATACTCTTTTAAAAAGCATACTTACTGTTGTTTAAAAGAGTAGAGACGATTTATATTTTCTTTTAGACAAGAAAATATTTTATGAGATATTGTCGCAGTACATTTAGTTTTACTTTATTTACGACGTGTATGACGATATAAAGTTCAACTTCACAAAGTTTTAACAATATACATACATAATCTCGATGTCTAGAATGATACTTTAAAACGTTGAGGCGTAAACCCTTCAGACTCTACGAGATCGAAGGTTGCGAGCTCTCGGCATAATTATTTTTATACATATGTACACGTATTTTTATCATATGTATATACATACACCTGAGTCGACACGATACATCGAGTACGACACAAAAGATCCCACTGGGTCGAAGTGTCGCCGGTCTGCACTGACTGGCCCCAAGATAAGATACACCTGAGTCAATATATGTACCACATATAGACCCAGATGTATATATTATACCTGCAGGTATGGGCAGAGGTTCATGACATCAACATTTTGCTACCTTTATTTTTAGGTACTACGTAATAGCTGGTAATGATCACTGCCTCCGTGGCGCAGCGGTAGTGAAGGACTGCTGGTCTCGGGTTCAATTCTCGGGTCGAGTCAAAGTTATTAGGATTTTCTGTTAAGAAATCTCAATAGCAGCCCGGAGTTAGGAAGTTGGTGTTGTTAGGCACCCCGTGCCTCGGAAAGCACGTAAAGCTGTTGATCCTGCGCCTGATCTCGCTCCGGTCATGTCGGATTACCGTCCCATCGGATCTTGAGAGTTAAGGAACAGAGAGTCCACTTGTGTTTGCGCTCATGCTTGTGCACTATAATATCTCCTATGCAGATGGCTAGTCTCCGTTAAGATTGGCCGTCGTGACCGAAATTCTGTCTGGAAGCCATTATTATTAATAGCTGGCGAGTTTATAACCATCTACCGGGCACAATTCAGTACTGCTTGTCACTACTAATTACCAAATATAAAATCTCATTAACGCTTGACTCTGGTCTCTGGAGATTTTCTATGGACTTCAAGATCGTAAGCAGACATAAGCGTAAATAAAGTAAATTCCAAAATATACGTAAATTTTGGAACTAAATAACAAAGATATAATGTCTTCGTTAAGGTGCCCCGTGTGTTTCTCCGCATCGCTGTCATTGCGGAGAAGCCATCGACAGCCTCGGACACAATGGGCTGTCCTGCAGCAGAAGCGCTGGTCGTATTTCACGACACGCTCATCTAAATGACATTATCCGTCGTGCTCTTATCACCGCCGGCGTAGCAGCAGTATTAGAATCCATAGGCTTAGTACGTTACGATGGGAAGAGACCCGATGGTATGTCTTTGTTACCTTGGAAAATGGGTAGGCCTTTGGTGTGGGACGCCACATGCGTCGATACCCTTGCGCCATCACATCTTCCGAGCACGGTGAGCTGTGCCAGTGCTGCTGCTGTAGCGGCGGAAAACCTCAAACGGCGCAAATACAGTAATTTAATTGGTAATTACGTTTTCGAGCCGTTTGGGATAGAGACGCTAGGTTCATGGGGTCCGGGCGCTCGTGCGCTTTTTAGAGATACAATATCTAAGCGGCTAATCGACGCTTTGCGTGACCAGAAAGCTGGACATTTTTTGGCTCAAAGTATCAGCATTGCCATTCAGCGTGGCAATGCTTGGTTAGTTTTATTAATATTGGTTAAGTTGTAAATTATGATTGTTGCTTTATTTATGTAAATAATGAAGAGAAATAAAAATTTAATAATAAATAACAAAGAGAGAACACTTAAAACTTCGTATCTCTTTCTTAGAACAGTTTATATAATTTCGCACAAAGTCAAACATTCTACCTCGGCGACTAATTGGTTTGCGGCAGTGCGGCTTAAGCGGTGCCTGCGGTTTATCTTAGACAATTGGCTCTGTGAATGGGCTGGAAACTAGCATTGTTTATATCTGAAGGCGACGGATCTATCTCGAAACTAAAGATTTTGGATGAAATTGATTAAATTTCGACTGTAAGTAAAACTGTCGTGTATAAGGTATCTTTAATACACCTGAATTAAAGCATTGTTTCAAATAATTGCTATTAACTAATGTGTAATATGGCAACAGCTATAGCATAGATGGAGATCGTTGAACTGCCACGCAGAGGTCTTCTCAAGTTCGATCATTCGATCTCAAGGCGCACGTCTCTGACTTTTCAAAGTTATGTGCGTATTAGATAGTTAATAATCGCTTGCTTTAACGGTGAAGTAAAACATCGTGAGGGAACCTGCGTGTCTGAGAGTTCTCCATAATGTTTTCGAAGATATGTCTAAGAAGATAAGTCTACCAACTCGCATTGTCGGCCTCGATGGCGTAGTGGTTAGTGTAACCGACTGCCATGTCTGAGGTCACGGATTCGATTCCCGCACAAGTCAAATATTTGTGTGCATGGACATGGATGTTTGTTTTGGTCTGTGTGTTTCTATGTATAATATGTATGTATTTACAAAGAAAAAGTATACATGTATGTTTATCTATTGTCTAGAACCCATACTAAATGAATAAAGCTCTGCTTAGTTTGGGTTAGATGGTGTTCTGTGTATGTGATAGAATATTTGGCTAGCGTGGTAGACTATGGTCTTAGCTTTCTCAATCTGAAAAGAGGCCCGTACCGCTGCTGAGTGGGACATATACAGGAATAATATTATTTGTTATATTATAAAGTGTAATATATCAAACACCACACTATCTCCCTGATGACGAGCGGATAACCTAGCATTCTGACGCTTTCAATACCTTTGTAAGAGCAGCTGTAGCTGAGTGGGGAGACCAACAGACTGCAATGCAGAGGGTCTCGGGTTCGAACCACGTCGCGCACCTATGACTTTCGGAAGTTATATGACTTTTCGAAATTATGTGCGTATTGATTGACAATTATCGCCTGCTCCGTGCCTCGGAGAGTACGTTAAGCCGTCGGTCCCGGCTGCCATGAACATCTATGGTAGTCGTTATTGGGAGAGTGTCGACACAAAAGATCCCACCGGGTCAAAGTGTCGCCGGTCTGCACTGACGGGTCCCCGCATAAGATAGATAAATAGATAGAATACCTATGTTATTACTCGTGCATGCGTTACTCCGTCTGCTAATGCAAGAGACAATGATTAACCTTACTTCCTAACAGCACACGGTTATTTTGATGACCTTGAAACCTCATAGAATCACAGCATAAGGCTTTTAAGCTGGCATATTCTGTATTGTAGAGATAATTGCAAGACTCAAAATAAAGCCACATCTTTATTTTAAGCGAAATATTAAGATGCTTAAGAATATGAATACAAGTGACTAGCTTTTGCTCGCGGCTACACTCTCGTAAAAGTAGGTTAGGTTAGGTTATGTGAGTAACAGCTCTTTTTAAAAATAAAATATAGCCAATGTTACTCGATGATAATACAGCCTTCTAATGGAAAGATATTTTTAAAAATAGGTCGCGTTGTTTTTATTTAAATCCTTACATACAAACAAATAAAAGAAAAATTTAATCTTTCCTCTTTATAATATTAAGTTTAAGATATAGATAATCTACTAATTATTTTTATGAGTAAACTGCATCGAAATTGTAACTGAATTTGGTATTTTGAAACTTAAAATAGCGAAAATACACTATTTAACTAGTACAACTTACAGCAAAATCTACTTACGTGTCCAATAGCTATGAGCTCTTGAATCTTTCTCGGCGGTCCTCAACGCATAGAGCCCAAAGTCTGTAATCTTCAAGACGAAGCGAGAGTCTACTACGCAATTGCTTGACTTCAGAGATCCGTGCGACCTTATATCTGAACCATGGAGATAATGCATTCCCTGAAAAATAAGGTTAGTATTAGTGCTTCTGGCAAAATCGTTTATTCTTTGTTTTTTTTTAATAGACGTGCTCATTATACAGTAACATGACAGCGATTATGACGAATTATAAAAATTAACCTAAAACGTAGCGCAGGATGATTGCTCAAACTACTGCACTGATAGGCAACCACAATTTATCAAATTGTTTCCTATCAATGCATCCGACTCCTCAAATCTTTCTTTTAGTTCAATAGACATTCGCAAATATTTTACGACAAAATTATTTGGAGGGATATACCTAATAGTAATTGATTACAGATGTCTACAGGCACCTGGTTCTAGTATATTGAAACTTTGTTAAACCTTTTTCAATGAGTTTGCTAAATGACGTCAATTCGTCTCAAGGAATGTCGGAGGCAAAAAAGTTGGATGTAAATAGTCGTGTAGTGAGTAAATGTTAAAAATACTATAAAGTAAGTAGCATAAGTGTGAACGTTTGGATAACTGCAAATAGTAAGTTTTAAAATATAATTCCCTTGTATAAATTACTATTTTAATTATATCAATAATAATCATGTATGCAATTTTGGATAACAGCTTGTTAAAATCCGGCATTTTGCGAATGATTATTTCGCATATACTACTTCAATGAGCAAAGATTTTTTTATTTACCTTTAAAAGAATAAAAACAATGAGCACAAGTAATAAAGGTTTTTGGTCCAATAAATAATGCAATAAAAACACTTATAGTAATTTGACGTAAAAGCTTGTTCGTTCCGATATTTCTTTTCTGGAAATATTGACTCAAGTTTTACAGAAATATTTTCCATTTATTTTGTGTCTGTACTGTTAAAGCCTTAAAACATCAAAAAATACTGTTCTTGGTAGCCTTGTTATTCACAAGTTTGCAGAAACCAATACTTTTCAACGCAGTTCAAACGAATAAATGTGTTCATTCGAACTGCATAGAAAAAGTATAAAACTAAACCTTATAGCTCATTCTTGAATATAGCTGGTAAATTTTACTGCAACACAATAATGGCATCCTATCAAATTCGTTTAGGGTGGGCCTGTCCCACCTCAGAATGAAAGATTTTAACTTAAAATTCCAGATATGTATGCGACTAATTTAGGGGTCTGTGCTGGAAAATAACTCTAAAAGATACACCAATGAAGATCGATCGACATGTGCCAGAGCATAACGAGCTCCTATTAAATATCAAACAAATAATTATGTGATCTATTAATTATCTGTTGAGCATGTGCCGTGAAAGGAAACCAGACACTTCATTCGTCAATGTCGATCTAGTAATTCAGGAGTGATGATAATAGATGAATCGTCACCGTTGTCAAATGAAAACACCAATTCAGTTTGCTTCGAATTGAAAGAAGTGTTCCATTATTTACTGTTTACAAAAATAACATTTGCTTCATTGGTGGTTTAGTGGCTAAACCGTTAATAAAGCTCAACAGCTGACATTCAGCGCTCGCTGACAGCGCTATTGACTTTTACTGCCTCGAAATTGTTAGTATTAAAACACGGAATCTGGATTTGTATTCGGTAAACGGTTATAGTATCAGAACTCTGCCTAACTATAAATGAAAACACACGTGTTTATCGCGTAGATATCTATGGGACTTATGTAGATTACTATGATATATTTCCTATATTTTGAAGCTAGAAAACTGTATTACGAACTGAATTATATTTTTATGTAAGCATCTTTTACCCAATGGTCACGAAATAATTCCCAATATGCCAAGCAGAAACTCTTATCGCGTTAACGTTGCATCATACATTTGTATCTGACCCCCGGTGCTTGACGCTCCCTTACAGCGTTAAGTGTATCACTTGGAACGGTTATTACATTGCCCTCATGTTTGTCTCTCGTCTATTAAAGCAATGTGTATTACTTATCAACCTACCAATAATTTCAAATTACCTAATATCTAACAACTGCCAGAGGAAATACGTTTATCAGATATTATAAAATAAATTATCTTTACAAAAATATAGTTATTTATAACTTACCTTGACAATGTCATGCATCAAGCTAACTTTGAACATCCAATCCAGCTTTATTGACTCATTTTCCAGAATATCTTGTAGTGATCCTTTGGGGCAATACTCAGTAAGGAAGCAACAGTGTGGTGGGTCCACACAGGCTCCAAAGAATCTAGCCAGATGATCATGTTCAAGGTCTTTCATCTTCTTCAGTTCCAGAAGGAGTGGCCTAGTGAGGTCAATACGCTGTTTATCCACCTTCTTGATTGTGACTCTGCAGCCCTTGTAGAAACCACATGGTGCGTAGATCTGTCTGTCACCGGCGAGTGATGTTGCTTCGTCTGAGAAAGTGGTCTGAAAATTTGAACAGCTGTTAGTATTTCTGGTGTTACATTCCTTTAAAATAAAGATTTTTTATTAATCAATATCTTCATGTCACGTTGCCTTCACAAATTAGCACAAAGAGCAAAAGAGGGATATGCATTATATTCGGCACAAATAACAGTGGATTATACCTATCATCGTTATGTAGAATTCAACTTGTTATTTTCGGGCTCCTGGCAGTGGTAGTTTGATTTTAACCAATATTTCTACTTCGACTTGCTAATTACAATCAAATAAAGACTCGCCGTAGCTTAAATCAGTTCGTGCGGACGTAGTTTGTTTAATGTTTGCTTATATCAATATTTCTACTAAAACCTGAGACCATCTATTTTGCAGATTTTGTATGCAACCAATTCTTAACGCAACAGAATAATAACGAACTAAGTTACGAGATATTTAGCAAAAGTCACGCAACAATTTCAAAATCAAATTATAAAACTCATTATATCTTTTAATGCCTCCTTAAACTTCATCAAATATTAACGTTGCTGAGGGAAAACAAACTTCCAAGAGGTCTCTTGAAATTTATAACTTCGGAAGCTTTGAACCGAACGAAGTTCGAAACTGAAAGTCGATCAAGGATCAATTGAAAGTAGCTTGGTATTGAAAGTAATAAAAAGACTGATATCGGTATAAAAATGAAGAGAAATGAGCCATAAGATTAGATATCGACAAACTTTTAAATGCTAATAACTATTGTTTTCTCTTTAATCGTTCTTTCAATTGTTTAAGTATCTTGTTTCTTCAATTTGATTATTATTGAAAAATGTAAACCCGTAACCGCATTTAGTTACGGACTGTCTTTGCATTGTCACAAAGTGTATGCGCCATCATGCCATCCTAGTAGTCTATTTTGGATTTATATTAAAAAATATAACTAAACCCAAATTATTTCATCTATGTATATGTATAATATTATTAAGTTATTATTATTGTTATCTTTAGTTTTTTATAGTCAGTAGTATATGGTAAAATGGCTGCAACACCTTGTTGATATGAGTTGTAAAATACTAAAATTATATTTAGTTGGCGATTTAAAAGAATAGCCGTGAGTTTCTTGCAGGCATCTTTTCTTCTCATAGGCTCAACCCTTTGCTTGAAACTAGCAACTAACCTAAATATATCTTCAGTAACTTAGTAAACTCACTAACATAGTATATATTTTGACGTTCATATGTGTTACGTTGTGACGTAAATTAATAAATGATTTCTGACTTGAATTTGACATTTGACTTAAAACTAAAACAAAGTACGATATAATTATATACCGCTTTCTAACTTATAAAACTGAGATTTAAAGTACCTAAAGGGCCTTAAAGATTGATAAATCAACGGTATACGGTGAAGAGTTACGAGGAGGTGTAACACACACAAATTCACCCGACTGTATTTAGATACATAAGAAAAGGCGGGTTTATTTACATAGAAAAACGCCTGACGATGGAAAGAATCGCTTACATATGTAAATTAGTGTCTAAGAACACTAACGTTTGAATTAGCAGATAATGTTTAAAAGTCAAGTGCCAGTTGGACTCGAATACGAAGGATTTCATACCATAATACCTAACTCTATGTACTTTTTTATAATTTGTTGTTATACCGGCAATTGAAATACACACTCTGTGAAAATTTCAATTCTCTAACTATTACGGTTTATAAGATACAACCTGCTGACAGACAAACAAACGGAGAACGGAGGCTTAGTCATAGGGTCCCGTTGGTACCCTTTGGATACGGCCTTAACGTTTTCGGGTACGGAATGGTAAAAATCAAATGAAAGTAAAAAATATTAGGTAGGAGTATGTTATATGTTCTTGTAATAATACAACTAAATCGAGCATAAAATAATTACAGCACGCAGTCTGGTTATTGTTCTGCTTGCAATACACATTGTGGTCAAAGGCCGCATGTAATATAACATCAAAGGGTCACAAGCTACGAATTATTAATACAGCTAAACTACTAGTAGGTAAATTGGGAAACCAAAATTATGTTTGGTATGTTCAGAAAGGTCTGCACCAAATTTACAATTAAATTTATATATCAGTGCCGTTAAACTCAAAGCAGTTGCAATTGCAACTAATGAAGCAATTAGAGACAACATCCAGCATAATTATCTACACTAACTATTTGTTACATGCTGCATTTAGCGAAAATATTCATGAAATTCTTACTTAATATTATAAATGAAAATATGAGTTTGTTTGTTTGTTAAGCTTTTACGCTTAAACTACTCGAACGATCAACATGAAATTTTGCATACTCGTTGTCAGATAGAATAGGATATAGGTCACACTTTCATCCAGAAAAAAGTACAACAGTACGAGGTGAGGTAAGGTTAGATTTGTTGTTACAAATCTAACCTTACCTCACCTCGTACTGTTGTACGTACGTACGTACGTTGTCGAAGGCGCGCACTAAGTCTAGTAAAAAATATTATAAGCTCTCTTAATTAACTTTATACGGATATTATCGCGTTGTTTATTTTGTATCCTTACATAATTTAGAAACTAATAAACTACTACTGTTAAAATTTATCACTATTTAAGTTATTTAAATAATCAAAACTATTTAGATTTAAATCTACACTTTCCACGAAGTTTTAGTTGGTTTTCATCAGCCATGGTGTTCAGGCGCATACGCCTGCAAGATTTTAGAAGGCAAACGCTTACGTGCAACTGTCTCTTTGCTAACTATATTATTTTTTTCTTATTAGTGTTTTCACCGCCACCGTCATTAATATTTACTTTATTATTTTTCTGAATGCGAACATACACTTACCATTGTACGCGCTAGAGAGAACACCTATATCAATATTGTAATTATTATATCCAATAAATTAAGTTATCAAAGTGTAACAGAGGTTTGTTATTATTTCAAACTTCCATTGTGTCCACTACGAGACATAATTTGGCGACCGTGACAGGACAACTACAAATCTCGGATCAACATAATACAAAACGAAAACAAAGAAAGGTTGAGGATTAGAAAGTGGCTAAGCCAGCCAGGTCGGCCAGCAGCATACGCACCGCACCCAGCCTTAGCACCTGCTTCGACGTCCAGGATCCAGCGATATATCCAGCATCAAATATACAGCAACTGCCAACACTACATTACCTACCTACGGACCTACATGTACAGCAGCAATCAGTGAGGATCATTTAACCTGAGAGCAGCAGCACGCCTTTCAGATAAGTGCCTTTCCTATGACCATTTTCCCCCAATAATAGCTTTCCAGAAAAAGGTCGCTGTACAGTTCCTATATTTAAAGAAGTATACTTGTGCATTTGTTTTTTGAATATTTCAATGTTTCTTCATATATTTTCATCTTGTAATTGAATAATTTATTGCAATCTAAAAGCAATTAATTGTTCATTTAACTTACATTGTTATTTTTCTACCTCCTCGTATAATTATAAATTGCTTAGTCATGCAAAGTTCATTATCATATTTTAACGAAAGTTTTTATCTAAATAAATTTTAGTGTTTAGGACAATTTACACAGTATCTTCACGCTATACTCAATATTTTAGGGTAAACAGAGTTCCCAACTTAGATCAAATTTTCCGTTATTATTCCTATTGTTTCAAACACGTATTTGAATTGGATCGCCCGACTATTTCAGGGCTGTTTCAAGCTACTGCGCTTCTCCGCGATTCATCACCGCGAGCCGTGTTCGTGCTGCGGGTTCGTGCTTCCGGCTCATACAGCTGACGCATGCTCGTGCTCGAGCGCCCAGGTGTCGCCGAATCAGGATCTAATAGCAGCTAAGATTATACATTTATTTATTTTATCCCTTCATTTGCATTGATTTCTTAATTTTACAAATATTTTAAAATTATTTTAAGTGTACCGTCATCACCAATTAAATTATTTGAACAATTGAGTATTTATCGAATAAATTAAAAATGTCTAGTGACGAAATTAATGCAAAGCTATTAAAAGAATTATATGCTAAACGTAGCTCGATCAAAGGTCGTTTAACAAAGTTTAAAAAATATTTGGACATTGTTATTTCATCTAAATTATCTAAAACACAAATTAAAGAATTAGAAATAAATATTGACAAAATTCGAGCCATGTCTAGCAAATTCGATGACCTGCAAAGTCAAATAGAGGTTTTAAATAGTGATGATATGGACAATGAGATTGACGAGCGAGATGACATTGAACAAATATTCACCTCTCATCTTGCTGCAGCTCAAGAACTGTTAGACAAACACGGTAACGTCAGCAATAACGACAGTAGTATGCATGACGTATCGCAGTGTCATTCCGATCGCGCACCTCATTGTCACAATGTTGCATTCAAGTTGCCACAAATTCAAATTGCTAAATTCAATGGTGAGTATTTCCGCTGGCTTGGTTTCCGTGATACCTACTTGTCACTTATTCATAATAACGAACGTATTCAATCCATTCATAAATTCCATTATTTAGTTTCGTACTTGGAAGGTGATGCAGCGCGAGTTATTTCTAATCTTGAAATTTCCGAAACTAATTACGATAACGCATGGCAACTTCTATGCGATCGGTATGATAATAAGCGTCAGCTTATCAATCATCACCTCAATTCTTTATTTAATATTACGGCATTATCACGCGAGTCTGACAAATCGCTAAGGTTTCTAGTTGATCACGTCACTAAAAATTTACGAGCTTTATCTAGCTTAGGGCAACCCACCGAACATTGGGATACATTAATAATCCATATGATTTCCTCTAAGTTAGACAACAACAACGTCATGAAGTGGGAGGAATATCGCAATAATTTACCTGATATCCCCACTTTAAAGGAGTTCAACAAGTTTTTAACACATCGCGCTGACGTGCTAGAAACTTTATACCGTAATAAATATAATAATTCCAAAACATCACAAACACAATCACGCCATAGCGACACTTCACACACTTCTAAAACTTTCACTTCCACAACTCAAAATCCAGGGTCAGGGAGTACGACATATCGTTGCGTCGTCTGTAAAGGTGAGCACAGAATTTATGACTGCCCCACGTTTCTTGCCAAAAATATTCAAGAAAGAAAGTGTGAAGTATCTAAGTTAAACTTATGCTCTAACTGTCTAAGAATAGGCCATCATGTGCGTGATTGTAAGTTAGGCTCCTGTCGTGAGTGCAAGCGTAGGCACAATACGCTCCTGCACTTGCCCGGTACTGAAACCAGTGCAGTCAGTCATAAGACTGATACAGTGTCAGACAGTAATAAACCTAATGAAGTATTAGTGAATAATTCAACTAGCGCGAATCTCAAAACAAACCAAGTTCTCTTATCAACTGCCATGATAAAGGTTACAAATCCTCTTACTAAAGATCACATGGAAGTGCGTGCTTTATTGGACTGTGGAAGTCAGTCCTCTTTTATAAGCCAGTCACTAATGAAAAAACTTTCTTTACAACCATGCCCATCAAATACAATTAATATTATCGGCATAGGCAACAATTTGTCCCAACATGTAAATGAAAGTTGCATAGCACAAATAGACTCAAATAACAATAACTATAGCATAACTCAATCGTTTTACGTACTAAAAGAATTGACGGGTAGAATTCCAAGTGAATCTATAGACATAACTACAATTAAATTTCCCAAAGGTATAATACTAGCTGATCCTAATTTCAACCAGCCTACTATTGTCGAGGTCTTAATAGGTGCAGATTTGTTCTGGGACCTATTAGGCTCTGAACAGATTTCTTTGGGTCAAAATATGCCCAAATTAAGAAGTTCGAGGCTAGGTTGGCTAGTTGCAGGCCCTATTCCATACAAGTCTCCTATTTCCAAATCGCCTAAGAACATTGAGTGTCATTTGTCAATCTCAAATGATAACGATTCTAATATACATAACCAATTAGCAAAGTTTTGGGAACTAGAACAAGTTCCCGAAAAACCTTTTCTAAACGAAATGGAAAAGGCTTGTGAAAATCATTTTTCATCAAATACTTACCGTCTGAGCTCGGGTAGATTCTGTGTCAGGCTACCTCTAAGTGATACACCAGACTGTTTAGGCGATTCGTATGCAATAGCAAAAAAACGATTTCTCAGTCTAGAAAGACGTTTTCGAAAACATCCAGATTTGAAATCGCAATATGTTAAATTCATTGAGGAATACGCTGACTTAGGTCATTTAGAGGAATGTCCTAGTATTAAACCAGATCCTTCTTACTATCTCTGTCATCACGCTGTATTTAAACAAAATAGTGAAACTACAAAAACGCGAGTCGTCTTTGATGGATCTGCGCGAACATCTTCAAGTTACTCTCTTAACGACATTCTTATGATTGGCCCTAACATACAAGACTCGTTATTTTCTATCTTAATACGCGCACGTCAATATAAGTACATTTTGAATGGCGACATCGAGAAAATGTATAGAATGGTTCAAACTCATGTACATGATCGTAACTTGCAACTTATACTATGGCGAGATGATGAATCAAAACCTGTCAAGACTTTGAGGCTAAAAACAGTAACTTATGGTCTAGCGAGCTCAGCATATTTAAGCACTAAGTGTCTATGGACGTTAGGACAGGAATGTAACGACGAGCTTGTTAGCACAATAATCAAACATGACTTTTACGTGGATGATCTTATTACCGGGTCTAATGACCCGGCCGAGTTGCTCCATATACAACGCGTGATATCATCTACTCTAAACTCTGGTTGCTTCAATCTCCGGAAATACAGATCTAATCTGCCCAGCCTATTGTCATCTGTAATTAATCCTAACGACAACGTGAGCCTCAGTGAATCCACAAGTACTCTTGGCCTAGAATGGAATCCTACATCTGACACACTTCACATTTCCATTGAACTTCCTACAAAAAATCAAGTAATTACAAAACGCTCAATACTCTCAGCATCATTTAAAATATTCGATCCACTCGGACTTCTTAGTCCGTGCATCATTCTGCCTAAAATCATGTTACAATCTTTATGGCTCAACAAGCAAGACTGGGATGAACCAGTCACTTCTAATATAGAACATTCTTGGAAAGAATTCGTTGGTGGCTTGTCTTGTTTATCAAACTTGCAAATCACGAGATTAGCTTTATGTGAATCTCCTAATAACATTGAAATTCATACTTTCAGTGATGCCTCTCAGGTTGCCTACGGCGCCTGCATTTACTTGAGGTCATCTTACGCAGCTGGCGAAACGAAGGTTACATTACTGTGTGCTAAGTCCAAAGTAGCTCCAACGAAGCCAACGACTATACCACGTCTAGAGCTTTGCGCAGCTTTACTGGCTGCCAAATTATGTAAGGCTGTTACTAGTTCTCTACGATATGAAGTCAATCGCTTAATCCACTGGTGTGATTCTAGTGTTGTTC
Source organism: Catocala fraxini (assembly GCA_930367265.1). NCBI lineage: Eukaryota > Metazoa > Arthropoda > Insecta > Lepidoptera > Erebidae > Catocala > Catocala fraxini. The sequence continues at coordinate 6,169,936 of OV884044.1, read as the reverse complement.
TTAGTTGGCTCCAAGGCAATATTAGATCTTTAAAGACGTTCGTAGCGAACCGAGTAGTCGAAATTGGTGAACTAACTAATTGTTCTTCATGGCGTTACATTCCCACTGCTCAAAATCCGGCTGATCTAATCTCAAGGGGCGTAAATCCAGATAAAATTATTAATAATCAGCTATGGTGGTCAGGTCCTACTTTCCTAAAGCAAACTGAAGCTCAATGGCATAACATAGTCAATTTATTGAATCAATCAGATCTACCTGAATTAAAATCTAATGCAGCCACTATTCAAAATTCAAATAATATTTTAAAATTTGAGATTTTTTCTTCTTTTAATAGACTTAGACGTACATTTGCATACGTACAAAGATTTATAAACAATGCTCGTTATCCTAAAAACAAAACTTTCTGTAAGCTAACTATTGATGAATTAGAATCTTCTTTCATCGTCCTATGTAGAATTGCTCAGAAGGAATCATTTCCCCACGAGTATGATGTTTTGATAAAGGACAAACCTCTCAGCAGTAAGTCTACACTCTTACCACTATCTCCATTTCTAGATGAGAGCAAAACTATACGAGTCGGTGGTAGAATAGATAAGTCCAATTACGATTATTCTAAAAAACATCCAATTCTTCTTCATTCATCTCACTATCTAACCAAACTCTATTTCAAATATCATCATTTATACAACATGCATGCTGGACCACAATTACTACTAGCCTGCGTTAGGGAGACTGTATGGCCAATAAATGGGAGACATTTAGCCCGACGTACAGTCCACAACTGCGTCATGTGCAGACGAGTCCAAGGAAAAACAATGATTCCCATGATGGGAAACTTACCTGCGCAACGCATCAACCCTGATTTTCCCTTTCGTACTGTAGGCGTCGATTTTGCTGGTCCGTTCCTCACCTTAAACAGGAAGGGTCGAGGTGCACGGCTTACTAAAACCTATATGTGTTTGTTTGTGTGCTTCCGATACAAATGCGTGCACCTAGAAGCCGTTAGAGATTTGTCTAAAGATGCGTTCATATTAACATTACGTAGGTTTATCTCGAGACGGGGCAAGCCAGCTGAAATATTCTGCGATAATGGGCGCAATTTTGTTGCGGCTGCAAAAGAAATAGGTAATTTTCTAAAACATAATCAAGAGCCTGTAATTGACTTCGCGGTCAATGAAGGCATAAAATTCATATTTTCTCCTACTTACGCTCCACATTTCGGCGGCATTTGGGAGGCCGGTGTGAAATCCGCGAAATATCACATAAAACGTGTTATGGGAAACTCTCATTTAACTTTCGAGGAGATATCAACACTATTTGCCCAAGTGGAGGCTATACTGAACAGTCGACCTTTATGTCCACTTTCACCTTCACCCAATGATTACCATTTCCTTACCCCTGGGCACTTTCTGATAGGACGTTCCCTCAAGGCACTGCCAGGTCCCATACTGGAAAATCATACCCAAACCCAACAGCGCTACAAACGACTCGAGCAAATTCACCAACATTTTTGGCAACGCTGGCAAAGGGAATACATTGCAGAACTCCAACAACGCTCTAAATGGCGCAAGAATACAGCAACTCTTCGTGTTGGAGATCTAGTACTTCTGCAAGAAGACAACGTGCCACCTCTCACTTGGCGGATGGGACGAATCAGCCGGCTGTTTCCCGGAAGCGATGGCATATCACGTGTCGCAGATGTCGACACCACAAGAGGCAGCTTTCGAAGACCATTTACCCGCATCTGCCCGCTATCAGTTGATGACAGCTACGATTGTTGAAAGAAGGACTCTTTCAACGGGGGGAAAGATGTTCAGGCGCATACGCCTGCAAGATTTTAGAAGGCAAACGCTTACGTGCAACTGTCTCTTTGCTAACTATATTATTTTTTCTTATTAGTGTTTTCACCGCCACCGTCATTAATATTTACTTTATTATTTTTCTGAATGCGAACATACACTTACCATTGTACGCGCTAGAGAGAACACCTATATCAATATTGTAATTATTATATCCAATAAATTAAGTTATCAAAGTGTAACAGAGGTTTGTTATTATTTCAAACTTCCATTGTGTCCACTACGAGACACATGGTTTTATTACATAACTTTTGCGTAAACGTAAGATACCATTATGTAATACTACCTAGATGATCCAATGAGATTAATATTCTCTTAAATTCACCGAACATAAGCTCCTAAGTCTGCTTGCCAAGTTGCGCAAAGAATTACAGAGTTTATACAAGACGACTGACAAAACGAGAAATAAAACCTATTTAGAGCCTTTGGAGAAATGTAGGGAAAAAAACCTTTGCCCACTATGGGACAGCATAGATTAGGAACAAAATATGGCGCGAATTTATATGTACTTTTTATAACGTGAGTCATAAAACATCGATTAAATGTAGGTAAGTATATTCTACCTCTGTCTACCTCTTCTAGAATAATCTATTATAATATAATATCGGCCCTATATATAAACTGTCCCACTGCTCGATACGGGCCTCTTCTCAGCGTAGAAAGGGTAGGAATTGTAGGATATACAAGTGATATTTTAGGTGAGTATAAAATGTTGTATTGACGATTTTAGATACACATTGATGTATTATTCCATGGGGTAAACATCTATAACGCCTGGAATAAAGGCAAGATTTTTCCCTAATCATCTCTCTATCTATTATAATAAACGATAGGGTGAACCATACTGAACATCATATAAACCCATCCATTTCTTACATTCTCATCAATTCTTTTATTGTAACAAAAGATAAAAGCTATTTACGGTTAGCAAAGAATGGACCAAATGTAATGGAAACGATGAGATCGATAGTTACTATTATTATAACCGGAAAAGGTACGGTCCAAGCAAATTGTCGGAAATTCTCTTTTGATTGGGAGCCTTTAGTATTACGATGCATTGTGAGGAACGGACCGATTTACTTTTAGAGTTCCGGTAAATGGAACATGGATTTTATTTCGGGTCAAACGTTTGATAATAATGATAATGACATACCCGTGTTTGCGGTGCGTTGGTTTTATAAAAGTACATAGCACATAATAATATTAACAAATTTTTTATTTGTTTATTTTATATTTGGGGAGTAACCAAACAAAAAAAAATTATGATTATTTTTATTTTTGTATTACAGTGGTGGGATAATTCCCACTGTGTAGCCAGGTTCTGCAGTGGTGACTATGGAAATCTCCCAGTTTTTACACCATATCCCGGGCGAAAGACAAACTGTCTTCAAAGCCGTTATGAATTTAACAGAAGTACGAGTATATAGAAGGAATTGTAAAAAATCTATGAATGTTTTAGCGGTATACTACTCTTCGTCTGCGGGGACAATAGTTCACCAGTGAAGTCATATATATGGATTATTCTATTATATGCTCCATTAAACCGTTTCATTTTTCGTCTTTGTACTATTGAATGGAATAATATGAAACCTAGCTTAGATTTTTGGATACAACTTCTAAAAGCAGATATCTGGATCATTTATATCGTCTTTAAAAAAATATATGATGTAAATATGATATTGATCGTTTGTAGTTACATTATTACAAACGTCGATCTTATATAAAAAGATTTTTATTGACAAGGATACAACATGAATTGTTCTTTTTAATACTTGTTTATCTTTCAGAAAGTTCAAAATGTACATCATAAAGTTTTATTTGTCTGAAATCGCCAGATCGACCTTCAAAGAACTAACCAACAAATGCACAGACGACAGAAAACAAAATTGTTTTTCTACCATCAAAAATAATGAATGCTGACTAATGTGCCAAAGTTGGCACGTTGAAATTCATGAGCTGTCAGAAGTATCAAGTTATGTCAAGCAAAGTTTTGAAATTACCTAAGAATTGTCGATCCCTCCCTTGACCCAAGATTCTCAGGGGATGATGGATAAATAAGTCGTTTTCAATGGATTGTATATTTAGGCCCTTTTTAGAATATCATTTTGCCGTAAGAAATTTATGTTGGATCTGAGATTTTATTTGCTTTTAACGTTTTATTTTTTCGATTTGCATTTGTTTTTTATAATAGAATGCTTTGGTCCGTCTTTAGAAATTGTGAGTTTATAGTTTAAGTTAAAGGACATAACGATGTTTTTTTTATATTTTTTATAGACAAAGTAATAATATAGAAGCTGTGGATTACTTTACTAGTTTACTCAAATCATGGAGGATTAAATTTTAAATAGAGTCAATTTGTCATAGAAATAAGGAACAATTCTAGTGCGAGAGATGATTTTAAAAAGAAAGAAAGTCAAAAGAACCCGTTCTTAAAAATAATATGTTCCATATATAAATCATAAATACCTATCTTTAAACTTGATGATATTACCGTGATTACTTTTGCGTACGATTTTGTGGTCTTGGATCCGATTCCCAGAACGAGCAGTGTTACTGGATTTTTTCACTCAGAGCTTGCAAATATCTTATTGATAACTATGTATAGAACCATAATTAGTAATTAAATTCTGTGCAGTGTACTCTATCAAAAAATATAATAGTTATTAAAACCAGTGGAACCCATTCATTCAAACTTTTTGGTAAAATTTATAAAAGACGTTAAATAAAAACACAACTGACATACCTCCTAATACTAAACTAAAGCACCAGTCTCTACTATAGATAGCTATAGTAAAGACTGGTGCAAACTTGCACGTCACATGGAGATATGGCAGAGTGAGAGGTTAGCCTTTGCTATGCAGTGGGATAATACAGGCTGATATCTTCCTTGACCAATTTCGACAACGGTGACCTCTCCAACTTCTTAAAAGTAGACGTTTGTGTAAAGGCTTGCCAATTTCTTTTCTTGAATTTTTCGAGAAGAGAACCTCATAAAATGTCCATTATACCTGAATAGTATCGGAATTGTGTTTATGAAGTAAACCTTTTTTTTAATCCTAGTACAATCCGGGTAGCTTAACGCACCATCGACGTAGTTATATATTATCGCACTAGTTGGACGCTCGTCGCGTCTGGAATAATATTATTAAGTAAACTAGAATATCGTCTTACCCCGGTACTATAACGTCTCACAAGCGAGTGTAAGCTTCCTCGCAGTCGTCCGCCGGGCTGAAGAACATCACTCCAGCTCACTCGCCAAGTCATCATCGCTATCTCCGCTTCTAACTTGTAGTGCCTACAAAGACAAGTTATATTAATGTTTCTCTTCTCACACTGATAAAAAGCTCGTGCCCATCAGTGCGACAGTTTAATATAGGGCTGATATTATTTTAATATATTTTGTTAAATTTCGGTAGTATTGCTGTGCGTGAGGTCTCTGGTTTACCACCCAAGTCGGACAAAGTGTTATAGGGTTTGACAAAAACCTTTAGTAGCAGCTCGTAGCAGTATTGTTCACACCCTATTACTTGAAATCCAAAAATATAAATCTGAGTTGAAATTAATGATGAAATTGTGCGTAATGTACATAGGCAGAGGTCTGCCTATACGTTTCGAGATATATCATAAGAACATGACTGTAAAGTGAAGAATTCCAATAAATATTCATAATTAACCTTTTTAACTTATTTCCATTATTATTATTATAGTGGATATTAATTTATGCAGTGATCAGTCGTGGTGTGATGTTATATAGCCTATGGCCTTCCTAGATAAATTGGTTATCCAACACTAAAAGAATTTTTCAATTCGGTGGTCCGAATTGAAAAAGCGCTAATTTCAGAAACTACTGGTGTAGTTCCTGAGATTAGCGCGTTCAACCAAACAAACAAACAATTAATCAAACAAAGTCTTCAGCTTTATAATATTAGTATAGATCATTCCTAATGGGAATTAACGCGACCATGTATAATGTTATATAATATCTCTAAACATTCTTGATGTTTCAACCAGATTGTTTGACATGGATTAAATATGTATGCTTTTGGCTTTTTCTGACAAGACATTTCCAGTAGCACGGAGACTGCAACTGTGCCCGGAAAATGTCAATAGCTTCGCCTCCTATTACATGGGACCTGACTTTCACCATACCTACAGCGAAATGTGGGTGTTATATACACCTCTGTTTACCCCTTAAGCGATATGAATATACATGTATGCATATTTGTAAGTACCTATATACATATTACTTGAAAATCTTTTAAAATTTGCTATCAAAATTTGGATTCACCTTTGCACTACTGACGGAGACATAATATTATCACAGTTATTTGGTTCAAAGGTAATTTAAATACACATATCCATTTATAGCCAACAGTCAAGTTATTAGACTCATTAGTAAAATTCTTGTACCGCGAGGAAGTTTACAAACTTAAAAAAGAACTCCCAAATTCGAAATATTTAATTCTGTGGATTATACAATATAAACTTGTCTCGTGTGGGATTCAAACTCATAACACTCAGCGTAGAGGCACTGGCGTGCCGACCATTTCAACCATTACTTAAATGATTAGCTTCTTCCCCGTTAATAATGTTTATCCATAACTAGCATTCAATATTCTCGAAATAATTAACGACATTTTCAAATTTAAAATACTAATATTTTTATTTACACAATAACATACCTGTATATGAATACTGATAGAATAGCGAGCACGACGACCACCGAGCTCAGGATTATACTCAATATGGCATACACGGGTAATGCTGAAACAAAAGGATATTTTTAGAACAACAATATGGACACACTACACAGATGACACAAAGCCTTGTATGAAATAATTTTACTGCGAAGATAGAGACACGTATAATAGTAAAACAATATAATTTATTTTCAGAAAATACTTGCCGTAGCTAATTGTTAGAAACAATATTTGAGTTGTATAGAATCAAAGATGTCAATCTTACATTTTCGCAATTTTGCACCCACCATCCTCCCTTAATTTAGAATTATCATAGACTAATATTTACTTTTGTATAAGGATATTTTTACGAAAATAAAAATAATAAATCCTATGTCAAGGCGAGTTAAATATGCAAACAACAAACACCAAGGCCAACCAGACTCGGAACAACTATGTACGAATCACACAATTTTTTGTCTGTGTCATCAAATCAACACAAGACTTGACACAGTGGCAATGGCGAAGAGACCACTTAAGCCATTACGAAACTATTCGAAAACAGAATTGTAGCATTTGCAAATCATCGAGTTATAAAAAACCGAATAAAGGAAATAGGCGCAGTCAGCAATATAAGTCGACTAGCTGTGCCCGTGGTTTCACCCGCATTTATGGTTACTGCGACGCCCCCGTGGGTTGTAGCGTGATGTTTTATATAGCCTTCCCCGATAAATAGGGTATCCAACAGTAAAAAAAATTAAGTATTTTCTCTTCAGTTTTATAATATTAGTACTGGATAGTCTCTTAAAATTACAACAAATGTTTGTTTTTTTATAGTAGTAATAGTTATAAACTAGTTTATATATTCACAGTTCAAAAATACATAAAAGTATTGAAATTAAACTACTATATACGGATTTTATCACGTTGTTTATTTGACAACGCGATAAAATCTGTAATAGTTTTAATAATTTGATTAGCTTAAAAATTAGTAAACTTTAATAGTAGTAGTTTCTAAATTATGTAAAAAAGTGTCAAATAAACAACGCGATAAAATCCGTATATAGTAGTTTAATTTCAATTAATAACATTTGCGTAAACAGAAGACAATATTATACATAAATATAACTAGCATTTTCTTTTCATTCAGACCTTGACAGCGATGTGATTTTTAATTACGTATATGTTACCGAATATAATCCTACAAAATATAGAAGCCACAAAGGCTTCAAGCATAAATTACATAAAAACTATCTGCGGCAGACACATTAAATTATGGTATCGAACAATTGAGTTTATTTCGGCGTGAAATTAGCTTTTATTGAATTTATTACGGTAATCTTCTTTAGCAGTTCACTGATGTAATAGAATATGGTACTAAAAATTTATGCTTTCTATTGGATCTATGTGCTATAATGAAAAGCGAGTATTTTGAGGCGTAAGATTATGTTTTTCATACACAGTCTCACGTAGACGTAGACGTAGTATCTAGACGTAGGGGTAGGGTAGTATTACATCCACATTTCGCCAGGTGTAGTATTAGGTCTCACTTTAGAGTGTGAGGTCTTTGCTCTCTATAGGGAGCAGTTCCACACTTTGTGCTGCACCTGCAGAATTATTTTATTTATTGGCAGCAAACCAAAAAACTTACAGACCCAAGAACAAAACCAAAGACCTTGTACACGGCCTTCGTTGACCAAGATGTTATTCACTACTATTGCACCAGCAAGGCATATTATTTGTAGATTTATACCATTTCATTCGTTGGTACAATAGATTTTTACTTTTAAGTCCTTTTATACAGGCTGACAATTTAATACTTGCAATATTGAAATTGGTGTATCAGATCACAATGTACTGATAGAGATATACGATTAAATTATTGTATTTCTGGAAATATTGTAGGTCTGTTGGTTATTAATATGACAGCAAAACAAATTCTTAAACCTAACTAATATTATAAATGCGAAAGTGAGTTTGTTTGTTACGCTTTCACGCCTTAACTACTCGACCGATCATATTAAAATTTCGCGTACACGTTGTCAGAGGTACAGAATAGGTCATAGGGTACCTTTTATCCAGGAAAAAGTACTATTACAAACCCTTAATTGCTCGCATGGGGTTAACGTACTTTTGCGCACCGCAAATTCTATCTTCGGTCGGCCGCAACGCACTCCAACCAAAAGTAGCTTCCTTATTCCCGCTAAATTTGTGATTTCAGTGTCAAACAGGGTGGCAGAGAGTAGGCACTCGTAGCTGCAGTCTTAGTGCGTGACCCTGTGCGAGTCATAACGTAACTTTTTTGTTTATGGTAAGTATATAGTATATATATATTTTTTATATTTATTGAGTTTTTGAGTTTTCATATAGTTTTTTATATGTCTAGTATAATGAATATTTTAAAATATTTGCATGATTTTTTAACCTGACAAAATATTGGAGCCCTTGTATTTATGTTTTTTCGCCATAGATAGAAGAAAGGAATATATTTTACGATGGCTGGGTGGGGTGTCAGATGAACAACAGCTTGTTAGAGGCCTTTTAGCTCTATTTTTGGGTTCCAAAACAGCATGACTATAGTCTGCTATGTAATCAAACCAAATAAAGCCGTAGTTCTATAACTGTCTGCCATGCATCATGGCGTTGACATCGATTCAACTAAAGCCAGAAATTATAACCTTATAATGCCAATAAAGAAGAAATTGATGCTAAGGACCAACTTTCTTCTTCTTCCTCGGCTATGTAAGTAAATTAATGGTTGCAGTGATTTAATTGACATATATTCCGATTCACTTGGCAAATTCCGCAAAATAGTTAGTGATCATATATAAATGTCTCTAGGTTAATTTATACTAACACTAGGAAGTAAGTTAAATTGTATTACTAACAGTCTATGAATTCATTGGTCCGAAATAAAGTAATATTATTATTATTATATAAAATTACTTCTCATTTACTGTTTTTTTATTTTTTAATATTTAGTGTTTAGATTTTAATTCTTTTTAAGTAGTTGTATTTTGTTATTTTAGTTATATTTTTTCATTTTATGTTTTAATGTATCTATACCTACTTGTAAAGTGCTGATGTAAACATATTATTGTATTTTGTGCATGCGGTGCTAACCTATAAAAGATTGTTACACTAGTCTAAGTACTGAAGTGAACTGTTTATTATAACGTTAAGTGTAAACAATTGTTGGTTGGCCAATAACGATAAATAAAAAATAAAGAAATACTTTGTGGAACCTACAACGTAGGTGGAAGAACCAAGCAGTGACCTCTCAATGTATTCTTTTATCTATTGAACCTCGCATGCATAAATGCACTGGTTGTACATCGCGCAAATACGAGTAACATTCGTACTGACGTGTGACGACATTTTCTACGACAACTGGCTGTACAACTACTCCAAGAATATCAAATAAAACGTAGCAATGTAAATGCTAGTTCAAAAATAATAAAAATACATCTTATTGAGGTACACGACCTGCAAACTCAGTCCGCCCCGTCTACAGCCAAAAAAATACGCTGTAATAATTGCTCTAGAAGCAATGATCGAAAAGTGCCAAGCAAATGCACGCAATGCAGTAAATTTGTGTGCAATAACCACTTCAAGGTTTATTGCCAAGGCTATGATCACAATGATTCTGATTAGTCTGTATGTTTTTTTTTTCTCAATACGCCTCTCATTCAAGGGCTAGCCTAATATAATAATGTAGCTATCTTATATATAAGTACGATTATATTTATGAATCTTGTATCATTATACCTATACATACTAATTACTTACTAGAACAAATTACAAACAATGCTACCTTTGTGAATTCACTCAGAGCACAAAAGAATATATCTGTTTCCTTAGCTATAAAGTTTAGAGTGTGAACAGCGGGCGTCAGTGGTGCCCCTCCCAACAGATTGGTACGCCCTCGCGGCTCGACCAGTAGAGTACTAAATAATAAGTACATAAGCACTGTTGATCTCGAGGTGTCTATTTCTTTTGTTTTTGTGAGAGTTTATTTTAGTTTTTAAGACAATTAGACCGTTAATTTTCGAAATAAATATTGTATTTTAAAACAATATGTAACGATAGCTCAGTGGGGAGACCAACAGACTGCAATGCAGAGGGTCTAAGGTTCGAACCCACGTCGCGCACCTCTGACTTTCGGAAGTTATATGACTTTTCGAAATTATGTGCGTATTGATTGACAATTATCACCTGCTCCGTGCCTCGGAGAGCACGTTAAGCCGTTGGTCCCGGCTGCCATGAACATCTATGGCAGTCGTTATTGGGATAGTCAGTACCCTCTAATATCCTGACACTGGTCTAGCCTTAGGGTACCGTTAGCCTTCGGGTTGCGGAGGTCAGGTGGCAGCCGCTCCGTGTAAAAACTAATATCCAGTCAAATCCGGTTAGACCAGAAAAGCCGACCCCAAGCGACTTGGGAATAATAAAGGCTAAGAGAGAAGAAGAAGAATACAATATGTACTTTTATTATTTCATTTCCTAATAATTCTGTTAGAAATCATTATATGAAGTTGGGGTCAGTGGAGACCCCATGCGAGCAGTTAAGGGATTTTTTCGTACGAGTAATTAAGGGCTAACCTAACCTACATATTACGTAAGTGAAGCAGCAGCCAAAATCTAGTAATGTATTAAAAGTATTTTAAAGTTAATTAATTGTGGTAATTCGTGGGCGATGAGTCGCTACGATCATACGGTAGTTCGTATGCAGTCAAGTGGCATAGCTGCGAAGCCTCTGGTCAATATACAATAAGGTTCAGATCTTATCTGTTTAGCGACACAATTATAAAAATTATGCTATACTGAAATATTACAGGTGAACCTTGTATTTTTTATGTTGTATATGATTTTTACGAAACTAAGTAAACGTAACGTAAAAAGTAACTCTAGTAATTTCTCAGACAATATCCAAGAAGCTCTGATAATGTTTCCTCGAAAACTCGTTGTTCGCATAGAAGTATTCTCTTTGTACGATCTAATAAAATTATTCTGGTAGTTTCACGAATTCGTATATACGATTTTGCGTTTTTTTTTATAGCAGTAAAACTCTTCTTTTTTCCATAAATTATAATGAACTACCTTTTGTTTCGCGTACAAATAGGTTAGGTTACGTTAGTAACAGTACTTTCTAAAAATAAAATATAGCTATGTTACTCAGTGATAATATAGCTTTCTAATGGTGTAATAATTTTTACAATCGGTTTTGTAGTTTTGAGTTATACCCTTACAAATCAAAACTAAATCAAATATTTCCTCTTTATAATATTAATATAATAAATTATTATAAGATGTATGAAGTCATCGCATATTTATTTTTCTATATTTGATACACACATGTCTACTAAATTTATATATATGCATATATGCACTATATGTATGCCGTATTTGAAGAATCACATGCCCTTCAGGGAATCCAGCTACGTTAATTGTAAAACTTAAGACTGCGGCGAGGGAAATGTGCCAAAACAGGCGGTCACAGTTAAGTAAATAAAATCAACACTTTTTGTTTAATACAAATATAAAATATACGTTTACCATAACAATGAATGTGTTTACAATTACTCCGTGTAAAAAACTTAAAATAATTAATATTTTTGCCTACAAAATTATGTAAATTTGCACGAAAAATGCAAGAACGTAAGCTCGTGTTACGTGATTTTTAGACTATATCAGTAGAAATCAATCCTATTTTACAGCTTAAACGAAACATAAATAGTTATATTACAATTTGTCCGTCCCAAATATTTAAGTTATTGGTTGACAATAAAGATACATATTTATCAAAAAAGCACTTCAAATCCTTCATACAATTTACCATGGCGGCCGCGCGTTGCTTTGAATTTCGAGCTCTGTCATTCAGTCGAACCGTGTCTTACGCTCGGCGCAGTCTTAAAGTTTGTTTAGTTTTCGCGACAACCCATTTGCTGCGGTATTATATTTTTAATAGAGATAAGATGTTCCTTACTTTTTTAATTTTTGCTTATCCCTGTTATGTTCTTGAACTTTGTCATTTACTCTTTAATAGTTTGTGCGAAAACGACTGCTATTAAAAATGTGTAACTCTCGCATAAACGTAAGTCAATATTATAAAGACTATATATTTTATGACGATAATGAAAATAAAATTAGTATACGTAATTGTGTATAATTAAACTTTTGTTTTTATAATATTTACTTATGATATTTTACGTTTCAGGATGTTATTAGCAATTAGGTGATAATACATTACATAAATTTTATTATATACTCATTGAGTATCGCAATAATTTTGATATCGCTGACCTGGCAATAAAGATTTCTACATCGTTTATCATCGTAGCGTTATTCTGTTTGATGAGGATTTTTTATTTATTAAAATCCAAACTAGTAATTTTTATCAATGCAAACAAACTACAAATCCTCCATACAATTTTACTATGGCGGCCGTGTGCCGATTTGAATATGCGCCGTACGAGCTCTGTCACTATCTGACTTACGTTTGGCGTGCGGTCTTAAGTATCGTCGTCTATGACCTAAAATCTCATCGACAGCTTTTAGTTTTCTTTATTCGTCTTCACGAATATTGGCACGTTGCCCACTGTTCTGAAAGGAGTATTACGTGTTTATTTCATATTACAACATAATCCAGATAAACCGATGCGCTGATATTAAAGTGTCTGGTTTATAATGTATCTGGAAATAATTTTATCGCGCTCTAAAATATATTAAATTTGTATTTCAGTTGAGAGGAATTACCATGTGCCGTAAAATATGATGAGCTACAGATTTAAATATAGAGCTTTAGCATATAAATTTGAAGCTAATTGCAAAATAAATAAATGAAAATGGACAGCGTTTTGAAATTTGTTATGGAATTCTCAGTGAGCCTGGTAATGAAAATTCGTGACAAAATGTTTAGTTGCAACACTGTGTCTAGTGTCTGGTACTATGGCCATAGACTGCAGTTAATAGGCTATCTCCTACTACTTGGAACCTAAAATATTAGTCGGTAAAATGTTTGTATATGCACCGAGGTGCATATACCCACATTTGTTCGGATAGAATTCCTTAAACAGGTGATGCGATACTGTAAGACAGAGGTCATACGGCATCGAATCGCCTGTTTAAGGAATTCTATGTCTTTAATTACCACTACTAAAATACAATACATATCTAATGTTTGTCTCTTTTTAAGATTGCACCTCATAACCAACAAACTATGGCACTTTTATAATACTTATAAGGCTAAAAGCATTTGCCATTAAAGCGGTAATAAATTTTTCAAATAATTCTGAGATTTTATCACCGAACAACACTATGACGATACTAATTCATATGTTTCTGAAGAAGTATTCGTATTATTTCAAATACATATATTGCCACGACAGATAAAATCAAATTATTTATATAGGTAATTTTACTTTAGTTCACGTCTTTTTGTTTTAAATCAAATGAAACCTCAGTCGCAGACGTTTTCACGTTGAAATGCATCTGAAAGATTTCCATTTATAATATTAAATCGCAAAGGAATATTTAAAATGACATAGCTATTTCTATATTGAGAACTCCTTCGAAGTATAAGCTCGGATTAGATTATATTATATACTATTTTCCGCCCCCGATTTCGGCCACCTGTAATCTAAAGAAAAGTAAACTGGGATTAAAAAAGGATTCACCCAAGACATGCTTTCTCTGTGTGCCAAGTGACATTCAACTTATTTGAACCGTTAACGTGTAATTAAGTTGGAAACATCTAAACCTTAACACATCTTCACAAACTCTGACATTTATAATTGTACTAGCTTTTGCCTACAGCTTTATTCGCTCAAGAACAGTGCTATTTTTCTGTATGAAACGTATATTATGATCTTATCTGTACCCCTGACAACGTGTTTGCGAAATTTTATGATGATAGATCCAGTAGTTAAGGTGTAGGCGAAAGCTTAACAAACAAACAAAGTTAGCATTTGCCTTTTGCCTGCGTTATCACTCTCTATCTTCTATACATTTATTCCACAGCAATGCTGCTGCACTTCACTTGTACCCTTCAAATCATCTGCAAAAAGTGTAGTCGCCGCGTGAAAAACGGACTTAATAATTAACTTTGACCGATAAATATACATCAGTATTATACCGTAACATATAATTATAAACTGAACGAATATCTTACGAATAAATGCTTAATATACATTATTTGTGTAATATCAAAAGGATCATAGATTCTAGTACGTTTGTTATTTGTCTCAGCACCCATTATAAAGAGGCTGTATGTTACACAGAAAATATTTTCTCGTAAGTGTAAAGATCAAATTTTTAATATTGTAGATATTACTCATTTTTGTGTTATTTATTTATGTCTCCTTAGTTGGTTACTGCAATGCGTTATCAACATTAGACAATTTTATTTTTCATTTCTTTCTTTTCTTGTCATAAGAAAAACCCGTTCTAGGAGTAATACCTGTCTCGCGGGGAACTTTACAAACATTCTAATAACAGACTTATTTGTGGATCACACAATGTTTTGTCCCGTTTAGGATTCCAACCCACAACACTCGGCGCAATGGCGTTGGCGAGGCGACCACTACGCCATCAGTGCAGTAGGGTAGCCTTTATTTTATCTTTGGAGGTCATTAGAATCGTTTCTTTATATTATAATAGTATAATCTTTAAGTGTGTTAACGATGACATTAGCGTAGCTAGGTTTTACGCGTTTTCTTTTTAGACCTCGATATATAATTATTTTCTCTTCAAAATAATGTCTCGGCTCGGTCTGACTGTCATACGATGTCACTTTACTTGTATCTTGTATCTTATGTGGGGGCCAGTCAGTGCAGACCGGCGACACTTCGACCCAGTGGGATCTTTTGTGTCGACACTCTCCCAATAACGACTGCCATAGATGTTCATGGCAGCCGGGACCGACGGCTTAACGTGCTCTCCGAGGCACGGAGCAGGCGATAATTGTCAATCAATACGCACATAATTTCGAAAAGTCATATAACTTCTGAAAGTCAGAGGTGCACGACGTGGGTTTGAACCATTTAATTTAATTTAATTTAATTATTTAATTTTAGTTTAATTTAAGTTGTTTAATTTTGTCACTTTACTTACTAATATTATTATTGAGATATTTTAGGCATGTAGATTTCTTCAAAGTTTCTGGCGGCACTATTATCAAGCAGACGATGAACAAAATACCAGAAGTGCGAATGTGAGAGTGAGTTTAAATATATACCTAGATAACATAAATGGCCTATTGCCATCATTTACTTTTAAATGAGATTGTAAGTTGATTATTGGAGTTTGATGACAGTAAGCTTATAATCTGTTTACAATTCTTTGAACATTTGCAGTAATAATCTTCATTATTTGTTTATTACAAACAAACGCAACGATCAATGTACAATTAATAAAAAAACGATATTACAAACTGGCATCCAATCTCGTCCAATGACTAAACCTTTTAACACTAAGCTGATATATATTTTTACAAACTTAAGTCTCAGATAGTCCCAAAGTAGCATGAAATTGCAAACGATTTACCCAACGGCCCGATAATATTATTAAAAAAGAAATTGAGTGTGAAATACCAGGGATTGGACAGAAATATCTACGATAAGGTCCCTTGGTATCGGGCGTATCGGCTGAGGGTAACGGTTTAGGATAAAAATATTTTGAAAACGATTTTAGGGTACATTTACTGTTGTGGCGAACGATTTGATTGTATTTAGGAGATAATAATGATATCTGGACGTATCTGTGGAATATGACGGATTTTCATTCAGAGTATAATACTTTGCTCTTATATTAAGTTATATTGAGGGATCGAAAAGTAGTTTTTGACAGTCTCTATAAAACTCAGTTTAATGAAATAAAATAATAGCAGAGTATCTACTACGACACGAAGTCTTGAGTTCATTCCCACAGCAGCCAAATATGACAACGTACCTACGTTGTCATATTTGTTGTAATGACCTCATTACAACACTAGTGATTATCACTGGAAATTATGCCATGGAGCATTTGATACAGTTATACAATATTATAGTATTAACATACTGAGTCGTAGTGGCACACCGATGGCTAGACACATTTGATTTTTAATTATGTATGGTATCCTAGGACAAATCCTAAACGATGGCTTGTTAAATTGAGGCATATTAATCTGTCTAGACAGATTAATATGTCTCAGTTTAACAAGCCAATATAAGCATTTCTAGACACAATGAAAAAAAACAACAGGGTCAATAAGCTTGAAAAGAGTAAAGAATTTAATTGTAAACTTTAAAACAGTAACATTAACCATACAAAATAACTCTACATTCTAAAAACAATAAACATAATAAATAAATAATTTACTTTCAAAGCAATTTCGTTCACCATTCATGAAATTCCGACGTCAAATTGGAATGTTTAATCGCGTTTGTAAGGGCTGAGTATCCCGGAATGTTAAAGCAGAAATTGACTACACGAGCAGAAGTGGTCGCCACATCACTACCACTGCGCGCCGAGTGTTGTGGGTACTTTGTGTCCGTAGATTTAAAGCTTGTAAAGTGTCCTTGATACAAGAATGATTTCTAGAGTGGTGCTCCACATCTCCTGGCCAATACAATCGATTATGTATGGAAGTGAAAGTTGGGTATTGCAAGAGAAGCATGAGAGCAGAATAAATGCTGTAGAAATGAGAGCACTGAAAAGCATATGTGGTGTGACTCTGAAAGATAGAATAAGGTTTAGTATGATTAGAGAGAGATGCGGCATGAAAGTGGATATAGTGACAAGAATAGAAAAGGGTATGATAAGCTGGTTTGGGTATGTAGAAAGAATGGACGAGGAAAGACTGACTAAAAAAGTTTATAAGGCTAGTGTGAATGGAACAGTCGCAAGAGGAAGACCTAGGCGAACGTTTCTTGGTCAGATCGGAAACGTTCTGGGCAAAGGCCAGGTTAAGAGCACCTTGAACCGACGGGCGTGTATGAGAAATGTGATGAAAGTGAATGAAGCCAGAGAAGTGTATCAGAATCGTAGCAAATGGAAATCCGTATCTGGGAAACAGGCGTGAATCTATGTATGTATGTATGTGGTCGATAGTTATCAGAACCTTTTTTTTACGAGGGATATGCTCCTGCTTTATACCCCCTCGCCACAAGGGGAGGCCAGAGAGTTATGTCGGACTTTCCCGAATTTTTGGACCTATTGACTAAAACTACCATGGTGTGCCACCTCGCTTTGTATGGTAGGTGGATCGCTGGAACCAAAACTACATCAGCGATCCAGCAGGCTCTAATGCAGAAAAGAAAAGATCTGCGGACGACGACTCAGGTATCAGAACCTACAGCAACCAAATAGCCTTATATTGTATTCGAGCAGTGAGAATAATATTCAGGCTCCAGACGTTGAAATTATTTAAAATATTGCTTCTATTTGCAACTTTGGGACAGTGGGGAACATTGGAGTTTCAGAATAGTAACCAAACATACCAATTCTCCATCTTAGATATAGTATCTAAGACGGTTAATAGTTATAGTTGGCTTACTGCCTAAGTGACATGAATTAATTGATTTGAATCTTTAGTTTTTATATAAAAGTTTGTGCTGCTACAGACAGATAGTGGTATCTTTAGTGCAGGCACTTTTAAATGGCCCAAACCGTTTGAACAATACCTAGGGAATTTCAAAAGTCTTTAAGCAATACAGACTAGACTAAGCCGCATATTAACAAGCGAGATGCAATTTGATTCGTTTTCTCAGTAGTATGAACACAAGACATGACGCTATTTAATTCAACATTGTTACACTTCGGTGTGAGAAGCAGGCCTCTTATCTCAAGCTTTAATTAAAAGCACCTACTCAGTACTTTAAGTGGTAGAAAGGTACTTTAAATGCCAGGTGCCACTCTGTGGGTAAACAACACCTTTGTAAAGTGGCACTGTAGAAGAAAAAGTTAAGAACGAGGATAATGAAATGAGTTTGTGTTTGGTACTTTAAAGTATACCAGTGTTTTATTTTGGAATGAGAGAACCCCTTTGGGGATTGGATTTGTATGAATGGGGAAAACTTTGGGGATTGGATTAAAGTGCTGCTAGCTGTTATTTGCCATACTGCTTACATCTTTATGTAACTATGTTTTCCTTTTTGACTGCTTTGGTGACGAAGCTGTAGTGAATTTGAGATATTTTAGGTTCAATTATTTTGCCTAGGTTTTTCTGGTAAGGCATTCTCACCCGTAGTTTGGAAATATGTCCAGTAGATGACAATAGGCTGGCTATCTATTTTCTTCAAAAAATACAACTCAGTTAGGCATAATTCCTCTGTTGCAAGGGACTTTACAACATACTAACTAGCTAAACAACGGACTTAAATTATGCTTTGAAATTAAACTTTTATATACGGATTTTATCGCGTTATTTATTTTACACTTTATTACAAAATTTTGAAACTGTCACACTCATTCGCGTAAACAGAAGACAATATTAAGAAGACAATATTATATTAAATTATTCTTTATGTCCGTCTGTGACGCGGGACAACTATTTGCGAAACAGGAAATTTTTTGTCCCGTCCTGGTATCCAAGTCACAACACACGGCACAGTAATACTTCTAAACCAGTACGCCATCTGCGCAGCCCAGTTATTAGATGGTGCAGCTAGATAGCTGGAGTTTGTGGACAGCACGAATAAAACATTTTTTTTTGTGTTTGCTGAGTAACATTTGGTGATAAAGAGGTTGGGATATCAATAACAAATTGTATTACCGTCACATCGGTCTACAGATTGAGCTATTAGAACACCACAGACAGCCAGAGTTACTTTCGAATGTATACCATTAGTATGGATGCGGTATCTTCTGTGTTTTATTTTTATTTGTTTGTTACTCAAACAGTGAAGCTTTAGCAAATGTTGGTAAGTGCCTTCATATTTTGGTCTCAGACCGTTACGTGCGAGCACGTAATAAAAAGTTATGTTTTCACACTGTTTTTGACTTCTTAGTACATATTTAGGTATTATATTATTAGTCTTGTAGTCTATATCCAAGGCTATGAAAAATTGCTTGTGGTTAAGGATTAGGTTAAATATTGTGTTATGCTCTGTTGCTACATAATCATGTATAAGTAGCCTGCGGCTTCGCTCGTTTGGGCACAATATATATTTCTGAATAATAATAATATTCTACCACATACACACAACACCATCTAGCCCAAACTAAGCAGAGCTTGTACTATGGGTTCTAGACAATGGATAAATATACATATATTCTTTTTTTTTTGTAAATACATACATATTATACATAGAAACACCCAGACCAAGTCAAACATCCATGTTCATGCACACAAATGTTTGACTTGAGCGGGAATCGAACCCGCGACCTCAGGCGTGGCAGTCGGTTACACTAACCACTACGTCATCGAGGCCGACAAAGGTATGTCCTATTCTCTACCCTTGTAACGTGTAGAAGGTGTAATTTTTGTATGGTTGGTCGTGTAGTTAAGGCTTAAAAGTGGATCAAACAAACTAAAATTCGTATTTATAGCATATCGCCTTGAGATAAGTAAAAAATGTTATACATAGATGTTATGATCGTAGACAAATGGCTGCCGTTTTAAAGCGAATCATGGACCCTTTTTTAAGAATATGTATAAAGAATTATTTAATGTCTTCTCTGGCTTGTTTTTGTTTACCATCGTAGTTTTATATAAAATATTAATAAAATTAATTATTGTACTCACAGTTATCAGGACAAAGGGATCCATCGAAGCCGCACTCTGGAGTATCTGGTGGGGGACTGGTTCTACCGCCAGCCCAGTGGATAGGCCTGTCTTCGATGAACTGAAGAGAAGAGTTGGCTGCTACGTATGTCGCTACCACCTGTACAGAAAATGGCAATCTTTTAGTAAGTCGATTGGAAGCCTGCAGTTGCTAATTATTTGAGGGCAGTAATATGTAGGATTTTCTTCTTGACATTGCTACAAAGTCAAAGCCAAAAATAATTTATTTATATGGGACACAAAGTATAATTTATGAACGTCAAAATTTACTAGTGATTGAGCATACTGAAGCATCCAAAATAGACCACAGAAGCAATCATATTAATTATAAAATTCTTAAAGCTATATATGTACATATATTTCAAGACTCTTTTAATAAACTCACACCTTATTAGCTTTTCATTTACTTATCTACTTAAAAAAACTTACGCACTAAAACTTTTCAAATATGCTCAGAATGACGTCGCGTCTAAAACTTTTCAAGTCAAAAGGTTTCAACGCTAAACTTAAATTGATTTCGACTAAATAAGACTTTTATAAAACACGCATATATTATTTAAATGTCTACGATTAAGACAGAGACTTTGGAATACAATCAAAGATATAACTATATGATGGTTGTCGTGTTTGATCGTATACTATGAGACAAACCATATTGTTATTTGTAAATTAGGAGTGGGGACCTGATGATCTGTATTACAGGTATATCTATGCCTATCTCAAACACCAGCTTCTCACATAAACGAATTTGTACAAGATATAAGAAACTATGTTGCTGTTTATGAATGTATTACACATTATGTAACAAAATTTATAAAGTGTCTATGTGAGAAGAAATAAAGCAATATTATTATTATATGCACTAACGTTAAAACAAACTATTTTGATAATAATATTCTTCTGGCAAAACCGATTTCGCTGATAGTGTACATATACTTATATAGTTGATATATGTAAAAAGCAACATTTTTGACCAAAAAATAGTAATTGTTGTAATAGTTTGTTTGAAAAATAACACACTACCGATCTTCTTTATACAAAAAGGCAATTTTATGGATTCTTTAGCGTTCACTTTCGTATTCACTTAGTCAATTGAATAAAAACAACACATTTTATTTTTTGAACGAATAAATAGATGACTATAACATAATTTACGTTTAATAAATAAATTCTCTAAGTACGTTCTTGATGAATGTCAGCCACAAAAACTAATTAAAACATTTTATGTAATACCAGAGAAGATCCCTTAACGAAACTATTCACAAAATGCTGTATTAAATGTTTTTCTATATTCAAATATTAATCACAGAATGTTTTTCAACGTTCAAATGTTAAGTTATTCATTGTTTTTACTTCATCAAGTTGAAACATATATCCTAAAAATACGAGTATATTTCAGCGCTGAGTCTTCGAATTCACAAATAATGTTTGTTCGACAAACTTTTTGGTTTATCTCGGGTATAACGCAAACAGAATGTGAGTGAGTAAATAATAGCATATATGAATGTCCAAGTGACAGTCAATAACCTATGGTGACGTCAATGATGGTACTTACAGAACAAGGAACATTGCGCTCTGCGCTCTACTTGAGATGAACATAATATTTTTGTCAAATGACGCTCAGCGGCAACCGTAAGAGGTAAATCAGTTTAACAACATCACCCGGTTTCTGGACGGTTAATCAACGACGTATTCGAAAATCAAACATATGTTTTTAAATGTGCCTTTGGCTGACTGAATAAGCAACAGCAATGCTAACCAATTGTGATTAGCTTTGCTTGCTTTTTCAGTCAGCGAATACCAGCAGTTGACATGCGTTTGATTGTCTGTTTAAAAATATTTGTGTTGACTGCTTCTTAGAAAACAGCTGTAAGAGTTCTATTTGTATGATTTGTGTAGTCATAACTTACATTTTTGTAGAGATGTAACCTAACCTGCTCTTTTTTGTATACATTACGTTACCTCTGTTATCATTTCGAGAATTTATATATGTGATGCTAGGAAGTGCCATTTTATAATATTATTGCATACTCAGGCAGGTGTATCCCTGAACAATTGCGCAGTGGTGTAATATTTAGTTATTTTGCCAGTTTTTGTGTCCCACGTAAATGGAGACAATTTTTATTATTTTATTTCTTTCCTTCTATCAATCTATCATTGCAGATTCTTAATCTAGTTCGATAGTATAGTAACATTACTAAGTAAGTCTTATATGTAACAACAGTACCTACATAAATACACTAACATAATAAAATAATTATCTTACATTTCATTACCGTAACAAATTAAAGGGTTATGTAAAAAATATTATTTTACATAAGAAGGACGCTGGTCCGGTAATCATAAAACCGTTAAATATGGTAGAAATAAATAAAAATATAATAGTAGCTGAGGAAACTTTGGTAGTACAAGTTCTGTTAATAATATCAAGTTTGAAATTAGTAAGGCTTTTCCAAACAGTGAAGTTTATCCTTCCAAGAATTTAGCTTTTATACAACATATCGATTTTGCTAAAGAACATTTTGAACTGGCGTGTTTGCCGGCTATCAGTGCCTAAAGAGAATTTAGGTAGTATAGACTCTCCAACGAGCCCGTTCTTACAGTCTATGTGGAGACATTCAATCCTGGTGTAGATCACAATCTTGCTATAAGCTGTGAACAGTCAGTACGACAAAAAGGTATAGTATATACATACATATAAATTACTAGTTTTTGCCCGCGTGTTCGCTCGCATTAATGTAGATTTTGTCAATTAGCTTTTTCTCTCGGGAACAGTATTTTTCCCTGTAGAATGTTAACCTATGTCCTGTTTTGTGCCCCTGACGACGTGCATACGAAATTTCATGGTTATAAGTCAGTTGTAGATAACACGTGAAAGTGTAACAAACAAACAAACTCACTTCATATTTATAATATAAGTTAGGATACGTCAAATTAGATTAAAATACTGTCTGGAAAAAATCGAACATAGTGCATTTTTCCATGTCTCTGCAAGGAGACCTTTGTTATATTAGAAAGGTCTTTGAAAAATGTGACAGATATATAAAAGATGTACGAATAAATGTGCGAAAGGTTCACGCGAACTTTAGATCAATCTTTGTTGGTACAATAAATAACATAGGGCCTTTTTTTAAAAGGGAAACGATGTATTGGTTCCTATACACAGAGCAATGCACAAATTGACGTGAGTTATTGTACGGTATCGATGTAATATTGCAATATTTCTACTTTCGATACGTTTGAGAATTTCGTATGGATCGTATTGAACATATTTGCATGTGTATTTGGCATGCTCCAAAATGTTGACCCACTTTAATGAAAATACATTTGACATGGAATATTGGAGGATATTTAATTTACAATGCAAATAATTGCATAACCTGTAAATTTGGGATAAAGCACGTTTAAAATAGGCAAAACACTTAAAATCTTTTGAAACCCTACTATATTCTTTCTATTAGTGCCCACACTTATGTATGGAAGTGAAAGTTGGGTATGGCAAAAGAAGCATGAGAGCAGAATAAATGCTGTAGAAATGAGACCACTGAAAAGCATATGTGGTGTGACTCTGAAAGATAGAATAAGGAATAGTGTGATTAAAGAGAAATGCGGCATGAAAGTGGATATAGTAACAAAAATAGAAAAGGGTATGTTAAGCTGGTTTGGGCATGTAGAAAGAATGGACGAGGAAAGACTGACTAAGAAAGTTTATAAGGCTAGTGTGAATGGAACAGTCGCAAGAGGAAGACCTAGACGAACGTTTCTTGATCAGATCGGAGGCGTTCTGGACAAAGGCCAGATTAAGAGCACCTTGAACCGACGGGTGTGTATGAGGAATGTGATGAAAGTGAATGAAGGCAGAGAAGTGTGTCAGGATCATAGCAAATGGAAATCCGTAGTCTCTGCCTACCCCTCTGGGAAACAGGCGTGAATCTATGTATGTATGTATGTATATTCTTTCATTTTACTTGCTTGTCATGGATAAGCTCAATAAAACTGCCTAAAGGCCTGCTATTGCTAGATTTACTATAATAAGATGTTTCGATATATTTAGTTAAATTAATTGAATCCATCTCTTCTCTTTATTTTTCGGAAATAAGCTCACTAATGCTCCCTCAAGGCAGGCTAGTGCTAGTTTGAATATAATTAGTTGTGATCGTTAGGCTAGCCGGGTTTTTGTTTTTATATTAAGGTAGCCATGTTTTCATTTTGTTTTGTAATGATGCATGATAGCTGGAAGACACCCGAGGTTTATTTTTGGATGTTACCTCGACGAAGCCTTCAACAAATTGTGTCATTTGTCGAAGGGCTTCTAGTAGATCATAGTACTCATGTGGGTTCTTAGTGATATTGCTTAGTATGATGGGAGTTTTATAAAGTGTACTTTTATTTTTATGAATAAGCAATATTAAGGAGACACGGTTCGATAAGTGTAACTTATATAATATTGTCTTCTAGTTACGCGAATATTATTCAATGAAATTAAACTGCTATATACGGATTATATCGCCAAGAAGAAGCAAACCACAGCTAGACTTCATGATATTTGAGCTCATTCTGCGTAAATAGAAACACCAATGATTAAATTATGTTCGGGTACTTTGAAATAATTACATTGGAACATTGAGACAACTACCATCTTAGTCTCCCCGTGACCATGGCTGCTGAAAAGCAACCGAAACGTCGGGGAAAGTGTAAAAATAAATTAAATCTAAATAGTTTAATAATAATTTAATTAGCTTAAAAATTAGTAAAGTTTAATAGTAGTAGTAGTGTAACAATTTTCAAAATTTTGTAATAAAGTGTCAAATAAACAACGCGATAAAATCAGTATATAGCAGTTTAATTTCAGTGTAACTTATGTTTAACAGGAAGTCAGGTGATCACTCCATCTGCTACATTACAGAATAGGCTAAGATGCATGAATGGCATATCGGTCGTGCTCGCTTCGCTTCGTATTGTGGGCTCGAGCCCCATACGGGACAATAATGTGTGTGATCCTCAAACGATTGTTTCGAGCGTTCTTTGTATCAGTTGTTTGAATTTTTGTATAGTACCCGGTGACACAGGAATACAACCTAGTGCGTTGTCTAAGAAAATAAATTGTTGGTATAAAGACTATTGAATGAAATCGCATTTGATTTTTATTCTTTTTATGGAAATATTGTCTTGGGTCTAAGCGAATGTTACATAATTTAAATTAACTTCATACTTCAAGATTGAAATGCACTACGCATAAGTCTCTCCATAAACATAGCTGCTGAAAAGCAGTTAAAATGTCGGAGAAGGTATAATATGATAATAATTATGTCCGTAAGCAATTTAATTTAACTCTAATACTATCCTGGAAATAAAACTAAATTTAGCTTTAATTTATTCGTAATTTCTTACTCTTTACCTCATAAATATTTACGAACTGCCTTTACAAAGATAAACTTAATTAAGCGTTGTTTTAACAGATGTATAAATAGACTCCTTATAGTCTCGTAATTTTTTAATTTTCTTTTTCGTCTACAAAGGCTCTTAATCAACAACCCATTATTCCAATTATCTTTCTGAAATAAAACAAAGATTATAAAGTGAAGAAAAAGCTAGGAAGGAGCACTTAAAAGGAGATTACTTGTGATTAGATTAGATTCCATGAACCGACCTGTTGCGGTTTACCGGGCATAGCTCCAAATTTTGGTACATCTGTTGAGAAACGCTTGACAGAAAATGTAATAAACTTTGCTTAGGTCAAGTGGTCACCTCGCTACTGGCTGTGCGCCAAGTGTAGCTGGTTTGATCACAGGGCAGCAATGTGTGTGATTCACTAAGAGTTGTTTTGAGTCTGTTATTCTGTGTCGAAGATTGTATTAAAAAATAGGACCAATGGCGTCTCATTCGGTAAATACACAATGTTTGGATTATAGGACTGTTATTCATGAAATTATTTTATTTATGAATTTATAAATGACCTTAATACATACACGTAGACTTGGAAAGGGAAAGTCACATGGTAGGTCTAACGATGAAAGCTTCTAAAACCAAAGCCATGACAAACGCATCCGAAGATACTATCATCAATAAAGGCCATAGCAGGAAAAACATGGACTAGAAAGCAATTAACAGAACAGAGTGGAAAGATATGGAGAAGATTTTTGCCAATATTGGGCAAACAGACCAAGTTCTCGGTGTCATCGACTCACCAGAGTCGTCAATATAAGTTGTAAATTATTTATGTAAAATTCTGTGCCTAAATAACGGCTTATTATTATTATTATTATTAAATGACCTTAATACCTATATACCTACCTACTTTATCTTAGTATTATAATAAAAATTCTTAAAGGGCTATAAATGAGCTTGTTCTTCAAGATAAGACCTTATGGATCTCATTTAGATCTGCAAAATATTACGTAATTTTTAACATGTAGAGCTAATCTCGAAATATATTTTAAAAGATTACGCGTTATGTTTTAAATCAAATCAAATTGATTTGATTGTTTTATTCTTGTATCGCGAGGAAAGTCTTTTACAACATATTATACGCATACCATTATGCGTAATGACTTATGTATGAATAGTTCACTAAATAATTCTTAGCGTTATAAAGTCTGGAAATGTGCCTGGTAGACGGCCATAGACTTATTCCTATTGCATGAGACCTACACACTTAGCTAGTCTATGATACCCCTGACTATCCGTCCAGCGAAAAAAAGGCGTGACTCTATATTATGTAACTTTTTCAGTTACAAAAATATCATTACCAAATAAAATATAAGAAAGTAGGACATTCAAATTCTATTCAAGTATCTGTGACAAACAAACTCAAATGTATCGAATAAAATCAAGTCAAGTTATATCATAAAAATATTTTCGTCGAGTGATAACATAAAAATGTATGGGCTGTTTGTTTACAGACACTTTTCCGACGATTTTTCCTGGAATAATAATGTGACTCAAAAAATATCTTATATCAAGACTTTAAAATTACATAACACTTACAATTCACGAAGGTTTTTGATATAAAACTACTTTATACGAATTTTTTAGGGTTGTTTATTTTACAAACACCCAATTCCATCCATCAAAAATGTAAGTGTCCATGTATTTGTCACTGTAGAAATTTCCATCTTTCTCGATCCGATGCCAAGTCCTTCAATTCTCTATATGTCTCTACATTTGTTTAAAAACTCTATTGTAACATTATTTTAAAATTACTATACTGCTACTGTAAATCTCCTCCTAAGCTAAAGATGACTGCTGAAAAGCAACCGAAACGTCGGAGAAAAGTGTAAACCTGCGTATAAATACTTCAATTTAATAATTATATAATATTTTGAAGAGCTTAATAGTAGTAAGGTTTAACAGTTTTAAAATTATGTAACTATAATGTTTTTAAAATGAACAACGGGATAAAATCCGTATGAAGTAGTTCAATTTTAATGTATAACATTGGCGTAAACGTTTGCTAAGTTTTGGTGCATGGATACTTTTGAGGATAAAAGTACTTAAAGCAGCGACAGCCTAGATTTTTCGGCCTCGATGGCGTAGTGGTTAGTGTAACCGCCTGCCACGCCTGAGGTTACGGGTTCGATTCCCGCATAAGTCAAACATTTGTGTGCATGAACATGGATGTTTGTCTTGGTCTGGGTATTTCTATGTATAATATATATGTATGTATTTACAAAAAAGAAAAGTATATATGTATGTTTATCCATTGTCTAGTACCCATAGTACAAGCTCTGCTTAGTTTGGGCTAGATAGAGTTGTTTATATGTGGTAGAATATTATTATTATTATTATAGTATAGGTGAGATATAAATGCCACGCAAAAGATTTGTGTTCCTATGACACGCACCTGTGGCTTGCCAGATCAATTTCGTTTTCATTTCTATTACTATTTTCTTTAATTGTCGCTTTAACGGTAAATGTAAACATCGCAAGAAGATCTGCATGTCTAAAAGTTATCCGTATTGATTTCAGAGACAAGTAAAGTCGTCCAACCCGTGCAGGGCCAGCTTGGTGGAAAATGGCCTAATCCTATTTATACTGTAAATACCCACCCGTTTTTAGCAGTGGGAATTTATGTATATATTATTATATCGTAACCTTGTCATAAAAATGAACTCTGTATAATCGAATTTGACTCTAGTATTATTGTGGATGTAGATTCACACAGCGCGAAAGTCTTTAAAATCATCCCTAGTTTTAAACTGAAACTAATTTTGAATCTGGCTTATAATGCAGACTTTATAACTTGTCCACGTACTACCAGGTAAATTTTTTAAGTATAGCAAAGAGTATTGTCCATTTTCTTTTTTAAAAATACATCTTCTGCTCTAATAAAATATCTTTATTCGCGGAGGACTTACGAAGTATTCAAAAGATGGACACAAAGACCACTCAGACACGGAACAACTAAAAGTGGATCACATTACTTAGTACGTCAGATTTGCAGTCTATAAGCGCATACTCAAAGGGTGAGAAGAAAAGTTAATCGGGAGTATATTATTTTACTCGTTTTATGCACCACGTAATAAATGGCGAGTCTATTACCAGCTGCGGAATATTTAAAGGCGAAATTTTAATTGACATTGCTTTATAAATCTACTTCTGATCTGATCTTCTTAACCGCTGGATATCGACACAGAACCAACTGGTTCCAGAAAGAATAAGCATAATGAATCAGAATATTTATCACAAAAGCGTATGAAATTGCATCCGTCGGGCGTTAGGTGTTTGAGAGCACTGAAACCGATTGATTACTGCCGTGTTTATTGGTTAAACCTAGGACCATACATAAACAAACTCAAACTTAGGCCATAGGTCAGCCAACAAATATTGTTATGGTGGCAATAACATCACAAGTTCCTGCTAACTTTAGGCGTAGATTGTTCAAACGTCTCCCATAAAATCCAATACAACCTCATTTTACCCCTAAAAGTTAGCTTAACTCGCAAATATCTTAGGATGGAAAAAATAAACTATAAAACACTGCCCTCAATAAACTATACGATTCGTCCTTTAATCACATGTTTTTTATTTGCCCCACTTAGATGGGTGGGATGGGAGACTTCCTCGATAAGTCGATCGGCTTTGTTTATTTCTGCTAACTGCAGACAATCAAATTCTTTATTGCTATTAAGTAGCTTACTTTGATTAAAATAATGTTTTCCAGATAGCGTTTGTGCTGACGCGCGTTCGAGTGGAAGAAAACACAATTGGAGAGTATTTAGTGACAGTAGGATAAGTCCTTAGGGAAGTTATACTGTTAGTTTCACCCGGTAAGCAAGAGGTGTAGAGACTCCCTTATAGGCTACAGTGCATAACTACAATCGGGCGAGCTGTATTTGTGTCACCTTGTTCTATGAAATCTGTTGTATTGTCAGCAAAAGACCAGTGCCCTGAGCTCTCACGCAATCTTTTTTCAATATCTCATCGTCGCAGTATAAACATCTATTAGTTATGGGAAAATCTTATTATGTAGCTTTGACGGACGAGCCAGTAGTCTACTGCGTGTACAATTAGTGTATGCGCGAACACAACAATTTTGACATAAGTGTTGATGGCGTTCATATAAACAGAGACTCTCATATTAGGTTTTTAGGTCTTGCCTTAGACGAACATTGTAATTGGAAACGACACATAGATATAGTATGTAAAAAGATAAACAGATTTGTATATGCTTTGCGACAATTACGAATTATGAGCAATGAAAAAACTGCGCTCACTGCTTATCACGGGCATGTCGGATCTATCCTAAGGTATGGCCGATTGTTTTGGAGTAATTCAACTGACACAGAGAGAGCGTTCATAATGCAAAAAAATGTGTTCGAGCAATTTGCGGTGTAGGGACGCTTGAAACATGTAGGCCACTCTTTAGGCAACTACGGGTCTTGCCTTTGGTGACTATATATGTATATACTAGAAGTAGCAATGTTCGTCAGGAACCAAAGCCATTTATTTTTAAAAGTAAGTGATACAAGTAAATACGAGTCAAGGGATCTCACAAAATAAAGTTTGAAACTTGTAGAAGTAGCTTTCATAAAAAAAACAGTCTAGTTATGACTGTAAAAGTATATAACCACATATCTATAAGTATCAGAGAATAAAATCCCAATCATCCAATTTAAAACAAAATTAAGAAAATGGCTACTGGAGAATTGCTTTTATACATTAAATGAATATTTTAATTGCAAACAACGTAATTTCACACATTCTTTAAAACGAAGTTTCTATTAACATTATTAAATAATAAATATTGTATAAAATTTTAAAATGTAATTTCATTTAATTTATCTTGACATAGTCATATTATGTAACTATTAAACTGGAAATTGACATTGTTTATAATATTTTTTATACAGTTACGATATTATCTATACCTTTCGCATTTTTATAACTATTTTACTATAATTGATAATTGGCATTTGTTGATAAAAAATTATTTATTTTTACTATGTATGTATCTTATGTGGGGGCCATTTAGTGCAGACCGGCGATACTTCGACCCAGTGGGATCTTTTGTGTCGACACTCTCCCAATAACGACTGCCATAGATGTTCATGGCAGCCGGGACTGACGGCTTAACATGCTCTCCGAGGCACGGAGCAGGCGATAATTGTCAATCAATACGCACATAATTTCGAAAAGTCATATAACTTTTCGAAAGTCAGAGGTGCGCTACGTGGATTCGAACCCGAGACCCTCTGCATTGCAGTCTGTTGGTCTCCCTACTGAGCTATCGCTGCTTATATTTACTATACTACCTACTAAAGGCGAGATATGATGTACCTTAACCTTGTAACATCCTCTGTAACCATGTCTCATGCGAATAAACTTTCATTTTATTTCATTACAAGTTCAAAGCTACTACTAACTCTCATGATCCTATGGGAAGATAATCCGACACGACCGGAAAGAGATCAGGTGCAGGACTAACGGCTTTACGTGCTTTCCGAGGCACGAGGGTCTAACACCGCCAACGTAACTCTTGGCTACGATTGAGATTTCTTAACAGAAAAACCAAATAACTTTTTGTTGGCCCGACCCGGGATTTGAAACCGACACCTCATGCAGAGCAATCTTATTCCCTATCGCTGCGCCGCAGAGGCAAATAATAAATAAACACATCTTATCTTATCTTATCTTATCTTGTTACGGGGGCCAGTCAGTGTAGACCGGCGACACTTCGACCCAGTGGGATCTTTTGTGTCGGCCCCGAGATTTATCCTTTAGCTATCTCCCTATGAATGTACTGCATTAGTCGCAGCGTTCACTTCAGAGGGAGAAGCCTGAAGTCTTCAGGGTTCGGATATGCCAATCCCATCAGACCCATCCTTAGTCCAGCCAACGCGTCACATTCACACAGTAGGTGTAATATGGACTCGTCCCGTTCACCACAGGCTCTGCAGATCAAATTGTTTGCCAAACTCAATCTGCACAGGAAGTCATTGGTGCCAAAGTGACCAGTAAACGCTCCTGTGAGCAGGCGTATGTGGCACTTGTTGTACCCGCAGAACTTCCAGGTGAAGCCCGTGGCTCTGTTTGCAATGAATTTCTTGGAGTGTTCCAGACTCCTAAGGGCCATCCACTCCAGCCTGTGTTTATCATTGCCATGTGCATTCAAATAAACACATAGTCTCACACGTCTGTCCCTGAAGAGTAGGTAGAGGAGTATTACACCCATATTTTAGACAGCATGTTATAGAAGGCAAGCTTTTTGCTCAGAATCCGTACAGCTACTAAAAATTTCTCGTCAAAATAAGCTAACAAACTTTGCTTGAGAATCAAACCCAAGAGCTCAGGTACAGCAGCCGCCTATGTTATTAAGCGTCTATTTGAGTACATCAGTTAAATTAAAACGTTGCTCTATAGCTGCACTGTGACGTGAAAGAAGTAAACACAGTTGATTTCTTTCGCAATTCAACTTGACAGTCAACTTTAGATTCCGAGATTACTTTTTAGACTTATTAGGTTTCGAAGACCACCCGGGCGCAGCAAAATTTTTATAGTTTCCAATTTCCAAAATCATGTTCTTTTTATTACAAATTATAATAAGATCATATTTTTATTTATTGCTTGAGTTAATAATGAGATTACTATTTTTCAATTTCTGACCAGCATTAATTATTTTTCAATTTGGATACCACAAACCAGAATTTAGGTTAAGCATCTATATCAGCAGCGATAGCTCAGTGGGGAGACGAACAGACTGCAATGCAGAGGGTCTCGGGTTCGAACCCACGTCGCGCACCTCTGACTTTCGGAAGTTATATGACTTTTCGAAATTATGTGCGTATTGATTGACAATTTTCGCCTGCTCCGTGCCTCGGAGAGCACGTTAAGCCGTCGGTCCCGGCTGCCATGAACATCTTCTCATCTTCTCATTTCGAAAAGTTGCGCGACGTGGGTTCGAACCGAGACCCTCTGCATTGCAGTCTGTTGGTCTCCCCACTAAGCTATTGCTGCTCTCTGCCGATTCTTACTTGTTATTATAACAATTTGCCAGCAAAGAACTACCAGTACATAATAGAACGTGAACTTTATTGCACTATACTACTAAATGAAATGGCTCGACTTTTTATCACCACTTTAATGTTGTTCATTACGAATTTATTATCTAACAATGTTGACAGCATTTTATAAGGGTTTATATAGATTGTTACGGTGTTCTTCTGAGTATTTAATAGTTTTTGGTGAAGTAATAAATTCACTTCATTGGTGTTTTCATTAATTAGTTGCATTACTAATAGTCAAGTTAGTTTTAGGTGGAACCTACATCATATCAACTATTTTACCAATTAAAATGTAATTCTCTATCTTGATTAAACTTGTCATATGATGACTGTCGTTCATAGCAACTGTTACTAATGTTATAAAGTAACACTTCCGGCCTCACATATACTGCTAGTTCGGTTACATCTTAACCACTATATGTACATTAAAACCTATTATCGTTTTATAATTTAATTAATAATTTTATAATTAATAATCTAAATAGTTATTTCATATTTCTTTATACTTAATTATATTTATTAGCTTGGCGCCTTCCGCTTGTCAGCTGCCGGCGCGATTAATAAATAGTACGTATTGTTAGGTACTGATCTCTGTACTTTTTTTACACTATGTAGAATAATCAATCCTATAATCATTTTGTTTTACTGTGTATAATATAATGATAAAGCTATTAGATTCTTACTGATTTTGGGTTAGGCATAATTTTGTCACACCGGCGCCTCTGCTTCCGGTGTAATAAATCCTTAATGTTACATAATCCTGTATTATTAAATAATAATTGTATGTAAATAATCATCAGAATAATTATGATAAACAATGTTTAATATTATCTATTGAGTTTGTGAATTTTGTATTAAATTAGGTCAAATGTTTGTATAAATACCGGCGGATAGAATATTTTGGGGACATTCATATTCTAACCGTTGAAACGTGCATTCAAGATAATATAAGTGCTTTTCTGTACAACTTGTGTCTTCATTGTCGCCGCCACCCTGACTATTCACCTTTCTACACTAATAAAACGGATTGAATCGCGTTTATTATACTTCCTTGATGTTTCAATGCTGTTCAGCAGCTATGATCACGGGAAACTAAAAGAAACTGAAGCTTATCGAAAATTGTAATAATAAATTAATATATTAGATTTTGACCGCGACTCCACTTGTGTAAATGAAGGTATGTCAATTTTCTATCCCTTGGGAATAGTATAAATAAAAGGACCTTTATATCATGTATGCTTTTCTATATTAATGACAACGTGAATGCGAAATTTCATGATGATCGGTCAAGTAGTTAAGGCGTGACAACGTAGCAAACAAACAAACTCACAGTCGCATTTATAATATTAGTTGAGATATCAAACGGTGGTCAAATCAAAAATGTAATTATGTATACTCTCGTGATCGTAGGCAGAAGTCTACCCTTTCCTATCCCATATGGTTATGGTGTATGATTGGATGTGATGATGATGAGATGATAGGTTGTAGATTATCTTTCTTTCTTTTATCTTATTAAAAGAAAGCTATTTCTCGTATTAAGTCAAACAGCGAACTCAAAGATCTACCAAACTCGGAACAACTAACTGTGGATCATACAACTTTTTGTTCCGAGTGGGGATGAAACCCACAGTACTCGTTGAAGAGGCATCCGCACAGTCATCAGGTTATATTATATGTATGCTCTACAGAATATCCTTGACTTATTTATAAAAAGATGTTTAAGGTCACTTTAAACATCATTTTATGAATGAAAATATGAATAAAGAGTATCTTTATTTATATTGTAATACGTAATCTCTTTACTTTGACGAGGGTCAAAGTAAAGAGATTACGTATTACAATAAATCCGAGCCACACACTTTGTGACAACATAATGTTTTACCACACATTAATCAGCAAAACTTTTTTATAACTAACAAAGTACTTAGTGGATACAACACAAAGGGTACATTGACTTAACAAAAAGGGTTTTACGCTGACAGCAGTGTCCCGGAGGTATGTTTATGTGGCTCTAAGTAGCCTTTTGAAGTCACGGAAATAAAGTTGCTGTGTAATTCTTATTAAGCTTTAGTGGTTTGGATTTATAAAAGTGAAAGAGAATTTTTTTTATGTTTCTGAGGAGAATTATAATTTTGTGTTACGGTTCTTATTAGATTTTTCTAATATCAAACCAGTAAAAAACAGCCGCAAGTAATTTTTCCGAGTCTGGCATTTTTTTGAGTCTGATTGAGTTTGAGAAATAGTTGTCTTCAAAAAATATGAAATAATGGAAGAAAACCTTACATCTGTACAATTGTTATGAATTTAGAGAGAGCAAACTTCTACCTACGACCTCGAGAGTATACATATTACATTTTTGATTAGACTACCGTTTGATATACATATATTATAACTTTATGAATAGGCATGATGACCGGGTTAAAAATGAGTGATTCTAAACTAATCCAGCTTTTACATTAGCAAAAAATATTGGACACCTATTTTTGTTTTAACAAAACCATAAAAATTACATAAGATATAACGCTTTAAAGTTCGGGACTGGATGATCACATCTCGCCAAACATGATTTTCGAACCCGACTCCGTTGACCGAAACAATAAGATAGGTCTTCGCATAATGTAGATTTTTATATATAAAATTTCAGCAGCCGTATTTTTGTAGCGTAGCTTGAAAATTTTAAATTTTGCAACAACGTTGGTTTGGGTGTTTTTAATATACTTTTTATGTTGAAGTTGCTACGAAAATGCAAACGGAAACGCAATCCTTTTATATACTTCTCTGATAATACTGAGCCACAGCGAGGCCTGGCCGGATTTAGCTAGTATTTTATATACAGTAACTTTTGTCATACCTGTGATATCGTGCTCAATGAACTTTGAAATGGAATTCTAACACTTTCCATGAAAAAATCTAAACAAGAAATTATATACCAGAGAATTTTTTTTTGTTTTATTTGATTTTCATCCCCCGCACTAGGGGTAAATCCTGTGTTGCGGCGGCCTCTACAAACATTCAAACAACGGACACAAAGAACATCCAGACTCTTGACAACTATTTGAGCATCAAACACATCATTACAACAAATTGAAAAATGTAACAAAATAACTCTATATGTATAGATATAGATTTCGGATTGAAAAGTTCTGAATTATCGATAACTGTATATTACTACTACTATACAAAATGATAAACATTATTGTTATCTTAATATTTCTAATAATAACTAATAGATTTAAATGTTTCCCATAAAGTTATTGAAGATATGTGATGTTTGCCAACCCGCAATAGACCAGCGCGATAGACTATGGCCAAGCACTTCTCAAACTTAGACGTTCCCAGCAGTGGAATAGTTTACATATACATGGGTAGGGTCATATTAATATTATATTATATTTTTAAAATCTTGCAAATGTTTTTAAATTTAGTTAATTAACTATACTTAAATCTTGGAAATAATATAATTTGTTAACCGTTAATTATAATACATTTTCATGTAGCGCTTCAGGCTTTATGATATGGTAATATAATATCTGACCTTTTACATTAAACGGGCATTTTTGAATTAATTTTGTTGAAGTAGCGCTCTCACGTAATAAAGCATATAAAATAATTAAATTGCGCGAGCTTAATCTCACTATGCGATGACCCTTGCTACTTGACCTGTTTGATCAACTAATAATAATAATGTCAGCCCTGTATTAAACAGTCCCACTGCTGGGCACGGGCCTCTTCTCAACGTGAGAAGGGTTAGGCGCCATAGGCCACCACGCTGGTCCAGTGCGGGTTGGCAGACTTCACGTCATGTCTTCGAGAACATTTGATGGACTACTGCCCACTATAAACAATTTAAACAGCAGTTTAAACCTGTGTTCATTTTATTACTTAAGCCATTCAATTGATAGGTATTCTCTTCTATGAGAAACGTTGAGGAAAATAATATTAATTGTTACACATGGAAACTTTATTATTTTTATTATTAATATAAGAAATATACACTATATTTTGTACTATCTTTATTTAAAAAAATATTTCGCGTGTTTTCAGCAGCTATGATCACGTGGAGAATTAACCATGACTAGACCCAGAGTAGTTTAAGTTTAATGTATAATACACACATCAAAAAAGTCTGCGTTCACTTGGAAAAGTTGAGATATTTTTCTCGTGTCAAAATATAATTAAAGAATGCTTTATTCTTTGCTTTAACATTTAAAAACACATTTAAATGTAGAAACATAAAATTAACTTTTGTTTTTTATAAAAAAACGAGGTCAATGATAAATTACCCTCATTCTTGTTCCTGCCTGAAACCTGTTTTAAACAATTTCTCTAAAACTGTTTATTTGAAAAATACCAGGTTGACTGTAGTCTTTCGAGCAAGAATTGTGTTATTGCGTAAAGAAGGATATTCTACAAGGAAAATCACAGCCAGAGTCTCCGTTTCTCAAACCTGCGTCGTTACTACCCTGCAGAGGTACTGGAGCATGGGCAACCTGGCTGATCGACCTCGCAGTGGCCGCTTGGCTGTCCTTAGTGATGTTCAGAAACGCTACATCAGACTTCTTGCCGCCCGTGATCCAATAATTAACGCTACCAAACTGAGATTAAAGCTGCGAGCTGCTACTGGACTGGATATTAGCACTCAGACCATACGCAATGATTTACACCACTTTAGATTACGATGTAGGAGATCCTGGTTAAGTGGAGAACCTTTGAATACACGAGATCGACAGCGACCCAGATTGAAAACGAAGAAGAAGATGTCTTGCGTAATTGTCTTTTCGTTGCCAAAACACGGATTAATACGCACCCTGATAACTGTCGTGTCCGACTTTGGAGACAGCCAGTAAATTTCGAAAAGCAAAGAACTACCACTGGAACCATTCAGCAAGGTAGCAAATTGGTATCTTTTTGGGGCGCAATAATAATTGAAGCTCGAATACCTTTGATCCCGTTCCAAGGCTCTATGACAGCTAATTTGTACAAGACAGCTTATTGATGGCCTCATCAGACCATTCAGAATAAATTGTTCGATTTACTCATACCACCTCAGCTCCGTCCAGAAAGATAATAGGGTACCGATGTTGCGCAGTACCTCCTTCATCGTTTCTGGACTGTTTAGAAGTTTCGCCCATTGGTTGCTCACGCTTTTGCAATGTAGGAGCACGTGAGCCGGTGTCTCTTCGGTCTCCATGCAGCCTCTACATAAGGGACTGTCAGTGATTCCGATGTTGAATAGGTGTTTGTTGAGTGAGCAGTGGCCTGTTATTATACCCACTAGGTGGCGTAGGTTTTTCCTTGTGGAACGTAGCAGTTTGCGTGAGAGATGTTTGCCCTCCTAAGTAGGCAGAATGTCGGTTCGTGTAAAAATAACATATGTATTTTTATTACGCACTTTGCAAACACTTGCTTCACCACGTAATCAAAAGCACAGGAGACTGAACGCGTGAACGCTCGTAGGCTCAATCGAGCGTGAGCGGTATTACCCGCCTTTTACCTGGTAACTTTATCACGGCTCACTGCGTTTGGTTTTGATTTATGAAGCCAATATTTACCTTGTAAAGGTTTGGGTTTAGATCTTCAATTCACCTTGATACATTCAGATGTTTTCGAAGTCTTTAAGCAAAGTGTATATTAAAACGACTACACCCTCAGCGGTAGAAGTGGCGAACAGATGATTAAAGACTGTCTAATCATGTTATTAAGATTATTTTGGTAGAATTCACAGTAGCTGGAACTGCGAGTATGGTGTTATGCTCAAATGCACTTAATTTTAAGATTACTTTAATAATCAAAGTATCTTTATAAATTTAGTTCATAAAGTTACATTTATGAATATCAAGGTATGAATACTAACTAATCAATCGTATGAATTTACATTTACATTTACCTATTGCCAGTTACTAAACCATTCAATCAGCTGGACATAAAACTCTCTAATTATACGCCACCGTATCCGATCTTTCGCTTTCCGCATCCAGTCTAACCCATTTTTTTTCAAGTCACCGCGGTGTAAAAGATGTACCCGGGCCACAATATGGCAGAGCATAGCCCCAGTTATATGAAAGCTAAAAGAATTGAAGTGAGACGTAACTATCTAGTCTTTTGGAATGTTGAATAAGTTCAAAACAGATTTTTATAGTTCCTCGTTCAAAAAAGTCTTTCAAAAGTAATATTCAAATATAGAATATCAATTTTTATTGCGTTTCAAAACTGTATCGACGTATGTCGTTAAAATATGTCACGTGTAGCAAGCTTGTACTAGTTACCGGCTTCGAAAGTTCTGCGTCGCGTTTCGAATGTACCAACACGTGACTTGAACGGGAAATATTGAATTATAATATCATACATGTATTACGTAAGAGTCCATTTTTCTTGCTTGTCCTATTTAGTTCTTGTTGCTAAGGACAATACATAGTGAGTCAGTTAATGTATTTTTATCTTGTTTTTGTCATCTTTTTATTACAGAATTTATTCTCAAACGAGCAGCAACTAGATGATTTTGTAATAATTGTCTGATTACCAAATAAGATAATTTTATAATTAGGATATATTTTAATTTTAATTTCATTCATAAAGTAACCAACAATTGATTACACTGATACAAGATGTGATACATTCATAAAACTCATTTACTAGCGTAACAATCTCTTACAGGTAAACACAGCATGCATAATTTTTTAAATCTATAGTTTACAATTACCAGTTCAAAAATAAATCAAACAAGACAAGAACAAAAGGAGACAAAATTAAAAATAAATAAATACACAAACAAACAAAGTATATAATATGTATCGCGGAAACGTGCGTCTTCTCATGGAAAAATATATTTTATATTTTTTATTCCTTAGATACGGCAAGGTTTATACACACTTTATTAGCGAAAGAGGTGGTCAATTATTAAACATGCCTATTGTTCCAGCTATATTATACTTAACATTATTAAATGTATGTTCATTATTTCGATTCCCGCACAAGTCAAACATTTGTGTGCATGAACATGGATGTTTGTCTTGGTCTGGGTGTTTCTATGTATAATATGTATGTAATTACAAAAAAAAAAAGTATATATGTATGTTTATCCATTGTCTAGAACCCATAGTACAAGCTCTGCTTAGTTTGGGCTAGATGGTGTTGTGTGTATGTGGTAGAATATTATTATTATCATTATTATTATTATTATCAACACCAACAATTCGTTTTTAATATCGGCAGAAGAGGCACACGAGTATACCATTAGTAGGCCACTTTAAATTACGACTAAAATCACACAGGCTATAGGTAGAACATCACCCTGTGAGCCATGAGAACGGAGCAGTTATCATAACCTTGGGTGAAACCTTCGGGGACCACTAGTTATAAATCTAGGTTTCTTTATTGCATAACTATTGTAAACCTACTCCCTCTTTAAGTTTAAATTTATTCTATTGTTTACTAACTAATGTTAATTTTCTCTGTCATTTAGCTTCATATTTTATATTGACAGCAATATTATTGCATGCAAAATATGTACCAAAATATTCTCACGTAGTCTGAGGAATACTATACTATGAATCTAGTTAACAAATTTGCTATAGAATACCTACTAGGACGCATTGCCGTAACCCCTGTAAGCTATTTGCAACAGCCCGCTGTCGTACTAACGCAGGTAAACGTTCCACACTATACGGTATTGTTCATTCTTATAATATTAATTTCAACTCGGTAGATATTGCGGCGATTCGTCCTAGCACCTTTAAATGTGATATCATGAAGCTCCTAGTATAGATTTTTTGAGCAGCGATAGCTCAGTGGGGAGACCAACAGACTGCAATTCAGAGGGTCTCGGGTTCGAAACTACGTCGCGCACCTCTGACTTTCGGAAGTTATATGACTTTTCGAAATTATGTGCGTATTGATTGACAATTATCGCCTGCTCCGTGCCTCGGAGAGCACGTTAAGCCGTCGGTCCCGGCTGCCATGAACATCTATGGCAGTCGTTGTTGGGAGAGTGTCGGCACAAAAAATCCCACTGGGTCGAAGTGTCGCCGGTCTGCACTGACGGCCCCCACATAAGATACATACATACATAGATTTTTTATAGTTTTTATCATATTTGTTTAACGCTTAAAATATTGTTATATGTAAGCTGCGGTAAACGGGGTTGGTGACACAATTGTCAGCACCTTATAAACATTACTCCTTGTCTATATGTATTGTTGTCACTGTTTGTTTAACCAAATAAAGAAGAAAAAAAATACCAGAAAGATATTACTTCTTATACAAAATATGATACATACGTCTATTTCCCAACGGATGTGAGTTTTATATTCATGTGCATCAGATTTTAAATGCATTATACATGTAGAGTATGAATACGGAAATTTTGTCAGTTGTCAGTTTAGAACTATTTCGTTAAATATAACATAAAAACTGCAAATAGAAAGGTTAGTCTTGCTGCGAAAATAAAACATAAAAGTCTATTTATAGATAGTTGTAAGAAAATAACTTATGTAATAAAACTAACATTTCTGAGACTTATGATATATTTTACTTAATTATGTCTAATTGCAAACAGAATTGGCAGGCTGAAGATACTGTGAACATAATGATGAGTCTGAATCACACTTACAGCGCCCTTCAAAGACAAGCTAACAAACAGTGTAAGTCTAAAATAAAGTCTCATGGACTCCTTTCGGGTACAGAATCCTAAAATGTGTAATATGCAAAAAGTACTAACCTCGAATTTGCTAGTCACCGGGTTCATATCAAGCAGTGAGTATGAAGCCACGCGGTCGCCATTGGAGTCTATAATCACCTCTCCAGTAATACCTGCAAAAATGTACAGTTTATTAAAAAAACAACGTTTCCAGCCTTTCATTTACTACAAAACTGGTACGCTTGCTTATTTGGACGGATTTTATCAACGTGTAAGCTTTAGAGTAAAGAGACTTTTATCCTGCAGACAAATTTTCATTTGAACTTCTATCTACTTTTTGTTGAATATAGGTTAACTGTCTTGGTGGCGTAGCAGTAATGAAAGTCAGTATTATATGGTCTCGAGTTATTGGGTTTATTAGTCAAAAAAATATTAGCAGCTATATGGAGTTTTAATTTTAATGAAAAGAATAATTGATGATGATGATCGATCCGACTGTTTTCGGCCATGGCGACTGCTTCGACTCCTAGTCGGCTTGACAACGCTGATGCGCCCGAAGTTGAATTATATAGCCGATTTAATAAATATTTATCGTAATATGTAAGCTATTTATTAATAATATTAATGATTGTTATTTAAATAGCCAATATAATGATGTTTATACTTTGATATTGATAATTAATTTGATAATTTTATTCTGATATGGCAATTTAAAATTGAATAAATAATTATGTATCATTAATAATTCATATAATAATTATAATTAATTTGTACGCCCCACAGAGCGAAACACGGTGATACTTTTTCAATATGTTATAACTTGTACCTCAACCACCAATGTTTTACAAATAAAACAATTTGATTTGATTTGGAGTGAGGAACTGGGCTCGATACAGCCATAGGTGGTTTTATGACAAGAAAATAAGGTTATATATAGCTGGCAAAATGTGGCAGTAATACACCTCAACTTGCTCGAGTTATACATATTACTAGCTGTCCCGACAGACGCTATCCTCGAACCACATGAACACACAATTTTTTTTATCGAAATCGTTCCAGCCGTTTAGGAGGAGTTCAGTGACATATACACGTACAGTAGAATTATATATATAAAGATAGGCGAGTAAATAAGGCTTGCTTTGTAATTTATGATGTACACTGTATTCTGAGGATGTACATTTCTTTGTCAAATAGTTTACACTTATTGTAATGATTAAATACAATAGTAACTACAGGACACACCACGGAAATAAAAGCCTTATAAAACGTTATCAGTTTATTCGCCTATTTTTATTAAATTAACAGTTCAACACTCACTTCGCAGCTTGTTATAGGTCATATCATAAATTGTAAATTATTGTAATATTTCGCACTTCACACTGTACTTCGGTCATATAATAAATTGTAAATTATTGTAATATTTCGCACTTCACACTGTTCTTCTACAGTAACATTTTCACAATCCACGGTTCACGAACGAATGCCCCGAGTTGCAATGCCGATCCATCACAATGGCTATTATCAATATAATGACTATATTTATTGCCAACGGAAGTTGATAAACTTCCGTTCAATATTAAATAATAATATTTGACAGATATTGGTCGATACAAATACTTCTCACTGATTAAATATTCTTAAACCGAAGATGATAAATCTCCGTTCAGTAATATCTATTAAAAATAGTTAATAAAAATATTGCTAAATAACAAACATTAGACGACGGAAGTTGATCGCTTCCGCTTAATATTCAATATAATATTTTGTAGAATTTAGTCAATATAAATACCTTTATAAACTAAATATTCGTTGACGGAATTTGATGAACCTCCGCTTAATTTTATATATATAACTAAATATTCGATGACGGAAGTTGATAAACTTTCGTTTAGAGTTTATAATCTAAGTATTGTTTGATGTGCTGTGTAAATTAATATTCGTATATAATTATAAATATTAGTATGTTGCTTACATAACCTACTCGCTACTAGCATAGTGAGCTAATAATATTTTATTAACACCATGTGCCACCTATGTTATACAAATAAATATTTTTGATTTGATTTGCATTTAACCCCAAGCTCAACTGTTATCGATACTGGAGCAGGCTTGCTTGAAAAGCACTAGTTCATTTTTGACTTGAAGACACCCATATTGTATGTATAAAACAGACATATGCTAAGAATTACTAGAACTATGCTTCGATTAAAACAAGTGAAGTTATGCAGGGATCACTTCGTGGAACTAAAATTTTTCACAGCGCCATGTCTTTATATTCTAGTCTTATTCGGCCACCTGGTTAAGAATCTCAATAATTTGGAGACACTAGAGGAGAGAGAAAAAAGGCTAGCAACGCGTAGGAAAGATTTATTTAGTACAATACAGCACAAACGAAATGTAGTCAAACACTGTTCACGGGTACAATCTATTATTCTATACAACAAGCTGCCGTCAGAATTTAAAACCATAATTTGTTACAATAACTTCAAAAATAAATTAAAATCTTTGTTATTGCTAAAATGTTACTACAGTGACTGTGTTGATGAATACCTCAAAGATATGATATGATTGTAATAATATATAATTCTTAATAGATTTAATAGATTGAGAATCCACAAATATATATTTATGTAGTACTTATATGCAATTGATGTTAAAAATTATTAATTTAAA
This sequence comes from Catocala fraxini, assembly GCA_930367265.1. Classification (NCBI taxonomy): domain Eukaryota; kingdom Metazoa; phylum Arthropoda; class Insecta; order Lepidoptera; family Erebidae; genus Catocala; species Catocala fraxini. The sequence continues at coordinate 6,125,822 of OV884044.1, read as the reverse complement.
CAAATATGTTCAACACAATATTTAATGTTTAGAATGAAAAAAACAAAAAAAGATATTCCTTTGCACTATGTAATTTTATGAAGAGGTACTTTGTGTTTTAACTTACACGGCAGTGTATATCAGACAAAAAACTAATTTCTATAGCATATTGAAGTAACTACTTTACTATCAACCATAGACCAGTCTTGAGATTTAGGTTCAGGTTCATACTGAAATACGATGACCCTTTACTTTATCGATTTTAATTATTTAGGCACAATAGCTGATATGTCTGAAATGTTATTCTTATATCCGCCTGTATTATCATTTTGCAGGCCAAAGGTCTTTTTAAGCTGTTTGCAATCTGAACATATGTATGCATAATCAGTATTAATCAGTGCTGGCATAATAATGTCAGGCTCATTGAGAAATATCAAAGGTGCAAAAGCAATAAGCATAAAGAATTTCGGTATCGCTTAGATATAAATCAGTTAAGCTAGATTTTATCGCGTTGTTTATTTGACACTTTATTACATAATTTTGAAAATCGTTACATTACTACTACTATTAAACTTTACTAATTTTTAAGCTAATTAAATTATTATTAAAACTATTTAGATTTAATTTAATTTTACACTTTCCCCGACGTTTCGGTTGCTTTTCAGCAGCCATGGTCACGGGGAGAATAAGATGGTAGTTGTCTCAATGTTCCAGTGTAGTCATTTCAAAGTACCCGAACATAATTTAATCATTGGTGTTTCTATTTACGCATAATGAGCTCAAAGTATCATGAAGTCTAGCTGTGGTTTGCTTCTTCTTGGGTTTGACTATTTGTATTACTGGATCCCAAGCTTAATAGTAGTAGAAGTGTAACAATTTTCAAAATTATGTAATAAAGTGTCAAATAAACAACGCGATCAGATCCCTATATAGTAGTTTAATTTCAATGAATAATATTCGCGTAAACAGAAGACAATATCAGTTAAGCTAAATGAAAACTTTAATTGCTTAAGCATTATTAACAACCACTCAACAGTAAAGAAAACAATTGAAGAAGTTCTCAAGTCATCTTGTCGGTGAAATCTCAAGCGGTGTTTAAACACTTAAGTCTTACAAATGTTGGTTGGAGTCAAGCAATACTGCACGACGCCTACTTCTAAAGCAATAAAAACTTTCCCTGCAGCGATTCACAGATACTAACTTCTCCTTACAACTTTCATTCCATTAATCGTGGAAACTTGTACAAGCCACCAAAGTTTTATTATACTTCTTTTCTCTACCTATCAATTTTCTAAACAATATGTTTGCAAAACTATACCTTGGAATGTTCTGCTCCACATGTTTCTTATGACTGCGGCTCCGTCCAATTGGCCTCTAGGGTTCTCGGCTTCGCGTAGCGTGTCGTTCAGTGCCAATGCGTAGAGGAGGACAGCGTCGTAGAACGCTGCTACGAACGTAGACACAACTTCGCCTTTGCCGAACGTGTAGTTGTATTTCGTAGCGGCCAAGTCTTTTACCTGTGAAGTTTCATGGCTGTAGTTTGTGGAACTTTGCGTTTAATTTAGTGTTGTATGTTATTTTAGAGATTGTAAAGGTTTATGTTACTAAAGTGTGTATCGATTATTTATGTATGTATATTAAACTAGATAAGAAATAAATATAATAGCTTCTTCTCTCTTAGCCTTTATTATTCCCAAGTCACATGGGGTCGGCTTTTCTGGTCTAACCGGATTTGACTGGATATCAGTTTTTACACGAAGCGGCTGCCACCTGACCTCCGCAACCCGAAGGCTAACGATACCCTAAGGGTAGACCAGTGTCAGGATATTAGAGGGTACTGACTTTCCCAATAACGACTGCCATAGATGTTCATGGCAGCCTAGGCGATAATTGTCAATCAATACGCACATAATTTCGAAAAGTCATATAACTTCCGAAAGTCAGAGGTGCGCGACGTGGGTTCGAACCCGAGACCTTCTGCATTGCAGTCTGTTGGTCTCCCTACTGAGCTGAGCTAGCCCGGAGTTAAATTGATTACATTAAAGATATATTATGAAGTACTATAGCCAGAATTTGTTTAAAGTAAGTACTAACATAACCCAGATACGCTTCGCCGTGTCTCGTCTCTATCTGATATTTTTAATTGCCTGCCTGCCTTTCCAATTGTTCCGTAGGCACTTAGGGACAAAATTAATATAAAAATACTCTTATATACAAAAGCAATGAATATAGTGTAAAATATTTAAGTTTATTCATAGACTACTTTTAGCATTTTTCGGACACAAGCTAATTTATAATATATCGTTTTTAGTTCACTTAGTACTATTATAAGCTTTTTGTAGCGAAAAAGCACATTATATAGCCAAGCTACGTTAAAATATTTAGAATTGGTGCTCTCTAAATATATTCATTTTTACACTACTCTAAACGTTATCATGCCTAAAACAACAGCTGTTCTAGAACGATATTAATACATTTACGTCCAAGTAAGTTTCCAAACTACTACAAATGGGTACAGTCATTAGTCGTCTTTAAGAAACGGAATGGTGATATGAACAATATTAAAGACTGAAATACTGACTTTAGATTTTGGCTAATACATTGTGATAATCCAAAATGTAACGCAAACATGATAGCTATGGCGTTTAAGCGTCTTTGGGTTATAATAATCGCTTATAAGCATAGGGGCCGTATAGTATACATCATATTCATAAAACTCACAAGAGGGTTAGAACGTCAGGAGTAAAAATTCGAAAAAGTATTATTCTCAATAATGCATAAGAATGCTAGCTTACCTAATGATGTTTATAATAAAGGTTTACAGAAAATTACTGAATAAAGTATTTTTATAATGCATACTAAGTGTTTTAACTACCCATCGTATTAAGACTGCGCCGAGCGTAAGACAGACAATGACAGTGTTCGTGCGGCGCATATTCAAATTGGCGCGCGGCCGCCATAGTAAAATTATATGGAGAATTTGAAGTGTTATTTAATAAATATGTATCTTTATTGTCAACCAATAACTTAAATATTTGTAACGGACAAATTGTAATATAACTATTTATGTTTCGTTTAAGCTGTAAAGTAGGATAGATTTCAACTGTTATAATCTAAAAATCACGTAACACGAGCTTACGTTTTAGCATTTTTGCAAATTTACGTAATTTTGTAGGCGAATATATTAATTATTTTAAGCATTTTACATGGAGTTATTGTAAACACATTAATTGTTATGGTAAATGTATATTTTATATATGTATTAAACAAAAAGTATTAGTTTTATTCAGTTAACTGTGACCACCTGTGTTGGCACATTTCGCTCGGCGCAGTCTTAGCTTTTAGTAAGACATTTTTTATGAATAATCCGTAATAATTTGCCACTCTAGAAGTAATCAGTAATCATTTAAGTAAAATATTTACCCAAACTCTAAATTATACTGTACTGTATACTAATACTCTGTCTGAATAAATAAATATATTATTATTATTAAATTACAAGGATTTTGAAGTCTACTTAAATATAAATAAAATACAAGCATTTTAAATCTGGTAGAAGTGGTCAATATCGAATGACAGAAAAGGTATGCAAGATACAAACTGTGAAGTCAGCGCTATTTAAATGCAGCTGTTCGAGGGAGTTAACAAGATATCCCCACTATATCCCCTCTTCTTCTTATATCCTAATTTAAAATATTAATAACTTCTTATTTTAAAACTTTTAATACTTATTTTAAGCAGCGATAGCTCAGTGGGGAGACCAACAGACTGCAATGCAGAGGGTCTCGGGTTCGAATGCACGTCGCGCACCTCTGACTTTCGGAAGTTATATGACTTTTCAAAATGATGTGCGTATTGATTGACAATTATCACCTACTCCGTGCCTCGGAGAGCACGTTAAGCCGTTGGTCCCGGCTGCCATGAACATCTATGGCAGTCGTTATTGGGAAAGTCAGTACCCTCTAATATCCTGACACTGGTCTAGCCTTAGGGTATCGTTAGCCTTTGGGTTGCGGAGGTCAGGTGGCAGCCGCTCCGTGTAAAAACTGATATCCAGTCAAATCCGGTTAGACCAGAAAAGCCGACCCCAAGTGACTTGGGAATAATAAAGGCTAAGAGAGAAGAATTACTTCTTATTTTGCAACCAATGTTGATACCATTTGCACAAAAAAAACTTTTGATTGCTATTTGATCTTATGTGTATTTTTTTTTACAAAATCTTACAAAGGCAACTACCTTATGAAAGTAGTCTGATTTAAAAAGTTACCTGATCAGAGAAGTCAAGGTACTCCTTTTTCTCTGGCGCTGGGCTGGTAACGGTCAGTACGGCGCTATACGCTCTCTTTGCTCTTTCGTTTCTCTCTTCTGTATCGCCTTCCACCTTCCATGGCTCCTTTGACGATGCTGATGCGAGGCTGTTGGAAAAAGAGATTTATTAAATGTATAAAAATAGCATCCTCCTCTCTCCTACGTTGCTGTGCCTTACAGGGTATGGACCCTATCAGTAGCAGTAGGTAAGATATGGATTTTACCTACTTTGATATTGTGTAACACCTTATTATAACATATGGAGTGCAATAAAGATATTGAGTATTGAAAAAAAGTCTACGAATAGATATGCTTAAGAACACAAGTTCATACAAAATTTGTTTGAAATCCCACCCATTATAAATGTGAATGCTAAAAAAGCCTTTACCGTAGCTGGAGGGTGTTTAACAAGAAGACTAGTAATTTGAAAAACAAATTGTTAGTAAATTTTTTTTTTAATTATTGTGTTTCGCTGCTGGCCGTACGCCACCGTACAGTGCTACTGCTGTGCATACGGCTCGGTTTCGATTCCTGTGTCAAGCAAAGGTTCTCATAGCAGCACGAATTTTGGAATTGTGCTTGGCAGCAATAGACTCAATTACCTGGGACCTAAAAACATAGTTGAAGAAATGAGGGTATAACGTACCTCTGTCTACCTCTTCTACAAGTATGATTTTTAATAAAATTTATGTTATTGAAAGTCTTTTTAGTATGATTCTAAAATCCTCTGTGGCGCAGCGGTAGTGAATGCGTGAATGCTGTGTATGAGGTTTCGGGTTCGAATCCCGGGTCGAGCTAACAAAATGTTATTGGATTTTCCAGTTAAGAAATCTGAATAGCAGCCCGGAGTTAGGAAGTTGGCGGTGTAAAAGCCTGTGCCTCGGAAAGCACGTAAAGCCGTTGGTCCTGCGCCTGATCTCTCTGCGGTTGTGTCGGATTACAGTCCCATCGGATCATGAGAGTTAGGGAACAGAGAGTGCACTTGTGTTTGCGCACACACACACACTTGTGCACTATAATATCTCATGTGTAGTTAGCCAGTCTCCGTTAACACTCGCCGCCGGGGCCGAAATTCGGTCTGGAGGATATTATTATTATGATTCTAATTTTGACAGAGAATGTTCAGGTAGATCAATTTATATCATTGTATACATAAGTAACAAAGTTAAATTAAACAGTAATCCTAAAAATACATAAGCCATGTAACCACACACAAAACTCATACGTAGCAATTTATGACGGTACTTAGCTAAGTTGAGCGATAAAAGTTGAGTACACATCTTAAGACTCAGTTCGTATGATTTATCTCTAAAGTAAAGTTTTAAACCACTTAAATGTTTCTACTTTAATAGAAAATACACACGATTTTCTGAGAGTGCTTTAGAGTGTTCAATGGTGTTCAGTATAAAATATATGTTGCAAGGAGAATGCAATGGCTTAATGAAATATTCATGTCAGGTTATGGCGATATATTGCTTTATTGGCAGACTTTGCTACGCTTGTTGCTTATAAAGACCTAAGGTCGATTTTCTGGTCGAGGAATGGATTTACTGTAACTATTTTATTGCCATGTTAGTCCCGTGGTATTCAACTGAGTCAATTGTATGCGATCGTGCCGATCGGGTTTGCTTCGCGTATTGGGTAAAATGGTGTTTCTGTTGGGGAACTAACTAGCAGCACGGAGTGTGGAAATGTGCCCAGTAACGGTAATGGCATATAAGGCGTATTACGTAAGATCTGAAACATCTATGCCCACCCCTTCGTGTACTTATAGGAGCAAGGCTACGACTCACAACTACAAGACTACTTCTTGCGAAATAGGCTTTGAAGTTACTTTTACTTAAGTTAAATGAATATTGGTGGTATGACCTTAATTCCTATTAACAGTGTAGCGGCTGCTGATGCTACAAATTCATATACTAGGCGCGCTATTGTGTGTGCGCAGCGCAGCAGTCGTCTGCCCACCCCCGTTCAGCTAGGTTGCGTTATTACGTAGTTTATTTTTGTATATCTATAATAAGTTTCTGGTACCAGTAAGGAAAGTATATAATCAATGAGACCATCATTTCTTCCACCTCACATCATTATATCGCCCCTACAATAGCATTAATTCTAATAGTGTCCCTAATAGATGACAATAACTTCTTCCACGTTTACTCCGGTTAACCTGACTAATTAAATAATACAACTCTAAACTTCTATTCAAAGCTTCAGCATAATACTATGTTACGAGACTAATGGTAAAACATACTTACTTAGAGAACAGCTCGATGTTGAAGAACACATATTCTCCAGACGAGACCATGTTTAAATCGTCAGCAGCTAACATTATCTCCCTGACAGTGCTAGGGTTGGCACATACCACGACAACTGTAACAAAATAAATTTGAGTAAGTTTTTGTATGCACAACTGGAGCAATTCTACTAAGTGTTCACATCACTAATGCTGTCTGCAGTCAACAAAATAAGTTGATACACACCCGCAAAATTTCGACTTTCTATATCTTTTAAAGTTTTACCAAATGTTATATTTTTATAGCAGTTATAGTTAAACGACTAAATTGAGCAAAGTTTAAAAGACATTGCTGAACCAGTCAGGTTGTGATAAGGGTTCGTTTATTGGGCCAAAACGTCAAGTACCAAAATGGTAAACTTGCATGATCACATTTATACCCATTACGCAATATATAAAAAAATGGTCAGATATATACATTGATATATTATTTAAATACTTTATAGATTTGTTTTCTCCTCTTTTACAAACTGTACGTAAAACGGTGTGTTTAATCCTGACAGGGAACAAAAATACCACAGCAAAACACAATTTTGACTGCATCGATGAAACAGTTCTTTATGAACATTGCTACAAGCAGTTTATTTGTGATGATAACATACGGCTTACGACAAGCAGCATATACCACTTGCCAAAACCACAACCAAGCTTCAAGAAACCATGATAGCAGTGCTCTTATTTAAAAAAAGATAAGCCATAAAACTCGTAAAGTACCGCTGCAAGCATTAGTACAGTATATAGTCTGTACATACGTAGCAGAAAGGTTGAAATGTTCTTTAATGGACGACTGACCTTTAAAAGTGGAACGGATACAGCCTAACTCCTCGACTAACACGTGGCGTGTATTGGACGGTATTGAGTAAAAGTTAAAGTTACGATACCTTTTCACATGTGCCTGGTGCTGGGTATTCGCGTGTTGGTCTGACGTATGATTAGTGAATGCCTGACTGGTAAAGTTGTACGTTCGAAATAATGGACAATAAGCTTCCCATACAAGCTAGTTATTATGAAACGGTGAATAGAACTCTTTCGGAAGGTTTTTTTTTTAAAAAGAAGAATTGAAAAGAAAAGAAGAATTGAAATTAAGTATATTTGTTAAGTAGATTGTTGTTTGTGTTATCCGACGTATGACCGGTAAATGCTTGACTGGTAAATAGCGCCTGTACGTATGAAACAACAGACATAACACTTGCTGTTCGAGGGAGTAAGTGTGATACGGCACTTATAACATAATTTCGTGGATAATAAACTATGGTGATGTATTGTTTAGCGATCGAAATTAAGGTTGCGGCTTATTAATGTGCATACACTATAATAGTTTAAGTACACAATACTAAGTTATAATTTTACTAGCTTTTTTCGCGACTTCGCTCGCTCGAGCACATTAGGTACTTTTATCTGAATTAATATGTATCCTATGTCCTTTTCAATACCCCTGAAAACGTGTATGCAGAATTTTATGATGATTGATAGAGTAGTTAAGGCGTGAAAGCATAACAAACAAACTCACATCTGCATTTATTATATGAATTAGAATGTCTGAATATAGAAGTTCAATTAGAACTAGTTTACATGAGCATAGAAATTATTTACTAATATTATAAAAGTAAAAGTTTGAAAAAATGTTTACATGTTTGTTAACCCATTACGCGTATACCAGTTAACTGATTTGGATGAAACTTGCCAAATAGATAGACCATGTCCTGAATTATGACACAGAAACACACACTTTATTATCTCAGCATGTGTTACCATGGGATTCACGTGAGTGTAGCCGGAGACTAGAAAGTGATAGTAGATAGTGCGATAACAATTCTTTAACCAGAAATCTATCAAAGCTGCACTACAAAAGACGCTGAATAAACGAGATTGGTGAACTAAATTACTTCGTGAATAAATATTATTTTCACTTACACATACCACATAAAAAGAACAGACTTGAACTTCATTCATTATGCGAGACAATATTGGGTATAAGATACGAGTCTTTGCCGAATTCGGTGGACTCGGATAATCTGATTATACGAACGAACTTTTTCACTCAGTTCATGATTGCGAAGATTGCAAATAGTTTCAAGATGAATGGTAATATGTATGTTCGTATTCCTCAATGTGATTTTTTTATTACTTTAAATATAAAATACTTTTATACTTATATACAGTTTGAAAGTGGTGCCAGTGTCATAAAAACTTGAGCAGTAATCGTTAGTCTTAGTTACATATTGGAAACAAGTGGGTAGAATACTTTTTTTATTTAAAAGTTTATTCACTATTGCGAATGTGACGCTATGTACTTTGTACTCCATAACGAAAATTAATGGTAGAGGTTTTACAAAAACAGATGGTGACCTACAAATGGATGGGATAAAAACTGCACATATAATATGTTATTATAATAACGATAGGCTTTTTCTTTTTCTTATTGACAACTTCCGAACTAGCAATTAATCCTGTAACGTGAGGGACTGTAGAAACATTGAAACAACGGAAACAAGGAACACCCAGACTAGGAATAACCATTTGTGAATCACACAAATTTTTTTGCCGTGTGAGATTCGAAGCCACAACACTCGGCGCAATGTCAGTGGCGACGCGACCACTTAAACCACTACGCCATCCATGCAGTCAAAATAACTAATACATTGATTAGAAATGAATGAAAATCTACACATGTATGATATGACTGGGGGTACGGATAGGCTAATGATTAATTCAGTGCCTCCTGAGAAAAGTGATACAAGTCAAAAATCAACACTTTACAGGAGAACAAAAACAAGATAAACAAAAATCTAGATCGCGTTCTGAGTGGCCTTGGTTAAACTTGAGTACTTTTTTTGTAGATAAAAGCATTCACTTTCACTGTTCATTTACATTTTTGTGGTCAATATTATAGATATAAAGTAATTGTTAAAAACCAGTAAATTGCACCCTTTTTTATTTCTAATAGATGCTCTAATGACGTGATATATGATAGAACTACAGTTAAATTATATTGCTCTTATAAGTCTTTGTGTAAGATGAAAAATTTAATGTGCAAATAAATATATATCACACTTATACCATGAAACACGAAAAATAATGTGTGCAGCAATTACTTATAGAGGTTACAACTTGAAATATACCTAGGTATATGTATTCACGATATTTTTGCAAATATCCTGACAGTTATATCACTTTGCACAAATGATCTCCGAAACTATGGTAGATAGAAGAACGTGAGTTAGATAAAAAAAATCCTAATTATTTTCTGATTCTTTCTATATAAAAATTACAAAAAGTGTACAACTCGACTTATATCACTCATCACAGGAAGCACAGAATTAGACAAGAGTATACCCTCGTCAACCAAACCACATTATAAATCTGTATTAATAACAATAAAATAATTGTACATACATAACGTCAGTCGTTTACTAGGTAAACTAAGCAAAACTTCATGATACTTTGAGCTTATTCTGCGTAAATAGAAACACGAATGATAAAATTATGTTTGGGTACTTTGAAATAACTACACTGGAACATTGAGACAACTACCATCTTAGTCTCGTCGTGACCATGGCTGCTGAAAAGCAACCGAAACGTCGGGGAAAGTGTAAAATTAAATTAAATCTAAATAGTTTTAATAATAATATAATTAGCTTAATGATTAGTAAAGTTTAATAGTAGTAATAGTGTGACAAAATTTTCAAAATATGTAATAATGTGTCAAATAAACAACGCGATAAAATCCGTATATAGTAGTTTAATTTCAATGAATAATATTCGCGTAAACAGAAGACAATATTATTTTAATGAAGCTCTATAAAGTATTTACTATTTATAATGACTCAAAACCGACGATAGTTATAAAATTAACAATGCTGAGGATTATTAGCTCGCTTTGTCCTATACATTACAATCGGGAAAAACGTAAGTCGCTGCGTAAATATTAATACCGTGATATATTGCGGCTTTGTTGTCGCGAAAATGGGATTTCTATGTGATATTACGCATGGTTGCTTTATAAAGCCTTATAGAAAAACATTTTGACGACTCGATGGCGTAGTGGTTAGTGTAACCGACTGCCACGCCTGAGGTCGTGGGTTCGATTCCCGCACAAGTCAAACATTTGTGTGCATGAACATGGATGTTTGTCTTGGTCTGGGTGTTTCTATGTATAATATGTATGTATTTACAAAAAAAAAGTATATATGTATGTTTATCCATTGTCTAGTACCCATAGTACAAGCTCTGCTTAGTTTGGGCTAGATGGTGTTGTGTGTATGTGATAGAATATTATTATTATTATTATTATTATTTAATTAATAGAAATTGCATCGCAACTCATGGCATTGCTCTTTATCATATCACTAACAGTGTGTATTTCACACATCAAATGACGCGTTGTAATCTTTCGCTCGCTTTAACAGGTAAAGAAAACCTACTAAAGTAGCTTGCATGTTTGAAAGCATTCACATTCACGAAGATGTGCGAAGTCTACTAGAGCGTAGTGGGCCAGCCAGTTGGATTGTAGTCTAATTCTTCTCAAATCTGAAAAGAGCTCCGTGTCTAGCAGTGACACTGTTATAAATTGTGGTGTTTTTCGCTAAGTATCGCGTCACGTCGGTTGCTGGTCGAAGATGGCATATAAAGCCTCGCTGATTTCAGCATAAATGGGCCGGGCCGGCTTGACCGGCGAAGTACTACCCTCTCACACAATATCGACGTGAAATAACAGTCTTCCTACTGTTGTGTTTTGTTTGGTGAGTGAGAGTGCTGGAGGCCCAATCACCCACTTTCACCCTTCCCGCTCCTTCTCCTTCCCACCTTCTTTTTCCTAAAGGTTCGGCAACGCGTAAGTGATGCCTCTGGTATTGCAGGAGTCCATAGGCTACAATAATCACTTACCATCAGGTGGGCCGTATGATTGCTTGCCAATGAAGTTTTATATTGTCCGACACATCCTTTGCATTTTAACAATTTCAATTCGCACTTACCTAGGTCCCAAAAAACCTAAGAAATTACGTTATAGAGACGTCATCATATAAAATATTTTATCAACTCTATATCTATACTTGAAATATAATGTTATCTCAATAAAATAGTATATAACTTTAAAAAACCTTTATAAAATAAAACCAAAGTGAGATCCAAATGATCTATATAGAAAATCAAACGAAATAAAAGTAATAGTTGGCTGCAGGGTTATAAAAGTAATTTTATTTTAATATCTAAATATTGTCGAGTTAACACTGTGAATGCCGCCGCATAAATTCGGTGCAATAATAGTTTTATTGGTAAGTTCTTGGCATTGCTAGCTTATTACATTTTCTACGCATATTTTATGCATATTATGAACCGTGAATAGAAATTTTAGTTACAGATGTGTTATATGGAGCGTATGTCTGACAAATGAATAACTCGTGAGGAAAATTTCTGTGTCCTATTACAGTAGTAATGGTTCTGCAATAATTGTGATTTCTGATTATATATGACAGGTGTATACCTATTATGTCAGTATATACAAAATAATGTACAAGTAATTTAATAAATCTTGTATTTTAGTTTTGTGACTATAATTAATATAGTTATCACTAGATTATAATAATTTCTTCTTAGCAATATTGGAATAATTTCAATAATATTGGAATACAGTTGCGCACAATGCGATATTTTATCAGTTTTGATATAGTTTTGCGATAACTCTTACGGCAGATCACAAGGACCCGAGTTTCGTTGCCCGATCTAAATCATTTTTCGCTTTTCAATCAGGAAAAGCTCAGGTAATGGATAATTTAGTCTATAATCATGGATTTCAACCTCTTGGTCTTGGTAAACAGTGATATAACTCATGTATATATTGATATGAAAAAATAACTATAAACATGATTATTCCATAATAGTTGACATATTGTCAAGGCGAGTTCAGGAATGTCGAGACGGTAACTTTATTTTGTAGCCGCTGTGAAAATGGCATCTGATGTATGAGCGTCGTGCTGTAGGCAGCATCTAAAATATTGCTGACGAAATATAGTTGTTTTGCAACCTTAATTTAACTTTTTCTGTTAGACTAACTTATATCATAATTTTATTTTTTTCCCGTTAAGTAATCTCAATGGCAGCCCGGAGTGAGGAAGTTGGCAGTGTAAAACACTCTCGTGCCTTGGAAAGCACGTAAAGCTGGTTGGTCCTGCGCCTGATCTCTCTCCGGTCGTGTCGGATTACCGTCCTATCGGATCAAGAGAGTTAGGGAACAGAGAGTGCACTTGTGTTTGCGCACACACTTGTGCACTATAATATCTCCTGCGCAGATGGCCAGTCTCCGTTAAAAATAACCACCGTGGCCAAAATTCGGTCTGGAGGACATTATTATTAAAAAATGCGAATGTGAGTTTGTTTATTTGTTACGCTTTTACGCCTTAACAACTCGACCGATCATCATGAAATTTGGCATACACGTTAACGGAGGCACAGAAAAGGACATAAGGTATATTTCATCTAGAAAAAACACGTGACCTGAGAAAGTAACCTTTACATTTTGGCGAGCGAAGCCGTGGGCAAAATCTAGTTAAAATATAAAATATATTTTGCTCATATCCCTGAATTAAATATTTGTCATATTCACGCTAACACAAAGCATTTTTAATATATTTTTGGATTTTATCAATACTTAATAGGACTCATATTAAATACGTGACTGAAACTTGATTTTGTTGTACTGAAACCGTCTTATTCTTAAACGTGAACAAAGTTAATATTAGTACTTTAGAGTTTAATATTAAGCAAAAAGGCTAAGCCTGGCTAAAGTCTTACATTTGGGTATAGCAGTGAAATCGTAACGGAGAATTTAGAGATTTAGGGATTCAGGAGTGACCACCTGACTACACCGGTAATTTAGCTCTATATCTTTCACTCACAGGTAAAAGATCATTCAGAGGAAGACCCGAGACAAGATGGAAATATGTAATGCAAAAAGATTTGAGTTAGTGCCAAGTGACTGAAGATAAGTGGAGGCAGAACATTAGGAAAGCTGACCCCATCACCATGTGGAACTTAAGGTAAGAGTAGAGAGAGAGTGATTCAGGTCAGTTTATATCTAGGTGTAGTGCAGTTTTAAGAACAAGCTTATATATGTAGAGGATCGCGTATTCCACATTTCGCCAACAATATTTGAAAGGTGCACGTAACAACAAGCCTATTACAGTCTATCTACCGAGCAAATTCCTAGAATCTGTACTCTTGCTCCTGCTAAATAGTTTCCAACATAAAAACCAAATAACATTTCGCCTCATCCGGGTATCGAACTCAGAATCATATTATTGTGAAACTTATACTAACAAGTCATTTTATTGGATTTTCACTAACTCGGTACAAGAGACTGGGCACACGTGTGTCCAGTTGGTGAAACTCAAAAATTAGTATCACCTATTATTTCGTCAAGATTTTAACGCGTGTCCACATAGTAAAATTAAATGAAATCGTAAAGGTGAAAACCCATTTTATGTATCGTTTTAATGTATAATAATAAAAAAAGCCAGTCAACATTTTATTGTTGGTTGTCTTTGGTATATTGCTTTTAAATAAAAGCAATACATTTACAATTTGTACCATAAAATCCTCACGGAATTTGCGGAATACCAGAAAGTTATTACATCACCTCGTCTTTGAGGTACGAAATATACATACGTCGATTTCCCTACGGATATGAGAGTCTTATATCTATGTGCATCTGATTTTAAATGTATTATAAATGTGATAAATGCATACAAAAATGTCAGTTCAGAAGTATTACGATTTACGTCACGTGAAATATAAAATAACAAATATTTAAAGAAATATATAACTATGTAAGCTGTGGATAACGGTTTGGGTTGCACATTTAAACAAACTTCAATTACAATGTATTAGTTAAAAGGGCATAATGTGTAACTGTTTTTTGTTCCAAATAAATAAATAAAAATAAAGTAAATAAAAGATTAGCCTTGCTGTAAAAGGAAGTATAGCAGGCTGTATTGGTCTACCGTGATAGCGGACTAACCTTAGGGGTTGATACATAATTTTGTACGTGAAACCTAATATCTTAGTTGACAAAATGTGCCTATAATACATTTCTGTCTACTCCTTCAGACATTGTAGAGTGAGACTATGTATGTTGTCTATACTAATATAATAAAGAGAAAAGATTTATTTGTTTCTAAGAATTTAACTCGAGAACTACTCAACCAATTTTAAAATTATTTCACCTTTAGAAAGCTATATTATCACCAAGTAACATAGGAAATATTTTAATTTAAAAAAAAGTACTGTTACTTACATACCCCAACCTAATCTACTTTTACGCGACCGAAGCCGCGTGCAAAAGTTAGTATGATAATAATGTAAGATGATTATATAAAAAAAAGAACACTATTGAAAGAAGTGACGTGACAAATGGAGGTCAAAACTCAAGAGTGGGCTGAAATAGCCTGAATAGATAGATAGTTTCATATCATAAAGCTCTCCGTTCTTTAAGGCTTCACATAGTACGTAAGACGCGCGCGGCAAACGCTCTTCGGTTGCCGCGTCTGCGTCAATCAAGGTGACACGTCTCATGTTGCGAGTGACACTGAACCAAAGCGTATCAATTATTTTATACGTCATAAAATAATACGTGGCAACCGCTATGAAAGACGCATTAATAGACCGAGCGGTTTACTGTTCCAAGTATGCGAACGAAATCAGAAAATCAACGAAACACGTCATGTGAGCTGAAGCTATTGCATACCAAAATATTTCAAACGATACACGTCTGCGACTGAATAAAATTTAAAATTCAAATTGTGTACCATATCTAGTTTCTGTGCTAATGCAAAGATACAAGGAAAATAGTGGTTTCAGCAGATATGACAGAAAACTGTTTGCAAAATTTACGATGCTCAAAAATCAGGCTGATGGTTTGAGTAAAGAAGATTCTGGTTTATCTATACTAATATTATAAAGACGAAGAGTTTGTTTGTTTTGTTGAACGCGCTAATCTCATGAACTACCGGTTCGAAGTGAAAAATTATTTTAGTGTTGGATAGTCCATTTTTCGAGGAAGGTTATAGGCTATATAACATCACGCTACGATCAATAGGAGCGGTGCAAAAAACCTACACTAATGCGAGCGAAGCCGCGGGCAAAATCTAGTACTTAATAATCGATTGACGTAACATGTTTGTAAACAAACAACAAGAAAGCAATGACAGAAGACGTTTACAAACGTGTGACGTCACAGTAAATGTAGACAATCAAAACCATTTACGATAATTTATAAAATACATTAACTTATTTTGGATTATGGCAATGAATAAGTTATTATTTTTCATACTGTCGCATATCCTATTGTAACAAGTCTCTGTATGCCCCTTAACTTTATGTATGTGTGTAGAATTCTGATTAAATGGCTACCCACAAAGGGTCTGGCGATCGATCAAACCACAGATGGTTTAATTTGACTGAAATGTTGGCATCAAAGGGTAAATATCACTATGAAATATATATACCTTGTTGTGTATTTATGCAGGGCAGTGAGGTAGTCATATACCATACAGTGATAATAATATAAGTTTAGGCAATGATATTTGAAACTAGATTTATGGTACTTTTACGGCGCCGAAAATCTGGTACTCGGTCCTTTTGCGGTTTAAAAGTAAAGTAAAGTAAAGTAAAGTAAACATTTATTTTTCAAAACATATGTAGGTACACGATACATAAAAATTAGAACACAGAAAACAAAACAAAAAATAGTACATATATTATGAAAAATGAGGTTACCACTCAGGTTTATTGTTGGTTTGCGGTTGATACCTCAAACCAACCCTGATATTATTTGGTAACCCCAAGTGACTAAAACAGTTTGAAATTCATTTTTTTCTGAGTTTACAAATTACTTCTTCTTCTCCTTAGCCTTTATTATTCCCAAGTCGCTTTGGATCGGCTTTTCTAGGCTAACCGGATTTGAGGTGCAGAAATGCGCATAAATTTGACGGTGTTCTTAAAAATATATTAAATATTGCCAGACGGGTATGTAGGTCAGTCTAAACACTTTTGTGATCTTCGCTTATAACGATTTGTTTACTAGTTACAGTTAAGCGAATATAGGGAGTTTTGATTATTAATAACTGAATTGTGGTGATAATTCAAACTAATACGTAGCAATAAATAAAAAACGAATGTGAAAGATATAGATACCTATCATTTCAACAATGGCGCTTTAAATGTTTTGATAGGCGTTTTGTTGAAGAGATTTGGTTTTTCAATTGGTCAATAGTAAATGTTATTTGGAACGTTTTTAGTCTTCATAGGCATGCGCTAGGCATATATCCACTTATTTGCTGTTTAAAATATGAATGCGCTTAGGTGAAAATCTAGATAAATATGGAATTGGTGAGACTTTACAACAACAGAAAAATATATTGATGTAATTTTCATGTAGCTATACAACTAAAGCCAATATATGAAGTTTGTTTCTATACAATTAACAAACAAGTTTTACTTGATTGAAATTTCAAGAATATTTTTTATAATTGTGGGTTTGGTGTGTTTGCATTATTATTCTGTATTAAACTGTCCCACTGCTGGGCACGGGCCTCTTCTCACTGTGAGAAGGGTTAGGCTATAGTCCACCACGCTGGCCTAGTGCGGGTTGGCAGACTTCACATATCTTCGAGAACATTATGGAGGACTCTCGGATATGCAGGTTTCCTCAAGATGTTTTCCTTCACCTTTAAAGCAAGCGATAATTAACTATTTAAAACGCATATAACTTCGAAAAGTCAGAGATGCGCACCTTGGGTTCGAACTCGAGACCTCTGCGTGGCAGTCCAACGGTTTCCCGCTAGGCTATCGCTGCTGCTGATGAATATGAAATTGGTGTAACGCCGATAAATGGAATCCTGTAACGACATTTGTTACTAGCAAAATTGTATGATATACATATATATATAGATACTTCGTTATCAATCGCGTTATTACCCAACGATAACTAAAATAACGGTCAAAAATAATACCTTTCAAAATTTTTGGAAGAACCTGACGTTGCCAGTTGAAGAAATACTATTATTTTACAGAAAACCAATATTAAAAATAAAAATACTAAGAAGAGGTCCATATCTACCAATGAGACATGTTATATATAGGCATGATATTATTATTATATGAAAGAAAAATCACTATTACTGCGTTGCGTCCTATCTTTAATTCCTATTTCCTTGGGCTGGCAACACGCGTGAGCTACTCTTGATATAACTAACGAGACGACGGTAACTGCTCACCTATATACGAATTTATTGTATTTGACACCACCACACAAAATGAAACAAAAAAAGAATGTACTCTAAAAACAAAATTAAGATTTAACTGCTCCACCCAGACGCTTAAAATCTATAAAACGATAACTTTATCTAAACAGTCTATAGTAATAAAAATAAAACTAAATCTACAAAGATTATCTTTCAATTGAAGTCAACACCCCCGCTATAGATATATTTGCACTTATCGCTTGTTTGCCAAAAAAGGTTTTGTTCAACGACCCAACGTCTGAAGAATGTTTGTCTGACAAGGAGGTTCAATTCTCTGACTGAAGCCAAACGAAAGTTTGTAAGTTATGTACGAAGGTTTTCACGCGTCGATGTTTGTCTGCAATGTTTTCAAATATCTCACTTCTACGTATTTACTTTGAAGTGCTTACTGTCTCATTTCTTTTAAACACACTAATATTATAAATGCGAATATGAGTTTCTTTGTTCGTAAAGCTTTCACACTTAAATTACTCAACCGATGATCATGAAAGTTTGCATACACGTTATCGTTGATACAGAAAAGAACATAGGGTACATTATATGCCGAAAAAGGTACAGTTCTCGAGCAAGCGCAGCCATGGCAAAAGCTAGTTAGTAACATTTTACCGAAAATTTAAATAATTTATTATACATACATGGTATCACAACTACGTCCCCGAAAGGATAATCAGAGGTGTACATACGTGTGTAAGCATACACATTTATTTTCTTAATTTTAGAAATACTTTTAGCTACCATGTAATGCGAAGCGAGCCAATTGCCGTTTATCGGGCACAGATGCAGATACAGTACTACAACTGAGTATTTCTGAACATAATAATCAATAACACTTTGCCCGACGACGCAAGCATTAAACCCGAGACCACAAGCAATGCAGTCGTATCCAATACTGCTTAGATACCGAGGCAGTCGATTATTATATAAATTTCAATGATTTAATATCGTCCTGGGAAACTGTACGTATGGCGCCGTCATGTAAGGTGGAATCCATACAGAAAAGGCGTCTGGCGTTGATGCGCTGATCTCTTTATTATTTAGAATAAAGTATACGGGAACAACGTGAAATAGGATGCTATGACGCTGGCGCTCGCATGGCGTAACCATGAACTATAGACCACGCCAGAGCCAGACAACATTTCTGTAAAGCTTGCGTCTAAGTGGTCACTACTCTACTACCAATACTCCGATTATTAAGGGTTAAGTCCACTGGGACATAAAATATTTATAAATAGATTCTCGAGTCTAGTTACTCGTTATACCTCAATAAGTAATTCAATGATATTATCTTGACCAGACGTCTTATATAATAAACCGATTACGGCATCGTTATTTCTATTGGGCTTAACAACAGTTTATTTCATCTAACATTAGGCATTTATCCTATAAATATGATTACATTATTGATTTTGTATATAATAATATCAGCCTTGTATTAAGCTTTCCAACTGCTGGGTTGGGGCCTCTTTTTGGTGTGAAAAGGGTTAGACCATAGTCCACTACGCTGGTCCAGTGCAGGTTGCCAGACTGCCCATATTTTTGAGAACATTATGGAGAACTCTCAGACATGCAGGTTTCTTCACGATGTTTTCTGTCACCGTTAAAGCAAGCAATAATTAACTATTTAATACGCATATAATTTCGAAAAGTCAGAAATGCGCACCGTGGGATCGGACTCGAGACCTCTGGCAATCCGAGGATGTGAGGTGTGTTACTCTATTTCCAATTATTTTATTACAATGGATTTCCGCCACATAACGCCTAATTTGATTCAATATATTCATCTTTCATATCTATACTAATATTATAAAGCTGAAGAGTTTGTTTGTTTGAACGCGCTAATCTCAGGAACTACTGGTCCGAATTGAAAAATTCTTTTAGTATTGGATAGCTCATTTATCGAGGAAGGCTATAGGCTATATAATATCACGCTACGACCTACAGGGGCGGCGCAGTAATCATAAAAGTAGGTGAAACTGGGAGCATATCTAGTATCTTATAAGTTTTAAGAAAGTCAAGGTGAATGCCCAGTTAACCATAAATCATAGTCTAGACTTTGATAACGAGTTCTTTATGAATGCCCACATAGCTTCAAGTTAGACAAAGATAAATTTGGATCAGACAGACGAAATAACTTTCATATAAAAATGATATGTGTTAGGTAAAGATTATAATATATATTTGATTCAAAACAGATGGCGTAGCGGGCAAGCTATCACCTCACCACTGTTTAAGACTGCGCCGAGCGAAATGTGCCAAAACAGGCGGCTACAGTTAAGTGAATAAAATCAATACTTTTTGTTTAATACAAATATATAAAATTAACATTTACCATAACAATCAATGTGTTTACAATTACTCCGTGTAAAAAACTTAAAATAATTAATATTTTCGCCTACAAAATTATGTAAATTTGAACGAAAAATACAAAAACGTAAGCTCGTGTTACGTGATTTTTAGATTATAACAGTAGAAATCTATCCTATTTTACAGCTTAATGAAACATAAATAGTTATATTACAATTTGTCCGTCCCAAATATTTAAGTTATTGGTTGACAATAAAGATACAGGATCGTAGCAAATGGAAATCCGTAGTCTCTGCCTACCCCTCTGGGAAACAGGCGTGAATCTATGTATGTATGTAATAAAGATACATATTTATCAAACAAGCACTTCAAATCCTCCATCCAATTTTACTACCTATGGCGGCCGCGCGCCGATTTGAATATGCGCCGCACGAGCTCTGTCATTATCTGTCTTACGCTCGGCGCAGTCTTCAGCGCCGAGATTTATGGGTTCAAATTCCATACGGCTCGTTTTTTTATTTGTATGATCTACAAATAGCTACAAAGTGATTATAATTTTAAGATTAGCTCCTAACTACCACACCGCATTATAATGCGCGCAGTCGGATTTATATGATGAAAGCACACAAACAAATAAAAAAAATTATCTATTATTTCAGACTAATAAAATAATTTTTTTAAACGATAATTAAGGAACATATATGTGGTACGAAAGTTTACTATATTTTATTAATATTCAATATGATACATATAAGTTACGATCTTTAAATATGATAATACTATTCTATACGCTGTACAAAGAAAATCAGCGTATGATTATAGTTTTTATATTGCATAGTAATTGGTACTATTGACTATTTGGAAAGCAAGAGAAAGAAAACAAGTATATTCTATAAGTATATATATATATATATATATATATATATATATATATATATATATTCCTAAAAGCACATAGACATGCTTATAGAAATATTCATTCAATGTTGGGTAATATTAGACACGTATTATAAATATTAAGCATATTATTTTCATACAAAAACCAATACATACTAACAAAATTAAAACAAAAAACAATTTCTAAACGGAAAATTGTGCTTCGAACAATTAATTAAAATGTCCTAAACAGATCATGTTAATTTATTTAGTTATTTATTTTCAATTAATGTTAGCAACCGTGAACGTTTTGTAATTTTAATTATCTGCCGTTAAGCTTGATGAATGCTTTTGGAACGTTTTTAACGTTTTACAAAAGGAAATTTTGAGTAACTACACGGTTGCATGCATATTATTAAACATTAAATTAAATTAAATTATACACAATGAGGAAGATAGATGTATCTTCCTCCTTGTAACATTATTGGAAAGTAAAGTTTGAAATATGGATAAAATATTTTATTTCATCTACGATAAAGAAAAACATCGTGAGGAAACTTGCATGTCTGAGAGTTCTCCATAATGTTCTCGAAGATATGTGAACAATGCTAACCTGCACTGGACCTGCGTGGTGGACTATGTCCTAGGCCTTATCACGCTGAGAAGAGGCCCGTGTCCATCAGTGAGACAGTTTAATACAAAACTGTTATTATATTATTTCATCAGCTGCAATACACATTTATATTGCACCTAGTTCCGTCACATTTACATTTAATAACCGTTCCGATTTTATAACTCTTACGTTATTGTTAAGTGGGGAGACCAACAAACTGCAATGCAGAGGGTCTCAGGTTCGAACCCACGTCGGCACCTCTGACTTTCGGAAGTTATATGATTTTTCGCAATTATGTGCGTATTGATTGACAATTATCGCCTAGGCTGCCATGAACATCTATGGCAGTCGTTATTGGGAAAGTCAGTACCCTCTAATATCCTGACACTGGTCTAGCCTTAGGGTATCTTTAGCCTTTGGGTTGCGGAGGTCAGGTGGCAGCCGCTCTGTGTAAAAACTGACAGCCATTCAAATCCGGTTAGACTAGAAAAGCCGACCCCAAGTGACTTGGGAATAATAAAGGCTAGGTAGAAGAAGATGAATATCACATTGCT
The DNA here is from genome assembly GCA_930367265.1 of Catocala fraxini. Lineage (NCBI taxonomy): Eukaryota > Metazoa > Arthropoda > Insecta > Lepidoptera > Erebidae > Catocala > Catocala fraxini. Next base: position 6,103,595 of record OV884044.1, on the reverse strand, counting down.
AAAATCTTACTTAGATATATTCATTAAAATATCTTCGAAATAAAATTAATGTTTAGCCTCGACGTTATTTAATTTTGAGTTAATATTGATTTTGTAGTCGAAAATGTACAAATTTGCATATTGAGCGATTCAATAAAAATACGCGCATAGATTTGAGAGTTAGATTAATAAACAAATATATTATTTTATGATTAAAAAAACCGTAATAAATTCTGTCTATTCTCAGGCGTATGTACTTAAATGGCGATACAGAAAATTAAATAATGTTTAATGAAAATTATTGCGATTTAAATAAATACACTATGATATAATCAAATAACCATTTTATTACCTTTTTTAATTAGAAAGCCTAAAGCAATTAGTGATAATATTCATTCCACCTTTACTTACTTCGAGAGTTCAAAGATAACTTTTCCAGTATATCCTTGAACTTTGTCGACGTTGTGTTGGTTTCATCGAAAGGTATAGCCTGAGTAATGTGACCCTTATTTTCTTTATTCAGTACTGTAAGAACAGCGCTTAGGGTCATAAAACAGGGACTGTTTCCTTTGCCTGTAGCTGGATCGTTGTTGTGGTATAACATGCCTAGACGACGCCACTTGAATTCCTGCAACAAGTAAACATGGCCTCATATTTTTTGTTTCGTTGTTTAATATCATCACATTGACAAAATATGGCAATAGACACAAAAGAAAAGAATATATCAGTAATAAAAAATAAAGCCAGATTTTGCTTATTGACTTGAAAATAATGTAGGTAATATAATCAAATAACCATTTAGTTAACTGAATCTTCTGTGGAGGTAGAAATTATTGGCATTTTGCAGGAATAGATCAGACCTATTTATTCGATTATACATTATAAGCCAGAGATTTCAGAACAGTTTAAAAATGAATTAATTATTCATACTTAATAATTAATCTTTGAAAGCTTTGAAATATTTTGATGAATATAATACGTGTGGATCACAGATAAAATTAAATTGGAATCATTGTCCGAAATTATTACTGTCGACCATAAATATAAAAATATGACATGATATATAAAAAGCAAATAAAAATAGATGAGAAATAGAAAATACAAAAGACAGATCACGATAAAAAGCAATTTATTTATCACAAAATAAACAAATAATTTTTTTCCATATCATAAATTTAACATAAATAGCGACAAAATAGGTAATCATAGTAAAAGTTGCAGTAATAACATAAACTTTAATGTGTTTTGAAGATCAGAACGGTAAAAACTAAACATTGATAGAACTGCACAACACACGGGTTTAAGTGGTCACGTTTTAAACGTCAGTCCGTCTAATATTGTGGCGTTTAGTAAATATTATAGCGAATAGACACAAGGCTAAAAATGTGTCTATAAATAGCTCTTTCGAGTCCGAGTGGTTCTGTTGATAATTATCAAATCTCCCATAACATTTTGTACGCATTATATCCTTTAGTGTATTTAAATTTAATTGATTTTTTAATAACATTATTTTAACAGGTATATAAATATTGTCTGTGAGAAAACCGTTACATCCATTTTTTTATTATTTTAAAATTAAACTACCTTCAGTAGTAGGCAGACAGTAGCCAGTATTGAATACAACTAGACTTAAATTATTGTTTTTATTATATAAATTATGACTGTGACTTATTTGCCGGATATATTATAAATATGTATGGACAGATAATTGTTTTAAATTTTAAGTTTAATTTTGTTATAATTAATATTACCTTTTTCTGTTAAACTATGTATTTAGTATATTATATTTTAAATGTTTTAATTATATTAACGAACTATTTTATTATTGTAATTGGTAGAGGTACTGTAATTGTAATAAAGTAAAATAAAATAAGTATGGTACTGGTAGCATTGGGTTATATTTATCACTTGTGACCTTTAACAATGTTTTAGTTACTTATGCCTTTAGTCGTGTGTATATTATATTATATTTGTTCCAGTTACAAATTCACGTCATGAAATACATAAGTAACTACTGCCTTCTTATTGAAATCCACAAGTTGAAACACTGTCTAAATCAGCGTTGCGATATCACGTCAGTTTTATCGCGACATCAATGCTGAATGGAGACCATTTGTTGCCACAATAGCATAATATGTATCAATTTTTTAGTTACGAACTCTTTATTTAATTGTTTTTTTTATTATTATGTCGATATTTTGTAAGAAAAATATGTAGTCATATTTCTTTGTGGCAATAAAAATCTGTCAATTCGTTTTAATTTAACTAATAAGCAATAAAGTTAATAATTTCAGATGTGTGAATATAATATCTGATAACAGAAATTCAAATTTTATTAACAACTTGTCTAACATTAATAATAAAATTAAACATAATAATTCTCAAACTGTATATCGTAAGTATGAAAATACTTACGTATGTTAAATAAGTTAGTAATATCTTTTTAATATTGCTCAAGACTTGATGCTTGTATTACTAAAAATTAATTGATCTACTATGCTAATATGAAGCTGAAGAGATAATAATGCTATATAAAAATTTAGATTTCATTTATTTATATGCCTGTGTTTTGGTAATGTATTTTTTTAGGCTTTTCTTTGATATCGTGTATCCTGATGTTCATACTATATTATCGTTTTAATATGTATTTTATTATAATTTATGTTACTCTATATTTTTGCAATAACACACTACTCAAAATGAATATTACTAATGTGTTATTTTAAATTCAGAACATTTGAAAGAAACGATTCTATGGAGCGTCATATGACCAAAACAACAGGTTCTTGTTACAAGTTCTTTTTACAAGAGAAACAGTGGTTACACTTATGAAAAGAACCTCAACAGAGGCCAAATTAGCAGTTCACACAACGTCTGTGTACTACACGCTTCACACAGAACACCATGCAAACGAATAACTTATACCAAGTTGAAATTAAACTACTATATACGGATTTTATCGCGTTGTTTATATAAAGTGTCAAATAAACAACGCGATAAAATCCGTATATAGTAATTTAATTTCAATAGTTACTGTTTACTTCTATTTACTATATATTATAACTAGTAAAAGTGATTAACAATAGTAGTTTAAAGTTTCAAAATTATGTAATAATAGTGTTTGATAAAAAATAAACTACGCTGTAAAATCCGTATAAATTTGTTTGTTTTAAATGTATAACATTCGCGTAAACAAGACAATATTGTACCAAGTTTTTCGTTTGCACATAATATGTATAATTGTGTGGCAAAAATCTCGTGAATTTTTAGTATAATAAAAGAAAATACAAATCGTTTGAGATGAGATAATCCAAACAGAAGCTTAGAATAAGATATCTTTCATCAAAAATCTGACTAATTTAGGTCTTTTTATAAGCAATATAAGCTTGCGTTTCACAGATGTGATGATAATAAAATTCAAGTCAACGTTTTAGTTGTTTACAGCAGCATAGCTAATGATGAAGTAGACTGACTTAAGGCCTTTAAAATTCCTTAATACTTTTAATTAGCCAAGTTTATTTATGACCCAACTTTACTCATTATTAAGTTCAAACATGATAACCGTTTTCTTGGCAAATGTTGCGAATGCTAATTTGTATTTTATTTTCGTTCATTTTAGCTAGCATTTAATGTGACAACGATTTATTATATTGCAATTTATTATATTTACGAAATATACGACACAGCTATTAGCATAATAAGCTCCAAACTGTTGCAGATTGTGCGATAAGCCAGTGGTCTAATCGAAGGATTTTAGGAAAAATCGACCATAGGTAAATCAAAATTTATTAAATTAATATACAGCGTTTAACAGCAAGGTGTAGTCAAGTTTTAGGGTCGTCAAGTATTTGTGTTAGTAAAGTAAATAATATTTGTAGGCGTGAAGATTAATATATTTACAAAATTTGCTTTCACCTTTAAATTTAAATACATAAATTATATGCTGAGATAAAGATGATGACGACAATACACACTTATGAACTCAGATTGTTACATTTGCATGTCAATGTAATGTTAGCTTCAAAATTTTACTTGGTTATTTCCGGACAAATTCAGCAATACAATTAGCACATATTCGAGAGCCATTACGCAGTTAATTTAAATTAGCTTATCTACCTAGTAATAAATTCGCCGTATCGGATTTTAAGACTATATTCTCAAGAACAAAATATTTAATCTTGATATAAAATTATGGTATTCTATAAAATCTTGACTGTTTGCTCGTAGTCATAGTTCCCACTATGCAACCTCAAAATGTGACCACACCTTACGAAATGCTGACGCTGTATATTAATTTAACTCATAATTTCTCACAGAATTATCTAATCTTTACCAGTTCATTAACTTCGTCGAATTAGGTATTTGACAAAGTTACAGAAGAAACCTACGTGACTCGATTCTGAATTTTATCGACACGACCCTCATTTTTAAAACCTATCAAATAGGACGCGGTCTTACTATTAAATCTTGAAGATTGACGTGATTACAATTTGGTTTTACTTCATGGTGTTAATGCTCGTCATACAATTCATATGATTAAACACTTTCTATTCATAATTTGATGGTATTAAAATAAATATAGATTATATTTGCGGGTTGAGTAACCACAAATATGATTGATTCTGCAAATAAAAGCTTATATTGTGCCTAAAAAATCTTGTATACTTTAATTTGGCATGTATATCGTCTCCGTATTTGACGTCTAGGTATTTAATACTATGTACCGATTTTGTAGAGGCTGCGTATTGATAGTAATTTGAATGGGATTTACTAAAATTGAATGACTCTAGCGATATTAATAGCAATAGAATATATTCTTAATTAGATTTTAATTACTTTGTATTGAAATTAAAGACACATAAAGCTACTCAAATCTGGCTGCGAGAGAATAAAATAAAATGAAGTGATATAACGTAGACTGGTTTTATATTATGTTTAATTATTTTACCTAAATACATATACTCTAGAATATTCTAGTGATAAATTCAAATGCAATAACTTTGCAGAGATATGTTTAGTAATTTTTACAGCCCAACGTTTACAAACTATATCCATAAACTGTGCCTGTAACCCTTCCTGCTTTAGACAGGGATTAATAAATTGAATCAATGTGAAATGCCTATCTACAAATCAAACTCAAACATCATTTCTGCGACAATTTAACATATTAAACGGGGAGAACTCCAAACGTTGCAGAAACAATGTGTGTCAACAGATCAGAGAACGAAATTAATTTCTCGCGTTTATTGGTAACCTTTTTAATCCTATCTAATATTATAAATGCGAATGTGAGTTTATTGGTTTGTTACGCTTTCATGCCTTAACTCGTTGACCGATCATCATTAAATTTTGCATACAACGGGTATGCGAAATTTCATGATGATCGGTTCAGAAAAGGATATAGGGTACCTTTCATTTAAGTAAAAAGGACTGTTATTTAAAAAGTACTCTAACCTAACCTTAATTTACTTGAGCAAAACCGCGGGCAAAATCTTAGAACTTAATAGAGATCAATTTGAAATTTTACTCACAAGTTATTGTAGTTGAGCTTAAAAACAAAATAGATCGAAAGTTGAAATTTTAATATATCGTTTTAATTTTAGTAAGAATTGTAGTAATTGTAGGACTTTCTTTAGATAAATTATATCAATTTCACAAGTCAACACACCGTATTTAAATACCTCTGACGCTTAGTCTATCGCATTTAGACGTCTTCAGCATTTTTATCAGCTTCATTACCATTTAGATTCGAGTAACAAGATACGATTATATACCTTACTAAAACCATTTTCTTTATTCTTAAAAAGAAGGCTTGGTAAAAACAAGATTTTGGTAATCAGTCGACGATAATTATGGTATATTACGTTTTGATATCGCTAAATCCAATAAAATTTCTTAATTCGATGTTAATACTTATAGAAGACTTCTGAGCATTTGGATATAATATTATTAATATTCATATAAATTTAAAGCCGTAACGACCTATTTTCCAACTAGTTTATCCAGAGACATTTGACCAAAACTCAAAGACAGAAGCAAAGCACACATTTAACGAAAAGTCAACAAAATATAATAAAATAGAAATAAATTGCAAACAAAAATCAAACGTCACATATTACAGTTAACGAAAATCTTTTACACAAATACGAGTAGGTACAACATTTATGCAGTAATCCCGAACATTTACCTCGAAAACTTTGCGGATTGCGACACCAGCCTGCGTGTAGCTGCCCATCATTCTCGTTAGGGTGCTGTAACTTGGGATTTTGTAGCCGAAAGCTTCAGCTTGAGCCCCTGCAGTCAGTACAGGAATTCCCCAAGGACCTGCGTATCTCGCCACTGGAGCTATGACGTACTCGCAACCAGGGCCGATAAACGCATCTGAAATATAAGAAACAATGTTGAATATCAGATGTTCAAAAGATTAAAATATGATTTGTTAAAAAGAAATATGATTGACAATCTAAAATAACATTCAATGACATTTACAATCTTCGTAGAAGTTGATAGATATGAAATTAATATAGAAAATAAAATATGAATACTTACCCGCAGATTCATGAACGTAGAATTCAAACGCAGCCAAGGGGCCTTCTACAGAAGAACACCTTGTGTCTCTGTAGTCGACCAATACAGTCCAACCAGGCAGAGGTCCATCGGGCCTCGTAACTGCAGGCACAGCTAACTCCAAAATTGGTAGAACTTTGACTAATGAAAATTCTTGATTTGGATCAGCGGGCAACAAAACGCCAAGCTTTACAATCTTATCTTTAAATAAATGTCGTTCAGGTCTTAAATTGAATTTGATATTCTTCACATAGTAAGGATGCGATGAGAGATCATGAGGTTGGCCAACGGCCCTAGAATCATCAAGTATGTATTTGGATATTTCATAAACTTGTGCATAATCTGTAACGTTTGCAACATCGTCTTTATTCTTATAATAGTCGTAGTATTTGATAAAATCTTGAGCATCTGGGCCGTACTTATTAGTTTTACCATCATTAGTCTGCCTTTTAGCTGACGCTCTACCCTTGCGTAGATTTTTTCCGTAATTGTCGTAGGCTTCATGGTTATGTCCCCACCAATACTTGGGTTTTTCTCTTACAATCTGACGTTCATACAGTCCTCTCCGTTGTTTACTATTTACATCGCTAACACTAACATCACATGAAATTATCACATTTATAACACATATATAGAATACGAGGAATGAAATCAACATTGGCACTTTATACTTTCGTTTTTTAAGCGTGTGTGTTTCAGCATTGTCCACAGATATATTGAATTCTCTAAGAATTTCATCTGTCTGTTCGTTTGGTTTAGCACTTTTTTCTCGGTTTGCATAAGGTTTGTTTTTGCACCACAATGTCCTTGTATTCGGGAGAATCGTATGAACGATCTCCTCTAACATTTTACTTCAAATCGTTGTCATTTTACTTGATTATTTCATGCACAGCATGTTGGTGTCTGTTGGTATTATTAAAAATTATTGTTATCGAATGCGATGACCATAAATTGATTAAAACGAGTTTTAAGACTAATATACTCTCGTGATTTACAGAATAGGAAAAAGTAAATGCCTGCTTAATTAAAAAAATATATATATCTTAATGTTGAGTTTAAAATACTAAATGATAATGTTTATACGTGGGTGTGACTTTTAGTTGGAAACCATCTAATTTATTTAACAAACAGTTAAAATGAATCTATTTATCAGTACTAAAATCGCAATACTGTTTCCACCCTGTGGGCGCAAAAACTTTAGCGCAGCGCAACTGATGAACGCATCATTAAACAAAATATATTATCAGCACTAAATGCATAAGTAAAATAATAATATCCTAAATCTATGTATATATTTAGTACAACTTCTGAAAATGTCAAATACATCTGAAACATCTTAGAATTTTTATAAGGTAGATAATTTTTATTACTTAAATTGGCAGCAGTAAAACTACTCACTATCAATTTAAAAATATATCAATTTACTGTTGAAGACGGTTCAGTTCCGAAAACGCAGCTTCCAATTAATACTGTAAATTAATAAAAAGCATAATAATTAATTTAATATTTAATCCTCAGGTTTTATACGAAACATATTGAATTAATGCAACAAATATTGTATTCATCAGATTTAATTTAATTGGTTGAAAGCTAAGATATATGTAATTTTATTAAGGATTATAGAATTTGTAGATCTTTATTCAAATAAAAGTCATAAATCTGCTATATAACAGACTGTGACAACAAGACCAGACTATGTAACGTTTTTTTTCTGGTATTAAAAAAAAGTTTATGAAAACACGTTAAAGCCTAATTTAGCTTATAAATTGTCTCTAAAATAGACGAGGTAACGGCAAGTCTGATAGGCTGTAACCGCCTCTTTGAAAATACCAAAGGAGCAGCCAAATCAGTGTGTTCCGATAATGTTTGACATTCACTATATTATGTTTCGGCTATTAACGTACACACGTAAGCTGTTGTAACTTTGGGGCTTGTGCCTCATACAGGACCTACCTAGTCTCGATGCCAGAAGCAGACTATGAATTGTTACACACTCACTACAACTCTGGTATTAATTGAATGCTTTGTATTAACAAAAACAAAACAATAATAAAAAATAGTTTAGGCGTCGTAGAATTCGACAGCATCACTGTCAACCGGTAATGTGCCCAGAAGACTGGCAGCATTACTCATTGAATGGCAATGGCAATGGCAATGCTGATTCTTTGAGCCAAGAAAAGAACAACTTTAAGCTCTTAACCAATCAGAGAGCTAAACGCAGTAAACGTTTCGATCGCGTTGACATAAAAACGATTCGCACTAGGCACCCTGATCACGCGAAGCGTGGATCAGGCGTTTTGCGACCTCTCTGTACAAGATACGAGTGCTTGAATCCCATGAGCCTAAGGTTTCCACCCCAAATGGCTGAAAAATCTGTATTTATGTGAATTCTGTGGCAATTTACACGTATTATCATTATACGATTATAATTTTTGTAATTGTTCATCGTTGTCATTTACATAAGTAATGTAATGTAGATTTTGTGTTTGATATTAATTTCAGGATAATAAATAAATAGTTTAAATGCTTAGTTGCTATAAATATATGCATACTTTTCTTTTTCTACATGTAATTCAAATTTAACAGTTAAAAATTCAGCGTGACATATAAACCATAAGGTCAGCTAATCTACCGTTACTAAAGAACTTTATCATAATATAAACTTTATAATCGGTTTTAATAATAGAAAACTTATATTTCCACTATGAATTACGGAGCCAAATCTTGTTCACTTCCTACTAGAGATGTATTCTATACTATCTAATACTGTCAGGAAAAAGCAGCGTTAAACTAGTGAGAAACCGTTGGACTGCCTCGCAGAGGTGTCGAGTTCGATTTAGAGGTGCGCATTTCTGACTTGCTGAAGTTCGATCCCAAGGCGCGCATCTCTGCCTTTCCGAAGTTATGTGCGTATTAAATAGTTAATTATCGCTTGCTTGCTTTACGGTGAGGAAACCTGCATGTCTAAGAGTTCGCCATAATGTTCTCGATGATATGTGAAGTCTGCCAACCCGCACTGGGCCAGTTTGGTGGACTATGCCTCACCCTTGTCACACAGTTTAATACAAGGCTGATATTATTATATAAGATTGTTAGTTGCATCTACACAGTCTAAACAAATATGGCAGTTGTATTGTAGTGCTAATAGATCTCTTCATAAATAATTAACTCGAATATTTTATTACTTTCGTTTCTCTTTAAAGTGCAGCATAAATCTTTTTCATAGTATATGTGTGGAGTGGGAAAAACGACAGACATTTTATTAGCAGCCTATAAGCGGGTAAAAAATTAGTTGAAATTAATTGTAACTGCATGTCGAGTTTTTAGTTACCTACTGGTTTTATTAAAAGAGTGTTGAAATCGATGTTTAAAGTTTTTATGTCGTAGATTAATGGAATAGTTTTTAATTTTAGCATATAAAACTATACATAGATACGCGAAAATTGCTTGAATGGTAAATGGGCGTCGTTCAGAATAACCTAAATTATATTATAAATGCGAATGTGAGTTTGTTTGTTTGTTGCGCTTTCTCGTCTTACCTACTCGACTGATCATCATGTATGTATGTATCTTATGTGGGAGCCAGTCAGTGCAGAGCGGCGGCACTTCGACCCAGTGGGATCTTTTGTGACGACACTCTCCCAATAACGATTGCCATAGATGTTCATGGCAGCCGGGACCGACGGCTTAACGTGCTCTCCGAGGCAAGCAGCAGGCGATAATTATCAATCAATACGCACATAATTTCGAAAAGTTATATAACTTCCGAAAGTCAGAGGTGCGCGATGTGGGTTCGAACCCGAGACCCTCTGCATTGCAGTCTGTTGGTCTCCCCACTGAGCTCATGAGATCATCATGTAACTCCTACTCCACTTAATATAACCTTGGCGGTTGGTGTAAGAGGAACTCTATATCGTAAACTGGACTAGTCGTAGAGAGAGGGGATGATCATCATGAAATTTTAACCTGACAAGGTTACAGAGAAGAAAAGACAATGAAAAGAAAAACTTTCATCCAGAAAAATTACTGTTACTGTTCTCGAGGGATAAAAATTTACATAACTAACATTTACGCGAGACAAGCCGCAAAATTTATAGTTCAAAATATAATTAAAATAATGTTCAGAGAACGTATAATTGAGGGACAGAAAACTTACTTATATATTTTATATTTATTCGTTGTCATTATCTTTAGCAGCGATAGCTCAGTGGGGGACCAACAGACTGCAATGCAGAGGGTCTCGAGTTCGAACCCACGTCGCGCACCTCTGACTTTCGAAAGTTATATGACTTTTCGAAATTATGTGCGTAATAATTCACAATTATCGCCTGCTCCGTGCCTCGGAGAGCACGTTAAGCCGTTGGTCCCGGTTGCCATGAACATCTATGGCAGTCGTTATTGAGAAAGTCAGTACCCTTTAATATTCTGACACTGGTGTAGCCTTAGGGTATCGTTAGCCTTCGGGTTGCGGAGGTCAGGTGGCAGCCGCTCCGTGTAAAAACTGATATCCAGTCAAATCCTGTTAGACCAGAAAAGCCGACCCCAAGTGACTTGGGAATAATAAAGGCTAAGAGAGAAGAAGTTGTCATTATATTTACGAACTTATTTCTGATTATCCAATGACAAAATATCAAGTTGCATTGGAAACATGACACCAATATTTAAATTGCTTTTTAATTATGACCAGACGGAATGTTATTTAACGGCGATACAACGATTAATATAGCAAAACTGCGATTTGAACTAGCTCTACCGCTTAAGGAATGACGTAACGTAATAAATTGAAGACCCGCAGAGGTCTGTTAGATTTCATTATTGAACTCATTTCATTATCACGAATCATTATCGAGGATCGTGAAGTTAAGAGAGCCTATCTGGGTGGGGAGATTTTCTGTCGGTCGTCCTAGATATCGCTGGAATGGTAATGTGTAAGCGGATCTGCGAGAGCGCCTGCACGGATATCGTAAGTTTAAGTGGTTGCCTCGCCGAGTGTTGTGGGTTCGAATCCCACACGTAATAAAAATTCGTGCACTAATCGACAAATGGTTGTTTCGAGTCTGGGTGTTCTTTGTATATATTGTACGAATGTTTATAAAGTCCCCCGCGACACAGAAATTCTTACCAGTGCGCTAGTTGCACTAAAAAAAACAGGAGCCTTTTAGCCAACGACTGGTGAGAAACAATCAAAGGCCGAAGAAAGAAGTGGAATTCTGTGGTATCAGCGACCAAGATACAGTTTGTGTTTCTGAGCCTGTTGGCTCTCCGTTGAGTAAGTAAGAATCAATAGTAATCAGTATCGAAGTAATTTTCGAACAGTTAAAACGATCTGATATTGTGTAAATTAAGAAAATGGACATTAGAGCTGCTAAATATTTAATGCAACAGGAATTCCAAATTTGTAGATAGATATTTTTCTAAATAATATATAAGATCGAAGTGATTTCGAAGTCAGATTTAAAGTTCGAGATGAAATTTACTGAATAGCATAGCAGCTAATTTGATGTTATTGATCTAGCAACTACACTTTTTGTGTGCTCCGATAACGTTGCGGTTTAGCTGGTCTTACGTGGTTATACGTTATGATTTTTTATGGCGTAAAAATGTGTTAACGGCACAAAAAATTATGTCTAATTTGGTTTTCGTGCCCACTACTTGCGTATTAAAAAATCACGCTTTGATTTAGGAATAACGCCGAGTAGGGTAATTGTCTTAATAAAAAAGCCGTCATAATGTACATAATGACTGCAAGGATGGCGTAGAAGTTTAAGTGGTCGTCTCACCACTGCCTCTACGCGATGTGTAGTGCGTTCGAATCCCATACGGTAGAAAACTTTGTGTGAAACATATATGATTGTTCCGAGTTAGACTGTTCTTTGTGTCCATTGTTTGAATGTTTGTTAAGTTTCCTGCGATACAGCAAATACAACTAGAGAGGGAGTTGCTTTTTAAAATAAAATATAAACAAAAAAACGATGCTTGAGGAATGACATGAGATTTAATATAATAGCCTCTGAGGACGCAAATGATCATGTCAAGAAAAATAGACTTAGTTGGAAATAGCGACTAGCTCCTGGCATGGGCCATGAATAAAAACGCTAAGAAAATACAGAAATACTAATATTACTTAATATTCTTATAATTGTTATCATTTGTTCGTTTTCCGACCCGATATATTACAAACTTCATACATAGGCTAGTTTTGTGATCAATTTGTAGTTGTTTATATAAGTGCACATGCACTCATGTGTACATATACATAGGTATATTTACACACATATGCATTAACAAGTAGGTACTACAAGTTATTCATTTACCGATACAGCTTTCGTCTAGACAGCTGTTTTAGCTAAACGGAAGGTCACACCGAGGTTATTGTGGGCTAGTTGCTATGGGAATTGTCACATGACTTTATATTAGGAAAATACACTGTGTTTTAAAGTTCTATTTGGTACAAAGCATAGTTAAGTTAAAAAGGAAAATGCTTCGGTTACACAGCGGTAGTAAATGCGAATGCTGAGCATGAAGGCTCAAGTCTGATCTCCGGGCTACACTAAGTATGACTAAGATATTCAATAAAGAAATGCTCAAAAGCAGCATGAGCTTTGTCACTCGGTTATACCCTAAAATAGAAACAGGTAATCAAAATGCATATAATTATTAAGTGAATGTTTATGTTATTATACTAATAATTCTATCCATTTTGATTATTTCTATGTTTCTGTTTCTATAAAAATATATACACGTCAAGGCAATTTTCATTAGGTAGTACATCAATAAATATGTAGATTGTCTGTGGTGCTATCGTTAAAACAAATTAATATAAGATAACATATCCCAATGGCACCGGGCACGCCACGATCGTGGCGGTAAGTCCCGTGTTTGAGGAGTGGCTGGTCATTTCCATCAAGGAGGCGGCGGAGCGGGAGAGGGAGCGTTTGAACCCTCTCCCCAACCGCAGAGCCGGTCGCCGGAGGGCGCGAGACGACCTCCAGCCATCCTGAGGTTTGACCTGGGGGTGGCGGGCTTTGTGGGCCTGCCCGCCATCCGTTCAGCACCAGGCCCGGGAGGCGGCGTGCGTGTTCCCACGCGCGCCTCTGTTGTTTCGAGTCCGTCTCCCCTCTAGGGGGGACAGTAGGGAGTGTTAGAAGTGCCTTTGGGTAGATCTTTCGTGTAGTGGCCTGCCGTTTCATACGGCGGGCCGAAACCTCGGCGGGGTCGCGACCGCATGCGAAAGTGATTCGCGCGGCCCCGTCGATAGAGGTTTTGTCGAGGAACACCGTGGTAGGTTTAGTCGGTATTCCGGGAGGTACTTTAACATCTTTACCATCTTTCTTTTACCCCGGCGAGTCCGACATAACCCCTCCGCCCGCCCCCGCGGAGGGGTATGCGTGATGCATTCCCCCACGTAAAAATAAAAAAAAAATCCCAATGGCACAATAAAAATAGCTGAATAATCCTAACTAATATTAAAATGCGAATGTGAATTTGTTTGTTTGTTACGCTTTCACGCCTTAACTACTTGACCGATCATCATGAAATTTAGCAAATAGGGTACCTTTCATCCAGAAGAAAGTATCTACTGTTCTTAAGGGACAGAAATTTATTGGCAAAATTTAGATTAACGCGAGTAAAGCCGCGGGTAAAAACTGGTAAGAAAATAAGCTTTGGAGACAGTTTATGATAATGTCACATATTTCTATTGATTTAAGAAAAGGCAACTCTCACACTAGGAATAATCCTGTATCGCGGGGGACTTTACAAACGTTAACAACAGACACAAAGAACATCTAGACTCAAAACAACCATTTGTATTAGACACAATTTTTATGGTGAAGTGGCACTTGTAAGGCTAGTACTTTAATTACTACACCATCCGTGCAGTCAGTCCTAATATACGCATTATTTATTATATTATATGAAAAACACACATATACATGGACGCACACACACACAGTTATACACATACCAAACACGCGCGCACACACACACACACACACCCACACACACACACACACACACACACATATCAGAGATATGAAAGAGCGGGGCCTTCTATTACAAGTATTTAACAAACCCCAACCACTAAGTTAAGAAGGACCAAATGTTTACGAAAATAAAGATATTTTATTTGATTTTATTTTATATATTCTGCCTCAGTGGCGCAGTTATCTTAGGTTCGAAGTTTGAGCATAATTTTATAAGCATTTTTGTCATTCAATTATCAGTAGCACGGAGTCTGAAACAGTTCTTGGAAAATAGCAATAGGCTTGCTTCCTTGTACTTGAACTTGAAGCCATATTGCTAGTGAAATGTACGTATGTACATTACATCTCTGTATACCTAAGAAGATATAGCCGTGAGACTATGAATGAATGAATAACATAATTACATTACTGCATGTACTGAATCCTTGATTATACAAAGTAGGTATAGCGTTCTGCGCGAGTGTATCTGAATATCATTTAAGTGCAATTATTTGCTTGGCTAAATCTTGAGATCGGAATTATCGAAACCCAACTGACACACAAGCGCCTAATAGGTTTATATGTGGTAGAATATTATTATTATTATTCTCTTTATTAATATTTTTTTCTAATAATTACATTTTTAAATATAAATATAAAATCTATACATATTTAAAAATATAAAAACTGAAATGACCCACCGACATCGGGAACAGGGTCCAAGCTGCCGGTGGTTAGGGCCCCAGAGAGAGGAATCTCCTCACAATACGCGCCGTGTCGAGTAGTACTGCCTTTTGCATCAAGGACTTGATCCAGCCATCTAACGCGAGCCTCTGCAGGTGGTGGTCGAGGCTCTTAGGTATTAAACCATTGACTGTAATGACTATCGGCACAATGATCGCCGAGTCCACACGCCACATGTCGACAATCTCGTGAGCTAGGTCTAAGTATTTCAACTCTTTTTCTTTTTCAGCTTTCACATGATTCTCGTCATGCGGAATGGTAACATCGATGATCATTGCTCGGCGCTCCAATCGGTCTATCAGCACAATATCTGGCTTGTTCGCCATAATTGTCCTATCAGTGATGATAGACCGATCCCAGTACAAAGTAGCACGACCATTTTCGAGAACTGGATCGGGCATATACCTGTAATACGGCACTTCAGATTCCACAAGGTCATACTTTAAGGCAAGTTGCTGATGGACAATCCTGGCTACTTGGTTGTGTCTATGCAAATACTCTCCATTGGCAAGACGAGAACAACCGGAGATAATATGTCTGAGAGATTCTCCGGGCTGGTGACATGCCCGACATATTTCAACCGTCCCATCCTTCAGGATATATCTCCGGTAGTTGTTCGTCATAACAACTTCGTCCATTATTGCACATACAAAACCTTCGGTCTCAGCGAAGAGATCGCCGAAACGTAGCCAGGACACCGATGACTGAAAATCTATGTCGGGCCCATTCAGGGCCCGAAAAAAGCGTCCATGCAGCTCTTTTCCTTTCCATACATCCCTGCGCTCGTCAGTTCCAAGCATAATAGGTTTGCGCCAGTTCTCCTTAGCCAGAGCAAGCGGGGTAAAGCCCGTATCCACTGCGACTACATCGCGATGCACGCCCACATCGGTTCGGAGAAAATATTCTCTGAGATTGCACACTTCACGGTTGTGGAGGGTCTTGGCATTTAAAAAACCGCGACCCCCACACTTCCGTGGGATGTACAATCTCATTACCGAGGAGCGCGGGTGGTGCATTCGGTATGCAGTCAACAGTGTACGGACCTTTCTATCCAGGGCATCTAATTCCGTTTGCGTCCATCTGAGTATGCCAAAGGAGTACATAAGGATCGGCATGGCCCAACCGTTACAGGCGCGCACCCTGTTGCCGCCTGACAAAAGACTTTTCAGTATTTTTTTCAAGCGGCCAAAGAAGCGCTCCCGCAACGTCCGTTTCATACCGTCCTCAGTGATACCTAATGCCTGTGACATACCCAGATATTTATAGGTTTCGTTTGCAGAGAGAGACCTAAGTCTAGTAAAATCTGAGAGTTCAATGCCATCAGATTCCACAACCCTGCCTCGCTTTACATACATAACTGCACACTTCTCAACACCAAACTCCATCCTGATGGAATTACTGAAGGTTTCCGTTACCTTAAGTAACGCCGTCAGTTGAGGTCTGGTGGAGGCAAATAGTTTTAGGTCATCCATGTAAAGAAGGTGGGATATAACTTGACCATCTCTCCGCAATCGATAGCCTAGCCCTGAACTCTCCAGTAAAGTACTAAGAGGGTTCAGCGCTAGACAGAACCATAAGGGACTCAAACTGTCGCCCTGAAATATACCTCGCTTGATCTTGATAGATACACCGCTTTCCCCGATCTGGCGACATCCTGGATAGCGTAAAACCGTTCTCCACTGCCTCATACATGACTTCAAGAAAGTGCAAAGAGTTGCATCAACTTTATACAACTCCAGCACCCTCTAGAGCCATGCATGAGGTACAGAGTCATAGGCTTTCTTATAATCTATCCAGCATGTCGCAAGATCTTTCTTAAGACGGTGTATTTGTTGACTGATGGTCATGTCAATTAGGAGTAGCTCTTTAGTACCACGGGCCCCACTTCTACATCCATTTTGAGATACAGACATGATGTTATTTGCTGTAATATGTAGTGAAAGTTTAGATCTCAAAATGGATGTAAGAAGTTTATAGACCGTCGGTAGGCATGTTACCGGTCTATAATTTTTTGGGTCCGTGACACTACCTGATTTGTAGAGCAGATGAGTGGTGCCAGTGGTCAAAAACTCAGGCAGCGACCCTGATTCCAAAGATGACTGGAATAGGGATGCCAAGCATGCGTGCGCACTGCGGAACCATTTCAACCAGAAGTTGTGCAGTCCGTCCGGTCCCGCTGCTTTCCAGTTTGGTAACGAACGAACCGCACAAGAAACGTCTTCTGGTCGTATGTTAATTGGCTTTATTATTATTTGGGAAGAACATTTCTGTTTCTTAGCTTACAAAAGCTAGTTTTGACTACATTTACGGGCCTAGGCCAAGTAAATGTAGCATGTGTTGTGTATTTATGTAGGTGGGGTGTTATGGGGTGCTATTTCATTTTCATCTAATTGCATGAACTTTCTTACTATTCGACATGTATTTAAGATAGCGGCTTTTTGGAGTAGAATATAAGTTGAGTCTTTCAAGTCTATTAATTTGAGGCTATGGTGGAGATGGTTGGGTATGACACCCGTGGTGGAAACGACTATGGGTACTATATAAACTTTATCTGGTCTCCAAATTCTAGTTACTTCTTCTTTAAGTTCTGCATATTTGCTTATCTTTTCGCCTATTGTTTTTTGTAAATTGTGTGTGTTGGGTACTGCTATATCAATAAGGTAAGTGATTTTATTAACTTTGTCCTGAAGTGTTATGTCTGGTCTATTATAGTGAACAGTCCTGTCGGTAAGTATAGCACGGTCGTAGTAAAGTTTGTGTGTAGGATTTTCTAAAACAGTTTGTGGTGTGTATTTGTAGTAGGGTGTGTTTGTGTCTTGTATGAGTTTATGTTTGAGTGCTAACTTTTGATGAATGATGTTTGCTACCTGGTTGTGTCTGTGAGTGTAGTCTGTCTGTGTGAGAGTTGTGCATGCACCTGTTATGTGTTGAATGGTTTCTGGTTGGATATGACACTTGCGGCATTTGTCGTTGGTTACTGTGGGGTCTTTGATGATATATTTCCTGTAGTTCTTAGTATTGATAATTTGATCCTGTATCGCTATTATAAACCCTTCAGTTTCTGGGAATAGGCTACCGATTTTGAGCCATTTATTTGATGCTATTGTGTCTATATGTTGTTGTTCTAGGTCGTGTGGGTGTCGTCCGTGCAGGACTTTCTTCTTCCAGTCCTCTATCTTTTGTTTTTGTGGATCAGTAGTGTTATTGTGTTCTGCATCTGTTTGTTCGCTTAGGTTAAGTGGAGTGTAGTTGTGATCGTTTAGAGCTACGGCTTTGTGAATGTTGCTGGTGCGAGATTTAGTGTGGAAGAAAGTTTTGAGCCTACTAATTTGTTTATGCCAAAGATGGTGAACGTCTATAAGGCCTCTCCCTCCATTTTGTCGTTTGATGGTAAGTCTTTCTATAGCAGATTTAGGGTGTAGGTTGTTGTGTTTAGTGAGTGTGGTGCGTGTGGTTCGTTCTATTTGTTGGATGTCAGTTTTGGACCACTTTATAATTCCAAAGGAGTAAGTTAGAATTGGGATCGCGTAGGTGTTTAATGCTTTAATAAGGTGCTTTCCTGCGAGTTGTGTTTTACATACTGCAATCACTCTCCGCTTATATTCTGTGTTCAAGGTGTGTTTAATAGCTGTATGGTCCAATCCTTTGAGTTGTTTGTATCCTAAATATTTGTATAAGTCTGTTGGTTCCATAGCTGTGATTGTGTCAGTTGTGTTAAAGGTGTAGCCGCCTGGTTTTATTTTGCCTCTTATTATATGTAGTGTTTTGCATTTATCTAGTCCAAATTGCATGTTGATGTCTTTACTGAATTCTGTTGTAGTGTCTATTAACTGTTTCATTTCTTTTTCTGTTTTTGTGTATAATTTAATGTCATCCATATATATGAGGTGTGAGATTGTAGTTTCGTCTGTTGTGGTGTGGTTAAGTTTATACACGGCTTGGCAGTTGTGGAGTAGGCTAGATAAAGGATTCAGTGCGAGACAGAACCATAGAGGACTCAGGGAGTCTCCCTGATAAATGCCCTTCCTGATGAATATCTGTCGTGTTGTGATAGTGTTGTTAAGGTGATTTAATTGGAGTGTAGTTTTCCAACGGGCCATTATGTGATGCAAGAAGTCTATTATTTTTGGGTTTATTTTATAGATGCGAAGTATTTGGATTAGCCATGAATGTGGGATACTATCAAAAGCCTTTTTGTAATCTATATAGGTGCAATGTAGGTTTCTATTTTTTGCGGCTGCATGTTTGTGGATTATTGAGTCTATAACTAGTTGTTCCTTGCATCCCATATGGCCTCGCCTGCAACCTTTTTGTTCTTCGGCTATGATATTGTGGTGTTCTATGTGTTTGTTGATTTTACTTTTGATTGTTGATGTTAGGATCTTGTATATTGTGGGAAGGCAGGTGATTGGTCTGTATTGTGAAGGTTGTGGAGAGTATTGAGACTTTGGTAGCATGTAGGTTATTCCGGTTGCAATAAATTCAGGTATGCTTTGTTGTCCTAAAATGATATCTGTTAAGTTTTTAGCGATAGTTTTGTGTAATGAGTCTAATTTTTTGTACCAGTAATTGTGTATTTTATCAATGCCCGGTGATTTCCAGTTGTGTAGACTAGCTGTAATATTGTTTATATCAGATTCAGTAATCTCTGTAAAATTCATTTCTTCTATTGCATTCCATTTAGTTTCTTCATCTGTTATCCAACTAGCTTTATCGTTGTGTTGTACTTGTTCTTCCCAAATGCTAGACCAGAATGTCTCGAGTTGTTCTATTGTTGGTAGTTCTGTGTTGGTGTCGGTAGTTGTGTTTATTTGTGGTTTGTGTAAATTTCTGTAGAAGTTCTTTTCGTTGGTGGCAAACATGGCGTTATCATTTTTGCGTTCTTGTGCCTTTTTGTATCTCCTCAGCCTATGGACTTTTAGTGCGAGCTTCTGTTTTAGGGTATCTAAGAATTCTTCGGGTTTTCTATTGTCATTTTCATGTCTGGTGTGTGTGGCTACGTTCTTAAATATTGCCTCAACTCGTTTAACTACTCTGCTAGATCTGTTATTGTTGATATACTGAGTTAATCTGCCGATGTCTACACGTAGTTTTTCAATATCTCTTTCGAGTCTCTGTTGCCATGATGGTTTATTTATGGTTCTTTGTCTTGTGCTACCTGTGTATTCTGTAATTTTATAATTAAGTTCTTCGGAAATAACTAGCGCTGTGCAATATATCAATGTGTGTACGTCTATTAGCTGTGTGTCTTCGGATATGTATTGGTTTAATATGATCGTATTAAATAAATGTACTAAGTGAGAGAGTTTTGGAGTATATTTAAGTTTGGGGAGTTTTGGGCGAGCTGCTGGATCCATCCCTGAATATTGAGTCAGGGCAGTTTTTAGTTTTTCGTGTATTTCTTGGATGTGTGTGTCTGATAACTGATTTTGATTAAAATTTTCTAAAGTCTCAATATCATTTTCTAGTAATAAGGTCGCATTTTCGGTTTGTGTGGATGTGTGCGATGTATGTGTACTTTGTGAGTATGCTTGTGAGTGACTGTAAGGTTGAGATTGTGTGGTTTGTTGTGATTGAGTGGATGACTGAGGTTGTATTTGTAGGGTATTTTCTACTGGTATGTATGTTTCTGGGTTAGGATTTTGGTTTTGATCTCCTAGCTGTACCCGCACTTCTTCTTTTAGTTGGTCTATTTCAACTTGGGATAAAAGTTTATTTCTTACTATTGCTCTTCTCTGATCTGAAATGCGTTGTTCTGACACAGTGATTTCCGGATATTGTCGTGTAAAAATTTCATGCAATTGTTGTCTATATGTGGTCATGTCTGTCTCTAATTTGGTGATGTAGAAGTAGGTTCGCATGATAAAGATGTTTACTTCCTTGCTCCATCTCATGCGAACTCTTGGTTTCCCAGCCTTGGTGGACGCGGGCAAAAAGGCGTTATTATTATTATTATTATTATTTTATTATTATTATTATAGATAACGAACGTGACGCATTTAAAGAATTTGTACAGACTATGTTTTTTATAAACAACTTTCGCACTAGGTATGAATACTGTATCGCGGGGGACTTCACAAAAATACTAAAAGTAATACACACTCAGACTTGGAACAACTATTTAAGGAATACACAAATTTTTGACGGCAGTGGTGAACGATCATTGCTGTCGCGCCGTACTGCGTATTGCACGAACGGCGTAGTGGCCTACACTACGATATCCGTTTAATCGTCTTTTGTACCAATAGGAACTGTAAATAGGACGTATATTATTATAGTTTCTAATTATTATACAATACAGGTGGCAAACAAGCATATGTGCCGTATTTTCAACATATGATCGCTAATATTGCCAAGGGTTTGGCTGCAATGTACTGTGAGGTTGTTTCACACAAAACACCTTATCACTAGAAATTCTACCTGTATTACTAATCACATCACAAAAATTGGAACAACGGCCACAAAGAATACCTAGACTCGAAACAATCATTTTTGTATATATGTATAGATATTTTTCTTTGAAGTTTTATTTTATAAACAAACAAACAAACTCTTCATAAAACCATTCAGATACTCTTTTCAAGCAGTATTCGTCATGAAACCAAAAAAAGAAAATGTGACATTACATAGATAATAATTGTCTTTAGTTACTACATAGGGTGCATAGAAAGTTCTGCGCTTCTGGTTTTTTAGAAAATATTTAAATTTCGAATGTTATATTTTTTAAAACATTACAAAATTCTTCATAATAATAAAAAAAATGGCGGGATATCAATTGACAATTATTTTTTGTCGCACATTAAAGTGGAATTAACTCGAAAAGATTTTAGAGCGATGATTTATTAAAATTTTAAAAGTGCTCTCTCCACAAGATTGTGCCGCTCGTCTTTAAAATGCTTTTGAGAGGGAAGCACCTGATTTAAGCACCGTGAGGCGATGGTTCAATGAATTTGAGAGAGGTCGAATTTCTTTGAATGACGAATATCGTGAAGGCCAGTCTTTTAATTGCCACCAACAACTACTAGCACCCTGTGATTTTTAATTTTTCCTAGAATCAAATATTTGATGAGAGGTTTCACTTTTACCAACTCCGAAGAGGCAGTAATGGCGTTCAATCAGCACGGAGAAAACATGCATTCAGACTTGTGGAACTCGTGTTTTCAAAAGTGGATCGATCGAATAAAAAAATGTTTGAAATGTAAAAGAGAATACAGCGGGTCTACCGTGAAAATGTTTTTACGCAATGACGTGCCGAAACGAATGACGAACGAAATAATAAGCATATACCTACCATGAAAACACTTCGGATTTTTTAGGATGTACAAATGTCATACGACGATATTCGTGACGAATGTCGGCGCGAATGATGTTTCATGGTAAGAATAAGCACGAACGAACGTACGCAATTGCGTATAACGCGTTTCACGGTAGACCCCCAGTACAGTATTTTGAAAAACAATAAACATAATTTTTGGTTATAACGTTTTCTTTTTATAAGTTACGCAAATCTTTTAGTGTAAACTACGTAGTACGCCATATTTGTTGACCAAAGAAAAAAATCATCAATACTTAAATTTGTGTATATATCTCTAATATAAAATACAAACACATTTGCGACACACAAAAACTATACTTATCTGTACTTGAATATCAATGACAGTATGAGTAATATAATATACAAATACATTCGAAAAAAGCAATTTTCTAAATCTTTCATTGCTTAAATATTATTTTTGATTTAACAACATAATTATGTAATAATCGTATTAAGTTGGTGCATATTTTGGTCTTATTCTTTCTTTTATAATTTTTTTATGATTAAATGTTCAAGATTCCATTTTCAAAATTCTCGTTGACAACTTTATTTAGTGTTTAGAAAACTAAATACGTAGAAGGTTATATTTTATTTTTATTTTGTAACTCGGAGAGATAAAAGCGCCTATAATATTTATTTATTAGGACTATTTATTTTTTATTGGTAGTGAGTGTACTCACATAAAATTGGATGGAAAACAACTATCAGCAAACATAATATAAAAAGCCGTTTTATTATAAAAATTGATAAAAACAACACTACTAATAGTGTTGTTTTTATCTATTTTTGTGTGTGACGTGAATTCCTGTGACGTAATTAAAAACTAGCATCCATTCTATTTGGGATTTCACGCGGCTACTGTATTCAAATTGGATTGGACACAAAAGCAAATAGCAATCAAGTGAAATCTGTTCGTGCAAACAGTATTAAAATTTATTTATTATTTGCAACCAAATTATGGAAGTAATTAATATTTTTAATTTGGACAGCTGAGTTTAAATAGTGATTACGTCACAATTTGTATCGTGCATCTTTTTTTTGACTTTTGACAATTATCCCTATTACCAGATTCGAAGCGTTTGTATCTTATTTTTATTTATTTTTGCGTAGTTTTCAAAAGTTTATTGTAGATTTGAGTTTGAGAAATATAACTTCTTCTTCTCTCTTAGCCTTTATTATTCCCAAGTCACTTGGGGTCGTTTGTTTCTGGTCTAACCGGATTTGACTGGATATCAGTTTTTACACGGAGCGGCTGCCACCTGACCTCCGCAACCCGAAGGCTAACGATACTCTAAGGCTAGACCAGTGTCAGGATATTAGAGGGTACTGACTTTCCCAATAACGACTGCCATAGATGTTCATGGCAGCCGGGACCGACGGTTTAACGTGCTTTCCGAGGCACGGAGCAGGCGATAATTGTCAATCAATACGCACATAATTTCGAAAAGTCATATAACTTCCGAAAGTCAGAGGTGCGCGACGAACCCGAGACCTTCTGCATTACAGTCTGTTGGTCTCCCCACTGAGCTATCGCTGCTCTTGAGTTTGAGAAATATAACTATTTAACTTAAATAATATAATAATGTGAATCAACTTCCCTATAGTATTATTTTTATACAATCTAAAATATTTTTTTGAAGTGATTACATCTGTATATTTTTCTTGACTTGCCAGATGTTTATACGTCATACGCCGGTTCGTACGTCAGCTGTTAATGATCATTAGCAGACTCTATTGATTACTTCTAAGTCTATTTTTATATGTGTGTATTTTTAAATGTAATATATGTATATATATACATATATATATATATATATATATATATATATATATATATATATATATATATATATATATATATATATATAATAATATAATATATAATATAATATTCTACCACATACACACAACACCATCTAGCCCAAACTAAGCAGAGCTTGTACTATGGGTACTAGATAATGGATAAACATACTTATATACTTTTTTTTTGTAAATACATACATATTATATATAGAAACACCCAGACCAAGACAAACATCCATGTTCATGCACACAAATGTTTGACTTGTGCGGGAATCGAACCCGTGACCTCAGGCGTGGCAGTCGGTTACACTAACCACTACGCCATCGAGGTCGACATATATATTACTTTTCATTCCAAAAAATAATGTGGACTAAATTCTTGAATAAATTACTGTAATCACAGTTGAGAAGCCTTGAGTAGAAACTAGAATAATTAATTATATGAATTATAATATCAGTTTTTTGTATATATTTTATTTTCTTCTAGATCATACACTATTTTAATCTTTAGTTTTTATTGGTGTCAACTAACCTATTTGGTTGATGGTTAATTTTATTATCAAATATCTAAATCTAAACGGAAGCTACAATTATAAAATTATACTGCAGGTGAACCATTAATTAATATGTGAATTTATATACACACACATTAGTTTCATAAATTTAACAAATTGCCGCTAGTTAAATATATAAAACAATATAAGAAAGCTCTGCCCGCGGGCATCCCACGAAAACGCATACCAGGATAACAAATATCCTATGTATATCCATGTATCCAAGAAATGATCCATCAGAGTGCTAAGTTTCATTTAAACTAACTTTCAGCGGTTTGCGTGATTAAGCAAACAAACATTCAAAATCTTCACAATCTTTTACATTTGCGAGTAGGATTGTCACTCGACTGACCCTGAAAGAAATATTAAATTTAATATATTCATAATGTATATAATATGATATTTGAAATGCAATCTTCATGGCCCGCATTACTATATAATATATTCTATTTTGTCTTTTAACACCGAATTAGGAATAATACCTGTGCCGCGGTCGACTTAACAAACATTCAAACAACAGACACAAAGAACACCCAGACTCGGAACAACCATTTGTAGATCACACAGTTTTTTGTCCACTACGCCACTATCTTTCATTCGATGGTATAATGTTCTTATACTGCATAGAGGCTCATGTCCAGCAGTCTGTAAAGTTCATATAACGGGGAATACCAACGTATTTAGCAGATAAAGATACACTCTTTAACTATTTCGTTCTTGCACAATATCTTATCTTATCTTATGTGGGGGCCAGTCAGTGCAGACCGGCGACACTTCGACCCAGTACGATCTTTTGTGTCGACACTCTCCCAATAACGACTGCCATAGATGTTCATGGCAGCCGGGACCGTCGGCTTAACGTGCTCTCCGAGGCACGGAGCAGGCGATAATTGTCAATCAATACGCACATAATTTCGAAAAGTCATATAACTTCCTAAAGTCAGAGGTGCGCGACGTGGGTTCGAACCCGAGACCCTCTGCATTGCAGTCTGTTGGTCTCCCCACTGAGCTATCGCATACAAATTTTTCAAGCAAGAAGCTTCAAGAGATAGTAGTGCTATCAGAGACGAAACCCCAGCGATTCTGGTCTCTGGAGTCTTGGTGTACATTGTTTTAGCAGTATTAGCGTAATGATATCAACACTCATATTACTTGCCCACTATACAAAGTAAATTGAAAATTGCTTTCGTAAATTTCACCGCGTTTCACGCTAAAAGCTTCTACTAATTTATAGTGAAATAAAAACCGTATAAAAGCACTTAATCTCCTGTGGAGATAATTATATTTTCAAGTCTTTATCCGCAAAGAGGTGAGTAGAGATGTGATACACTCGGATTTCACCAGCTATGGTTTCATATGCTACGTGATACAGGCCTACACGCAACAGCAGCGATAGCCTAGTTGGATTACCACGCAGAGTTCTCGAGTTCGATCTCAGGGCACATAACACTGACTTTTCGAAATGATGTGCGTATTAAATAGTTATTAACGCTTGCTTTAATGGTAAAGGAAAACATCGTGAGGAAACCTGCGTGTCTGTAAGTTCGCCGTAATGTTCTCGAGGATATGTGAAGTCTGCCAAGTCGCACTGGGCCAGCGTGGTGAACTAAGGCTTAACCCTTCTCACGTAGAGAAGAGGTCCGTGCCCAGCAGTGGGATTGTTTAATACAGGGCAGACATTATGATACTAGCCGAATAGCTAAAATGCATGCCGATTAAATTTTTTTAAATTATATATTTTTCTTCCGGTAACTGACTGGCCTCATGATTACATGTAAATATTTGCACAAATTTATGTCACAGTACTTACAACGCTGTATAGATTTATTAAAAGAGGCTTAGTTAAATATAGACTAGTCGGCTTACCAGATCATTCATTACATATACAACAATACATTTTCTCAAAATCCATTCCCATAATCTTGACCTCAAAATTGCAAGCACTTGACCTTGTACATCTTTCTTGTCTTTGACAACAAGATGAATTTGGAAGTCATTACAGAAATTTACAAGTATTACAAATAATTGACAATATTTTACGAACGTTTCTTGTTGAGATTCTGGACGCAACGATGGCCAAATTACTATTACAGCCAGCGGTCGTGCATTGAATACATAAATGGGTAACAAGATACACAGGGTATTTTTTGTAAAATTTTTCCTTACAATGTAATAATTAGTCTCCTATTGATACTTCGTCTTAATTTTGTAATCTTGATCTATTTATGATTATCAGATATGTAAATTGTCTCATGCCTAGCATTGATTTCATATACTGGAATAAAAAAGATACGTTGAGTCGCTTTTGCATTGTTATCAAAATAAAATCGGTTCAACAAAATTCCTAGCAAGACAATAAAAGCACGATTATTTGAAGGATAACTATCTCTGTCACGTAAGCTTTCCGTTTGTATTGTGCTATTTATAAGTTAAAATTATCAACACAAGTGCAGATATTAAAAACCAAGTAGTTTGGTCAACAGTTTTTCAACATTCATTACTATGAAAGTAACAAATGTAAATTTGAATACCATTGGGCATAAGACTATATATTATCATGTGTGTATAAGTTATCACGTTATTAACCACGAACGAGGACGAGTAATCAATACTATTCTATAAAAAATTGTCGGCCTCGATGGCGTAGTGGTTAGTGTAACCGACTGCCACGCCCGAGGTCGCGGGTTCGATTCCCGCACAAGTCAAACATTTGTGTGCATGAACATGGCTGTTTGTCTTGGTCTGGGTGTTTCTATGTATAATATGTATGTATTTACAAAAAAAAAAAGTATATATGTATGTATGTTTATCCATTGTCTAGAACCCATAGTACAAGCTCTGCTTAGT
The DNA here is from genome assembly GCA_930367265.1 of Catocala fraxini. NCBI lineage: Eukaryota > Metazoa > Arthropoda > Insecta > Lepidoptera > Erebidae > Catocala > Catocala fraxini. Next base: position 6,075,822 of record OV884044.1, on the reverse strand, counting down.
TTGGGCTAGATGGTGTTGTGTGTATGTGGTAGAATATTATATTAGAATATTATAATTTTTTTTTTTTTTTTACGTGGGGGAATGCTTGAAGCATGCCCCTCCACGGGGGTGGGCGGAGGGGTTATGTCGGACTCGCCGGGGTAACAGAAAGATGTTAAGAAGATAATGTACCTCCCGGAATACCGACTAAACCTACCACGGTGTTCCTCGACAAAACCACTATCGACGGGGCCGCGCGAATCACTTGCACATGCGGTCGCGACCCCGCCGAGGTTTCGGCCCGCCGTATGAAACGGCAGGCCACTACACGAACAGACCTACCCAAAGGCACTTCTCACAAATTATCCCTACTGTCCCCCCTAGAGGGGAGACGGACTCGACACAGAGGCGCGCGTGGGAACACGCACGCCGCCTCTCGGACCTGGTGCTGAACGGATGGCGGGCAGGCCGACAAAGCCCGCCACCCCCAGGTCAATCCTCAGGGTGGCTGGAGGTCATCTCGCGCCCTTCGGCGCCCGGTTCTGCGGTTGGGGAGAGGGTTCAAACGCTCCCTCTCCCGCTCCGCCGCCTCCTTGATGGAAATGACTTCCTCACAAAAGGAGGCGACGGCGTTCCACGACCTCTCACTCCGGACCATAGACTGAACTACGGCCGGGAGCGAGAGGGCAACCAATCCGACTGCCGCGATCAACTCACGGCGCTGCGATGCCCAGGCGGGGCAAACCGCCAAAGTGTGCAGCGCCGTGTCCACAACAACGTCGCGGCAGTCCCCGCAGTGGTGACAACCGGGCGTCTCTTGCCGGCGTATACGACACAGGAACTGGCCAAAACAACCGTGGCCAGTCATTACCTGTGTCAGCCGGAAGGTGACGGCGCCATGCCGCCTCTCCAGCCACTCCTCAAACACGGGACTTACCGCCACGATCGTGGCGTGCCCGAGAATATTATAATTATTACACAAGCATAATTATGTAAATTGACTTCGTCGTAGGCAATTTATATTTTTCTATAATAATAATAATATAATAATATTCTACCACATACACACAACACCATCTAGCCCAAACTAAGCAGAGCTTGTACTATGGGTACTAGACAATGGAATACTATAATATAATATAATACTATAATACTATGTAATAGTGTGTTTAATAAATATAATTACTTATTAAATATTTATAACATTTATTATAATTTCTTGTATTATAATTAAAATAATACTTATTTTAAAGTGTATTTAGAAAATTAAGAATCTGGTCGGATTTTGTTGTCGCTTAATTTTTTATCAGCAGTCTTGTCATATTTATGATTATGATGTATGATGACATTAATACACATAAATGCTACGCACCTATTACTCGATCTTTTATCTTTAAAATATGGATAACTAGATTTTGCCTGCGGCTTTGCTCGCCTTGATGTAGATAGATTTATGTTAAGATACATTTATTAGTTGCCTATATGTTATTCTGATGTATAAACTGTAAAGTTTCATCAAAATTCGTTCAGTAGTTTTTGCGTAAAAGAGTAACAAACATCCATCCATCCTCACAAACTTTCACATTTATAATATTAATAGGATAGGATTTAAAAATAAATTAATCAGGTATTATTTATGGACAAATTTAATTATAAACCTTATTCCAAGTCTAGTTAAACTAGACTGTATTTTATTCCATGTAACAAAACCCCATTGTAAGCACAAAGAAAATTATAAAGAAATATTAAAACAAAGTTCCTTTCTATGTTAAATAAAATAGTAAAAAATTAAAATTAATTAAAATTCAAAACTAGTATAAAACCATTATAGTTTTAAGTGAGAAATATGGTCTAAAAGCGTTCCTGTATGTTACAATTACCCATAAAACTAACTGCCTGCTGTAAGCTACTCTGAAGTTTCAGTTGTACCTATATACAATGCATATACATCTATGTTTTAAAATTATTTTTGGCTTTATATCCGGACTAATGGTATAACTGTGTTAGGTGTGTGATACACTCGTATTTTATAAGCACGAGTTGTTTGTTGTATTGTTACTTGCTTTGTTCAAGTTCTAAACAGAAAGCTACGGGAATAACAGGCAGTATATTTTCCCAAAAAACTTTGCAATGAAGGTGTTTACGCAAGGAACGAAGTGTCTTAGAGTTGTTGAAAACATAATTGGAAAAGGTAGTATAATTTCAATGAATAACATTCGCGTAAATAAAGACAATATTATAATTGGAAAATTTAAGTTACGCAATTTGGCATATCCAAATTGCGTAACTTAAATTTTCATTTTCCACAAAAAATGTAAGTAATTATACAAAAAAAAAAGTGATTTACAAATGATTGTTTGAGTCTAAGTGTTTTTGTGTCTGTTATTTGAATGTGTGTTCGGTCACTTGCTATATAGTCAGTATTCTCACTGCGAGAGCAGAGGATTTCCAAAAATAAAACGATTTTTCATGCCACATAAGTATTTCCTCATCCATTTCCTCTCGTTTCCCTTTTTAATATCACAAGCAAATTCATCCGTAACAACTAATAAAAAGTTATATAATACACGTTTCTTGTACAATATCAAATGAAAGCCCATTCGAAAACACATCTCGTTACATGCCTATAATCGAATAACAAACGAAGTTTCGCAATAAATTCCTGGATAAGTAAAGTACGCCCCGCTGTTCTCTAAGTAGAACAAAAGGCTACTTAACCAGCTTTTTATCGTTGGACCTTGGACTTCATTAACCGGTCGTATACCGCCGGCTCGCATACCAGCCGGCAGATTTGTACCCGTACACCAAATTGGTTTTACGTTAGCTTAAGCTAAAGCGAAGGCGGCGCGCGGCGTTTTGGCGCCAATTTGGTGGCTCGCATGCGAGCCACCGGCCTACGACGGGTACAAATCTGCCGGCTGGTATGCGAGCCGGCGGTATACGACCGGTTAAAGCTTAATTAGCAGACATTTAAAATGACGCAGTTAGAAACGTGGAATAGTGCCGTACTTAGTTGAAGCGCTGTTTGTAATTATCATCTTGTTATGTTCTTAAGTCTGTACTTGTATCTGGCTTAGCACAGTACTGAAATCGGAAATGTAGATTGTGAGAATACAAATTAGATATTTGGGCTTATCAAAATATTAAGAAATATTCTGAAAGGATTGCGTTGTGTAATGAGATAAAATTAAGACTTTTGAATTTGTGATGTTCTTTTAAAGGGGAAATATAAGCTGTGAGAAAACAACAAATCACATAAATTTATTTGGATGAATATAATAATAATAATATTCTACCACATACACACAACACCATCTAGCCCAAACTAAGCAGAGCTTGTACTATGGGTTCTAGACAATGGATAAACATACAAAGATACTTTTTTTTTGTAAATACATACATATTATACATAGAAACACCCAGACCAAGACAAACATCCATGTTCATGCACACAAATGTTTGACTTGCGCGGGAATCGAACCCGCGACCTCAAGCGTGGCAGTCAGTTACACTAACCACTACGCCATCGAGGCCGACAATATGGTAGTAACTCAACTGAATAAAATATTGTATTTGCTCAAATTGGAGTCGAACAACTGGATATACGTCTTTGATTCGATACTTCGTTGATCTGTGATTTTTCAACGTGGAACGTGGTACTCTTTCGCCTTATAGATAAGTTAGCAAGGGTCAATAAAATAAAAGACTTTCCTCCCCTTAATATGTTATGCACTACGGACAACTCCAAAAACGGATACAAGAACAGCTGGACTTGAGACACGTGTGTTGTAGATCACACATACATAGTTTTAACCCGTTGGAGGATTAAACGCCCCATTCCAAGACACTATGCTGGATCAGATAATTGGACAATCTTTGTTCTTTACATACTGAACTGATACTTTTTTAAAGACTCAACAGTGTACGGTGATGACCATCAGTCAATATGTAAGCTTGTATGGCAAAAACAAAACTAAAAAACAATCCCTTGAAAATAAAATTGTATAACACCTTTCACCCTTACTGCCCTCAAAAAATGCGATCCCAAAGGTCAAACTCACAATAGAAAATAACAAATTTTCAGACAAAACTTGATTTTTGTTCCAAATAGAAAAACACCTCTTCGCATGCAAATCTTTTATACACGAATCTATGATAAGTTTGCTCTATCGGAGTTTCGTATGATATCGATTCTCGTCTCACACAAAAGTTCTTACTGTGCGAATATATATGTACGTACCACTGAGCTTACGTAAGATCAGTTTTGACACCCTCTGTGATTGATTTCGTAACTTGAAATTCCGTTATAATAAAAATAGAATTTCCTTACGAACAGAATCTTAAGGAATATGTAAGTAGTTCGTGCAAATAAACTCTTTTCGGTAGGAATGTAGTTACAGAAAATAAAGCTCTAGACGTTTTATTGCCTGTGACATTCAGCCGAAATCTTAATAGGGAACAGTTACAGAAGATTATAGATATGAGTGTGCTCCTTTAATCTCACAAGAGCAGCTATACTGCTCTCTTGTCGAAATGATAATCTTATGGGTGGGCTTCGATGACCGAGTCAGAAAAAGTGTTATAGAGATTTTGTGATGCAATTCTCTGTAGCACAGGAGTTTTACATAGAAAATTATCGAATTACTTAACTCAAATTTAAAAAGATCCATTAATTTAACTCCAAGATTTGTTTCTTTTATATCTAAAATTACCTATTCTTAGCATACATTTTCTTGGTTAAAACATTAGTGTTGAACGCAATGCAGTTAAAATATTACCTACATCATATTTGAGGAAAATATTTCAACAATATGAAATATGGTATTCCCATTTTTGAACGCAGCGCTGGCGATTAGATTGAGCGGGTTTCATAAATATACTAAGATTTTACATTTCTATTATAAGATAAACTATGATTAATTACTTTGGTATAATTATATATTGCGTTAGTCACGTTACAGATAATATCGACAGCGAAATCTCGGGTTCAAATCTCTATGTAGACAAAGCCTTATTGGATTTCTGTTTAAGTTCGTATGCCTGAATGGTTTTGGAACTTTGTAGGGTCTACATAATATAATACATAGGGTATACCGAGTATACCGTATCTACCGAGAGTATTGCCGCGCGACTTGCCGCTACTGAGAATTTCCTCACAAAAACTAAGTAACAATTTGTCCGATCCGGATATAGAAGCCAGAGCAACAGATCGAGCGAAAGCGTAAAGAAAATTATGCTACGACCTCTCCTAGTGGTTTCACCAATACTAGAGATCGTTGTTTGGTATACGCAGCAGTCAACCTTTATATTGATACTAGATTTTGCTCGGCATCGCTCGCGTTAATGTAGACTTGGTCAATAAATTTGAATCCTCTGGCTGAAAAGTCCCTATGTCCTTTTCTGTAAGCCTCACAACGTCTATGCAAAATGTCATGATGATCGGTCAAGTAGTTAAGGTTCATACCTTAACTACTTGACCGATCATCATGACACAAGCGTAACACAAAATCTATAAAGTCATATTTGCATTTATAATATTAGTTGCAATAAACTAGTTTTCACACAGCGGCTAAAATTCGAGCGTAATCAAATAAAAATTTGTTTTTAATATATATATATTATTGCACGTAAAAATATTAATGTGTTTTAAGCTTTTAAATTTCGTCTCGTCAGTAGTCCACGAATAGTTTTTTTGTTTACTTTGTGACCGTTGTTTGAATATTTGAAAAGTACCCCACCGAACGAAGCGACTGAATTCAAAAATGTTATTGCCATAAAATAATTGCATGTATTATTTAGACCTAATAATAATCAATTTCATCTATCGTCAGCCATAAAAAGCTTTCGCTAGTCGCTATACATACGTATATACCTCCTACCTACATAATATAGAAGCTCCCAGCAAACTCAAAGATAAGTACTTTCCCACTATGCTGCGATCTCGGAAATAATACAAAAGACAATGTAAGACAAATGGTCTGTGAGGGAAGGCTCGGGCTGTTGATGGCATTTCTCCTCAAATGTAAGCAGAATACAAAATTGTATGTAATCAGAACTGTGTTGGAATAGGATCGCGTTAAGAGAAAATCGATTCAGAATAAAATTGCTTTTGTTGTCATACCTATAAAGGGGAAAAAGTTTAACATTTGAATGTTGTCTTATAATTAAAAGAAATAAAAGTATATTAAATAACAATGCATTTTCTTACTTATTAAGTTTAGCATAATCTAACATTTGCTACAATGTGTCAGTACCACCTAATGAGAGACTAATCTTCTGCCATTTGCCAATAAAGTGTGTACTACAAATGAACTCATTATGGTTTCCAGGAAAAACACAAAAAGACTTTGTACTAATAATTCGGTGATTAAATCCTTATGGTAACTACCGTTTAAGGTATAGGCCATAGTCCACCACGCTGGCCCAGTGCGGTTTGCCAGTCTTTACATTCTAAAACTTTAAAAAACTCTAAAATTCATAATTATTCTAATGCAAAATCTTTGGTATCAACTTTATAATATTTAAATCAGATGGATGTTTCGTTTACTCTTACATAATGAAAGGCTGCCATGATGCCATCTAAAGGGCATATATTTACACACGATTACAATAAGTTTAAAAAAAAATTTCATTCGGAAAATAAAAATGCGAATACTTTAACTTTACACGTGTACGTAAAAATGACAAGGCAATTTGTTCAAGTGTAAATTCGTAACATAAAAATGGAACATTTAGACAAATACCATCTTAGTCTCCCCGTGACCATGGCTGCTGAAAAGCAACCAAAACGTCGGGGAAAGTGTAAAATTAAATTAAATCTAAATAGTTTTAATAATAATTTAATTAGCTCAAAAATTTGTAAAGTTTAGTAGTAGTAGTAGTGTAACAGTTTTTAAAATTATGTAATAAAGTGTCAAATAAACAACGCGATAAAATCTGTATATAGTAGTTTAATTTCAATGAATAATATTCGCGTATACAGAAGACAATATTATAAAAATGTTGACCAAACAAATAACAAATATATTTGTTCTTGTATTTGGTCGGAACAAAATATTGTAGTATATATTATTAACGTACCGAATGGCGGCTAGAAAGTCTCTTTATTGCGGAAATGCAGTTGCTTCTCATAGATCTAATAACACAGTATTGGTACACAGGTAAGGCTATTTAATAATAAAAAAAAAACAAAATATATTTTAGTGGAACATTGTACACCATGAAAGATTTCATTATGCGTCAGCACTTATAGAGCAAGTTAAATATCGAACATTATCTAAGAATTAGGAAGTGCGTCTGATGCTGTATGTACGTTGCTAACGTGGGACAAGTGTGCGCAGGGTCGGAGTGTGGCATCGTATACGTTGCTTACGTGTGTACAACCTATCACTATTTTCTGCCTAACGCTGTCGTCATATTTAGGGATCGTATGGATGAAACTTATGAATGAAGTAAAAAGCAAAAAGCACATTCTAGTTCGTAACTCTGTAGTCGAAATAATAAACATCTTTTAAAATAATAACAATAACCATATAGTTCTATCATCACGTTTTCAGGATGTTTTACATTATTATGAAAATGAATAATAATTAATTTTGTATTGCATATAGGTAAGTATGTGAAAATGTCTACAAATCTTCACATATTTGCGGCAATTTCACAAATTGCATATTAGCTACTCTATACTTAAGAAATAAATATTTTTGTTGTATGTTAACAAACACTTTGCCCGACATTTCGATCACTATCTGTCTCTATATGATTAACGTTGCTGAAAAGTAAATAATGTAAATAGTTCCCCAAACTTGTAAATACAATAAACCGAAAACCTGGGGAATAAATTCTTGGTTGCCGTAACTACCGCTTCATTCTGCTTACTCCTTCTGAATGCAACGATCCCACAATATACATATTACTTTTATGTTAAAAATACACAATTATAATTCGAAGAATCCCAAACATAACCAAATCAATAAATGCCGGATCGTATAAAATTTCATACCTATCTCCTTAACTACCAAAGTTACTCAAAGCTGTATATTTCTACAGCCTATCTAAATAAAAAAGTAATAAACAAAAGACAAAAAACGTTTTAATTTGCGACTTGCGACCGCCAAATGACTCAGGTGGCCATGACACTACACAATTCTAAAAATAACTACGACTTTTAATCTCGGATATTTTAGTAACTTGTTTTTAGTTATCAAATTACTTTTGGAGATGGTGTAAAGTTCTTTTGCGCGAACAATGTATTCGCATGATAATACACTCGGCAAACATACGAATACATGGTCACAAGTATAATGTTAGGAAACGAATCCTAACATTATACTTGTGAACATGTGATGACGTGAGAGATAACACCGTGTAAAGAATGGGATAACACAAGAATACCGTGATTTCTTGCGGAAAATAACCTCGTATGCCCGTAAAAAAATCTAAAGTATTCTTTATTTCTCTGTACGACCGTTCTGCGGAGTCAGGATAAATGAATTACCTGTGAATGTAACTCTTTCGCTTTGCGTCCATTGTTTTTTCATAAAGACAAAATAAATGTGGTGCATTAAAAATTTGTGATGTTGCTTTGTTAGGAATACGCCTGTTTTCATTAGTAGCACAACACACGTAGACTATTGTATTTAATTATAAGTATATACTGAAAGCTTATTCAAGTGAAAATTACATTATAAATTAACTTGTGCTCTATATAAACATCTTTCTTTAGGCGTTGACGGCTCAAATAAGGCGAAAATAAATTAATAAGGGAAAGATTAAGTAAGCAAGAGTATATTTGGTAGACTGGAGGCTTTCCTGCCGCTGACAACTTTTGTGAGGGTATTTTATTTATATTTTACCTTAATGTAATATTTTTGATCTTTACTTTGCTTGTGGAAGTACAAGTAAAAGTTATTAACACATTTCAAAAATAAATCCATAAATTTTATTTAGTAGTGTGATATTACTTCATGAGGTAATTATGACAGTTACTCTCTTGTGATTACATACCTGAATAGAATCTAGCTTTTTCCAGAAAGTATCGTCGTTTCCACTTACTACGATCCTTGCAGACCTCTATTGTCCGCAATCCACATTTTTATGCGCCGTTTTGTTACTAATAATTAATTGAATTAAATTAAATTTATTAGTAAATGATCCAGATATAGTTGTTTTGACTATGTGTCAATTATTTTAATATTTGTAAAGCCTCTTGCGACACAGAATTTATTCATAGAGCGGCAATTGTCTATAAATAAAAAGATATGTAATTATTAGCGTATAAATGAAACTCCGCCTTTATTACACATAACATCCATGGCCATGTTTTTGTATATATTATTATCTAATGTTATCGCAGCGACTGTCTGACATACTGTTTCGTAAAAACTAGAATATTATAAATAATTCAAAGTTCTATTTAAAATTTAGACTCTGGGCGTTATAAACTTGTTTTAGTGTGGATTTATGAATATAATTTAAAAACTGTATGGGAGGTCATACATTAATGTCATTTGAACAGATTTATACGGGATCATTATTTATAATAAATATATTATTATTTATAAATTGTCCCACAGCTGGGCACAGACTTTTAGTATGAGAAAGATAATTCTCTACGCTAACTCAGTGTGGAATAGATTTCATATAAGTCGTGCAGGTTTCTTCAAAATGGTTACTTGGGCCATATTATTACTTTTTCATGAAGATTAATATTTTTGAGACTTAAAAAGGGATTACCAATCACTTACAATTACTCCGCAGCTAAATTTAATGTTTTTGTTACGAGTGGATTGAAATTGGCAGAGCGACTAACAGAAAGCGAACCAAACAAAACAACTTCTAGATTGTGAGTAAACCTTTACTAGTGTTATTTTAAGGCACGTACTATACAGTGAATTAAAGTCCAGTAAATTTATAAAGAGCTAAAGTCATAAAGCGTCATGCATTCTCACTTTGCTACAAATTGTTAGAACCCATAGTATATTTTTGATGCTCATTCGTTGCCAAACGGTCCTGAAGATGCCTCGCACTAAGGTGAAACATGTGTCGATGCATATTTTAAGTTTGAAGCGGAATACTGCAAGTTGGCGTACGCTCGGGTCCTACGTTGTGGCTGTCCCTATTCAGAGGAGTTCGGTATTGTCAACCGTTTTCTATTGCAATAGTTAGGGTGGGCGATCCTAGGGTGCGTTGCGGGTACTTCTCTTCCCAATAATTATATTGCCATAGTATATGCGCAAACTAAGGAAACCAGCGCTGAAAATAATAAATAAAAAAAATATAAATTACATTCAAAAACTAGGTACTACCATAATAACAGATTATATTGCATGACTGCTCTGACACTATAATTGGAACTAGAATTGCGTGTTCAGTCCACTACGCGTCTCGTCCTAATATGTTATGATCTTTAGTAACATATGAACAATATTCCTACGAATCTACTAGATTTTTGTTTTTCGTATTCTTATCTTCTTGTGTTAGAGGGATAACGCCTTTATTACAACAGTGTATAAGCTACCTATGACAAAAAAATACAAATTCAAATAATAAAGCAGGGTTCGGGTTTATTGATATCTCTGGTATTTCAAGTGCCCATAGATGGCTTTTTATCCAGCAGACTGCTTAACTCAATTTATTAGCTTCCTAGAATAAATAGAGGAAAATGCTTCTCAGCGGCAAAAAAGAATCTCATCCTGAGAGATCCTTAGATAGCCCTCCAGAGCATTAGCAGGTCTTGTATTGTCTGCAAAATAAACACTGGATACTGTTTCTTGGGATCTGCAGCTTAAGGATTACTAATAGCTAGCTGCTTCTTCTTTTCGTGTGGTAAGTGGTCAGCCTGTTGTCAAGGGTTGTTCAAGCCGCCCGTAGGCCTCTGATATGGCTTAACGACTGCTGTCAATTTGACAACAACCGGGATCGACTTTTTACGTGCCCTCCGAAGCACGGAGACGCTCAGATGAAATACCACTAAGCGGTCACCCATCTATAGACTGACCGTACCCAACGTTGCTTAACCTCGCTTCGTTCGATCGTTTACCGATCAGTGAGTGCAACTGGCTATGAGCGCCTAGCTAGCTGCTAGCTGCATAGTTTCAATCAATCTAGATAAAATTATGATTGATTATAAAATGCCTCAGTAGTGCCGCGGTAGAGTGTGCAACTACTATGCTAATTTCAAGTTCGATTCTTGAGTCGAACAAAGTTTTATTGGCGTTTTCTGTGTAGAAATTTTAGGTACCAGCACGAAATCTGGAAAAGTGGTCGGTAAACGGCGATAGGCTCGCTCCCTATTACGTAGGACCAACGATAGTTGGCTGTTAGTGTAATACATTTAACCACCCCTTTCGCGTCCTTGCGAGATTATGTATGTAGAAAAAAGTCAGTTCGTTATTACTTTTTTTTTATACAATTAAGTTGGCAAACTAGCATATGGCCCACCTGATGGTAAGTGGTCACTGTAGCCGATGGATGCCTGAAACACCACAGGCATCACTTGCGCGTTGCCAACCCTTCACGAAAGGAAATGGGAAGGAAGAAAGAGGGTGATTGGGTCTCTGGCACTCTCACTCACCGAACGAAACACAACAGTAGGAATACTGCTATTTCACGTCAATATTCTGTGAGAGGGTAGTTCTTCCCCAGTCGAGGGGGCCCATTCATGCTAAAGTCAGTGAGGCTGTACTACTCATAGACTTACTTAATATATCGTACACTTAGCACTTGCCACTATAATTAAATTGCGAGAAACCATTCGGTGAGATAAGGATAAGGCATCCTTAACACAATTTCTCGCAATTTTCATTATTAATTGAATATATCTAAAAGCGCTCCTAATCTAAAATTTAATTTGTTTCCTCTAAACTCCTTATAATGGCCTTGTTACTCCCTATTTCACGGCAAACGGTTACTTAATTATATTAATGTTCCTTTTAAATGCAAATTTACTTTACACCCTACATTTTTATCTCTAAACCACTTGAAGGCCGACCTTATTTAATTTATCTCTAAGTAAATATAATAAAAATTACAAGCTGGTGAATATTAGATTACAAGCAATTTGCCGACTTAATGGAAGCACTGATATCCATTTCATTTAGCACAATTTCAAAACATCAAGTTAAAAGAACCGTGCGGATTTTACATTAATTTTAATGTCTACTTATAAATTTATATTACTTCTTTACCTTTCTTTCTTTCTTTATATCTTTTTTCTTCTCCTTAGCCTTTATTATTCCCAAGTCACTTGGGGTCGGCTTTTCTAGTCTAACCGGATTTGACTGGATATCAGTTTTTACACGGAGCGGCTGCCTGGCTGACCTCCGCAACCCGAAGGCTAACGACACCCTAAGGCTAGACCAGTGTCAGGATATTAGAGGGTACTGACTTTCCCAATAACGATTGCCATAGATGTTCATAGCAGCCGGGACTGACGGCTTAACGTGCTCTCCGAGACACGGAGCAGGCGATAATTGTCAATCAATACGCACATAATTTCGAAAAGTCATATAACTTCCGAAAGTCAGAGGTGCGCGACGTGGGTTCGATCTCGAGACTCTGCATTGCAGTCTGTTGGTCTCCCCACTGAGCTATCGCTGCTTATTTCATATGATCTTTACTTATATCTATGTCTAAAAAAGAGAGTTTAAAATGCGAGTTGAACAAGAAACACTAAGCAGAAAAGGGGTGAAAGCGATAAGAAAAAGATCGAGCACTAGATTTTACACGAGCCTTCGCTCGCTTTAATGTGGATTCTATTCCTACGAAAAGTATTTTTTTAGGATTTCTGGATAAAAGGTACCCTATGTGATTTTTTCAAAGCCTGACAAAGTGTATGCAAAATCTCATGATAATAGAGTCTCGAGAGATCTCAGTCTCGTAGTTGAAAGCGTAACAAAAAACGAACTCACATTCGCATTTATAATATTCGTAGGACAAGACAGTGGTAGTAATTGCGCCTGATGTGCTTGCGGTTTCGAGTGGATTTGTAGATCAGGCAATGTTATTCGATTGTTGTGTCAAAAAGTTATCAGTAGCTGTAAAGTTTAAAACTGTGCCTAACGTCTGTTAGGTACTCGACTCGCCCATTATTATTTGGGACGTAAAATTCTACTAATGTGTACTTATGTATATACAACACATTTGCCTATTTATTTAGGGATAAAGGCGAGTTGTATAAAAAAACGTTTTATGCAAAAATATAGAACTCTAACATATAGTTCTACAGAAAAATGTAAGAACAATTCTATAGTCTTACGTAGCTTTGCTTCACTTCACCTTGACCTTTCCATTTTTAATCCATTCTCGCCTATTCGTCCACTTAGTCATATAACGTATAGGTAGTATCTATTATCGTAGATACATACGATACTAAGCCAAATAGGTCAAGGCTATAACGTAAAGTCTGAAGACTTAGTAGAAATGGCTCTTCCAATAAAGCAACGACAGTAAAATTGTCATATAAAGTGAGAATTGTGTGATAATAATTGTACGTTAGTAAAATATGTGTGTGAAAGATTTGACTCACGCCCTATTTTGACATACTCGCGAATGAAGCTAAGGACAGCAAATATACTAAAATAGTAAGTACTAGATCCTTTGCATGATTGATCAAACTGCCCAACTTAGCCAATGGCCTGTACAAAGGTGTCAAATAGTTGAACAAATATTGGGTCAATCAATAAACCAATTAGTCAGGCAAGTAATGGATATGGGTTTCCCAATTTGCGGCTCAACATACCGTTTATCGCTTTACGTTTCCAGTCTAAATGTGATCTCTATTCCAAGACTCATTTGCTTTAACGGCTATCGGCTACGGCAGATATAGTCAGCAAAATGCCACTTTAGCTTGCTTCATCTGCGAGCCATACCTAACGATAAATTTGGCAAATATTGGTTATCCATGCAATTATGTCAATTCAATCAAAATTACGTCTAATACTATTTTTGAAAATAACTTTACACTAGGAATAAATTCTGTATCGCGGGGAGTTTACAAACATATGAACAACGGACACAAAAACACCCAGAGTGAGACAATTATTTGCAGATATCCGTGGGGATAGGACCCACTACACTCGACTTAGTGCTATCACTTAAATCAACTTGCCACCCGTGCAATCTACGTGCAAGTTCCTGAGTTAGTACCACTATCTAATGGCATGTTGCAGTGCTGAGCTTTTGTATATTTAACTAAAAATATATGGAAAACGGCCCAGTATCATACTAAATCAATTAGAGCTAATATGAACGTACATTGTATTTTGTTTGGTGCGAGCCTGTAGTTCGTGCGATATTGCAATTTTACGCGTAATAAAGAAAGAGGGTGCGAAGTAACAGTATTTTTATTGCAATGTATGTTTTATTTTCAAAGAACAGTATTTCTTGGGATAGTCCTATAAAATTCTAGTATAGTAAATTGGTTCAGTGGGTTAAACGCAATTTCATTTTCAGGGACAGAAAAATTACATAGAGTTTTCTTGCATTTTTCCCTCTGAAAGTCACTGTATGTATACGAAAAGCGAATATATTAGAACAGAACTATGAGGGCCTTGTATAACTTTGTGTTATAGAATGCGAATGGTAGAACTTAACGTTGTCGATTATTTAGTAACAACGTGAATGAGTCGAATTGTTCAGAGAAGTATTCTTACAAAAACCGAAGTAAGAGAAATAGCACAATTACTCTGTCTTGCTTGGTACAAAAAGTTCCGGGAGCTTTCATTACTACCTCTGTCATTTAATTTATTTCATCCTATTTCTAAGGTATGTTCCTGTGTAACGTTCCAGTGATAACCCAGGTATTACAAGCCAGCATAGGTTATGGTAGACACATACCATCAGCGCAGCATATTATGCTTGTTTGCCATCATTGTAAACAGCTTAAACACAATGACGTCAACCCTATTCCAACGCTTAGTGTGAAACTTAAATTTATTAAAATAACTAGATCTGTTTCTCTGTCGATGAATTGCGAACAAAACGGTAAGACCAATATAAATTGTGGACTAGAGTCTAGGGGATCAATTGCGCCGTCATCCGGACTGTAATAAACTAGGATGTCACCCCAGCCTCTGTAGACTGAGGGTAGCCAATGTAATTTACCAAACTCGATCATGTCTGCGATATTAATTTCATGTTGTCGCTATACGATGTGCAGGCAGGCTTGAGCATATTCTAGAATCGAAACAGACATGTGGTAAATAATATTGCAATGTATACTAGAAGGCTATTGTAATACGGATGCCCTATATTAAAAAGTGTAATAAATGAGAATTTTAGAACGACTACAAATTATGTATTCTAGGTAAAAAAGTTACAGTAACATGATTTAAAGTTGATTTTTTAATAATCTTAAAGTTTTTTTATTCTATGGAATACATTTTGTGATTAATAACCAGACAAATCGTGTCACGCTGCTAGTCATAATCATAAAATGCATTTGCAATAAATTTTAAACATCAATGAAAATGAGCAGCATTCTAAAAATATAAAGGTCAGCGATGACAATAAATGCAAAAAAATCGTTTAGTTATATACAAAAAATTTAACGTTACTCTTCGTTGATAAAAAGGTAGATAGCATTATATATTGTAGGTTACTAGTATTCGTGGCAGAGAACTCTATTAAGCTTAATTCGTTTGACCACAAAATCGATGTCACAGCTGCTATCGGAATAATTTGACAACGAACGAAGAACTTTGCCTAATTCGACAAACGGGGGGCATATAATACCACCCTAACATTGTGCCTGGTATAACCTTTTTATGGCTGTTCGCATTTTATTTATTTCTTACGAAAAAAATATTTTACGTTCTAAAGGCCTCACTTTCGCCGTGCTTCGATACATGTTCTAATAAACTGATTTATTGACTGCTATACAGAAGCCCGGATATTGCTGACTTCAAATTTGGTCGTGTTAGCATTGTCAGACTGTGATTGCAAAAATACAACGCGCTAAAATGGTCTGGTTTCGTTGATTGTTTCATTTTATTTATCGGAACCTCTCTGATTTGATGCGTTTGATTCCCGCACTGGATTGACTCCCGATGTTTGTGAGCTGCGCAGATAAGATTGATTTCAGTCTAGGCTTCCTTTGTGTACGTCATTTAAATGTTTGTCGAGTTACTAGCGTCATGAGAATTAGCCCTCGTGCGGGAGTTGTTTAATCAAAGAATTAACTGTACGGTTCTCGGACGGACCTCGTCGTTTCGAACCTCAGACGGGACAATTATTATTTTTATCCGCAAATTATTGTTCTATGTCTGGGTGTAGATTTGACCGTTAATTGTGTGTTTATAAAGTCCCATGCGACGGATAGCTTGACCTCTGTGCGGGCGTTGCTTATAAACTAAAATAAATCTGCAGAAAAGTACTGCGTAGGAACTTCCACTTTAATCCGAAATTTAACTCAAACTGGAAACGTCTGACTATGAAAGTACTTCCACCCAATAGAAAATAACTAGTGAAAGAACTTATTGTTGTGTTTCTATAACAAGTTCTATGCAAAATATTTATTATTAGCAAAGACAACGATCTCGCTAGAGCGTGTGATTATCTTCCTTGCTTTAGCAACAGAGCTCATCCTGATATAAAATAAAATGTTAGGCATTTGATAACCCTGGTGTTGCATTCGCCCGTTTTTAACACTAGGCGGCCCATTTTTAGTTAAATGATATGTTTATAATAATAATAATAATCTTTATTGTTTCTGATAATACAAACATGTTACACCTTACAATTTGAGTTAGTTTGAACATTGTTGTTGTATTTTAGTAAAACATACTGATACTGGTCCCCCAAACTAGGCGAGTGCCTGTATTTTGGGGGTCAGTGTTCAGCCCTAGAAGTGATGCAATGTAATACAAACTTGTTTCACTTTGCATAATATATGATGACATTTCTCTAATTTTAGTATAACTTAGATTTTTATATTGTGCAATTAGGATTGGAATAAATTAAATTTTAAATTAGTTAACGAAATTAAATAAACTATAAAAATAGAAAAGCAACATTACTGATTACATTTAAATTAAAGTACAGTTAAATCACGATTAAATTAAATTCAAAATAAAATAAGATAAAAATAAATGAGATAAATATAAATTAACATGAAAACAACATTACATAAAAAATTCATTAACCATGTAAATAACAATTTAGTTTATAAATCTAGAACAAATAGTGTGTGTGTGTGTGTGTGTGTGTGTGTGTGTGTGCGTGTGCGTGTGCGCGTGTGTGCGTGTGTGTGTGCGTGTGTGTGTGTGAGTGTGTGTATTATGTGATGTATGACAGTAAATCTTCAGTCTGCTTATAATTTAACTGATAAAGCCATGCGGTGACCTTTCGTTTGGCGTCATGGCTATTTATACCGGCTATGTTCAGAGCTTTATTTATTTTATTATACAGTTTGCAACTGATGCTGGTAAACTGTCTCTTGGCAAAAGAGGTTTTGCAAAGAACCCTAGGACAAATTGGCATTCCGGTGCGTCTATTTGGATTGGGTGCCACATTTTGATGTTTCCTCATTGTAGATTTGAACACAAAAAGCTGTCGGACGGTTAGGACTTGGCATTCAGTGTACAGTGCTTCCGTTGGATGCCTGTAGGGTTTTTTCGTCATTACCTTTAGGACAGCTCTTTGTGCTCTCTCTAGCGCCAGTAGGCGTGTCTTAGCTGCTCCACCCCATACCATGACGCAGTATTGAATAACGGATTGGCACAGAGCTATATATATTAATTTAAGTTTGTCTGCCGCTGCACATTCTCTTAGACATTTGAAGGTGTGTATTAGACGTCTCACCCGGGCTGTCACTGAAAGAATCTGCTTGTCCCATCTTAGACGGCTGTCAATTTGGACACCTAAGTATTTGGTGCTTTCGGCTCGTGTGAGTGTCTGGCAGCAACAGTTATCCTTCGAGAGACAGGTGTGTGCTTTAATACTGTAGTCACTGGGAGGGTTATTTATTTTATTTATAGAGAAAGGCACGTATACCGTTTTAGATAAATTTAGTGTTAGCAGGTTTGAATTTAGCCAATGTACGGTTTTAGCCAAGGAATCTTCAGCTCTCTCCTTAACGACCTGCCAGTTTGGTCCCCGGACCAAAATTGCAGTGTCATCTGCATATGTGAAAATGCTGGTGCTGGGAAGAGACATTGTGCAGAGGTCATTAATGTACAACTGAAAAAGTGTAGGGGACAGGATACTTCCTTGTGGGACGCCGTATGTGATAGTGCTTTCTTTGCTTAAATAGTTCCCTATTTTTACGCATTGCTGCCTGCATGATAGGTAGTCCTTGAGTATGTCATAGGCAACACCCCGAATACCCTGTTTTTCCATCTTGGCCAGGAGGATGGGTACAGAGACTGTGTCAAAAGCTTTTGAGAGGTCCAAAAATATGCACAGACATCTATTTTTGCTATCTAAGGTTTTAACTATTTTGTCCGTTAAGTCTATCATAGCGTCTATGACGTCTATTTTAAAAATAGATTTGTTGACAAAATATAAGCTCTAAATATATTTTAAAGCACGATTAAATCAAACAACGTGATTAATATAATAATAATAATAAAGATTTATTTTCTCTCTTCCACAAAGGTAACTTTAAACTACGATTAAAATACTTAAATAAATAACAAAAGACCCTTGTGGGAGACTGGTATCTGCACTAGGAAACCCTGTCACACAGATTACCAGGCCCCCTAAAACAATATTTTATATATATATATATATTTTATATATATTTTTATTTGATTAAAAAAAGCAATTAATACGAATTCTGTGTCTAACAATTGCATAACTTTTAACAGTTATTATCGTACGTTAAAGTTATATTACAGAATATAACACTATTCGTGAATGAAAATTAATTTTATTAATAATTCTATGTATAATATGCATGTATGTATTTACAAAAAAAAAAAGTATATACGTATGTATGTTTATCCATTGTCTAGTACCCATAGTACAAGCTCTGCTTAGTTTGGGCTAGATAGTGTTGTGTGTATGTAGTAGAATATATTATATACAATATATCATCTCTCTTAGCATTTATTATTCCCAAGTCACTTGGGGTCGGATTCTAGCCGGATTTGACTGGATATCAGTTTTTACACGGAGCGGCTGCCACCTGACCTCCGCAACCCGAAGGCTAACGATACCCTAAGGCTAGACCAGTGTCAGGATATTAGAAGGTACTGACTTTCCCAATAACGACTGACATAGACGTTAATGGCAGCCGGGACCAACGGCTTAACGTGCTCTCCGAGGCACGGAGCAGGCGATAATTGTCAATCAATACGCACATAATTTCGAAAAGTCATATAACTTCCGAAAGTCAGAGGTGCGCGACGTGGGTTCGAACCCGAGACCCTCTGCATTGAAGTCTGTTGGTCTCCCCACTAAGCTATCGCTGCTCTATTTATATTATATATAATATATAGGTATAATATGATATTATATTATTATTAAAAAAAAATGTTTTCTCTTCACTCAAACAATGTTTTACAGCTTGGTATTAAAATTGAAATCTTTCTTTACTCGCCTTGGTATGTGTTTTAAACTGTGTAAGCAGAATGCTGCGTTTGCGATGCAACTTTGAATGAACCTGCTCGCTTTTTAGTTAGTATCGTATAGAAGTGATAAATGCTGTTAGTGGTTATTAAGAAACAAAAATTTGTGTGTTCCATTAATAGTTGTTTTGAGTCTAGAAATTATTTGAGTCCGTTGATTGTTTGCAAAGTCCCCCGTGACAAAATTCCTAGTACGGGAAAAGTCGTTTTAAATTAAAATATTTATACGTCTGCTATTGACATAGTCTCTGCTGCCTTGTTAGACTCATATAAGTTTGTGATTATGTTTGCAAGCGCTCGTCATGTCCTAAATGTAAATGTCGGGTAAAATGTTATTTATTTGACGATAGACAGGGTGGCATCTTATTACGTGCATGTAGCTAAATACTGTCTGACTCTGCCTACTCCATCTGGGAGATATAAGCGTGAATTAACTAACTACTACTATGAGTATTTACAATAGTAACCTGCACCGTAATAAGATTTCACGTTGCTTTAATTCTGTGACGCTAACTGTTATACTAAGCATATAACATTTATAATGCATTGTTTTAGTATTCAACTGGGATCACACATAATTTATTATACAATAATGTATAATAAGTTTACAACAATAATATGTTCTGTGAGAATATTAATTAACTTCATTTAATACTTATACACATGAACAGTGATCTTATTGATGATATCGATAACCTTGACCATCATAGTAGTACACAAAGGATTGTGATATTTATGATTTACTGATAGATTGCATCATTAGCCTCATGGCATAACGTTTATCGTCTGATCGTGATGTATTAGGTTCAATTTCCGGATCGAACAAATATTTTTTTATTAGACTAGTAGCTTTTGTTCGCGTTTTCATTCGCCTAAAAGTGGGTTAGGTTATGTTAGCAGCAGTACTTTTATTTCTACAAAATAAAGCAAATTACTCGGTGATAATATAGCTTTTTAATGGTGAAAGAATATTTAAAATCGGCTTAGTAGTTTTTGAGATATACCCTTACAAATAAACATTAGTATAGAATAATTGATGGAGGCCTACGCCTGACTTAAAATAATATCATAAATAATAAATACGTACAAAGTCGCGACAAACAGCAACTCAATAGTATAAATCTAAAAATATTGTCACGTTTATTACTTTGTTCATAATATGCTATTATTAAAACATCCTGTGTAATTAAACAATTAATTGCTTCTAAACATCACTACATATTGTAAAACAATGTCCTGTGCCGCGTCTGTCTGTTCGCGATAAACTCAAAAACTACTGAACGGATTTTCATGCGGTTTTCACCAATAGACAGAGTGATTCATGAGGAAGGTTAAAGGGTATAATTTGTGAAGGTTTTGTACTACCCGTGCGTAGCTAGTATGTGTATATATAAATAGAGCACACATCACTAGGCCTAAATCAGCGAGCGTTCATTTTGCTACTAAAATTGTTTCGGTACACTATACTGCTTGAATCTTGTATTCTGATTTCACGAATGGTGTAATGGTTAAAGTTGGCCTTGTCACTGCCACTTCGCTGAGAGTTATACTCGAAGACACAAAAAAAAATGGGTGACCCATAAATATTTATTCCAAGTCTAGTTGTACTTTGAGTCCATTGTTTAAATAATATTATATTTTATATTATATCACATACACACAACACCGTCTAGCCCAAACAAAGCAAAAATGGTACATTTATTTTCTTTTTCTTTTTTTTTTCGTGTGGTTAGTGTCCAATATGTTGTCAAGAGTTGTTCAAGCCGCCCGTAGGCCTCTGACATGGCTTAACGACTGCTGTCAATTTGACAACAACCGGGACCGACTTTTTACGTGCCCTCCGAAGCACGGAGACGCTCAGATGGAATAGCACTAAGTGACCGCACCCAACGTTGCTTAACTTCGCTAATCGTTTACCGATCAGTGAGTGCAACTAGCTATGAGCGCCTTGTACTATGGGTACTAGACAATGGATAAACATACATATATACTTTTTTTTGTAAATACATTCATATTATACATAGAAACACCCAGACCAAGACAAACATCCATCCATATTCTTAAAATTGTGTAACTAAAATTATTCAAGTCGCGGTCTTTGTACACCGGCGTTGACACATTGATCATTTTCATAGGTCCTACTTTCAATACTTAGCTACTTATGTTGCTGACTGTACTAATAATTTGTACATTTAGTTTCCAATATCCTATTTCCCAATAATATTATAAATGCGAATATGAATCTGTTGGTTTATTTGGTGGTACGTTTTGACGCCTGAATTAGACGACCGATCATCACGAAACTTCGCATACACGTTGTCAGGGGCAGAGAAAAGGACATAGTGTATATTAAAGCGAGCGAAGCCGCGGTCTAAATGTAGTAGAAAATAAAATATTTGAATTTAAAATTAAACAAATCAATAGAACGTGACAATTCACACACAATTCGCATTACCAAATGATGAGGCCTTGAAACTGAAGTCTACAATGTAAAACTTCTCGTAAAATCGAAACAACACCTATAAAAACCGTAAACCCTTGGCACGAACAAAATTGTCGCCTCTGAAAGTAGATGTAACATTGTAAGGAAAGCTTCAAGTAGCCGGTAATGCTTAACCGTAAAAGTAATAGGTAATGGGTATAACCCATTTCGACATTTTGGTGGATGTTGGTGATCCAAAATTCTTCTCGTCAACCCTGGCGATGTAAACATTTTATTGTCTTCTATTTACGCGAATATTATTCATTGAAATTAAACTGCTATATACGGATTTTATCGCGTTGTTTATTTGACACTTTATTACAAAATTTTGTAAATTGTTACACTACTACTACTATTAACCTTTACTAATTTTTAAGCTAATTAAATTATTATTAAACTATTTAGATTTCATTTATTTTTACACTTTCCCCGACGTTTCGGTTGCTTTTCAGCAGCCATGGTCACGGGGAGGGTCTCCCCGTGACAAACAACGCGATAAAATCCGTATATAGCAGTTTAATTTCAATGATGTAAACATTTTGCAATATCATATAGATCAATAATTAATATAATAATATGTATGTGTATACACACACAAACACACGCGCGCGCATACGCACACGCACACGCACACGCACACGCACACGCACACGCACACGCACACGCACACGCACACGCACACGCACACGCACACACACACGCACACACACACAATTATTAATTAACATTAATTACTTAACCGATCATCATAAAATTTCGCATACACATTGTCAGGGATACATAATAGGACATAGGGTACTTTCATCCAGAGAAAATGCTGTTACTAATAGGTTAGTAATAGCATTATATTACCTACATTTACCGAACGAAGCCACGGGCAAAATCTAGTATTTTAAAATAATAAAATGACTCAAGAAAAAAGGGTAAAAATAAACTTTTAAAGACCGCCTACTTTATCACTGTTACGTTGAATGCTTGTCAGACCGCTAAATTTATTCCGACAGTTCAGTACAATTCTCCTGAGAATTCTTGCGATCCAAATGAAAAGGAATTAAATATCTAACTTACGGTTGAGTTTGAAATATAAACTGAATTTAGCTTGAACTATTCCGTCCAAAAATCCTCACTAATATTATAAATGCGAATGTGACTATGTTTGTTACATTTTCGAGCCTTGACTCCTTCACGTATCATCATGAAATATCGCATGCACATTGTCAAGGGTACAGCAAAGGACAAAGAATACCTTTCATCCAGAGAAAAACACTGTTCCCGGGGATTGAATTTTAATGAAAAATCTAGATTTACACGAGCGAAGCCGCGGGAAAAGCCTAGTATACTATAAATGCCAATGATAGTTTGTTTGTTACGCTTACACCACTCAACTACTGGACCGATCATCATGAAATTCGCATACATATTATCAGGGGTACAGAAAATAACATAGGGTGTCTTTTATTTACAAAAAACTAGGGAGGAGGAATAGCTAGCAGGTACTGTATAACTCTCTACGGAAATACCCATAAGGTCAACTATCAAAAGCAACCGAACAAACAATATTAAAAATGCAAATGACTTGCTAACAAACATATGAACACTAACGAGCTAAGAAACTCATGAAATGTAATCACACACTCCAACTAAATAGAAAGTCGTTTATAGCAAACAGACTAACTAGCCATCAATTAATTAGTAAATCCTTCGTTAATTGTCGAAGAGAAGCTTTGGATGTAATCAACACTCGATCTGTAACTTTGGAGATGTCTGTGTACCTCATTTGTTTTCCCCCGCTTCTCCTTTTGTCCCCATTCAACCTTTTGGCATCATTGCTAGTGTCCCTTGCCTCTTGTCATATATTATGACCTGAAATATTTCAGGCAATACAATGTTTTTGATATTAAACCCATCATATCCTACCTCTGTTTCAAAAACTTCTTATAAAATACTTGCCTGCATTTTTCTACATGGTTCATTCTGTACTTAATGGTATTTTTATAGCCTACTTATTAGCTTTTGCTAGCTATTTCGCTCGTTCAAGAACAGATCTTTGTTCAGGATGAAAGGTACCCTACATGTTTTCCTGTAATCCTGACATTATGTATGCGAAATTAGATGATGATCGGTCAAGTATTAAGCCATGAAAGCATAACAAGTGAACAAACAAGATCACATTCGAATTTATAATATTAAGTTAGGATTACATATTTACAGAAAAATGTATAGCTGGTTTACAAATTGTGAACTATATTATGATCAATTGCTTAATACGTGCTGGTAAAAGGATATAATTTTTCAGCTATCCGTTACGGGTGTAAAGAAAGTATTAACAAATGAGCTACAATATTTTACTTGACGCTGTAAGGACCGATAGTTTCACCTGTATTTGACTTTGAAATGTGGTTTCAATCAATCTTCTAAACTTAGGTACTATCGCATTTTCAATATTCGAAATCGTATTTAGGTTTGAAAATGCACGTAATATATCATTTGTATCCTAAACATAAATGCGAATGTGAGTTTGTTTGTGTTTGTTAACTATTTGACCGATCATCGTGTAATTTCGCATACACGCTTTCAAGGGCACAGAAAAGGCATAGGATATTTATCATCTGGAAAAAAAAACTCTCTAACTCAGCTTGAAGGGTTAATAATAATAAGGATGCTAGTAATTTGTATCCTAAATTGTTGAAATCTTAAAAAAGGTGCATATGTATATAGTGTGGACCAACAGTAAATTATCAAAAATACTTTTTCGTAAAAATAACGATTGTGATACTTGAAAAATACAGGCGACATGAATGTGTAAATTATATAAAACAGTCTTTTGAATAATTTGCTAATCTGAAATGAATGTGTAATAAACTTTAATGCAATGTTTCTGGTTTACCAAAACGTAATATTTTACAAATTTAGAGATATTTATAAGAAACCAAATATTACAGTTTATACGAACACATAACAGTATTTTTTTTAAAAGCCTTGATACAAAATTAAATCTTAATATAAGCAAAATGAGTCAAATATTTCGTCCTTTCACCAAAAAATCTAACTTTATTGTGGATCCAGATATGAAAAAATGCCAGTTTGTATTAGATCAGAGAATATGACATCTAGTCAAATATGAAACAGCATCAAAGTCAAGGTCTAATCTTACCATTTATTAATTCTAAGGGTCTAAAACTTTGGGTCGAACCGCGCCAGCTGCAAGCGAAATATTAGATAGCAGAGCAACATTGCTGAATTGATTAGACTACAGAGAAAGTACTATTAATCTTGAACCTACTTTGTCGTAAACTTTCGAGAAACTTCTCTTGTTACTATCGCTTAGGGTCGTGTAGTTACGAACTGCAGTTTGCATCTAATATTTGTCTTGTCACCACCGTTTCATTGTTTGTTGAATCTATATGAGCTCGGGTTGAGACGACGGAAATGCAGTTTGTTTGCCCCGTTACCGTTGGATATAGTCGACTTGGAAGTTTAAACGGTTTATGCCGCATTTGCCCCTACATTACGTCCCACATTCCAAAATATTCCTTATTCGCCCGTCTTTTTAAATTATTCCTTTTTCGCCTTACTTGTTTGTACATACATATATTATGGTTAGCAAAACAAAACATGGTTTAAAATTATTTTAAATCTTTCATTGTCAAGCTCGTGATGTCATACAATCATAAGCCAAAGTTTTATTGAGAGATCAACGAGTTATTCCAAGACATTTTTTGGCTGACGGTGGAACAAAAATTCCACACAAAAAAAACAGTGACAACAAAGGAACATAATCTGTGACGAAAGAGGAATTACATTAAGAAATTATTATTTATTTAAATTTAGGGGCCATATAAGGAACATTTTTTGGGACGAATGAGTATTTCTATGCTTGGGACGAAACATGAGGAAAGAATGCGGAACAAACCATTTAAACGTATACAATTATCTGAGTATAAAATTTGTACCATGTTATTAAAGTTTTACGCTTTGGAAGGAAGATTATACCTACTCTTATTACAAGCGAATATACTATGTGCGTAGTCATTAAAACTACTATTATAATTATAACTCGCTTTCGGTAAAGGAAAACATCGTGACGAAATTTTTAAGAATTCACCGTATCTAATATTTACTTATTTGGCTCACAAAACTAGATACAATCATAAAGAAATAGAGTATACGTATGTAGCATATAACCATATAGTAGCTCCAAATATGTGTGCACTGAACTAGGGTGTTAGTGTGTTAAATAAAATATTTATGCAGATGTATGAAGTCTGCTAACTGGGCTAACGGGATTGGTTTATTGCCGAGACTGCCATTACCTAGCAATGAGCATTTTCTGTTATACTACAAATTCTTAATTATGATTACTGCGATATGTATACAATGGTCTACTGATTTTTAAGATGCTTAAGTTTGTTGTGCTATATAGTAGGTTCTTTATTAAATTAGCATCAATTTCTGCACGATACTTTAATATAAGCTATGAAGATTACTAATCAACAGTTATATTTCTTATACGACTCAAAAGTTTTAATGAGTTGTCAGTAAAAAAATCGTAAAATAGTAATTTCTGAATAAGCAAAGTTTTTATTATATTAAGTTTGAAACTGGATTATATTAAGAATCTGCGAAGCCATAAACATAACATATTTTATATTCATTTCAACTTAATATTAAAATTGGACAGATAGAAACACACTTTTGAAGGATATTTTACGTATGAATCTATTATTACCCCTGTTCTACATAAATCATTAATGATAAAATGAATCAGAACCTCGCTCGAAAAAAATATAATATATGAATGTATGAGCCGGCTTGCCTGATGAAGTACAATCTTCTTATAGGCAACTAGCATACCATGTTACTGTGTTTTGCCCAGTAAGCAATAGTGCCTGAAGCTTACACATATTTCCATTCAGTTTCCGCTCGCATATGATGTGATTATGTAATCTGCAACTAAAATTCAGATCTCAAACCTCAATATTTTAAGGTGCATATTAAAATATTCAAAAACATAATAGACGCGGCAACAATAACTTACATCCAAAATCTTCACCTCTTACATCCCGTAAATTTACTGTTTACTAAACTCATTGAAAAAGGTATACCTAACAAAATTTCAATATGACGGAAGCAGGTGCTCGTACGTATCTGTAATAAATTACTATTAGGATCCTATCCGTATTTCCTTTTCATAAAACATTTGCAATGTCTGTGAGATTAAAATGGGAAAATTTGGCAGTCGGAAGCTTTGGAAGTAAGCAATTTGGTAAATTGAAGTTTCATTCGACCCATCTTTAATATATTTTTTCTAGGATCGGCAACGTGACACCCCTCGCATTGCAAGCAATAATTGGTAACCGTTTATCATCAGACAGGCCGCATATTTCTTTACTAGCTTTAATAATAATAATATCAGCCCACAATAAACTATTCCATTACTGAGCACGTGCCTCTTTTTAGTGAAAGAAGGTTTAGCCTATTGTTGATGTATCCTTCACTGTTGAGCAACGATAGCTCAGTGGGTAGACCAACAGACTGCAATTATGCAGAGGGTCTCGGGTTCGAACCCACGTCACGCACCTCTGACTTTCGGAAGTTATATGACTTTTCGAAATTATGTGCGTATTGATTGACAATTATCGACTGCTCTGTGCCTCGGAGAGCACGTTAAGCCGTCGGTCCCGGCTGCCATGAACATCTATGGAAGTCGTTATTGGGAGAGTATCGACACAAAAGATCCCACTGGGTCGAAGTGTCGCCGGTCTGCACCGACTGGCCCCCACATAAGATAAGATCCTTCGCTTTTGAAGCAAGCACTAATTAATTATTTAATATACGCATAGCTTGACAAAGTCTTGAGTCCGAACTCGAGATCTATGTGCATATAATTCTAGATGACTTCATATTATATACATATATACCCATTTAATAACTATTCACGTTCACAGATATTATTGTACATTATTGTAGTCGTAACAACTAATTGTCACTCATTTATTATCGTCTCGCTTCTCGCCGACTATTGGCGATTCGCCAGCTACCCGATATAGATGGTTCCGGTAATGATGAAGCAATGGTAATGATTTTGTGAATCACCCTGTGATTAACCGAGATCGGAATGACGGGTATATTGTACAGCACAATAATAAATATTTGGGTTTGTGTGTTTGGTAAATATGAGCCAAGTCTCGGTTACGTATTTGTATAGTATAGACGGGACAATAAATATTCTGGAATATATTCTTCTGTGGCTTTTATAAATTGAAATGATGTATACAAGTGCACAGTGGTCTTAATGTTTAGGGGTAAAACCCCAAATGGAAAAATGTAATCCAAAATCGTTGTTCCTAGTTTCATGTATCTGTGTAATGTGAGTCAATACGCCGTAAAATACAGATTAAGCCCTGGTTGGAAATATAATCTTTACGAAATAAATAAAGGTAAAGCACCCATATTAGACACAATTTAAAATAGCAAAAAGTTTCTTGTGTAATTTAAAAACAAATGTATTGGTAGTAATTATTTTTTATATATATGTATATATATATTTATAAAAACTAACTGCTTTAAGTAATGCTACTTAAATTAAATATTCTAGCAAGGCTTAAAATATACAGATGGCATATAAAAGAAAACCTACTCTAGGCATAAAATTGGATCAAGATTTTCTCCTACGTAAAGGTTTTATGTAATAAAGATTTTACTATCCGATATCTTAGCATCTACATTATCATATCGTAACAATATTCTGGCAGCTGAGTTTACCGAATGGATTATATTTTTGCTCTTAGACATAAACTTGCAAAGACCATTTCTTTTAACGAACGTCATAAAATTATAACGCTGAGCTTGTATTTGAATGATCCTGATATCGTGGTCGTCATTAGCTTTTAAAGTAGGTAGAGCAAAGAGGTGTATTGAGCGTCGCTCCAATCTGAAGTGGTCCAACTTGTGAAGTACTCCTACAAAAGACCACAGCCAAATACTTTTATATTGTGTTCTTGTGGAAAGTATTTAGTTCAAGTGTGCTCTTGTGTTGAAAAACCAGCTATATTAAGTCATAAATGTTAAAGGAATATTCACGGAATTTAATATCTTCTTAGGCTTATTATTTGATTAGCTCGCTAGCTTAGTGGTGAATTTGAGCCCAGGTCGAACTAACAATGAATGAATGGAATTCTCAGAAGATTTTCGGAGTTTGGAGGCTAGTGGGGTTTCGTTCCCGTGACTCAGAAAGCACGTGAGTCAGTTGAATTTGCGCTTGGTCTATTTTCAATTGAGCCGGATTGCCGACTCATCGGATTATGAAAGTGAGATAATAGAGAGTGCACATGTGTCTGCACACACACGATTATTTTCCGTGATCTAAATTACATTATATTAATATTTACAGGATTCATTTTGTTATTTTTATTTCTGCAACTGATTGTATAGGCAAGACAAAGATAAAGCCTATTGTACTACCTCTACTGCGGGAGAGTCATGCTTCGGCACCAATGGGCCGACTCGATCGGAGTGATACCACGGCCTCACAGAAAACCGGTGTTTCGTCGGGTAAGTGAGGATACCGTAGGCACAACGGAGGGGAAATATTTTAAAGGCCAGCAGCGCACTTGTGACTCCTCTGGTGTTGCAGGTGTCCATCGGCGGCGATAATCGCTTACCATCAGGCGATCGGTCTGCTCGTTTGCTACTTATAGCATAAAAAAACTACACCACGACAACGTAACAGGTTTTAAAATCCTATGTATGTATCTTATGTGGGAGCCAGTCAGTGCAGACCGGCGACACTTCGACCCAGTGGGATCTTTTGTGTCGATACTCTCCTAATAACAACTGCCATAGATGTTCATGGCAGCCGGGACCGACGCTTAACGTGCTCTCCGAGGCACGGAGCAGGCGATAATTGTCAATAAATACGCACATAATTTCGAAAAGTCATATAACTTCCGAAAGTCAGAGGTGCGTGACGTGGGTTCGAACGCGAGACCCTCCGCATTGCAGTCTGTTGGTCTCCCCACTGAGATATCACTGCTATAAAATCCTAACTAATATTATAAATGCGATGGTGAGTTTGTTTGTTCGTTTGTTACGCTTTCACGCCTGAACTACTCGACCGATCATCATGAAATTTTGCATACATGTTGTTAGAGGTACAGAAAAGAACATAGTGAACCTTTTATCCAGAAAGAAACTACTGTTAATAGTAACAGTAGTAACTGCCTCCGTGGCGCAGCGGTAGTGAATGCGACAGCTGTGCATGAGGTCTCGGGTTCGAATCCCGGGTCAGGCCAACAAAAAGCTATTGGGTTTTTCTGAAAAGAAATCTCAATAGCAGCTCGGAGTTAGGAAGTTGGCGGTGTTATACACCCCCGTGTCTCGGAAAGCACGTAAAGCCGTTGGTCCTGCGCCTGATCTCTCTCCGATCGTGTCGGATTGCCGTCCCATCCGATCATGAAAGTTAGGGAACAGAGAGTGCATTTGTGTTTGCGCACACACTTGAGCACTATAATATCTCCTGCGCAGATGGCCAGTCTCTGTTAAGACTGGCCGCCGTGGCCGAAATTCGGTCTGGAGGACATTATTATTAGTTTTTTTTGGATATCTCATAAATGTAGGTTATCCTAACCTACATTTATACGAGCAAAGCCGAGGGCAAAATCTAGGAAGCAATAAAGCGAATATTAATAATTCATGACACACTCTATGATACAACTAGACGGATAATATCATAGCTAATTATACAGCTCATGTCCGGTTGAAATATATTACTTCTAATTAGTCATTATATTATTATTGAGTGTCGTCAGTCTAGTATTATTGATGATAGATACTCTATAATCTTAACTTAACTTATGTGGGGGCCAGTCAGTGCAGACCGGCGACACTTCGACCCAGTGGGATCTTTTGTGTCAACACTCTCCCAATAACGAGTGCCATAGATGTTCATGGCAGCCGGGACCGACGGCTTAACGTGCTCTCCGAGGCACGGCGCAGGCGATAATTGTCAATCAGTACGCACATAATTTCGAAAAGTCATATAACTTCCGAAAGTCAGAGGTGCGCGACGTGGGTTCGAACCCGAGACCCTCTGCATTGCAGTCTGTTGGTCTCCCCACTGAGCTATCGCTGCTCTTACTCTATAATAATAGTAGTCTTAAAATAATCGACTGCAGCTGGCGTAGTGGTTTAACTGGTCGCTTCGTCACTGCTTGGAATGGTTCGAATCCCACACGGGATAAAAATTGTGTGGTCACCAAATGGTAGTTCCGAGTCTGGATGTTCTTGTCGTCCACTGTTTGAATGTTTGTAAAGCTCCCTGCGACACAGGATTTATTCCTAGTGCGAGAGTTGCTTTAAAAAAATCTATTATTATTGAGTGTTTTAGGTAATATTTTACTTAAGGTAATTCTCCATTGTAGGTAATTCTATAGTGGAGAATGCAGCGATAGCTCAGTGGGGAGACCAATAGACTGCAATGCAGAGGGTCTCGGGTTCGAACCCATGTCGCGCACTTATGACTTTCGGAAGTTATATGAATTTTCAAAATTATGTGCGTATTGATTGACAATTATCGCCTGCTCCGTGCCTCGGAGAGCACGTTAAGCAGTCGGTCCCGGCTACCATGAACATCTATGGCAGTCGTTATTGGGAGAGAGTCGACACAAAAGATCCCACTGGATCGAAATGTCGCCGGTCTGCACTGACTGGCCCCACATAAGGTACATACATAGGTAATTCTAATAACTATTGTATACCTAATCAGAAGGTGCTTAACAAGTGAAGAATAATTGATAGACATCTTTCACTTAACTCAATATATTTACACTAACTCAAACTTACGCGGCAGGCGCAACCGCCACTAAATACATGCACACATATATAATCCTGACACACACAAATACAACCTGTGTCCCTACAAGTGTCATCAATATATTTATATATATGTTATATATATTTATATATATGAGATATTATATTGTCGTCTTTGGTTTTAGGCTTTTGCCATATGCCTTCTGAGACATTTACTTTTTATCTTCTGTCGCTTACACACTTCATTTTAGGCACTTCATTCTTCTTTTCATCCCCACGTACATACTAATCTGTATAATCTACATACTGATCGGTAAACGATTAGCGAGGTTAAGCAACGTTGGGTGCGGTCAGCCTATAGATGGGTGACCGCTTAGTGATATTTCATCTGAGCGTCTCCGTGCTTTGGAGGGCACGTAAAAAGTCGATCCCGGTTGTTGTCAAATTGACAGCAGTCGTTAAGCCATGTCAAAGGCCTACGGGCGGCTTGAACAACTCTTGACAACAGGTTGACTACTAACCACATGAAAATAAAAGAATATCCCAAAAGTGGTGGTTAAAAGAGTAAGTATCATACCCATATCTCACTAGCTATGCCACTGGGCTGAATGTAATGGATCCATATCTCACACGCAACAATAATTTGTGTGATCCTTTGCATCTGTTATTTGAATGTTTGTTGAGTCTCCCGCGATACAGAAATTAATTCTAAAGCTAGCGGTCTAGAAAAAGAAAAGTGGACGAGCCTATTGCGTCTACTAAGCATATTAATAAAATTCGTGCAGCTACTGAAAATTTCATAGAATAAAATCACAAAACGCTTTGCTTGTTCCGAGAATTTAATTAAGTACATATGTATGTATACATAAGCGCGTATGGATATACTAGGATTAACCGAGCTTACCGTCATAGATATTTTTATGAAATTCAGTTTACCTAACTGGTGGTGGTGGTTTTTATGTTCTCCCAAAACATTTTTGTTATGTGTGCTATGTGGCATAATCAAGTGGTTATGCTTAATATAGATTTTGAATTAGATCCTTCGATCAGGCACTTGTCACTTGAGTTTTCCCGTCGAGAAATTCGCACAGAATCTGCCAAAACGTCTTGTGAACAGCAATCGCCTCAGAATTGATTACACGGAACCTAAAATATAGCTTCTGAATTTTGACTTTAATACATATTTGCATATTTTATATTATTGTTCCTTTTTAAAGAGATAACTCCCGCACTAGGCATAACTCCTGTATCATGGGAGACTTTATAAACATTCAATCAAAGGAGACAAAGAACATCTAGACTCAGAACAATCATTTGTGGTTCACACAAATTTTTGTCCCGTGTGGGATTCGAACCCACAAAACTCGGCACAGTGGCAGAGGCGAGGCAACCACTTAAACCGCTATCCGTACAGTCAAAGGTCATTGGACGTAATCTGACCCAGTTTGTGAAAACTTGCGTACAAAAACCAAACTAGATTTGAATTGTTAAGTTATACCCCACTTTTAATTTCATGTACTTTTTTTTATTTTTATCGCGGTATTAAACATTAGTAAGTCAATAAATTCAGCAGCGATAGCCTAGTGGGAAACCGTTAGACTGCCACGCAGAGGTCTCGAGTTCGATCCCAAGGCGCGCATCTCTGACTTTTCGAAATTATATGCGTATTAAATAGTTAATTATCGCTTGCTTTAACGGTGAAGGAAAACATCGTGAGGAAACCTGCATGTCTGAGAGTTCTCCATAATGTTCTCGAAGATACGTGAAGTCTGCCAACCCGCACTGGGCCAGCGTGGTGGACTATGGCCTAACCCTTCTCACAGTGAGAAGAGGTCCGTGCCCAGCAGTGGGACAGTTTAATACAGGGCTGATATTAAGTCAATAAAAAAACGATATTTATGCGAGATATCCTTACACGACACTCTCAATTATGAATTAAATCATTCGGCATTATGTTAATACCTGCTACGTGCTCTGCGGTACATATCGTAATATGTGATTAAGAATATGTTTTTAATTTTATTAGTCTAAAGTGTCCCACACTGCTGGGCAAAGGCCTTCCCCATATCCTTCCAGACACTCTTTTCTTACATCACTTCAAACCAGCCTTCGCGATGCGCGTCCAAGATGTTAATTATTATTAAAAAATATTATATAGATGATACACATAGAAAATACACATTTTTTTTGTGCTGACTTACTATACCCGTAGTAATGCAACCCGTACTATCGTAAACTAGAGACATTAATCTGTTTATTCCACCCTATTTTGTTTCTGTACAGCGTGGGTATAGTTTCCATACTAAGGTGCCCATTGACCTTTTATAGTAAAAATTGTTTATTTAATTATTTTTTTAAATTCTATATGATCGCTATAGTTATATAGAACATGATCTATTTAAGTGCCAAGTTTCATCCAAATCTATATAACAGTTTACGTGTGTGGAGTACCTAACAAACATCCGAAAACCGATCCAAACGTTTTCACCAACGTTCACATTTATAATACTAACAGGACGTCGTATGATATTCTGTATATGAGTACGCCTTTATAAATGCAGACTGAAAACTCGGCCAACCCCTGCATGTCTGTGGTCAGCCTAACGTATACAGAGTACCCAGTACAACATCATGCCACGAATGCCGCAGCCTTCGCATGTCCAACGCAGATATGTTCTTATTTATACGCAGTAAGAATCGCCTTTGCAACTTGTCATAAGCTTGCCCATTTGTTAACCATCTCACGTTTCTTCGCGTAACATCGATCTAATTTCAATATGATATACACTATTGGTATGCGAAAAGAATACCAATACAAAAACGATTTGCTTCTACTAACCGACTTAATATAGGACCGTACTTATTACCTGACGAGTCAAGTGGTTTCAAAATAGAACTTAATATAAAAGAAAAATTATAAACAGGACTTTTATTGAAATTAAACTGCTATATACGGATTTTATCGCGTTGTTTATTTGACACTTTATTACAAAATTATGGCTATGGCTATATACTAATGGCTGCTGAAAAGCAACCGAAACGTCGGGGAAAGTGTAAAAATAAATTAAATCTAAATAGTTTAATAATAATTTAATTAACTTAAAAATTAGTAAAGTTTAATAGTAGTAGAAGTGTAACAATTTTCAAAATTTTGTAATAAAGTGTCAAATAAACAACGCGATAAAATCCGTATATAGCAGTTTAATTTCAATGAATAATATTCGCGTAAATAGAAGACAATATCAGGACTTTTATTCTATAAATTAATAAAGTTTACTCTAGTTTTTCTTGTAACAGAGGTTGAGTTGTATATAGCTACTAGATTTTGCCCGCGGTTTTACTCGCTATAATCTAGATTTCGTGTATAAAATTTTATCCCTCGGGAACTGTACCTTTTTTGGGGATTTCTTTATGTCTTTTTGCACCTCTGACCTCGTGTATGCGAAATTTCATCGAATAGTTAAGGCGTGATAGCGTAACAAACAAACAAATTCACATTTGTATTTTAATATTAAGTAAGGATATAATTGTGTATAGGAGCTAACAGCTCCTAGGCTAAGAAGCGGAGAGTTACTTGTTATAATTTAGTATTTTGCAGATAACTTTGTTACAAAGTTTAGGTTCTGAGAAAGTCTAATTAAGGCTAACGGCATTTCAATGATGAGAATTTGAATTAATGATTATTTGGTAGATATTAGTAAAGTAAAGTAAAGTAAAGTAAACATTTATTTTTCTAAATATATGTAGGTACACGATACACAAATATTAGAACACAGAAAACAAAACAAACCAACCCTGATATTATTTGGTAACCCCAAGTGACGCCCGGACGTACATCGGCTACTCTTGTAATAATTTACAAACACATAACACAAAACTACGTAAGATATATATTACTTATTTAAATTATAACTGATAAGTATATAACATATATATATATATAAATTAATATATAAAAATATAAATTAAAATAGATGTAACATGAAGAATAAATAAATTGGCGCCATAGTATAATGTTTATAAATATAATATTCTATAAAAACCCATTACCAATCCAACATATTAGATATATTATAGTACATAGATACAACAAACAAGTAAATTTCGATATAATGCCATTCCCATATGTCTAAATAAGTCTAATTGTACTACAAATCGTAGAACAATTATTCTGACGAAGTAATTAATAAGTTTTCAAAGCATAATTTACATAAGGAAATTCAACTTCTATTTTTATTTACTTGCATTTTACTAAAGAACGGTTAGCTGCACCTGCTATAGTGATATCAACTAGACTACGCATTTTGGTGAAATGTAATTATATATGCTTAATTGCAGTCATACTTATGCTGCCAATTATGGACAATATTGAAAAATAACTAAAGAAACAAAAATATTTACAAGAAAACCAATCCGTTGCAGAAATAAACAAAAAGATGTTGGTTTTGACAATTCTGTATAAAATTGTATAAACAAATCTGCATCAACGGCTTTCCAAACTTTGCATACAATAATATTAATTTATCTTTAGAGTTTTTATTACAAATCGTACTGTTCCCATTTTCAATCGAAGTGTTTTTAAGATCACTCTCCGTAACGTTAAAGATTTTTCGGAAATAAATAAAGCCAAAATGTACAGCAGCAAATACTGGCAGTGAAAGATAGATTGTATTTGATAGAACCATACTTTAAAGATGTGCTACATCACTGCAATGTTTGGCAGAAATTGAGCTATAAGAAATCGGGTCTAGATGAAGTGACGAAATACGTAAACTAGCTGGCAACAGTTCAAAAAAGAGAACTAAAGTCGGGATCTGTTTGAAGAAGAAGGCTATGTCAAATAAACGATGGTCACGAACCAGTGACAGTGATGCTAAAACTCAGTATGTGACTCTTACATTTTTTATATCAGCGGGGCTCTGGTTGGGATATTTGTCCAGATTTAAATATTATGGTAGAGGTGAAGACTTATCTAGGGATATTTTAGGTATAGTACCGTTAAATATCTGACACATAGATCCAGTACTTAAGGTGAATGGGTCGAAAAGATCATATAGAAGATATTCTGAGGAGAGGTTGGGTTAAGAGCACTTAATTGACGAGTGTGCTTGAAGAATATAATGAAAGTGAATGAAGCAAGCGAGGCTTGCCACAACCGTAGTAAGAAAAATTCATATTCTCTTATACCCCTCTTGGAAATAGGCGTAAGTCTATATACATAGATCTATTAGATTATCTAGTGTCTGCATTCATCTAACAATTTACATTATACAGTCACACCATTCATCACCCGGATTTCCATTTGTGACGTCTCAAACATGACTATTCTATGTACCTTATTCATTTTCATCACGATTTTAAGCACGTGTATATTTTAGATATTATTCATCTACTCTCACTCCAAAACATTTCTGATTCGGCCATAAGTGAAATTCCTATTTGCTTTATGCACAAACTTTTATAATTATTACTAAGGGAATTAAACTATACAATATTATTTTTTTGTAAAATAACGTATGGTAAATAGAATGGTGAATTGACGAATGGTTTAGACGTGTTAAAAAAAGAAAACAAACGAAAGACGGAGAAGATAAGAATTACTACATATTATAAAACAAACTTCCCCGCCGCGTCTGTCTGTTCGCGATAATCTCAAAAACTACTGAACGGATTTTCATGCGGTTATCACCAATAGAGAGCGTGATTCATGAGAATGGTTTAAGTGTATAATTTGATATGGTTTTATACTACCCGTAGAAAGCCGGGACGGCTATATAATAAGGAGAATGTGACTGGAACAGACTTCAATTATTGTCCCGTTTCCATTTTCCTCTTCCATTTTTAAAGTTTACTTCCGCTTTGTGTGTGCACTGAAACCTCATATCTATACGACTGAAATGAAGAATAAACCGACGAACGTAAGAAAAGAACGTGGTAAGATAAAATACATCAAAAACATATGCCAGTATCGTCGAAGTGGAAATCTGTAGTGAAACCGTACATCCAGGATACAGGTATGAGTTCATTAATAAATGTTAGTTTAGTATTGTTTTATGAATATTATCAATTTACACAATTATTTAAAACTAACTTATGCCTAAAACATTTAAAAAAAAAACAAAACTAAAACCATCTAAGGCGTCATAGAATTCCTCCGACGCTTGTTTGAATTTTGTCAAGATTCATCGCTTATTTAGGCGATCTGAATTCTGATTCTCGTACAAGAGAAAGTTATTAGTCACAGTATTTTATCTACTTCTTCGACTTCAGTAACAAATTATGTTTATCTCAGTCGGTATTCTTAAAGCTTGAATCTTACTAGAATGAGCAGTAAACTCGAGAGTTAGTCTGAAATCAATAGCCGATCCACTGAGCACACTAATTATGTTCAAACACAAAGACACTTCGCTAAATGGGAATGTGAACAATTGAAGCATGTATTATTTAATTAATACAGTTAATTGGATGAACGATGATTCACTGTAGTACAGTGTAGGATCTTAGGTCTTCTGGGCACACTACCAGTCAACGGTGATGCGGAGGAATTCTATGACGCCTTTTAGAGAGTTTTATTTTTAGTTTTTTTTAAATAGTATTTTAGGCGTTGTTGTCGGCCTCGATGGCGTAGTGGTTAGTGTACCCATCTGCCACGCCTGAGGTCACGGGTTCGATTCCCGCACAATTCAAACATTTTGTGTGCATGAACATGGATGTTTGTCTTGGTCTGGGTGTTTCTATGTATAATATGTATGTATTAACAAAAAAAAATGTATATATGTATGTTTATCCATTGTCTAGTACCCATAGTACAAGCTCTGCTTAGTTTGGGCTAGATGGTGTTGTGTGTAGGTGGTAAAAATATTCGGGCACGCCACGATCGTGGCGGTAAGTCCCGTGTTTGAGGAGTGGCTGGAGAGGCGGCATGGCGCCCTCACCTTCCGGCTGACACAGGTAATGACTGGCCACGGTTGTTTTGGCCAGTTCCTGTGTCGTATACGCCGGCAAGAGACGCCCGGTTGTCACCACTGCGGCGACTGCCGCGACGTTGTTGAGGACACGGCGCTGTACACTTTGGCGGTTTGCCCCGCCTGGGCATCGCAGCGCCGTGAGTTGATCGCGGCAGTCGGATTGGTTGCCCTCTCGCTCCCGGCCGTAGTTCAGTCTATGGTCCGGAGTGAGAGGTCGTGGAACGCCATCGCCTCCTTTTG
The DNA here is from genome assembly GCA_930367265.1 of Catocala fraxini. Lineage (NCBI taxonomy): Eukaryota > Metazoa > Arthropoda > Insecta > Lepidoptera > Erebidae > Catocala > Catocala fraxini. The sequence goes on along the minus strand of OV884044.1, from coordinate 6,036,769 downwards.
TGAGGAAGTCATTTCCATCAAGGAGGCGGCGGAGCGGGAGAGGGAGCCTTTGAACCCTCTCCCCAACCGCAGAGCCGGGCGCCGGAGGGCGCGAGACGACCTCCAGCCACCCTGAGGTTTGACCTGGGGGTGGCGGGCTTTGTGGGCCTGCCCGCCATCCGTTCAGCACCAGGTCCGAGAGGCGGCGTGCGTGTTCCCACGCGCGCCTCTGTTGTTTCGAGTCCGTCTCTCCTCTAGGGGGGACAGTAGGGATAATATGTGAGGAGTGCCTTTGGGTAGGTCTTTCGTGTAGTGGCCTGCCGTTTCATACGGCGGGCCGAAACCTCGGCGGGGTCGCGACCGCATGCGAAAGTGATTCGCGCGGCCCCGTCGATGGCGGTTTTGTCGAGGAACACCGTGGTAGGTTTAGTCGGTATTCCGGGAGGTACTCTATCATCTTTAACATCTTTCTAGGTGGTAAAAATATTAAATATTATTTTAATTTTTTTATCTGTTTTATAATATTTTAGGCATAAGTTAGTTCAATAGAATTGTGTTTATTGATAATATTATTACTTATAAACTAATCTATAGTTATATTATATAAGACCAAATTTGTGCGTTACTCTCAATTGATCTCTAAAACTACTGGACTGATTATGAAAATACTTTCACTTATATAACTTCAATATAAACAACTTCAATCCGCGATTACTCGTGAATATGTCTTTAAAACGTCTCCCATATATGCATACCTTATCACTAAATAACCTGTGCTATCGAGGGATAGAGAAGCTATCTATAAAACTTGTGAGGAACTGTGGATAGGAGGTAGTGTCTTATATTACAGTAAAAATTTAAGGTACTTACCACAAGTACTTGAAACTAAGCTTAAAGAAATTATTTCTATAATATTTTTCATGTACCCTAAATTATACAGTTATATTTATACCCCAAAGTTGTGTTACCGGTTCCCGAGTACTCGGTAACCGAAATTACTCGCTTTAAACCAAGAAAGCAGGAAAATATTCGCGGCGTATTATTACGGACGGGTAGTAACCGGCAGTTGAGGGTTCATAAAAACAAGGTTTTATGATGTAAAGAATGTATAAAATGTTGAGTTCTTTGAATTTTTTTATATGTTTACGTACAAGTTTTGTATTGACAAGAATGACGTAGGATATTTTTGTAATAATAGTTATGTTAACAAATGTTTTATATTCTTATTAAGACGAAACGCACCAGTAGTCCATACAGTAAAGCATAATAGGCACTATAATTTCGAAGTAAGTATTTTTTATATGATTTATGTTATGTGAATGTATAACGATAGTTACTACTTGACGAATAAAAAAATATAGGTATATCCAAGCACTAGGTCGTATCGTCATTCACAGAAATACAATGAAATAAACTGTATATTGTGTCTTTTAATCACTTGCCATAGACACAAGTCTCATACTCTATGTTTCTTGTTTCAAAATAGGAATCCATCCCTATGTTGACAAACAAATCATTACGGATAAAAAGCGAGGCGCTCATAGCCAGTTGCACTCACTGAGCGGTAAACGATTAGCAAGGTTAAGAAACGTTGGGTGTGGCCAGTCTATAGATGGATGACCGCTTAGTGGTATTTCATCTGAACGTCTCCGTGCTTCGGAGGGCACGTAAAAAGTCGGTCCCGGTTGTTGTCAAATTGACAGCAGTCATTAAGCCATGTCAGAGGCCTATTGACAAAAGGTTGGCCACTAAAGAAACGAAAAAAAAAACAAGAAGATAGCACTCACTTAAATCAATAATTTGTGGATCACACAATAAAGGAAACCGCTTGCCTGCTGTAGTAATCGTCCAGTATAGTAACTCTTTGCTATAACCATTTATCACTCAATTATATGATGCAAGTTTGCTGATGTGGGCTACACGCACAAGTTACTCAAGTAGAATACATGCGCGAATTTTCATGCAAGTTATTAACGCGGCTGGCTCGCATTGGTTATTTTTAACATGATACACTCACCTACGCTTTAACGTACACATGTTATCCACATATACATATATAATACGGGTATTATTTGAAAATATTGCAATCTATAACACTACAGGTAGAAACCCTGTGGTGGTGTGTCTTCCACCTAACCACAGAAAAATATGTATGTACATATGTAAGCAAAACAAAGTTGTTTCCACTAAATGCAAGATTTGCCCAAAAATGCGCCGCTTGCGATATACACATCTGCGTTTAATAGTCTTCGAGGATACTTTTAGAAACCCTTATTTTTTATGACAAGGAACATAACGGTATTTTTATATTATAAAGGGTTTATAAACGACAAACATTGTGAATTTACATCTAAACTAGTAATCAGAATATTTATTTTAGTTCAACGATACCGATGAGATACTTATGCGGCCTTTAGATAAGCGACTTTCGTTGCTTTAAAAGCGTGAGTTGCTAATCCAGCAAACAAGAAGTATAATTTTTTTTTATGCTACTAATTTGGCAAACAAGCGTACGGCCTACCTGACGGTAAGTGGTCACCGTAGCCTATTGACGCCTGCAACACCAGAGGCATCACTTGCGCGTTGCCGACTCTTTAGCAAAGGAAGTGCGAAGGAGAAGGAGCGGGAAGGGGGACAGAGGGTGATTGGGCCTCCGGCACTCTCACTCACCGAACGAAACACAACAGTAGGAATACGTTCCAGGAATTCCCCAGTCGAGCCGGCCCATTCATGCTAAAATCAGCGAGACCCTACTACTATGAAAGTTGCTTTGCTAAAATTTTAAGGACGCGGTCAGATTACGAGTTATAAACTAGTATATAGTAATAATTAGAATAATACTGTTCTTATTTTATCACTAAGGTACTCATGCAGCCTTTTGATAAGCGGCTGTAGCTTTGAAATGTGAGTTGCTAATCCAACAAACAAGAAGTTGGTGTGCTCATATGTTAAGCTCGCGGTGAGATCGTGAGCTATAAAGTAACATACAGTTTGCTTGTAAAGTAAACACGTAGCACATGGCGATCATATCAATGAGCTCTAAATACGAGGATAGTATTCTTGTAAATATATAATGCACAATGATCATACTAGCTGAGCTACTAGATAAGTGAAAGTCAAAGTCAAAATATTTTTATTTCAAATAGGCCTGAGTAACAAGCAGTTTTAAAACGTCAAAAGCTAGGTGTCAGAAAAGTGAATCCTATGAAGAAGAACAGACAAGAAACTCCATGGATGTATTTTGTTTTCATATTTTTTTTTATATATACATATATCAATGAATTTTACAATAGATTGGGATGTGTGGACGATGCAGGTCAATGTATTGTAAATAATAATTAACATAATAGTTGCCCGATCAGTGCGAATCGACCAGTCCCAGCAGAAGGCACCCGTTCACGAGCATGACGCACACATCAGCGCCGCACAGCTCAACCATTTTCAAGGGAACCGTACGACCCGATGTGAAACGCCACCAACTTCGAGACATTTTAGTGAGCATGACGAACTAGATAGATGACATGACGATAGAAGATAGTCAACTAATAAAACGATTAATGGATTGAGATTGGTAACAAATTTATATAATAAAGGGAGCTGATCTCATGTCCTATTTTGTTCAGAAATTACCAAGGAATAAAATGGAAATGCCAAATTAGTAATTCTCTACTACTTCGATATTATTCGACTTGTATATCTTGATAGAAATAATTATTGGATGAATTTATTAAATCCATAATATAGTCTTCTGTTTACGCGAATATTATTCATTGAAATTAAACTACTATATACGGATTTTATCGCATTGTTTATTTGACACTTTATTACATAATTTTGCAAACTGTTACACTACTACTACTATTAAACTTTACAAATTTTTAAGCAAAGTGTAAAATTAAATTAAATCTAAATAGTTTTAATAATTACAAATTTTAAGCTAATTAAATAATTAGCTTAAAATTTGTAAAGTTAACTAGTAGTAGTAGAGTAACAGTTTTCAAAATTATGTAATAAAGTGTCAAATAAACAACGCGATAAAATCCGTATATAGTAGTTTAATTTCAAATATTAAATTCATTTTAAAATAATACTTTACTAAAGTTTGTAAGCAAGTGATGGATATGAGGGTAGAGGGACGAAAAGGGAGAGGAAGTCCAAGGAAAAGATGGATGGTCTGTGTGAGGATGGATATGAAAGGAAGTATGGAAGTGAAGGATATACTGTGCCGATCCCAAATAAATTAGGATCAGGGCAAGAGAATGAGACTTTACTAAAGTTTGTATAGCAGCGATAGCCTAGTGGGAAGCCGTTGGACTGGTGTGTTACGCAAAGGTTTCGAGTTCAATCCCAAGGCGCGCATATCTGACTTTTCGAAGTTATATGCGTATTAAATAGTCAATTATCGCTTGCTTTAACGATGAAGGAAAACATCGTGAGAAAACCTGTGTAACGTTGTACGTTGCTAGCCTTAAGTTAGAATTTCTAAAACTATCAATAAAAACACCTTAATTAATATATAAGAAACACTATTTACAACTTATCAAATTTAAATAACTAAATTAAAATATAATATAATTCATCTACATTAAACTATTAATAAAAAAAATATATACACTACGGAACCCACCATTTAATGTTTACGCGAAGGTCCTCGTATCTATTGCGCCTAAGCATCTCTAAATAAGTTAAAAACCAGTCGTGCCGCACGCGACCGCTCGGCTAGCTTCGGGTGCATTCGTAAAAGGCAACGGCCAGACTACTTAAACGCATCGGACGTGACGGCTGTGTCACTCGGTCTCAGATGACCTACTTTTGTATAGTGTTTAATTAATATTAAATTGTCTAAACAAATTACTATTCGGAATCCCGCTGGGGTAAGTTTCCATGCATTTGTTTAAAGTGTTCTATTGTAAGGTGTTTCTTCTTCTAGTTTCGACCTAGTATTAGCTGTTCCTCTTTTCTTTGTTTGCTGGGACACTGTGACCTTTGGACCCGGCTACGTGGTCCAAGCTTTGCTAACGCTTGCCTTGTATCTGCGCTTCCAGGATTTCAATTTATATTCTACCTTTTGGGACCCTCGCTACGCGACCTTTCTCATCTGGCGGCGAGTGGAAGACCCAAGCACAACCTGGGAAGGAGCTGGGCCGCCCAGCAGAGCTGCACCACAGTTCAGGCCAGTGTTCCCAGTACTACCTACTACCTCAAAGTCTGGACGTGGTTAGGCAACAGTAGTTGGCATAAATAAAGACTCAATTCCTAAAGATTCGTGTTCTTTATTTAGCGAACCCCTACCTACCTGTCGGCCAGCCTGCTACCAGGATACCCAGGTGCCGCAGTGGCGCCCTTACCGTGGTTTCTGTTGCCCTTATCACGTCTAGATTCTAGGTCTCTGGTCAGCTGCTAGTAAACTGTACCTACCTACATCATCTTGTGAACGTGACGGTGATACGTGACTCGGCGAACTGGTACGTACCTACTTTGAAAAAAAAAATTTTAACTGTACTCATTTTATGTTTTCTATCTTTTATTTTCTGTGTCGTTTTTTTATTTTTTATTTTAGTTTTCTGTTTTGTGTTATTGTTAACTGTTGCGTATTGGTGTGTACGTTGCTTTTGGAAATAACACTAAAATTATTTTGAAGAAAAGAAATCTACCTACATTTGTTTAATATTTTGTTAAAGAAAAATAAAACTAGAGAAAATTTAACGTTACCTATAATTACATTCTGTTATTGAAAATTGTTACTAAAGCTGTAATGTTAACTAATTCTAAATAGTTAAATATTATTAATTTTGTAATACGTAACAGTTCGCACATTTTTTTCCCTCGTACTGTTCTATCATTTTTTCACCTACCCACTATTTATTTTCTAAATTAATTTCAATTATTTTGGTTTATTCATTTTTTTCATCACCTCATCGTAGTAAAGGTAGTAGTTACTTGTAGTTTGTAAAGAACACCATTTCATTTTTATTTATCTAGTAGTTAGTAATTATTTCTGTTTTCGTTTTGTTACTTTCCGCACTTTAAGCATCATGGAAACCTACCCTATTAAATTCTTTTTGCTAAACAAAAATGAATTAGCGTACGAGGTGCTTATTAGAGGCGAGGAACCTGCGTCAACAGTACTTGGACTCCGTAAACAAATTAATAAACTAACACCTATTATTCCTACTTCTGATATTTGCGAGTCGGGCATAGAACCGGACGTTGATATTTCGGGTGCTAGCACATCTTTAAGCGAACTATTATCACGCGTAAAGAAGCTGGAGGATAATTTCGATAATAATCTCTTCGAACGTACTAGGGCTTTATGCAATCACTTATATCACCGTATAAAACGTGTAGATAGTTCCGATTCTAAATATGCAGAAAAAATAAAATCACTGTCTAAAAATATTACTGCATTTTCGGCTAAACTAAATTCTATAAATAAATCTGCTAACCCTACCACTAGCTGTGAGCCTGTAGCAGAAGTTTTTAATCCAACTGCGTCTAGTGATGTTCTGCCTAACGTGTCGATACATTGTGACCGTTCACATATTAGTGACTTACAAAAACTTAAATATAATGGTAAATCTTGCGTTCACGCCTTTATACAGAGAGTAAAGGAGTACAGCACGGCTAGGAACATATCTTCCTCTAAATTATTAGCTTATGCCACGGAAATATTCACGGGCGATGCATTACACTGGTACCGTAGCATAAAAGCCTCTGTGTCTACGTGGGACGAACTTACAGCACTACTAGTTGAGGACTTCAGTCAGTTTGATTATGACTACCGGCTTCTGTCTGAGATTCGGCAGCGCACTCAAGGTGATACTGAGAATATCACAATCTATTTCGCTAAAATGCAAGAATTATTTTCTAGGCTTAGTAAAGATATTTCGGAAAAAGAAAAGCTTGAGATTCTACTACATAATATTCGACCTAGTTATGCTAGTGTACTGGCTTCTAACTCATCATCAATAAATACCATAGATAGCTTAAAAACAATCTGCAAAAACTTTGAAAAGATACAGTCCTTAACTTCGCAATTTAAAGAACCGCCAAGAGTTACAGGTGAAACTTTAGCTCCTGATCTCGCTTTCTCAGAAATTTCTGAAACTAACCCAAATAAACCTAAATACTACAGTCAATACAGATATAATAATAAATGTAATAACAATTCATCTTACAATAAAACTAATTTAAAAGATCAACATAGTTATAATAATTCTAATAACTTTCATAAAAAACCAAACATAGCTGCTATCTCACCTTCTAGTTCAAATACGAAAACTGTTTTCTGCCCTCGTTGTCGTAACTCTGATCATCCCTTGAGTCAATGTAAAGCTGATAGGTATCCTATTTGTTTTAAATGTGGAACTAAAAATGTAAAATATCCTGATTGCCCTAAATGTCATATAAAATCTAATTCAAAAAACTAACTAGTGAAGATTGTGGTAACATAAACAACAAAGCTAAAACTAAAAATTCTAAAAACTTCGATGATAGCGATTGGCAAAATTGGCTATCAACTATTAAAACTTTCTTTTCAAGCTATTTTGTTACAACAATCTTCGATAAAAAACCTATAGATGATATACGTCCCTACGCAACTGTCATGGTAGGTAGTGTCACACTGTGTGGATTGCTAGACTCTGGTTCAGCAGCAACTATTCTAGGTAACAATTGTCTTGAATATCTAAAATCTATCGGCTTAACTATTCATAAAGACCTAAAAACCTTCACTGCTGCAGGAGGTGAAAACTTACCTACGATTGGTTATGTTAATTTACCCGTTACATTTGAAAATCAATTTCATATTTTAAAAGCTTATGTTATACCTTCTATAAAAACAAATCTCATTCTCGGTGTCGATTTTTGGACAAAATTTAATCTCTTTCCAAAATTTTTTAATTCTATTTCGCTACATAGTTTGTCTAATTGCCCCACTAATGTAAACACTGTCTCTGAACCTACTAGTATTTTACATTCCTACAATGAACTTACTGAAGGTCAACGTGTCACCGCTGATAATGTTATTGATCAGTTTAAAGATATATCTACTGAAAAGTGTGGTTTGGGTAGAACTAACCTAGTCACACATCACATCGATACTGGAGATTCTTTACCTATTAGGCAAAGATACTACCGCGTTTCTCCAGAAAAGCAACGTATTTTATCTGAAGAACTGGATGAAATGCTAGCGCTAGGTGTAGTTGAAGAATGCGAGAGCCCTTGGTCTTCACCTGTCTTACTTATACCTAAAAAAGATGGTAAGCTTAGGTTCTGTCTTGATAGTAGAAAACTAAACTCTGTGACTAAAAAAGATGCCTACAAGTTACCCTACATCTCAGAAATTTTAGATAACCTTAAAAATGCTAAATTTCTAAGTAGTATAGACCTATCTAAGGCCTTTTGGCAGATATCAATTTCTGAAACTGACCGTAACAAAACTGCTTTCTATATTCCACATCGCGGTACCTTTAGATTTGTCACTATGCCTTTCGGGTTGACAAATTCACCAGCTACACAACAAAGACTGGTTGATACCTTATTCTACGGTCCTGAATTTGAAAACTCTGTATTTGTTTACATAGATGATATCGTAGTGGCTAGTTCTGAGTTTGAAACTCATATTTCCCTACTTCTAAAAGTACTCAAAAAACTAAAAATGGCTAATTTGACTATTAACTTCGAAAAATCTGTTTTCTTTCGTAACGAACTTAAATATCTTGGCTATGTGATCAACTCTAAAGGTCTTCATGTTGATCCTTCAAAAATTGATACTATTGTCAACTACCCTACACCTACAAATAAAAAGGAGGTTAAACGATTTTTAGGTATAGCTTCTTGGTACCGAAAGTTTGTCCCTAACTTTAGCTCAATTGCTGGTCCATTAAATAAATTAACTTCTACTAATAAAAAAACTAATCCTTTTGCTTGGACTACCCAAGCCGAAGAGTCTTTTAATAAATTAAGAGAATTACTAGTTTCTGCCCCTATTTTATCTTGCCCTAATTTTAACATTCCTTTTCAAGTGCAGACTGACGCTAGCGACTATGGTGTTGGAGGTATGCTAACCCAAACCATAGAGGGAGTTGAACACCCTATTGCCTACTATAGTAGAACCTTGACTGGACCTGAAAGAAACTATAGCATTACGGAGCGGGAAGCTTTGGCTGTCTTAGTAGCTTTGGAGCACTGGAGATGCTATCTTGATAATGGTATTAAGTTTGTCGTCTATACTGACCATTCAGCTCTCAAGTGGTTCCTAAATCTAAGCAACCCGACTGGACGGTTAGCTCGCTGGGGTGTCCGTCTATCAGCTTTTAATTTTGAAATTAAACACAGGCGTGGCGTTGATAATGTTATCCCTGATGCATTGTCACGTTCATGCAAAATTTCGGCTATAGATGCTAATAATATTCTACCTAACACCAATGATCAGTGGTACTTAAATATATTTAATGGTTGTCAAAATTCTCCTACATCATTTCCTACTTACCTAATTAAGAACAATCGTTTATTTCGTTATTCTAAAACTAATAATCCTTTACAAAAAGAGTTTGAGTGGAAGGAAGTAATTCCTGCTGAGTCAAGACAAGCAATTGTACTCGAGAACCACTCAGACCCAACAGCTGGTCATTTCGGTATTTTTAAAACTTTTAAACGTCTAAGTCTTAGTTATTTCTGGCCTGGTATGCATGCAGATGTGGTGAAAACTGTCACTTCTTGCGATACTTGCATCGCTCACAAACACCAAAATCACGCAGTTCTAGGTGAAATGGGTAGACCTAAACATTGCACTAGACCTTTCCAAGTTATTAGCATGGACCTAGTAGGACCCCTACCGCCTACTAGGAAATTAAACACCTTTATCCTAGTTGTCACTTGTTGTTTTAGTAAGTACTGCTTACTATTCCCAATCAAGCGCGCTACCGCTGAGATTATTACTAGAATCCTGGAGGAACATGTATTCCTAATACATGGCATTCCTTCCACTGTGATTTTAGACAATGGCAAACAGTTTGTGAGTACTACGCTAAAACAGATGCTAGAGAAATATAAAGTGCCTAAACTCCATTTTACACCTAAATATTCACCTCACGTAAACACAGTCGAACGTTACAACAAAACAATAATGACTGCCATTTCTACGTTCATCTCTAACGATCATCGTATTTGGGATCTACTAGTGCCTAAAATACAATTTGCAGTGAATTGTTCCGTAAATGAAGTTACGGGCTACACCCCTTCATTTCTTGTGTACGGACGTGAACTAGTAACTTGCGGTACACATTATATCGATACTGATACTGATGACGATCTAACTTTTCAACCTCGCGATTTCTACGCGGAGAACTTAGGTGTCCTATCTTCTATCTTTAATAAAGTTCAGTCACTACTGCTGCAAGCTCACAGTCGTAATTGTCAACATTATAATTTACGTCGAAAACCGGCTGAATTTAATGTGGGTGATGTGGTGTGGAAAAAGACATTTTACCTTAGTGACAAGGACAAATATTTTAATAAAAAGTTAGCACCAAAATTTATAAAATGTAAAATAATCGGTAAAAGGTCTCCTCTTGTCTATGAATTAGCTGATATGTCTGGAAAACCACTAGGTTCCTGGCATATCAAAGATATTAAAATAACAAACTATAAAACATAACTTAATAAATCTACCCTAGTCTTAATAGTAACATCTGATCTACTCAACTTATGTATTAAATGACTAATTAGTTTTTTACACACAAACTTACTAATGAGAACAATTGATACTATATAATTGTTACTCTGTTTGTTAGGGTCTCAAGTCATAAACTAAAAGATTTAAAGACGGTATGATAAATTTTAGGTAAGCGTGAAGTATGTATGTTAGCATGAACGTATTAGTAAGTGCAGTTGGTAGTGTTAGCGGATTTTCCTATTCTAAGTACGGAAAATCCTTCACTTTGCGACGGGGTACTGTAACGTTGTACGTTGCTAGCCTTAAGTTAGAATTTCTAAAACTATCAATAAAAACACCTTAATTAATATATAAGAAACACTATTTACAACTTATCAAATTTAAATAACTAAATTAAAATATAATATAATTCATCTACATTAAACTATTAATAAAAAAAATATATACACTACGGAACCCACCATTTAATGTTTACGCGAAGGTCCTCGTATCTATTGCGCCTAAGCATCTCTAAATAAGTTAAAAACCAGTCGTGCCGCACGCGACCGCTCGGCTAGCTTCGGGTGCATTCGTAAAAGGCAACGGCCAGACTACTTAAACGCATCGGACGTGACGGCTGTGTCACTCGGTCTCAGATGACCTACTTTTGTATAGTGTTTAATTAATATTAAATTGTCTAAACAAATTACTATTCGGAATCCCGCTGGGGTAAGTTTCCATGCATTTGTTTAAAGTGTTCTATTGTAAGGTGTTTCTTCTTCTAGTTTCGACCTAGTATTAGCTGTTCCTCTTTTCTTTGTTTGCTGGGACACTGTGACCTTTGGACCCGGCTACGTGGTCCAAGCTTTGCTAACGCTTGCCTTGTATCTGCGCTTCCAGGATTTCAATTTATATTCTACCTTTTGGGACCCTCGCTACGCGACCTTTCTCATCTGGCGGCGAGTGGAAGACCCAAGCACAACCTGGGAAGGAGCTGGGCCGCCCAGCAGAGCTGCACCACAGTTCAGGCCAGTGTTCCCAGTACTACCTACTACCTCAAAGTCTGGACGTGGTTAGGCAACAGTAGTTGGCATAAATAAAGACTCAATTCCTAAAGATTCGTGTTCTTTATTTAGCGAACCCCTACCTACCTGTCGGCCAGCCTGCTACCAGGATACCCAGGTGCCGCACCTGCATGTCTTAAAGATCTCAATAATGTTCTCGAAGATATGTGAAGTCTGCCAACCCACACTAGCCTAGCGTGGTGGACTATTACCTAAACCTTCTCACACTGAGAAGAAGCCCGTGCCTATCAGTGGGACTTTTTAATACAGGGCTGGTGTTATATATATATAATCTGTCCATCTAAATATGATTGCACCTTTAAGTTACACGCTATGTGAACATAAAGGCCTGTATACTTACAATAATACCTTAATTTTACTACTCGTTTTGCCGATTCCCGAGCCCAGTTCAAGACAACCCATAACATTTGAAATTTTGTAAATCTATCTCGTACCAAACCGTTATATAATACTCGATGTATTTTGATCAAAGTCTTGTCAAACGTGAAGCAAGTTATCACGAACAGGACTTGTTTGATATCAATACAATTGAGTCTTTTGTACATAAATAATGTCCCTATATATGTTGAATAAAAGTTTTTATCCAAAAACCGTATTAGCCAAATCTTTGGAGCCTATTGTATTCATTCCGGTAAGCAAATTAGTCTCGTCGTAATAAGGTTAGGCTGTTTCTATAGGGACGGCTTAGGAATATACGCAGTAACGAATCTGATATAAATCTATACTAGAGGTATAAACCTATAAAGAAGCTTTGTCTGTACATCTATATTAATACTAGCTGTCCCGACAGACGTTGCCCTGCACACACGAAAAAAACAAACCCAATTCTAAACCATCCTCGATTCCACATGAACACACACTTTTTTTTATCAAAATCAGTCCTGCCTTTTAGGTGGAGTTCAGTGACATACACACGTACAGTAGTATTATATATATATAAAGATAATAACGCTAGAGAGCCTGTTTGTTTATTGTTAAAACGCGTATTACTACTTCAATTTATCTTATTTAGACATACAGTAAATATTAAACTATAGAGGTGTCTCTTTTATTAAAAGAAAAGATCGGAGTGAAATAATGTTATCCTGGGTTTTCGGAATACCTGTGAAGGCTTAGTGCTCTTACTAAAACTCTATCTGCTAGTAATGATTCACTAGCTTAGAACGAAATATTAAGTTTTTGACTAAATTACTATTGAGTTCTCAGCTCAGCTTTTAAAATTAGTGCAGTTGGTACTCGCCCCCATACATTATACACACATCAGTCGATGAATAATATTATTCATGCAGAAATGTAAATTAGAAGGAAATTATTGTTAAAATGTTTGCGTTTCTATGAGCAAGATATACGATGGTATTAATTGTTAGGTATTAAATTTAATTATGTGCGTATTGATTGGCAATTATCGCCTGCTCCGTGGCTCTGTGCCTCGGAGAGTACGTTAAGCCGTCGGTCCCGGCTGCCATAAACATCTATGGCAGTCGTTATTGGGAGAGTGTCGACACAAAAGATCCCACTGGGTCGAAGTGTCGCCGGTCTGCACTGACTGGCATGACATAAGATAAGATAAGATAATTGTTAGGTACATTTATATTTGTTTTCATGGATAATTTTGTATTATTTGGCGTAGTGGTTAGTGTAACCGACTGCCACGCCTGAGGTCGCGGGTTCGATTCCCGCACAAGTCAAACATTTGTGTGCATGAACATGGTTGTCTGTCTTGGTCTGGGTGTTTCTATGTATAATATGTATGTATTTACAAAAAAAAAGTATATGTGTATGTTTATCCATTGTCTAGTACCCATAGTACAAGCTCTGCTTAGTTTGGGCTAGATGGTGTTGTATGTATGTGATAGAATATTATTATTATTTATTATTATTATTATTTAAATCTTGCTAGAACAGCTAATAAGCTGATTTAATATGATAATTTTTACCTGGACATTGCCGGACAAATTCGTAAGTAACCTACGAATTTGTCCGGAAATGTCCAGATCTAGTCAGCTACGACAAACCGTTACCTATAATTGATTTAAATCAGTACATCTGTATCAACATATGTTTCAAGATACTATTTTTATTTCTTTCTAAATAGGTATTCAATCACAGAGGACAATAGGACCTTAATATATTACCACACTTTAGTTACACGCTGTTTAGAAAACTATTAAGATTTTTTTAAACAAACATACTACTACAGTTGTATAGTAGCAGGGTCTCGGGTTCGAACCCACGTCGCGCACCTCTGACTTTCGGAAGTCATATGACTTTTGGAAATTGTGTGCGTATTGATTGATGATTATCGCCTGCTCCGTGCCTCGGAGAGCACGTTAAGCCGTCGGTCCCGGCTGCCATGAACATCTATGGCAGTTGTTATTGGGCAAGTCAGTACCCTCTAATATCCTGACACTGGTCTAGTCTTAGGGTATCGTTAGCCTTCGGGTTGCGGAGGTCAGGTGGCAGCCGCTCCGTGTAAAAACTGATATCCAGTCAAACCCGGTTAGACTAGAAAAGCCGACCCCAAGTGACTTGGGAATAATAAAGGCTTAAGGTGAAGAAGACTACTACAGTTGTATATTATGATGCAAGCCTTAAATGCGAGCTATTTATAAACCGTCAAAAACCGACTCAGGTTAGACAAAAAATACACGTAACGTTTTGTTGCTACGTTTTATTTTTAGCAGTGGTAATATTCCGTAAAATCTTTATATTTCTAGTACTGTGTAGATATTTTTAGAGAATGGGATTTGTTTTATGTCATTGTCAAAAGTCTACGAGCAAAGTACTAAATAGAACTTTAAAAACGAAATGTTATGCAATGAACATTATTAGCAGCCTAATTCGTCCCACTGCAAAGCAAAGGCCTCTGTCCCACTGCAGGGCAAAGGCCTCACTACCCTCTTTCCATTTCTTTCTCTCTTGGCTATAACTTGCCAGTTTTTATTGTAAAGCTGCAAATCATTACTCCATCTGACTTTTGGTCTTCCGCGAGATCGTTTCCGATTTGGGACCCACAAGGTGGTGATTTTAGCCCATAGATCATCTGACATGCGGCAGACATGTCCAGCCCAATAATATTTTAGTTTTGCAGCTTTATGACACACAGCCACGATTTGTGTTTTGGAGCGCAGTGTGGTGTTTTTTATTCTATCTACGCGTCTTACATTCAGGATGCTGCGCTCCATAGCTCGCTGACAGACCCCGAGGCTTGACTTTTGATCTGCTGTCAAAGACCAGGTTTGAGCGCCGTATGTGAGAATGAGAACAACAACAACATTAAGAGATATAATTGTTTGAATTAAAATATGTAGACTTAAAAAGAAAAATTATAAAAGTTTTGTTCAGTTATTTTGTAAGAATTTCGCTCTTTAGCACAATAAGACAGCAACCCTCTTATACTCTTCTTGAAGATGACTACTGAAAGGCAACCGTCAGGGCTATGTGTAAATTTTAAAAGATTAAATATATTGTAATATTTTTAAATATATCTTGTTTAAAACGATATAATATAATACTACATTTTATTACCTGAAGAGCTATGCGAAAAAAATAAAATATTTTAGATTTCCGATATAAAAATTACTTTAAATTAATTAATATGCATTTACTTTAGTAGTTTCAAGCATACATGACATATTGCATCAAAGCAAACACAACTTTACCACCCAACTAAGATCTGTACAGAATCTTGGTAGTTCAAGTTGAATATTTGTTTACTGCAACGATACACCGTTGACCAGTATATGAAGAGCTTTCAATTAAGTTCTAAACTAAATAGAATAGAAGCACTTGACTGTAATTTCGCTGTACGCCTCTTTAACTTAGTTAAACACGCCTGAACGTAATAATTAAATACAGTGGGATTCGTATTAACAACTATATTACAAACATGACTTAGGGTCTTGGAGGTTAACTATTACTAGCCACACTTAGCATCTATCTCACTATTTTCTTGACGAGACAAGGGTTTTTGTTTCAGTAAGTATATTCTTTGTGTCTGTTACTTTAATGTTTGTAAGGTTCCCCGTGACTCGGTAAAGATTCCTAGTATGGCAGTTATCTTTATTAAAGAAAAAAAAAAAACAGATAATCCATGCAAGAGACTTCTATTGTCAATCTGTTTTATTAAGCTATTCACCTGGAGAAGTATCATTCTCTTAGTGAAAACCGGCGTTAGAGTATTACATAGTTATTACTTTCTGATCGGTGAGTTTGACTTTTGAAGGATTATTCCATTTCTTTTATTATAATTTAATTAGTTTAGTCTAGGGTTGACGCTCCGATAATATTGCAAGTGAAGTCTGCTACGTTATACTTACATCATAAAATGCTATACAAAAAAATCGGTTAATTAAAAAAACATTTGATAAAAAAAATACTGATGTTCCCGTAAAGCAGTTGTTGGTCATAGATAATGTTTCTAAGAATACGTATTCTTGTCCAAGACCTCAGTCACAGCATTCACTGCCGCCGGAGACATTACATCTTATCTTAAAATAACTACCTTTTATTTGTTCCATAAAGAAAGGTTATTCAGAATAGAAAATTAAAATAGTTCCTATTCATACCGTACAAATGCAATTCGAACCACAGAAAGTCGAAGTCTACCTTACCAATAAACAAAAAGACGCACCAAAGCATTGTGATTGAGTTACCAGAAGAATCAGGCCAGAAGGAAGACTTACAAATTACACTGCTCTACATCGGTGAACAGAAAATGAAGTTATGATTGTCTATTTTGTAAGACAACTCCGCTAGAAAGCTAAGTTTAATGAATTGCTTGCAGCCGAATAAATGTAGGTTATGTTATAAAAACTGGTTCGGCGGCGTGGTAGTATGGACTGCTGTGTATGAGGTCTCGGATTAAATAATTTGAATCGGGCAGTATTATTGGAGTTTTCTAGTAGCATGAAATATGGCAATATTAGCTTCTATTTACAAAAAATATTAGATATTACAATTGGAATAGTAGCCGGTAGACGGCAATACACTCGTACCCTATCATATGAGACCTATAACCTAGCTAGTGAGGATAGGAGTGTTTTAATACGTGTTATTTTATAAGAGTATTTCTACGATGATTATAACCAACAGTAATAAAAAATGTAACTATTTTCCTTGCTAATATTGTTTCGAGATAAAAAATGACATCAATCATGTGAAAATATTTTAACTAGGTGTGAGACATACCTAGTTAAAATATTTTGACATAATTAAATGAAATAATTTCAAGGTAATATAGAAAGAAAGAAAGAAGCCAAATTGCCACTGTTTTCCTGAATTAAACATCAATATTGTAAATTAGATTGTGAGTTTATTTGTTTTGTACGATTTCACAACCTAATTACTCAACCAATCATTATGAAATATATTCGCATACAAATTTTTATAAATGTAGGAGAGGATATCACCTATCTTTTAGAAAAAAGAATAAGTTCGTGAAATAATTCCATAATTTTAAATTTTCGTACATACAAGCTATGAATCCCCATCCACCTTAAGTGGATATATTAAAAAACCCTTAGCGAATTCACGTTTCTTTACTGATACGCATTGAGTTGTACTTTGATACATCAGCCAGTAACTCAATCACTCAATCAGTTCCTTTCATAGGTATATATTTGCTCAAGAACCGTATATAACAAGGCCTCACAGCCAGTCTCGTCACTCTACCATTACACGTATAAACCCTGTTTTACTCAAAGCCTTGTGGAATCACCGTCGTCACCTTGCATCCACGTAACACAATAAATCTTGCCATAAAAGGGTTTATTCGGTGCCACGGCGTGTTTAGTTTCATCCTTGTTTCACAGAAGACATGTTGGTGAGATGTGCGGTCGAGTTTAATTTGTGGGTAGTATTTTATGAATAAGGTACGACTTCGAAGTGAAAATCATTGCATAGATAGTTGCGTGGTCTGTCTCTGTAGAGGTGTATTACACCTTTGCTTCGTCAATTTTGGTTTTAGGTCTCATGTTATAGAAGGCAAGCCTAGTGTCCCCTATCGAGCACGTTACCAAATTGTGTGCTGGCGTTAAGAAGTTTTTGTCAGTAAAACTGAATAGCACTGTCCAGTATGGTATACCAGAGAGAGAACCGAGATCTCATGCATAGCAGTGATATCCACACAGCGCCACCACAAAAGCCTTTTTTATAATGAATCCTAAGTGATCCTAACTTAATATTATGCCTCCATGGCGCAGCGGTACTGAATACGAATGCTATGCATGAGGTCTCGGGTTCGAATCCCGGGTCGGGCCAACACAAAGATAAAGGTTTTCCTGTTTAGAAATCTTAATACGAGCCCGGAATTAGGAAGTTGGCGGTGTTAGGATACTCCCGTGCCTCGAAAAGCACGTAAAGCCGTTGGTCCTGCGCCTGATCTCTCTCCGGTCGTATCGGATCACCGTCCCATCGGATCATGTGGGTTAGGGAACAGAGAGTGCACTTGTGTTAGCGCACATACTTGTGCACTATAATATCTCTTGCGCAGAGGGCCAGTCTCTGTTAAGATTGGCCGCCGTGGCCAAAATCCGGTTTGGAGGACATTATTATTATTACTATAAATAAGAATGTGAATTTGTTTGTTACGCCTTAACTACTAGATCGATCAATATGAAATTTCGCGTACATATTGTCAGAGGTACAAAAAAGGACATAGGAGGTGCCCTACGTCCTCAAAATAGAGCACTTAGGATATGAAAAGTACTTCACCAAAAAAATAGCATGACGGGACGAATTTTTTTTACAAAATTCTAATTTACAGCGAGCGAATTCGCGGGCAAAATCTAGCTTTTAATAATTGGCTTATGTTTTATATTTTCTTTATTATATTTATATTTTAAAAATATAAAACTTTCCACTATTCTTAGCAGCACACAGCAGCAACAGTTTTCCAACTAAAAATAGAAAGCGTAAATCAACTTAAATCCCTCGAGCGTTTCTTATTCCTTGTTAAGCGGTGTCTACAGGAATTAATCGCACTTTGTTAAACGCTTAAGCGCTTATATAAATATAGGAACCGCGTTTAAACCGTGTATTTTAAGCTGGGGCTATCGGTAAAACCACACATGAGAAATAGCGTTGTGGCTACGTATTTCTCTATAGAAGCTGCTTAGGAAAAAGGATTTCTCGTAATTGAGGCATCAACGCTAGTCCAAATTATCGAATTTGGATAAATTAAAAGGTGCTTCTTCTATTCAAATTATTACTACCTTGGTGTGTATGTTATTTAGCTTAGTAAAAACGGGAATCCGGTACTTTATTTGGACCAAAGCTTGTGTTTTTAAGGCATCACAATTAAAAATAACTATAACGAATTGCCTTGTGTAAAATTCAAGAAGTGTCATTCAAAATGAGCTCACCATTTCGATTCCAGTAACAGGCAAAGTATTATTAGATTTTGTTAGTTCTCAGTAGCTGTACCCAATGAGTATAATGCTCAGTAGTCTATTTCGACATATTTCTAGACAACGTACTGCTACTAAGAATTCCTATCAATAGACTCGCTTGCCAATCAAAACTTAATTGGTTACGTGTGGGATACAGCTCTCTCTCTATGTATGAATTGAAATTTATAATGCTAATACCACTATGGTCCCTTTAACCATTCATGATTCTATTTATTTCTCAGCGAGAGAAGGGTCGTGAGCCTTCTCGCACTAAGAAGGCACGAGTCTCTTCTCAGTATCCCGAAGATGAGGCTCGTGTCTCTTACAAACAAGCCTTAACCTGTGCCCAGCACAGTTTATATACAGGGTTAATATTATTATTTTGTTATGGTCAGAAGCAAACACAATATCAGTTATGACTAGTGCAAGACTCATAGTTTAAAACCAATTACTAATATCCTCACGTGCATACTAGAAACAGTTACGGAATACAAAATACCCAGCGCCACAGCAAATATAGGTCGCGGGAATTGCACTCGAGTTGTATGTAAACCCTTTGTAATACTTAGATAGCACACACAACCTCTCACAGAAATGTAAGGAGAAGTTTAATTACATACATAAAGTCTTGTCGGAGGGCAAACAGGTACGACTTTATGGAGTTGACGTTTGTTTATTGGTATAAAACTACCTCCGGCGCGCAGCGGCAGTGATTGCAACTATTTTGCATGAGGTCGCGTTTGACGGGTCGTGCAATGTGATTTTGGATTTTTTGTCAAGAAATTCCCAGATGACAAACTTGCATATATAATATAAAGAATCTAAACCATAGCTAGCAAAATGTAGTTACTGAAACACCTCTTAACCTTCATCCACCATCTTATTATTATTATTAATTCAATAGTACTCTGTACCTGTAAATTTAGTCGCGATTACTACATACAGAATTGACACTTACTCACGTAGCAGTATCACTAGCAGTACTGCAGTAAAAGGGTCATACGGTTGTCACCGCTCAAATAAAAAGTACTTACACGTTGCTTACGTGTCATTTCTGTAAGATCATTGCTCAACTAAGTGAGTTATAGAGCATGTACTGTAACGTATTACAAGTTATCAAATTGAGCTGTCTGATCTAGTACGTAGCACATAATAACTCAATAGTATAACGTAGTTTAATTGCAATACGCGCAACTTAACGCCAGGAAACTAAAACGCTCGTCACAGTTTTCTGGATGGCTTTGTAAACATACTGCAAGTGATACGTGAACTTTTGTGGGTGGTACAGTCCTTCACTGGAGAGTCACTTACAAAGCGGTGGCACGCTCACAGACACCTACGCTTAGGGTACTTGAATTTTATTAGTTGCCTAAGGCACAGCTGCTATTAATATAAGAGGACAAAGGCTAACCTTCCAATGACAAAAGGTTGACTTTCGGAGCTAGTGTACGAAAATTGGGTTTAAAATTGAATACAGAAAATCGAAGACAATCTTGTGTTTCGGCGGTGAGAAGGGTTTACAGCCTGTTTAACCTGTCAGCTTTAATCATACTGAGACGTAATGTGAAAGGTTTGTGTTTGGACGCCAGCATCAGTACACAGATGAACAAATGAAGGCTCTTGCTATCAGCAACACCGTACAAGTTTCAAATGTTTTAATTTATTTATTTCATTGCAATTGCACATGTCTAATAAAAATATGTAATCAATAGAAATTAAACTACTATATACGGATTTTATCGCGTTGTTTATTTGACATTTTATTACATAATTTTGAAAACTGTTAGTAGTAGTACTACTATTAAACTTTATTAATATTTAAGCTAATTAAATTGTTGTTAAAATATATATTTTACAAATCAGATATGTCAGAAGTTAAAAACTTTACACCACTGACTACTCTTAAAAGCCTCACTAAATATTTAAAAGTCTAATAGTAGTTTATGGTAGAATAAGAGCATCCACTTACGTGTACACAGAAGAAGAACAACGCGCGATCATATTGTAGTCCAAGATTTAATTGAAGGCCCTGACAAAAGTAATAAACATTTCCGAAGAATGTTTGATGCTATATAGATATGCCGCTTTATTTGACACAATTCTACCTGCAGGCCCATACTGAGGATTTCATAAAAGGAAGAATATAATTGAATAATATTTTCCTGACCCAGAATCTCAAAGTAGGTTGCGCTTACGACATTTGAATTAAAGACGTCTTCAGTAGCGAATCCTATTGTCGCGTTGTTTGAAGAGATACATTAAAACAATCCAACATAGGACGTTTGAAACACTTGTTTAGCCTGAAAAGTAGGTAGTGTGTGTTATATTCACAATTTATTCTTCTTTATTTTGAACTCACATAGCGGTAGCCAACAGTTTGTCGACAACCAAGTCAATTTCCATACTACGTGTTGTGAGTAAGAATAATGTAAAAGAAAATCTTACACATTTTGTCTGTTCTCGGTATCAAAGGAATCACTGACGAGCTTTGAGAAGTGTGATCTTGGCTTACTAATTTAAAGCATGGGTCCAACATTATAAATGATTTTCTACTAATCTGGTATCGCGGCATCGCATAAGCGAGCAGCCTGTTCTTGGTTTGCTCAATTATGCCATGGACACACTAGACATTTTCTTAGAAGACGTATCCAAAATGTCTACTAGATATTAAGCGAGTTTGCACATGTTCAATATCTTGTACAAATTATTGAGACATTCCGTTCAAAAATATTTGGATATTCTCGCAATGTGATACGTCAGTTTTAGAAGTACATATTCACATTCTAAACATCAGTAGGTACCTAAGTTAATTTAAAATACAGTCATGTAGAATGTTTAAAATATGTATGTCTGTGCACTGTGTGTATGTTACTGCAACGGCATTATATGCGAGTGTGTACATGAGACTAAGATTACCAGCTCAAGGAAAGGGATATGTGACAAAAAATTCTCAACAGCAACACTGTATTAACCGCAGTAGGCCCGTCCCCTATCAGGTGGGCTCTAAAAAATATCTGGCGACACATGGCTTCTATACACTTATGCTTACCTCTTCGGGGTATAGGCGTAAGACGGTGTATAATTAATATTTTTGACTGAAAATAATAAGTTATATGGCTTTATTTATAGATAACAGATAATAATACGTAGATGACAGACAGGCCATCTATCACTCATGTTTACGTTTGCGCCTACGAAAATAACTCTATGTGGGTGGTTATTTATAGAATATTTCAACAGTTCATAAATGACTTTAATTACGATTGTTTTATGGAAATACCTGACTAGTGATTTAAGTGGCTGCCTCACCACTGCCATTGCGCAAAGTGTTCGATGACACGGGACAAATTTGTGTGATCCACAAATATTTGTGCTGAGTCTAGGTATACGATGTGTCCGTTGTTTGAATGTTTGTATAGTCCTTCACGGCACAGGAGATATTTCATAGTGCAATCACTGAATACACATATTCACATTTAATCGACCAAAACTGCTGTAAAGAGCGTTATAGGCAACGCAACTAGTGGGATCTGCTAGTGCGGCTGATGCCTGCTGGGTTCACGAAAGGAGAGAATGAACGATTGATAAACAGTAAATAAACCTATAAGCACATACTTCTGCAACTACTTAGAATTGTTAATAATCATTTAACCGACTTAGTTCCAAACCACTGTGAGCAGGCGTCTATATGCGAAGTTATCGTATGTATTTAGCTGGTCATCTGTATTTGCATAGTTAAGTAAGTTCTAGGTATGGCAATGCCAGTCAAATGCATGGTGTAAGATTTATCTGCACATATCATCTCCACTATTTAGTAAGGTTTATTTTGATGATTAAAAATTTGAATGTGATTATAATTTGAATTTTAAATATCTGGGACCAGTTACCAAATCTTCAGCAGTAAAAAGTAAACCTTATTAGAGTCAAGATGCCTTATCAAGATTGATTTTACCAAGACAATAGCGTCAATGATAGGTTTTCTATAAATACTGAAACCAACACTCCTTTTAATGTTGTAACTACTTTGTGAAATAAACAAAACAAAAAAAAGAAGCTAGTCCAGATGTTGGTGTTCTCCATATTCAGCTATGGCTCTGAGACATCGGTTCTGAAAAAAGCTGATAGAGACCGCATCGACGCGTTTGAAATGTGGTGTTGGCGAAAATGCTACAAATCCCTCGGACTGCCTTCCGCACTAATGCGTCTATTCTGCGAGATCTAAATATGAAAACCAGAATACTGGCATTTTTCGGACACGTTGCCCGCAAAGACGGTCATAACATCGAACAGCTGATGATGACAGACAAGGTTGACGGCAAAAGACCAAGAGGCCGCAGTCCAACGAGATGGTCAGACTCGGAAAAAAAAGGCTTTTTGTTTTAAGTCAATAATTAAGTTAGAGTTATTAGGTTTATAAACTAATTTAATTATGTCAATAAATGAAGGTATATATGTATATTTATAGATAGTATAGCAGTAATAATAAACACAAAATGTTTGTTATGTTTTGACAACTAAATTGATTAACAGATTTTGATAAAATTTGGTACGAATAGTAATACAGTTAGCAAAATAAGAAGCTAGAATATTAAAGAACTAAGGAAAGCACAATGCATTGAAATTTTGAAAATTCCAACACTGTCAAAATATTTTCAACGTGGCCTTTCTTCAGAATATATATTATCAGGGAATTCTTGCATAGGTCTTCATCTGTAAACTGTCCCATTCATATATATGAATATCAATCCCAAGGTTTATCAAAAAACCTTGGGACGGTTATTTTGACCTTTTTTTAATTCGTGACTCTGATTTATAGCAGGCGAAATGTTTCTCAAAGCTAAGTGGAAATAATTTCTTCTATAAATTGTACATATTTCCAAGTAAACACAAACAGACGCACGATAGAACAATTTTCTTTACTCTTCCTTCTTTAGATAATTATGAAGAGTAACAACTTGGGACTGCAAAAAATCTATGTCATTGCAAAATCGTAACTTAAAGCAACTTGTTTAGAGTTCATTTTTCTATGAACAGTTCAATGATCGCTCGTCAACTCAATAAGTCCTAGCTTTATTGACGGAAGGAACAATACATCCCTCGTTCAATAGCAATCTAGAAAAGTTAATTAATTTTCTGAATTCCAGTAAATAGATTTCTGCGCGCTTTGCGTTTAAAAATCTTTGTTTTCTTTTAAACTTTGTGACAAAAGCATCACGCTGTTCTTATATTGAAGAAGGATAGATGTAAAGGATACCTACAGCTTGTTAACTATGTTTAGGATCTGAGTGCTGCCAACTCGTACAGTCCATGTCCCAGTAAGTGTTCCTACTGGAACTTTCCTAGTAGAGAAACATAATCGCTTGGCACGAAAATCTAATCCCGAACCAGCGTGCTGGTATTTAACATATTCTGCTAATATTATAAATATGCTATTTTGGATATTTGTATTCAATCACTACTGGATTACAACATAAATTTAAAAAAAAGAACTTTGTAATACATATGTTGTTATTTTTCTTCTATGTCTACGCATGACAGACTACCAAAGCAAATCTAATATACTAATTTATCTCATATATCAAGAATATAATTACAGTAATAATTTATTGAATCACTCCTTTCCATACGAAGATCCATTAGTAAAATTGTTCTCATTCCAATTGTAAAAAAGAAAGTAATTGAATCATTTATTTTATCTATGTTCAGGTCCCCCGTAAAAACTTATACCATCTATAATATACAAATATCAGCCCTGCTTAAACTGTCCCACTGCTGGGCACGGGCCTCTTCTCAGCATGAGAAGGGTTAGGCTATAGTCCACCACGCTAGCCCAGTGCGTGTTGGCAGACTTCACATATCTTTGAGAACATTATGTAGAACTCTTAGACATACAGGTTTCGTCACAATGTTTTCCTTCACCGTTAAAGCAAGTGATAATTAGCTATTTCATATGCACATAAATTCAAAAAGTCAGAGATAGGTCTGCGTGGCAGTCCAATGGTTTCCTACTAAGCTATCGCTGCTATATATGCCATCTACTGGACAATAATTGTCCAGACCGTGCTGTTACTGAGAGTCTCTTGAAGAAAAACCTAAAAAAAAAAACTCGAGTGGAAAATCGAACCAAAGACGATCGAATCAAACACAGCAATCAAATTCACTACCGTTGCATTTTGCATTCAATACTGGCGTAGTTTATTAAAAGCATTCCAGTAGAGAAAGGTAGGTTAACCGAATTCCTAAGATGTTACGCAAAGAATAAAGTATCTCTTGAGCAGTCGTCTAATTTGAAATATTCCGCTACAACTAACTAATACAATTTTGGGTAATCTAGCTGTTTATATAACATACATACACATTCTTTTTTTTTTTTTTTACTTGGTTTTTGTTTGTTTTTTATGCATGACGCGTACCCCTCCGCGGGGTCGGGCGGAGGGGTTATGTCGGACTCGCCGGGGTAAAATAAAGATGTTGAAAAGATGAAGTACCTCCCGGAATACCGACTAAACCTACCACGGTGTTCCTCGACAAAACCACTATCGACGGGGCCGCGCGAATCACTTTCGCATGCGGTCGCGACCCCGCCGAGGTTTCGGCCCGCCGTATGAAACGGCAGGCCACTACACGAAAGATCTACCCAAAGGCACTTCTAACACTCCCTACTGTCGCCCCTAGAGGGGAGACGGACTCGAAACAACAGAGGCGCGCGTGGGAACACGCACGCCGCCTCTCGGACCTGGTGCTGAACGGATGGCGGGCAGGCCCACAAAGCCCGCCACCCCCAGGTCAATCCTATAACATACACATACGTCAACCTTTTCTTATTGGAATTGTTACAGTTGCCATGAAATGGGTCAATAGAGGGTTTCTTTTTATAACCATTGTTTTACTGTAAGATAATTAAAATCTGTAAGGATTCTTTATTCACGTGTTTGGGTTGTAAGGTTGTGACGTAAGCAAGTGCCTGTAATTAAGCGTTCCGAGTTTGGCTACTAGATTCAATATAATGCTGTTACGATACTCTATAAGCAAATGTTCAATTTACGTTTGGTAATCAGCAATAAGTTACAAGCAAAGTGAAAGTTAAAGAATACTGTCTTAATCTATAAAGCGCAGTTGCACGCCGGTGGCTAGAAACAAAAGATTTTCAATTATGTCTGGTTTCCTTTCTGGTAATTTAAATACCCATATTTTTCAAGACTCGAAACAATCGTATGTGGATCACACAAAGTTTTGTCCCGTGTGGGATTCGAACCGACAATACTCGGCGCAATGACAGTGGCAAGGCAACTACTGAAACTAATTACAGCAACCGCGAATTCAATATTTTGAAAAACGATAGACTAATATCTTTAACATTATATTGTCTTACGGTTTAGCGTATAATATACATTTAAATTATACTACTTTATATGGACATTTAGGTCATTAAGTCAATGTCCACATGAACACACACAAAACATTTCATCAAAATCGGTCCAGCCGTTTAGAAGGGGTTTAATTACAAACACACGCACAGAAGATTTATATCTTCTTCTCTCTTCTCTCTTAGCCTTTATTATTCCCAAGTCACTTGGGGTCGGCTTTTCTGGTCTAACCGGATTTGACTGGATATCAGTTTTTACACAGAGCGGCTGCCACCTGACCTCCGCAACCCGAAGGCTAACGATACCCTAAGGCTAGACCAGTGTCAGAATATTAGAGGGTACTGACTTTCCCAATAACGACTGCCATAGATGTTCATGGCAGCCGGGACCGACGGCTTAACGTGCTCTCCAAGGTACGGAGCAGGCGATAATTGTCAATCAATACGCACATAATTTCGAAAAGTCATATAACTCCCGAAAGTCGGAGGTGCGCGACGTGGGTTCGAACCCGAGACCCTCTGCATTGCAGTCTGTTGGTCTCCCCACTGAGCTATCGCTGCTCTCGCACAGAAGATGCGATTATGTTGGCATAATCATCTTAAAGACTAATTTGTTTTGGCATAACGTTAGTAGGCCTAATGACTATTAGCATAACGTTAGTAGGCCTAATGACCGACTCTACGTAGTCTTGTTTGTCCTACCCCTAGAGTGTAATTTAAAATCGTGTAGAAGCGTAGGGGCCGCCGTAGGCCCGCAGCGCCGGAGCCGTGACAGAAACTCTGCCTGCTGCATGCTTGCTTGCATGCTGCATGCTTGTTTGTTTACTGCATGCTGATATTATGCTTAAAAAAGTTATGGTTTAGAACTTTATGCTTAATAAATATATGCTTTAGAATATTATGCTTAATCATTATTATGGTTATGGAAATTATGCTTAAAAAATTATGCGTAAGCTGTTATGCGTAATTATATTATGCGAAAATATAATTATGCCAAACAAAATTATGCTAAGTTATATTACCTAGGTCTTAAAATTTTATGCTAATGGATAGGGATCCTTAAAATATATGTGACCTTGCACTGGTGTGCAAGGTCACATGTATTTTAAGGATCCCTATCCATTAGCATAAAATATTGACTTGTAACTTGGTAGTTACAAGTCAATATTTTGCCATTTAAAATACATGTGATCTTGTGACGCCTATAACTCGGGGGTCTTTTGACCCACAGGGTCCATATCAAACTTGATCGAGGTATGACGCCAAAGTATTTGCACACCAAGTTCCAAGTCAATCGGTCTAGTGGTTCCGGAGTTATGCTTGTCACTAACACACAAACCCACATAATGCTTTCATTAACCTCTGAATAAGACTCAGAGGTTAATAATAATCAGTAGAAGTCTCACATAACATGGAGCATCTTCTACAAAATTTTCCCTCGTTAAACAAAGGCAGAAAGGTTTTAATTATATAATATACCTAGATATGGAGTGACAAAATGTATTTGACTTGTCTTCGATATCTGGACGTAACGATTTACGTCGGGCGTTTGTACATAGTAATAACTCCGCAAGCAAACTTAATTAGGTCGCTTCAGACTTTGTTACTAATTTCATTGCCAGTTCTGCTTTCGTAAGTGTAATATTGCTAGAGCTTACACTGTATTTGTTCCCAACAAAACTAATAAAATCTATTTTGCGGACGCTGTACTAAGATAAGATAATGTTATTGATAAGTTACAGGGACGATTTGGTAAATCGTATATTAAAATTTATCCGTCCAAGGTATCACTTGGATTTGTACTGTTCAAAAAGTGTGGTGTCGCCTGAAAAGTGAAACGGACAATTGCCGTTCAGTAAGAGACTGTAACAGAGTTTGTTTCACTATTAAAAGGGACAGGTGCTTATTGTATTAAAAATTTATAATAAAATAAGGAAGATCTACAAAAAAATAATTAAACAGTGAAATTTTAAAGAATAAATATATAAAAAAAAAAATAGTATTTAATTCAAATTCTTTAAAAGAGAATTTTTGCCTTCACGGAACAGATGCCTTGGGAATAATTAAATTACGTAGCTTCTCAGGATCATCTCAAGAAAATGAATATGGTAGCTTAAATGTGTCGAATTTCATCTCTAGCTAAACTAATATTTTAAAAATGTTTACTATGTTAAACAAAATAACTATTTACAGAAAACCAAAATCTGTAAATAGCATTAACGAAAAGAGATTATGAATTCAATATAGGTCAATCTTCCTAAATCGGATGGCATATCTTTATATCCATCATCACTAACCAAATAAACTAATGCGAACTACTGAAAGATTGATGCAGAATCAGCTCCAGTCCATTAAACCGTTTGAAGATAGACATCACACGATCACTCAATTCGTTTCAATTTACTCCGGCGATAGTATCTACTAGCAATAGATGTTTTTTTTTTATAATAATAAGATTATTTTTCAAAAAAATACAGACAGATATAATAGGTACATAAAAACACAATTGAGTATGGATTATGGAACAATAGTGCATTGTGCTGGGACTATGTTGCTAAAATATGTACAAAATAATAAAACCTATCACTTAAACCTGGTATTCCTGTATTTTAAGAGATAGTGTTAGGCTATCAATTTACTATAATAAATGTATACAACAGGTTGGAAAGCAGTGTTGTCCTTCATTAATTTAAATTAAATTAAACATTGGTCTTCATTTACAAAACTAATATTAATATGCTGAGTAGATCATTATAATATATTGATTTACGTATACATATAAAATGGTATATTAAATTTTGGACAACTTGTGATAATATTATGGTGAGGAATACTGCTAAAAACAAATATTAATTAATAGAAATTGGATACAAAATTAGGTTTTCCTTACAGGTAATTATTTGAAATAGTTTGCATTTTAATTTGCCAGTTTATTAATAACATAAAAATAAAAAAGTATGTTACTCATTTGTCGTTGATAATATTACTATATCATATTATTGTATCACTACTTCATTATCTTGTTTACATATTTCACATTTTATATATTCTGCTTCAACAAATCATACTCTTAAAACACACGGCTGATCATTCTGTATCACTAAAGTTTTATGTTTTTCTTTCTACTATTAATTTCTTAACTATTTATTTCATCTACAAGAACATCTTTAATATTTTTCAAACGTGCAATAGACCAATATATGGCTTGTAAGCGAAAAAGAAGTCTAACGAACCAGACGCGTAAAAAGATAGCTGACAGAATATAGTTAAAATTTCTAACAAAAAATATTCCTATAAAATTCGACACTTCCAAGTAATCCGAACTGTCAGTCACAGGTATTGATGTCATACTGGGTACCGTTCAAATTAAAATTCAGTGCACAATGTATTGCAACTTCAAATGAAATTCAACGACCTGGTGTACATCAAAGAGAAGAACGTAACGGCACACAGTTTTTGAATTTTAGATCAAAATATTTTCAGTTCAACGTTCATCGGTGAAATTCTTTTAGGTATACCTAAAATGTTCTGACATTTTTGTTAAACACTATCATGTTATACTATGGAATTTATTTAGGGAATTTATAAAATCTCTTTTACAGGAATATTAATATATACAGTTGTAAGATTCCTCGGGAAATGCTTCGTCCTTCTTGCGTGATTAAAATGTTCCAAAAGCCATAGGCGTTTTATACCTAGCCTTCCACAAGGTTTTAAAGTTTGTAAATAATTTTCTTGCCAAAATATATTTCCTTATTTACTTTTTAGTAATCCTTACTTGCACTTTTAACTTGTTTGAAAACTTCTTACTCAGCCCAATATCCTCGAAGTTTACAGCAAGGTATTTAGAAAGGACTGATTGCCCATATCGACTGACAACAAGCGGGTACAACTGTTGTATTAATACTCTCTTTGAATAAATAGAATCGTCATTATACAAAAACTTATAATAGGTTGATCATTTAATCTTTCAAACCGCGGCGGCACACCATCGGCCAGACTTAAAAGGTTTTTAATTTCGGCTGGTATTCAAAGACTTGACAGATTAAAAGAACAAAAAGATATTAAAAGAGTTAAAGTATTTTAAGAGAACAATATTTGATTATATAGACTTTCACAGAATAACTTCTGTATATAATTTTTCATCATACATTTTTGTACAGTATATACCTACGCCTTACAGTATACCAAAGAGGCCCTTTAAATGTTATATAATATAATGTAGCATAGTTAACTGTATTACTCATTTGTATAGTATTCATAACAAAAAGGTCCTTCCGTTTACAAATTTTCCTTTTGTTACTTGCAACTCTGGGTTACGAGCCTCGTTTACAGGAGATTTTTGTTTAGCTATTTTACCCTGTTACAAGTTGGTCCTTTCATAAGAAAGACTATTTTCATTCCTTTGTTCAGTTCATCATAAATAACGACAGAAGAAGCAGGCATTGTATTTCTTTAAAGGTTAATTTACTACTTGATCCAGGTCTCGAATAGGAAACCGTAGAATCTTGTTAAGCTGATCTTTTGTTCGTGTTTTCCAGCAGATATAATAAATTTATTTTGATTGAATTAACGTTATAATCAGTATTAGGGATATGTGTAGCTACTAATAACTCATATCATTAGTATTTAAAATAATTGAGATGCTTTATGTAGGTACTTTTAGAATTAAAGAGATGGAAATTGTAATTTTCCTAATATTCATTGAAATTAAACTACTATAATTACTATATATGTAATTTTCCTTTAAACCAAATTGAATTTCCTTAATAGCATAAAGTAACTGTTAATATTCTATTTTGATGTATATAGTCAGTAATATATGTTATATTGGCTGCAACAACTTATCGGTATGACTTGTAAAATACTAAAATTTGGTATATTTATTTGGCGTTTTAAATGCGTGGTCGTGAATTTCTTGCAGGGGCTAGGCTCAACCCTTTGCCTAGCAGCTAGCTTAAATATAGCTTCAGTAACTTAGTAAACTCACTAACCAATAGATTTTAAAGTTCATAAGAGTTACTTTGTGATCTAAATGATTAAATGACTTTTGACTTTGTCTAACTGAGAGGTTATCCTGGCTGATAATTTCCTAGATGGACGAATCGGCGCTTGGTGATTGGTAACTGATCTTGCTTACACAGTTGAAATAACAAGTTAACCAATTAATTCAAGTCACTCGATTGGAAACATCGTAAACTTGGATCCAGATAAATATGTACTTGCCAATCTGATGTATGGATTCTGTGTTTACAATCGTGTTTATAATCCAGGGACGTAGATATGAAAATTCATCTTCTAAATGTTAGTGAAGTTTTTATAGAAAATATGAAAATTGATCTCCTAAATGATTGTTTAGTTTTTATAGTTTTTATCGTAGTTATAGCTTTTTATATAGGGCACAAAATTCACTTCTATTATCATCAGATTTAAATCTCTAAAGTAACATCATCAGTCCACAGAATAAAGCAAAACGAGAAACTAAATTTCTCTAAAAGAGATCAGTAATTTTTAAAAGTCGTTACGCGACTTTCGTCATGGAAAACTCACAGACATGCAGGTTTCAGCACGATGTTTTTCTTTACATTAAAACTATTAACTATTTAATACGCATATAGCTTTAGGAAGTCAGTGGTGCGTGCTTTAATCGAGAAGACTTTACAAAGATATAAATTATGGTCACAAAGTACAATTTGATTCGAAGGATTCAAAACCCCAACACTTGATGATTTCAGACAAAAACTTGTACCACCGAATTAATAGAGGTTATTAATTCGTTGGTACAAGTTTTCGTTTAAGCTTACTGCTAATCATGAGGCCCTGCATTTTATTCCTGGACCGGGCAAAGCTTTTGGGTGACAGAAATGTAAAACAGACATTCTATGGCCAGCTCAATAATAGTTTTAATCAAATGTTTGAATACAAAAATTAAAACACAATAAGAAATTGTTGAGTCTTGTAATATCATACAACCTTCGAAGAAACTTCGAGAAGGTTATACGAATTCTATAAATAGATACAATAATCCATCTTATTGCGTTGCTTCGGCGGTTTCACCAAAATGATATAGCAGATATCTTCCAACCTACATCAATACGAGAGAGTTATATAACGCTTTACGAAACCTACGGCAAGTATCTTATATGTAATTTGGCTGTTTTAGCTTATGATACAAAGCACTTACTTTGTTTACTTAAACCTGGTAACAAAATCAAGTTAGAATTATAGGTACTCAAACTGGTATGCTTGAAGTGTTAATATAAAAAAGTCAAAAGGTCAGTACACTGAAAACAGTGTAGCTGTTCGAATTATGAATCCATAGTATTTTAAATCCCAAAAATAAAATTGTTCTATTCATTGTAAGCTTGGATATATATTATGTTGGGTTTTAAATGTTTTTTCTTATATAGTGATTTTTCAACAGTGGTAACATACGGCACGACTTTTAGTGCTGCCAGTATTGAATATTATAAACACTGAAATGTATTAAAAAATCTACGTTTTACATTTATCTGTACACAAAACTAATGATTGCGCATTAATGTGCACATTGCACGGATGACTCAATGGTTTAAAAAGTTGCGTTGCCAGTATTAACGTGTCAAGTATGTGAATTGCTGGCTACACAGGAGTCACCGGTCAAAACATTCTGTTAACCACTAATAATTTGTGCTAAATTTGAGTTTCTATGTAACCGTTGTTTCGATGCTTTTTAAGGTTTCTCACGACACAGATAGTTTTTCAAAATTTCTATATTACTAGCTGTGTCCGCGGTCTCTCCCGCGTCAGTAGTATTTGTGGTTACTGCGCCACTCCCGGGAGCCGTAGCGTGAGTTTATATAGCCTATGTCTTTCCCAAGATCTCAGGCTATCTCCGTTCCAAGTTTCATCTAAATCGGTTCAGCGGATTGAGCGTGGAATGGTAACAGACAGAGTTACTTTCGCATTTATAATATTAGTAAGGATTTATTTACTTTTTCTCTTTAAAAAGACAACTCTCGCTCTAGTAATAATACCAGAGTCGCGGGGGACTTTACGTTTGTATGTTTATTCAAACAACAAAAAACACCTAGACTCGGAACAACTGTTTGCAGATTACACAAATTTTTGTCCCGTGTGGAGATCGAAACCACAACAATCGACGTAGTGGTGCACTTAAACCACTGCGCCATCAAATTATTATAACACATGCCTTTCGTTAATCATACATCGATACAGAATTTGCGCGTGTGTTCATGTATGCATAAACAGAAACCAAAATACGCCAATTTTGTTTGCTGAACTCTGCATTCCTAACAATACTTTATATCTAAAAATAAAATTTCCTAACATACAAGTGGCAGCGGAATTTTTATACGTGCTCGGTCAAACGTTCTAACAATTTTCATAAGCAAACAAGCGCGAGGTTATTGAATACAAAGTTATTGTTCTACAGCAACGAATTTAGCTTTTATATTCTTGTTTTGACGGACAGATATAATTAGTGGTGAGGAAAAATTCTGAAGCTGCTTCATTTTAAAATATTATGTAAGGCTGGTTACACGCGAGCGATTGAGGATCCTTGACGTTTGTTTTAGTCGCTAATGATACGTTTTGAATGCGACAGCCGTCTATGAAGTTTTAAGTGCTATTCGGTCGAGCCAGAAATTCTCACTACAGCTCTCGGAGATTGGAACGGTGACTAGAAGATGCCAGTCAGCTCGCCCTTAGTACGCGGGAGTATATATCCATATATAGATATAGTGCAAGCGGTGACCTCGCAGTTAAGCGAATGTAAATTAATACTTATTCTGAGTCTAAGTTTTCTTCCTTAACACCATATGTATGTATCTTATGTGGGTGCCAGTCAGTACAGACCGGCGACAATTCGACCCAGTGCGATCTTTTGTGTCGACACTCTCCCAATAACGACTGCCATAGATGTTCATGGCAGCCGGGACCGACGGCTTAACGTGCTCTCCGAGGCACGGAGCAGGCGATAATTGTCAATCAATACGCACATAATTTCGAAAAGTCATATAACTTCCGAAAGTCAGAGGTGCGCGACGTGGGTCCTGAGACCCTCTGCATTGCAGTCTGTTGGTCTCCGTACTGAGCTATCGCTACTTGTCTTAAAACCATAACTTCAATTACTATGAAGCTGCTGCATATAAATTATTCCTAAAGCACGAGTTGTAATAGCAAAACCAAGAATAAAAACGTCATCAGTTTTGTAAAAAGAATAGATTTTAATATACATATTTCAACTTTGAACAGATTATTAATGTATTAGATACTATTCTCATATTTGATTTGCATAAAATCCGCGACGGGACGCATTCCAAGCATGGTTAATCTAAGTAGCAAGTTTCATTCAAATCTGTTCAACATAAACATCCAAAAATTGAGACATCCTTAAAAAACCTTATATTAATAGAAAAATATTTATAAATGTAAATGAAAAATAAGGACGTGTACAACATCAAATGTCCAAAAACAGAAGCAAATAACACATCCAATTAGGCTATCTGATGCAATGTGCTTTTACGCAACAAACTTGCTTGTAAGGTTACGCACGCAACCATGACACTGGCTTTAAGTCAAAGTCAAGGACTGCCTCATAATTCAAACAAGTACAATAACAAACCGGTACTACAGTAAACAACAAAATAATTAAATATTGTTATGGTTTCCTAACCATAACAATATTTAATTATGTTGTTGCCATATATGAATTAAATATGCTATCGCACAGGAGTGTGATAAAGCATATTTAATTCGTAATGGCAAGACAATAGCACCTAGAATAGGTAACATATAGGTATACTAGATATTCCCAAGGTTTCACCCGCGTTTATCGTTACTGCGCTGTCCCCGTGGGTTTTAGCGTGATGTTATATAGCCTATAGCCTTTCTCGATAAACAGGCTATCCAACACTAAAATAATTTTTCAATTCGAACCAGTAGTTTCTGAGATTAGCGCGTTCAAACAAACAAACTCTTCAGCTTTATAATATTAGTATAGATATGTGAGGCCGATTGTTCTTATAGACCATTAGATTTTGGCCGCGGCTTCGCTCGCATAATTTTAGGTTAGGTTAGGTATCTTATCTTGTTGGGGGGGCTTGCTATGGATGAATCCTTCAAGAGCTCCCAACTGGCCCCCCCTATTGGGTGAGAGAGGGAACACCCCAGGTTTTTAGTGGGTATACCAGCACCTCTTGCTGGGAGTCCCACACTCTCCCGCCGGTGCCGTCCCCTAGCCGGCGGGCAGTGCATGAAGCATTTTTCCTGGGTAACAAAAAAAAAACAAAAAGTTATCTTATCTTGTGTGTGGGGGCCAGTCACTACATGCTGGTGACACTTCGACCCGGTGGTATCTTTTTAGGTTAGGTAAGTAACAGTACCTTTTATATATGAAAGGTATTATATGTCCTTTTCTGTTCCCCTGACAACACGTATGCGAAATTTCAAGTAGTTAAGGCGTGAAAGCGTTACAAACAAACAAACGAGTCCCGCCGTTAGGGTCCCATTCCGGTACTCCCCCGGCCGGGACGCACCCATAGTGAAAAAAAACGTTATTCCGCCACGCCCCCGGCCGAGACGGTCCCATTGTAAAACAACCGGAGAAGACACTTGAGCAAATTCAAGTGTCTTCTCCGGTTGTTTTACAATGGGAACGTTTCTTCCTCATGAATCACTGTCTATTGGTGAAAACTATATGAAAATCTGTTCAGTAGGTTTTGCAATTATCGCGTACAGACGCGTAAAACATATTTATTTTACATTGACAATCCCATTTTTGTTCATCTTACGAGTACGACTAAAAGTCGTCAGTTAATCAAACGCCTTACATAAATTGAAGACAAATATTGGACGACGGATTCTAATGTTACAGATACCCGAAATATTTATCAGTATCACGTTTCGTATGATTGGCTGTTTGCTAGCTTTTATCAACGCGTTCTTGTTTTTTTTTTAAACAGTCTATGGAAAATATTGAAATTTAGAATGCGTCCATTACCGGTGAATGTTTTCTTTATTTAAAAATTTACTTTTGTTAGATGTGTTCTTTCTATATTCAATATTTTGAAATACTGATTACGCTTTAGCAAAAAGCACTTTGATTCTTAGTTGTGATT
The DNA here is from genome assembly GCA_930367265.1 of Catocala fraxini. NCBI lineage: Eukaryota > Metazoa > Arthropoda > Insecta > Lepidoptera > Erebidae > Catocala > Catocala fraxini. Next base: position 6,000,170 of record OV884044.1, on the reverse strand, counting down.
TTTCTTTTTCAGTATAAGTTGTACGTAGATGACGTAGTTACAATATATGTCGCAATAACCGTCATGTAACGGAGCAAGGGGCTGTATGCTAGACTAATATATTAATTAAGATAAATAAATTTCCATTTTATAAATCTGCCATCACATGATCCAAATGTAATCAAGATCTATACAAAACTTGTGTCTGTGCAAACAACAATTATTTATAGATAATACTATAAAAAGCAAAGAATTGTTTGTTTGTAATTGATAAACTCTGAAACCACTTTACCGAATTTAATAATTATTTCACCATTAGAAATCTAATAATAATAATGTACTCCAGACTGAATTTCGGTCACGGCGGCCAATCTTAACGGAGACTGGCCATCTGCGCAGGAGATATTATAGTGCACAAGCGTATGCGCAAACACAAGTGCACTCTCTGTTCCCTAACTCTCAAGAGCCGATGGGACGGTAATCCGACACGACCGGAGAGAGATCAGGCGCAGGACCAACGGCTTTACGTGTTTTCCGAGGCACGGGGGTGTCTAACACCGCCAACTTGCTAACTCCGGGCTGCTATTGAGATTTCTTAACAGGAAATCCCAATTACTTTTCGTTGGCCCGACCCGGAATACGAACCCGAGACCTCATGCACAGCAGTCGCATTCACTACCGCTGCACCATGGAGGCAGTTGTTAGAAAACTACCAGAAGTGAAAAAGGCTACGAACCACTGAAGCTGCGCAGTAATCATGAACATGTGTAAAACGGTGTGGACAGATAGTCTTTCAACAATTTTGTCAACAGACGTAGAATTACTATTTCTTTATCCTTGATATCTAACCTTCAAGGTACAAACTATATTACGCAGTCCCTTCAAATTACGTCTAGTAATGACGGCATAAGGAAAACATGGTAAGGAAACCAACACTTGAACACTCATAAAAGTTTATATTGTTGACATAAAGACTATTTTAAGGTAAAATCTGCTATTTTCCTATAGATCTAGTTACCTTTGCTTGTTTTTTATCGCAGGTATATATCCGATGGCATGACTTTTTAAGTCATATGCGTATTAAATAGTTATTTATAGCTCGCTTTAACGTTGAAGGCAAACATCATAAGGAAATCTACAGGCCGACGAGTTCTTTATAATGTTTTCGAAGATGTTTAAATCTCACCAACGCGCACTGGGCAGTGGGGCGGTATGGTGGTCTCTTCGCACCGAGCTGTGCCCAGCAGTGGGCGAGGGCTTGTAAACAGAGCTTATTTTATTATCCTCAAGGGCAGAACAAAAAACACCACATTTAATATTATCACAAATTAAATAGGACAATTCAATATTACATACGTAACACTTTGCTCTGCTAATGACTTAAAAGGCCAACGTTTAGACCCAAATCATTCGCGCTCCAACAAAGCAAATTAATTATATATATTATTATATTTTGTATAAAGCAGCGATAGCTCAGTGTGAAGACCAACATACTGCAATGCAGAGGGTCTCGGGTTCGAAACCACGTCGCACACCGCCGACTTTCGGAAGTTATATGACTTTTCGAAATTATGAGCGTAATGATTGACAATTATCGCCTGCTCCGTGCCTCGGAGAGCACGTTAAGCCGTCGGTCTCGGCTGCAATGAACATCTATGGCAGTCGTTATTGGGAAGTCAGTACCCTATAATATCCTGACACTGGTCTTAGGGTATCGTTAGCCTTCGGGTTGCGGAGGTCAGGTGGTAGCCGCTCCGTGTAAAAACTGATGATATCCAGTCAAATCCGGTTAGACCAGAAAAGCCGATCCCAAAGTGACTTGGGAATAATAAAGGCTAAGAGAGAAGAATATGAAAAGTTCCCCACGACACAGGATTTATTCCTAGTGCGGTAGTTGTTTTATAAAGAAATAAAGGAACAACTTTTCGCCTAACGCCTTTCTTTTATAAAGAAACGCACCAAGTTGTTACTAGCAGAAGCGCCATTTTTATTGCTCGCAGTACCAAAGAAAATTTAAATCAAATTGCCTTAAAATGATTATCTAGCACCAAAACGAAAAGATTACATTTTGTATGGGTATTTGTGTGTCTTTGTCTTATAGACTGTGTCAAAACTGATTACCACAGTAGCGGTAGTGTATACGACTGCCGTGCATGAGGTTTCAAGTTCGATACCTAGTACGGGCAAAGAGCTGTTGGGTTTTTTTTATTATGGATTTCTAAGTAGAGGCACGAAGTTTGGCAATCTTCCCAAATTACGACGAATCTAAAACTATATCTAATGAAATGTGTATGTAATAAACCTCTGTCTACCACTTTGGGTAGAGTTCTTGCAACTCACGAAGGCGAGCGGGCTTTATTTGTGGTAAACGTGTACATGCACAGTGCGGTAGAATGCGTGCTTGATAGAGCGGTCAGTTGCGAGCGACACTTACACACACACATATAAAGCCCGCTTGCCTTTGTGCGTTGCAAGAACTGTATATATGGAGACTATGTACAGCGAGCTGCAAAAATGCATACCCATTTGAAAACTAAAATGGTATAAGCCGGTAATTGATGCCATCTAACGGAAATCGATACAAGAACTGATAAGTAGTTTATTTATATCGTAATAGATGGCGGTGCACTACTATAAAATAAAAAGAAGTAGATTTCTTAATAACTCAATCTTGATAAATTTACATCAAACAATTTTTTAAACTCTATTCACAATAGTTTATTTAAAAAAAGAACACATTTCCGAGTAAAACAAGAAGCAAAAAATTCCAAATGAATTTATAAATGTATAGTGGGTAGTTTATTTTATAGATACTTTCGATGACTCGCTATTCTGTTCATACGCAAACATTATTCTGTCCCTGTGTTCAAGCATCTTTTCGGTTGAACTTATAATTTCTTATAAAATTCACCAGCTACTGCCTAAAATAAGTACGCGTTGAAATATTTATAAAACAACGCCATCTAGTTCATTTATATTCATTCTAATTCGAGTGTTCACAGAATTTTGGACTTTAAGACATCCATGCACGTTTACAGGTGACTGTACATATTATGTAAGTGTCAAAACCGCCATTAATCATTTGAACCTTAAGTGTACGAGTGGCGTAGTGGTTCGAGTGGTCGCTTCACCACTGCCACCGCGCCGAGTGTTGCGGGTGCGATACCGAAACGGAACAAAAACTCGTGTAATCCACAAATAGTAATTTCGAGTCTGAGCGTTATTTTTGTCCGTTGTTTAAATATTTGTAAATGCCCCGCGATACAAGCAGTACGCCTTGAGCGGGACTTGTATTTTAAATGAAATAAAAAACTAAATCGCTTCTATAAACTTTAAAACGGCAATAATGGTTGCGGTTGCGTCAATAATAAAATCAAAGCCAGAACGAACTTATAGAATAATTTATTCTACATGAATACGAATAAGTCTATATACGGATACGTTTCTATAAATAGTGTAACATCCATTCTAAACATTTATGAACAAGATTTACCACGCGCTTAACACATATAGTTTATTCAACAATAACTACAAAATATATAGTTACATACAATGTAACTATATATCCTATATACCTCCGTGGCGCAGCGGTAGTGAATGCGACTGCTATGCATGAGGTCTCGGGTTCGAATCCCGGGTCGGACCAACAAAAAGCTATTGGGTTTTTCTGTAAAGAAATCTCAATAGCAGCCCGGAGTTAGGAAGTTGGCGGTGCTAGACACCCCCGTGCCTCGGAAAGCACGTAAAGCCGTTGGTCCTGCGCCAGATCTCTCTCCGGTCGTGTCGGATTGCCGTCCCATCGGATCATGAGAGTTAGGGAACAGAGAGTGCACTTGTGTTTGCGCACACACTTGTGCACTATAATATCTCCTGCGCAGATGGCCAGTCTCTGTTAAGACTGGCCGCCGTGGCCGAAATTCGCTCTGGAGGACATTATATTCCATAGATTGAAGAGTAGCTAAGTTAGCTGAGTACAAAGGGTAAGTATAATGATGACGTTTCAGCAAGAATAGTCAATTTTTGTTACAAAGAGAAATGCATTTTAATGCGCAATGCACTATTTATTCCATTATTCTTCGAATTTCGATTACAAAATCCAATTTGGCGGCAATCCATATGGTCGGAGAGAAATCAGGCTCAAGACCAACGGCTTTACATGCATTCCAAACCTTTACATGCATTCCAAATCATAAGAAACACCGCAAACCATCTCTGGGCTACAGCCCACAGTTGCAGTAACCAAGAATTTTACGAGAAAAGGAAACTGCATGGATGGTTTAAGTAATCAAATAGTCTGCACGCATCAAGTATTGTACATAATATGTTCCATCGACATACGGAATAAAAATGTATATGATCAAGTATCTGTGCCAGGTCTGGATATATTTAGTGACCGTTGTAATTAAACTACTAAATACGGATTTTATCGCGTTATTTATTTTACACTTTATTACAAAATTTTGAAACTGTTACACTACTACTAGATACTATTAAACTTTACTAATTTTAAGCTAATTAAATTATTAAATCATTGGTGTTTCTATTTACGCAGAATTTACGATAAAATCCGTATATAGTAGTTTAATTTCAATGAATAACATTCGCGTAAACAGAAGACAATATTTAGTGACCGTTATTAAAATATTCGTAAAATTTACCGCGATGGAAGAATCCTCAGCACAAAGTCTTTGCCTGGAATTTAAATCTTGGAAAAAACCAATAATAATATAATGGAATAGTGCAATAAAATACAATTTAAGAGAGCGATGCCACTAATTAAGTTCTTATTTACATAAATTTTAATAATGAAATAAATTTAATAAATAGATTGTGTAAATGGATTGCATTTTAAATAAATGCAATTTATTGCATCTATTCCTATATTTAAAACGTAACATACGTTATATATTTAATATTTAAGCTGTAATATTCGCGTAAACGTTACAAACACATTATGTTTTTGATACGCATGTAACAGATAACTCAAGGACAGATGCCGTATCACATACACACAAGGTAACAATATCACAACATCTCTGATTTAGCGGTCCAACGATCTTTCCGTGAGTTTATCGCTTCATCTTAATTACACATCTCCATATCCATAAATAGCTCAACTACTACTTCATACATAGCACGCGATAGAACGCACGTACCTTAAAAACAGCCAGTGAAAATGCGCTATAAAAATTCTCAAAGCCTACACTTTTCGACAAAGTATTATTTAAGTCCTGCAAACATATTTACAAGTTTATATCTAACATACAAAAGTTTTGCGAACGCCGTGTTTCAATGTATTTTTAATGTATCTTAATGTGTTCTTTTTTTAACCTCTATGCTGATATGACTATTTTAAATTTGAATCCATGTTCTAGATTATCATAAAGCGGTATTTTAGATTTAACGGTGATACTATACTTAACTGTATAATATATTATTTTAAAGATGTAGATTTGTCTTGTAAATATATTCTTGGAAATCGATTTAAAATAATATAGAATTAAGGCAACAGGATCCTTGCAAGAGCCGCAACTTGCGTTTGTTTGTATGCATCGTTTAAATAACGGATACGAGCAAACCATGCATGTAACTCGTAACTGTATGGGTTACATGCGCGAGTGGTTTCGTAAACTGTCCTATCGGTCAATATCGCGCCAATAACTTATCTTGCACTTTTATCTCACACTGGGTTCTTGTACAGTGTGCAAGTCTTTAGTACAAAGAAGCTAAATAGGCTTTCAACTTGGTAAAATAACAGTAAAATTAGAGATTTGCACACACTTGTTGAAAGGGATCAATCTGGACTTCTGTACGTAAGAAGTTATACCATTATACAAATAAAAAAATATGCCAGAGAATCTTGTATTATGTTTGAGCGTGGTTAAAACAACTTCTTAGGGCTTAGGACACTATATTGTCAACAGTAGAAATTGTATTTATACCTTGCACTGACTTGACCATTCATTTTTATATGATTAACTAGCAGGTGAGCCACAAAAGTATTTGCCACCATAACAGAAAATAAGAAAATAATAATAATAATAATAATAATATTCTACCACATACACACAACACCATCTAGCCCAAACTAAGCAGAGCTTGTACTATGGGTTCTAGACAATGGATAAACATACATATATTTTTTTTTTTTTTTTTTTGTAAATACATACATATTATACATAGAAACACCCAGACCAAGACAAACATCCATGTTCATGCACACAAATGTTTGACTTGTGCGGGAATCGAACCCGCGACCTCGGGCGTGGCAGTCGGTTACACTAACCACTACGCCATCGAGGCCGACATAAAATAAATTTCTTTCCTTTCAAATAATATATCGCTTGGACATTTTGAAAAAGCAATCAGCTGATTGAAAAAATTGTATGGAGACTCAAACAAAGTACATTTTTCGAAAAGTTGTTTAACAAAAGATGTTCGTTATCTTGGGTACTCTTATATGCCCCCGCCTATCTCCTCCGACTAAGTAACTTACCTAGTATATTAATATAACATTAATATACTAATAATACACGAGGGCTTTTTAAAACAATAATAGGCAAAATTAATATAAGCAGAGGTAGAGGAAGATCCAAAAATAGGTATGTTTATATTTTATCTAATCATTGAAGAAAAGAGGGAGACAAGTCGTATCAAGAGATAAAATTAAATGCAAAAGATGGACAGTTGTGGCGATTGCTACACCGATTAGAACGACGCTCTTAAATTATTAGAAGAAGATACTACCAATTATTATGTTTCAGCGCACATCGATATCAATCGTCACAATAATATTTAAGGTATGAACTCGAAAACTACTCAACCGATTTTAACAATTATTTCACCATAAGAAAGTTACATTCTCACTTAGTTACTAAGTGATATGCTATATTTTATTTTTTAAAAATACTTGTACTAACATAACGTTACCTACTTTTTGCAAGCGAAGCCGCGGGCAAAAGCTAGTGCTTAATATAATAGACTAAAATCTAATAATCAAAAATAACGTTTGGCTACAAATTTAGTTTGACCGAAACCGCATATTTTAATAATTAATACATATAAAAGTGATAGTTAATATTTCAGTATACAGAATGTCAAACCATGTGCATGCGATATTAGTGTTGCAAAAAGTTGCACCAATTCAATTGGATAAATTAAATAAATGATAAAATAAGAAACACTCAGATGAACAAAAAATTTAAACCTTTAATTTACTGCTTTACCGATAAATTATTTGTTACTATTATTGTTTAACAAATACATTGACAAGTTTTATTGGTACAACAACGATAATACAATTTTATACAATCACAGCTGATTATTTTGTGGATCACTCAGACAGCGCGTGTGCGGATTGAGTGATTTATTTAATTTTATAAATTTGTCGCCAGATGACATGAATTAATTTTAGAAGCTTAATTTAATAATACGAAGTTGGTTTTTGAGGGGATACACGTTATGGCTATGTCATATAAGCAGTATGAGTGATTTAGTTAATTGACTGTAACTTTTTTATTTCAACATTAACAAATTTGGCATTGCATCAATACTATTACAATTTTTAATTAAATGCTCCTCGTTTTTAGTTAGAATTAATGCAAATTTTTGAAAATAACATACATACCACATTCACGTTGCCTAACCACAGTTCGAACAAGGAATTGTAAATAATTCATATGACATTAATTCAATGGATATTTACATATTTTTGAAGAGACTATATACGATTCTCCTTAATATATTTATTTCAAATAACAAATAATTGACAGATCATAGCTGCGGTATTTTGTGTAAAATGGAAATTCATATTGGCTACTTCGGTGACAGTGTCAGTTTCGTTGGATGTATTTAGTCAATAAATACATTTTATAGTAGGTAATTGGTGAAATGATGAAGTTATAATGCTGCATTGCTATTTCAAAACCTTTGCTAATCGCAGGGATAAGTTCGTTTTTAAAACGTTCAGCGTTTGATCTCTGCATCCAGTTACCGAAAACAAGTAAACGTCCAATAAACTGATGTAGACATAGTGACAATTGAATGGGACCTAAATATATCTTAAATATTTGTATAACAAACGTATATATCCTAATCCTAACTAATATTTTAAATGCAAATGTGACAATAAACTTAGTACAATATAAAAAAATACAGGTTAATAGACAAAATCGCATCGAAACCAACTTTACATAATTCAGCTTATCATTCACAATGCTCCTAAAAATATCTCAAACAACAGTTACACACAAATTTAAAAGACAATCGCTTCACGAATACACAAAGCTGTTTAAGAAGCGACAACTTTTGCTTTTCAATACATAATGTATGCGCATAAGAATCGGACCAATAACGTCACCGGTCGAGAAAATTCGTCGGCTCCATTTTATTCCTTCGATTTTGTTGTGTGGTTACATTGAAATTGTTACTGCATATGCAGTGGCAAAAAAGCATCCGGTCTTTCTTCTGCCCGTTATTTCAGTTTTTAAAGCGCCAGTTGCAGTATTTATTAAAATAACTTCAGTACTAAGAAGCACTTCGGTCTAGTGAGTGAAAACACTAAATAAGACAATCAAAATCTACACCTTGACTACACGGATTGAGTAATGATCGCCTCACCACAGCCGTCGTGCCAAGTGCTAGGTTCGAATCCGAAATCAAACATTGAGCAAAAAATTGTGCGTTCCACAAACTGTTGTTATGAGTTTGGGTGTTCTTTGTGTCTATGGTTTGAATGTTTGTAAAGGTTCCTGCGACACAGGAATTATTCCTAGTGCGAGAGTAGTCCATTCAATAAAAGGAAATGACCACGTTCTTCTTCTTTAGTTTTATATTTATTTTTCCGATACAGTGACGCACATAGACACACACATTTTTCTCTATAAGTGTGTTTCTCTAGAAATTTCGGATTCCATCTTCCACAATACTCGGCGCGGCAGCAGTGGTGAGGTGACCATTACGCCATTCGTGCAACCGTTCATTATAGAAAACCCATGCATGAAATAATTTTCGACACAGTTTGTTTCAACTGGTTATCGAAGTTGTTATCAGTCCCTATAGTTAAATACAAGGGCATTTATAAACTTAATGCCATCGTGAGCCATATTTGAATTCGATTTACAAAAGACTAACCGAATCGTTTTTAAATTCTAACAACGAATAAATTGAATCACGTTTGTTATCTGAATGAAATTTATAGAGTGTTGCCAGTGATAAATTATTGTATTTGTGTACTTGGACCGTGTTTGATACGCTTTGCGATTTTATCAATATGTGAAAAGGAAAAAAGAAAATGCCAGGTGAAAATTGGGTATTACAGTAATAGAAATTGTATTGTATACGATGATAACCGATGAAAGGCTAAAGTTCACCAAAAGCGCAAGGAAATTAGACTTGCAATCGAGATGTTCTGGGTTCGAACTACTGCCATTGCAGTACTGACGCGAGCTCATTTCTAACACAAGCATTGAAACTGATCTAGCTTAACAAACATTCAAATAACGGACAGACAAAATACTCAAACTAAGAACAACTATTTGTGATTCCCAAAAATTAAAGCTGGAGTGATTAACATAAATACTAGGAATTGAATACTCTAACAATTTTAAAGACAATTACTTTCTTTTAAAAATTTTGTAAGAATAATAAATTTTAATAGATACGCCGAGTACCTAATGCCCCACATATTGAGGAATACAAATCAAGTGCTACACTGGTACAACATTAGTACGACTCTTATTACAACATTGGTGTAAGATAAGTGCAACTTTGGTGCAAGTTAAGTACAACTTTGGTGCAAGTCAAGTTCAATTTAGATACGTCACAACGTCTACCTTATAATGTATGTATGTATGTAGTACAAGTGAAGTACGGGTGTGTCTGACGTAGGCGGAACGCGTTAAGATACAACGTCATGATAATACATCCTTTTTGAATTTGCAAGTATCCAGACATAACCCGTGCTACGCTCTTTCTTTACTCTTTGTTCCTTTTATTTATTATTCTTAACCTATGCTGTTTTATTGTGTCTCATTGTTGGGCCAAGGCTTCCCCCTTCATTTCTCCAACGGTCTCAATTTAGAGCTTCGGTATGTTTTATATTATTTGATTATTTGTCTACTCAATAAATAAAGTTAACACTTCAAATTAACCCTACATAGACAGGGTATCAAATAAAATATCCGAGTCACGATCGCAACATCAATCGCGTTTCTTATCCGCAAACTCGTTAGTCGAGTGTCGGATATTTTATACGCACGAAGAGATTATTTTTCTATGTTGTTTGTATAGAATTATATTTAAACAACTTACATATCTGTAGCATTACCCACGTGCGTTCACGGTGTCATTTAAGTACCACGTTATCATCGAGATGTTGTGAATCCACTGAACGGAATTACGTGTAAGGTAGTGTAGGTTTTAAAATGAGCTCTATGTTACTAAACTGATATTGTATCAAAATCAATACAGTAGTTTCTGAGTGATACCTTGACAAGACATACAGACAATAAATAAGGCTACTCTAAATAGAGAAGTATTTTCAAAGATCTCTACATTATACAGACACATAGTAATGATAAAGTTAGCAGCGATAGCTCAGTGGGGAGACCAACAGACTGCAATGCAGAGGTTCTCGGGTTCGAACCCACGTCGCGCACCTCTGACTTTCGGAAGTTATATGACTTTTCGAAATTATGTGCGTATTGATTGACAATTATAGCCTGCTCCGTGCCTCGGAGAGCACGTTAAGCCGTTGGTCCCGGCTGCCATGAACATCTATGGCAGTTGTTATTGGGAAAGTCAGTACCCTCTGATATCCTGACACTGGTCTAGCCTTAGGGTATCGTTAGCCTTCGGGTTGCGGAGGTTAGGTGGCAGCCGCTCCGTGTATAAACTGATATCCAGTCAAATCGGTTAGACCAGAAAAGCCGACCCCAAGTGACTTGGGAATAATAAAGGCTAAGAGAGAAGAAGAAAGTAATGATAAAGTTAAAATTTTGTGCTACAGAAACATGGGCAGCTTCACTAATTAAAATACAGCTAACTAGCTATCTCTTTGCTGTATATCTCTTATGTCCTTGAATAATGATTAACCTTTAATCAACAGCCCGCCGATGTTACCTAACTATTATTATTCAGCTAACATTCGACATGGAGTAAAAGAGAAAGATGGAATAAGAATAATGTACCGCCCGGAATACCAACTAAACCTACCACGGTGTTCCTCGACAAAACCACTATCGACGGGGCCGCGCGAATCACTTGCACATGCGGTCGCGACCCCGCCGAGGTTTCGGCCCGCCATATGAAACGGCAGGCCACTACCCGATAAGACCTACCCTATAGGCACTTCTAATACTCCCTACTGTCCCCCCTAGAGGGGAGACGGACTCAACACAGAGGCGCGCGTGGGAACACGCACGCCGCCTCTCGGACCTGGTGCTGAACGGATGGCGGGCAGGCCCACAAAACCCGCTACCCCCAGGTTAAACCTCAGGGTGGCTGGAGGTCGTCCCGCGCCCTCCGGCGCCCGGCTCTGCGGTTGGGGAGAGGGTTCAAACGCTCCCTCTCCCGCTCAGCCGCGTCCTTGATGGAAATGACTTCCTCACAAAAGGAGGCGACGGCGTTCCACGACCTCTCACTCCGGACCATAGACTGAACTACGGCCGGGAGCGAGAAGGCAACCAATCCGACTGCCGCGATCAATTCACGGCGCTGCGATGCCCAGGCGGGGCAAACCGCCAAAGTGTGCAGCGCCGTGTCCTCAACTACGTCGCGACAGTCGCCGCAGTGGTGACAACCGGGCGTCTCTTGCCGGCGTATACGACACAGGAACTGGCCAAAACAACCGTGGCCAGTCATTACCTGTGTCAGCCGGAAGGTGAGGGCGCCATGGCACCTCTCCAGCCACTCCTCAAACACGGGACTTACCGCCACGATCGTGGCGTGCCCGGGACAGGTGTAATTGCCGCAAGTCATTTAAACCTCTAATTTATTGACTTTCACAATTGGCTCTACACTGTAAGAAGTCAACTTGTTCTGGTATTTATTTTACGTAATTTTATTAAAAAGTGTCGTTCCTTTTTATTATCTACTATTATTTATAGAAATACTACCTAACTTACCAGCTTACGTGAGAGCTTTGTAAAGAAGTTTTTCGTACAAGACATGTAGCACTAACGTAGTGCCTTTATTTATTTTCTTCTATTTTTCTAAAACGAGATCGGCTTCTGATATTATATTTGAAAATCAAATTGTTTTGTACTTTGTTCTCACAAATAAAAAAGGATTCGGAGTTATTTTATATACAGATATATACGAAGGAATAAATAAAGGTGTTTTACTCTCACCTGTCTAGGGCTTCTGTAATAGCAGGCACAGTTCCAAACTCCATGCCATGATTGTAATTTCTTGATAGAAACTTAATATCATTATAAATCCTAGCATCAAGGATACGCGCTTATTCACTATTTCTGCGTCACCCGTTTATGTTTATTATAATACTACATTATGTCCGCAGCTTTATTCCCGTTAATGTAGATTTTGTCGATAAATTATTACTTAGGACGAAATAAACCCTTTCTCCTTTACTATATCCCTAAAAATGAGTGTGCTAAAGGGAACTGTCTATTATTGGCTTAGCGTGAACAGAAATCATACATAAAACAATTAACGGCGATCCTACGGTCGACGGACAGTAAGTTGTTGCGCCCATATAAGTAATGACAATTATTTGGTTTTTGAGTTGGGCAAGATATTAAAACAATTTGAATCTGCCAGCCCAGTTCCTAGATAACATTTTAGTAACATACGAATCAGAATTTAAAAAATATTTCATAAAAGCAATGATTTTTATTTCTAATACCTTTATATAAACCACCACAACAAACGAATTAGGAACACCTGAACACAAAACTTTGTTATTTTTCTAATTCCTACTGGTTAATGCTTTTAAATTAATATATAATTATTATTCTCAGTGACTGTCCTTTCCAAGCCAAAACCCCCATACAAAGTGGATAGTTCCCTTTCATGATGATCGGTCGAGTAGTTAAGGGGTCAAAGCGTAACAAACAAACCAACTCACATTCGCGTTTATAATATTAGTTGGGATTAGGATATATAAAATGTGAATAACAAAAAAAATTACCGAGGCGCATTCAACAGAAATATCTGCATATTATTTATATGGTTCCAATAAATATCATTGTTGTTATTTTAATGTAACTCTGCTAACAAGGTTTAAAAGAGAAAAATAAAGCACTACTTCAATGACTATTGTTGGATACTTGTTCATAAAAATATCTCGAATAAAACAAGAAACATTTTTCAAACAGTAAAGTAAGAGTGAATTAAAATCCCAAGGAAAAGATTGTGCTCTTTGTCGAACAAACTATGCTTTACTTCAACGTGTCGAATAAAGTCTCCAAGTTTATCCGCGACATTGTTGGTTTGTTGTTGGCAATTTCATTAGTATTATATAAGATTTAAAATTGTATTTTTTTCTTGATGTCAAGCTTTTTTTGTTATTCGGTTAAGAAGTCCTTCGTGCATAAATTAATAGTCTAATGTCATTTAATTTGCCGATATCCGAGTTGTTATATCCGAGCAATGAATAACCTTTTAATAATTTTCTACGGACATACCAAATTTTTATTATTTTATTTCTATAATTCGACTTATATTACGTAAACCGTTGTATTACAAAGTAATGTTTTTTTTAAACATGGCTCTGTATTGAATTTCAGATATAAAAATAGTCTAATGTTATTATCTTTTTATACACAAGCCCTACTTTATATCAAAGAACACACACATATACATTAACTCAACACGTACACATCAACTTTTACAAGGCAAATAATCCTAATATAAAACCTATTCAATTATTATATAAGATAAAATAAAGAATATATTAACAAAAGGTAGGCACGTGATACTCTAGGCCTTCAAATAAATGAACCTTCATATGAAAAATTGTCTACGTCTACTGTGACTTTTCTACGTGGGAGAGCCATTTGTTACGATCTTTTATAGTCAAGTTGGATACATCGAATTCAGTTCTATTTTTGGCAAAGAAATCAATATTGTTAAACTGTTGTAGGTTCGATTAACGCACTTTAGTGCGTAGGCAGATAGTTATGTTAGAATAATCAGGACTAAATACATTTGGCAAGTAAATTTTAAGTACAAGCAATATACAAATACTTAAAACTATAATAAGTATATTTAAACTTTTCACCTAAAACTTTAAATCATAATTATAATCTCTAATTATAGTTTTTTGATCAGATCGGAGGCGTTCTGGACAAAGGTCAGGTTAAGAGCACCTTGAACCGACGGGCGTGTATGAGGAATGTGATGAAAGTGAATGAAGCCAGAGAAGTATGTCAGGATCGTAGCAAATGGAAATCCGTAGTCTCTGCCTACCCCTCTGGGAAACAGGCGTGAATCTATGTAATGTAATCTCTAATTTAATATACTTTCTAATTTCCTTTTTTTTATTTTGCTCGTCAAAATGACCACTCTCCTCCTGATGGTAAGCAGTCGTGTGGTCTAAGATCAGTGGCCCCCACACCGTCCTCGTAGCAGCCGAGGCGATGTTGAGGTCTCTACTTTGACGGCCTTTCTTATTGATTATATAGTTTTTATTTTGTTTTTTTAAAGACATCTCTAGGAATAATTCCTGTATCGCGGGGGAATTTACAGAAATTCAAACAACGGACACAAAGAACATCCAGACTCGGTACAACCAGTTGTGGATCACACATATTTATGTTTATTTTATTTTTGTCGCGTGTGGGATTGGAAACCTCGCGCGCTAATTTATCATAATCTATTATTACGTTTTAAATATGTTTTCAAGAAAAGGTCCTTGTACTTTTGCCACATCATGAGACTTTCGTCCATTGTTTTTATTTATATTGTTTACTTTTATTAGGTATGTATATTTTTATTGTCGTCTAGAATATTATCAAATTAAATATTATCCATGTTTTCTTTCAAAATTTCTAGTATTCAGTCTTGCTATGAATAAATTTATTTATCTTTTTTTACAAATATATTACGTTTTTCGACGCATATTTTTCTTAAAAACTAATAGAACAATTATGAATGTCATACGAATATGAAATCTCTATAACAATATTCAATGCCATTGAATTACGAGCATGTTGTATAAGAGTATCAGAACATACAACAGATGAAGGTACTTTATTCATTTCTTCGGCTCTGTTGATGACAGAATCACAATAGACATATTGAAGATGTCTTCGTATTAGAGATGCGGAAGACGCCTTTGTATCTTATTGCCTCATATCCGATCAACGAAGCCTTATTTGGATCTTCGAACGTATTACAACGTATTGTAATAATATTATGTTTTCTATATTAGAAGAAGATATCTATTGATATGGAATATTACATATTTTTTATTTACCACATCGCGTATCTTCAAAGATTATTGTCTGTAGTACCAAAGACATTTTTATTATGTTACGTTTTATAGGGCTGCTTTATGTAAAGAGAATACGGGAAAAGAAACATGAAACCGTACTAAATGAAGTGCGGATGAGTACTTTGAAAAGAGTTAGGTATATATTTCTGAAGGAGATATTTAAAAAATTTACTTAAATAGGTAGTGAGCAAATATAACAATACTGAATACGAATTTATTATATTACAATTTATAATAAAAGTTATTATATTATAATAAAAATACTATACTAATAATATATAAAATTGCATGCCATCAAAGTGACAAACCGTAGTCTTTGCTGTCTTGCTAATCCGAATTGTGCTTATATACGGCTATTCGTGCAAGCTGCTTATGTAAAGCAAGCAATTCGTGCAGGTTAAATGCTTATGCTACTTGTTTGGGTTACATGCACAAGCTACCCATGCGATTTACATGCGCAAGTAACTCGCACGCGATGAATGCGCGCGATGTTAGCGTTGTCATTTACATGACGAATACAACCGCGCAAGTGCGTCAACATGCGCATATTCCCATTGCGTTCAAGTCATTAATCACATTGTTTAATTTACCGAACTACATCCATTACTATTCCAGATACCTATTTCAAGCATTAACTTAATTTAATAACAGGATAATAGTCTCGTTCATCGTATATGAAGAAAGGTGCGCGAGGAAAAAAGAAATGCCTCGTTGGATTGATTCGTCTCAGAGGGGAAAGAAAATATTAATATAACGTTCAACTACCATGAATTAGTAATATTTCCATTATTATCGTCTGTTTTCTTTGTATTTCTTGTTCGTTTCGAAACTGATGTAGTATGAAGAAATTATATTAAAGTATGGTTGGTCTACTGGCATTGATTTTGAGGTTATGTTTACAAGTGTGAGTTTCTTCACTGGACACACTGCTGTTACGTTATAAAAATGCAAGAGTCCATTGTAAAGAAATTATTTATTTTATAGCTGTAGTTTATATATAGCTCCACATAATATAAAAAAGTGCTCGGCAAATGAGTGAATGCTCGTAAATTTGCTTTATAGTGTAATATTATAAATATAATAAGCGAAATGTAGATTTCAAACGTACATATTTTTATGTCTACGACATAATATGATCTTAGGGAATCAAATTGTGTTGGGTCTCGAATTTTTAATCAGACTACTTAAAAACCATTTGAAAATTACCAGACCAATCTAAAATGGCTACGTGCCTTACGGCAAATAGAAACACCTATCCCCGATAAATATGATATGTACACTCGCTGGTTTTAAAATGTTAAAACCAGCGAGTGTACATATCATATTTATCATTTGAAAAAATTGGTTTTGCAAAATAACGTAATATCTATCTAAGATCTAAGGCTGCTTGCATCTTGTATAACTACAAGTATCCGATGACGTCAAACAATTTTTTTGTTTGTACACTTATAAATATAAGTACGAGTTCTATAAGCAATAGTATGGTAAAGTTTTGTAGCTCATATGATACCAGCACCGTGCAAAAAAGTCCATCGACTACGCGATAATCAATGACGCTTCGAGGAAAACAGATTTACACCCTATTACGGAATATGGGGATATCAAATTTCAGGAAAAATATTCGTCGCCCCAAATTTAGCATATTGATAGAATTTATTGTATACCTACAGTGAAGAACGATGGGTAAAGTTTTTGTTTAGGTAGGGTAAAAATGGAATATTTTGGGACAAAACATTATCCATCAGGGAAAATATACCAAATACAATATTGTCCCGAGCCTTGTTTGGTTGGACGTTGTTTATTGCGAGAACAGGTATAACAGCACTTTCTAATATAATTATTATTTCAATTTCTCAATGGTGACAATTACTTTATAGCAGGTACTACATTTTCATGCTAAAGGTTTGACTACATAGATGGCGTAATGGTTTCAATGGACATCTTGCCAGTGCCACTACGCCGAGTGCTCTGGATTGAAATTCCACACAGGACAAAAATGTGTGTGCGCCACAAATGGTTGTACCGAGTCTTTGTGTTCTTTGTGTCCGTTGTTCGAAAGGTGATAATGCCATCCGCGAAAAAAAAATTTGATCCTAGCTTAATATTTATAATTGCGGATGTGAGTTTGTTGTTTGATACGCTTTCACACTTTCTACATGACCAATGATCATAAAATTTCACATACAACGTGACGGGTATAGAAAAGGACATAAGATGCGTTTCATCCAGAAAAAAGGACTGTTACTAGCATTACCTAATCTACATTTACACGAGTGAAGCCACGGGCAAAATCTAGTAAGTAATAAAGAAATACTTATAACTTTAATACATGTAATACTCGAATTCACTAAGTCAGAGCTAAGCGCTTACTGCAATAACATGATTAAGTGCAAACTTTATTATTTAAGACGTATGACAGAGTGTTTAATTTATTTTACGCTTAAATTAAGTAAGTAAGCACATCGCTCAGATTAAATGAGTTAGGAAGCATGCATACATAGTCTCCTTTATCTTATCTTATCTTATGTGGGGGCCAGTCAGTGCAGACCGGCGACACTTCGACCTAGTGGGATCTTTTGTATCGACACTTTCCCAATAATGACTGCCATAGATGTTAATGGCAGCCGGGACCGACGGCTTAACGTGCTCTCCGCCGCACGGAGCAGGCGATAATTGTCAATCAATACGCACATAATTTCGAAAAGTCATATAACTTCCGAAAATCAGAGGTGCGCGACGTGGGTTCAAACCCGAGACCCTCTGCATTGCAGTCTGTTGGTCTCCCCACTGAGCTATTGCTGCTTCATAGTCTCCTTTATATAGCCTACAACATATTAAGTCAATAACAATATCAGCCGTGTATTAAACTGTCCCACCGCTGGGCACGGGCATCTTCTCAGTGTGAGAAGGATAAGGCCATAGTTCACCACGCTGGTCCAGTGCGGTGCAAGTCTGCTTACGACTTCACATATCTTGGAGAACATTATGGAGAACTCTCAGACATGAAGGTTTCTTCGACGTTAAAGCATACTTAACTTTATAATACGCACATATGTAACATCGAAAAGTTAGCGTTGAGATTGAATTCAAGACCTCTGCGTGTCAATCCAACGGTCTTCCACTAGGATATCGCTGGCTTATTAACTCAATGTCACACCATAATTATTTTCACCCTTATCAGTTTATCCATTATTTTAGACAAAGGTCATTTACCGCTTTCATTTACCCTTTAACATGTATTTACCTTCAGGGTAAGGTAAATAAATGTTACGCAAAGCTACATGTAACACCCTTTCAATACATTCTGCTAATCGAACGTATCATTTCGTTTTATGTTCAGTTCGCAGCTGAACGTGGCTAATTCCAAAAGGTCTTATTGTTATTACAACCCTTTGAAATGATTACTATTGGGTTTCGATGTACGATCATTTTCTTTTGCTTAGTCCACGTTTTGGTGGAGACATTTGCGTATTTGTATATTTGAGTTTGGAATTGTATTTAAATAATTATTTGTAAATTTAAATAAATCCATAAATATGTATGAGACTTACTGAAATAAAATTAATTAAATACATTCAAACACGCCAGTATATCATCAAAAGGGTGAGCAGCGATGTTTTATATCGATTTACTATCTTTAGAGTTACATAATAGGTAAAGACTCCAGAATATAACCAGACAATTTAGCAGCATAAATGGTTGATCTAGAAATAAAAGAACCCAGGACCTCACTTTAACAAACACATAGCAAGAGGTCAAAAGACAGTCCTGAAAATATTATAAATACAAAAGACACAATTATTTACTTCTTAAAATGCAATAGATTTTAAGACCACTAAAATAGTGCACAGGTGGCAAACATCTCCGCTCCATTTACCATTTTATTACGCAATAGTAATTAACCCAGATATTTTAAAACTCGAAAGATTCCAGACCGTCATACATTATTCTGGCACCACATTATTTTTGCCTTTTTATCTTCATATATAAAAAGTAATTATGCATGCCAGCAAGAGAATACGAGTTATCTTTCGGACAGTTAGCACCATTACAATTGCCACGGTTTGTTTTAAACAGTTGCCGTACACATTGTGTTATTATTCGTTTATCTTTAAATCAATATTTTAATCTCATGCATATATCCCCGAAGAGATCACAGACCAAAAATACAAGCAAAACATGATGAGACGGACTTAAAGCAATAAAAAAGAACGGTTTTTGGTGTATAGATTGGGTTATCTTATTTTGGTAACAAGTTAATGATTAATGTTGTAAAGTAATTAGTTTTTCATAGGTAATAGTTTTATCGATCTATCGAGCTTTTGAAAAACGATTAGCCGATACGAATTTCATAAGAGTTAATTCGTGATTCGCGAATAACGACATTTTGAAAAAATTATAAATACAGACTGTGTATTTTCCAGGATAAAAAAAAAAGTTTATTCTAAATGAAGAAACAATTTTTTTATCCTGGAAAATACACAGTCACTACTTATATATTTATTTAAATGTCGTTTTTGTATTAGCTCAATCATTTAAAATTGACATGATTTTTCATACATCTTTTATGAATCACAACAACCGATTGGACCGTTCTGATCTTACGTTGACCCCACACCTAATACCAACCGTGAATTCTACAAAAATAGAATCGACAAGGACACCTCTAACCTATGCATATTAATATACTTAAATGCCATAATCGCCACTTACTTTTAAGTTAGTGGCTTACAAATTATTTATTAATAGCTCAGCAATAACGGGGAGGCCACAGAGAATATCAGAGAAACAAACACCTAACTGACTTAAATATATTGCGGTAAAATCCGTGAAAAGTAGTTTAAATTCAATATGTCGTGCCGTGTATAGTTTAAATTTACATTAACGTTAAAAATATCTAGCTGATAGAAGGGGTGATGACCAAAATTATGTGTGTGGCAAATAGTTGTTCAGAGCCCGGATGTGTATTTATACGAAAATATTATAAATACTTTACATTTGTGTTGAAAATTACAAGTATTAAGCTTTCATTGAAATTAAACTACTATTCACGGATTTTATCTCCCCGTGACCATGGCTGCCGAAAAGCAACCGAAACGTCGGGGAAAGTGTAAAATTAAATTAAATCTAAATAGTTTTAACAATAATTTAATTAGCTTAAAATTTGTAAAGGTTAATAGTAGTATGTAGTAGTGTAACAAAATTCAAAATTATGTAATAAAGTAACAAATAAACAACGCAATAAAATCCGTATATAGTAGTTTAATTTCAATGAATAATATTTGCGTAAACAGAAGACTATATTATTAAGCTTTCTTTCTTATAAGCGGGTTTACGTCAGAAAAAAATCGCTGGGGTTTAACTTGTATTCGTTGTTCTTATATTTGGAAAGTTTCTTGCGGTACAGAATCATTCCTAATGTAGCAACATTTCTTTATTTAAAAGGCAAGTGATACATGATACTGTACATGTATATCTTGCTTCATAACTGAGGAGTTTTAAACTCACATTTTCACAGCTTCTGGTCAGACGTATTATGGAGCCAGCTTATTATCGTCTACATTTCAAGCTTTTAAAAGTCAAAAATTAAAGCATAGAACTATCTTATTGAACTTACATATACATATAGATCGGGCATCTGGAGATCCCGGATTCGATTTCTGAGTTTGGCAATATTAATGGCTTTTTCAGTAATTCGATTTTGGCCGCGGCTTCGCTTATTTGGGAACAATTCTTTTTTCTGGATTAATTGTATCCTAAATTCAAATTAATATTTTATTTCTATAAAATAATTTTAAACGTCAGTAATTTCAAAATATGTCCTTCTCTATGTCCCTCTCTTTACCTCTACAACGTGTATGCAAAATATCATAATAATCGGCCAAGTAGTTAAGGCGTTAAAGCGAAACAAATAAACAAACAAACTCACATTCGCATTTATCATATTAGTTATTATAGCATTACAGACATAAAGAATGGTAGACGGCAATTTGCAAAACGGCAACTAAAATATAATTGGCAATATTAGATTATTAGTTAGCTCTGCTTATCTCACCGCTTCTTACAAGCGTCCACCTACATAGAATGATCTCTATCAAATACCCCAAATTATTATTTCACATAAACATGTTATACGCACGATATAACAAAAACCGTTGACAATAATACATTGTAACTGTAACTGACATGATAATGGCGTACAACCTTCGCATCTAAAATAGCCTGATGCGTATACACGCCGCAAAATCCCTTTTCACTAAATATGTGTACGAAATAGGTCAAATGACGGTTATTTTGTTGACTAGTTTTTGCCCGAGGCTTCACTTGCTTAAAGCCCATGGAATGAAAATATATATAAACTAGTTTTAGCCCGCGGCTTCGACCACGTAAATAAGATTAGGCCAAAAAAAAGTACGCTATGTCCTTTTCTGCTTCCCTGGCAATGCGCAGGCAAAATTTCATGATGATCGGTCAAGTAATTAAGTCATGAAAGCGTAACAAACTCACATTTGCATTTATACCATTAGTCAGGATGTCTTATGTTTTGAATCAGTAGATGCAGATGCAGATGTGAAAGTTTGTTGATGTTCGGATGTTTGTGATTCCATCATGCGAAAACCTTTCTGCCTGGGGCTCCACTGGCTTGAAGCCTATAGAATAAAAATATATATATATATATATATATATAGTGTCTTATATATTTCGCACTCTTAATAAAACAGCGACTTAACTCGAAATTTGAAAGTAAGGCAATTTGAACTCTAATTGTATATGTTAAATACTTATATTATATTTGTATTAAATCTTTGCAATAGAGTTCAAATTTGTTTAATCCAAAATACTGAGATAACTCTCTGTTTTATTAAGGGTGCGATTTATTCAGGAGATAGTCTATCTGTGTGCCAAGTTTTGACTAAATCGGTTCGGCGGTTTAGGCGTAATTAAGTAACAGATATCCAAAATTCTCACGACCTTTAAAATTTATAATATTAGAAGGGAGATCTTTCTCCGGGAAAGGAAGCCCGCGTTTTTGCTCGCATGTCGACATAAAACATATTCTATGTGTTTACTTTAAGACGTGTGCTAAGTTTTATCAAAGAATTTTGTTGTCAAAAAATGTTTAGTAGCCTTATGGAGTTAAAAAGGCTCGGTTGAGTGGTAATAGGCCCTGGTTTCCTGTTGCGTGGATCCTAAGATTTTCTTAGTGATCTGGTGACAAATTATACAGGCTCAGTGCAATTCCCAGTTGTAATATACACTTTATTACTATTGGGAATTGCACTGAGCCTGTATAATTTGTGTTAGTTTTACTAAGTCGATTCTAAGTTATAGCTCATAAAATGTTTATGTTCTTCACACTTCTGTCTATCCATACGGAAACATAAATACATGCCACGTGTATCTATATAATGTAACTCAAAATATTACTTAAATAAGCTTGAGTACCAAGGCAATGATGAAACATTTTGACGTATGCAAGGTTGAAATATAGCTTGATTTATTGCGTTAATACGATCTACGGATTAATGAGTCCATATATCTACATATATTTAGACACAATGAAAAAAGCACGCCATTATCGTAGGAATTAAAATACTTGAGCAATCTCATAAAATGATTGCAACTAGTTCCTAGAGATTGTATTGTAAAGGTAAATGCTTCACATGGCTAGACAGCTGGTATTTTCTTGATAAAAGAACCAGTCAATTGAGTAATATTGTCAGTTGTCCGGACACGGTACTATAGGATATCGTTTTTAAAAACTACTACTACACCATCACCTAAATAAAGTACTTACGAAATTTCATTTTAATAATTAGGTCAAGTATGTTATTATGTTAGGTATGATTAAGTAACTTGTTTTATTTATAATCACTTAACTTCTAGGTAAAATTTATTCGCAGCGCCCAAATTAAGTAGTCCTAGTGTCACGGGAATATAAAGTTCTCCAGATCAGATTTTGGTCACAGCGACCAATCTTAACTGAGATTGATCATCCTCGTGACAAATACAAGTGCACTCTCTTATTCATTGCTCTTACAGTCACATGGCACACACTGATTCTTAATTATATAGTGAACCAGTATGTATGTACATACATATGTATGTATGTATCTTATGTGGGGGCCAGTCAGTGCAGACCGGCGATACTTCGACCCAGTGGGATCTTTTATGTCGACACTCTCCCAATAACGACTGCCATACATGTTCATGGCAGCCGGAACCGACGGCTTAACGTGCTCTCCGAGGCACAGAGCAGGCGATAATTGTCAATCAATACGCACATAATTTCGAAAAGTCATATAACTTACGAAAGTCGGAGGTGCGCGACGTCGGTTCGAACCCGAGACGCTCTGCACTGCAGCCTGTTACTGGACCAGTATACTCCTATATAACATAAAATAAATGAGAGCCTTACCGCATGAATAATTTCAAAAGATTAGGAACAGAGTTTTTAGGCAATTTAAGTAATGATGGACGACTTTCGATATTAGAATATAAGAGCGAAAACAATTAAGCCCCCTAAATTTGGCCCAGATTACAAATGAAAATTCTAGCTGTCAATCAGAACTTTATAAATTTGACATTACTAAAAAGGTCGGCTATCCATTAAAATTCTCAATTAAGACAATGGGTAATTAAAATAAACTTTGAATACACTTTTTTAATCTTCTCTAATTAGTGCCTTAAACTGATAAAAAAAACCTTAACACACAGGCAGGTTAGAATTTTTATCGGTTGCAATATTTGAATAAGTAACTTGTTTCAAAAAAAGAACTTATCGCAAGTTGCCATGAAGTTGCCGTCTGTAGAAGCGAAACACGTGTCAAAACAAATTATTTGCTTCAGAAGCAGAGTTTAGCTAATAACTATAGTACAACGCACGGCCAAGTTGTCATTTGCATTAAAGGCGTGAAGGTTGTACATGACGCGGGTAACATGCTATAGTTGACTCAACGGAAAGCCTATTGTTTCAAGTGATCACTGCCGCTGCGTCGAGTTTTGTGGGTTCAATCCCCACACAGGACAAAAATTTGTGTGATACACAAATAGTTGTTCCGAGTCTCGGTGTTCTTTGTGTTCGTTGTTTGAATATTTTGTAAAGTCGCTTGCGACACAGGAGTTTATACTTAAGCGGGAGTTGTCTTTAAAAAAAGGCCTTAGGAAGTGCTGTATTTTACCTTTAGTCATTACCTACTTCCGTAAACAATAAAAACCACTTTCTTTGTGAATCATAATAATAAAATTTACTTTTCTTTAATTGTTTCCATTATTTTTAAGTGATGTGCTTATAAAATTGGATGTAACTTTACTTTCTACAAAGCCTATTATGCAATGTATATATTATGCAAGATATATTTGTTATGTAAATTATAGGTTGTTAATGTAATTATTAACTATTTAATACGCTAACTTCGAAATTCCAGAGATGCGTGCCTTTGAATCAAACTCGAGATCATTTCGAGAAGGTCTAACGGTTTCCCAACTAGGCTATCGCTGTTAATTATCTCGCTTAAAGGTGAATGAAAACATCGTGAAGAAACCTGCATGTCTGAGAGTCCTACATAATGTTCTCGAAGGTGTGTGAAGCCTGCCAACTCGCAATGGGCCAGCATGATGGACTATGGCCTAACCGTTCTCACACCGAGAAGAGGCCCATGCCCAGCAGTGGGACAGTTTATATACAGGGCTGATATTATTATACCTAGTGTAATTTATTTATTCTACAATGTTTACATTTTGGAAAGACTCGTAACATACAATTAAAATGCCATGGTGTATCAGGCATTCATAAACCATGACCACCGCTTACTATAAGGCGGGTCGGATTTTTTACTACCTTACCAGTACAAAAAGTTCAAGGCACATAAGCGATTACGAACACGTGTAACATAAATTACACCGACAGTATATAAATAGAAATCCTAAAAAACACACCATCAATTGAACAATTCGCAAGTTATAAAACTTAATTGTACAAAAAGATAATCACTAGTATATTATAATACTTTTGAAACTTTGTAAGAAAATAATTACATTCGTGTCATCTGGTTTTTATTTAGTCAGAAAACGACAAATGCGTTTTCGTAAATTATTTAATTCAGTTTAATTAGCTTTTGGGAATATAGCGTAGGTACTGCTATCTAATTTATTAGTATTACATTCGACAATATTCCAACAGCATTGATGCTAGTGATAATTATAGTTACGTCAAATCAAGAAGAAACGAATAATATGTAACGGGTATTTTCTTTTTTAAAGATTGGTAGCAATTTGGGTTTCAATTAATAGTATTGGCGACCTTGATGGCGTAGTGGTTAGTGTAACCGATTGCCACGCCTGAGGTCATGGGTTCGAAACACACAAACATTTGTGTGCATGAACATGGATGTTTGTCTTGGTATGGGTGTTTCTATGCATAATATGAATGTATTTACAAAAAATAAGTATATATGTATGTTTATCCATTATTCAGTACCCATAGTATAAGCTCTGCTTAGTTTGAGCTGGATGGTATTCCGTGTATGTGATAGAATATTATTATTTGTTAATATTCTTGTTAACCCCTCCAGCCAGGCTAGAATGCTTGTATTAGGAGTAGGTTCACGTAGGTAGTGCAATGGGTGGTGGAGGCCATTCGCCCGGTCCTCCGGGGGTGGATAGGGCGGCGATTCGGGTCGCTGACCTTCCGACTGGTGCAGGTGCTTTCCGGGCACGGATGCTTCGGAAAGTATTTGCACCAGATCGCGAGACGGGAGGCGACCCCGGCCTGCCACGAGTGTGGGGCGCCGGAAGACACGGCACTCCACACGCTGGAGGCGTGTGCCGCGTGGAGGCCGCAGCGGCACACGCTTTCGGTCATAATAGGCGGCGATCTCTCCCTGCCGAGCGTGATCAACGCCATGCTCGGCGGCGAGAGATCGTGGCAGGCAGTGGTCTCCTTCTGCGAAGCTGTCATGGCACAGAAGGAGACCGCGGAGAGGGTCAGGGAGAACAACCTCCTCGCTGACCCTCTCCGGCGCAGACGGACGGGAGCGAGAAGGAGGCGATTTGCCCGCCTTTTCGCTCCTGTATAGTGGGGTCACTGGTACAGAGTCGGGGGACTCTCTACCGGCTTGCACGGCCCCACACGTCTGAGGGATGGCCTTGGTGAACAAGGCCTTCCCTCCACATGTGCTGAGGCCCGGTCACCATCAGCCGGGCCAACCGCCGGGGCGGGATGGTGATTGCTAACGCGACCCCATCCCGCCCCACTCCGTCGGCGGAGGGACTGCTCACCCCAGGTTTTTAGTGTGTATACCGACCCCCTTCAGGGGCGGAGAGTCTCATATAACCACCCTTCCCCCCCGGGGGAGGGGGGTATCCATAAAGGATTTTCCAGGGTCAAAAAAAAAAAAAAAAAAGGTAGTGCAATGGGTGGGATTCGAACCCGCGACCTCTCGATCGCAAGTCCAATGCCCCATCCATTCCAACCACATCTGGTTTTGATGATATCTTTTATATTTATTTCAAATAATTGCACAAATGACTTCCTCTGTCTCTGATATCTCTCACACTCATGTAGCAAGTGTTGGACATCTGCAATGATTCCACACATCTCACAAGTAGGCGAATCAACTTTCTTCATGAGATTTCCAAACTATCTAGATGGGTAGTGCCCTGACCGTAACCCATGTGCTACAATTATTTCCTTTCTACTTAACCTACTATTTAAGAACCAAGGTACATTGGGAGGCGTAATGGAGGGTTTTACTTACGCATATGAACCACTCTAATACTTCAAATCACGTGCTTATAGTAAATGTAGAATAACATAACTTTTTTGAACGTCTACTTTTAAAACACAAATATTTTGTTATATCAAAAACCAAACGCAAATTCTCAGTCCTCGATGACAAATAAAAATCGATTTATCAAATATAGAAACAATCATTATCTATAATATAAAGTGCGGCTAAGACCTCATCCTTATCTTGCTGGCGAATTTACAAACATTGATACTCCAAACACAAAGAACATAGATTTGAAACAACAATTTATGCACCGAAATATAGTTTTCTGTTCGCTCGATGCAGTGGAAGAAACTATTCTCTCACTTAAATCACTACGTCATGCGTGTAATCAATATTTTTTTTGTAACATGGCTCGTGTTTTATATATGCATTCAATGCCTATTTCATCGGATTGGTGTCACTATTAATGTCAATTTAGTAAGTCTTCTTCTTCTCTCTTAGCCTTTATTATTCCCAAGTCACTTGGGGTCGGCTTTTCTGGTCTAACCGGATTTGACTGGATATCAGTTTTTACACGGAGCGGCTGCCACCTGACCTCCGCAACCCGAAGGCTAACGATACCCTAAGGCTAGACCAGTGTCAGGATATTAGAGGGTACTGACTTGCCCAATAACGACTGCCATAGATGTTCATGGCAGCCGGGACCGACGGCTTAACGTGCTCTCCGAGGCACGGGGCAGGCGATACTTGTCAATCAATATGCACATAATTTCGAAAAGTCATATAACTTCCGAAAGTCAGAGGTGCGCGACGTGGGTTCGAACCCGAGACCCTCTGCATTACAGTCTGTTGGTCTCCCCACTGAGCTATCGCTGCTACTATCTATATCATATCAATATCATATCAATTTAGTAAGTACAATACAAATAAAATAAAGAGGATATACTTAGGATAATTATTTAACACGACATTCACGCAAGTAAGTATGCTTTTTATTAGCGTTTAGCACCTGCTTCTTTTTTAACTTGCCATTACATCAAACTAGCGATAAACATATGATAGCCGCAATTTTTTTTCAAAAGTTGCAAATTTGCCATTTTCCTTAGTAGGTACTGCTACTAACAGTAAGGCAGCTTCATCTTTGAAAGTAAAATATCAGTAATTAATGATCCAGCTAAGTGAACTAGTCAGATAATATATTAATATCTGTAAAAATATGACAGATTTCTAAAAAGAACTTTTCATAAATAACGCAGTATTTAATTTTTTGCTTAGGATTAGCTGGTGATTGAAAAGTTGACATAATCCACCCTCTGACAAGTTATCGTAGGGTGCGTTCAGATCTGGCGAACGCGCCGCAAATGCGCCACGAATGCGCCGTGCGTGCATTTCAAGTTCGCGAACCATTCTTGAGCGGTTCGTGAGCGGCGCATTCGCTAGAGCTGGACACTCCCTTATAATAATTGATATATCAATTTCTGGCGAACATAAATTAAATCTTACCATGGGTACCAAAGTTCAACATAAAACTTATTAGTTAATATAATAATTGTCTTTATTATTCAAGGATACAGTGTAATCAAAGTGTTAATATTGTAAAACCTTTTTGCAAATAAACATTATTTATTATTAATAAGCCCTAGTTCTTATATAGCTCTAGACCTTATCACGTATTTTGTGTTTTTGTTAGATTTGGCATTGGTATGAAATGCATAGTCATATAAAATTGCCATCCGGTCATTTAAAATGTTTTTATCAAAAAACTGCATCCGCGTATCCGCAAAAACTATAGAGGTAGCGTACTAGCCGATCCTAGAATATTTGTTAATCAGACAAAGCATTGCAAGAACAAAATCTAAATATAAATATAGTATCAATCGCTCACCTTCCAAATTATATGGCAACAATCAATGTTCAAAAGCTTAAGGTTGTATAAATGCTTGTTATTTGCAATCATCTTAGTCATCAACCCAAAATAGAATCTATTTTGGTACCAAACCACAAAATATTACATCAACCATCTATTTCTAACGAATCATATTTATCACTCGTCTAATTATACGTACTCGTCTAGCGTATAAAGTATAAACAAAAAATGTTAGGCTAGGTAGTTTTGTTTTTTATAATAAGACAACTTTGTATAATACCCGCACTAGGAATAATTCCTGTATCGCGGAGTACTTTACTAACAACGGACACAAAGTACACCCAGACTCGGAACAACTATTTAATTTGTGGATCACAATTTTTTTTATGCCGTATGATGATCCAATCCACAACACTTGGCGCGGCGGTAGTAACGAGAAAATTACTTACACCACTATGGCATCCGTGCAATCAAATTGATTATACCTTTGATACTTAAGACTGCGCCGAGCGAAATGTGCCAAAATAGGCGGTCAC
Organism: Catocala fraxini; assembly: GCA_930367265.1. Taxonomy (NCBI): domain Eukaryota; kingdom Metazoa; phylum Arthropoda; class Insecta; order Lepidoptera; family Erebidae; genus Catocala; species Catocala fraxini. Next base: position 5,970,596 of record OV884044.1, on the reverse strand, counting down.
AGTTAAGTGAATAAAATCAACACTTTTTGTTTAATACAAATATAAAATATATATTTACCATAACAATGAAAGTGTTAACAGTTACTCCGTGTAAAAAACTTAAAATAATTGATATTTTCGTCTACAAAATTATGTAAATTTGCAAAATCGTAAGCTCATGTTACGTGATTTTTAAATTATAATAGTAGAAATGTATTCTATTTTACAGCTTTTTTAAACGAAACACAAATAGTTATATTGCAATTTGTCAGTCCCAAATATTTAAGTTATTGGTTGACAATAAAAATACATATTTATCAAAAAAGCACTTCAAATCCTCCATACAATTTTACTATGGTGACCGTGCGCCGATTTAAATATGCGCCGCGCTGCACGAGCTCTGTCATTATCTGTCTTACGCTCGGCGCAGTCTTAAGGTTTCTGAGAGGCTAAATTTAGATTAGTAAAGTTTTGCTAGTTTAACCATAAATGGACCAGCTCGATTAGAAAAATACTATCCTCTTACAGAACATTGTTAAGTTTCACTATACGAGCTGTTGAGTTCCGTTTGGTGACTAAGGCGCCAAATGCCCACTGAGTCATTCGATGGCGGACGGATGGCGTAACGGTTTATGTAATAAAAATCTTGTAATTAGCAACATGTGTACCTTAATCATGATTGATCAAATGTAGTTATTAGACTGTAAGCTTTTCTAAAATAAATAAATATGGTCACCTCACCACTGCCACCGCGCCGAGACTTGAGGGTTCGATCCCCACACGGGAAATTTAAATTGTCTAATCCACAAATAATTGTTCTGAATCTGGGTGTACTTTGTATCCGTTGTTTGAATGTTTGTAAAGTTCCTTGCGAGACATGATTATTCCTAAGGCGGAAGGCGCCAGTTGAAAAATAAAATTGAGTCGTGCTGGTTTTACCATCAATGGACCTGCTCGAACAGAGAATTACTATTCTCTTACAGAACGTTGTGAAGTTGCAGTATACGGGCTGTAGCATTCCGTTCGGTGAATAAGGACACCAGCAGCCTAGATAGTCATTCGATCCCATACTTCACTGTCTTCTTAAGCCCCTTTCCATCTATACTCTTCACGTAAGCTATGGTGACTGCTTACCTTCGGGTAGACCTTGTACGTTTGCTATTTATATAACTTACGATAGACCAACGATTGTTAAAGTGGGTTCCAGGAAACCTACGCGTACCGTAGAAAAGTAACCAGGGTACCGCGAAATTATTTACTGTTAAATAATACCACAGTACACTTTACACATTATCTTGAAATAGCGCAAAATATGTGATGAGAAGTAAAATATTTTTAAATTAAATTAATAAAGTTAATAAAATATATTTTTAAATTAATTATTTTTTTAATTTAAATTATAGTGTCTTTGATTTATAATCATTTGATATGGTGTTCCTTAAAAAAAAGATATTTGGTGAGTGTTCCGTTATCTTAAAAGATTAGGACCCTGCGATAGACAGCTGTGTCGATGTGATGATAAATCAATAAGCAGGGGTTACTGCTTAAAGGTGTTCCGCTAGCTTGTCTATCACATACAGCAATCAAAAACAACCTGACTGAATGGATCATGAGACTATAAAGCATATAATATTATGAATACTTACTCTTCTTATATAACTAATCGATCGAGCAGTAGTGATTAATAATTATGTGTCTAGCTGGGTAATGGTGACTAGCGGAGTTCCTCAAGGTTCACTTCTCGGCCCTCTGTTATTTCTGATCTTCGTAAACGACATCGACCAATGCTTCCATCATTCTCGCCTCCTCTCTTTTGCGGACGATATGAAGGTTTTCAAATCAGTCTCAACGCCTGTCGATTGCCTCGCTCTACAATCAGACCTATCACGCTTAACAGATTACTGCATTCTGAATAAGCTATATTTAAATCCTACCAAATGCGTAGTAGTTACCTATAGTAGGAAACCTGTCGTATTACCATCAGAATATCATCTAAACGACCATAAACTAATAAAACTCCGTAATGTCCGCGATATTAGTATTATACACGATTTTAGGTTGCTTTTCGATGATCATATTGATAGTACAGTTACTAAGGCTTTGCGAGCGTTAGGCTTTGTGGTGCGAGCATCTAATAGTTTTAAGGCGGCTAAAACTTTTAAAACCTTGTATTGTACTTTTGTGCGTAGTATATTGGAATACGGAAGTCAGGTCTGAAACCCGAGATATAATACATACGCAACACGAATTGAAAATATACAACGCAAATTTATAAAATTTCTATGTTATAAGTTGAAAATAAAATATAAGTCCGATAATTACTTCAAACTATGTGCTAAATTTCATATTCGGCTATTAGCCAACTCCCGTATGATAGCAGATGTCATGTATCTAATGAATTTGTTATCTGGCAAAACCGATTGTCCAGGCCTACCTTCCAAAATAAATTTTAACGTTCCTACTAAAAGCACGAGACGATATACGCCTATCCACCTGCTTTTAGTATCCACAAATTACAGACAGAATACATTTATTTGGCGAGCGAGTGATACTTTAAACGAACAAGTAAGAAAGTTCGACATTGACGTTTTTAATACTCAACCGAATACAGTGAAGCGCATGCTCACTCTTGACTTTTTTACAAGGTGTAATGCTGATTAATTTTACTTTATTTGTTATATTTTAGATGTTTAAGTGATAAAATAATTACTGTCCACGCATTGTTATTTAAGAATTAGTCGTGGAGACCTATCATTGGCTCTCTGTTGCATATGTTTTACACTACTATGTATTTCAAAGCTGTTGGTCTTCCTAATAAATAAATAAATAAAATACGACCTCCAAACGAGACTGCTGTCTGGTCAAACTATTCAAGTCCATATATCAAAGGCAGTTGAGAAAGAATAAAACTGTAATGCAATGCTAAGAGCTTGTAGTATATATTAAAAGAAAAGAAGTAGGTATGGTAATTATGTAAATAAAATCTTGCTTTAATATTTTGTGGTGAATAATTATTCAATCCGTATTATATTCATATATTAATTCAGTTTTGAAACTGACCCTCGCAATAGATTGGATGTTGATAGTTATTATTAATTTTTTTATGCACGCAAACAAATTTTAATTTTATTATTATGTGTTATATAATTAATATTAAGTACATAACCTTGTATTTAATGTGAGACGGGATGAGACGTTAGTATGTATATTATTACACATATTATTAAATTTTGTAATTACGTCTTAGACTAACACGAAGTATGTACCTGTTATTCTTTTACACAAGCTCAGGCTTATTAGGTTGTACCCAAAGCGGTGTAAACGAAATCTAAATAGTTTAATAATATTGTCTTCTATTTACGCGAATATTATTCATTGAAATTAAACTGCTATATACGGATTTTATCCCGTTGTTTATTTGACATTATATTACAAAATTTTGAAAATTGTTACACTACTACTACTATTAAACTTTACTAATTTTTAAGCTAATTAAATTATTATTAAACTATTTAGATTTCATTTATTTTTACACTTTCCCCGACGTTTCGGTTGCTTTTCAGCAGCCATGGTCACGGGGAGACTAAGATGGCAGTTGTCTCAATGTTCCAGTGTAGTTATTTCAAAGTACCCGAACATAATTTAATCATTGGTGTTTCTATTTACGCAGAATGAGCTCAAAGTATCATGAAGTCTAGCTGTGGTTTGCTTCTTCTTGGGTTTGACTATTTTTATTACTGGATCCCAAGCTGGTGGTACATTCCAACCATCTTCTCTATTAAAATTAGGATGTTTTTTGATTTCAATAGCCTCGCGAAGCATCCTTGGTAGGAATCGGTGTTCTTTAGCGAGAATCTGTGGTTTGTCAAATCTCAGGTAGTGGTTGGTCCCCTGTTGCACATGTTCACACACAGCAGACTTCAACGAGCGTTGGTGTTTTACATCAGCTATGTGTTCTTTTATGCGGGTGCCTATGCTTCTCTTGGTTTGACCAATGTATGAGAGTCCGCAGTCACAATCTATTTTATAGACCCCTGCATCTTGTAAAGGTAGTTGGCACTTGACTTGAGTTTAATTATTTAAATGGCAGCAAAGTTTTTTAGAAATATTATGTAATAATAGTGTTTTTAAGATATACAACGCAATAAAATCCGTATATAGTAGTTTAATTTCAATATATATCATTCCGGGAAACGTATGTAAGGTTATAAAATTTTATTCGGCGAAAGTCGGATATTTTAATAATCGATTTTGGTATAAAAGGAGTAACGGACGGCGGAAGGGGCATTCTCGTCTGAGCTGTCGAGTCGAGTGGTTGTGTAACCGGTTACGGTGTGTGAACTGTGTGGTCTGTAGGATAAAGGATAACAAATTGAGAAGAATAAATAATTATATTGGAGAATCAAGGAGTTTTATTACACGTAACGACAATATTATCCAAAGCGGTATATGAGACACACATTTTGCTATCTATGATTTAGGTCACTTAAAATAGGCGGCGAACTAGTACGTTCATTTGTTTAAACAAGCTTAGTAAACGGCTTGATGGCGGCTTAACGTCTGGACCTATATTGGCCCAAGAATAGCACACCGAATTTCATAGATATAGGTCATAACTTATACCATGGGAACAATGCAGCATTTGGATAAAGTACTATTCTAAAATAAGCTCACTAGATTTAGCCCGTGGCTTCGCTTGCGTCAATGTATGTGGTGAGGTTAGGTTAAATTAGAAACAGTACTTTTATTGTCTTCTGTTTACGCGAATATTATTATTTGAAATTAAACTGCTATATACGGCTTTTATCGCGTTGTTTATTTGACACTTTATTACATAATTTTGAAACCTGTTACACTACTTCTACTATTAAACTTTACTAATTTTTAAGCTAATTAAATTATTATTAAAACTATTTACATTTAAGTTTAAAGTACTGTTAACGAAAAAAGGACATATCCTTTTCTGTAGGTATATGCAAAATTTCATGATGATCGATCGAGTAGTTAAGGCGCAAAAGCGTAACAACAAAAAAACTCGCATTCGCATTTATAATACTAGCTACGCCCTGCGGTTTCACCAGTGTAAGTGCCGATGCTGATCTAGGTCTCCAGCTATCTACATACCAAGTTTCATCGCAATCAGTTCAGTAGTTTTTGCGTGAAAGAGTAACAAACATCCATCCATCGTCACAAACTTTTACATTTATAATATTAGTAGGATAATATTAGTTAGGATTACAACAGCGTGTAGTCATTTTTATATCATCTTTTGTATTGTATATTAATATATTAACACGACATACGTTGAGTATGCAATCACTACCGGTGCCGTCAAGACGTATAATAATCATTCCTATACGTAATTAGCAAAGTGTTAATCTTTCGACTTTATTTACAACCCGAGAAAATTGCACTCCAAGACATTTTATGACAAGTTAGATCATACGATCCTACTCACTCATACATAAAGTATATATCAAACCGTGACGTAAGAATAAACAGACGGGACTAACCTTCAAAGTTACAGGATACGAGCATACGTAGCAAACACTCAAATTGTCCTCGAAAATGTAGGCAAGTCTTTATACGACTTTGGTAAAGGTACAGCGCAATTATAAGCGGATGAACTGCTTTTATTTTTCCTTAAGAACATATGACATTGCTTCTTCTCAAAATATATACACGGATAATGTGCGGCGTCTCTATTGCCACTATCCACTACCCCCAGTGCTCCAATGCAATTGTTTGCAACGCATCGCAAGTGAGATATCACTACATATTATAATACAAAGCCCGCCGCCGCGTCTGTCTGTCTGTTCGCGATGAACTCAAAAACTACTGAACGGATTCTCATGCGGTTTTCACTAACAAACAGAGTATTCATGAGGAAGGTGTATAATTTGTTAAGTTTTGTACTAGCCGTGCGAAGCGGGCGGGTCACATGTTTATACAATTTTTGCTACATTTAATATTAGAAAATAGATTTTTTTAATCTGAGTATTTTTCTGAAGTGTCTACTGCAATGTCTTAGTAAAATACTCAAAATAAATTATTTTCTAAGCCTCAGCAAAATAGTTATACTCAGTATTCAGTATTAGTATTATTATTATATATAATATAATAATATAATATTCTACCACATACACACAACACCGTCTAGCCCAAACTAAGCAGAGCTTGTACTATGGGTACTAGACAATGGATAAACATACTTATATACTTTTTTTTTGTAAATACCTACATATTATACATAGAAACACCCAGACCAAGACAAACATCCATGTTCATGCACACAAATGTTTGACTTGTGCGGGAATCGAACCCGCGACCTCAGGCGTGGCAGTCGGTTACACTGACCACTGGCGTAGTGGTCAGTGTAACAATCAAGGCCGATACCAACATATATACCAACGAGATAGATGATATGGCAATAAATGAGACTTTGAATAGAATATAATTCGCAGTCTTAATAAAACAGCGACTTAACTCGAAATTTTAAAGTAAGGCAATTTGAACTCTAATTGTATATGTTAAATTCTAATATTATATTTGTGTTAAATCTTTGCAATAGAGTTCAAATTTGTTTAATCCAAAATACTGAGATAAGTCTCTGTTTTATTAAGGGTGCGATATGTTTGTATATCAAAAATTACATCTGATCCCAAATAACTAAGTATATTTTTACATACAGTATTTATTTATATACAACAATAGCAGCGATAGCTCAGTGGGTAGACCAACAGACTGCAATGCAGAAGGTCTCGTGTTCGAACCCACGGCGCGCACCTCTGACTTTCGGAAGTTATATGACATGTGTGGATTTGAACCCACAATACTCGAAGTATAGGTAGTGGCACTCGGAACAACTATTTGTGGACCACACAATTTTTTTGTTTGAAACTACGTCCGAAAGATGGCTGTAGACTCGCCCCCAATAAAGTGAGATCTAAAATATTAGTTGCCGAAATGTGGCATGCGTGGTGGACTATGGCTTTGCCTTTCACTTACTGAGAGGAGGAGCAGCGATAGCTCAGTGGGGAGACCAACAGACTGCAATGCAGAGGGTCTCGGGTTCGAACCCACGGCGCGCACCTTTGACTTTCGGAAGTTATATAACTTTTCGAAATTATGTGCGTATTGATTGACAATTATCGCCTGCTCCGTGCCTCGGAGAGCACGTTAAGCCGTTGGTCCCGGCTGCCATGAACATCTATGGCAGTCGTTATTGGGAAAGTCAGTACCCTCTAATATCCTGACACTGGTCTAGCCTTAGGGTATCGTTAGCCTTCGGGTTGCGGAGGTCAGGTGGCAGCCGCTCCGTGTAAAAACTGATATCCAGTCAAATCCGGTTAGACCAGAAAAGCCGACCCCAAGTGACTTGGGAATAATAAAGGCTAAGAGAGAAGAAGACATACAGTGAAAACCTTTTACGTCTGTATGTATACATATTATGTTAAACTGAGTCTTAAATATACTGACTATATTTCATTCGAAACTAATTTTTACCCGCGGCTTTGTCCGTTCGGGAACAGTACTTTTTCCTGGATGAAAGTATTCTATGTTCTTTTCTGAAACACTGACAATGTATCTGCGATATTTGTTCGCATAATGGATTGTTTTGAGTAATTTAGGCGTACAAACAAACTTACATTCGCGTTTATAATATTAGTTAGTATTATTTTACACAATTTCATAATAGTGATACTCATAACTTTAAAACCGAAATATACAGGATACTAAATCTAATCTGATGAAAATTCTCAGCGAAAACTGAAGCTTATATTTGGGAACAAATTCTTAGAAGACAACAAAATATCATTAAAGCATTTATTACCTACGTAACGGGCGTAAAATACGGCACAGAAATCATCACACCACATCGCGACGTGCTATGAATAGTTTTAACCAAATAAACATTGAATATTTTACCTTATAAGTTAAATTAAACTAACAAGATAAACATCATATAGGTACCTAATTAAAATATCCTTATCTCTTAACAGAAATGTAATCAGCGCATCGAATTATGAGTTGAAACACGTTTCTACTTTCACGATAAAATTAATACTAGCAAGGGAATTGGCGGCCATTTTAATTATGAAACCAGCTAGCCAATTTTCCTATGGACTATACTAGGTAATGAAAATATAGGTAAACTCACCCTTGTACATAAACTTGCCCACTATTGGTCATAGGCATTTTCATAGTGTAAAAAGGGTTAGGCCATAGTCTACTACACTGGCTCAGTGCGGGTTGGCAGACGTCACATATCTTCGAAAATAGTATGCCGAACACTCAGGTATGCAGGTTTCCTCGAGATATTTTTCTTCATCGTTAAATCGAGCGATCATTACTTATTTAATAAGCTCGAATTTGAGACTTATAAGTAATAGGTAGGTAGTCCCACGCAAATGTAAATATTGAAATAAGATGTCCATTGTGGATTCTCTGTCACCAGCGCGCCAGACGCACCGCGCAGGACACGATCGAGCGACATCACGGATGATCTTTGAAAGGGAGGGAGGCGTGAAAGGTTATGATTGGTTTGCCGTTCATACATCAATAAATTAACGTATTTTATTGGCTAACTAATTAAGTCAAATATTAAAGTCCTTGTTAAACATATTTGAAATGAGAATCGATTACTGAACTCTTTTTTAATGTAAAATTTAAAGACTGTTTTTTTAGATAGACTCTATCTGACAAAAGAACTATGTTTATCTCACGCCTTAAGACTGCGCCGAGTGAAATGAGCCAAAACAGGCGGTCGCAGTTAAGTGAATAAAATCAACACTTTTTGTTTAATACAAATATAAAATATACATTTACCATAACAATGAATGTGTTTACAAAAAAAAATGCAAAAACGTAAGCTCGTGTTACGTGATTTTTAGATTATAGCAGTAGAAATCTATCCTATTTTACAGCTTAAACGAAACATAAATTGTTATATTACAATTTGTCCGTCCCAAGTATTTAAGTTATTAGTTGACAATAAAGATACATATTTATCAAAAAAGTACTTCAAATCCGCCATTCAATAAAAAATATGCGCCGCACGAGTTTTGTCATTATCTGTCTTACGCTGGGCGCAGTCTTAATCCTAAAAGGGTAAGCCTACGTAAGGATCGTATTGTCATCTACTGGGCGCAGTGCCTGTCTCCGTGTGGTTAGTCAGAATTTCGAGGCAGAAAATTCCAATTACCCGATTTCGGTACGTATCTCATGCACAGCAGTCGCATTCAGTACCGCTGCGCATGTTACAGTAATAACGCCTAGTTAGAGAGCTGTCCAAATCATTTAGCAAAGAATTGTAAATCCGCTGTCACTAGTAACACACCATTCCTTGTAATAAATGCAGATATTAAAAAAGAACGATCCACGTAATGTTCTTTTGATACCCGTCCTTTGAAATCAATGGAAGACAGTAAACAGGGTAATAGTCAGGTTTCAACATAAGTTACGACTGGCTTGTGAGATTCTCTTTTATGTATTACTAGATTCTTCCCACGGCTTAGCTCGCGTAAATGTAGATTATGCATATTTTCTATCCCTCAGAAACAGATTTTTTTTTAGATGAAAGGAACCCTGCTTTCTTCTTTGTTCCCGTAACAACGAGTATGCTAAATTTTATGATGAGCGATCGAATAGTAACCCGTGGAAGCGTAACAAACTAACTAACATTTTCATTAATAAGATAAGTTAAGATTGATATATAGTCATATTTACTTATTTACTTTATTGGGACACAAAACAGTTACACATTAAATGTAATGCAAACATTGTATATATGTAAAGAAAAGAGTTCATGTGTAACCCACACCAATGTCTATAAAATAATATAAAAAAGGAATAAAATAAAATAAAGACGCGCTATAATTAGAAAAGGGCAAATCTAGCAATAATTATTATTTTAACAATTCAACAGCTTGCTTACGAATTTTTGAAGACGGGAGTGCAAATATATCTAAGTGTATAAGGTGTGTGTTATACGTCTCAACAAGGCGACGAAAAGGCGCCCGTGTGCCGGCGTTGGTTCTACACTTTGCAGTGTAGAACAGCCAGGGCACGCGCGCCTCTCGCTGCAATACGGTTCTAGGTACAATGTAACTTAATTGATTAGTGATTCCGGGGCAGTCAAACCTTTTGTTACATAAACTGTACAACATTGTGGATGCAAGTAATTTTCGTCTAGATTCCAGGTTCAAAAGTTGGTATTTGCACAGTAGTTGCGTATATAACAATTTAGGAAGTCGGCATTTAAATTGTGTTGTTGGAAATACTTTTTCTGGATAATTTCAAGTCTTTTTACATATTTATCGTAAAGAGGATTCCAGTTCTGGACTGCGTACTCTAATTGGGAACGAATGAGTGTTTTAAACAAAATTAAAATATGGTAGATGTAGTTGGCGGAAGACCTCAGCTCATGCTCCCCTAAACGGGTAGTCAGATGTGTATTAAAACCACGTTCAATCAGTTATGGTTTTCTCAAGTAATATAGATCAAGCCTACTGCCTTCTACCAGACACAATGCCAGCAATAGATTTTCATGAATCAATAAAATGAGGATTAACTTATTGAGCCGCACCGGTACACCGGCGGCTAGACATAATAGGTTTTTAATTATACTAAGACTTAACAGACTAGTCATCATACTGTCACAATTTACATACCTTTTTTGAAAGACTGCCTATGACTACAGCTAGTGCAACCTGGCTGAATCCTCAACCTGTTCAAAGAGTTAAATACTTAGCATTATTACGTTAATTCCCGTTTTCTGTTTCATAAATCGTGCAACGCGAAAACATACACGTTTTTCCAATGACCTATTTTCAAACGAAAATAATGGCTGCGTATAAAATCTTCACTTCCCGCTAAAGATCTCTGTAGAAGAAAGGCTTTATAAACATTGAAACAATAGACACAAAGAGCTCGACTCAGGAGAACAATACGTATATCATATATTCTTTATTACATACAGGTATAACATAGACAGTATGATAGCTTTATGAATTAGTACGAACTAGACACTGCTATGGATTTCGTTAATGTCTGCTCAGATAGGTAAGTTAATAAAATATATATATTATCAGAATCATTAAGGTAATATTAATCCACTTTTTATGTAAGTCCATGTACCTTAGAATGTGTAAAAAGAATAGAGTTCTTACTTGCTCCGAATAAAAAGATAGAACTAAATTGCGTCATAATTTTAAATGTCAAATTTATGATATAATAATTATATGGACGTTAATTTGTCATTAAAGTAGCACTAAAACTTGCATAAAAGGTATTATAAATAATAAAAAGAAATATTTGGTAATTTTTCTATTAGGTAGAAGATACGAGCTCAGAAGGTTAGGTGTCGTAATCGATGGGCATTCTAAATTAGGTATTATATAGGTCCTCGGCGGGGTCGCGACCGCATGCGAAAGTGATTCGCGCGGCCCCATCGCCATGTGGTTTTGTCGAGGAACACCGTGGTAGGTTTAGTCGGTATTCCGGGAGGTACTTTATCATCTTAACATCTTCTTTTACCCCGGCGAGTCCGACATAACCCCTCCGCCCGCCCCCGCGGAGGGGTATGCGTCATGCATTAACCCAGGTAAAAAAAAAAAGGTATTATATAGGTAAATAAGTATATGCTTATGAAAGAACAAAGTAAATATTAACTGTCTAGTATATAGCTGTGTACTGAAACCATTCAGTAAGCACTCATTATACACACATCATGTCGCATAGTCAACGTATCCTAAAATTAGGATGTTGAGCTCGTTGACTGGATAATTGGATGAACACACATATATAATGAGAGCTATGTATATATACATATATCTATGTCTATACTAGTTATGTCCCCCAACTTCGCATAAGACCACGCATGTGTAAGCGCGATATACCACGCGCGCGGTTATTACTAAAAATATTCGAATAAACTATGCGATTGTTTCGATCATTCGATTGCGATCGAATAACAAAGTAAATAAACTGATTATAAAACCATTCAGATACTGCTTTGTCTTAAGCTATCAGTACGCTATATTTATTAACTAAACAAGACTATAGTTTGGAATTTATAATCCTAACTAAACGACATAGAGTAATGTTGTTCTATTTTTACTATTTCTTGCTTTTACTTACGTCTTAACTCGGGAACACTACATTTTACGAATCGAATTTACGAATCAAAATCAACCCCGTAACACTTGTCGTACGTACAACCAAACGCGGTTAGTTATCTGAGCTTTGTGTTCCTTTTCTTAAGAAAATGTATTCATTATCTTTTAAACGGACAACTTCCTCACTGGTAATATTTCTGTAACGCAGAAGACTTTACAAAACTCATACAATGGACACAATGAACACCCAGACTCGATATAGGGATCGAACCTACAACACTCGGCGCAGTGTCAGTAACAAGGTGACCACATAAACTAATAGGCTAACTGTGCAGTCAAAGCGAATGCAATTGCCTTTACCGTCCTCTATCAAGGTTACCTTGAACCGTACTTCAACGTTCACACGCTAACAAAAATTAGGTACAGTAGTGCATGGCGCAACTGCGATAAAAATACGAACGCGTTGTTCAACAAGTTCTCTTACCTCGCTACCGATACTTGTGTGACGTAATTATACGTAGTTTGTCTCGGTAGGAATTAAACTTGCTGCATGGATTGATAACGCTAGTGACAAAACCAGTATGTCCCTGGCAATGAATTAAGTGGCTTGAATCCACTATTAAGAGTATTGACGTGAACCTACTTTTCATAGAAGCATTCGATGCTGCATGGATAAGATAAATATTGGTTTGCAAATCCACCGTGTCTCTGGCATTGAATAAAGTGGCATAAATCCACTCTTAAGACTGTTAACGTGTACCTACTTTCAACAGAAACATTATTAGCTGCGTGGATGAGATAAATATTGATTTACAAATCCACCGTGTCCCTGTCAATTAATGAAGCGACTTAAATCCACTATGAACAGTATTGGCGTGAACCTACTTTTCACAGAAGCATTATATGCTGCATGGATGAGATAAATATTGGTTTACAAATCCACCGTGTCCCTGGCAATGAATGAAACGGCTTGAATTTAATTTTAACCCTATTGACGTGAACACCTTTTTTTTTTTTTTTTTACTTGGGGAAATGCACCTTTTGCATTCCACCCGCCACTAGGGGAGGCGAGAGGGTTATGTCCGGCTCTCTCGTATTTCGGGCATACGGACTAAAACCCCACGGTGTGCCCCTTCGCTGCCTTGTATAGTGGATGGGCCGCTGGTAAAGAAACTACCTCAGTGACCCACCCAGCAGACTACAACTCCTGGACGACGCCCCGGCACTACAGAGGGCGTCGGACCGACTCAATGGCTCGCGGGTGGAAGATCCCCGTTCTCCCGCCCGCGGCCTACATTACGGCGGCATGAGGCGCGCGAACGCGCGCCTGCGCCGCCCGGTTCGCCGGCGACGGCTCGGATCCGCAACGATACTTTCCTCACGGATCCGCTCCGCCGCCTCCTTCTGCGAGATGCGACCGCTGCCCACTTCCTCTCGCTGTCGACCATGGCTTTGATCAGACGTGAACCCCTGACACAAGCATTCAAGCTGGAAGGGTTAACAAGAATATAATATTTTTTAACACTTCATACTACATATTTATCTTGATCTAAGTAACACTATTGACAATGTGTTTATAAGAGATTGTCTGACAACTGTACTAATATAAACTGTGTTACAGTTTCGAATTGTCATAGCTCTTAAGCAGTACGAGTAAGTAATGTTCAAAAATAATGATAATCCAGGTTCACGGGACAAGCATGTGTGTTTACATTTCTGCTTTCCTCCACAAGGGATAATCTTGAGACTATGTTAGTATGGTATAAAAAAGATAAGGTTCTGTATCTGGGCAATTATTGTGTTCTTTAAAATTATTCAATGTCAATTATACACGTATGGCTTTTAGTAAATTCACTAACCAATATACTTGATTTATACTTGTTTTTTGTGTTGACTATTCGAAGTTACAATAAAAATTATATAAAAATTTTTTTGCTTATCATTTAACTTTTCCATTGACGTAGTAACTGTTTTTTTTTATTTCCCACAATAACCTGACTCTGTCATTCTTTGATATTTCAGTAAATTTTTCCAGTTCGTTTATTCAATAGGAACAAATTAGCGTCTGTCGCAAAGATGGAAAATCTGTTGAAAGAAATTTTGACGAGCGTTTCGTGTCAAAGGTGACGAAAATAGTCCATCAGACAACGTTTGAAACTTCTGGAATATTGTTAGCGCGTTGTCTGCCTAAGGGACTTTGGGGATAAAGGTGTTAGGCTACGTATGTGAGAAAATAGTGTTTTACCTGCCACAATTTCTGAGACCGAAAAGTATTCATAGAAGCCTCAAACACTGGGCACCTTAGTTTTATATCAGATACAGTTTTCATATTCTTTCTACAAACAAGAAACAACTACGCTGTCCGTGCAGAGCAGATAAGTGGTTGCACAGTGGTCGAAACTCAACCGTAATACATTTTTTAAGCTTTATCTTTCTTCATTCCTACTCTATATAAATTTTAACTAATCCAAATCTCACACACGTGCGAGTAATTTACTTTAGAAGTTTTCTCCACAAGAATTACCCTATTAAATCGCAGTGGCACACCTACGGTCAGACACAATCGGCTTTTAATTAAATCTGGCATTCTAACAATTGGCATATTAATATATCACCATCAACAAAACTAATAGGCGTAACCAACAACAACAATTTACGCCTCGACATAACGTGGGAAATGAATTCCGCGTCAACATCGTGTTAATACGCGTTACCGCGTTGTAATGAGAATTTGATCGCTTATAGGTTTCCAAGAACCCCATAGGTTAGAACGTCGTCGAAGATTATTTGATCCGCTTCGAGATTTAAAGCTATATATATGTATAGCGTAATTCGGTTATACTATGTTGTTTTAACCGGTAAAGTACTCCAATTGACAATTTGTATTTCAATGAGCTTTAGAATCGTTAACACCAAGATTTTTTTTGACTGCCTGGATTGCGTAGTGGTTTAAATCACCGTCTCACTGTCACCTCAGCAAATCTTGTGGAATCAATTCCTATTCCAAAATTTGTGTCATCCACAAATAATTGTTCCGAGTCTGGTTGTGTGTTGTTAAAATATTTGTAAAGTCTTCCGCGGCACAGGAATAATTCCTAGACCGAGAAAAACGATCCATAGTGCAAAAAATGTGTCTTTAAAACAAAAACTAAACTAACAATTAAATATTTTACAATATACATAAAAGAATACAACGTTTTCTCTTTACGTATTAATATAGGTAGATCTTCTATTCTAAATAAGGATTTACAATTCATAGAAAAGCAAAAATAGCATTTTATCTCTTCATTTAAATTTTAGTTGTTAAAGCTAAAATACATTTTTTATATATAGACCACTCACACCTGAACTTTATAAGCGAAAAGCTGCAGAAAGTAAGAATTTAATCCGGATAGTTTGCAATAAATCCGGCAAGCGGGACTGGTACCGAGAATCGGTGAATGCATGAACGCACATTTTCATAACGAGCCGTACCATGCCAGTACGTTTCTAGATTTTGTGTTTGGATGGACAAGCTGGTATTATTCAGACAAGTACTACTTGAACTCTTTATAATAAAGGCTGAGTAAGAAGCTCTCTCTGTGAATTCGCGTGGTTGTAAAGTAGATACAGCGATAAGAGTTCTTTTATTTTGGACTGCATAGATAGTATGGTGGTTTAACTGGTCGCATGGCCACTGCTACGCGTCAAGTGTTGTGGATTAAAACCCCACAAACGACAAGAATTTGTGAGATACTCAAATATTTGTACCGAGTCTGGGTGTACTTTGCGTCCGTTGTTTGCTTGTCTGTAACTAGAACAGGCCTATTCCCAGCAATGGAACGGTTTATATACAGGGCTAATATTATTATTATGAAGGTGACATTACTGTCGGCTGGCATAGCAATCTTCTCCCTAGCCTTTCTTATTCCCAAGTCACTTGGGGTTGGCTTTTCTGATCTAACTGATTTGACTGGATATCAGTTTTTACACGGAGCGGCTGCCACCTGACCTCCGCAACCCGAAGGCTAACGATACCCTAAGGCTAGACCAGTGTCAGGATATTATAGGACACTGACTTCCCAATAACGACTGCCATAGATGTTCATGACAGCCGGGACCGACGGCTTAACGTGCTCTCCGAGGCACGGCTTGCATAGCAATGAAAGGGATATAAACGGATATTAAGATTAAGCGGAGTGCGGCTGCGGAGCAAAGTCTCCGTTCCGCTCTAGTATGCAGTCCTATTGCAATAAATAGTTCATCCTTGCCCGCTTTAACAATGAAGGAAAAGATTTTGTGGAATTCTGCATGTCTGAGAGTTCTCCAGAATGTTCTCGAAGATATGTGAAGTCTGATAATCCACTCTGGACCAGTGACCAGTGGTAGAATATGGACCAACCATTCTCACACTTAGGCCCTCAATGTAAGTAATTGACAGAACAGTCACTGTATTGAGCATACAGCTGAAAATATAGAAGAAGCTTAGCATTTGTTATTTTAGGCTTCAGGAAGTCGAAATTAGAACATGTATTTTTAAGTTAAATCTTTTATAATAATCAATAGATATTTTGTTTTATTTATTTAATAAGTATAGTTACAGACAATAGATTAAGTATTACACAATATTCAATTGAACATCAATATGCTTTTAACATTCATACCTTTACGCATACATATCGTCGAAGAGATAAGGAGAGATGTATTTTGCATTCACATTTCGCTATATAAGTACACGTTATATTTAAATATAATACTTACCACTAGGGGATCGAAACTGTCTCCTAAACACAAGCTATCCTGTAGCATATCTACGAGAACAGTAGGAACTCCTCCCAAGAAATTGTAGATCCAAATTATACTATTGATGAAACCTACTATTGTAAAAACCCTACAATCATTTTCATGTAAATAAATTTATAATTTGTTAAAGAACATCCAGACAACCATATTTTTGAGTAGTAGACCCCCGCTGATTTCAGCATGAATGGGCCGGCTCGACCGGGGAAGGACACCCTCTCACAGAATATCGATGTGAAATACCAGTATTCCTAATGTTGTGTTTCGTTTGGTGAGTGACAGTGCCGGAGGCCCAATCACCCCTTTTCCCCCATTCCCACTCCTTCTCATTCCTACTTTCTTTCCTAAAGGGTCGGCAACGCGCAAGTGATGCCTCCGGTGTTGCAGGCGTCCATAGACTACGGTGACCACTTACCATCAGGTGGGCCGTATGCCTATTTACCACATTAGAAGTAAAAAAAAAAAATGTGGATCACACACGATTTTTGTCCAGTGAGAGATTCGAACCCACAACACTCGACGCGGTAGCAATAGTGAAGCGAGTACTTAAACCGCTCTGCTCTCCTTGCCATCATGTCTTCTTATTGTCAGCTGCCTTCTCATTGGGTAAATGCAGGTATTAGTATATAGTTTGTACCTATATAATAATATACCACTTGTAAACATTTTACAAATTTAATATTCCGGTAGAAAAGTTATTATTGTTTTATAATCGAGACTTAGTATGGACGTGTTATACGAAGAGATGATACGTATGTAGGTAAGCAAGTGATGAATATAAGGGTAGAGGGACGAAAGGGGAGAGGAAGGCCAAGGAAAAGATGGATGGACTGTGTGAGGATGGATATGAAAGGGAAAGGGGTAAATGAAAATGATGACGGGTGACAGAGAAGTATTGAAGCAAGGACATACTGTGCCGACCCCAAATAAATTGAGACCAGGGCAAGAGGATGATGATATAACATAATATATAATATCCATATTTTGTTACTAAACAAAATAATAATCTCTGAATTAAATTAATATAAATTGGTGCTTTCCGACATCAATATTTAGCATTAGATTTGGAATCATTATGATTATTTTTATTTATTTGTTCTAAGATTTTAAACTTTATTGACTCTGTAGGATACGTTTATATCTGACTAAATTTTGCCTGCAACTTAGATCGCGTTGATGTAGGTTATGTCAATAAGTTTATATCTCCCGGGAATAGTGCTTTTTTTCTGCATGAAAGGTACCCTTTGTCTTTTGCTGTACCCCTGATAATGTGTATGCAAAATTTCATGATGATTGGTCGGGTAGTTAAGGCGTGAAACAAACAAACACACATACAAACTCACATTCGCCTAAACAAAACTGAGCGTATCGTATTATCTTTTAATTTAGGTATCTACATTTCCTTCTATCTTTCTAAAAAGACAATGTCCGCGTTTGAAATAATTCCTGAATCGCAATAGACGTTACATACAATCAAACTACAGACACAAAGAACACCCAGGCAGACCCAGACAGAATTACCATTTATCGATCACACAAATGTTTATGTCGTGTGGGATTTGAACCAAAACCAAACGCAATGGCGAGGTTTTTTAATTAAACAAATTATGTTGTTATGCGACTATTAATTGAAATGTTAAACTAAAACACTTCGCATTATAATATTAATTAATAATATCATGATTTAATGCTACGATTCGATTAGGTAAATTCAAAGCTGTTTTATAATTTGGCACCTGCTGTGAGCATATTGTAATTGTGTATTAATAACAGACGTATACTTGGCTCTGAATCCGAAATTCAAATAACATTAGCATAATATATTATATTAAGTGAATACGAAGGTATTTAAGTTCAAAGATCTATTATTTGTTAGTCTGTTTATCTATACTAATATTATGAAGAGTTTATGCGAGCGAAGCCGCGGGCAAAAGCTAGTATAACATAACATAATATCAGCCCTGTATTAAACTCTCCCATTGCTGGGCACGGGCCTCTACTCAGTGTGAGATGGATTAGGCCATAGTCCATCACGCTGGCACAGTGCGGGTAAGAAAATTATAAAGAATTCTTAGACAAGCAGATTTCCTCAAGATGTTTTTGCTTCACTGTGTCACGCGGACCAGGCGTGCCTCGGCGGCCGCACTTGCAGCAGTGTGGAAGCGCCTCTACACCCCCCCACGGCCCCAAATAAAAACAACGGCCATGCCCTGGCTCGCGGTCTTTCGCCTGCCGACGCTCATCCAGTTAAGTGTCTCTTCTGTGCTCCAGCCGGACCTCGCACTGAAGTCTTTTATAGAAACGCGCCCTGAGATATTGTGTAAAAATTGAGTTTCGCGTACCTAGATATTGTATTAACTTTCTTCTTTTTGAATTAAAGATCTTGTAATTGTGAATTACAGTATTTAATTTATCTCTGCAACTTAGAATGCCCTAGAGAATATTGACTACGTTACAACCGTTAAAGCTAGCGAGAATTAACTATTTAATACGCTGATAACTTCAAAAAGTCAGAAAGCCATGGGGCTGAACTCGAGACCTCTGCGTCGCAGTCCAACGGTTTCTCACTACCGCTGCTATCGCTTGTTTAGTGACATTTAATACATAGGCCACCCACATTGATTGTACGTATGACGTAGCAGATTAAGTGGTCACCTGCAGCAGTGACACTACTACTGCGCCAAGTGTTGTGGTTTCGATCCCCACACGACACCAAAATTTGTCTGATCCACAAGTAATTGTTCCTGGTCTGGGTGTTCTTTTATCCGTTGTATGAATGATTGTAAACTCCACCGGGACACATGATTCACACCTAGCGCGGAGTTGTCTAATTTAAAAAAAACAAATACAAAATTTTCACTTTCTACCTTTTTCAGGTTTCATGATGATTGCAAGCCTATCACCTAATAATAATATCAGCCCTGTATTAAACTGTCCCACTGTTGGGCACGGGCCTCCTCTCAGTGTGGGAAGGGTTAGGCCCTAGTCCACCACGCTGGCCCAGTGCAGGTTGGCATACTTCACATATCTTTGAGAACATTACTGATAACTCTATCACCTTAAGTTAACTCAAAAAATAACCTGTAATATAATTGCAAAAAGGTTTATTGAAATAAAACAAGTGAGAATCGGCAATGAATTGCCGTAAATCTTAAGAGTTCGAAAACATCGTTCAAGTAATATACAAAGGTGAGGTGACCTTGAGGTCAGAGGTCAAAGATCATAGTCTATTCGGGGTATATCGACTATGCTGAGTCGAATGGCGTTAACCGCGAGTCTCTAGCTCTTACGGTTCTTGAGTTGAAAGTTGTATAACAGACGGACGGACAAAGCTGTTGTATAAGAGTATTTTTGAACTCCAAAAGTATAGGTTGCTTGCAAAGCTCATTCAATCAATAGTATATTGATTATTATGCAATTCAATAAATTAGACACCTAAGCAATTTAATTTAGATTTAAATTGCTCTATACATCATATAAATTAAATGAAACTGTTTAACGATATCGCAGATTAAAATAGTAACTAATATTATTAATGCGAATGTTGGTTTGTTTGTTACGATTTCAAGCTTTAACTACTCGACCGATCATCATGAAATTTTGCATACACGTTGTCAGGGATACAAAAAGGAGATAAGATACCTTTCATCCAGAAAAAAATCTGTGCCAGAGGGCTAGAAATTAATTGATAAATTCTCGACAAACGCGAGCGACGCCGCGGGGAAAATCTAGTTATTAATAAGTTGTAGGCGTAAAGCCGGGCGGGTCTTATATAATAATATAATAAATCATATATTTAATGATTATTATTTTTGATTAGTATATTTAATGATATATAATTATCTCTATCTATCATTACCTCTTTGATTGATTATAATCAAGATGTGAAATCTGATTACGTTTTCCCAGGCTCCCTAAGTAATGAATATTCTTACATTTATCGGTTAACTCCCTTAAATCACGTCGCATCAACGATTTTCATTTAGATTCAGAAAATTACATTAAATTGAAAGCTTTCTTGTTATATTTTTGTGGGGCTCCACTGTAGCAGAAACTAGTTTTATTAAGATGTTTTACGACTAAAACGGTGCACTCATTACAGCTTCAGTATAACCACAACTTTATTTAGTAATATTTCTTTTAGCAAACTGAACCTGCACTAGTTATGTATAATTCATGTATCGCGTGGAACTTTGCAAATATTAGAACAAAAGATATAAAGAACACCCAGACACGGAACAATCGTTTGCGGATCACACAAAGTTTCGGTTAAAATCGGCCTCGATGGCGTAGTGGTTAGTGTAACTGACTGCCACGCCTGAGGTCGCGGGTTCGATTCCCGCACAAGTTAAACATTTGTGTGCATGAACACGGATGTTTGTTTCGGTCTGGGTGTTTCTATGTATAATATGTACGTATTTACAAAAAAAAGTATATAATATGTATGTTTATCTATTGTCTAGTACCCATAGTACAAGCTCTGCTTAGTTTGGGCTAGATAGTGTTGTGTGTATGTGACAGAATAATATAATATTATATTATTATAACAAAAATCGGCGTAGTGAGAGTGGCAAGATAATCGTTTAACCCACCTATGCATAGAGCCATCTATGCATTCTATCTACAAATTATTACGTAAACGTATAACGACTATATTCCATTTAAATTTGCTGACCTTTCTGTATTTATAACCCTGACCCTTGAATGTGCAACCGGAAAAAAACTCAAGAAAACGTACTCTTAATAAAACAGCGACTTAACTCGAAATTTGAAAGTAAGGCAATTTGAACTCTAATTGTATATGTTAAATTCTAATATTATATTTGTGTTAAATCTTTGCAATAGAGTTCAAATTAGTTTAATCCAAAATACTAAAATAAGTCTCTGTTTTATTAAGAGTGCGAAAATATTATAATAAAATGATTTGTTAATACTTGTGTTCTGAGCAAAAATAAACTGCAATTAGCAAGATATTTTTATTAGTCTGTTAGACACGCTGTCCAGGGGATTTACCTCATCTATATAAACATGATATTGCATGCGCATGCGCGAGAAATATATAAAACGCTGGCTCAGTCCCTCGCATGCAATGACAATGCTTTAAGGTATGCTGGTAGGGCTCCGGGTGATACATACATCTCTATTCTAATCCCACTCTTATATCTTTGAAGAGGTAGGCAGTGGTTTGAGGTCTACAGGGCAGGTCTATTACCGTTTATCGTACACAGTTCCACACTCCACTACTGAAATATTGACATGTCACTAATATAACCTATGTCATTTTTGTCTACAATGAATAAAACTCGAAAACTACCGAACCGATTTAAATTTCTTTCACTATTAGAAAGTTACTTTATCCCGAAGTAAAAAAAGGTATATAATATCACGCTATACGTCACGGGAGCGGAGCAGTAATCATAAACGCGGTTAAAACCGTTGGGGCGAGCTGGCCATTAACACTTTACGACCCTAAAACATTATACCTGCTAGTTACACGTCGATCATTTTATATTTTAATTATGTTTTAAATCACGATGTTTATTTTATATCTTAATTATATTTTTAATTATGTTTCAAAAATAGTTAATCTTTAAACAATTATTAACCTTTCACAACGTTGTGTTAATTCACCTTCGGCGCTTGTCCCACCGGCGGTAATTAGCGAATGGAGAGCCAAGCTAAGCATAAAATATAACAACTCAGCTAGCATTAAGAAACTAGTGTAATAAATATAATTAATATTGTCTTACGTTTACGCGAATATTATACATTGAAATTAAAGAACTTTGTACGGATTTTATCGCGTTCTTTATTTTTTATAAAACAACACAACATACATACATACATAGATTCACGCCTGTTTCCCAGAGGAGTAGGCAGAGACTACAGATTTTCATTTGCTACGATCCTGACACACTTCTCTGGCTTCATTCACTTTTATCACATTCCTCATACACGCCCGTCGGTTCAAGGTGCTCTTCACCTGGCCTTCGTCCAGAAAACAACGTCTTTTAAAAAATTAACAACGCGATATACTCCGTATAAAGTTGTTTAATTTTAATATAAATATAATTGGCGTTTACTGAGATATTTCTAGTATTTTGTAACAGAAAAATCAATTTTTTTAACCCATCTGGGAATCGAAAACTTTCAATGCAGGCATAGGAAGTATGTCACGGCATAAAAGAGGCTGACTTAGGGATAGCTAATTATCAGATATACTGATATTATAGAAGAAAAGATACTGTTTGTTTTAAAGCGCTAACTTCAGGAACTACCCGTCAGATTTAAAAAATACTATTTGCTTTAGGAAGTCCTTAATCGTGGAAGGGTGTAAGGATATTTATAAGAAATCAGGCTAGCAGTCACGAAAGCGAAGAAGTAATCATAAACGTTGGTGAAACCGCGAGGGACAGCTATTCTATTACAAAGCTAAAAATATTGTTTGTTTGTTTAAATACGCCAATCTCAGAATCTACTAGACCGATTAGAAAATTTCTTGATGCTTTTAGTAGTCCGTATTGAGGAAGAATATAAAATATATAACATCACGCTACGAGTCATAAGAGCGCTCCTGTGATTCGTACTTAGAAGAAACCGTGGCGCATATTGCACGGGAACCTCTTGTCATTTATACTTTTTAGAGCTAGGTTATAATCGCTAGTCGCTTTCCAAACGACGGTAGAACATATCTCTACAGTTCTTTTATCAGTCAAACCAAAAATAAACGGCCGTCAATCTAAAACGGTTGCCGGCAACGTAAACAAATCTTGTACAAATCTCGTCTCGTTTATCTTTTAAACTATGAGGTCATTAAATAAACAATTTGATACTTAAACTGATTAGCTGTAACAGTCATGTCAAAATAAGGGCCCACTGTTTTTTTTATCTCATAGTTGAAGAACTTTTTGTTGTGTATTTTTTTTGTGTAAGTTATATTCTATATGTGGTGATTAATATAAGTCAGTTTGCTTTTGTATAAGTTGAGGTAGTATTGTAGGAGTATTAGCTACCATATGCATCCAAACTAATATTATAAATGCGAATGTGAGTTTGTTAGTTTGTGACGCTTTTACGCCTTAACTACTCGACCGGTCATCATGAAATTTCGCATACACATTTTCAGAGGTACAGAATAGGAAATAGGTTACCTTTCATCCTTTTCCCGAGGGATACAAAAATTACATACATTTATGGCTTAATCTAGTATAATACTATTATACTAGATTAAGCCATAAATACTATTAATAAATATAATATAATACTTATAATATAATAAATATAATACTATTAATAAAATTCCAAGATAGTTCGGCAAAGGTATACTAGACGTTTATTTCGCGAGGTAATTCAGGTCCCATGAAATAATATTATGCCTGGGATAGCCTAGGCCACGGACCTCTTCTCAGTGTAAGATAGATTAGGCCATAGTACACCACACTGGCCCTGTGCAGTTTGACAGACTTTACACATCTTCGAGAACATTATGTAGAGCTCTTTCACAAGCAGGTTTATTCAAGATGTTTTCCTACACCGTTTAAACGTTTGATAACTTAATGATTAATGCGCATATAACTTCGAAGATTCAATTGAAGCCATGACATTGAACTTGAAACCTCCGTGTGATAGTGTAACTGTGGTCCTATAGGCTAACACCGTCTCACCACTCAAGGCAGCGAGTTAGTACACTATGGTAGGTTTAGTTAGTTGTTTCCCGCTGAGAGGTATGCGTAAACCCATTCTCCTCGTTAAAAAAGGCTAAAACCGTTTTACTTAATTGGTTAATGAGTTTACTGAAGTGACATTTAGGTTAGTTAATGGGTTCAGGTAAAAGACTGAGCTAAGTAAAAATCAATCGATTTAAAGCAAATACTTTTAAAATAAATACACAGATGGCGTAGTGGTTGAATTGGTCGCCTCGCCATTGCTACTGCGCCGAGTGTTGTGAGTTCGAATCCCAGACAGGACAAAATTTTGTGTGATCCACAATTGTTTGTTCCGAGGCTGGGTGTTCTTTGTGCTCGTAGTTAGTAGTCGCCCGCGACACAGGATTTATTCACAGTAAGGCAAAATAAAATGGACTCATATTTGGAAAATGTTGTAGTTATTGCACCATTTACTACAGAATACACAATTCTAATGCAAATAATAAAAACATAAATCAGTTATTTCTCTGTTTGTGCATATGTTTGTGTACCCTTATTTACACAATATCCAATATGGAAATGGTTTTAGTGATGTATTGACAAACGCTTTGACTAACATATCACAATATTTGTTGAATTTAAACCTGATGACGGATGCAAAGGAATGTAGTTTATTTTCTATTAGGAATTGAAATACGTACACAGCAAATAGCATTCTTACAATGTTAATAAAGATATTTGGATATTTGTTACGCAATCACGCGTAAATTGATGAACGGAGATGGATGAAACTTAGCGCGATAAAACACCATGTCTAGGACTAACATAGTTTTTTCCCGATGTGCGATCCTTTAATCCACGCAGGCAAATCCCCATACAGTTAGTGACAAATGTAAACTTACCAAAACTGTAATCACTGTTATTACAGTTTTGGTAAGTATAAGGAAATATATAAAAAAAATTGATATGTACTTTTAAGAGAATTTAAAACAATGTCTTTTAAATGTCTGTTTTTTTTTGTGTCGCCATTCCATAAGAACGACTAAACAGATTTGGCTGCAATTTTCGCAATATGATAGCTACGTTTCACATAATTCTCTGTAGTACCGGCACTAGAGTGCCTAGCATGCTTCACACAATCCGTATACTACAATTCCTAGCCTACGAAAATGAAGTCATAAGCTTAGTGCTTATAAAATATAAACAGGTTAATTTAAAAGGTCACGGAGACCATACTCATATTGCCTCCGTCTTGAAACATAGACACAATGCTAGATTTATTCTTTATTTAAAACTATTTTTGTATAATGTATGCATGTA
Source organism: Catocala fraxini (assembly GCA_930367265.1). NCBI lineage: Eukaryota > Metazoa > Arthropoda > Insecta > Lepidoptera > Erebidae > Catocala > Catocala fraxini. The sequence goes on along the minus strand of OV884044.1, from coordinate 5,944,753 downwards.
TGAATATTAAACATGTTCAAAAACTGGTTATTAGTATCTACTTTTAGTTTAATATTAGTTTTTGTTAATATGAATATGGTCTACGTGACCATCGCAATATTCTTTTTTTATCCAAGGCGATTTTAGATATTACCTAACTATATTTAACAAAAACAAAATTGTTTTTATATACTCAGGCTTTAAATATATATAGACTGTCTCATTGTATATGTAATAAAATCATTCCTGTATTAAACTGTCCTGCTGGCCACGGGTCTCTTCTTAGTGTGAGAAGGGTGAGGCCATAGTCTAGCGCAGTGCGGGTTGGCAGACTTCACATAGCTTCGAGAACATTATGGAGAATTCTTAGGCATGTAGGTTTCCCCACTATGTTTTCCTTCACTATTAATCTGTATCATTGACTTCGGAATTAACTGAAACCATTTAGTTAACAAAGTTTTGACGTAGTAATATGGCAGGAGAGTATGTACTCTCCTGCCATATTACTACGTCAAAACTTTTGATATATTACTACGTAACTTACACATACATATGAGTGAGTGAATAAAATTTTTAATAATTATACATTACGTATATTCTTAAGCGGCGATAGCCTAGTAGGATACCGTTGGACTGTGGCAGATATCTCGAGCTCGATCCCAAGGCGCATACCTCGGACTTTTCGAACTTATGTGTGTGTAAAATAACTATTTTATCTAATGATCGCTCGCTTGAACGGCGAAGGAAAACATCGTGAAGAATCCTGCATGTCTAAGACTTGTCCATAATGTTCTTCAAGATATATGAAGTCTGCGAACCCTTTCTAGGCCAGCGTGTTACACCATGGCCTAACTCTTCTCACATTGAAAAGAGGCCCGTGTCCAATAGTGTGACAGTTTAATACACGGCTGATATTATTAATATAAATATCTTATTCTGCGTAAATAGAAACACCAATGATTAAATTATGTTCAGGTACTTTGAAATAACTACACTGGAACATTGAGACAACTACCATCTTAGTCTCCCCGTGACCATGGCTGCTGAAAAGCAACCGAAACGTCGGGAAAAGTGTAAACTTAAATATAAATAGTTTTAATAATTTAATTAGCTTAAAAAATAGTAAAGTTTAATAGTATCTAGTAGTAGTAGTGTAACAGTTTCTAAATTATATAATAAAGTGTAAAATAAACAACGAAATAAAATCCGTATATAGTAGTTTAATTTCAATGAATAACATTCGCGCAAACAGAAGACAATATTATATAAATATTTTAATAAAAAGCAATCGGTGACTGGCTTTATTTCGTTAGAATGTTTATTTTTTATTTGTAGTTATAGTATATTAAATTCGATTGAGTTACGTAAACTCAATCGACTTTAATATGTCTCCGTCGTATCGCGTAATGTTTGATTATCGGCCAATTGCAGTAGTGTGGGTGTGTATGTACGAACGATCTGGCCGAAATGAGTGCAGACGATTTCTAGTTTCGGGGGTGCCGTCTATGAGTTCCTACGTATATTAAATGTATATGTATAACTTTAAAATCTTGACTTTCAATAAACGTCGTGAGATGAACAAAATGTTCTAGTGTGTCAGTTACGCGTAATTCACACCAAGAAAATGCTTTGACGTCACAGATGGCGTAGTGGTATAAGCAGTCGCCTCTCCCCTAAGTAGTGGTGATTGGTGGTTGGAATTGGTATAGTACACAACAAAACTGTGGAATGAACTGTCGTCTGCGGTATTTCCGGACCAATACGACTCTCAAACCATCAAGAAAAGAGCGTTATCCTTTTTAAAAGGCCGGCAACTTACTTGTGACTCCTCTGGTGTTGCGGGTGTCCATGGGCGGCGGTAATCGCTTACCATCAGGCGATACGTCTGCTAGTTTGCCTTCTAACACATACATACAAAAAAAACTAGTCTACACCATGTGAAATTGTGTGTTCTTTAAATGGTTGTTTGTAGTCTGCATGTTTTTTGTGTGCCTTTTTTAATATTTTTTAAGTCTCTCAAGACACAGGATCTATTCTTAGTGCGGGTAGTTGATTTTTCCAGAAGAAACAGGGCTAAGATAAGTTTAACAGATAATTATATAGGTACTTTAAATATATTTGTAACAAAAATGGTGGATTTAGCCATGTAACACAAGCAGGTAAGCATCGAAACTGGTCATTGAAGTCAGTAAATATTGACTCTATATGATTATATTGACACATTATGCATTTTTGGACGGCCGGTCTATTTATTTATTTATTAACATCAACCTCCAAAATTACTAAGCTGTTTTGCGCAGTCCTAAAATGGTCATTAAATAATAATAATATTCTACAGGCGTTTCAGTAAGAGAAAAGTACCTTTCAGGCAAGTTGGATCATTACCCGAAATTGTCCGATAACCGTACCGAGCTAACAAAATTTGGGTGTCATAGAGTTCTGCCTACTATGGATGTAAACAACATCCAGACTCGGCACAACTATTTATTTACCATACATATTTTAGTCCCGTATACTGAGCAGCGATAGCTTAGTGGGGAGACCAACATACTGCTATGCAGAGGGCCTCGGGTTCGAGCCCACGTCGCGCACGTCTGACTTTCGGAAGTTATATGACTTCGAAATTATGTGCGGATTAATTGACAATTATCGCCTGCTCTATGCCTCGGAGAGCACGTTAAGCCGTTGGTCCCGGTTGCCTTGAACATCTATGGCAGTCGTTATTGGGAAAATGTCGACACAAAAGATCCTACTGGGTCGAAGTGTCACCGATCTGCACTGACTGGCCCCCACATAAAATACCTAGTATGGGGAACGAACCCACAACACACGGCGCAATGACCGTGGCGAGGCGATAACTTGGACCACTTTAACACCTGGCCTTTTTATTATTTAGTATATTTGAAGTCAAATATATATTTAGTTACATAATATGTATATAACTAAATACACATATGTAAGAATATAATATAGGTATCCATGGCCTAGACAAGCAAAGAAACAAGTTCTTAATGCGATCATTGTAATTCATATTTTAAAATAGATTTTGTTAGGTTCCCTATCCATTAGCATAAAATGTTAAGACCTAATATAACTTAGCATAATTTTGTTTGGCATAATTATATTTTCGCATAATATAATTACGCATAACAGCTTACGCATAATTTTTTAAGCATAATTTCTCTAACCATAATAATGATTAAGCATAATAATCTAAAGCATAAATTTATTAAGCATAAAGTTCAAGCAAGCATGCAGCAGGCAGAGTTTCTGTCACGGCTCCGGCGCTGCGGGTCTCCGGCGGCCCCACGCTTCTACACGATTTTAAATTACACTCTAGGGGTAGGACAAACAAGACTACGTAGAGTCGGTTTTGCAGCAATTCGGTTCTGTCACTAACTTTTGTTGCACAGCTTATTAAATTTTTAACCAACAGTATTATTTAATTGTTACAGAAACTCATCATTAGGCCTACTAACGTTATGCGAATCAAATTTATGCCAAAACAAATTAGTCTTTAAGATGATTATGCCAACATAAAATGTATGCCTAAAAAAATTATGCCGAAGTATTATTATGCCAAAACAAATTGTGCCAAAATCGTTATGCCGAAGTATATTAGGACAAAGAACATTATGCGAAAAGAAGGGATCCCTTTTGTTAATCTGATTCACATGACTTAGATGTTTAAATAAGCCAAGGTGAACGCAAGAAAACAAAATAGAATTATAATTAACTTAAGTTTCTTTTAAATATGTTTTGTAAACAATGAAGTTTGTTACCTAAAATAAGTATTTAAACAGTGCTTGAATAATACAATGGTAATAAATTTATAATTATAGGTATCAACGCTGTTTATAGATTGTCCCACTGCTGGTCATGGCTCCTGTCAGTATGTATGTATGTATGTATCTTATGTGAGGGCCAGTCAGCGCAGACCGGCGATACTTCGACCCAGTGGGATCTTTTGTGTCGACATTCTCCCAATAACGACTGCCATAGATGTTCATGGCAGCCGGGACCGACGGCTTAACGTGCTCTCCGAGGCACGGAGCAGGCGATAATTGTCAATCAATACGCACATAATTTCGAAAAGTCATATAACTTCCGAAAGTCAGAGGTGCGCGCCGTGGGTTCGAACCCGAGACCCTCTGCATTGCAGTCTGTTGGTCTCCCCACTGAGCTATCGCTGCTCCTCCTCTCAGTAAGTGAAAGGCAAAGCCATAGTCCACCACGCATGCCACATTTCGGCAACTAATATTTTAGATCTCACTTTATTGGGGGCGAGTCTACAGCCATCTTTCGGACGTAGTTTCAAACAAAAAAATTGTGTGGTCCACAAATAGTTGTTCCGTGTGCCATTACCTATACTTCGAGTATTGTGGGTTCAAATCCACACATGTCAAAAATTAGTGTGAACCAGAAATGGTTGTTCCGAATTTGGGTTCTTTGTGTCTGTTGTTTGAATGTTTGTAAAGTCTCAGGGGACTTTGGCAGTTTTTAATATTTCCTGTGTCCTGACACATAAAATATTCCTAACACTAAAGGAGTCAAAGTAAGAAGTAAAGAATACCGCGTTGTTTCACTTTTAATATCACTAAGCTAACTTTTCACAGTTCATTAACTGCGTAACGATCGTCATTATTTGGGTTTCAATCTATTTATACTTTGTATGTGTTACTCAAAAAGTACGTCAATGCCTTAATGACTTTAGTTGCGTCAGTGTACAATATAGGTCGTCAACACCACAGTGCTAAATGACGTAGGTTTGATTCTGGGTCAAAACAAATATATTTGTTTGGTAATTTTGTTTACAATGTAAAAGTACTGCTTTGTTGTGCCCCATTAACTTTGTATGAGGTTTCATCATTTAAGGTGAGTGACTAAAATATTATACTTTTTAAATACTATAGTATTTATCATGTTCAGACATATTATGTATTGTGTTCACGTTTCTGACACGACACAGTATACAGCGATCGTTAATCCAATATTACCCGAACTTACCACATAGATGGGTACTATGAATTCTTGAGTAGTTAGAAGAATGTCCAATACTTAGACTCAGAAACAGAATACGTAATATTCTTTAATTACTTTTTCCAATTTAAAGTGATTTAAACCTCAATATTCTTTAATATGCAAGGCTTTGTATCTTATCTTGTATCTTATGTGGGGGCCAGTCAGTTCAGACTGGCGACACTTCGACCCAGTGGGATCTTTTGTGTCAACACTCTCCCAATAACGACTGTTCATGGCAGCCGGGACCGACGGCTTAACGTGCTCTCCGAGGCGCGGATGCAAGGCTTTTATTGTGAATATAATAAACAATTACCTAGCAAAGGGGTAACTTGATACTATTTATAGAAGTAGAGCTTATAGCTTCTTGAGAACAAAATTAATTATACTTGTCCTACTAGACTGCTAATTTATAAAATTCATAAGTACTGCTTTTTCTGGGGAAGTACGAACCGCTTACATAATTATAATATTGGGAGACTGAAAGCGCCGGAGGCTCACTCTTTCCTTCCATCACTTATGCCTTGTTTTCCCTCCCTTACAAATAGGCTGCGGTATCTGCTTATGATCTGCACCATGCACTTGTTTGTTACCTATGAGGTTTACGGTAGACGGTAGGCAAAATGGTTGTGGTTCCTTGGAATTACTTTTGCGGTGCCAAAACAATACAGTTATATCAATTAGTTACCACTTACCAAACCGTGGTCCACGTCATGGTAATGTAATAGATGTCTCGTTTACCACAAACAGCAGTAAAAAAAGCAAGCGATAAAAATAAGGATAATCAGATCCTAAAATCGTAAACTTGTTTTTGATAACGTATAAAATACTATCATGAATGATAAATTTGCTAGAAGATCATATCAATATTTTTATAGGCTCTTACCTATAAAACTGTCAACTCAATATTCTAGCAAGTTTAGTAATACCATAAAGATTAGCATGGAAATAGAACCATCCAAAAAAATAAAATAGAAACTGCATTTTCCGAAGAAAAAGATACCTGAACAATAATAAAAGAAAGTCAGAAGATACCTGGCGATACCGGCACATTAGCAATAAAACTAGTTTCTTTCATATTATAGTAAGTCTGCACTCTAAGCTTGCCCCACTTTTTCACCTAACCTAGGCGTAGTAGGTGAACGAGCGGTGGTACTTGGCATAATCTTTTCCATCTTCACAATTCTCCTCTAAATTGTGTTATCCTTTCGACTAAGTTGTTTTTTGAGATGAGAATTTCAACTAACCACTTTTATTTCAAGCAGTAGGTTTCGGCAAAGATCAACATCTTTGACATGCTTACAAATTTAGGTAAATTTTATATAAATTTAAATAACATTGCACACTTCGCATTACTACCTTGAATATTTCTAGATTGGACCACGTATCCTCTTTTAAAACGAGCTACTGTTTTTAACGAAATGAAGGGACTTTAATTGGGGATTTTAAACTTTAATAGTATCAAAAGTAGTAGCATAATTCTTTGACATTGAACTTGCAAAGGAATATAAACAGTTTGCAATATTGCATTATACACATGTTTCCTAGCATTTAGCTTAAAGCGCTTATAAAGACAATAGGATTGTGATACTTACGATGCTTTGTTTACTCTTTGCATCATCTAGATATTGATAGGAAGATAATGCCTTTAGTATTAATTCTGCCCTTGTAGATGCATTGTTTATGTGCAAGATGTTTATATAAATATATAATCTTTTATAAATGGATTATGGAAAAATATTGATTATTTTGCACGGATGAAGAAATTGTGTTATATATTTAGTTTTTGCCCGCGGCTTTGCTCGCGTTAGTATAGTTTTTGATGCCCGGACCGGATCAATTGTAATTGGGTCAAGGAATTCACCCACAGCACTTGCATGAACTTAGGACTCTGTGTCTCTGGATACGACATTAGTTTTTCCCTAATAAGTGAGTGTACCAACACCTTCGGGGATACAGACGTGAGGCTGGCACTTGTACACTCTATCTTCAAAAGTGTTGCTAGGGATCGTATCGAAAACTATAGGCCGATACCTATTTTAACTGTCCTATCAAAGATTCTTGGCAAAGTTCTTAATAAAAGATTACTCAACTTTTTAGAACACAACAACGGTCTTGCCCCTAACCAATATGGTTTTAGGAAAAATAAATCTACCGAATATGCCGTCCTAAAATTGACGAACTCAATTGTTGATAATCTAGACACCAAAATTAAAACTATAGGAATCTTCCTAGACTTGGCCAAGGCTTTCGATACGGTATCTACACACATTCTCTTGCAAATATTGGAGACGTCAGGTGTGAGAAACGTTGCTTTAAATTTTATTCCGTGACTATCTTACTAACCGTTGTCAACGTGTTAAGGTAAACAATTGTGTTAGTAATGACGAGTAGGTACCTTACTTTCGGCTTACCACAGGGCAGCGTGCTAGCTCCCACGTTTTTCTCATTTATGTCAATACTCTCTGCATGCTCTCAATTCCAATCTGCAAACTGCTAGCCTATGCGGACGACACAACTATCCTAGTAAGTGCGGAGTCATGGGACAGTGCAATACAATCTGCTGAATTTGCGCTTAAAACTGTTATGGACTGGCTAAATACTAATCTGCTCACCTTGAATGTGTCTAAAACGCGATTCAACACTTTTACTGCAAACACTGCAACACAGCCAAGGACAATTAATTTAAAAGCACATAGTTTGCAAGTTATGTCATCGAACATCAGCTGTCGATGTCTATTAATACAAAGAGCCTCAGACGTTAAGTATTAGGAAGTGCAGATAGATTGTACGCTTAGCTGGGACAAGCACATAGACCTCACTACTGCTCGTGTACGTAAATTAATGTTTCCTATATCTGTACTCATAAAAAACATATACTTTGCTTTAGTACATTCTATCATTGTATACTGCATAGTAGTTTGGAAAGGCACTTTTAAAACCTATATGCTTCGACTCGAGAGAGCTCAGCGTGCCGTCCTATAGGTCCTATTAAATAAACCTTTACACTACTCTACAACTCAACTGTACAAAGACATCTCAGTCCTAACCGTCAGGCAGCTTTGTATACTCATTTTAATAAGTAATACTTTTGAATGCATGAGAGAGTTTTAAAAAATAGTAGTAATGGACAAGCAAAGGCTTGTCCTTTTTATATTGTATTCACATGAAAGAGATGACGAGATAGTAACATTTGTTTTATATTGACGATAGAAACAGCATAACATTATTTTAGTTCAAGACTGAACGGTAAACTATCTACAAAGATAATTTTTACTGCTTGCCTTAAGGGCAAAACAAAAACCGTATTCGAATAAGATAAAACCTTTACTCTTGGAGAGATAAACTCCAAACGGCTAGCAGAGGCCTTTAGTAGCTAATAACCGTAAAAATAAAGCTAAATTGCCTTAATTACACTAGGCTGGCTTCTCACATTTAGGTAAATTGTAAACGCTCCATAAAGACAATAGACGAATTTAAATATTAGAGTCTCTTCGCACATATTATACAGGTGACGATTATATTGCCTGTAATATTAAAAGAGGTGCAAAGAAGAATCTAAATTTTTTTTGATAAAACTAAGCTTTTCCCGCGGCTTCACTTGCGTTAATGAAGATCTTATCAATAAATTTATATCCTCCGGGAACAGTAATTTTTCTGGATGAATGGTATCCTATGTTCCTTTCTATACTCCTGACAAATTGTATGCACAATTTCATGATAGTCAGTCGAGTAGTTTAGTCGTGGAGGCGTAAGAAAGAAACAAACAAACTCACATTTACCTCATCCTAACTTAATATTATAAATGCGAATGTGAGTTTGTTTGTTACGCTTTCACGCCTTAACTACTCGACCTTGACATAAACTTTGACCATCATGATATCTCGCATACACGTTGTCAGGAGTACCGAAAAGGACATAGGATGCGGTCATCGAGAAAAATTATATCCTCGAGGGATAGAAATTTATTGACAAAATCTACATTAACATGAGCGAAGCCGCAGGCAAAAGCTAGTATTAATTATTTTTCTAATACGTAATCAATTTCGATAACGAGGAGGCGACGTTGCGAGCCATCATACGGTAGCTCGCCTGCGGTCAAGGGGCACAGGTACGATGCATCGGGTGAATGAACAATTAGCTGCGCATCTTATCAGACCGTTTTTTAATGTGGCAAACAAGCATACGGCCCACCTGATGGTAAGTGGTCACCGCAGCCTATGGACGCCTGCAACACCAGAGGCATCACTTGCGTGTTGCCGACCCTTTAGGAAAGGAGGAAGTGGGAAGGAGAATGAGCGAGAAGGGGGAAAGAGGGTAATTGGGCCTCCGTCACTCTCACTCACCGAACGAAACACAACAGTAGGAACACTGCCGTTTCACGTCGATATTCTGTGAGAGGGTAGTCCTTCCCGGGTCGAGCTGGCCCATCCATGCTGAATTCAGCGAGGCTCTACTACTCAATACAATTCTCGAGATAATTTCACTATCTCGAGATTTACGGGCGATACAATTATAATAAAAACAAAATGTACATATGTTATTTTAGCCCGTAGCCTATTCTTAAGGATAGCAGGTTATTAAAATCGGCAACCTATATAATATACTAGATTTTGCCCTTCGCTTGCACAATAGTATGTTAGATTAGGTTAGGTAAACAGTTATTTTTTAAAATAAAATATTGCCTTTGTTACTCGGTGATAATATAGCTTTCTAATTGTGAAAGAATGCTTAAAATCGGTTTAGTAGTTTTGGAGTTAAATCCTTACAAACAAATACACAAACAAAAATGAAATGTTTCTTCTTTATATATAAGTACAGGTATAGCTTAAGTCCGTAACCCACTCTGATAGCCTGCAGGTTTTAATTCGGTAACCTATATATTATATATTAGTTTTTCGTATCTATAAAATGTGCAGGAGCACTAAATTCGGATATCTAGACGTACGCAGTTAAATAAGTTACGGTGTAAGTTCGTCTGTTTCTATTTCTGTCTGCGCGTCGTATTAAGCCGACCATATGTTGTGATCGTGGCCCCACGCAGTATGCGAATACAAATCATACACATTATCTGCAATAGACAACTTTGCTCATAGCAAGCCCTTGTATGGATGCAGTTATTTTTATTCTTCTCAGACTTTTAACTTCGTTTATAATAAGGGGTCTATAGTATAGAGCTGTATAATAAATTCAGTCACTGAGAATATTCGGATAATTTCAAAACCTAGTAGGAGTACCTCGAAGGAAAACGGGCTTTTGCATTTTGCTGCTTACTAAGTCGTAATGCGTTGTTTTGCATTGCACAATATCTAAAAACACCTTTCAAATATAATTTTGAAATAAAATCCTAGCGTACACAGTCGTTATAGAGAAAAGCGTATAAAACTATTTAAAACATCTAGCAGATAATATTTGCTGCGTGTCTTTCAGCAACGCAGTTCAAATGGGTTGCTGTTTTAAAACGATCGATGGTTAGGGATGGAAAACGATAGACGCAGAAAATTTGCTGCATAGCGTCAATAAACTGAGGCTTTATTTCACAATGCTTAAGAAGACTTTATTCATTAGATAAATGTCTCACCGTCACGCTTACTTAATTTTATAAGAGAAAGAGACAACAAGCAATTCATATTTCAGATAAGTTTTATTTCTTAATGATTGTGAAACATTATTCATCATCATTATTTTATATTTTAATATTTCCGCATATTTTACCTAAAGTATTGGATGCTTCTACTAAAAGCGCGTTCGTTTTAATAATATGGCCAATTATTCGACTGCACATATTCATTATTATAATACAACCCTACATGATTTATATTTTAATTATTAACGACTACGCGCGCTCCTCGAATTCCTGTGTCACGGAGGACTTCACAATCATTCAAACAACGGACGCAAGAACACCCAGACTCGATACAACTATTTGTGGATCACATAATTTATTGCCGCGTGTGAGGATCGAACCCACAACACCCGGAGCAGACGCAGTGGTGAAGGCACCACTTAAACCATTACGCCATTCGTGCATTCAAATTATCTAAAAACCTTAGGCGTGTATTGCTTTAAAAATAACAGTTATTTTAACACCTTTTATCTTTAAAAATATACCCTTGTTATAGCCGAAAGGTCAAGATTATATATTGTTTGAACGATGATTATGTATAGGAACTAAAATAGGCAACTTTGTCCCTGTCTAAGGAAGTGCTACAGCCTACAGGCCAATTATAAGGAAAATAAAAGGATCATGTAAAATTAAGTAGTCAGCCAAGTTAGTTAAATTGATATAGCCATATTATCTATGTTCAGAAAACTATCTATGTATATTTCTTACGTGTAAGGATCAGTGATCAAAGTACTCTTTAGCCTACTGGGACACTAATAACTTTTAAACTTAAATAATTTTTGTGACGGTACATGTACAAACAAAAATATGCCAAAAGAGAGGGTGAATCAAGATTCATCTGCCTCACAAACGGAGACATGACATCGCAGCACCAGTCAGCTTGTGACCACGGCGTTGTACCGACGGTGTAACCTGGTCGAAACGACAAAGCATAAAAAAGGTAAACATTATGCATGATCGCGTTAATACCCGTTACATATTATATATATACTGGGACACTGTTGAACTATAACATAGAGGTATCGATACCTCTGGTCTTTTCGAAGTTGTGTATATTTTAAAGAATAAATTATCGTTCGCTTTAACGGTAAAGTAAATAATCTTGTGGAAACCTGCATGTCTGAGAGTTTCTCACAGTATTTTCAATGACTTGTGAAGACTGCTAACGCGCACTGGGCCCGCGTAGTGCTATGAAAGTCCATGTCCAGTAGAGCGACATTTTATAGTCAGGACTAACGTTCTGTTATGTAAAGGATGAAATCATATGCACATATTGGTGGTCATAAGATATCTCAGAACATACGTTTCTCGCTGCCGGCAAATAACTAATTAATTAACATAATGTTGAGCGAGTTTGACTAAAGTTGCCCCGCTGACTATGGTTATGTCGAGGAACACCGTGGTAGATTTAGTCGGTATTACCGGGATATCTTGTCCCCGGTGAGCCAGGCGTAACTTCTCCGTCGCCTCGCGAAGGAAATTGCGTCGAAGCATTGCCCAAGTAAAAAATAAAGAAAAAGGGGTTGCCTTTAGGTGTGACTGAATCTATAAAAACGATTTCTACGTTAATATTAACGTACAGAATTTGCTTACGACATCTCACACCAAACACCTACAAACGTGGTAAAATAAAAAAATTCTGCAGGCCTCTATACATAATTAAGACGGCAAGGATAATCTGTCATAGTAAATCTTTTAAGATATACTTGTATAAATATAATTTTATTGTCAATAGTCTTAATGATAAATAAGTAGCAGCGATAGCTCAGTGGGGAGACCAACAGACTGCAATGCAGAGGGTCTCGGGTTCGAACACACGTCGCGCACCTCTGACTTTCGGAAGTTATATGACTTTTCGAAATTATGTGCGTATTGATTGACAATTATCGCCTGCTCCGTGCCTCGGAGAGCACGTTAAGCCGTCGGTCCCGGCTGCCATGAACATCTATGGCAGTCGTTATTGGGAAAGTCAGTACCCTCTAATATCCTGACACTGGTCTAGCCTTAGGGTATCGTTAGCCTTCGGGTTGCGGAGGTCAGGTGACAGCCGCTCCGTGTAAAAACTGCTATCCAGTCAAATCCGGTTAGACCAGAAAAGCCGACCCCAAGTGACTTGGGAATAATAAAGGCTAAGAGAGAAGAAGAAGTCTTAGTGATAAATAACTAGTGGATTTCTTGATATTATTTTGCGAATCGTAAAAATTGTGTAAATATATTAATTCATAGAAGCTCATGATTGAGAAGAAAACCCACGCTACTTATTTCTCGAGTGCAACTTTAGTTAATAATATCTTAAATACGATCAAAGAATAAATAATAATATTATTTAATAAGATGAAATTATGTTTGTGGAAAACATAATTTCATCTTATTAAATTATATTATTAGCCCTGAATATAAACTGTCCTAATTCTGGGCACAGCCTCTTCTCGGTGCACGCTGGCCTAGTGCGAGTGGTAGACTTCACACATCTTCGAGAGCATTATAGAAATCTTTCAGACATGCAGGTTTATTTATGATTTTCTCCATCACCGTTAAAGCAAGCGATAATTAACTATAAAATAAGACCATAACCTCAAAAAGTCAGGGGTATATGCCTTGGGATTTAAATTGAAACCTCTGCATGACAGTCCAATTGGTCTGCCACTAGGCGACTTGATGGCGTAGTGGTTAGTGTAACCGACTGCCACGCGTGAGGTCGCGGGTTCGATTCCCGCACAAGTCAAACATTTATGTGCATGAAAATGGATGTTTGTCTTGGTCTGGGTGTTTCTATGTATAATATTATGTCTGTGTTTACAGAAAACATGTATATATGTACGTTTATCCATTGTCTAGTACCCATAGTACAAGCTCTGCTTAGTTTCGGCTAGATGGTGTTGTGAGTATGTGATAGATTATTGTTATTATATTACTGCAAAGTAAAGTATGTCAAGTCTTATCGTTGCGTTCCCAGCATTTTACTGTTTTGCGAGGTTTATTCCACACAAACACTAACCAGCTGACGATACACATACTTATACATATATACACATTCAAGAAACGATGGTCCCATTAAAGCGATATAAAAACAAGTTATTCTATACTCATTAAATAATATTCGCAAGCAAAAGGCAGAGAAAAATGCCCTCAGCAATGACAAGTACTTACGTAATAATAAATCCAAAAGTTAACAAAAATACATACAAGTACTGACAGTCGCGTTCAAATCATTACAATGTAATTATGTACGCTTAAGGTGAACGGGAAGATAATCTAGTCGTTTAGATGCAAATTAGGCGTTACTAAAAATAACTTTTATATACTGGCTTTGAACTAACCTTCGTGGTTAATTATCGACACGTAAATATCCATTGTCTAATGGCTGTGAAATAGTCATCGGAAAAATAGTAATAAATCACTTTTACAAAAAATATTTCCTAATATTCTTACTTATTGTGACGACGTCTGCGCTTGTTCGTGTTATAGAATAGGCAAGGAAGTTCAATTTCCTGGTACGCTGATTATAATTAGATCTATTTCCTCAACTAGATCAATCAGTAACCGATTTTAAATTGGACTTACACACATTGAAAAGAGTGCGTTTGTATGGACGGGTTTAAATAGTCGCTTGGAGAATACCAATATTATACATGCATACGTTTTGTAGATAAGTTTCTAACACAGTACATAAAGGATAAACTTTACTGTGTTAAAAACTAATTCTGTCAAATTTGTATGTACCTTCATATTTTATGTCCCTGGTATCAATTTGAATAAACTCTATCACTATACAAAGAAAACTCATTATATGGGAGCTAAGTAATAAATTATATACATAATTATATTGAATTTACGATAATAATATTTTTTCTTTTTAATAATTTTAATAATTTCACTTAACTATTACTTGCAAAAGCTGACATTATTTGATTTAAAATTAAGAGAAAATATATATTAATCAATATGCTCAATAAAAATAACTTGAATTGAATATTTAAAACAGATAATATTATTCAATAAATATATAAGTTCTTTAAATACGCAGTTATGAGAAAAATAAATATTTAAATATATCTAACGATAGTCTGGGATAGATATTTAAAGTATCATCACCATATCGAAGTGATAATATTATTTTTAGTAAATAAATGTAAACGCAAATAAACACTGTAGATTACACTGACTTTAAAATAAACGTATAAACGAATTACATATATGAATGAGAAGCTTAACACGTGTGATAAAAGTAATTTTAAACTTTTAATAATAAGCTTATTGGAGTTGGAGCGGTTAACAAGAAAAGTGGTCATATGCATTCTGTAATAGCAACAAGGAGATTCTAAAAGCCCTCAATATAAGTAAGAGTGTAAGACTTAATGTAACCATTATGACCAAGAACCCAATAGCAAAATTTGTGGGTTCGAAGAAAATTGTATCTGAAATCAATTTAAATATCGTATTCACAAAACTCATTTGTGTGCTCATGATGGTTTTCGATATTGCACAGATTCTCTTGGAACGTTATACGCTTTGATTTGGTCAGCTGATTTAAACACTGAACTCTTATGTTGAGGTGCAACAAAACGATTTCTTTCTTACTTCAACAAACAAATGCTAATATAATTTGCATTTATGCATACAATTCTTAGATTCTTGTTCGATGTTCAAATTCGCGATGCTTGTATTTTGAATTGCTTTTGCCAGACACGTGTAGAAAATATAAAGTTATTGTAACGTTTTTATGAAATACAACATATTAGTCGGTGTTAAGATATTATTGGTAATTCTTGGCTTCGTAACAAAATAGGCTACCGCCGCTAAACATATAATAGATTCAAGGTCCAATTAAAATAGAGCGAGAATAGTACCCTGTAGGACTCCCACTGTGACATCAGCTTTCAGACTAAATATTCTACTATTGCCAACATTCTAACTTCTATTACTCAATATAGGAGTTTATTTCACATAACACCTACTTTTTTTATTTTAAATTGATTTATTGCCGTAAGTACTTCTATAGAAGGTTTTGTTTAATACATAAGTACCATCTGAGAAAGAGAAATATGAATTATATTAATTACTTACTATTCTGATATTGGTCTATAGCTGCCAGATCCTTTATCGTCGCTATTATTGGAGTCAATACTGTTAAAGTCTTCTGATTACATATCTTGAATACTGCCATCAAAGACAGCAACCATGGTGATGTCTTGGTATTATCCTCCAATGCGGTCAACTCCAGATTTGAATTAGTATGCAAGAGCGGTTACCATTCCAGAAGGCATTTCTTATCTTTGCGGTCATTGTCGTTCATTTCAGGAACGAGAATTGTGTGTACGCAATACGTTGTAACAGTAAAATGGATAAAAGTCAGTGAGTCGCGGTATCAGTTAATGGAAGTATAACCTTAGATTTTACGATCAGTGGAAAGGATAAGAGTTGCTTGAACCTTATTTTTGCAATAAAATTTCATCGAATCACTCGTAGTAAATACATATGTGCATACAGAACATAATTTTCGTCACTGATATGCGAACAGTGTGTTACGGTTGCAAGTATAATTTAGACTTATTTCAAGTATGTGTCACTCTTTAACAACATGTAACAGAAGGGCGTGGTCACATTTATGTACTTTAATAAGCATATAATGATAGCCCTGTTAGTTTAAAAAAGTTCAAACATTTTAAATTTGCTATAGATTGGCCTTTATATAAATTAATGCAAATTTATTCATACCTATTAGCGGTCGCCCAGTAGTCGAAATTCGACCATAATTGATTTTTATTTTAAGTTTGATTGTTATTAAGGTTTTATTGTCTATAACTATACCCTTATAATCATATTTTATTTAAATTTCGCCAAGGCTATACAGAGTAATTTACCTATATTTTTCAAATAGTTATTATTTACTTAACTATACTCTTTCATCGACGATATTCCTAAGCTTGCTATTTTGTTTTATTTTTTCTTTACTACATATGTAAATACGTTAATATATTATAATATAAATAGTATATATCATTCCAATCCACCCAAAGATTGACTGTAAAATATTGCTGATATATTTATTTATTTATTTATTTATATAATTATATATTAATATATGTAACCATAGTTACAAAAAATAGTACTACATCAGCCGAATAATGCCGAAATACCTACTGCGAACGCGATTCGACTGCGTGTGTCAAATGCAGCGTGTAGTGTTTTTTTTTTTCATAATTTACCGTATTTCCAATGCATATTTTATATAAATATTAAAATTCGCCCCTCCTTCTCCATATAAACTTTAACTGTGCAAAATTTCATACTCCTCCCACCGCACAATTTTCGTAAAAAGGGGTACAAAGTTTTTGCTTCACGTATTGTTATATATAATTATATATTTAATAAAAATGGTATGTTTCTTCTGAAAAGATATTCTCAACATCGGCATAATGAGTTATCAATTTCATATTATCAATTTCTAATAAGCTTTACTCTAAAGTTTTATGTACTTTCTGGAGAGTTCCCTTATATCCCCACACATGATCTTAATATGATCAAAACCTAATGACATCCACCGTATAAAGCGCGCTGCTATCTCCGTTGAAAGCAGATATGAAATATAGTGATCGATGATATAAGAGACATAATTTAATTTACTATGAACCTTATGCATAACAATCTTAAGCCACAAGATTCATTGCCACGCTATAATATACACCTCACTTACACTCCCTATAATCCCATGCTGTTAATTTTCAAGTCTAATGACCATATTTGTCTATACAGGTCAACGGTGTTCTTAGGGTTTCAAAATAAGGCAAACTTGATACATTTAAAATAGTAAATGATGCGAAAGCCATTTCGTTCCCCTATTATTACTAAAATTCACTAGCATGCTATGTATGTGCTCACTGAAGAACAATGAAGGTATAAGGTAAGATTGATAACGATAAGAAATTTTAGTTAGGCAATGGGGCCTTGATCAATCATGAACTTGATCGAGGCTGTTATAGCCATACTTTTTTATAAGTCAGACATTTCTTTTTATACGTCACAATCAAAGTGGTAAATAAGTATTCGCTTCGCCTGACAAAAATGCATTACTGTATTCTCAGAGCGCTTACAAGAAAAGTATCAACAGACTGTTCAAAAAAGGATTTGTTCTGCTACCAGCCATAAAGACAAGATTCTATAGCTTACACAGCGCATCCGAATAAGCTTAAAGAGTCTACTGACCGCAGAACACAACATAAGTGCGATTGACTCTGATCTTTTAAAGTCAAGAAGTACTTCTCCATATAGTCACTTACACTGTTACAAGTTACTATAACATCCTTAGTACTTTAAATTTGTATTACGTGCAGTTCAGTTCAATGGAAAAAGATTATCTTTTATCGATGCTATACTCGTAAAATCGAATTGTTTAAGTTGACTTAATTAAAATCAGCGTGGCAAGTAGTGACATAAAATGTCAAAGTATACACAGTCAGAATCAGTGACATTGGTTCTAGAAATTGTTACCATTTTTGTACTATAAGGTTATTGGAATAGATTGCCCTCCAGACCGAATTTCGGTCACGGCAGCCAATTTTAACGTAGACTGGCCGTCTGCGCAGGTGATATTATACTGCATAAGCGTGTGCGCAAGTACACGTGTACTCTCTGTTCCCTAAAATTAGCGCTGTATCGCAAGCGGTGCAGCATTATGCTGAGCAACATCTCTTATTAATTATTACTGCGACGCACATTGAACAGCAAGGGTATATCCGTGTATAAATGTGTATTCTATATTATATATAATAATAATATATTAAATAATAGTATATGTAATTAATTAACATATTATAATGTAGTCATTCATAATTATATAATAATGTATATAGGTTTATTTTTATTATTATCAATTTATAAATACATTTATTACTGTTACACACTAATTTTGTATTATAATAGTTTTGATTGTGTGTTGCAATGCTTCATTAAAATAAAATACTTCTTTCCTTCTTTCTTTCATACTCCGATGAAACGACAATCCGACACGATCGGAGACAGATTAGATGAAGGACCAACGGCTTTACGTGCTTTTAGAGGCGTGGAGTTGTATAATACTTACCGCCAACTTCCTAACTCCGCTACTGCTAAGAATTTCTTCTCAGAAAATCCAATAACTCTTTGTTACCCCGATAGTCAGTCGTCAGACGTCAGTGCATAAACTACCGCTACATAACCAAGGTAGTCACTATAGTAGAGCTATATAATAAGGAATGTTATTACATAATTGGCATTCCAAAATTTGAAGATCTGTTGTCAAATTCCGCATAGAAGATATATATTGCGTAGAAAATATTTCATTATTGTTCATAGATTGCGTTCAAGGCACGTTCCTGATAGCAAATTTGAGAATATTTAATGGGATAGAGAATTCATCAAATTTTGAAATATTTATCACATTATCTGCATATCAATACCAATATTATGAATAAGAAAGATTTGTATGTTTATTTGTAATAAATAAATACAAATACTATGAGGTCGATTGTAAAAATTACTTCACTAGTAGAAAGCCACTTAATCCAGAAGTAGCATAGGCTATACCATCATGAAACGAGCCACTGCAGTAGTAATAACACAAGTGGGCGAAACCGCGCAGTACAAAGTTAGTATAATACATAAAGAGTAGTGTACAAGTATCGTATTGACCATACCAACATCTAAAACCAAAAAGATGCTCTTGATATGATTATGTACATTGCATTGTTGAGCTGCTGAGATATACACAGGTTTAAAAAAAAACACTTAACGACGATCTCAAAGATAGAATAAGGAATAGTGTGATCAGAGAGAGATGCGGCATGAAAGTGGACATAGTGACAAGAATAGAAAAGAATAGAAATGGTTTGGGCATGTAGAAAGAATGGACAAGAAAAGGAAGACTGACTAAGGAAGTTTATAAGGCTAGTGTGAATGGAACAGATGCAAGAGGAAAACCTAGGCGAACGTTTCTCGATCAGATCGGAGACATTCTAGACAAAGGCCAAGTTAAGAGCACCTTAAACCGACGAGCGTGTATAAGAAATGCGATAAAAGTTAATGAAGCCATAGAAGTGTGTCAGGATCGTAGCAATTGGAAATCTGTAGTATCTGCCTACCCTTGGGAAACATATGGTATGTAATGAAATTCTAAAATTATTTTGGAAAAAAATTACCAGTCCTTAACGCAGCATATGTATATGAGACACCTAATGTATACTCTCAAATTCGCTATTTAACCGTTATATTATAGGTATATATAAGTTTATTTAGGTAACTACTAAATGGCATTTGTAATCAATATAATTATGCATCAAAGTCACTCAAACAATAGACAGAAATAACGAAATTAACATTTATATTTGGCCATTTAGGTTAAGTCGTAATATCATTGACATTAGTAATATGCAAATTTGTGTACGAACGATATTCGAGTATAATAAAAATGGTAGCCCGTTGTTATCTACTTAACATTATCAAGGACGCATCATAGCACTTAAAATAAAAATAAGAAGTCTTTATTTGCTATAAACAGGATGGGTATACTTATAAATGTTATAAATCCTTACTTCCTTACTTAATATTATAAATTCGTGACTCTGTCTACCTGCCTGTCCTGCCTGTTTAACCGAGTTGGATAAAATTTGATACAGAGGTAGTTCAAAACCTGGGAAAGGCTACTTTTTATTGAAGTAGGTACCACGTGGGCGGTGCCGCGCGCAAAAGCTAGTTATTTTTAAGGGTAATAGCCTATTTAGCCATTTCAAATGGCATGCAAATGTAACAGTGTAGTAAACTATTATAAGTCATATCATTAACACAAACATATTAAAGGGGCATGCCAGTATTAGGCCCAGAGAAGCACACAAAATTTACAATACTAAAAACAATATTAATATTTATCCTAATTCTTCCTTGTATTATTATTCTGTACAAGTCGGTAATATTTTCTAAAAATATTAAACAAGATAACGATTAAACTATGTAATGGAAGTTGCAAGCAAGTACATTAACGTGAAAATGTTGCCTTTACACAAAATATGTTGACAGGTAATTAATCAAAATGGTAATTTACCATTGCTATATTATATAATTATTATTTTAATCGTTCATTTCATTTTTATACAAAAGTTATACAAATACTAATAATTATTATTATCTTTGGAAGATTGCTTTGATTAACTTAAAGTAATGTCTACTATCGATGTATCCAGGTTTTGTGTTTATTATGGCATCAACATCTCTTACTTGTATGACGCCAAAAAACGTAAATGTCAATATCATTGCTTGTTTTGCAACCCCATTGTGACGGTTAGTGTTTATTTATTGCGGTTAAATCATCGACTTTTACCTATAAGCTATAAAACTGCAATATTTTCTGCTTTATTTAATTCTTAATTTATTGTACTCATAAATAAATTAAAATAATGTATAAAGCATATTAATATAAATTGTATTGATGAGATATAAGAAGATTGATTGATAACTTTAAAATGCCAAGTTTTTTGTAAATCACTTCTTATGCTAATTAATTATTGGCATTGCTTACTATTATTATCATTAGCCTTTATAGGTGTGCACTGTGAGCCCAAATTACTATGGCGTCGTGGCATGCCTCTTTCGTATTTGGGCAATATCAATTATGAATCAAATTAATAATATTAATTTGATTCATAATTGATATTAATAATTGGCCTATAAATTAGGAATCAATTTTAATGGGTTTATGTTCTATTTATTATTCGGATATCTACATACATATAGTTGTGTTGTTTTGAATATAACTCGAAAACAAGTGCATTCAATGTATGAAATATAAAAAAGAGATCTTACTCAATTTGACGGAGTACGGGTGGCATAGAGAGTTGAGTGTTTGCTTCAGCATTATTGCCATTTTGTGGGCTCGATCCCCACTAGTCAAATTATTGTGTGATAAATATATTATAGTTGTTCTCAGTCTAAGTATTTTATGTACCCGATTTTTTTTTATTGCTTATAATGTCACCTGCATTACATAAAGTATTCCAAGTGTGGGCGACATAATAAAAGAACAAGACAGTTTTCTTTACTACAACTGCCACTGGGTTAATATTTGTGATATTATCACAGCTAAACTGTTTTGATGAAATTTGTGCTGTGACTATGCACAAATGCTTGTTGCTAAAATCGCCTGTATCTATGAGTGTGTCTATGAGTAACTGATGGTATTTATGAAACCAAGATTTGCATAATCACTACGGTGTAAATCGACGCGTGCCAGTCAAGTTGAGAGGTCAAACACAGTGTAACTATTCTTAATATATTACCTACTTCGCTGCATGTAAATAAAAAGATACGTTTATAATTTACTGACATGTGGCTTACATTTACGATCAAAATGATTTATAAATCTAATTCAAAATAAATTTATAATTAAAAATTTGAGCACCGTCCAGTTAAAATTTTAGGTCATAAATGTTAAGATTATCCTGATCCTGATAGCCTCAGGGCACAGTAATAGCGAATGTGGATGCTGCGTATGAGGTCTCGGGTTAGCATCCCAGGTCGAGCAAAAAGTTGTTGCATTTTTCTGTCAAGCGAATCTCAGTAGCAGCTGAGGCTAGTACTTTTTTATTTTCCATAGCCTACATCCAACCATTTCTAATGTCCCATTGCTGGGCAAAAGCCCCAAAGCTTTTAAAAAACTTTAAAACCACTTTGTTCGAAGAAATTTCCCTGCCAGTTCCTTTCTTTTTCTTTCCTGTCCATCTCATTTCCCGGCCAGTTGCTGGTACTAAACACATTCAAAGCCGATGGGCTTACCGTAATATCCTACGGCCTAAAACCTTATTTGCAGAATGAGGTTGTAATAAGACTCTGCATACAACTTCGGGGATAAAGGCTTGTTTTCATATGTAAATCTGATGTATGTATGTAAGATTATGGATTACGTTGATTATTATTTGACCATTGATCATATAAAAGTAATATTATTTTATGTACCATCGAAAGGCATATTATATTTCTTTTTTGCACATCATGATAACCACATTTCGCCTGATGGTAAGCGGTCATGTGGTCCAAGAGCAGTGGCCTTCACACCATCCTCATAGCAGCTGAAGCGATGTATAGGTCCCTACTTTGAGGGCCTAAAAAGGTGCAATTTGGCGCTCCGCTTAAAGGAACCAGGATCTTAGGAAGAAGGAAACATATGCGTTGGCCGATCAACCAAGGCATGGAGCTTAAAGCCAAAGTATGATGACCCAAACTTGTTGGTGTGTGCTCTAATCGATTTTACCGTGTAAGAATATTTAGTTATCACAAAAGTTATCTCTATAGAAGAAAAATATATAATATAATATATAATATATTCCATCACATACACACAACACCATCTAGCCCAAACTAAGCAGAGCTTGTACTATGGGTACTAGACAATGGATAAACATACATATATACTTTTTTTTTTGTAAATACATTCATATTATACATAGAAACACCCAGAGCAAGACAAACATTCATGTTCATGCACACAAATGTTTGACTTGTGCGGGAATCGAATCCGAGACCTCAGGCGTGGCAGTCGGTTACACTAACCACTACGCCATCGAGGTCGTCAAAAATATTCTAATCTTCTTCTCCCTAGCCTTTATTATTCCCAAGTAAATTGGGGTCGGCTTGTCTAGTCTAACCGGATTTGACTGAATATCAGTTTTTACACAGAACGGCTGCCACCTGACCTCCGCAACCCGAAGGCCAACGATACCCTAAGGTTAGACCAGTGTCAGGATATTAGAGGCTACTGACTTTCCCAATAATAACTGTCATAGATGTTCGTGGCAGCCGAGACCGACGGCTTAACGTGCTCTTCGAGACACGGAGCAGGCGATAATTGTCAAACAATACGCACATAATTTCGAAAAGTCATATTATTTTCGAATGTCAGAGGTGCGCGACGTGGGTTCGAACCCGAGACCCTCTGCATTGCGGTCTGTTGGTCTCCCCACTGAGCTATCGCTGGAGAAAAATATTCTAATATGTAATATATATTATCAGTGTCTCCGTCATCATGTGACTACTCAACCCTAAATTAATATAATTTTAGGTAACTTATTAAATATTTTCTTTATATAGACAGTGTAAAACATTCCAGTGACTTCTTGGGCTTAATAAGAATTTCGTGGAATTGTTTATTCATAATGTAAATTTACTTTACAAAATCTAATAGCGTTGTAATTTTTTATTCATATGTATATACTTAGAGGAACATAAAATGTACGTTACATAATTAATACCAAATACTCTTAATTTTAATGTTCATTCAAATGAATGTTAATAAATAGCATGTATGTATTTTCGGTGCCACTGCACATAAAATGTTACCAATACATATTTATGACGTCTAGATGAGTAAAATATAATGTACTTGAAAGGTTAGGTGTTGAGTCCATAACTCTCACTATTCAAAACAACCAAAATACCTATTTGACCGAAATTACGCAGACTAGTAGAGCGGAATAAACATGTCATTTGTGGATACAAAATGCTGTCTGTCATAAACAGGATGAAATATTATATTCAGGCGCTCATAGCCAGATGCACTCATTGATTTGTAAACGATAAGCGAGGTTAAGCAACGTTGGGTGTGGTCAGTCTATAGATGGGTGACCGCTTAGTGGTATTTCATCTGAGCGTCTCCGTGCTTCGGAGGGCACGTAAACAGTCGGTCCCGGTTGTTGTCAAATTGACAGCAGTCGTTAAGCCGTGTCAGAGGCCTACGGGCGGCTTGAACAATTCTTGACAACAGGTTGGCCACTAACCACACGAAAAGAAGAAGAAGAACGATGAAATATTATTCACTGCAGTCTAAAGGTGACATTAAAAAACTCAAGTTGATCGTATTATACGTTAATATTGTCCCCTTGTCATTAAAATCATAAAAAAGAATAGATGCAAATTTTAAAAATATGCTTTATTTCTGTTATTTATTTGAGGTAATATTAAACGTCTCAAACTTCAGGTATTATTGCAGAAAAAATATAGATTTTAATTGAGAAATACATTGCTACAATAAAAAGACATAAAAAAAATGAAGAAGAAGAAATACCGAGCACATAAGTCAATATATAGACAGACTTTTATGAGTATAAATATATTTATATAACGCTATTTAATTGAATTTGTGACTATAATCAATTTATAGTACTCGTGATATTTAATAATAAAGTATTATTATTTTATTCATTAAAATTATATTAATTAATAAGTTTTATTGATAAATGAATAGTAAAAAAAAAACACTTTAGAATCGACAACTATATTATACTCTACGTAGTCGATTCTGTCTGTATTATTAATTTGATCGATACAGATAAGAATGTAAGTCCTTTACAAATATTATTATAATCCTACCGTAGCAGAACATTTTTATCAAGTATTGATTCAATAAAATAAATTTAGGTGAGGTTCATATTCTTAGAAAATATTTTTGAATTAACTATTAAGAATAATTATATTTCGCAAGACTTGTGAAATAATATTGATACTCTATGATATAATTATATTCATATAATAATAATATATTATTACTCTATCGAATTATGATTGAATGAAACGATATCAAATTAAACGAAATTATTCAAACGTAGCGAATATGATAATAATAAACAACTGACATCTAGTGACTTTATCAAATCGAATTATAACATTACGTAATTATAATAGCAAAATGTCGGGCGCAAAAGAAGGTTGAAACTATATAATATATTAGTTTTTAAAACGCGGCAACTGTTCGATGAGTTGTTACAATGACATATTATTATTTTATAATCTAAATTATAGGTATACTTATTATATGTGGATTCAAATTCATAAGTTGTACGGTACGACCTTATTCGCGAAGGTAAAAACAATTTGCTATTTTTAGACGAAAAACACGTTTCAACTGTAATTATAGAAACAGCGTCGACTTGCAAGTATTATCGTTTTCAGACATTGTAAATTTAAATTCTTTTGTATTTAAATTTGCATAATCCGCGTCAAAACAAGCCACGTTCGTTTAAACAGCTGTATCCAACAGCGAACAGTTGAACGATCATCGCATTCGATATAATAATTATTTTAGAACTTAATAATATTTTTTTGATTAATCACTTTTTTAACTGGTCGTCGTAGTTAATCACTGCAGCACAGCACTCACAATTTTTTTCACTACACTATTTAATTCGTCACTTTACACTATGGTAGATAAATCCAGAAATTTCTAACACCGAATTAGTTTTTGAAATTGGAGCGCGCGAAATACGTGAGCGATTTTCCCGCGTAAATGATCAGGCGACGTGTACGCCCCCCACAATGGTGCAGAGCCGACTGGCTAAGCAAAGGTGACGCTACTTCGACGACTTATACATTTTCGCTACATAACCTTACCGCGACCGGTTTTTGAAGCCCGTTAATATAATAACTGCCAAAAATAACATAGCATTCAAGTAGTTGTTTCCATAATTTCTTGAAGCAAGTATTATCTTGCGATATCGGAACAAAAATGTCGCAGCATTGGCGATCCGCTGACCGGAAAACCCTTTCAGTGAGATTTTTATCTTCGACTCGTACGATGTCGGAAAATTTTACGGTGTGGATTAATACTGCACATAATATTTTTGTTGAGCAACAAGCATACAACCCGTATGATGAGACATGGTTATCTTAGCCTATAGCCGCTTGCAATATCAGGGTCTGTGCAATTATTGACAAGGTCCTGCTATTGCTTGCGTCCAATACATACTTTAAGACCCTGGGGTATAAGAACCGCTGTGTTTTTATCTCTCAATGGACTTCGATCAGACCACTGGATCCTAGGCTGGTAGGCCAACTATTATCGTCTATTTCTTTTGTTGATACATTTTGTTTGTTATTTTAATTATTTTACATATTTATATTTATCAATAACTCTTGATAAATAATAATATAATAATAATATTCTATGACAGACACACCACACCAGACCATTTAGCCCAAACTAAGCAGAGCTTGTACTGTGGGTACTAAACAATGGATAAACATATATAATTTGGATATATATATAATTTGTTTTTTTTAAATACCTACATATTATACATAGACACACCCAGACCAAGACAAACATCCATGTTCATGCACACAAACGTTTGACTTGTGCGGGAATCGAACCCGCGACCTCAGGCGTGGCAGTCAGTTACACTAACCACTACGCCATTGAGTCGTAATTTAATTATTGTTAAACAAAAATTTACGAACGCAAAAGTGCTATGATACATAAATGTTGCTAAAATGTATTATTTCTTCTTCAAATGTAAACAACAACGTAATAATTTCACCGAAAATTACGTCTATTTACGCAATTTTATTATTTAGGCCTTGACTGCATAAGTTGGTGACAACTAAATGACTCATCAAAACAAATGTAAATGCCATGGTACTAACGTGTCATTATATAATAATAATAATACCAGCCCTATGTTAAACTGTCCCACTGCTGGAAACGGGCCTCTTCTCAGTGTGAGAAGGCTTAGGCTATAGTCCACCACGCTGGCCTAGTGTGGGTTGGCAGACTTCACATATCTTTAAGAACATTATGGAGAACTTTCATACATGCAGGTTTCCCCACGATGTTTTCCTTCACCGTTAAAGCGAGCGATAATTAATTATTTAATACGCACATAACTTCGAAATGTCAGAGATTTGCGGTTGATACCTCAAACCAACCCTGATATTATTTAGTAACCCCAAGTGAGCTTTTCTAATATTTATTTATAAGGAATTGTATGGTTTCTACACCTGTAGTAGCGATAGCTCAGTGGGGAGACCAATAACCAATAACCAATAACGACTGCCATAGATGTTCATGGCAGCCGAGACCGACGGCTTAACGTACTCTCCGAGGCACGGAGCAGGCGATAATTGTCAATCAATACGCACATAAATTCGAAGTCATATAATTTCCGAAAGTCAGAGGTGCGCAACGTGGGTTCGAACCCGAGACCTTCTGCATTGCAGTCTGTTGGTCTTCCCACTGAGCTGTCGCTACTCTCTCTATTTGATGTAAATAAATAAATAAATCTCAGATTTGCAGATGAGCAAAAATCAAAACTTTTTTTGACATTTTTTTCCTGCGTTTTGAGTTATTTAGACTTATCTTAAACGGCGTATTCCTGGAAAGGTAATTGTTTACTTGTCTACCTAAACTCCTCGTCATTCCAAAATGGGTTAAAAACAGGTATATTATACCCTCACCACCAGATTTGTTTTAATTTCGACGTAATAAATAAGCAATGCTTATGTCATTTATTAGGCACATTCCCAGCTTCCGTGCTACTACTGAGCATTTCTTTGACTTTGTACGATTTATTAATCCAAACGGTTTGTAAGTAAGTAAGTAAATACTTACTTTCTTACTTACAGATCGTGTGATCGGCCTCAAATATATACCTTTATATACAATACTAGATTTTACCCGCGGGTTAGCTCGCATAAATTTAGTTTAGGTTAGGAGCAGACATTTTTTCAGGATGAAAGGTAACCCTGTTGTTTTCTGTTCCGCTGACTAGACCGAAAACTATAAAATTTCGCATACACGTTGTATGCAAAATTTTATAGTTTTCTGTCAAGTAATTACGGCATAAAAGCGTAACAAACAAATAAACAAACTAATAAACTCACATTCGCATATATAATATTAGGTCAGGATATTATGTCATACATATTACTTCAACACATTTTTTATATCACGTCCAAGTGATTTCTCCGCAGGTTTCAAGTAGTTTCGTTAGCGAAAATGTATTTCAATCACATAGCTTATATCTGTGATGCTTATAATAACCTATTTCAAACTAGCACAGCGATGAATAACTTACTTAGTTAAGCGACGACTTCGTTTGTCGAAGTCTATTCAAATCCTGCTACAGAGTTGGTTGTACTTTTTCCTCGTTTGTAATTTCATATTTACCAATGGTCTAAAATTAAATTTTAACAGAATTTATTCAATACATATTTTTATATTTTTTGTCTATTTATTTTAATTGGTTTTATTACTTAGTGATAATGTCATCTCCAAAATAAATCAACTCAATTTTCTTTTTCCAAAATCTTTTATTTCCTTTGCTACAGTAACTTAGACGTATTACATATGTCAACTCGCCAAACGTAATTGTTTAACGGCGAAAAGCGCTCCTAATTTTATCCCTTAACCTACGTAATACACATTAAGCAAAAAAAAAACCCAATGAAAATATAAAATGAAAAACAAAAGGTAACTATATATAAATATTATTATTCTAATTTAAGTCAGTGGTATATAAGTACATATTGCATTAATATACCACTAGTTAAAATTTCATTTAACAATACATACATACATAGATTCACATCTGTTTCCCAGAGGGGTAGGCAGAGACTACGGATTTCCATTTGCTACGATCCTGACACACTTCTCTGGCTTCATTCACTTTCATCATATTCCTCATACACGCCCGTCGGTTCAAGGTGCTCTTAACCTGGCCTTTGTCCAGAACGCCTCAGATCTGATCAAGAAACGTTCGTCTAGGTCTTCCTCTTGCGACTGTTCCATTCACACTAGTCTTATAAACTTAGTCTTTCCTCGTCCATTCTCCATTTAACAATGTGTTCTTTAATCTTTTTTTTAATAAGGTAGTATTAATTTTAGGACTTTCTCTTAACATGTTTATTTTATTAAATACAGGTACAATAAACTTGAGCAGCGATAGCTCAGCAGCGGGGAGACCAACAGACTGCAATGCAGAGGGTCTCGGATTCGAACCCACGTCGCGCACCTCTGACTTTCGGAAGTTATATGACTTTTCGAAATTATGTGCGTATTGATTGACAATTATCGCCTGCTCCGTGCCTCGGAGAGCACGTTAAGCCGTCGGTCCCAGCTGCCGTGAACGTCTATGGCAGTCGTTATTGGGTAAGTCACTACCCTCTAATATCCTGACACTGGTCTAGCCTTAGGGTATCGTTAGCCTTCGGGTTGCGGAGGTCAGGTGGCAGCCGCTCCATATAAAAACTGATATCCCGTCAAATCCGGTTAGACTAGAAAAGCCGACCCCAAGTGACTTGGGAATAATAAAGGCTAGGGAGAAGAAGAAGGTACAATAAACTTATTTATTAATCTCTCCATAATAATTTGTAATTTTTGGTGTAATAGTCTCTGTTCTCTAGCACTCCTGGTATTATATTTACTCTCTACAAGATATTTATATTGCTCGCTATAATAGTATTCTAGACCTATTAGATATTCTACTTTGTTTTCTATTGGCAGAACTTTATATATATTAAACTAGCTTTTGGCCGCGGCTCTGCCCGCGTATGTGTCGGTTATTGCGTAAAAACTAGCCTGTCCTTCTCCATATTTTAAGCTATATCGCTGCCAAATTTCATGACGATCGGTTCAGCGGTTTAAGCGTGAAGAGGTAACAGACAGACACACTTTCGCATTTATTATATTATAGTATGGCTTAGTAGGGATAAGTAGGGTAGGTCGAAATTTCAAAAACGATGGTCTGAATGTTTATTCACTTCTTATCAAGTGCCTAAATACAAAGTCTTATGGTTTTACCTTCGATAATGACGAATTCCTATACAAACTATTATCATTTATTTCAACCCTTTTATTACAATAAAAAGTAACCTATGTCCTTTTCCAAGGTCTATTCTACCTCTGTACCAAATATCATCAAGATCGGTTCAGTGGTTTAGGCGTGAAAGCGTAACAGACAGACAGACAGAGTTACTTTTGCATTTATAATATTAATATATAAGTAGGGATAATTTATCATACTGTTTATTGCACATATTTTTTACTTTCTTACTAACTTAATACTTTACCAGCCTTATTTGTAAATTTTTAATGTACTTTAAGTAAGAGTTAAACGTCCGTCCATACACAACTAGTCCGTAGGTAATCAATGAGTCTGCAAGGCTGATTTTATATGTCTGTGTTCGCAAGATTCAAAGTTATACTTAAAACATTGCATTTCTATATGTTTATATATGTTTATATGCTAATGGTCCTACGAGAACGGACAATTCCATATTAAATAATATCAGAGTGTGCCACAGCGCGGTATAGCTATGTATAATAATTACATGTTATAAAACAAAGTCCCCCTCAACGTCTGTATGTCTGTTCGCGATAAACTCAAATACTACTAAACGGATTTTCATGCGGTTTTCACCAATAGACAGAGTCATTCATGGAGAAGGTTTAGCTGTGTAATTTGTTAAGGTTTTGTACTACCCGTGCTAGTATGAATTAAATATAGAACTCACATTCAGAGCACTCCAGGTAGGTACTAAGCCAGATAGAAATATAGTAATGCAACAGAAAATCTCTCACGAAAATCTTTTAATACTTCAGAAAGTGTAATCCGAGTATTTATCGCATCGCGTAGTCAATATAAGTTCTTATTACCATGACAAGTGAACCATGTAATAGACTTTTTGGAGAAAAATACAACCTTTATGTGAAAGCTGCGTAAGCAGATATAGAATTAATGAGTGTAGCCGAAAAATTCTACCAATAGTTTACTTTTATGTAAGGTTACGTTTTCTTTATTCTAACACTAAAAGTTAACTGGTGGTCTCTCGTATCTCTACTTGGATACAGACATAGGTCTCTTTCTAGGTGTATTTAAAAAGGCGGGTTGGTACCTATAATAATAATAATAACGTTTATTTTCTCACCACAATATACACATATTAAATAAACAGTATTAAAAATATTACATAATTCGGTTTACAACATATATTGTGGAAGACTGGTGCCTAAGCTAGGCTCGAGGCCTGTGTTTCAGGACACCAGGTACACCCACCCTTGGTATAGTACAAAATTATATAATAGTACAAAAGAGGACAATAACAATCACATAAATCAAATAAAAATAATAATGATAAATCATAATAATAATACAAAAAAGAAAAATGGTATTAAAGAAAAAGTGACCAAATTTGATAAAAAGTACAAAGTAAAAATGTAATAAAGAAAATATAAAAAAGGACTCCCTGTGTGTGGAATGAGGATGATTGTATGTGTGGGGGAGGGTGAGAGTGAAAATTACTGTTACTGTATTAAACTTAATAAGCCTTCGGTTTCATCGTTTGTTAATTTACGAATATAGTCATATACCTATGTCACCAGAGTAGTGCTTATGGCGAGCCATTCATAAAACCATGAGATTAGTTCTAAGATGTTTTAGTAGGTATAATAAGTGTTGTTTTAAAAATACATGCACCTAGATTTCTGCATTTGGCTTTTCTATAAATAGTATGTCTTTACCTCGTCCCATGTAATAAAGGATAAGCCCGTAATAAATTACCATTAACTGTAGACTACGTTCTGTCCTTTGCCCGGCAAAAAAATTTAGTTAAGTGGAAAATTGTACCACTAGACCAGAACTTCAGTTAAGTAATTATATACCTACATCAAAATTTATTACTTATTTAAATGTACTTTAAAAAGCAGCGATAGCTCAGTGGGGAGACCAACAGACTGCAATGCAGAGGGTCTCGGGTGCGAAACCACGTCGCGCACCTCTAACTTTCGGAATTTATATGAAATTTCGAAATTATGTGCGTATTGATTGACAATTATTGCCTGTTTGTGCCTCGGAGAGCACGTTAAGCCGTCGGTCCCGGCTGCCATGAACATCTATGGCAGTCGTTATTGGGAAAGTCAGTACCCTCTAATATCCTAACACTGGTCTAGCGTTGGGGTATCGTTAGCCTTCGGGTTGTGGAGGTCAGGTGGCAGCCGCTCTGTGTAAAAACTGATATCCAGTCAAATCCGGTTAGACCAGAAAAGCCGACCCCAAGTGACTTGGGAATAATTAAGGCTAAGGGAGAAGGATTTAAATGTTGTACTTTGCTAGTTAGCTTTAGTTTGATTAAAAGGGTACTAAAGTTCTTGTGTGTATATGCAGACCATCCACCCATATTTGCACCCATATAAATAATGCACAACTATAACTAATAATTCGAAAGGTAAATTTGAATATCAACTAAATTCAAATAACTGAATTGAAATTGATTGCATATTGATATTTTAATAAAAGCAACTTTGAATCGATTATAATTCAGTATGCGCAATTGCATTCAAATATATGATTATTTTTTCAACTATAACGAATAAATCAAATTTCGAAATTGGAAATGCTGGCTGGTTTATTTTTATTTTTATTAAATCTGGCGAATCAATCTTATACAAATAGTTTGCCATTTGCAATTCAGTCTCAGTCAGTCTTAGTATAACTTAGCTTTGTTTACAAGTATTAAATATGATTAATTTTAATAATTATCTGAAATATATAAAATATGTATATGTTAAAAACGACCGTACTTTGGGAAGATATTATTTAAAAATAGTTTACTGAGGAACTTCAGAAATAAAAGCTTCAGTCTTTCCACTCTAAATAATTATGCTGAAGCGTCAAGTGCAACACCTAGAACAAAGCGGAAAAAACTCTTAAACGTGAACGACTGAAAACGAAAAACATGCAAAACCTATAGAAATTATCGATAAAATATATTGCGAAATTTTGTTGCAGAATTACGCAACAGTCCATAGAAATATATATTTATTAGTTTTTCTTTGAGAGGCTTCTAAATGCGACATACTGGCTGGTAATAACAACCATTTTGTTTTTGAGAATACTATAGAGTATTCTCAGCTAAGCTAGAATGCTTGTGTTAAGAATGGGCTTCACGTCGGTAGTAGTCATGTTGAGAATGCATTCAAATGTTTTTTCGCTGGTCATAGTTAAGACTGCGCCGAGCGTAAGACAGATAATGACAGAGCTCGAGCGGTGCACATTCAAATCGACGCGCGGCCGCCATAGAAAAATTATATGGAGGATTTGAGTGCTTTTTTGATAAATATGTAACTTTATTTTCAACCAATAACTTAAATATTTGAGACGGACAAATTGTAATATAACTATTTATGTTTCGTTTAAGCTGTAAAATAGGATAGATTTCAACTGTTATAATCTAAAAATGACGTGACACGAACTTACGTTTTTGCATTTTTCGTGCAAATTTACGTAATTTTGTAGGAGAAAATATTAATTATTTTATGTTTTTTAATAATTATTAATAATTAACACATTAATTGTTATAGTAAATGAATATTTTATATTTGTATTAACAAAAAGTGTTTATTTTATTCATGTAACTGTGACTACCTGTTTTGCCACATTTCGTTCGGCGCAGTCTTAAATCATTGTAAGCCAAAAAAACGGAAAACGGCGCTAAATACGCTTTTGAGCCGTTTGGGGCGGAGATGACCTCATGACACTCGTACGCTTTCCAAAGCTCTATCAAAGTG
This sequence comes from Catocala fraxini, assembly GCA_930367265.1. Lineage (NCBI taxonomy): Eukaryota > Metazoa > Arthropoda > Insecta > Lepidoptera > Erebidae > Catocala > Catocala fraxini. The sequence goes on along the minus strand of OV884044.1, from coordinate 5,910,770 downwards.
GCTAAGCAACGCTTTGCGTGACTAGAAGGTTGGACTTTTCTTGGCTTAAAGAATCAGCATTGCCATTTAACGAGGCAATGCTGCGAGTCTTCGGGGCCCCTTTCCAGTTGACAGCAATGTTGAGCAATTTTATGATGCTGCCTAAAACATCTGTATTTTATTGTAATTTCCAGTTATGTATTTTATGCAATTTTTTTAACTTTTAGGTTGTTGGTTTGGTTACTTATTGGTAGTTAGGTTAGTTAATATTATTTAAGTTGTATATAATGATTGTTGTTTATGTACATTTAAATAAAAGTTGTAAGCTATATACATATATTGCAGTTAAATATTGGTCATTTAGAATCCCCATAACAATAGCATATAACTGTCATGGAAAAATATGCGTTTTGCATCTGAGCATCAATCCAAAGTGACTTCGTTTGCTAACATGATTTATGAACTTCCATTTTTCCACCGAGAAATTACCATCTGACCTGACCCAAAGGGATGATGATAATCTGAGGTTCGACGAGATACTGAAATAATTTATGGGACTTGCAATATCGACTGTCATGAACAGCTTTATATGCTGCACAATGATGTATTATCTATTCTAATAAAAGGGAATATAAGGGCCAGGTCATGTTACTACGGTGCGGGATCGTAATCGTGAAACGGTGCGGCATCGTACCGTGACATGCTGTCGTATCTTGCACATACACGGCACGTTACGTCGCAATGAGGCGCTATTTCTTCTTGAAATTACTCTTTTAAAGTCCTAAGACTCTTTAGAGCCATTTTCTTACACATAACACGATACGACATCACGTCGTGCAACGACGCGGCATTGATTCACGATGCGACGTTGTATAGTGGGAATCTACAACGAGCAACGTAAAAATTCACGACACGACATCGCAACGTACCACGATGCACAGCATGATAACGTTCGTCGATATAGTGTCGCAGTTAATCTTGAAAAATGGACCACACTAGACATTATTCTCTTCCTAATGGTATTAAAAAGACGCATAAAGAAAGAACAGATACACAGAAGATATAGGACTAGCTGACCCGCGCAACTTCATCTGCTTCATATAAGAGAATTTTCTCGGCTTTTGCAACATTTTTCATCTATGTTCTGCTCCTATTGATCGTAGCGTAATGTTATGTAGCTAATAACCTCCCTCGGTAAATAGGCTACCGAACACTAAAAGAATTTTTGAAATCGAATTAGTAGTTCGTGAGATCAGCGCGTTCAACCACACAAACAAACAAACTCTTTAGCTTTATAATATTAGTATAGATACATCCATTTCATTTAATTATGAATAACGGCAGTCATTATAAGAAGAAATATAACGCCTTAGAAATATGTCACAAATAGTTTTTTGATTTCTTAAGTATATCAAGTTTTGAAGAGTTACTAGGCCGGTTAACACCACATGTTGCAGGAGATTATGGCAGATGAAATAAAGAGGGTTCACCTCACGTGGCAGCGTCACTGCACCACATAGGGCCGTGCTGTGAATTGTCACACCGCGGCATGGTGTCGTATAACGATACGGTGCCGTACCTTTGTGCTGTGGTCGAGCGCTAACTAGTTTGAAACTGTTCTATCATGTTACTTTACGGACGTTAGCTATACAACAAACTAAATTATAACTGCATGGCTGGCGCAGGGGCTTAAGTTTCCACCTCGTCGTTTATAGTGCGCCAAGCATTGTGTATGAACCACACATAGTTTTTTTTTTTTTTTTTATACTCTAATAGGCTAGCGTTTGACCGCGATCTCACCTGATCTTAAGTGTAGATGCAGTCGACGATGGAGCACGCTTGCCTAGAAGATACTTATTCACTCGCGACTTGAAGACACCCAGATTGTACTCATCGGGAAACACAGACTTAGGTAGCGAATTCCACACTTTAGCGGTACGCATTATAAAATTGGAAGCAAATCGCTTCGTGCGTAAATGTGGTATATCCACCATGTACCTATGTCGCTGGCCTGATTGTCTGGTCGTCCGATGGTAGAATGGGGAAGGAGGAATCAAATTATGCAGTTCCTCTGCACACTCTCCGAAATGTATCCGATAGAAAACCGAGAGACTAGCAACCTTACGACGATGCTCCAAGCTTTGGAGTCGTGTGTTAACCAATTGGTCATCGCCGATAAGTCTCCTGGCCTTCCGCTCACCAAGTCTGGGTGTTTTGTGTCCATTGCTTCAATATCTATAAAGTTCTTAGTGCTACAATAATTATTCCCAGTAAGAGACCGAGACAGACATCCTTGGTACTTAAAAATAATTAGAAGATATAAATATAGTTTCAGTTTTTCGCAACAAACTGTACTCTCTCCTATATTGCAAGAAGTTTCCAACGAAAATAAAATACGATTATTCCAACAATTTCAGCTATAAAATACACATTTTCGATCCATTCCGACATTATATCGGTCATATAATTTTCTAACAATTTTATTGCGGACATTGAACCCTAGTAGAGTCAGCGTGTTTTTCGAATGCGATATAAGTAAGGATATTATTTTATGTATATTGAAACAGGGGCAGACAATATTTATGACATAAAGAGCGACTTTTTCAAGGTAGATCGTCGTTACATTGCAAGTCAAACTTTAGTAGTTAGAAGCTTAGAAAGCATACGGTATATGATTAACACCAGGTTATCCTATATATATTAAAGTTTAATTAAATTCCGTAGTCTCTGCCTACCCCTCTGGGAAATGCGTGAATCTATGTATGTATGTATGTATGAATTAGGCGTTACTTAGCGGCACCTTATTGTAATAATATAATTGGGAAGAACCACGCACGAATCATTCAAACTGTCTTAAAGATGCCTGGCGCTCAGACGAAACTCGTGTCGGCGCATATTTTGTGCTCGAAGCGAAATACTGCAGTACGCCCGGATCTTAAGTCGCAGCTGTCTCTATTCAGAAGAGTTCATTATTGTCAACCTTTTTCTGTCGCAATACTTGGGGTGGGCAGTCCGAGGGTACGTGGCCGGTTACTTAGTTGGAATGGACAGTCTGAGGCTGCTTGGCGGATTCCTCTCTTTACAATTATTTACTACATATTTCGGAATTATTTGTATTTGTCACGCACCTCTAACTTTCGGAAGTTATATGACTTTTCGAAATTATGTGGGTATTGATTGTCAATTATCGCCTGCTCCGTGCCTCGGAGAGCACGTTATGCCGTCGATCCCGGCTGCCATGAACATCTATGGCAGTCGTTATTGGGAGAGTGTCGACACAAAAGATCCCACTGGGTCGAAGTGTCACCGGTCTGCACTGACTGGCCCCCACATAAGATACATACATATTCCATATTTGAGACATGCATCACAATGCAGTGGTCGTCAATTTACTTGATGTTTTTGCCTAGTTCAAACTTTCTTTTTTCCACAGCTACTTTTTGCTGCCTGCATCCATCAAAGCTTACCAACAGACCTTGGGACCCTTAAAAATACACTTCAAGCGAATTGGTGCCTTGGACTGAGTCTTACATATGTATTTGCCGCTCGATGCTCCTTCACGTGCTGAGTATATTCGCTTTGAACGTATATTTAGTGGCCCTGGGATAAATCGTCTGCTTGTTTAGAAGAACGGCCTTCAGCAATACGCTTGTCTCATGGATCTTCAGTAATATATTTTTGTATTCATGTTTTGTACATAAGGAATCAAATAGATAGTAACATAGTTAAATAGTCGATCTAATAGAATACTAAGCCGATAAGCTTCAATTGCTTGTCGTTTAACTTATTGAAATTAGTTGAATGCTTCCTGAAGCAATGTCCTTACATTATCAAAAAATGTCGTTGTGGATTACATTTGTAAGTTCACTGAACCGTCCTAACAGCTTGTCATGGGCACTATTAAGTGCCACACTACAGCATTATATTTCAGATGTTCTATAGATAATCAAAATGTTTTTAAAGGCATTGAAGAAATGTGTTTGAGCTATCTGTCAGTTGCAAGAAACCGTTGAAAGTAGAAAGTATTATTTTTAAACTATGAAATTATTACAGATACCTGACTTATACATATTTGACTATGTCGCAAAGGTTCATTTGTATGGATATGAATGAATCGTAAGTGCGCCGCCTGGTGATGTTTTACACAACAGTAGTACAGCGCGCTTTTACAGAGTCGTGAAGTTAGTGCGGACGGTGATCACTGATATTCAGTTTTAGGTCGCCACAGAGACAAGACCTCATGGAACTGTACTTGATCCGTAACGGTAATCAGTTGTGAATTTTTGGGTGATTTACTTTTTTATAAACGCAGTGTTTTAAACCAAGTGTGTTTTATTACAGGTTACTCAACAACCCATCTTATTCAAGCCCTGCCATGTTCTAACGCAACAAATTCTACTAATGCCTACATTTATATAATTATAAATATATATATACATACATACATATCACGCCTGTTTCCCAGAGGGGTAGGCAAAGACTACGGATTTCCATTTGCTACGATCCTGGCACACTTCTCTGGCTTCATTCACTTTCATCACATTCCTCATACACGCCCGTCGGTTCAAGGTGCTCTTAACCTGGCCTTTGTCCAGAACGTCTCCGATCTGATCGAGAAACGTTCGCCTAGGTCTTCCTCTTGCGACTGTTCCATTCACACTAGCCTTATAAACTTTCTTATTCAGTCTTTCCTAGTCCATTCTTTCTACATGCCCAAACCAGCTTAACATACCCTTTTCTATTCTTATCACTACATCCACTTTCATGCCGCATCTCTCTCTAATCACACTATTCCTTATTCTATCTTTCAGAGCCACACCACATATATTTCTCAGCGCTCTCATTTCTACAGCATTTATTCTGCTCTCATGCTTCTTTTGCCATACCGAACTTTCACTTCCATACATATGTAAGTGTGGGCACTAATAGTCATTTATGAACAGCCAAACGTGCCTTTTCGAATACATTTCGACTGTTCATAAAAGCGCGTAGAGCTCCATTCACTTTGTTGCCAGCAATCGTTCTTCTTTCAATATCTCCCTCATGTTTACCATCCCTTGTAAACAATGTACCCAAATATACAAACTCTTTATAAAATATATATGCACAGTAAATTTTTCTTACTTGTCTCGTTTAGTCAACAAATATAGCTTACTATGTAGCTGGCGACATGAATACCTATATACTTCTATGTGTAGTCTTTATTTTTGTCATCTCTATTTATTCGAGACGAATATAGTCTGAAAGTAGGAACTGTAGTTTTCGTTGTTTACAAAAGTAATAAATTTTTAAGGCAGAATTAATTTAAATATGGTTGATAATATAATTATAAAAGTGCTAAGAGCACAATTGACTTACGACCACATAATATTTTGTTCCCTGAATAAAACCACATAATCGACAATAGATTGTTTTGTATGCAACCACGAATTTATAATCACTTAGTTTATTGGATGAAATGAATACATATTATGAGTAAAAATCATAGGGTATAAAATTTAAAATTACGGTGTTAATCAATTCAAGTATGTGATAAGATACAACAATTTAATTTATTTTTCTTCATTGCCACAATAAGATAGAAACCAAATGTATTTCTAAAGAATTTTGAATGTTACATGTAAAGTTAATTGGAATAATGAAATTAACATGATCTACATCATAAACGTGAGTCATAGTTTCACGCCAATACATATATCGCCAGTTATGATTAAGTCCCACTTAATCAGATGACGGGTGACAGAGAAGTATGGAAGCGAAGGACATACTGCGCCGACCCCAAATAAATTGGGACCAGGGCAAGAGAATGATGATGATGAATCGAGAACACTCAGCAAAATAGATCACACTTTTCTTTACCAGGGAATTACACCCGAGAATTCATTCACAGCAAGTCAGTCATCAAGACAATCTTATATAAAATGTAAATCATATTTACTCACTTAAAGGTCTCGATACAATTAAAACGATATTGCACATACGGGTCCTCGCTCAAAAGCGACATTTCACATAAATGAATATTCAAGTTTTTGGTCAATATCAAGAGCAAGTACGGGTAGCTCATGTTTTTAAATTGCTGTTACGAAATAAAAACGACTTTCTCACTGGTTTAAAAATAGCAGGCGTTTCGTACTGTATGAGTTCGATCTGAGGTCGGAATTCACATTTATTATAAGACGATTTCAATGTTTTAAATAAGATGGCAATCATTTTAACATTGAATATTGTTATTTTGTAATAAGGACAAAATATTTTTGCTATATTTGGATGTTGTACTTGCTTTTTATTCACAATCATCGCGGTAAACAAACATACGACCTTTTTTAAAGGCAACTTCCTGTCTTGGAGTTATTCCTGTGTCGCAGAGAACTTTACAAATAGTCATGAAACAAAGAACACGCAGACTGGGAACCAGGATTTTTGGATTACACTCAAACAGTTTTTGTCTCGTGTGAGGATCGAACCCTTAACCCTTAATGCAATCACAGTGGTGAGGCAACTACTTAAACCGCTGCGCCTAGTGCTTTGCAATAACCGAGAAGAGATGAAAAATAAAAGGATTTGGAGTGTTAGGTATGTAAGCTTTCGGTACTCTCACTTATCGGGTGAAAGGCAATAAAAGTGTTACTACTATTATGCTGTTCTCGGTAAGAGGATAATATTTCATGGGGCGAGCTGGCTCTGACATACAGTCACCAAATAATTGGCGACGGAGGCGGCATGCACTCAAAAATGTATAACAGGCGTACGGTTTGCAATGGTAAGAGGTTACTTTATCTTATTGATGCCTACAATGTCCGCAGGGGTATAATCTGCTAATCATGTTGACTGTGCCTATGCCTCTTCAAATTTGAAGTCAATATGCTGATATCATAAGAGACAGAGACTACTGGCCCTCAGCTCATAGCATAGCACCTTCTTAAAGAACTTAGAAACCCTACTCACGCCAGGGACACAACCACAAGGTATTACTCGCACTACTGTGCTGAAATCGTAAAAGATAAAGATTATTATTATTCCTCAGCTCAAAACATAGCGCCTTCTTATAGAACATAACATAACAGAAGGGACACAGTACAAGGCTGCGAACTTCTGTACAGTGGAGATACTTCCACAGCCAAACTGCTATATCTTGAGGAACCGGTTCTGGCAGAACAACAATTGTTATATTAGTGCTGTGATCAAAAGGCTGCAGGTTAGAATCTATAAATTTTGGTTTCAACCCAGAGCTTCTAAAAAAGACTTGTGGCTTTTCTAATTAGAACCTAATTTAGCTAATAATACTGGGTTATTATTGTCTGTCCCCTCGGATGACGAACAGGAAGAAAGAAAGTTCGATCTTTTCTCCTGTTATTGACGCACAGATCAAACTAATTATTAATAGTTATAATCTATTTTAAGGTTAAGGTAAATTATCGTTAGTTCGTCATATTGTTTTTGAGGGTGAGGACGGAGTAGCCAAGGTACGACTTAACTTAACGACTAGCATACTTAGTTATGACTAGCTGTGTTTAAGCATAAATTAACGACTGTTTAGCTGTAAAAGTTCCAAGTCTATGCTCATACTGAGGATGTCCTTACAGAAAAACTCAATCAAATTACCTGATAAGGGAATTAAGGATCCCGTGACCAACTGTACTGAAATATAAGCACTAATATATATTCGTCTATCTAACGTGAATAGCAATACTATTTTGGTTTCCTTACATCCATTCATCCATCTACTCTCTGGTTAGTCACAATCGTATTGTTCAAATCAAGGCTTATAACAATAATGTTCTCCAGATTGAATTTTCGGCTACGGCGGCCCATCACGGAGACTGACCATCTGCGCAGGAGATATTATAGTGCACAAGTATGTGCGCAAACACAAGTGCACTCTCTATTCCCTAACCCTCATGATCCGATGGGACGGATAATCTGACACGACTGTAGAGAGATCAGGCGCAAGACCAACGGCATTACGTGCTTTTCGAGAAACGGGGGTGTCTAACACCGCCAACTTCCTAAGTCGGAGAGTCGTATTGAGATTTCTTAACAGAAAAACCCAATAACTTTTTGTTAGCCCGACCTGGGATTCAAGCCCGAGACCTGATGTACAGCAGTTGCATTCACTGCCGTTGCGCCACGGAGGCAGTTTAAGGCATATATACAAGAGTCTAACAGTTTTATATCCACTAAGGATACTATAATATTCTGTTTATAACTTCGCAAAGTTGTATAAAGAAGCAGTTTATTTGTTTATCAGTGTGGAGCTCGTAACATATCTAAATTGTTGAGTGAATAGACGAAAATAACTTTTATAGAAACCTCTTTCAAAGTTATCGTGGCGACCATGACTCGATCAATGGTTAGCAAACTTTACCATTACCTAGCTTGGAGATAGATGATCATTTGTAAAGGTCACTTTGTTGCCCAAGTAAAGTCTCACGTTTATTTATTGAGGAACTGTACTGTTGACTGATGGATCATGGATGTTTTATATGTAGAGTCGTGGTCACAAGCAGACCACCTAAATCTTCTTATGTCAATGGCTAGTATTACCTGACTGAAACGTTATGCACAAAGTATGAGAATGCATAGCATAAAAATATATTGATGTCAGCCCTTTATATACACTGTCTCACTGTTGGGCACGGGCCTCTTCTCAGTGAGAGAAAGATTAGGCCGTAGTCCACCACGAATGCCCCAGTGCGGGTTGGCGTATTTAAAATATCTTGGAGCATATTATGGAGAACACTCAGATATGTAGGTTTCCTCACAATGTTTTCACCGTTAAAAAGAGCGTTAATTAACTATTTGATACGGTCATAACTTCGAACAGTTGCGTGCCTTAGGGTCTAACACAGAACCGCTACTTGGTAGTCCGACGGTCTTATACCAGGCTATCGCTGCTAGCATAGCATACATACTTACATACATAGATTCACGCCTGTTTCCCAGAGGGGTAGGCAGAGATTACGGATTTCCATTTGCTACGATCCTGACACACTTCTCTGGCTTCATTCACTTTCATCACGTTCCTCATACACGCTCGCCGATTTAAGGATGATCGCGTTAGTTTTTTAATAGTCGTTTTCGTCTATATAAAGTATGTATCGCAAAATTATAAAAGCAAAGTTGTTCTTTGTGACTTGAGTTTATCAATGCAATGACTACTTCTCGAAATGTTGCGAATGTGAGTTTGTGTGTTTGTTACGCTTTCACGCCTTGACTACTCGACCGATCATCATGAAATTTCGCATAAACGTTGTCAACGATATAGAAAAGGACATGGGGTACCGTTTATCCAGAAGAAAGTACTTTTACTTACCTAATCTAATCTGCATTTACGCCAGTGCAGCCACAGGCAAGATCTAGTACCTAATATTTTTGCGTCCGTAGGATACGGCCATGGCCTGGTGCTACACAAATTATATTCTCATCTGCTAAAATAATAGCATAAAAGCCAACGTCGTCAATTAAGATAAAAATAAATAATAATAAAAAAACTTAAATAAAAAAAAACATGCTTTGATGCTAGAAATGAAAATTATAACACAAATTCCTGGATTTCTGAAATTTGAATTCGAATTTACCATTGCTTGAAAATTAAACTATTTTGAAAAGCAAATTTAACTTCTAGCATTAATAGCTTGTAGCAATTCATTTTGTTTTTCAACTTAATTTCGGAGTAAGTGTAATTAAGAATACGAGCAATAAAATGTGTTATAGTAGATTTATTTTAGTAAGCTTTAATTAAGATAATGATATGCCGTCATTACATAGATTGGCGGGTGTGTTATTATAAGCATTGCTAATTTGCGATCGAGTGCAGTTTAATAACGACGACGAATTTGAAAATTGGCACTTTCTGTAAAGCATTTAACTAAAATAACGGGCAATGAATGGAACCCAAAATAATTAGAACGATTAATTACTATTAATTTAAATGTTTCCATTGCACTTTCAGTGTATAGAGAAAGTCATTGATACCAATATATTTTTGTTTGAAAGTTTATCTAACGCCCCTGTGCCTTGACAAAAACATTGAAACAACAGGCGTAAGGACACCAAGACTATGAACGATTAATAATTATTATCAAAGACAAACAACTTTTGTTGTTTTTTTTATAAAACAAGCAAGCATATAATCTGACATTTTGCGGTTATAGTACCTGTTACAATTAATAAAATAGCAGCGATAGCTCAGTGGGGAGACCAACAGACTGCAATGCAGAGGGTCTCGGGTTCGAACCCACGTCGTGCACCTCTGACTTTCGGAAGTTATATGACTTTTCGAAATTATGTGCGTATTGATTGACAATTATCGCCTGCTCCGTGCCTCGGAGAGTACGTTAAGCCGTCGGTCCCGGCTGCCATGAACATCTATGGCAGTCGTTATTGGGAAAGTCAGTACCCTCTAATAGCCTGACACTGTTCTAGCCTTAGGGTATCGTTAGCCTTCGGGTTGCGGAGGTCAGCTGGCAGCCGCTCCGTGTAAAAACTGATATCCAGTCAAATCCGGTTAGACCAGAAAAAGCTGACCCCAAGTGACTTGGGAATAATAAAGGCTAAGAGAAGAAGTACCTATTACAATTAATACTTTGTTCTGAAGCGCCGCGTAGTTTTTCTTTTTTATTTATGTAAATTTTGCGCATAAAATACTTCCTTTAAGTCAGTAGCATAACCTAGATAAAATTATGGTCTAAGTTCAAACCTTAATCAATTTCACCGATGGCGTAGTGATTTAAGTATTCGTCTCGCTAGTGCCACGGCGCCGACTGTTGTGGGTTCGAGGGATAAAAATTTGTGTGATCCCAAATGGTTATCCCGAGTCTGTATGTATGTTTGTAAAGTACACCGCAATACAAAAATTAATCCTAGTGCTTTCTAAAATGTAAATGTAAAACAGAATTTGCCACGTCTATCTGTTGAAGGCTCAAAAAGGAAAATAATATTTATACAGATTTACTACATCAATTTTATTGGTCTTATATGTCTTCGTAAACTGTTTGCGACTATCTGAGTTCCGGACAGAATCCATGAACAAATGCTGCACAAGATCTATGTCACCACAGAGTTTATAATTTGGTGTATTCGCGTAGTTGCATTGCATAGATACGTCGTATAGATGAGTCGCGTAGTTGCATCGCATTGCAAACCCACATTATCCGATCATGTAGTCGCATCGCGATGTTGTTGTTGCAACGCGATAACAAGATGCTATTTCATAACGCGGTTTCACATTAAATAGCGTATGCAATCAAAAATATATTACACAGTTTCTTTATTGGCTTTTTGATTAAAGACCTTTTTAAATACAGTCTGCATTTTATATCAACAGTCATTGTCTGCTCCGTTGACGAAACACGCACTGTTTAACGGTGTTCATGGAATTGAAATTGCAATATAATATAGGTATTTAAATTTACTGTGACACGGCTATTTTGTATCGGAATCACAATTTTAAAGTTTTCATTGGGGATCGAATAACGTCACTAATATTATAAATGTGAATGTGAGATGAAAATATGGGCATGCACCTCTAAGAAAAATATTTATCTAGGACTAGACTTTAGCCACGGCTTCGCTCACATTAATATAGATTTTATCAATCAATCAATTTATTGTATCCTTTGCAAAAAGTACCTTTTAGAGTTCGAAAAAACTCTTATACAACAGCTTTGTCCGTCCGTCCGTCCGTCCGTCTGTTATACAACTTTCAACTCAAGAATCGTAAGAGCTAGAGACTCGCGGTTAACACCATTCGACTCAGCATAGTCGATATACCCCCGAAATGACTATGACCTTTGACCTCTGACCTCAAGGTCACGTGATACCATCTTTCAACTCAGAAACTGTAAGAGCTTGAGACTCGCGGTTAACGCCATTCGACTCAACGTAGTCGATATATCCCCGAAATGACTATGACCTTTGACCTCTGACCTCAAGGTCTCGTGATACCATATTACAACTCAAGAATCGTAAGAGCTAGAGACTCGCGGTTAACGCCATTCGATTCAACATAGTCGATATACCCTGAAATTACTATGACCTTTGACGTCTGACCTCAAAATCACGTGATACCATTTTTTCGATCTCTTAGATTTACGGCAAGTCATGGCCGTTTCTCACTTGTTTTTAAAAGGTTCTTTTCAATCCCCCTGACGAGGTGTATACAAAAATTTATTGTTGATCAGGAGTAGTTAAGTCATGAAATTGTAACAAACACATTTATAATATTAGGTTTATTATATGACGTTTAACCATCCATCAAAACAGATGTTAAACTTGAGAAATATATTATGACATACTCAAGCAAATCAGACAAGTCTTAAATTTTGTTCTGCGACTTCCCACAGTAATTTTATAATAGTGGTGCCCGATTAGCTTGCTAGCTACTTGTGGTTTTCGTTATTAGAGATAAAAAATGGACATAATTTGTACGGAGTTTATTATACATTCCTACTTCTAGTTAGGAACGCCACAGTTATATACATAGCTTATTGGGAGCCACCGTAATAAGATCATAATCTATTTTAGTAGATTGCTTATCGGTAGCCTATATATAAAAGACTTAAATATAAAGATTCCATTTTTATATTAAATCTGTAAATATTGAATTCCCTGGATTAGAAATATTATAATTAATTTCGGCCGTTAAATCATATCCTTGATAAATTGTCAGAAATAAATCAATTCCCCTTCACATTTTTGCCAACTTTGCCAGTATATTACTATGGAAATAAATTTGGTTTGTTAATCGTCTTATATTAATAATAATAATAATAATAATAATAATAATAATAATAATATTCTACCACATACACACAACACCACCACCAAATATTGAATTACCTTTACCCTTAAAAAGCCGTCACGAATATCCCTAATTTGGAGGCATGTAACCCTGATTTCACCTTTAAAAGGCGCCCTTCGTTATGACCAAAGGGTAAAAAAAATAAAACTTCCAGCTAAAATTGCTACTTAAAAAACTTTTATTAAAACGAGACCTTAGACATGCCTCTGAAATGTTTTCAGATTTCATAAAGTTTCTATAGTGACGTGATTTTGTGGGATTTAGTAAAAGGTTATGCAATTTGTCAAGAATACTGAATGATTGTGATATAAAATGTACCTAACTAGCTTGTGCCCCAGACTTCGCACGTGAGTAAAAAGTGGTTCTTGTTGATAAGGCTTCTAGATGGCGTATAAAAATGTTTTAGGTAATAGGAGGTATGACTCATGTTTCCAGACTCCTTAATGTTACTGATATTTTCTTTACAAATAAACTCAATGAAATTACTCAATAGGCGAACTTGGCAGCCTCGATGGCATAGTGGTTAGTGTTACCGACTGCCACGCCTGAGGTCGCGGATTCGATTCCCGCACAAGTCAAACATTTGTGTCCATGAACATGGATGTTTGTCTTGGTCTGGGTGTTTATATGTATAATATGTACGTATTTACAAAAAAATAAAGTATATATGTATGTTTATCCATTGTTTAGTACCCATAGTACAAGCTCTGCTTAGTTTGGGCCAGAAGGTGTTGTGTTTACGAGATAAAAAAATTAAAAAAACTACTTCTATCCTGTAACTTCATTACCGTCTGCTAACATAAACGGGACTAACAAGGCTGCCATATTTTTGATTACACAGATAACGTAGTGGTGTAAGTCGTAGCTTCGCCACAGGCACTGCACCTAGAATCGTCACTTCGATTTCCAAACGAGACAAAAAAATGTGTGATGCACAAGTAATTGTTCGAGCCTGTTCTTTGTGTCCTTGTTTGAATGTTTATAAGAACCCTACACAGGTATTATTCCAATGCGGTGCCTTTTTAAAAATAAAAACAAATATTAAAATGTGTAGAATAATATCAGTTTGATAACATTCCTAATACTGAAAACAGATATTACTTTTGTCAAATATTAAACCATTGTATACAAATATGTTTGAAGTCAACGTCGATAGATGGCGTTGTTCAACTCCTCTGAATCGCGCTATGGTTTCGTTACCGAGCACACTATATAAGCCCAAGTTGTTTTTTAATAAATTCGACCAGCAGGACAATGCAGTTCAGAATACAGTTGTTTTATTTAGAACACCTAGCATTTTAACCCAGTTTAGTTCAATAGTTCAAATACCAAATTCGGTATTTAACAACTTTAAAGTACAAGAGTTACACTATAGAGTAGCTTTATTGCTAATGAAATGCGGGTTGGATCATTGTTTGTTATACAGGTTTCCTCATAATAGACTGATTTTTTACCGAAATTCAATGTATGAGTGCTTGAAGAGCTTTGGGTTCCAACTTCAAGTTGTTGCCTCGCTACTGCTAGTGTGTCGACTGCTTTCAATCACCACACACAACCAAAAATTGCGTTCTCCACAAATAATTAATCATTTTGTGTCTAGCTTTTTTGCGATTTGCGACGATAATATTTGTCAAGTGCCTCGCGACATAGAAGCTATTAAAAGCGCGGCGATGTTGTTTAACCGGTCGTATACCGCCGGCTCGCATACCAGCCGGCAGATTTGTACCCGTCGTAGGCCGGTGGCTCGCATGCGAGCCACCAAATTGGCGCCAAAACGCCGCGCGCCGCCTTCGCTTTAGCTTAAGCTAACGTAAAACCAATTTGGTGGCTCGCATGCGAGCCACCGGCCTACGACGGGTACAAATCTGCCGGCTGGTATGCGAGCCGGCGGTATACGACCGGTTAAAAAATAAACAAACACAACTTCGACAAATCAATGTCGCCTGCCGTAGAATCAAACAAAAAAGTCATTATCCTTTTACCAAAAATATAAAGCATTTTTCTGCCGCCATATTTCCAAACTTCTAAACGTTTCTTACAACTTTTGTAAACAAAATCGCAAACTTCTTAAAGAGTAAAATTTCGGACGCAAACTGCTAACGTAATGAGGTTGGTGTATAAAATATGTGCTTTAGTATGCCATAATAATGCGATATACGTCATAAGTGGATATAAAAGCGAATGTACTGCACTCACTGCATATCTGCCTGGTATAATAAAAACTGCAAGACTTACTTTTGAATGTAAGAGAGACAGGCGTTCTTTTTTTTGTGTATGTTTTATGCAACAACTTGCCACTAGTATCTGTTGCAATTACTTATGTAAATAATCAATAGTTGATCCATTAAATTAATACGTACTACGTGCTAGAGGAAACAACTGAAGTAGATTGTTTGTAGCATTCGTTGGAGTGCATGCTCTTTAACTCATTTAGTCTGAGCCATGCGCTCGTTGCACGACACCTTTAAATGCGAAAACCTGCATACATATTATCCACTAACATCTGATACTTATTGTAACACATGTTTATCATATCCTTTTCAGCGAGTTACACAAAGCTGTTGTTATTAAAGTTTTAAAACATACATAATTATGACACACATACGTGCACACAGACACACGCTCACCCACACACCCACACTCACACACATAAACACACACGCGCACACACTCACAAACGCACACACACACAAACGCACGCACACACGCGCACACACACACGCACACACCCTCACACAAACAGATCCACACACTCGCACAAACGAACATAGTACCATACAACACCACATGTTCAAAATATTTTAATTTCTTTTAAATTTTATTGCATAATCTAATTTTTACACAAACTAACGCACTTGGCATAAATATAATTATGTACACGTTATATTTCAATATAATATCTACCACTAAGGGATCGAAACTGTGTCTCCTAAACACAGGCTATCTTGTAGCCTATCTAGGGGAACAGTACTCCTCACACGAAATTGTAGATCCAAATTATACTATCGATGTACCTACTATTGTAAAAACCCTACAATCATTTTTGTATAAATAAAGTTATTATTATGTATGTAGATGTGAGCAGCGATAACTCAGTGGGAAGACCAACAGACTGCAATGCAGAGGGTCTCGGGTTCGAATCCACGTCGCGCACCTCTGACTTTCGGAAGTTATATGACTTTTCGAAATTATGTGCGTATTGATTGACAATTATCGCCCGCTCCGTGCCTCGGAGAGCACGTTAAGCCGTCGGTCCCGGCTGCCATGAACATCTATCGCAGTCGTTATTGGGAGAGTGTCAACACAAAAGATCCCACTGGATCGAAGTGTCGCCGGTGTGCACTGACTGGCCCCCACATAAGATACATACATACGTGTATGTAGATGTACTCTTGCCGTTCTTAGATTGTACGAAACAAATTCCACACTTAAAGAGTGTGCTTTAAGTGCGGAATTTATTTGTATTATATAGAGAACGATAATATACAATTTTTAATATAAGTAACCGAGTTAATACTATATTTATAATTAAAATATGTTGGTAAGTCATAAGTCGTTATCTGATACACAATGGTGTGTCTAATGAATACTTATTGTCCAGAAGGGGACCATATTTAAACATAGTAGAGTTTTAAATCTTTGGTCATATACAAAGGCCGTATCACATAATCGAGACCACACAGATTTTCTTAATGTTTTTTCCTTTATCTTATGCTTCTTTTCCATTCTTATTTTTAATTTGGGAAGTAATTGTAAGATAATTATATTGGGTGCAGCGATACGATTTTAAAACTTGACGACTGAGTCATATCAGTTCCTGAATATAAATCTACTTTCAAAACAGGTTGTTATTACTTTATCAAAATGTACACGTTATTATTATATATACTCGTTATATTCATGCTGCAGGACCAACTAAGCACTTGATAACAAGTAAGATACGGCAATGAATTGCCGTAAATCTTAGAGTTCGAAAAAATGGTTCAAGTAAAATGCAAAGGTCCCGTGATACCACGTGACCTTGAGGTCAGAGGTCAAAGGTCATAGTCATTTCGGAGTATATTGACTATGCTGAGTCGAATGGCGTTGACCGCCAGTCTCTAGCTCTTACGGTTCTTGAGTTGAAAGTTGTATAACAGACAGACGGACGGATGGACGGATAAAGCTGTTGTATAAGAGTTTTTCGAACTTCAAAGATGACGTAGTGGATTAAATCGTCGCCTTGACACTGGCACCGCGCCATGAGTTGTGGGATACATTCCCACACAGGGTTAAAAATTGTGTGATCCACAAATAGTTGTGCGTGTTCTATGTCCCTGTTCTTTGACTGTTTGTGAAATGGGGATTTGTAAAGTCTCAGGAATTACTGCTAGAGCAGAAATTATCTTTCTTAAAAGAGAGGTACAACAATAAACAAATGAAAAAGCTAGTTAAAGTACAACCATTGTCATTTTTGAACATTGGCGTAAAAGGGGGCTAGGTGCCTACCCTAAAATTGCCTAGAGCACATCTCGGGATGGAAAGTTTAACCTCAAAAGTCTAGGGTATTGTGTACCTACCCCACACTGTTTGGGGGCCCTGGAAAATAATCCTAGATATACCAATGACCTTGAATACAGTCTCTATGCAGCCTTCATGTCGCAGTTCTACGACATAACATTAAAAGCCACCGTTGAATTATTTGCCTGAAAACTCAAGCCTAACCAGTGATTAATTCGGCCCTTCGTTGGACGGACCACATCATCTAATCCCGCGGTCACGGCTAACAAGATTATACCTACGTCACGAACCCTACGTCTTACGTTAGGTCGTCTTGTAATTACGTATACAGCCAGATTAATTGTATATCTTTGAACTGATCTGGAAAAGGTTAGACTTTATCTTTAACAGAGACTATGCAAGCTGTTTATAGATTCCTGACTCACGCTTATATGCTAGTAGGTGGAGTTTTCTTCTACTCACATTTCGCAAGCTCAGGTTTAAGGGGAAAGTCAATTGCCGTCTACCAGGCACATTGCCAGACTCCGTGCAACGACTCAAAATTTTTTGGCAGAAAAATCCAATGGCACTTTGCCCGATCCAGAAATTTAACCCAAGACCTTATGTGCATAAGGTCTCGGGTTAAATTGAAAGCAGTTGAAGCAGTCGCATTTACCACTATTGCAATGACGCAATCAAAAGTCTAAAAAACATATTTCAAAAACGTATTTTGCCTGAAGGTTACAAGTTGTGGAAATGTTAAGTATTTATAATAAAAATACAATTCCTTTTCTTTTAGACAGCGTGGGCGCAGCCGCTGGCGTAAACGAGTAATGAGATAAAGTCAATACATCTATCAGAATAATTAGATCTAGACGTCTAACAAAAAATCGAACTCTGTTTTAGTGAAAGGCCAAAATTAAAGTATATTGACTCCTAATTCGGCTGCCAGTAGCATTTTTATTTGCCTGTCTAAATCCAAATTGGTAAAACATGACCATTCATTTGCAAATTGATAAAACACGGCTCATATTTTTATACGGTTTGTTTTTTTTCGTATGCGAGATGATTTCACATACCATATATTATTATCTGAACCGTGTTACGGCTCCCATATGTAACCTCGTTTACCCTATTAGGTAGGGATAACAAATGTAATATTTACGATATATACGTGAAGTTGTGACCGTGTGATGTGTGTGTATGTAAATGAAATTGTGAATAATCACCAAACCTTACATATATTGTGTTTCTCTTTTTTTAGGAAGACAGCTGACTGCAAAGGCAATGTAGTCGTTTTAAGTGGCCGCCTTCGCCATTATGTAAGCGTAAGTTTATGAATTACACCTTTGAAGTTCATAAGAGTTACTTTGTGACTTAAATGAATAAATAATTTTTGACTTTGACTATGAAATATTTCGCACATTCATAAACTTACGACTAAAATGTAACATGAATTTATAAAGCTTTGTAACAGTATAAAGCTTTCTTAATTAATGTTTCATTTTGTCTTATTGTATCTTTATCACCGATTATAACAATATTACAATAATAATATTAAATACAATGAGCTACAAAAGCGTCTAAAATATGAAACATTGTCTAAATAAAAATAGCTAGATCATATAACATTGCTTTCATTGATGAGTAGTGTCGTATATGTATTTTATTTTTATATTTTTTGTACATAATATTACAATTTAAACTACTTTAACTTACATTCGTCGACATTTTGGTTACTTTAACTTTCGTTGATAACCACGTCTACCGTGTGCACCTACGCGTGCCCATGGTATTTTTTAAATAAGCCATAATAAATCAGCGGGTCTACCGTGAAAATGTTTTTACGCAATGACGTGCCGGAACGAATTACGAACAAAATAATAAGCCTACCATGAAAACACTTCGGATTTTTTAGGACGTACAAAATGTCATACGACGATATTCGTGACGAATGTCGGCGCGAATGATGTTTCATGGTAAGAATAAGCACGAACGAACGTACGCAATTGTGTATAACGCGTTTCACGGTAGACCCCCAGTATACATTATTTTTATTTCAATGTATAACAATCGCGTAAACGTAAGACAATATTACTTCATATATTTAAGTTTTTTGTAAATTGTAAAAGAGGATAAAGACAATTCAAAGCAGGACTTTAAGCTCCAACCTCAAAAACAGTATCATCGCTTTACCAACTAAGCTATTCATGGTTTAACGTCATCTTTTGCAAAAAATAATAGAAAACCTATTGTGTCTGGCCAACGCCCATGGTGGGCTACTGCTCAATAGTTTAAGATCGTTTAAGCAAGATTACTTATGAGACTTTAAGAGCAGCGATAGCTCAGTGGAGAGACCAACAGACTGCAATGCAGAGGGTCTCAGGTTCGAACCCACGTCGCGCATCTCTGACTTTCGGAAGTTATATGATTTTTCGAAATTATGTGCGTATTGATTGACAATTATCGCATGCTCCGTGCCTCGGAGAGCACGTTAAGCCCTGGCTGCCATGAACATCTATGGCAGTCGTTATCGGGAGAGTGTCGACACAAAAGATCCCACTGGGTCGAAGTGTCGCCAGTCTGCACTGACTGGCCCCCACATAAGATAAGATATGAGACTTTATTATTTATGTTTTCATTAAATATTTTATGTTCATATATTGGAAAGGTGTGGTTGCCTATAATTGAATGAGCACAATGCGTGTATCTGTAATTCTAGATGGTTATTAGTTTTGTAGGTATATAATTTGTTAGCAATCAAAAAGTTCATACCAATGTACAACTTAATATTAAAGTGGGTCTGGTCTACTTATGACTCACACCGATGCAAACAACGACAACAATTTTTAAATATGAGGCAATGAAAACGCGCGAACTGGTTTACTTGATAGCGAAAGCTTCGCGACGTGGTACAGACGCCGACATAAATTGATAAGCATTTGCGAATTGCTTATTATACAAATTATAGATAAATTCATGCTTTTGCTCGCAGCTTCGTTCGCATGGAATTTGGAGTTAGATACCTATCTTGGTTGTTCTTTCTTTACAACTAAGAAGAAGCTGATCTACACACATAGTACTTGACTACTGGGAGGCCTATGAAGATGAAACATGCACCAGATTTTAAGTAAGACTGCCAAAAATACGTCTTTAAAACCGCATTGAACCTGCAGTCGTTTCTGTAAAAACACAGGCAAACATTCTATAATATTTGTTTTGGCTTCTATAGTTCTTGTAAAGACCCCCCACATAAATTTAAAATTATATAAGGTGCTGACGAGCATCCTTGAAATATCTATAGGAGTCACTATACTGCTCATTCTATATAAGAATAGATGACAAAATATATACCTAACTATTTCTTTTCTTTTCATATTGATAAATAATTAATTAATATCAATCCATGTATCAAGCACAAACTTAACTTGTATGCAAGAAATTTTTACACAAACTTAACTTATATTGCTTACAGATAGCTTTAAAACTTACGCAACTCATCGCCTATGAATATAGCAATTTGACGATGATTGACAAAATTGTCACTACATCAAATCAATTAGATCGATATTCAACTCGAGATTATAGAACCATCAACGACAAATCGATTCGATTCCCGCTCGCACACACTCTACAATGGATTGATTATTTTATACTATATTTTGCCCGCGGCTTCGCTCGCGTAAATGTAAGTTAGGTAGATTAGTAAAAGTACTCGTTTCTGGATAAAAAGTACTTTAGGTTCTTTCTGTTCTCCCGTCAACGTGTATACGAAATTTTACGATGATTGGTCATGTAATTAAGGAGTGAAGGCGTAAGAAACAAACAAACTCACATTCGTATTTATAATATTTGTTAAGATTAATTGACCCATGCGAATTGAAAAGATCCATCGGCGTCGATCAATAGCATAGTTTAAGCAAGTTTTTGTGCCTCTTACAATTCGAGTGTAATTATTACTTCTGTCAGTAACTGTACTTGACGATCAGGAAC
Source organism: Catocala fraxini (assembly GCA_930367265.1). NCBI lineage: Eukaryota > Metazoa > Arthropoda > Insecta > Lepidoptera > Erebidae > Catocala > Catocala fraxini. The sequence continues at coordinate 5,889,517 of OV884044.1, read as the reverse complement.
AAACTTACGTCCAATTAAAAAAGGCCAGTGCCCATAGTGTGTAATACAGATAATAATTTAAATTTTCAAAAATCATTGCCGACTTTTAGTTGGACCTGCTTTTATAATTAAACTAATTAAGTAACAAATTTAAGCAAAAGACACGACTTTTAAAATATTCTGACTTTTTATTATGTGCATGTACATTTTTTTGATTAAAGTGGATTAAGAATGTCGTTATGCAATTAAAAACGAGATAATACTGTGAATTAATCATTGACAAGAATTCCCACGTTATATGGTTAGATGCGAATAGGCTTCTTATTAAGATGTTTTCAAAACCTTTTCTGGATTTATTTCTTGATAACAAGACGCTGTATTTAGCCACAATGCCAATGGTTTTTATTCAATTGGTATTTATTTGAATACCTATAAATGTAGCAAAATACGCTTCGTCCAATGAGCCGGCACTTTTACCCTCTTGCAGATATGCTCGGAGACCGGATCTTTACCATGAGACTTACTATAGTATACTGTTTCTGTTTTATGACATCTCGTACACTATGTATAATACCTACATAACCAAACCATTAAAAAGCGAACAACATGAATACCAAGGCACAGAGCAACTATTTGTAGATTACACTCAAAAGCAGTCGCATTAAACCCAATATAAATATAATATTGTCTTCTGTTTACGCGACTATTATTCATTGACATTGGTCAAACCAAGAGAAACATAGGCACCCGCATAAAAGAACACATAGCTGATGTAAAATACGAAATGTAATACGAAATACACCAACGCTCGTTGAAGTCTGCTGTGTGTGAACATGTGCAACAGGGGACCAACCACTACCTGAGATTTGACAAACCACATATTCTCGCTAAAGAACATCGATTCCTACCAAGGATGCTTCGCGAAGCTATTGAAATCAAAAAATATCCTAATTTTAATAGAGAAGATGGTTGGAATGTACCACCAGCTTGGGATCCAGTAATACAAATAGTCAAACCCAAGAAGAAGCAAACCACAGCTAGACTTCATGATACTTTGAGCTCATACTGCGTAAATAGAAACACCAATGATTAAATTATGTTCGGGTACTTTGAAATAACTACACTGGAACATTGAGACAACTACCATCTTAGTCTCCCCGTGACCATGGCTGCTGAAAGGCAACCGAAAAGTCGGGGAAAGTGCAAACTTAAATATAAATAGTTTTAATGGTTTTAATAATTTAATTAGCTTAAAATTAGTTAAGTTTAATAGTATCTAGTAGTAGTGTAACAGTTTCAACATTTTGTAATAAAGTGTAAAATAAATAACGCGATAAAATCCGTATATACTAGTTTAATTTCAACCAATATAAATAATTAAAGATAAAGTTGTAAACACTGTCACACACATTGCTAGAATCAAATACCTTGACAGTTAACTTGCAGAAAACTAATTTCATCAAATTCCAAAGTAAACGATCTGCCTGTACTGAAAACAGAATGATTTGGAGCAAAATTAATATTAATGAAAAAGATGACGCAACTTTCTTAGGAATAACATTAGACAAACATATGATATGGCATATTAGTGCCACTTGTAATAAAATTAATATATTTGTATATGTCTTGAGCAGACTTAGGAAAACCTCAACAATACAGACTACTCTGTTAGCTTACCATGGCTATATAGGCTCAGTCCTAAGATATGGCCTTATACTGTGAGGAAATTCCCCTGAAGCTAATAGATGTTTTATTGGCCAAAAGAGATGTGTAAAGCCATTGTCGGTATTGCTCCAGACGAATCATGCAAACCACATTTTAAAACAGTAGGCGTACTTCCTCTGACATGTATATATATTTTTGAGATTTCTGTTTTTGTTAAAACCTACCCATACCTTTTCACCAAGGCCATGGATAAATATCCGAGAAACACTAGGCATCCTAATAGGTTAGTTCTAGAGTCCATTCCGAGAATTACAATGTATAAAAATTATTGTTATTGTATGTGCATAACTATATATAAAAAAATTCCAGAATGTTTAAAAAGCTTACCTATTTATCTTTTTAAGAAACACCTTAAGGTATGGCTACTAGAAAAGTCATACTATTCCCTTAAGGAGTTTCTTCTTCTCTCTTAGCCTTTATTATTCCCAAGTCACTTGGAGTCGGCTTTTTCTGGTCTAACCGAATTTGACTGGATATCAATTTTTACACGGAGCGGCTGCCACCTGACCTCCGCAACCCGAAGGCTAACGATACCCTAAGGCTAAACCAGTGTCAGGATATAAGAGGGTACTGACTTTCCCAATAACGAATGCCATAGATGTTCATGGCAGCCGGGACCAACGGCTTAATGTGCTCTCCGAGGCATGGAGCAGGCGATAATTGTCAATTAATACGCACATAATTTCGAAAAGTCATATAACTTCCGAAAGTCAGAGGTGCGCGACGTGGGTTCGAACCCGAGACCCTCTGCATTGCAGTCTGTTGGTCTCCCCACTGAGCTATCGCTGCTACTTCCCTTAAGGAGTTTCTACATTAAATAATTTATTTTATGATAATATATTACAAAATGATTTTGAAATAACAATGTCACTAATTTAATTTAATTATCATACCTATGCAGTAATTAGAATTATTTTAAAAATGTAAAACATTTCGTATGCCACATTGTGACTAAATGGAGAGCTAAATGTATCAATTCCACAACATCCATAAATGTACTCCATTTTCTGCGAAATAAATATAATTTATCATTTAACTTATTTTATACGAATAAAGATTCTAAAATGGATTTCAGTTTACAGTGACACGTGTCGTTCCGTAGGGACAGTTCGTAGTGATAAAAGGTTTGTTCAAATAAATGTTCTTGTACCTAGAATTACTGTTAGCTGGAAACCTTTTCGTGTAAGTTTACGTGTCTACAAGTTCAACAAATTTTACAAGTTACTAGACATAAATTACATTTGTGTGTAGTGTTTAGTTGTAGAGTCAGAACTTAAGTCGTGTATGTATGTATACATTCGAGATTTCTGCTTCTATGTTATAAAATTGAAACAAGTATTCGTTTTTTATAGCAGTAATAGATAAAGGGTAGTTTTCACAGTTCAATAATGGAGAACAATAATTAGGATTTTAAGGTGTGAACTGCTTTGCCCGAATTTTATTTGCCCTAATGTCATTTGCTATAATAGACAACAGCCATAATATTGTATGACGTAATATTCATTTGCCCTACTCTTATTTGCTATATTAGTCACGTGCTAGAAGCTTTGTTTCCCATAAAGTCACTTACCATAACATCATTTGTCATAATCATTGTAAGCCCTAATTATCATATGCCCTAATTATCACATGACATAACATCATTTGCCATCGACATTGGATGCAATCGGGACTTTAGGGCACCCCGACTCGGATAGGTTAGGTTAGAAGGGGATGGCGGGGTCTATTCGCTCGCTTCGCTCGCTCAAACGACCCCGCCATCCCCTTCGTGGTTATTTTTTTATAAACCACCCAGAAGTAGTTTGGTTAGGTTAGGTTAGGTTAGCATTTAAATATTATGTCTAATAATCATTATGGCGTTTAAATATTATGTCTAATAATTATTATGGCAATTAAAAATATGAAAAACAATACGTATGGCACTCGTATCTTATGGTATCTAAGTTTCGGGCAATTAAAAGTATGTCATATGTCTTTTCAAACAAAACATTCGGGCAAATGAAATTCGGGTAAATGAAATTCGGGACTATGATGGTTATGGTATATAATCTTCGGGTAAACAATAGACAACCGGATTTGAAATATATTAAATACTTTTACATGATAAGATATGGTGTTGTACATAGTATAGGTGTTATAATAATATCTTTAACAAATTTAGGTAAAATTGACATTTAAATACAAATTTAAGTGAAATTAGTATTTGACGGCTTTATGGACATACATTTTTGGCTTACACTTATTGGAAATTGTTGGATCTAGGGTTTGAATTCCGAGTAAGGTAAAGTCCAAAGAGCAGCGATGGCTCAGTGGGGAGACCAACAGACTGCAATGCAGAGGGTCTCGGGATCGAACCCATGACGCGCACCTCTGACTTTCTGAAGTTATATGACTTTTCGAAATTATGTGCGTATTGATTGACAATTATCGCCTGCTCCATGCCGCGGAGAGCACGTTAAGCCGTCGGTCCGGCTGCCATGAACATCTATAGCATCGTTATTGGGAGAGTGTTGACACAAAAGACCCCTCTGGGTCGAAGTGTCGCCGGTCTGCACTGACTGGCTCCCACATAAGATAAGATAAGATACATTATATTCAACAACAATATATACCAGAGGTTCCCAGACTTTTTTTCTCATAGACTACATTCAAAATTTTGCAGGAATTTCTACCATATTCCTGGGCATTCGTATTTATATTTGGTGGCTTGGTGAACAATAAAAGAAGATCACGCAAATATTTTTTTTTAGTTATTCTCTGCTGAAATATCGGTAGGTTCGAGACCACTGGTACTGAATATGGAATATGCAAGTTTTTACTAGTAAAAGTCGCTAAGCTTCTTAAAATATTATCTGCCTACATTGATAGGTGAAGTCAAGCCAACATTTTAGTTCTATCGAAAGCAAATAAATTTTCGTGGATCCCCGCTTATGAGTTGTGGATCCCCATTGTTTTGTCGCGCCAATGTAAAACCCCCGTCGAGTCTCCCGTGGACCCCTGGGTGTCCACCTGCACCTGGACCACTTTGGGAATTAATGATATATACCGAAAAAACAGCTATGTCTATCGCTTTCAAGTATTGTTTGAGGTCGCCATTATATTTCACCAACTCATCCCTATTATTCATAATTTCTATATTCACCCTCATCATAATTCTCCGAGTCTATTCATCTTTACTTAAGTCTCATTTTTTCCCATGATTATATTTAATTTTTGCTATGAATTTATGGTGTTGAAAAGGCGGTGTCCCAATGGATAAGACATAGGACTTGTGATCTGGAGATCTTGGGTTCAATACACAGACACTACCTTCGTGCAACTACTATACCACCAACTTATCCGGTGAGACACGACATCTTTTTTTTAAGGACAACTCCCGTACTTGGAATATTTCCTGGCTCGCGAGGGACTTTACAAACATTCAAACTACGGACGCAAAGAACACCCAGACTCGGAACAACTATTTGTAGTTTACGGAACAATCATTTGTGGATCACACGGTTGTTCAATAAGTTTTGCGGTTTGATAAGAAAAAAACACAAGTTTATGGTTTGAAACACACTTTATTATTCAGTACAGTCTTCCTGAACATCAATACACTTGTTCCAACGAGATTCCAATTAATGAATTCCATCCCTGAAGTGAGAATCTGGAACGGCGGCAAAATACGCTTCCACAGCAGTTATGACCTCATGATTTGATGAAAAACGCTTTTCCCGCATAAATTGTTTTACGTTTGGAAATAGATGGAAATCGCTAGGGGCTAAATCAGGTAAATACGGTGGATGCTCCAACAATTCGAACTTTAATTCATGGAATTTAGCCATTGTCAAAATGCTCTTGTGACACGGTGCATTGTCCTGAAGAAAAATATTTTTTTCCTTCTGCAAACCGGGTCTTTTGTCACGAATTTTCTCCTTCAGCTGGTCTAAAAAGTTACAATAATATTCAGAATTTATTGTTTAACCAGTTTGCAAGTAATCCACAAACAAAATTCCTTTCGCATCCCAAAAAACTGATGATAACACCTTCTTGGCCGATTGCTGGACACGAACTCGTTTCGGAGCCGAAGGACCAGATTCACACCACTCTTTAGCCTCTGGTTTTGATTCAGGATTATGGTGATAGACCTAAGTCTCATCCATAGTGATGAATCGACGCACAAAATCCACTTTATCCTTTCGAAAACGCTCTAAATGTTGCTGAGAAAGTCGCATTCGAATGCGTTTTGTTCAATTGTTAGCGAATGCGGCACCCATTGTGCACACAGCTTTCTGAAATCCAATACTTCAGTCAAAATATTGCTTACACTGTCCAATAGCCTAAGGCTTCTACTAAATCTCCTTCAGTCACTCGACGATTTTCCATTACGATATCCTGTATTTTTCTACAATTTCTTGTGTTGTTGCTGTTTTTGGACGTCCTTGACGTGGATCGTCTTCATGGCTTATACGACTACGTATAAATTCAACTACCCATCTTTCTACTGTACTATTTGAAGACGAAGAGTTCTTATACACTTACAATATTCGTTCATAAATTTCCTTTGCTTTACTTACTGAACAACTTTGCTTACTTATTGAACAACCCATGTACTTCTAACATAAATATTTAGCTTTGTTGCAAGGGTTAACAAGAATACGAATAAATTGCAACTCATTATTATTTATTTCACCAGGCCCTACATAAAGCGATACCTACGTAGGATTTCCAACTCTCCGCCAAGATGATGATGGGCAACATGGGCGACATAGGCGACAATTTATGTCGCCTATGTCGCCCATGTTGGATTGCTGCTATTATAATTTATTATAATTTGCTTGCTAGTGGATTAGATGCTCCACAAAGCATCTTGCGATAAATTGAAAATCTTATTTATCTCTTTCTATCACCCATAAATGAGTTGTATTAAAAATATCACAAGCATCTAAAGATATATTAAACTTTCATTATAAAAAATCCAATTATAAGATTTGAAAAACGCGTAGTAAACCGAAAATATCTGAAGTTAATTTGGTTTTTAGTCGATAGCATCTTAATATCTCACTCCAGCCTAGATTTTACCAATAAAGGTAGGCCTTTCGCGACTAATTGGATTTTTTTCAAGCAACCCTTGATTGGTACTACAGTGCACCCCTAACAAAAATGTTCCATTAAATTTTATTCAAAGCAAACGCTTTTTAGTTTTAATAAAGTACGAATTTAGCAGATTATTTTCGTTTACTGTTGATAGCCATCGCATCAAATATAGTAATGTAATCATAAGTTGACTAATTATAATATTCTGGTTAAGTTTAAATCGTGTCTAACAAAATGGTGTGGTAATATAATTATTGTAGTATTAAATATGATATTCAGATTTAAATAAAAATTAATTTGTAAATTTGTATGCTCGGAAACAGTCTTTTTTCTGAATGGAAAGGTGCCTTATGTCCGTATTTGCATCCCTGACAACATGTATGCGAAATTTCATGATGGTCGGTCGAGTAGTTAAGGCGTGAAAATGTAACAAACAAACCCTCAATCGTATGTTCATATTGGTTAGGATAAGCTTTTCTAGTGTAAATTATAATAGGTTTAGTCTGTTATAATTTACACTAGAAAAGCTTATCCAATAAAAAATACGTTGATCCTTTTATACTACTAAGTAGAAATGACTGACTACTATCATACAAGTAAGCGGTTTAAATAGGCTATGACAATTTTCAATTGAGTATTGCAATTTTTTAAATTTGATTTCATTAGTAATTACTATCAACAAATTGAACTATATGGATGTGGGATCGCACGACTTTAGAATATTCATTAGTTAATGCCATAACAATTGCCTCTAATATACTAAATATTTCACTAGTATATAAGTAATATTGTCTTTTGTTTACGCGAATATTATTCATTAAAATTAAACTACTATATACGGATTTTATCGCGTTGTTTATTTGACACTTTATTACATAATTTTGAAAACTTTATTAATTATGTTCGGGTACATTTAGCTTAAAAATAAGTAAAGTTTAATAGTAATAGTAGTGTGACAGTTTTCAAAATTATGTAATAAAGTGTCAAATAAACAACGCGATAAAATCCGTATATAGTAGTTGAATTTCATTAGTATATAAGTTTTAGCTGTACATTTTTATTAATTATAGGTATCTTTATTAGTGCATGTAGCGTTTAATTGTAATTGGATGTAATCTTTTGTTCAAAACTCCTGTACCTACTTGCATATAATTGTTAATATGTTTTATTGTTACATTTGTTAGCAAACCAATATAAATAAATAAATCTCTAGCTTGAATGCAAAAATTAAAGCACTAAATTTACTTTTATAAAAAAAAATGCTTTCGCGCCTCAATTACACCACTGGTGGCAACAAAAAATCGGGTAACGTTGCAGTGGATACGCGGTCACAGCAACTCTTATGGCAATGATGCTGCAGACCAACTGGCAAAGAGAGGATCGAACATCAAAATGGTAGGACCCGAACCGATTGTCCCGATACCCTTCTGCTAACTTAAAACATGGTTATGCGATAGAACCACGAAACTACACGAAAAACAGTGGACAGAAACGAAAGAATGCAGGCAGACGAAGGAAGCCCTTCCATCCTTAGACAAACATCTGTCACGCAGACTGCTACGTTCCACAAGGAAAAACCTACGCCACCTAGTGGGTATAATAACGGGCCACTGCTCACTTAACAAACACCTGTTCAACATCGGCATCACTGACAGTCCTTTATGTAGAGGCTGCATGGAAACCGAGGAGACATCGGCTCACGTGCTCCTACATTGTAAAAGCGTGAGCAACCAACGGGCGAAACTCCTAAACAGTCCAGAAACGATGAAAGAGGTACTGCGCGACATCGGTCCCCTATTATCATTCTGGACAGAGCTGAGGTGGTATGAGTAACCGAACAATACTTCGCGTCGGCTACTTACGCACAATGGCCCAATTGTAGGACTAAGTGCGGATAACACACGTCCAACTAACTAACTAACTAACTACACCACTGGTGTGCCGGTGTCACTCAATAGGTTGAAATATTACAGATAATAATTATTATTGCCGTAACCTGTTAATGCTTTGAATGCTAGATATCATTGAAAACCGATTGCGGCCGCCCATCGCCGGCTGCTGCCGGTCAGTAGGTTAATATACCCATTTGTTCGCAGCTTATCAACAATCATTTTATCAAAACCAAAAACAATCAGCGTTTGTTCCATGAACTAAACAAAATCTAATGATGCCTAAGATGATTACAATGAATTGCATACATACTACTTTTGTTCTAATAAACTTAATTACCGTAAATTTAAGTATTGCGTATCTGAGGATTACAAACAGATTATTGTTTTGTTCTGCCTAAAGTCTTGAATACGTTACTTGTTTTAGTGTAAAGAAGTATAATACCTCTTTATATATCATAAAAAGACGTTTATATCGACATTGTATTACAGCTTAAAAATACCTCCAGTACTATTGAAGTCGGCGGTAGGATAGTGAGGAAACCATTGGACTACGTTAGCGATAGCGAATAAAAAAGGTTGTTGTCGTCAGTCAGGACTCAGGAACATACGTCAGAAGACTTTAAAAAACAACCAACGCTCTTCTTCTTTCTTCTTCTTCTTCTTTTTGTGTGGTTAGTGGCCAACCTGTTGTCAAGAGTTGTTCAAGCCTCTGGCCTCTGACATTGCTTAACGACTGATGTCAATTTGACAACAACCGGGACCGGATTTTTTATGTGCCCTCCGAAGCACGGAGACGCTCAGATGAAACGCACCCAACGTTGCTTATTCCGCTTATCGTTCACCGATTAGTGAGTGCAACTGTCTATGAGCGCCAGAACACTCCACTCCAGTTTATCCGACGCTAAACGAACCATCGTCGACAAACCTTGGAACACTATCAATAGACCCATCATTTATACTAATATTATAAAAAAGGAAAGATTTGATTTTTTGTTCGTTTGTTTGTTGATAAGAGTATAAGCCAAAGACAACTCAACAAAAAAAAAATCTTTCGCCATTAGAAAGCTACATTAGTATCACCGAGTAATATAACCTATATTTTATTTTAAAACAAGTGAGAATCGGCAATGAATTACCGTAAACCTTAGAGTTCGAAAATATGGTTCAAGTAATATGCAAAGGTCACGTGTTACCACGTGACCTTGAAGTCAAAGGTCATAGTCATTTTGGGATTATATCGACTATGCTGAAGCGAATGGCGTTGACTGCGAGACTCTAGCTCTTACGGTTCTTGAGTTGAAATTTGTATAACAGACAGACGGACGGACGCACAAAGCTGTTCTATAAGAGTTTTTTTCGAACTCTAAAAAGTACTTTTACCAACATAACCTAACCTATTTTTATGCAAGCGAAGCTGAGAGCAAAAGCTAGTTTGTTATATTGTGGGTTTAATCCCCACACTGGATAAAACAAATTTTTATCCAGTGTGGTGATCAAATATCACCCAAATGTTATCTGCAAATAGTTGTTTCAAGTTTTGACGACTCGATGTACGACGTAGCAGTTAGTGAAATCGACTGCCACGCCTGAGGTCGCGGGTTTGATTCCCGCACAAGTCAAACATTTGTGTGCATGAACACGGATTGTTTTGTCTTGGTCTGGATGTTTCTATGTATAATATGTATGTATTTACATAAAAAAGTATATATGTATAATTATCCATTGTCTAGCACCCATAGTACAAGCTCTGCTTAGTGTGGTCTAGATGGTGTTGTGTGTTATATGTGATAAAATATTTTAAAAAAGTCTGTGTGTTCTTTGTGTCTGTATATTGTATGAATGTCTGTAAAGTCCTCTATTGCCCGGTTTCAAAATCTAAGAAACGAGTCGTTTTACCTACGGACAGAATACAAGAACCAGGCCTACGGCACAGGAATTATTTCCATTCAGTCAGTCATTCGTCAGCGATAGCTCAGTGGGGAGACCAACAGACTGCAATGCAGAGGGTCTCGGGTGTGAACCCACGTCGCGCACCTCTGACTTTCGGAAGTTATATGACTTTTCGAAATTATGTGCGTATTGATTGACAATTATCGCCTGCTCCGTGCCTCGGAGAACACGTTATAATACAATATCCTGACACTGGTCTAGCCTTAGGGTATCGTTAGCCTTTGGATAGTGGAGGTCAGGTGGCAGCCGCTTCGTGTAAAAACTGATATCCAGTCAAATCCGGTTAGACCAAAAAAGCCGACCCCAAGTGACTTGGGAAAAATAAATGCTAGGGAGAAGAGAGTCAGTCAGTCGTCTTTTGAAATATGGTAAGAAATATATATTTGACATTAATATAATAACAGATATTATTCTCCCTTGTCCTTTAAGACGCATATCGCCGAAACTTTCGCTACATTAGACACTAGACAGATTAATTGCCACGACAGATGAAAGCTGTCGCTCGCAACCCGCTTTACTTTATCCCGAGGCTTAATTAAATCTTTATCCATTATTTCGTTACGCCTGTTAGAAATAATCCATCTATCTGTCATTAACAGGTTCAGTATAATAATGGTTCTAATAAGCTAGCGTTTTGCACAGTTGCATTCGAATAACATTCGACTGTATTGACAACACTTTACTCATGAAAGAAGCAGCGATAGCCTTATTAGGAGACCGTTGATCTGCCACACAGCCATGGAATCTAAAACTGTACTCAGTATCAATAAGCTCACCCCCTGTTACGTGGGACAAAAAACATAGTTGGCGAATTGTGCGTATTATACAACTCCATTCAGGGGTCTGTATCTGTAACTAACATTACAGTACACAAACGACCTAATGCAAAAAATAATTGAATATCTGGAAGACCTCGTTATCAAACTTAAAACTTTACAACAGCCTACATTGCTGCAAACTTAAGCCACGGGTCCAATCAGAAAATTCATAAGGCAAACACTGTTTGCCAAACAATCAATACAATGACATATATATATTATTTGAATGAAACACAACAAAACCTTTCTATAATCCCTTTGTCACTCAAAAGATCATGAAAGTAATGGTGAATTTATTCCGACATGCTCTTTTAGAAGTCCCCATTTATTTTATTGCGTAAATCTTCAAGTCATTTGACGCCCCTCAGTTTACGATAGCTCTTCTATTTTCATATTTTCCTGGTACTTTGGCAGGATTCCGCCGTTTTTATCGGTACTGACGAATTGGATGGGTATTTGTCAAGTAATATACGTTTTATTTACTTCAAAGTCGCGACTTTATATTCATATATTTAAAAGTTAAGGTATCCAGAACTTTGGCTTTAAGCGCCAAAGATATGAAAACGTATTTGAGATTATACATGCTGACATATAAATGCCGACTTTTCACATTTTATTACTTGAGGCAAAAAATGGCCGCTTCTAAATGTTTGGTGACGGTATAAATGAGGTAGCTTGTTTGGAATCATGCACCACAATGGAGGCGGGTGGATGGCTCCACCCAACCGGCCTCTATCGCATCTTAAATGGGTATAAGAACACAAGCACTTTACTACGTTTCTTCACGTTAATAAGCATTCTAAAATCTCAAAACACACTTCTACCATTGCTCTTTTACGGGAGTAATGGAATTTATAAAACGACGAAGAATATTTAAAAAAAATTACAAGTAAAATGTGAGATTTGATACATCTCTATTTTCCAAAATAAAAAAAAGAATAGTTAACTTTTTTCTATACGATACGAGATAATTTTGTGCTAGCTAGGTGTAAATAAAAAAAATTAAGAGAAACTATATGATTGATAATGTTATTGTAGTATTTTTTATCATTGACTCTCTAAAGAAAAACTTTAATAAGTTTATTCAAAAATACAAAATCATGACAACCAACATGGCTTGCATAAATTTTTATATTTTCTCAAATAAAAACAAATGTTGCTCACTTATTATTTTTCTCCTTAATCTGACAAGGAAAGAAAACATTACATAAACTTGCCCCAAATCCCCATTTTTCCCTCCGTGCTTCTAAAAATCACGCTTTCTTTTATCTCTAGAGATTACCGGAGGGCCTCAAAACGATTTGACACCTTATATTATTAGGAAAATTGTGATGAGACCCCAAATTAACGCTGTCAGACGGGACAAAGTAAGGTCTAATAAAGTCCTTAATTAATGGCACGGGAACGAATCCCTTTTTACTTTGGTAATGCCCTTACATAATGATATTAGGGCGTCAGGGTATGGTTAGCATGAAAGGTTTTTATCTTATTTGGATAATTAGTTTGTTGGTAAGATGTTATATTCGTAATTAAATGTAATATTTTTTAGGGGAAACCAAGGATTTAGAAGAGAAGATAATATTTACTTTCAGTCTTACTGGGGAGACCAACAGACTGCAATACAGAGGGTCTCGGGTTCGAACCCACGTCGCGCACCTCTGACTTTCGGAAGTTATATGACTTTTCGAAATTATGTGCGTATTGATTGACAATTATCGTCTGCTCCGTGCCTCGGAGAGCACGTTAAGCCGTCGGTCCCGGCTGCCATGAACATCTATGGCAGTCGTTATTGGGAAAGTCAGTACCCTCTAATATCCTGACACTGGTATAGCCTCAGGGTATCGTTAGCCTTCGGGTTGTGGAGGTCAGGTGGCAGCCGCTTCGTGTAAAAACTGATATCCAGTCAAATCCAGTTAGATTAGAAAAGCCGACCCCAAGTGACTTGGGAATAATGAAGGCTAGGGACGAGAAGAGTCTCGTTGGCACATATGCACAGTTCTTAAAATGAAAAGAAAGCTTTTATTTTACGATTAAATTATGGAATTGAATTAAGTTAAAATTCAAATTAATCATTACTTGTATTCTAAGTATGGATGTGAGTTTGGTTGTTCGTTACGCTTTCGGGCCTTATGTACTCGACCGATCATCATGAAATTTTGCCCAAACGTTGTCAGGGGTACCGGAAAAAACATAGGGACCTTTCACGAGGAAAAATACTGTTTACGTGCGAGTACTTATGCAGCCTGTGCATGAAGGCTGTACAAGCACTTTTAAATAAACTATCTTACAATTGAATAACGTACTTATGAGTGATTTCAACCACCAAATCACCAAATCATCAAAGCAATAGCTTTCATATATGTCAAGTTATACAAACATAAGCAAACGTTAGCTCAAAACCTTTACCTAACAAGTCCATTCCATGTAACTTCGGAAAATGTAATGCTGTTTATAATAAACTAGATATAGACGTTTTGGCCGGTAAAAAGTTACATTTAAAAAAACATTATTTAGTCTAGTATAGTATAATTTAGCTTAGTATTATATAGTTTTAATCTAGCCTTAATTTTCTTGTGTAGTTTATATACTATAAATATAGTCAATGCTGTGCTCACCTTTAATTTAAAAGCATATACATATATATTTGTATGAATGTTTCATATAAATGCTTAGTATGTATTTTAGTTGGTAAGCCTTATCTTAAATAAATAAAATGAATAACGGATTAGTTTGTTCAAACATTTGATCCAAAGCTGGATGAACGGTTCTACAATATTTGTATAAACGTACATTCACTAGTTCTAATTGAAAGCAAGCAGAAGCTTTGAGTTTCGCGTACAAATGATCTATTTGTGTTGTTCTACTTCTATCTACACAGGGAGCTTCCTTGTGTGGTAGTTAGGAATTTAACTGTTGCACGTTTTGATGTTTAATTTTAGTCTACAACTATTGCATTGCATTCGTATTCTCACGACTATATACGCGAAGGGTAGCCAGAGTTGTTATATATTTTTTAATCGGAATATAGACTGCTACAATGGTATTGCGGAAGTGACTGCGACTGCTGTGCTTCAAGTTTAAATTCTTTATGTTACCTGTTCGATTCGAAAAAAATTAAATCGAAAACCTAAAGAATTTATAAATTTATTAATATTACAAAATACTTTTTTATGTTCTAGCAGCTCTAAAGCAGTATTAAATATTTAATTATCGCTCGCTTTAACGGTGTAGGAAAGCATCGTGAGGAAACCTGCATATCTAAAGTTCTCCATAATATTCCCAAAGATATGTGAAGTCTGCCAAACTGCACTGGGCTTGCGTGGTGGTCTATGGCCTAACCCTTCTCACGCTAAGAAGAGGTCCGTGCCCAGCAGTGGGACAGTTGAATACGAGGCTGGTATTATTATTATTTATATTATTATTTTCTAGCAGTGGCACGCAGTGAGATATTATGTATCCAGTCGAAGATTATTGACTTATTGACCTCCTATTAAGTGATACCTAAAAACATAGATGTCTAAATATTATTATTTATAATTTACCTTTGTGGGGTATACAAAGGTAGGTTTAGCGTAAAGACGTAAGGACTATTTAAGTATGTAAAATATAAACTTATAGATGTTTGATGATTATAGATATCTGTCTATAATGAACATCTGTTCAATGTGTGAGTTTCCCACTAGACAAACTTAATAAACTGTGTTTAGAAAAGTGTATCTCAATGGCCAACATAAATTTCGATAATAAACAAACATTTTGGAAAATATATCAACACTTTTCGACCTTGAACTTTGTAATAGATGCCTTTGAATTTGTGACGATAATCGCCTAGACGCCCGGCGAACGCGGGCGCACGTCACTAGCCACCTCTCGCGACCGGTGGTGCGACACT
The DNA here is from genome assembly GCA_930367265.1 of Catocala fraxini. Classification (NCBI taxonomy): domain Eukaryota; kingdom Metazoa; phylum Arthropoda; class Insecta; order Lepidoptera; family Erebidae; genus Catocala; species Catocala fraxini. The sequence goes on along the minus strand of OV884044.1, from coordinate 5,874,182 downwards.
ATATAAGGACGGACGGCGTCAGTCGCAGTTTCCTTGCGGCCCGGCTTCACACTCCCAGCTAAGTGTCCTTATTGTACAAGGACCACGAAGCAAGTCTTTAGCGAACCACGCCCTGACTATAGTTCTATAAGTAAAGATTGTCACTTTTATTTGTATCTTAATTCATTAAAAGTGTATTTGTTATACCTTCTCTCATTGTACTTCCTAATTATTCTACAGTTCTCTTAAAGTAAACCCTAAAGGTTACAAATTTCAGAGGGCGTAATCTTAACCATTCAACCGTATCTGGGTTAAATTCGATGCCATCTCCAACAAAATCGACAATGAACCTACAAAAATGTAAATAGATACAACATAATATACGAAATTCTTTATTCTATTATATGTACACAATAGTGGCTACGCTCCAATGTACACAAACCAATGATGCATAAAGCAGACAACGAGACAACTTAGTACAATACTTAAACAACAATGTATGCTGAACATAACGAAAGAATGGTTTGGTAGTATTTGGAGTGGCGCCAAGTTTATTGACGGGACAAATATTTGGTGACGGCCTAACGAATGGGAATCCTTCGGGAACAAATGGTTAAAAATATTCAGTGTCGAAACTATCCTAACTTAGAGTATATGGATCTTCTTCTTATCGTGTCGATTACAAGTTTTCAAATGATTTTATCCCAGTGCTTGGCAACGCGAATAACATTGCTTGGTATATCTCATCAAGCGTGCACAATTCTGGGCTCGTAGGGCACGCCAGCAAATGACACGTTGACTGTGCGGATGCAACGCAGTCGCACTTGTTTGCATTTGGGTCGATTATATGAATGGTGCAGTGATTTAAGTATTTATCTTGCCAGTGCGCCAAGTATTGTGTACTAGCTGACTCGCGCAACTTCGCCTGCTTCACATAAGAGAATTTTACCCGTTTTTGCAACGCTTTTCGTATATGCTCTGCTCCTATTGCTCGTAGCGTGATGTTAAAATAGCCTATTGCCTTCCTCGATAAATGGGCTATTCAACACTGAAAGAATTTGGTCGGAATGCTCCGCCTGGGCATCGCAGCGCCGTTAGTTGTTCTCGGCAGTCGGATTGGTTGCCCTCTCGTTCCCAGCCATAGTGCAGTCTATGATCCGGAGTGAGAGGTCGTGGAACGCCGTCGCCTCCTTCTGTGGGGAAGTGATTTCCATCAAGGAGGCGGCGGAGCGGGAGAGGGAACACTTAAACCCTCTCCCCAACCGCAGAGCCGGGCGCCAGAGGGCGCGAGATGACCTCTAGCCACCCTGAGGTTTGACCTAGAGGTATTGGGCTCCGTGGGCCTGACGGCCACCCAACCAGCACCAGGTCCGTGAGGCGGCGTGTGTGTTCCTACGCGCGCCTCTGTATCGTGCGTCCGTCCGTCCCTGAGGGGGACAGTAGGGATAAAATTAGTGGTGCCCAAAGGGCAGGTATTATACTATGGTAGGCTATTTGTGTAGTGGCTTGCCGTTTCATACGGCGGGCCCAAACCTCGGCGGGGTCACGATTGCATGTAAAAGCGATTCGCGCGGCCCTGTCGATTGCGGTTATGTCGAGGAACACCGTGGTAGGTTTAGTCGGTATTACCGGGATGTCGCTTGCCATCTTTCCCCGGTGAGTCTGACATAACCCCTTCGTCGCCCTGCGAAGAGGTATGCGCCAAAGCATCCGAAAAAGTTTAAAAATAGCCTACGTTAGTAACAGTACCTTTTATGGATGAAAGGTACACTTTGTCCTCTTCTGTTCACCTGACAACCTGTATGCGAAATTTCATGATGATTGGTCACGTAGTTAAAGCGTGAAAGTGTAACAAACAATCAAACTCTGCTATTTGATAAAATCGCCAGACTTATTAAAAAAGTGCTGTGTAAAATACAGAAGCTTAATGTGACTACTCTTTCAACAATTCAGAAACGACTGAACACTGTTGAATGTTTGGTATTGGTTTGAATTCTGAGGTTGAAAAGCTCGAATAGCAAGGACATTGAAGTAATTTAGTACAACAATAAGTAGTTGTCTGGTTGATTTTGTATATTATACAAACATCAATCCAAAGAGGTCTTTTTGTGCCAACAATATCAAAATTGGTTGTAAAACAAGGCACTAAATAATACTTTAAATTATAATACTTTAAATTTAGATATAAGAAAAAGTGGAGCCATGATGAAAATTACTCACTATCTCCTTTGCACAGGTGCTGTTAAATAACAGTTATGTTACAGTTTTTATCGTGCATCCTTTTTCTGTCATTTTATCTTTAATAATAATAATAATAGTTTATTGTTTCTCTCTAGATACATAATAAGAAATTACACAAAAGAAACTTAATCTAGACATATACATAAACGCAACTATGTGAGAGACTGGTATCTGTACTAGGCTCGACCTGTATGACAGATTACCAGCCTCTCCAGGCACTGGACTCCTGCTGTACTGGCATGTCAGGTAAGTGTTCCGGTGGGCGTGTATACCTAAGCATTACTACCAATTGCAATTGGCAGTATGTATACTGTATAAGTTATGAAAGAGAGTGTGTGTGTGTGTGTGTATGTGTGTGTGTGTGTGTGTGTGTATGCGTGTGATGTGTGTGTGTGTCAATTCAGGAAATAATGTGTAAAAGATTTTCTGTCTCTTCGTAACCAAGGGATTTCAGCCAAGTTGTGACAACCTTTTTACAATTAAAGCGTGTGAGTGAATAAATGCTGATCTCTTTATTTATTTTATTATATAAGTATCCTCTTAGAAATCCAAAAAATCTCGCGGAGAACGCTGTGTTCCACCGAACATTTAAAGTGTCACAAGTGTGATTCTTTCGACGCTTGTTTGTGAGAGTAGTGGGGTCAAAAGTAAGCGTAGCATGCTGCTTTAGAACGATCCCTAAGACAAACAGTTGCCTCACTGTCAGGACGTCAGTAAGCTGGTACAAATCTTTGGTAGGATAAAGAAACGGCAAGGACGGACTAACCTTCAGGACCGCTCTTTGCGCTCTCTCTAATTTTATCAAGCTATTTTTACATCTTTGACCCTTATTTCTTGAGAAAAATCTTGGATTTTAGAGACTGAGTAAGGTAATTCTAAATAATAAAAAAAATTGTCGGCAACCTTATTTGTTCGTCTAGTTAGACAGTCGTTCTAGCCACCACTGCAAATAAGATTCTCTGATAGAAAACATAAAAACTTCATGTCTTTTGTGTTTATTTAAAACTGTATGCACAAAATAGTACATCGGCGGACTTAATGCCACAGGTATTATATACCAGTCAACCATTGCGTGATGCAGAGATAAAACGTAGTAGGTGGGTAGGTGCATACATACTTTTCGAAGTTACGTACGTATAAATAATTAATTATCGCTCGCTTTAACGATGAAGAATAATATCGTGAGGAAACCTGCATGTCGGAGAGTCCTCCATAATGTTCTCGAAGATATGTGGAGTCTGCTAACCCGCACTGGACCAGCATGGTGGACTATGGCCTAACCCTTCTCATACCGAGAAAAGGCCTGTGCCCAGCAGTGGGTCAGTTGAATACAGAGCTGATACTATTATTATATAAAAGCCATTTACACGGAACTTACGTCTCTATTATTGAAATAATGCTATTTAACTGTATTTAGTTTTGCTTCTAATTCAGAAATAAATATGGCAGCATGATGGTCATTATTCATTGCGAATAAGAAGGATTACGCTCCTAATCCCTAATAAATTTTCTGAACACTACGTTAAATTTCAGAGAAACATTTTTCTCATTTGAGAATATTATGGAGAACTCTCAGACATGCAGGTTTCCTGACGACGTTTTCCTTTGCCGTTAAAGCGATCGACAATTTTTTTAACTATTTTGATACGCACATAACTTTGAGAAGTCAGAGGCAGTACAACGGTCTCACACTAGGTTAAAAATAACACCATAAAATATATTCTATAAACGTTGTTACAATTTAATTAAATATAGGGATATGAATAGATATATATTAATAAGCCGTTGATTTAAACTTCATCGAATAATGTATCCTTCAGTCTCTTCTTTAATAACCTAATAATTATTTTAAGGTTCTGTCTTAAAATTTCTACGTTGTTAAATATTTTAGGTTGTTAACTTATATTTTGTTTTCTCTCTGTGTCACTCACCACTGTCACAAAAAAAGGAAAAATAAGAATTGAGGATAGATACTAATTTCTGCATATCGACTCTTGTAGTCTCATGACTTGGTAGTCATGAGACTACAGTGATAATAACACAACGCAAAAACTGTTAAGATACTGGTGTATCTTAACAGTTTTTGCGTTGTGTTATTATATTTTAAATACTTTATTATAATTACTATGAGGAAAATCTTTAGCCCCAACAAAATACCAATTATATACACTTGGTGGATAAAAACAATGGTTATCAAAATGCTTTTAAGTCAGTGGCTCCATAATTATTTTTAAATGATCTTGATCATTTTCCTTTGAAAGAAAATTGTCGGGGCGAATAACGACAATTTTTCACAAAATGTTGAACAAGACACTGAGACATCGCATGTTTTAACATAATTTTCGTATTCGTAAAGAATATATACTTCAAATTATGTATGATATATAAATTAACACACCTCAATTAAACAGTAAAAAAAGTAATTAAGATGGACGCTATTTTGTTTAAAAGAAGTCAATTTTCATAAGCTTTTTAATCTATGGAGGTGACTTAGTAATAAATGACTTGATTAGTATGGTAATAGGAGACGGGAGTTCCACGAAAAAAGGCTAAATAATTAAAATAACATAGCAACTTGTGAAATATTCAGATGTAATAATATTCAAGACACTTATTATGAAAGAGAGAGAAAGAGAGATATATTACGAAAGAATAATGAATGTGATACTTGGAAGCCAAACATTTATTTAGTTCAATTTATTTGTTAGAATACTATAATAATAATATTATAATAATTTATTTATTTCTCTCTCACACAGAATGATTACAAAATCAGGTCTTGAACTAAGTTTTACATGATCGAGTAAGTGTAACTACGTTGATTGGTATTCATAACATTTAAAAAGGTGAGATCTATGTGAGAGACTGGTATCCGTACTAGGCGAAAAACCTATATGACAGATGACCAGCCTCTCCTACCTCTAAACATGAAGTTTTTAGTGTAGTTTGTATTTCAATAATTATGTTGAACCTGAACCTGAACTTAGCACACAAGGTTGTCGATATGTGGGATGTGGACTCTGCAAACATTGTACCGATAGTCGTTACGGTGAACGGTCTAATAGCCAAGAGCCTCGACCAACATCTTAAGAGGCTCGCGTTAGGTGCCTGGGTCAAGGGTCAGATGCAGAAGGCGGTCCTCCTAGATACGGCACGCATAGTGAGGAGGTTCCTCTCTCTGGATCCCTAACCACCGACAGCTTGGACCTTATCTCAGTGTCGGTGGGTCTCCATAATTTTTATATGTTTAAATGTGTTATTTTTTTATAAATATATTTAAAAATGTAATTTTTATTGATTAATGATGAATAAAGGTGATAATAATAATATTCTACCACATACACACAACACCATCTAGCCCAAATTAAGCAGAGCTTGTACTATGGATAAACATACATATGTATATACTTCTTTTTTGTAAATACATACATATTATACATAGAAACACCCAGACCAAGACATGTTCATGCACACAAATGTTTGACTTGTGCGGGAATGGAACCTGCGACCTCAGGCGTGGCAGTCGGTTACACTAACCACTACACCATCGAGGCCGACTTTATTTGCTTAGTAACGCGTCAGTTACATCAATCATGGCCAACCATCCTACATCGTCGCACACAAAAATGGAAACTATATCACTACTTTCGTCTTCGCTATTTTATGGATCTGGCTACAGTTTGGGCTAAACAAAAAAAGGATCTGATAATACAGCCTCCTTGTAGTTTTTGTAGCCTTTCAGTAAGTAACAGCTGCCTAAGATTTATGTTTTATGAAGCATGAAGCGAGTTTGAAAGGACATCCTTGGACATCCCTAAGTAAATCTTGATGTAGGTATGTAAAAAATAGAGCACGCTTTCATATTTCTAGACAAGCCTCTGTTACTAGAGAGATTCTATGAAAATTTAAAATAGGGTAAATGGATGTAGGTATAGGTATATACGCCACTGACAGACATACAGAAAATACATACATAAGATACGTAGACTTAAGGCTATGGTATATCCTTAAGGGTAGGCTTGGTAAGCTATTAACCTGGGGGTGGCGGGCTTTGTGGGCCTGCCCGCCATCCGTTCAGCACCAGGTCCGAGAGGCGGCGTGCGTGTTCCCACGCGCGCCTCTGTGTCGAGTCCGTCTCCCCTCTAGGGGGGACAGTAGGGATAATTTGTTAGAAGTGCCTATTGGGTAGGCCTATTGGGTAGGTCTTTCGCGTAGTGGCCTGCCGTTTCATACGGCGGGCCGAAACCTCGGCGGGGTCGCGACCGCATGCGAAAGTGATTCGCGCGGCCCCGTCGATAGTGGTTTTGTCGAGGAACACCGTGGTAGGTTTAGTCGGTATTCCGGGAGGTACTTTATCATCTTTAACATCTTTCTTTTACCCCGGCGAGTCCGACATAACCCCTCCGCCCGCCCCCGCGGAGGGATATGCTTCAAGCATTCCACCACGTAAAAAAAAAAAAAAAAAAATGCTTGGTAAGCTAGCTGGTCTTGCTAAGCTCCTCATAATGGGAAGCCAGCCAGTTTAGACATTTCTAACAAAAATAATTAATTATATTTTGCTTTGCAGTGACTCGTAATCAGCCGCAATCTTATATCACGTGTAACGAGGCGGACAAACTTAAGAACACTTTGATTAACCAAAGAACCAAACCTAAAATTCATAACCATCCTTTGAGTATGCGCTTACTTGAGTCCCACGAACACAAAGAAAACCTAGAGGCAGTACAAGTATTAATGGACCTCGTAAAAATAATAACGTTTTTTAAAAATATATAGTTTATTATATCTAAAAGCCATTGTTTTCGATTCATACCCATTTGAGTAAACGATTGCAATTATAAACAAATTATTGGTAACAATATCAGCTCTGTACGTACACTGTCCCATTACGATAGGGTATGAGCCTCTTCTCAGAGTAAGAAAGGATTACTTGCTGGCCCAATACTTGTTGACAGACTTTACATATCTTCGAGAATATTATGCAGAACTTTCAGATAAGCAGGTTCCCTCACGATGTTTGCATTTACCGTTAAATCATGCAATAATTAACTGTTTAATACGCACAAAACATCGAAAAGTCAGAGGTGCGTGCATTGGAATCAAATTCGAGATTATGTTGATGATGATTGTGGCAATCTAATGATCACCAAGTGGGCTATTGCTGCGAAATTTTTTTTCAAAATTACCAGCATAACCTCAAGACAACACAGCCTCAACATAGTTTTAACCAATGATATATAAACTATAGATACGTTGCCCGCGCTCTGTAGTGGCAACATGAATGCAAGGTAATTACCAGAAGTCCATTTAGTCACGTACCAACATCAGTGCCGCGTGTGTACGTGACATTAAAATTACTTAGGAAATGTAAAAATTATACTGCAACTGTGAAAGATAAAAAAGTATCACTTCATGCGTAAGTATCAAGAGAAATGGATTTTTTTTCGATACTTTCTAATGGCGGCTAGCGCCTGAGATAAGTTACGTGCCTCCTTAAGTTCGCGCTCGGCCAATGAGCATGCACCACAGAATGACAACGTAATTAAAGAAATATATTTATCTCTCTCTAACAACAGGAATTTCGTAGATGACATTTAATTTTCTTTCCCTTTCTTCGTGCGAGTGCCATGATGTTCATGCATAACGCGTCAATTTACATTACGTCATTGATTTTAATATATTATGTATTAAAAAGATGGAGTCAAAACCACATAAAATGGTGTAGTTTGAAAAAAAATTCCAGGACAAGCTCACAAGAAGGTAGTCTAACATTGTAAATATTACTCTAAGGCTTGACGTGTCTTAAGCCTTTAAATCCGCCAGATATCTGACGTGCGACATGACTTAGCTTTAACATTTTATTACCACATATTTCTTAAGTTAATCAAAAATATTCGTCGACGCCTCCTGTTAAGACTTCATCTTATCTTCGTATATGAAAGTAATTAGCGCACGGGCTACATTTAACATTTAATGCATATACAGGCGGTAGATTATAGATATATTCTGACGCCTGTATGTGTGGGTTGAAAAGTCTTTATATATGTATATACTAATAAAATCAAAGATTCATTACTATTGATTAAATTAAAGCAGATTGATGAAGTTACAGTGGTCAGTTTAGGTTAAGCTACACTATCTTGACCTGGGGGTGGCGGGCTTTGTGGGCCTGCCCGCCATCCATTCAGCACCAGGTCCGAGAGGCGGCGTGCGTGTTCCCACGCGCGCCTCTGTTGTTTCGAGTCCGTCTCCCCTCTAGGGGGGACAGTAGGGAGTGTTAGAAGTGCCTTTGGGTAGATCTTTCGTGTAGTGGCCTGCCGTTTCATACGGTGGGCCGAAACCTCGGCGGGGTCGCGACCGCATGCGAAAGTGATTCGCGCGGCCCCGTCGATAGTGGTTTTGTCGAGGAACACCGTGGTAGGTTTAGTCGGTATTCCGGGAGGTACATTTTCTTCTTAACATCTTTCTTTTACCCCGGCGAGTCCGATTTAACCCCTCCGCCCGCCCCCGCGGAGGAGTATGCATCAAGCATTCCCCCACGTTAAAAAAAAAAAAAAAAAAAAAACACTATCTAGACGAATTAGAAGTAGCCAATGTGGTAGTTTTTTTTAATCTCGTTTTAATTGGAACTTTTACGCACAGCGTATGTGATTTCCATCATAACCTAAACATAATAGTAACCACATATCAAACTATTTTAATTCATCCGACATGAATATGAACAGAACTTTCACGTCATCGCTATTAGGTGCCGATAAAATATTATGCGACATCCCTATGTCAACTCTATTCAAATTCTATATATAAATATTTCTGCTAGAGTCATATCTGACACACTCCATCAAAAACAAAGTTATAGTTCATTAAATTGACATTCCCATTCCTTTAAGTCATAATCAAAACATACCTATCATACAGTAACTCAACTGAATACCTACAGTCATATGCAAGCGAAACGAACAAACCCATTATTTTATTGCAGTTAGTTGATAGTCAACGAATTCATGGTACACTGTTTTAGTGTAATCAATCAATTAAGTAATACAGTTAATATATTAACAGTCAACGAATTCATGCTATGCATGACATGAATTCGTTGACTGTTAACTAACTGCAATAAAATAATGGGTTTGTCCGTTTCACTTGCATATGACTGTAGGTATTCAGTTGAGTTACTGTATGATAGTTATGTTTTTAATATGACCCAAAGGAATCTCTACTTGCCTGAATGGGTGGGTAAGTGTGTATTACTTGCATATATTGCCAGCTATCGTTTATGGTCCCACGTAGAGAAAGAACCTATTAGCGTTTACCCAACACAGTTTCAGAGACCGTGTTGCTTTTAGAGTTTCTTGACGGAAAAAACAATAACACTTTCCCCGGACCAGATATTTTGGTATTGTAAAACTTATTGTTGCTACTTAAAAAGATCAAAGATGACATGAAAAAAACGGATTGGGAAGGATAAGTTTACAAACTTATCCTTCCCAATCCGTTTTTTTCATGTCATCTTTGATCTTTTTATCCCTGACTCGGTAACGAACGAGTCATACCTCTGGAATTGCAAGCGAGCATAGGTTGTTAGATGGTAATCGCTCACAATCAGACGGGCCGTAAGCTTCTTCGTCACCTGTGCTATATATGTACATTCAGTCTCACACCTATCTCTGAAGATGTAGGCAGAGACATATAGGTGACAATCACATTTTACCAGCTAATGTTTTTGAGCCCACGTAATAAGGAGTCGAATTGATTGGCACAGTGCTAGACTCCGAGCTGCTACTCAGAAATTCTTGACAGGAAAACCTAACTCCCGCTACACCAAACAGGCAGTAAATATTCTTAGAGAAGAAGACAAATATCCACATTTTAGGAACTTTGCATATTTTGGTAAGGCTCACTATAACGAAATCTCAACATCATTTTAGCGTTTCATGAAATCGTTACAACTGTTAAGCAATTCTAACTAATCATTATCCTAACTAATATTATAAATACCTATGTAAGTTTGTGTATTTGTGTGTTACGCTTACATGCCTTAACTAGTCGACCGTATACCATAAAATTTCGCTTACACGTGGTCAGGAGAACAGAAAACGACATAGGGACTCTCATCCAAAAAAAAGTACTGTTGCTAACCTACTTAACCTACATTTACGCGAGCAAATCCGTGGACAAAATCTAGTCTATATATATTAAAATGAATCTCTGTTACCCTTAGTCACGCCATAACTTGAGAATGACTGTACCGATTTCAGTTACCTTTTTTTTGTAAGTTTTTTAATACTTTGTAGAAGGTTCTTACAGAAAGAAAAGTGAGGAAAATTGCGCACAAAACTGAATATTTTTTTTATACAACTAATGTGGGAAACAAGCATACGGCCCATCTGATGGTAAGTAGTCACCGTAGCCTATGGACGCCTGCAACACCAGAGGCATCACTTGCACGTTACCGATCTTTTAGGAAAGGAAGTGGGAAGGAGAAGGAGCGGGTAGGGGGAAAAAGGGTGATTGGGCCACCGGCACTCTCACTCACCGAACGAAACACAACAGTAGGAATACTGCTATTTCACGTCGATATTCTGTGAAAGCGTAGTCCTGCCCCGGTCAAGCCGGCGCATTCATGCTGAAATCAGCGAGGCTCTACTACACAAAAACTTAACGACTATTTGAACTTCGACAGTTCGTCTAAGACAGGAACCTAACGTCTGTCGGGTCAGCAAGTTAATTATAAAAAAGAATACATATAGAGGCACATGTTTATTTACCTTGCCTGGAAGGGTAGATAGAGACGACGAATATCAACATTTTATCACTCTTGCATATCTCAAATTACTTTAACACAATCGCAACACAATTTTAGCGTTCCACAAAATCGTTTCAACTGTTACGCAATATGTTATGAATAATAAAATAATTGAATCCATAAAGCCAAGTAATAAAACGTTTATTAGCGAAGACAAAGACGATGTACAGTTAATGTTCGTAGGTATTGCTGACGCAGATGTTTCATGAAGATATAAGCCAGTAAAATAATATTATTGTATCAAACCGCTCGGATGAACGATCATTTCAGGTTAATGTGTTACATATCTGCTCATCTCTGCAGACAACGAGCGTTGGTGTTTTACAAAGCTATCGTTGGTGTTTTACAAAGCTCAAAGTATCATGAAGTCTAGCTGTGGTTTGCTTCTTCTTGGGTTTGACTATTTGAATTATTTGAAACCGTGTGATTTGTGTTTGAATGTGATATTAGTATGAGGTGATGTCGTTAGTATTATTCTAATTAATAAGCATGTATGGTATGTTTATAAGTTTTGTAAGATTAGTAGTTTAGTTTTATTGTAAATATGTTTAGTAGGCGTTAAGTAGTCGTAATTGAAAAGAACTTTAATAAATTTATTTTGTGTTATTTCTAAATCACGTAAGTTTGAGTTTCAATTAATAATATTGAAACAGTTTGTATTCTGTGACTGTGACTGAGGCTTGTGACATCTTACTAATATTATAAACTAATTGTGTCCCTATATTTATGTATGTTGACCGCTCCGCACCCGTAGCTCGTAGCGTTATAGTGGAAGACCGTAGGAGTGGCCTCAGAGGTCTCGAATTCAATCTCGCGCATCTCTAACATTTTTATGTTATGTGCGTATTAAATAGTTATTAAAGCTTGCTTTGACGGTGAAGGAAAACATCGTGAGACAGCCGCTTGTCTGAGAATTCTCCATAATATTCTCAAAGATCTTCTTCTTCGTCACTTGGGGTCGGCTTTTCTGGTCTAACTGGATTTGACTGGATATCAGTTTTTACACGGAGCGGCTGCTACCTGACCTCCGCAACCCGAAGGCTAACGATACCCTGAGACTAGACCAGTGTCAGGATATAAGAGGGTACTGACTTTCCCAATAATTACTGCCATAGATCTTCATGACAGCCGGGACCAACGGCTTAACGTGCTCTCCGAGGTACGGAGCAGGCGATAATTGTCAATCAATACGCACATAATTTCGAAAAGTCATATAACCTCCGAAAGTCAGAGGTGCGCGACGTGGGTTCGAACCCGAGACCCTCTGCATTGCAGTCTGTTAGTCTCCCCACTGAGCTATCGCTGCTATTATATATAATATTCTCAAAAATGTAGATGTAAAATCTACCAACCAGCACTAAGCCAGCGTGGTGGGCTATGGCCTAACCCTTGTCATGTTGAGAAGAGATCCCCAGCGGTGGGACAGTTTAATACAACTAATAAAATTATAAGCGGCTTAAGCCGTGGGCAAAGAAAAGGCATAGATATACTAGACTTGTGTGTATACACATTATACCCCGGTAAGGGAGTAAAAGATTGCATCACTTCCACGTTTTGTCAGCTATCTTTTGGTGTGCTTCGAAGTGACGGAGGGCCAATATCCGTTTCTGTTTCGGAACATTTGTAGAAAACAATAACTTATTTACTATTAAAAATACCTATGTTAAATTTTCTATCCGTATTTCCAATAGTCTAATTGTTTAGTGAGTAATTATGGATAGTAGGTACATATCCATCCATCCAAAACGCATACTCGACTTTGAAATCACTATCGGTTCTAATACCTAATTAATCAGAATCACTTTGTAAAACTTACATACATATAAGTCGATAAACATTTGCTATAACTTTAAATTGCTTAATTATTAAAAACAAAGACTATTTTAATTTTTTTGAGAAATATTAGATAAAGATAAATGGACTATTCATTTAATCAGTATTCGTTCTTGCAGAATAATTTTTAGAAAATGTTTATTCATTGAATAACGCCGCCATTTATTCAATGTATACATATTTATATCGCTGACTTCACTAAGTATCAATAAACACTAAAGCTGGCTTTTTATAAGGGATTAAGTGTATTCATGTAATAATTCAAAATCTGAAAAAATAAAACACGAAATACGAACAGCATTTTCGCACTAGAGGTTCCTTTCCACATTACACAAACCTGACTCGTATAGGTGGTATAGGGTTTATTTTAGAAGCATTTTTAATGCTAAGGTAGAATATATATACATATATTATAACAAAGAAAAAAGACAATGCATTAAGCAGGACTTCAAACTGTGACCTGAATAAACCATGTCGTTGTTCTGCCAAGTGAACTATTCATAGTGCTGTACCGAGGCCACAGGTTCTAGTTTACATTCGTATAGATAGTTTACGAAATAAAGTAGGTATTTTATATTAAATTATTTTTTGTTTTAATTTAATTCTTACTCTATATTCACTCTAAATCCGACAATTGTGTGTATTACCGCTTCTACTATACAAAATACAAAAAGCATTGGAAAACATACTTCTCGTATCCAGCTTGAAAGTTGTGTTATTTTAACTGTTTTCTTTTATAAAATATAGTATAATACGCACATAAATATATTCTGGCAAACAATTTGCTATTTATAACGGTTCAAAAGTCATCAACAAGATTTTGAAGAACCATAGATACCCCTTAATACGGTAAACTAAAATTAACTTTAAAACACCGAACACTTTAAAAGCCCGTTAAAAGTTGTGTCGGAAAATCATGTGCAATCACACGTGTTTACAAACCACTCGTGAATAAAAATATGGCCGTGAATTTAATTGAAAGGCTCGTAAATTTTAAAAGTGCGATAAGATCAAACGCTTTGCGGTCTGTATAAATCTATATGCACATTAAAAGCATAATATTATGATAGCGGCTCTGTGATATGTTGATAAAAACGCGCATTAAAATTTACGAACTTTCAAACAATAGTAAGCGCCGTTCTGTTCCCCAAAATGAACTCACTCGCGTAGTTATTCCCAACAGTCTGTAATAACAGGTCTTCGAAGGTTAGTTGGGCATTTATTTCTCTGCCGAAAACGTCAAAGCCCAATGAAATTAAGTAGTCGTGGATGGTAGAGGCTAACAGCCAACCACCAGCCTCTCCTACTTGCTCGTTGTACGCTGGCGTATCGTAAATGAGCGCAACGCGACCCCATTCGAATCTGTTGATAATAAACAATAGATAAGGTACATACAACCGCCATCTGCCATCGAATAGCAGAACGAAAAATTCTTAAAAATAATCTGGCTCTAACGCCATCTATGATATTTCGTAAGAACTATGTAGAAGAATGTTTTACTTACCGCAAAATTTTATAGATGGCGGCACCCACAGTGAATATAATTAATTTTGTGTTACACTTACTTGTATATTTGTAGCCGAGGTAGAATCTCAAGTTCTCTGTGACATTTAACCCCGCATCAGATGTCGTGTCCCATGGTGTGTAAATTATATCTGCTTTCTTCAGGAAGTTGGCGAAGGTTTTCATCATAAGGTGGCACGTTGACTTGCCGGCGACGTTCACTTGTGCCTCTGGTTCACTGATGAGCAGCAGTTGCTTCCATTCGAAGCTAGATGGCGTAAAAACAAAAACGTGTTAGCAAGCCAAACTGCAAACGTGCTTAGTGGGACGGTACAAATCACATAACATTTATAATAATAAAATTATACTACGATTACATATTTATTCACTTTAAATCATCATCATCATCATTTCAGCCTATTGCAGTCCACTGCTGGACATAAGCCATATATTTATTCACTTTAAATATTAAAAAAAAATAAGTAATAAGGTATCCAACGTTCCTACCAGGGTGACGCAGTAAGCAAAGTATATTACAGTAAAGTTTTGTATTTCATACATTCTACTTAGTTCATTAAATTGTCGCTAGAGCAATAGGCGATTTAAAGACGCGTATTTTGAGGTGTCGACGTTTAACCTAGTCAAGTTATGAAATATCATCTTTAATTGCTAATCCAGTCTTAGTTACATAAATAAATAATCACGTTGTATCACACTCATAATTTAATATAAGGAGCCAATATTGGATCCCTATTAACAATCGTGGATGTAATGCTTTGCTAACCAGAAAGCGGTGTATTACACCCACATTACACAAGCAGTTTACTATATATACTATATATATGTAATATAGTATGTAAGCTTAATGCCGTTAAACGTTCACAACGTACAATTTTATAACAAAACAATAATTAAGTATGTACTAAAAATATTTATAAAAATCTCGTGTCACGTTGTTTGTGGTCGCACTTCTCCGAAACGGCTTAACCGATTTTTATGAAATGCTTTATGTGTATTTGGTAGGTATGAGAATATTTTGTAAAGTATACTTCAGCCCGCTAGGTGATTAGGGTGTCAAACTAGACTACATTTACGGGCAAAAGTTAGTAATTAAAAAAAAAAGTGTTCAACGGACTACAAAGGGAACTTGAGACTATATAGAATCTGATCAGACCTCTGGTAGAGTCCGTATTTAGTGACAGGCTTAAGACAATGCGAAAATATGTTATGTTAATCTATTGAGTTGCAGGGGCACACCGGTGAACAAACACAACCGATTTTTAAATACGCATGGTATTCTTAGATTTGACTGATTGAAGAACAAAGGGAAATATCGGATAATAATGGCAAAAAGAAATTTAAGTAGAATGAAGAAATAAAGGCCCATTACCATACGGAATACTAAGCCAGGAAACGGGGGGGGAGGGAAAGCTTGCGATTTATTCTTAACGGCATCTTAAACTTGATATTTATGTAGATAGCGATGTTTATCTAGATTTTACTCGCGCTTCAGTTTTGTGGTCCTAATGACGGATAACTAGCCCGAAGAATCGAGTATTTGTTGCCTTCAGAAAAAAGGTAATTTAAATTAAACTGATTTATACTGATTTTATCGCGTTGTTAATACATAATTTTAAAAATATTACACTGCTACTTAATAATATTTCAGCTATTTAAAATAAATATAAATTAGCCTTAATAATTTAAAAAAAGCAGCCGAATCGTCCGGGTAATTGTAAGTTGAAATAAATTTACACGTAACCCCTCGTTTTGACTGCTTTTCAACACCCATGTTCACGGTGTAGTAGAGTAATATTTTTAAAATTATGTAATAAAAGTGTTATTGAACAACGCGATAAAATCCGTAAGGTATATTTTGCCCGCGGCTTCGTTAGCGTAAATGTAGGCTATGTACATTTTTATCGCTAGGAAACAGTACCTACTTCTCTAGATGAAATACCTTTCATCCAAAAAAAGTTGTCAGTGGCACAGAAAACGGCACACCCTATGTCGTTTTCTACACGTACGTGTATTCAACATTTCAAGATAATCGGTCGAGTAGTTAAGGCGTGGAAGCGTAACAAACAAACAAGATCGCATTCGCATTTACAATATTAGCTAGGATAGTAATTATTTGCATAAACGCGTTTGTAATTTCAATGAAATCTAACGGTAGTAATATTATATATATTATATATATATTATACACATACGCTTGATATTTACCAAGCTTTCCACGAGCAATACCATAACTAAAACTGTTCAATCTATACTCTTCTCTCTAGCCTTTATTATTCCCAAGTCACTTGGGGTCGGCTTTTCTGGTCTAACCGGATTTGAATGGATATCAGTTTTTACACGGAGCGCCTGCCAGCTGACCTCCGCAACCCGAAGGCTAACGATACCCTAAGGCTAGACCAGTGTCAGGATATTATAGGGCACTGACTTCCCAATAACGACTGCCATAGATGTTCATAGCAGCCGGGACCGACAGTTTAATGTGCTCTCCGAGGCACGTAGCAGGCGATAATTGTCAATCAATACGCACATAATTTCGAAAAGTCATATATCTTCCGAAAGTTAGAGGTGCGCGAAGTGGGTTCGAACCCGAGACCCTCTGCATTGCAGTCTGTTGGTCTCCCCACTGAATCTATACTAATATTGTAAAGAAGATAGATTTGATTTTTGTTTTTTTTGTAATGGTATAACTCAAAAACTACATAACCAATTTTAAAAAGCCTTTAACCGCCAGAAATCTATATTATCACCGAGTAACATAGGCTATATATTATATTTTTTAGCTCTGTTGCTATCATAACCTGACCTAATCTACTTTTAGGCGAGCGAAGCCGCGGACAAAAGCTAGTAATAAATAACGAAGACATTGATTTTAGAGACGGTTTACGTCGTCGCAATTTGTCACCCATCTAACGAATAGCCGACAGTTACATGTTACAGTTAGTTGATTTCGCGAATCAACATTCTACACGGTTCTTACTTTGTCACCGGCATTTGATGGACACACATTTTTATCATTAAGTGGAGTTGCTGTTCGGATCGATACGTACAGCTTTCAATTTATTAAGTGATAGCACACAACTAAAATGATTACACACTTCATTTGAAACTATTTTGGTAGTTCTAATTCTTCTAATGGGACGATAGCATTTTATTTAATTTTTAGAGCTACGTAATGACGTTATTGCAAAAGGTGAGAGTCTCATGCAAGATTACATGCATGCTGTACATGATGTTTCTGGTTCAATACCTGCTCGGGCAAATTGTTATTGAACTATTCTATCAAGAAGTTATTAACAGCACGAAGCTTCAGATTGCGCTCCTTAGATGACCTTTGGATGACCTTTAAAATACGTAGGATCCAAAAAATAGCTGGTGATATGTGGGTGTAATAGGTATTTGGACGTCTGTCGACTCCTTCGTAAATAAAGGCGTGCGACAACACGTGTACTTTAAGAGAAGGTACTAAAATGTTACCAAACCTGGTATACCTCTAACAGAAACAAACAGAAATGACTATAAACCTAACAATCTGTGTTAATGTCAACAGAAAAAATCTACAAATACTAATTGGTTTCTAACCAGCTAGAACTGGAAATACAGTAAACGCATGATTGCCTCTTGGCCTTCTTACCTGGGGCAATTTTCGAACATTCAATTTAGTCTCGAACTCCACAAATTCTCCAATTCGTACTTATCTTGAGAGAAAAGTTAAGTAATGCTATTCTGTTAATGTCGAGTTCAACATTTCTCGTAGGAAAACCGTTTGAATTGCCTTGACTAGGACCTCTCCAAATGTCGTTAAGAATTCGAAACTTATGTAGTTTATCTTTGTAATCTGTGTCTGATACTAAAATAATTGCGACGTATATATCATTATTATTTAAACTGTTATAATCCAAATTTAAAATGAGTGATGAGTTTATAATAAGGTTTTTTCTATACAAAACAACTAATAGCAATTTAAAGAAGTCTATTTGCATAATCCATAGGACATAAGAATTAATTTACTAACAATAGCTCCTTAGCGTTTTACTAATCAAATGAGTCTTGGTAAATAATATTGTCTTCTGTTTACGCGAATATTATTCATTGAAATTAAACTACTATATACGGATTTTATCGCGTTGTTTATTTGACACTTTATTACATAATTTTGAAAATTGTTACACTACTACTACTATTAAACTTTACCAAGTCACGGGGAAACTCACAGTCTCCCCGTGACTATGGCTGCTGAAAAGCAACCGAAACGTCGGGGAAAGTGTAAAATTAAATTAAATCTAAATAGTTTTAATAATAATTTAATTAGCTTAAAAATTTGTAAAGTTTAATAGCAGTAGTAGTGTAACAATTTTCAAAATTATGTAATAAAGTGTCAAATAAACAACGCGATAAAATCCGTATATAGTAGTTTAATTTCAATGAGTCTTCGTAACTTGAATAAAGAATTATTATTATTACATATTATAAAACAAAGTCCCCCGCCATGTTTGTCTATTCGCGATAACCTCAAACACTACTGAACGGATTTTCATGCGGTTTTCACCAATAGACAGAGTGCTTCATGAGGAAGGTTTAGGTGTATAATTTGTTAAGGTCTACTAGGCTAGTTATTACTATAAAACAGGATCAAAACTGGATGCGAAATAAGGAAGTAAATTAATATTTTACAATTGGCTATTAGAAAAGTGAGAATGTTGTGGGATATATCTCTATCACTCTCATCATCATCATCATCTCAGCCGAAAGACGTCCACTGCTGGACATAGGCCTCCCCCAAGGTTTTCCACATAGACCGGTCTCGCTTCCAACTGCTTCCCGCGACCCTTACCAGGTCATCGGTCCACCTTGTGAGGAGCCTACCACTGCTGCGTGTTCCGGTGCGTGGCCGCCACTCCAGAACTTTTCTGCCCCAACGGCCATCGGTTCTGCGTACTATGTGCCCTGCCCATCTCTACCTTGGCTATTCGGAGAGCTATGTCGCCAACTTTAGTTTTCCTGCGGATCTCCTCATTTCTGATTCGATCCGCGGGGAAACTCCGAGCACAGCTCTCTCCATCGCCCTTTGCGTGACCTTGAGTCTTCTGATAAGGCCCATAGTGAGCGACTATATATCGAATATCTATCACCCTCACACGTCTGTATTTAAATAGCGCTTACATCACAATATCTATCGTGCTTCATTTTCCTGTTATTTGACAAGTACTACCAAATTTGAAATGCTTATATCTTATTTATTATTAACTAGATTTAAAAAGTACTTTATAAGAAAGGTTGGATAACGTACCTATTTGACTAATATTTATAGGTCCGATCCCGGACGGGACGAAAAATGTGTGATCTACTAATAGTTATTCCGAGTCTGGGCAAGCTTTGGCTCCGTCGCGTTGTAAGATTGTTTGTAAATTATTCCGCGACTGTCGTCTGCCTGTCAGCTTAACTATATCGACATATAATGATAAAATCATTATAGCTGGACGCCGGCGTCCATACAACTATAGACGAATTAATTATTAAACGAATAGCCTGGTAATACTTTTATAAATCTTTTAAAATTAACTATTATAAAACACAAATCAAAAATAAAATTAATACCCTCTAGGCGTCATAGGATTCCATCGCATCACAGTCGACTGGTAGTGCGCTCAGAAGACCGGCAGAATTATCACGTTGAATGCCATTAAATTGCTCTAAAACCTTAAGTATAACGTAGAGCTAAAAAGATAAAACATTATTCTCAATTACAGTAAACATGAAAATATATTTATTTTAAAATGTCAAGACATTTTTCAACTTTTACACTTGTAATAAATTAGATCAAATACATTTGGAACATTACAAAATAGTTTGTGAGCTTTATAATCTATTTTGCTGTACTGTATGAAATATATCATCGCATTCGTTTTTAAAACGTATCAACTATGCGGAATATGTTTCGTTTATGAATTAGTAATGGCAATATCTTATAAGTTTTGATTGAATGCTAAAATGGATCCATTTTTATTGCTCCTAGTGGCAGGCAAGCCAGCTGCCCACCTGACAGTAAGTATGGTAGTAGGCTTAAGGTTGACGTGATATAACTATTTGCCCTAGTAATGTCCTCTAGGCCAAATTTTGGTTAAGACGGTCAAGCTTAACGGAGACACAGGAAATATTATAGTGCACAAGTGTGTGCGCAAACACAAGTTCTCTGTTCTCTAACCCTCATTTTCCAATGGGAGGACAATCCGACAAGACTAGGTAAATATCGGGCGTAAAACCAACTGCTTTACCTGTGAGGTATCTCACACTACCAACTTTCTTACTCCGAGCTGCTATTGAGATTTCGTAGCAGAAAAGCCCTATAACTTTTTACTGGCTCGACCTGGAATTTGGACCAGAGTCCTCATGTACAGTGCGCACATGGGCTGCATTACTGTACTAGGATCAAGTAACACAAAGCATCCTCGAATACATCTACTTAAATATTGGCATACATAAGTACAATTATGATAAGTTACGAACAAAAGCTCATAAGCCTATAAATAGCATGAAATTCATAACCCTATCTAAAGAGTTGTCACTCAAAGTGGCCAAAAATAATAAACGCTGGGTAGCTTTCAAACTTATCAGCTTATCAATATTTGCATAGTAGAGTACCGCACTTGTAAATGTACCACTTGAAACGTGGATATTTCCGTGTTTTGTTTTATAAATCAGAGTTTATTTGTTTCGAGGACTGCATTTTGTGGTGCAGTTGTTGTAAATGTGAATATACATCTGGTCTCGGACTCAATGCCCAGGTCATGCAAACTGTTATATGAATGTCAATATTATTGTGACAATATGTAGCTCTAATTTTGTCAATTAAAGCCAGGCCAGTTTAAAAACATGTGAATGCGTCGGCCATTCCAAACATAGTTCTTTGGATAGCTACATGCAAAATATTGACGTGTATTCTATACAGGGTCAAAAGAAAAATACTAAAATCCTTATACCCTTATGACTTCCCTACTAAACAACTTTTGTACTAGTACTTCTTATAAACTGAATTACTTTTAAAAAAATTTTTAATAAGATTGTCTTACGTGTACGTGAATGTTTTGAAATATATGTTTAACTTGTTGAAAACATTTTAACAAGTTAAAAATTACGTTCTCTCTCATTTCATCTCCCGTACAATGCTTCCCACCCGGCGCAGTATGTTTTCTTAGTTACGCCGTTGTTTTCTTTTGCGACCGCGTGTAGTCCCAAGTCGTAGCCATACGATTACATCAACCTATTTCAATGCTTATATTTTTGTATGCAAAAGCCAGATACTGATTTATGAAAATTAGTAGAAGAAAAGTTGTCAAGTAGGGTATCATTTATAAGTCACAGGTAAAGGAAAGCATAAATGTTTTCTATAAAACAGCAGTGGTTGTATCCTAAGTAAATCTCATATTAAAACTTACTTCATTACGGTTAAGACGATTCATACGACACATATTGAGATTAATACGGCAAATGCTCATTCCAAAAATTTTATTACTGCCACTAGTTTGATAAATATATGTCGGGACGGCAATACTGTTAGTTGGGATACTAGCGCCATCTAGTGGCATAGAAAGGCATTAAGGCGGTCCGCCAGCGCCATCTAGCGGCGCTAGACGGAGTCTACGAGGCGGTGCGAGGGGCGGACAGAGTTCAGTCTTCGTGTTACCGTCGATCAGTGCACACCTCGTAGAAACTGTCTCGCGTTTCATAGTGATAAGTGCTCTTAGTCTAAATTAGTTGTTAATTGAATTTGCATACAAGTTATCAGATTACCTACGTGTTTTCTACTGATTGAAACCAACATTTCCCACTGCACGTCCCCGTGTTTTGATCCTATAAAATGGCTGATAAGGACTTGATAAACGCTGCCACTCCGACATATATATATCGATACAGTTATTGATGACCAGTATATTGAAACCGCATATTGCAGAAAAATAACGTCCATCCAGAATCCTCTTTAGATATTCCAAATTCTTGAATTGTATAGTTAATAGGCTGTCAACTTGAACTAAGAACTGTCATTAGCAAGTTGAATTTGTTTGTCAGAATAACATTGGTCTTGAAAATTAGTTTTCACCAACTCGAACAGTCTGTCTTCCTAAATCAAATCAAATATTTTATTTGCTCCAATATTCTGATATGTCTTATCCTAATCCCTTAAACTAATATTATAAATGCAAATATGAGTTTGTTTGTTTGTTTATTACGCTTTCACGGCTTAGCTACTCGACCGGTTATCATGAAATTTTGTATACACGTTGTCAGAAGTACAGAAAAGAACATAACGTACCTTTTACCCAGAAAAACGGTACTGTTCTCGAGATATAAAACGTTAACAAACCCTACATTTACGCGAGCGAAGCCACGGGCAAAATCTAGTTATTATATAACTACATTGCATATAGAACTGCACAAATGGCGTAATGGTTTATATGGTTGCCTCGTTTCTATTACTATACACTGTTGTGGGTTCGAATGCCACAAAGGACAAAAAACTGTGTGATTCACAAATGATTGTTCCGAGTTTGGGTATTCTTTGTGTCCGTTGATTGAATGTTCGTAAAGTCCCTCTTGACACAGGATTTATTCCTATTGCGAGTAGCATATATTTGAAAAAAAAATCTTTAATGCATGTTTACTTAATAATGGCCGTTTTGTCGGCCTCGGTGGCGTAGTGGTTAGTGTAACCGACTGCCACGCCTGAGGTCGCGGGTTCGATTCCCGCACAAGTCAAACATTTGTGTGCATGAACATGGATGTTTGTCTTGGTCTGGGTGTTTCTATGTATAATATGTATGTATTTACAAATAAAAAAGTATATATGTATGTTTATCTATTGTCTAGTACCCATAGTACAAGCTCTCCTTAGTTTGGGCTAGATGGTGTTGTGTGTATGTGATAGAATATTATATATATTATTATTATATTATATATATATTATTATACATATATTAATGGCGTGTAACTCATGCAAGTGTATGAATGTATAGCCATGTAATTCGGAGGTTTTTAAACTCAATCAATATGCTATTGTTATACATAAAACATTATATAGGTATTAAATATTATTTTATAGTCTTATCATTAAACTACTTTCCCCTATACTACACCCTCTTTCCCTCTTTCCTTCTCCTTCTCCTTCTCCTTCTCCTTCTCCTTCTCCTACCTACTTCCTATTTCTCTTCTTCCTTTCCTAAAGGAAGGAATTTGGATCACACACAACACCATCTAGCCCAAACTAAGCAGAGCTTGTACTATGGGTACTAGACAATGGATAAACATACATATATCCTTTTTTTTTTGTATACAGCATATTATACATAGAAATTAGATAGTCATTTATTTTTAGCGTTTATTTTGATATTTACAAAAAATAAACTCATCAGAATTGTCATAAAATTATAGTTTTTTTTTTCTATATAGTAAAGCCCTAAAGTAAGACCACAACTTTCTGTTGTTTGTCACACGCTGTTTAGCGTCTGCAAATTATAATACAAAACAAATATAACTTAAGCGCTAAATAACCTTAACTCATCGCAACCAACAAAACTGTTGATTCTCATTCAAAACACGAACTGTTTGAATGGAGACAAAATTAAAATAATAAGGGCTAAGAAAGTCAATTTATTCAGAGTTTGTTACTCGTAATAAGGCCTTCGTTGAAATAAAGTTACAACATTAAAAAATAAGAGATCTCTCATTTATTTAAATTGAGAAGCGAGATCAGAGATCGTATATCACATAGGTAGGGTAGCCAACTATACTTATAAAAACAATAAATTAAAAATTAAAGTATTTATATAAATAAACTCATGCTTGTATATCAAGGGTAGGATGTAATACACTCGCATTTTGCCAGTATGTTTTTAGGCACTCGAATTAAGGACAACTACATTGCCGTCTACCAGCACGATTACTAATTTAAATATTTTCTCTTTACATTTCCAGTGACAATTTCCAGACCAGGAATCGAAATCAAGGACCTCACGATCGCTCGAAGGCAAAATCATTTACTATGTCACAAATGAAAAATAAAATATAATTACGCCTATCAGAATATAGGTAATTTACATAATATTGTCTTCTGTTTACGCGAATGTTATTCATTAAAATTAAACTACTATATACGGATTTTATCGCGTTATTTATTTTACAATTTATTACAAAATTTTTGTATCTCTCACACTACTACTAGATACTATTGAACTTTACTAATTTTTAAGCTAATTAATTTATTAAAACTATTTATATTTAAGTTTACACTTTCCCCGACGTTTCGGTTGCTTTTCAGCAGCCATGGTCACGGGGAGACTGAGATGGTAGTTTTCTCAATGTTCCAGTGTCGTTATTTCAAAGTACCCGAACATAATTTAATCATTGGTGTTTCTATTTACGCAGAATGCGCTCAGAGTATCATGAAGTCTAGCTGTGGTTTGCTTCTTCTTGGGTTGGACTATATGAATGACTGGATCCCAAGCTGGTGGTACATTCCAACCATCTTCTGTATTGAAATTAGGATGTTTTTTGATTTTAATAGCCTCGTGAAGCATCCTTGGTAGGAAACTGTGTTCTTTAGCGAGAATCTGTGGTTTGTCAAATATATATAAATTATAAATACGTCATTATTTATAATTTATATATATTATTATTCATATTTATAATTTATCTGTAGGTGTGCCTATTAAATAAATAAAATAAAAATACCACTAAGTATTTGTTCTCCAATAAGACAAAGAAGGCACTACAAACAATATATTTTCCTCTTTCGTGTTAATACCTTTAAGCCAAGTCTGGCAATAAATAATTAATTAAGAAAGTAAATTTATCATCCACTCCAGAACCATTAATTTTGTTTGCGTTTTACTTTAATTACGGTGTAAGTACTCAAGACTGGACGTAAGAATTTCAACCTAGATTGGTATTCTGATAGTTGACGAAGTAAATTACAGTCTCGCAAAACCTCATCTTAGTGAAAACTTGAAATTAAATTGAAAGCATGTTTATAGCAAAGCGACAATAGTGGCCCACCGTGAGACATCGAAGTCAAAGTCAAAAATCATTTATTCACTTAAATCACAGACTAACACAATGAAATGAGAAGATACATGCAAGAAAATGACGGCCACTTTTAAATCGCCATATAGATATAATTACAGTATTTTACAACTCATATCAACAACATCCACGCAGAAATTAAGAGACTAATGCCCGTTTTCACCAACAGGCCCCTAACCTCCACCTAAGTAGGTGTCTTTTAAGCTAGGGGCATCCCTTAATCGAATACTTACCTAAATTCAATTTCACCATACTAGGTATCACCTACGAAGGAATTCCCTAAGTAAGTAACAGTTAACTTTTTCTGAAGTCACGTTTCTGACATCGATGTTTTATCGATAAGATGAAAATTTCTATATTTCTTTTCAAATGAATGGTATTAACAGTAATATTATTAATATATTGGAAAACAATACTTTTTGACATATTTTAAACTTTATTCAGTTTAATTTAAAAATGAGAATAATATTTTCGGTGCATGCGTATAGGCTGTAAGACCCGTGTTCCTTTGCTTTTTTTGGCAAATGAACGAGAAACCTTGTCATTTTTTAACATACGTGGTTGTGTGATTATTTGGAACTCCGATTCGTGTTAATTAAAGCTTACATCTTTTGTTATCTTTGCATTCTAAAAGATGCTCAATTTTTTCAAATAAATATAGAACACTCTTAAAAATTGTTACACTACTACTACTATTAAACTTTTTTTAATAATTAACATTTATTTAATTAAACATTTTAATAAATTTAAACATTTTAATAATAATTTAATTAGCTTAAAAATTAGTAAAGTTTAATAGTAGTAGTAGTGTAACAATTTTTAAAATTTGTAATAAAGTGTCAAATAAACAACGCGATAAAATCCGTATATAGCAGTTTAATTTCAATGAATAATATTCGCGTAAATAGAAGACAATATTATAGAACACTCTATTTAGATAACCTATATCTTATGAAAAAGTCGACATCGTCGTATTTATCGAAGTGGTTGACTCTTTCACGGTCAATGCGTGGTCTTTTTACTATTTGCTGAATGTTCTCTAGAGTCTTAATAGCTTCTAGACTCTCTATAAAGTGCCCTAAATCATTTCCCATGATAGGAGACACTCGTATGTCGTGTATGAATAAACAATATTCTGTTACCTAAGCATAAGAGTAGTTTAAGGAGCCAACAATCGGGCCCTTAAATATAAGAGCTGCTTTAGAGACTTAAGTGACACCTAAACGTTGGTGAAAACGAATTTTTTGTTAGGGGTTCCCTAAAAGCTGCTAAGGGATACTTATCTGTTGGTGAAAACGGGCTTAAGAGTCTGACCACAAGGCAGGCGCCTCTGACTTTTCGGTGTTATGCGACATCATAAAAATCGTTTAAAATCCAAACAACGAATAGAATACACTCAGACTGGTACGAAGTATTAGTGGATCACATAATAATTGTTCTTGTTCAAGATTCAAATCAGCAATACTCGGAATAGTAGCAGTGGTGAGGCGAGACACAAACTATTACGTAGTCAAATAATAATTTATGAATGTTAGACGAGGCTTGTACGACTGCTAGGCAAACCCGGCTATGTTTTGCTATAGCTCAGTCTGATATGAATGAGTAGGTAAGTAAATAAAAGTATTCCAGAAATATAACCCGTTCCCGTTGGAAGTTCATGATAAACAGAAGTATATAAAAATCCACTTACATATTGACTACTATTCAAGATTTGAGGAAACGTCGTTTTACCACTTCTTAAAGAAAGCAATACTTAAAAAAAACATGCATAGTAACACATTTAAAATTGCAAGCACCCCAACGCCTCCCCTCTGAGGTGTATTGCTTGGTTACTTCGTTGCTTTCTTTTGCGACCGAGTGTTATTTTGTTTAAATAAAAATCAAACAATTATTTATAAAAGGTATAATTAAGTCACGTAAAGTTTATTAGTATTTACAATCAATCCTGTATAATATAAAGACATGCATGCTTTAAAGAAAATAATAATATGCTAAACACTAATATTGCAATATATTATTTTAAACTAAAATCGCTTCATTGATTAATGGATTGATACTCTATCAGCAGACCAGTTGTACAGTGTCCTTTAAGGAGCTTAGAAACTGCCAAGTCAAGTTATCGCCCAAACAAAACTAGGTACGATATAAAAATAAATAATCTTTGTCTAATGAGGTATACGCTGATAATATCAATCCGCTTATATGCGACGTGATTGAGTAATCTAGTATCCATGTAATTATATATAATCCGATATTGATAATTTACGAAATTTTAAAATCATTTATATAGTTCCTTGAAGCTATTAGAAAGACTGAAGAAAAATAAAGAGATTATATTTGTTTACATCGAGAAAAAAAATAGAGAGACTAAATAAAAAGACATAACGAGAACAAGAAAAATTAAATCAAATAAAAACAAAGGTTAATGTTTCACGACTTGATCAGAATAGTTCTGGAATACCTGACGTTGGTTTTCAACTAGGCTCTACTGACACTTATAGATGCAATTGCCACATAAGTAGCCTAGAATACATAGTCAAGTTCCATAGACTTGGATCCTACCTTTCTTTGAAATTAAACAAACTTTATACGGATTTTATCGCGTTGTTTATTTTTTATAAAACACTATTATTACATGATTTTGAAACTTTAAACTACTATTGTTATACACTTTTACTAGTTATTGTTTACTTCAATTTAAGCTATTTAAATTATACAACTATTTCGATTTAATTTCGACCGACCCGACGTTTCGGTTGCTTTTCAGCAGCCATGGTCACGGGGAGACTAAGATGGTAGTTGTCTTAATGTTCCAGTGTAGTTATTTCAAAGTACCCGAACATAATTTAATCATTGGTGTTTCTATTTACGCAGAATGAGCTCAAGGTATCATGAAGTCTAGCTGTGGTTTGCTTCTTCTTGGGTTTGACTATTTGAATTATTTGAAACCGTGTGATTTGTGTTTGAATGTAATATTAGTATGAGGTGATTTCGTTAATATTTTTCAAGCCGGTGGTACATTCTAACCATCTTCTCTATTGAAATTAGGTTTTTTTTTTATTTCAATAGCCTCGCGAAGCATCTTTGGTAGGAATCGGTGTTCTTGAGCGAGAATCTGTGGTTTGTCAAATCAGGTAGTGGTTGGTCTTCTGTTGCACATGTTCACACACAGCAGACTTCAACGAGTGTTGGTGTTTTACATCAGCTATGTGTTCTTTTATGCCTATGCTTCTCTTGGTTTGACCAATGTATGGGAGTCCGCAGTCACAATCTATTTTATAGACTCCTGCATCTTGTAAAGGTAGTTGGCACTTGACGGATGGTAAAAATTGTTTTTCTTTTGGGTGAGTACTGCTGTGTGATATTCCTGGCATTGCAGGCTAATATAGGTTACATATACCACTAGACCGTACAGTGGTTTTCCAACTTAGTGATAAAAATATTTTAGGCGTGTAAAACATGATTCTGCATTCGAATGTCGATCTATTTGTTGACACTAACTATTATAATTTTGTTTTATGTTTACGCGAGTGTTATACATTGAAATTTATAATTAACTTAATACGGATTTTGTCGCGTTGTGTATTTTATTATTTTCATCTAAGTGACTTTATGTTTTTGAGAATAAAAATTCGTTATACCTTTATACTTACATATACATTTTATTGTTAACTTCTCAGTAAACTTACAGCTAGCTTGATTATCGTCGAATTGTTTCAATCGCTTGATGAAGACAAAGTTAGAAATCATTTATTCATTTAGGTCAGCGACACTTATGAACATCAAAATATATAAGCAGGTTAGTGAGTTTACTAAGTTATTGAAGGGAGATTTAGGTAAGCAATAACAAATAGCAAATAGACAAAATGTTAAGGCACTCAACAAGTTTTAGGTGGAAAGACAATTAAACATGTACCTACTTACTATATAATTATGATCTTCATAATACCGCGGTTTAATTATCTCAGTATTTTTTGCCCACTCCATTTCCCTTCAAAGTTTCTTTGTCTTACAAAAGCAACGTAATAATAACGAGACGGCAATAATATCATGATAAGAACAACTTGAGAAACGTTACTGAGTAATTAAAATTTACCGCAAGTCATAATATTATTATAATGAACAAAAGATACTATATAGATATATATACTATAGATAACTTGATGCGGAAGCCAGACGATCTAATAAATATGTCTTTCCTTGTGATGCTAGCCTGGTACACGAGTATTCAGTGTCAATGCCTCATAGGTCGTGGCGTGTGACATTAGTTTGTACGGTCTCTTAATGGCCCATTTTAAGAATTATTTTTGTGTCGCGAGGGACTTTATAAACATTCATAAAGTGGACACAAAGAACATACAGACTCGGAACAACCATTTGTGGATCAAACAATTTTTTGTCCCGTGTAGGACTCGAACTAACAACACTCGGCACAGTGGCAGTGGCAAGGCGACCACTTTAACTACTACACCATCCGTGCAGTCTTGGGATCGTTTCTTGGATAGGTCAGTGTTATCGGCATTTTTTGTTAAGAAATGCTCGTCAGCAGTAAGGACCATGGACTACGATAATGGTTTTAGGTCGGTTCCTTGTTACGTTGTATAATAAAACGTTTATTTCAGATTTTAAATCCATACATGATAAATAAGTAATGTCAAGAGAGTCAGCTTTATAAAAACATTATACCACATACACATACATATATCAAAATATATCAACAAAATAACTAAGAAATAAATTAAAAAGAAAATATTATAAATAGAAAATAATTAAGAAGCTGGAGTTTTTTTTTTAAATCTAAATTTGCAAACCAGCATACGGCCCTCCTGATGGTAAGTGGTCACCGTAGCCTATGGACGCCTGCAACACCAGAGGCATCACTTGTGCGTTGCCGACCCTTTAGCAAAGGAAGTGGGAAGGAGAAGGAGCGGGAAGTGGGAAAGAGGGTGATTGGGTCTCCGGCACTCTCACTCACCGAACAAAACACAACAGTAGGAATACGGCTATTTTACGTCGATATTCTGTGAGAGGGTAGTCCTTCCACAGTCGAGCCGGCCCATTCATGCTGAAATCAGCGAGGCTCTACTACTCAAATATGGGTGTGTATCCAACCGTAGTAGACTATTGAATTAATAATGTATGTATTTCCATGTGACTCTAACCTGGTGTATGAGTATTTAGTATCCCTGTCTCATAACTCGTGGTATAAGTTCCCGTTTGTTTACTTACGATAGTTTCGAGTTGTCTTTTGGGTTTGAAAAAGTGTTATTTTTAGCAGCACAGAATATGGAGTTTGTTAATGTGCCTAATAGATAGCAATAGACAAGTCCCTGTTACGTGAGACGGAAAACATAGCTGGAGTAAAATAGGTGCAATACACTTCCAAAAGAGGTTACAATAGAATAAATATTTCTTTCCTTTTGTACCTAAACTAGTATTAGAGTTCACAGTATTTTTGCCTCTGCCTTGGCGGTCACATTTTTCCGATTATCGTAGCTTTAGCTTCGATCATAGTTTTGGGGAATCCGCTATTTACTTTTTTAAATAAATCAGAAATCAGAAGTATTTATTTGTAAACATAAGTAATACATGGGATGTTACAATGTTATGTCCGTCTGTCTTTCATTGAAGCGTACAAATTTGATACCGTAATTATATGCTTAAGCTTTAAACAATAATATTTTAACAATTAACATTAATTATAATAACAGTAAATAATAACTTCAATTAAAAATAAATTATTAGTTACTTATGAACAATAATTAATCAAAAACATAATTATCAAATTTAAAATGCCATATTCTTAAATTAAAATATGTCATACATATGATAAAATATATATACGGCATATTGACTTATAGACGACAATAGGCTTGTCTCACTATAGCGACCTGAAACAGCTGCTCAAATGCAGTTGTTATACACCTCTTTCATCCCTTTGTTTGAGGATATACAGGAGTACCTTCAAGCAAAGGGTGAGAAAATCTATGTCATTGCGCGTTAAAGGCGCTGAATGTTCCTAGTCAACTTGAAAATAGGTCTCGCTATAACATTTCACGGAATATTGTCTTACGTTTACACGAATATTATACATTTAAATTACTTTGTTTATTCATTTTAGTGTCGCTCGCGTAAAAGTAGGTTAGATTAGATTATGTTAATGACAGTAATATTTAAAAAAAAATAGCCTTTCTTATTTGCTGATAATATAGCTTTCCAATGGTGAAAGAATTTTTAAGATCGGTTGAGTAATTTTTGAGTTAACCCCAAACAAAATAACAACCATAGAATAAATCAAATCTTTCTTCTTTATAATATTAGTATAGACGATGATATTAAGAATCTTGGATTTACTATATGTATGTATGTATCTATCTTATGTGGGGGCCAGTCAGTGCAGACCGGCGACACTTCGACCCAGTGGGATCTTTCGTGTCGACACTCTCCCAATAACGACTACCATAGATGTTCATGGCAGCCGGGACCGACGGCTTAACGTGCTCTCCGAGGCACGGAGCAGGCGATAATTTGTCAATCAATACGCACATAATTTCGAAAAGTCATATAACTCTCGAAAGTCAGAGGTGCGCGACGTGGGTTCGAACCCGAGACCTTCTGCATTGCAGTCTGTTGGTCTCCCTACTGAGCTGCCGTTGCTTATGTAAGTATATGTTGTATGTTGTCTTGGGTCCAAAACGGCATTACCTTTATTGCAGACCATTTGGCCGATTGTCGAGTTTCTTTGTTTGACTAACTCCTAAGAGTATTGTGTGTTGACCTAAAAGCATTAAGTCTTATCTCTGCCAGTACTACATATTTATTACTAGTTTTTGGCCGTGATTTTGCTCGCGATAACTTAGATTTTGTCAATAAATTTCTATCCTCTGGGAAGAGTATTTTTTTCTGGGTGAAAGTTACTCTATATCCTTTTCTGTACCCATGACAACGCGTATGCGAAATTTCATGATGATCGGCGTGAAAGCGTAACAAACAAACAAACTCACATTCGCATTTCTAATATTAGTTAGGATAGCTTAAGAAATAGCTGCAGCAAGAAGAAATAAAAATTAAACTAAGCAGAAATAATTTGTCAAGTAATTTCGAGGTAAAAATGTATCGAAGCAACTATTGCTCTTTTGTTTCGAAACAAAATTTTGCAATTAATTATGGCAAACAGGTTTGAAAATAATTTTCATACTGCTTCCTGATGAAAGTGCAATGAGAGTAGATTTCCTTTCTCCAAGGAATTGCTACGATTAGTTGACCAGGTATCTTTGTGCGGTTGACATTTCGCGGTTTTTTCTATCTATCATGCGTACTGCAAAGAAATGTTTTTTTTATCAGCGTCTGTATTTCTAACACGGTATACTTTTTTTAAAGATTACTATTCATTTGGATTACTAATTACTCGTATTCTTGTTGGCTTTTCAGCTAAGCTTTCCTGTGTTAAGAGTGGGTTCACGGCGGCAGTGCAATAGAACCCACGACGCGCAATGAATCGCAATTCCGATGTCTAATCCATTGGATCCATTTTAATGGATTTCAATATTCGAGTAAAAAGTCGAAAAGTATTGTTGAAAAATGTTCTCAAAATTTGATTGCACCATTCCTTAATTAGAGAAAATTATGAAGTCTCTTTCATTAATAAAGGCTTACTCATTCATAAAACTGGTTAAAATTTGTACTAAATGTTAAATAAATAATAAATAAACAAAATAAAATATTTTCTTTCTATACTGGAAATTGTCTACAGATATAACACTATACCCTACTTATTTCTAGTAACGGTGCCGCTACTGATAGCGCACGGATGCCCGAAATATTCTCGATACACGAATACAACAAGACACCTAATTTATGTAATGTATTTATTTATTTATTTATTTATTAAGATTCACCAACAGTTACTACAATATCACATACACATAAGAGAAACATTTTGAGTCTAACCAATTGTATAACTAATTACAGGTGAATTCAGCATGCATTACATTTTAAACATTACATAAATAATATGACATAAGAAATAAAGATAAATATTAAAAATGACGAAATATCAATATTAAAGTTAAGTTTAAAAATTAAATTATATCAAAATCCAGTAAATTTCATTTGTTTTACAGTCACATTAATTTGTATGAATTACTTTAAATAATAAATTATAATTTCATTAACAGTCAAATATAAATATAAAATTAATAATGTAAATATATTGTAAATGTTATATTAATAATAAATCAAATAAAATTAGGTACGGCAATTAAAAAATAAAATATAAAATCTATTACAATCAGAACTAATAATAATGTGAGTAATTGAAGTTTGTCAATATTCACACAAAAAAGTTATCGTAGATATATATGATATCGTGGAGCATGTGTAACTTATTCAGGTAATTGCTTAGAAATAATTGGCATTTATATTATACTACATCTAATTTCGTGGTTTCTTTACTAACGCAAAGGTTATTTTAAAATACATTTATATTTCAAAAATCCTTACTAATATTATAGTGTGGAGGGCTCTGCTCGTAGACTACACGACTGCTTACCATCAGAAAAAGCTAAGACATTTTAACAGGCTATAATCCTAACTATTCTAATTACCTAATACTATAAATGCGAATGTGAGTTAGTTTGTTCGTTTGTTACACTTTCACGTCTAAACTAGTCAAACGATCATGAAATTTCGCATACACATTGTCAGAATTGTCTAATCCTTACTAATATTATAAATGCGAATGATTTTTTTTGTTAATATGTTTTTTTACACATTCAAGCCTTAATTACTCGATCCATCATCATGATATTTTGCGTACACGTTTACAAAAGATACAGAAAAGTACCCAGGGTACATATTCACCCAGAAAAAGAAAGCGCTATAGCCGAGCAAAGCCACGGGCAAAAGCTAGTCCCATATAAAGAAGCAAGATCAATGGATCATTACTCGCTAAATTATTTTTAACTT
The DNA here is from genome assembly GCA_930367265.1 of Catocala fraxini. Lineage (NCBI taxonomy): Eukaryota > Metazoa > Arthropoda > Insecta > Lepidoptera > Erebidae > Catocala > Catocala fraxini. The sequence continues at coordinate 5,839,759 of OV884044.1, read as the reverse complement.
ATGAGAATATGATGTTTATCAGATACGATTTAAAATATCACGCGTATCGTAAATCTCACAACAACGATAAATGATACATTCTGAACAAATGTGCTGTTTTAGAATATATTACATGCCTTTTTCGTAGACAGCTATAAAGTACATTCTTGGCATTCATATTTCAAACCAGGCTCATATTTCAACTGAAATATAAGACGAATGTTTCTGTAGTCATTTTAAGAATAGAATTTCAGATAAAAAGTAAATGTACAATTGAACATATTATTACGTGTAGTTTAGTCGACGAGATTCTAGACAGAAGTATTTAAAACTTTACTTAATACAAACCTTTTTACTTTAGACCGCACGGATAGCGTGATTGTTTAATATGTTATTATTATTATTACTATAAGTATTAAATTATTAATATAAGTTTATTTTTTTATTAATTTTTTTTTGGGTTTATTGCTATAAGTTACGGGTTCCATCCCCACATAGGACAATAATTGTGTGATCCACAGACACCCATAATCTGAACAACTACCTATTTTTGGATCACACGAATGTTCGTCCCGTGTAAGGATTTAATCCTCAAACCTTGGCACCGGTATACCAATACAATTTAATTATTTTTTTTAACGACATCTCCCGCTCTAGCCATAATTACTCCGGGGAACTTTGCACACATTTAAATTATAGGCACAAGTACAACCAGACTCAAAAGACCCATTTGTGGATAACACAAAGTTTTGTCCCGTGTGGGATTCGAACCCACAGCACTTGGCACAATGGCAATGGCGAAGCGACCTCTTAACACATTCGCTGCCAATTCCGCTTATCTGCGGGATGCGAGTCGTGCGCGGGAGGCCAGCCCCGCGTATCTGCGGAGCGTGCGTACGTACCTAGAACAGACTAAAAAGATTCTGGCCTCCCGCGTGATACCAGGAATTTCAGCCGGTAGCGAACGAGTTAAACCATTACCCCATCCGTGTAGGCAAATATCATATTTAAACAACAAAACAAACGCATTATATCATTATCCAAATTGTCATTTTCGGGTCCACAAAGATCACACAGGACAATAATTGTGTGATCCACAGACACCCAAAATCTGAACAACTACCTATTTTTGGATCACACGAATGTTTGTCCCGTGTAGGGATTGAATTCCGAACCCTCGGCACACTGGCAGAAGCGAGGCGACCACAAAAACCTAGTGGTTTATGTGTTTGCCTCGCCTCTGCCGGAGTTCACATGCCGAGGGTCTTGTCACTGTTCTATACAATGTGTCTACGCCATTCATACTTGCCTGAAAACCTGATGAAAACTATTGTGGTTCCCATTGTTAAGAATAAGGTAGGGGACATTTCAAGTAAGGCTAACTATCGTCCTATTTCCTTGGCAACGGTTATGGCTAAAGTGTTGGACAGTCTGTTTGATTCAAGTTTGAAAAATATACTTACTCTTCACGAAGCACAGTTCGGGTTTCAGCCTGGACTATCAACCGAAACGGCTATCTTAAGTCTCAAGCATACTGTCCTATATTATACCGATCGTAAAACGCAGGTGTACGCCTGTTTCCTTGACCTCTCAAAGGCTTTCGATCTTGTCAGTTATGACGTGCTTTGGGATAAGTTAAGGGACAGGGGTACTCCTGCAGAAATATTAAAAACCCTACAGTACTGGTATGCCAATCAAACAAATCAGGTGAAGTGGTCTAACACTCTCTCTCTGGCATACAAATTGGAATGCGGGGTGAGGCAGGGCGGTTTGACATCCCTGAGGCTTTTTAATTTGTATGTTGATGGCCTCATCACCGAGCTCAGCAGCATGAATGTTGGTTGTCGTATTAACGGAGTGAGCGTAAATAACATCAGTTACGCGGATGACATGGTGCTGCTGGGTCCGACTGCTGGGGCAATCAGGGAACTGCTCAAAGTCTGCGAGGCGTATGCTGCCTCACATGGACTTATTTATAATGTCACAAAAAGTGAATATGTGATCTTTAAGGCCGCCGGTAGATGTCCAGAGTCTGTGCCTAGCATAATAAAGATGAATGGGCTTCACTTAAACAGAGTGACCAAATTTAAATATCTTGGGCATTTCATCACCGACGACCTTAGGGATGATATGGACATTGAGAGGGAGCGCAGGGCTCTGGCGGTCAGAGGTAACATGTTGGCACGTAGGTTTGCACGGTGCTCAGACTCAGTTAAGGTTACTTTGTTCAAAGCATACTGCCAGAGCTTTTACACCGGGAATCTATGGGTCAACTACACCAAGAGATCGCTGAATGTCCTGCGCGTACAGTATAATAACGCATTCAGGATGTTGTTGCGACTGCCCCGTTTCTGCAGTGCCTCGGAAATGTTTGCAAAAACTCACACAGACGGCTTTCATGCCATTATACGCAAAAAAACTGCGTCGCTGTTGAGCAGAGTGCGGAGTAGTCGCAACTATATCCTGAGAGCTGTGGCGGAGAGTTATACTCCGAACATCAGCCATTTTGTGCGGAGGCTTATTAAATAGGAAACATGTTTTTCTGTTTGGTCATCCTCTTGCATTACTGTTTTATTTTATTTTATTTTATTTTATTTTATTTTATTTTATTTGTTTTGTTCTACGTACGCTACTAACACTAGATATAAGCTATTTGTAATACTAACACAATATGGATCCCTGTTGTCCGAATTAAATGCATTTTAATTTAATTTAATTTTAATATACATAAGACTATGTTTATATATATATATGTACAGTCCAATTCGTGGTCACGGTTATCACACTGCGTATTCTATTTTTTTATTGCGTATTATATTTCTTTGTTCAGCAAAGCAAGGGCATAGAAATGCCCTTGCTTTGCTGAACATGGCAACAGGTAAATGTAAATTCAACAATTAATAAGTGAAAACGTAAGAAACAAACTCACATTCACATTTATATTATTAGTAAGTAAGGATGTCACATGTAGGTATACTGCAGGCTAACGTTACGCAGGCAAACGAAACTGCCTGCACTACATAGTACATATATAATAAAAATAATATTTCATGTTACCCTAATGGAATCAAACATAATAATAAGTCTATAAAGCATTTCTCGCTTATCTTCCAAAGACGCGTTGCGTCACGGAAAACTAAAGAAAATCCCTCTTTACGATACCATATTCTTATATCTACCATCTTAATTTGACGGAAGACGCTTCCGCTATATTTTTCCTCATAGCGCCAATGGAAATATTTTATCTTCACTTAGAAGATGTAAGATAAAGCATGACATATAAGTGAAGGTCTGCCTCAGTAGCGGTTCGGCAGCGAATGCATTCTGTGCTTAAGGTCTTCGATTCAATAATCTAGTCTAGAAATTTTAAGTACAGTAGTCTGGAGCCGTGCATGCTAGACAGTAATAGGCTTGCTCCAATTACGTATGTTCTAGTACCACGGCTGACTAAATGAAGATTTAAAAAAAAAAATTTTTTATACGACTATGGTGGCAACCAAGCTTACCCACCTGTTGGTAAATAGTTACTGTAGCCTATGGACGCCTGCAACACCAGAGGCATCACTTGCGCGTTGCCGACCCTTTAGGAAAGGAACTGGAAAGGAGAAGGAGCGGGTAAGGGCGGAAGGGGATCATTGGGCCTGCGGCGCTCTCACTCACCGAACGAAACACAACAGTGATACTGCTATTTCACGTCGATATTCTGTGAGAGGGTAGTCCTTCTCCAGTCGAGCCGGCCCATTTATGCGGAAAATAAATCTGTATACATAATTTTCACTAAGATATCGCATTTTCTTTTATCGACATTCTTGTTGATGCTCTAAAAACACTAACAGCTGACTCGCGTGATCTTTGTGGAACCGAAAATCACAATTTGGATAATGATATAATGCGTTTGTTTCGATGTTTAAATATGATATTTGCCTACACGGATGGGGTAGCGGTTTAAGTGGTCGCCTCGCCGCTGCCATTACGCCGAGTGCTGTGGGTTCGAATCCCACACGAGACAAAAATTTGTGTGATCCACAAATGGTTGTTTCGAGTCTGAGTTTTGTTTGTGTCCGTTGTTTAAATGTTTGTAAAGTCCCCCGCGAGACAGAAATAATAGCACTAGGGTGCGGGAGCTGCGTTGAATACACAAAAGCAAAAAAAAAGTACTTCGTCAAATTTTAAGTTTTTTTTTAAAACAATAAGTATGTAGAAACATCGGTTTAAAACATTTTAACAGTAAAATATTAATAGTCTGTAGGTATAAACGGCAGACGTTTACGTTTAGCTCTGAAAGTGGTACCATAACTTTGGATTTGATTACGTTAACTTGAAGGTATCTTTCGTCGAGAAGTAAGTTATACTGTAATGATTATAAGTTTGATTTGTTCTAAAGCGAAATGTTTACACGTCAAACTTACATACTGATCTACTCATATCCATTGTCTAGTACCCATAGTAGAAGCTCTGCTTAGTTTGGGCTAGATGGTGTTGTGTGTATGTGATAGAATTATATTATATTGTTATTATTCTAAACTTTATGTTTAACTAATTGCAATATTCATATATTCACCTAAATAATGTACATCGTGACAAAAGAACTAACTTTAACTTATATTGCGAAAACTTCAAAAGCATTAATTATTCAACCACCACCACACAATCAAACTTTAACCCATAACCTTTAAAATTTGTCCCATATCATCTTCAAACTTACCTTATTCCGAAGTAGGTACCTACTGTATAGTTCATAATAATTGCATGTTTAAGAAACTTACCAATCCTTATAATAAATTGTTACTGGTTGTTGTTGTTGTTCGTTAGAAATATTTAAGAAAATTAAAAAGAGGGATCTTTATAAGAGTTATAGAAGCCCAATTAATTATTATTTATAGAATTTTTATTTGTCTGTCTGTACATTTGTACGTTCTATTATGTACATCACGCAAAAACTACTGCATGAAATTGAAGGCGGTTTTCACAGTTGTATTGTTGGAGCCCTTACTTAAAAAGACGTTTAATGAATGGTGGATCTTTCATCTTGATACGGCGCCTAGAAGTCATAACAACGAGAAATAGCTCGCAGGGTCGCAAAGAGACAAGTTGTTTTTATCTAATATCCTCTAATATAGCAAAGAAAAATATATAGATTTGTACTTACTTCCAAATATTACGCGTACGCAGACGCGGGTAAAAGCTATTTAAAAATAAGAAACTAGTTTCATTCACCGTGCTTACTGTGGCGTTGCCTCTGCGACTTCTAGATACAGACAGAATCATGTCCGCCTCACAGATACAGAGATAAATAAATAGAGCAAGTTCATTTAAATGCATATGACAAAGCCTTTGTGAACGTGAATATAAACGTATGTACATAGTTGAAATTAAACAATTTTATCTGGATTTTATAGCGTTGTTTATTTTTTATAAAACACTATTATTACATATATGGCAGCCTCGATTGCGTAGTGGTTAGTGTAACCAACTTCTACGCCTGAGGTCACGGGCTCGATTCCCGCACAAGTCAAACATTTGTGTGTATGGACATGGATGTTTGTCTTGGTCTGGGTGTTTCTTTGTATAATACGTGTGAATTTACAAAAAAAAAAGTATATTTGTATATTTATCCATTGTCTAGCAGAATAAATGCTGTAGAGATGAGAGCGCTGAGAAATATATGTGGTGTGACTCTGAAAGATAGAATAAGGAATAGTGTGATCAGAGAGAGATGCGGCATGAAAGTGGATATAGTGACAAGAATAGAAAAGGGTATGTTAAGCTGGTTTGGGCACGTAGAAAGAATGGACGAGGAAATACTGACTAAGAAAGTTTATAAGGCTAGTGTGAATGGAACAGTCGCAAGAGGAAGACCTAGGCGAGCGTTTCTTGATCAGATCGAAGGCGTTCTGGACAAAGGCCAGGTTAAGGGCACCTTGAACCAACGGGCGTGTATAAGGAATGAGATGAAAGTAAATGAAGCCAGAGAAGTGTGTCAGGATCGTAGCGAATGGAAATCCGTAGTCTCTGCCTACCCCACTGGGCAACAGGCGTGAATCTATGTATGTATGTATGTATGTTTCCATTGTCTAGTACCCATAGTACAAGCTCTGCGTAGTTTGGGCTAGATGATGTTGTGTGTATGTGGTAGAATATTAATATTATTATTATTAATTCTCCATTCAACACTATTATTACATGAGCCTCCCCGTGAACGTGACTGCTGAAAATCAACCGTCGGGAAGGTGTAAAATTAAAACTGAATAGTATTTATAATTTAAATAGGTTAAATGTAAAGTATAAGTAAACAGTAACTAATAAAAGTGTTTAACAATAGTAGTTTATAGTTTCAAAATTATATAAAAAAGTATTTTATAAAAATAAACAATGCGATAAAATCCGTATAAAGTTTGTTTAATTTCAATGTATAACATTCGCGTAAACATAAGACAACATTATGTATGTATATAGTATTTTGCAAAGATATCAAAGTTTCACACAATTTGAAAAAAGCTTGCCCTATCTATATATCTACGTAGGTATGTTTGGTTAATTTTGAGATTCATTATTACTGAAACATATCGTAATAATACTTACCACGTTTTGTATTCTGTAGGCTTATTGCAGCTGAATATATGAACTAATATTCTTTATTAAGCGAAGCAAGATGACAGTTATATTGCTATATTTGAAATAAACATGTTTACGTAGTCTGACAATTATATTATTATTTCTTTCCTGGTACTTGAAATCATAAATGACGAGATATAAATTTAATACGACTCTGCATACCCCTTCAGAGATGAGGCGTGAGACTATGCATACAAAAGATAGAACTGTCATTTTGCTTCTCTCGGTAAAAAAATGGGTCTACTTATCACTTAGAAGGCCACGCAGCAGACAACAGAAAATCAACCGTATTCGGACACCTAGCAACCTCAAGGCGCTATCCATCTTATATATACAGAAGCCAATACTGAATTTACTTACTGTCTCATCAGGTCTATGATGAAATACGCCAGGTCTTCGAAACCAAGTGGGCCAGCCCTCACAAGCATGTAGAACTCATCTTTGCAGGTCTGCTTTGGCTTCACGAAATCGAATGTGAAGCCACCCGTTGTGACCATAGGTGTGCCAGTTCCGCCGAGAAACTTGGCGATTCTTGCTACAGATGCTGTGGGCAAAAAAATACATAAATTTAACAAAATATTTCTATTTTAAACAAGTGGAAAACAGCAATGTATTGCCGTAAATCTTAGAGTTCGAAAAAATGGTTAATTTAATATGCAAAAGCCACGTAATACCACATGACAATTGAGGTCAGAGGTAAAAGGTCATAGTCATTTCGGGGGTATATTGACTATGCTGAGTCGAATGGCGTTGACCGCGAGTCTCTAGCTCTTACGGTTTTTGAGTTGAAAGTATAACAAACAGACGGACGGACCATTCTTTTAATAGTAGGTATACCTACTATTTAAGACTGCGCCGAACGAAATGTGTCAAAACAGGCGGTCAAAGTTAAGTGAATAAAATCAACACTTTTTGTTTAATACAAATATAAAATATACTGAAGAAAGTAATGTTTATTTGTCCGCGGCGCTATGGTGACCTAAGAGTCCTAAGACACTACTTTCTGTTTAGAGTTTTATGGTACGGTAAATGTAGTTAAATAAAAAATGTAATTTGCGAGTAATTATGTAATATAATTAACACAAGATTTCAATAACTATCAACAAAAGTCATGTAAACTAAAATTATGCTAATTGAACAAAATATACTTGACTAATACTATAAATTAGTAAAGTAAATGGTAAATGGTATAAATGGTTAATGGTTTTGGTTTGAGCACGCGGTGTCTCAACGAGAATCGATCGCGAACTAGTTAAAAGATTCAACTAAAACGCTAATGAGCACAATTGCTAGTGATGCATTTATGCGCATTAGCTGAGTGTTCGATTTTAACTCGAACATATTCCCGACAGCAAGATGAGATGCGTGAGGATGAGTGTGTATGATATGATATATCATATATATTATATGCACTTATAAGTCCATACAAAATAAAAACATATTAAAGACATATAAAAAAGTTAAAAATACAATGGTTTATAATAAAAATATTAGAAGAAAAGATTATTATGACTATGGTAAGCAGCTGTTTCTAACGCATTACACAATGGTATCTTCAACATTCAATTCGTTGTTATCAACACCCGTGTCCGTATTTTTGTTTGGTTTGATGGAACTATACTTAGCACTAGGCCAGCGTTTGGCATAAGAGTGTAAACAAATATCTGAGTCATCTTTCTCACATAAATCACCCGCACTAAGCACTACACTATTCACTGGTTCACTGTTTAACCTCGGCTTTGGCACTGTTGGTTCTTTCCGACCTGTGCTCTCGCAACAACGTTGAGTTCTCGGAGGCGGCGGGGTCGGCGCAGATTCCTGTCGGCACCGACCCTCGCCGCGGCGCACGCCAGCAGGTTCGCGGCGCGTGCGACATCGACCGCTCCTCCACACGTACGCTACAACTGCGCACACTACGCTCGCTATCAATGCATATATGATAACGTAGTGATGAATATCATGAGGCGATATGGTCTTGACTTCCGTGTTTTCCATCTTTAATTCCCTTATGTGTTCTTCCAGACTGGTCATGGATGCGTTTAAGTTTTCCACTTCGCTAGATTGCCTTTCGTCGGGAAATGTTATGTTGACGATGTGATTTATTTGGTCAAATTCAGGCACATAAACGGTTGGAAGAAAATCGATTTGGTTTGACTCGTGACGTACTGAATATAATGAAAAGTCCTTGCCCTTGATTACACATTCTTGACTAATAGCAATGACCCCTGCTTTGCTCAGCTTACGTACGGTAACTTGATCGCCGCATATGATTTTTATTGTGTATGTATCACAACAAAAGTAAATGTGCTGCGCTGTTATGTGTAATTCTACCCAGTTATTGGCACAGGTGGATTGTTCAAATAAACATTTATTAGTTACTAAGTCTAATTTACAGAAACCTTCATCATTTTTGAGATTTAAGATTGGTTTGAGCAATTGACACATGCACGTTGGTCCACGGTGCAAACATGTCGCTAGTTCGTTTATACTCATGCTGAAGTAAGAGTCTTTCCTGAGATTAACGGCAACATAATCCGATATTGGTATTATTTTGGTCATATTAATTTTTACTTGGTGTGGGACTGGTATCAGGTTGTAGAGTTGGAAGCTCTCTCTTGATATGAGCGGAAACGTAACTTCAATCAGGACATATTTCTTCATTGCTCTAGCCTTGACCTTCATCAATTTATAGATATATTGAAGATCAGTGTTTATATCACTGATTGGTAGTGTCAGTTCGCTAGGAATGTGGCCGTATATGGTTTGAAGCTCACGTTTAAGTTGAGTTGGCGTCAACAAATGAGTACTTATTTGGCCACGATAAATATCCGTAATTGTTTCAAGCAATGTATCTTGAAGTCGCCTTAAACTGTGCAACAAGTTGTTACCAGCTATTGCCGTTAGGGTAAAGTCTTGGATATAAGTTATATTTTGAACTTCGCGCCTGAGGGTGCTTATATTGTCTTGCATGTCAAATAGGTTCTTGTTGATAATTTTGTGTTGTCTATCGATTGTGGATTCCATTTTTTTCATAAGATTGAATTCCGCTTCGATTATGGAGGTTTGATTTTTCCATAAATTAGACAGGTGTTTCTCGTTGCTTTGTAAGACTTCGATATCCTTGACATATTGTTCTGCAAAACGTGAATCCAACACTCCGAACAGGTCATTGGCAAGATATCCAACACCGTTGATAAGCCCGCGTCGGCGTCTTACTGTCTGTGACGTATTACGACGTCGCCGTCTAGCGTGAACGTCAAAATGCTGTGTTAACAAAAGTTGGTTGTAGTATTGCAATTCTTGGTAATCGTGCTGGCCTTGTTGTACGATCGTATTACAATGATATTGTCTTTCAACGGCTACACAAAGTTTATTTAAATAGTTTGATATCTTGTTATATGTATTTATACCGGTCCAGTACGGCCCCATGTCGTAATACACGATCAAAGACCATTTGTCTCTAATTAATTGTAATTTTGATATAGGATCGAAATACAAAGTCTGGTTGCTTGGTAGTGGTTTGATGTCATACATGCCGTATAGTGGTAAAAGAAATGTCATTAAAATAAAGAAAATGGTAGCCATTATATTCATCTTTGATCTAGGTTTTCTTCTCCGAACTGACGATCTAGTCGTATGTTCTATTTTGTCTGGTTTCGGTGCTGGTTTGTTCTCTTGGTTAATAGGCAACAGGGAAATTTTTACTATAGGGCGTTTCATTACCCCATTTTTGGTTTTTAATGACACTGCTCTGGTTAAGCCATCATTTCCCGGGTAGGTATCGATTACACGCCCAAGAGCCCATTTTCCTGGGGTGAATTGTCGTCGTGAATTACGACTAAATCGCCAATACTAATATTATTTTGTACCTTTGACCACTTTTGTCTGGATGAAAGTTGTACCAAATATTCAGACTTCCATCTTCTCCACAGATCTTGAAATAATTTTGATGTGAGGTGCCATCTGGTTCTGGCATCTTGCTCAGTTTCTATTATGGTTGCTCCTGGTCTTCCTGTTAGGAAATGGGCTGGCGTCAGGAAATCAAGGTCATCAGGATCTTCTTTTAGAGCGCAGAGAGGACGTGAGTTGAGGCATGCTTCTAGTTTAGCCAGCAATGTAGAATACTCTTCAAAGGTTAGTTTTTGCTGACCAATAACTCTCTTGAGGTGATGTTTAAGACTGCGCACTGCTCTTTCCCATAATCCACCAGCATTGGGCCAGCTTGGTATGTTAAAATGCCATTTAATACCCATTTCAGTAACTTCTTTCATGAAGCTCTCGTTATAAACTTGCTGGAGCTGGTTATATTCATCCTGCAACATCCTGTTCGCTCCTACGAAGTTGGTTCCATTGTCACTGTACATGTGACGCGGAGCTCCTCGACGTGCAGCCATTCTGCTAAGAGCAGCTAAAAATGCTGAACTGCTCAAGTCTGACACGAGCTCTAGGTGAACAGCTTTCGTAGCCATGCACACGAAAATTGCTATATAGCCCTTCATGGTTTTAATACCTCGTCCTTTATTCGCTTTCACTTCGACGAATCCTGTGTAATCGACGCCGCAGTGATGGAATGCGTTTTCAGGATTGACTCTTGGTTCCGGTAGGTCTCCCATGAGTTGGTAGTGCTTACTAGGATCTTGCCTTCTACATGTAACGCATTTCCTTACGAACTTTTTCGTGGCCATGTAACCGCCGATAATCCAATATTGTTGCCGAAGATTCGCTAAGGTAAGACGTACTCCACCGTGAAATGTTAGTTTATGGGCTTGGTCAATCAATAACGTGGTAAGCCTATGCTCGTGAGGCAATATAATAGGATGTTTCATGTCGTGACTTATGTGAGCGTTCCTCAGTCTTCCTCCAACTCGTAAGATTCCATATTCATCTATGGCAGGATTTAAATTTAAAATCTTACTTTTAGAGTGCACATTTCCGTGTTTATTTATATAATCTAGATCGCATGCAAATTCTGTTTGTTGCACGTATTTAATAATCAGCAGTTTTGCGCGACGAAGCTCGTGTATTTCAAGGTATTGTTGATACAATTGTTTTTTAGATGTGACTAATCGCATAATTCTAGCAAAAATACGAACGACTTTTGTTATTGTGCTGTTTTCGTGTAGTAAGCGTTTTATAATATCGGTTACTAGGACATGACCTTTGGTTTGTTTATAAATAACAACGTTCGATTGTTTCGAATCGGATGATTTTTCCTCTAATTGCGTTTTATATACGATAGCATGTGGTTTTTCTGGTTTGTATGATGGGAGCCATGAAGGCCCTCGCCACCATAATTTATGGTTAATAAGTTGCTGGACGGTTAAACCACGACTTGCACAATCTGCTGGGTTATCCATGGTATTATAACATATTGCCAATGTTTAGATGGTAATATTCGGTTTATTGCCGTAACTCGATTTGATACGAACGGTTTCCACCGGGCTGGGTCACCCTGTATCCAGCCTAATACTGCAGTTGAATCGGTCCAACAATATACGTCCTTAGGGTAATCATGCAAGCATTCTAATACCTTTCGCATTAGCTGTGATAGTAGTAGTGCTCCCATCAACTCTAATCTAGGAATAGTCATGACCTTGTTAAGGGGCCCTAATCTAGCATTCCCAGCAACTAATGTTATGGTTGTTTGCCCATTTTTTACGGCCTTGCAATAGATTACGCAAGCGTAGGCTTTGTTCGACGCGTCGCAGAACCCGTGCAACTCTATATTTTGGTTTTCACCCATTCCTAGCCACCTGGTAACTTCTATGTTTTTCAAATATGTGAATTCAGATTTCAATTTAGCCCATCCCGTGTTTATTTCCTCTGGTAGTTTATCGTCCCATTCTATCTTTGACATCCAAACATTCTGAAATAATATCTTCATGGAAGTGCTGAGGGGAGTTAACCACCCTAATGGATCGAATAGTCTTGAGATATCCGATAGTAAAGACCTTTTGGTTGCGATAAGAGGTGATTCAACATTAAATTTCATATTAAATATAAAATTATCGCTTTGTGGTTTCCAACCTAGACCCAACGTTTTTGTCGAATCAGTTTGTTTGAATTCGTAGGTCGCTTCATTGCACTGTGCTCTCTCTAAGTCGGTTAAAAGCTCTGGTTTGTTCGAGGTCCATTTCCTGAGATTAAATCCTCCTAATTGCAATAGCTGTATGAGATCAGATTTCAGCTTGCGCGCTTTATCAATGGAATGACTGCCTCCACAATAATCGTCCATGTAGAAGTTTTCCTCTAACTCCTTTGCTGCCTTAGGAAATTTATGCCTTTCATCGACCGCCAGCTGTTTTAGGCATATCATTGCGAGAAATCCTGCTGGTTTAGTACCGTAAGTGAGAGTGATGAGCTGAAACGATTGAATAGTTTGGTTTTTTGAATCCCTCCAAAGTATTTTTTGGTAAACTTGATCGTCCTTGTGAACAAGTATCATTCTGTACATTTTTTCGATATCAGAAGTGTAAACAAATTGGTACTGTCTCCACTTCAGAATAAGGTCTTGTAAATCTTTCTGTATATTTGGGCCTCTATACAGTATATCGTTAAGACTGTACCGTGACGACGACTTTGCTGACGCGTTGAAAACTACCCTCAGCTTCGTAGTGGTTGATTCCGCTCGGGTTACTGCGTGGTGGGGTAAGTAACACTCAGGCGAGTGGTTGTTGGTTGATATTATCATATGGTTCAAGTTATAATATTCTTTCATAAATGTTTGGTAATCTTCCTTCAACAGACTGTTTTTCTCAAACTTATTCTCCAAGTTTCTAAACTGAGCTAAAGCTTGCGGTTTCGTAGCACCCAATTTTTCCTTAAGCGATGTGTTAAATGGTAATCGAACTTCGTACTTGCCGTTTCCCAGTCTAGTGGTGGTTTTTGAAAAATGTTCAAGACACTCGTAGTCGTCGTTAGACATTTCGATATTTTGGTGTATGTCTTCATTTTCCCAAAACTTAAGCAAGTCCTTAATGTTATTAAGAACGACATTGCATTGGTGTTGTGGTTTCATGGATCCACAGAGCAGCCAACCTAACTGCGTTTGTTGGGCGATAGGTTCGTCTTCGTTTCCTTTCAATATACCGCCTAGCATTATTTTACTGTAGACGTCTGCGCCTAGCAGCAAATCCACTCTTTTGTTTACATTAAATTCGGGGTCAGCCAAACTAATTCCTTTTATGTGTTTCCATGACGATGGTGTGGCAAACGTCTTATTGGGCAGGCTTTTGATTAAACTATTCATAATAACAACATTCGTCTTCAAGGAATAATCACTGTGAATTGATTGTATGGTTAATTCAATCATTCCTTTGCAGTTGTTTGATTTAATGCCTACTCCGAAAACTTGACCTTTGAACTGTGTCCTTTTCAATCCTAAAATCTGAGCTGCATTCTCACTGATTAAGGATAGTTGCGATCCTTGGTCTATCAATGCTCTCACGCTATGCTGAGTACCATCTGTACTTGTAACCTTGACTACAGCGGTTGCTAGGAGTACATCTGACATGTCGTCATAGGAAGTGTGTGTTGACCTAGATGAATTCTCTCTGGTTGCTATGTCATTCGGTTTTGTCGACGTAGGTGCACTTTTATTTACAAATGATTCGTGTAATAAAGTGTTATGAGCACCCAAGCACTTCCGGCATCGTTTTGTTGACACGCACGGTTTTTTGAAGTGACTGCATAAACAGTTGACACAAAAGTTTAATTGTTTAATTTTATGCAATTTTTGTTCGTGAGTCATCTGTAAGAATTCAGGGCACTGCCATAAACCGTGTTCATTATTGCATAACGCGCAGCTAGTTGAACGCGATACATGAAATGCACCCGTATTCGCTTTCCAATTTTCCTTGTTGGTTTGGCTATTGTGTTGAAAATTTTTCTTTTGATAGCTGTGGTTGTTATGGTCTGATTTTTGTGCGGTTTTTTGATTTATAGGCTCCTGTTTGCGACGAGACGCTTCCATTGCAGTGAATTTCATCTCTAAGTACTCTAAGAACTCCTGTAAAGAGGGAAGCTCTCTGGGCTTTTTGATGGATTCTGTATAATCGGTAAATGTCTCGTTGTCTAATTTTTGCGCTAATAGATGTACTAAAAGCGGATCCCACGTTGAAATATCGACACTCAGATTCTGGATAGCGTGTAAGGACTCCTTCGTGACGTCGTGCAGTTTCTTAATCATATTAGATGATTGCTGTTGTATGTTGGGAAGGCTAAGCAGTGTGGTGATATGGGATGTGAAAATCAATTTTTTGTTGTCATATCGATGGTTAAGTATTTCCCAGCATACCTTGTAATTCTCAGAGCTGATCTGTAAATGGTGTATCAGACGTTCCGCTTCACCAGAAACTTTGCTCTTTAGAAACTGCATTTTCTGAGCATTGGACATCGACGGGTTTTTATCAATCGCTTCGCTAAACAAATCTTTGAACGGCACCCATTGGTTGTAACTTCCGTGAAATACGGGAATGCTCATTTGAGGTGTTGACTTTTCCCGATGCTTAACGGCCCACATTTTTGTAATGATATTTTCAGTCAACTCTCCATAAATTTCTTCGTGCTTTGTGAACTCTTCTTGGTAATCAGAATTTTCAGCTCCATTCTCACCTTCGATTTCCCAATGCAGCTTATCGATCTCACCCCAGCGGCTATCTAATGATTTTAATGCGTTTTCAAACTGCCATTTGTTTTCAAACTTATCAACTTGAATTTTACTTACAGTTCTCATAAGTGCCTTGAAGTTGATATAGTGCTTCTTTACTAACTCGCTCATTCTGTTGGACCCTCTCGATGCGTAGGAAGAGTGTTCATAATGAGATGTCATACCTGGTTGTGACTGCTTAGCCTCTTGGGCTGCACTTTGGTCAGCACCGATTTGTCGCCTAGCTTGAGTACCTTGTGACGGGTTCGATACCTCCCCTTCTGATCCACGGGGGCTCACGCCAAGCTGCTGTTTCTTGGTTAACTGGCTCATGGTTTTGTCGATTATTTCTTTGATATCTAAATAAACTTCCTGAGCGGTATCAAAACAGTTCTTTTTAAAATATACATGGTCTAATTCAGCTAACTCACACATGTTTCTATGGTTGTCTTGATAATCCTGCCAATAAGCTTCCAACATATCAGCCTTCCGCTTATAGTTATCGACAGTTTTTCTCTCGGAGCCATCCTTCTTAATGTTAATTAAAAACTTTTTAAGAATTTCATAAAGCTCAGTTTGGTTCATAAACAGAGTTGCGAAATCCATATTTGGTATTGGCAATAAAAATGTTTGGTGCGATTAAGAAAATGGTTTGATCTGACCTTATTTGCTCCAACCGACAGCCTCTGCAGCCAAACTTACTCGCTGCACCTTTCTAATAACTCGTGGCACTGTTTTACCTGATTAGCACTGGTTCGTATTTCGAAGGACCATGAAGAAAGTAATGTTTATTTGTCCGCGGCGCTATGGTGACCTAAGAGTCCTAAGACACTACTTTCTGTTTAGAGTTTTATGGTACGGTAAATGTAGTTAAATAAAAAATGTAATTTGCGAGTAATTATGTAATATAATTAACACAAGATTTCAATAACTATCAACAAAAGTCATGTAAACTAAAATTATGCTAATTGAACAAAATATACTTGACTAATACTATAAATTAGTAAAGTAAATGGTAAATGGTATAAATGGTTAATGGTTTTGGTTTGAGCACGCGGTGTCTCAACGAGAATCGATCGCGAACTAGTTAAAAGATTCAACTAAAACGCTAATGAGCACAATTGCTAGTGATGCATTTATGCGCATTAGCTGAGTGTTCGATTTTAACTCGAACATATACATTTACCATAACAATTAATGTGTTTACAATTACTCCGTGTAAAAAGCTTAAAATAATTAATATTTTCGCTTACAAAAATGCAAAAACGTAAGCTCGTATTACATGATTTTTAGATTATAACAGTAGAAATCTATTCTTTTTTACAGCTTAAACGAAACATAAATAGTTATATTACAATTTGTCCGTCCCAAATATTTAAGTTATTGGTTGACAATAAAGATACATATTTATCAAAAAAGCACTTCAAATCCTCCATACAATTTTACTATGGCGGCCGCGCGCGCATTTGCATATGCGCCGCACGAGCTCTGTCATTATCTGTCTTACGCTCGGCGCAGTCTTAAAGAAAAGTTTACATTTTGATTAACAGCAAAATCTTAAACCTTCAAATAGATTCCGCATCTAAATGAAATCGTCATTGGTATTTTAAGTGGTTTTTCTTTGCATACAGAGAACACTATTTGATAATAAAACTTAACAAATCACAGATAAAGTTACTTAAAAATATTAAACTCCCACAAAAACATAGAAATATCTAATTATAATCAAATGAACTGAACTGAATCGCAGTTCAGTTCATTAAAATAATAAATTTAAATGAATCGCTAAATTTGACAGTTAAACGTTTCTTTAGGTTGTCAAAGCACGTCATGATACGAAAATGAATGAGCGCTACGAGTTTGCGATGCAAGCGCTATCCAATCCACAGCTGACTCGTAATGAAACAGTTGTGCCTACATTGGATCGCTTTTATTATGTCATGGTACGAAAAAGCGAGGCAGTTCAGCTTAGGTCCTGAAATGAATCGCAATAAGAGGTGGTGGTAGGCCTTCTGTTCACTTTCGTGAATATAGAAAAAAAATACACTAACTACTTTTTATACTCTTTCGATTTAAACTTCGCGGTGTATGGAATAAGGTTCCAAAAGAAAATACCTGTATAAAAATGCTATGACTGAAAAAGCAATAAGGAGCAAGTTCTACGTTGAATTAAAAATAATAAATCCTGAAAAACGATATGGAATCGTATATGAACCTTTGTTCCTTTGGAGTATGGATTTAATCTCTTTAATAATACTTTAGTTTTTCCGCCGCTACAGCAGCCAGTGCTGCTGCTGTAGCGGCGGAAAACCTCAAACGGCGTAAATACAGTAATTTAATTGGTAATTACGTTTTCGAGCCGTTTGGGGTAGAGACGCTGGGTTCATGGGGTCCGGGCGCTCGTGCGCTTTTTAGAGATATACCTAAGCGGCTAATCGACGCTTCGCGTGACCAGAAGACTGGACTTTTTTTGGCTCAAAGAATCAGCATTGCTATTCAGCATGGCAATGCCGCCAGTCTTCTGGGCACACTCCCGGTCGACAGCGATGCTGAGGAATTTTACGACGCTGCCTAAACCGGCCTCCTTTTTTATTAATTTTTACAGTCCCATATTTTGTTACTCTTCATTTTGTTCTATTTATAAGTGGTTAGTTTTGTTAATATTAGTTAAGTTGTAAATTATGATTGTTGCTTTCACTACCATGAATTATTTATAAACTCGATTAAAATGATGTATCTCTTTGATTAATAACTTTAAAATGCCAATGATTTTACCTATAAATTCTTTAATAAGTTTTTAATGCATTTTTCTGCGATAGATCTATTTGTGGTTGCTTTTAGTAACAGATGACTTAGCGGTGCACTTGATTCTAAACAGTAACTATTATTCATGAACTATAGCAATATCGGGCGTCGCAGCCATACCGCTGCCTTTCGTAACAGTAGTTAGTTAGTTGGACGTATCCGCACTTAGCACCTCAATTGGGCCATTGTGCGTAATTGACTGACGTGAAAAAACGTTTCGTAACAATAATACTTTCTTTAAGCGTGAAATGTTCAGGCACATCACAGCAGATAATTCATTTCGGCGCTAAGAAGTGCGTGGGTGAAATAATCGCTGGAAGCGGACCGCGCTGGACGATAATGTTTCCTGGTATTTGAGATAGATCCTGCTGCAGCGTCGAGTGGAAGTTATGGTAGAAGGTGACTATAATACACAAAGCTTCCTGAGAGCACTCCTCGTAAAAGAAAATAGTTAAGTAGCGATACTTTATAAAATCCCCAATATGGCAATGTTTTGAGGAACAATCCACGTTATTTAAAGCGTAGTGTAGACTTATACGAAGTCAAAAACTTAAAATTTGAAATGTCATGAACGGTTATAATTTTTTTGTTGTGTACTTCTAAACGTAGTTAATGAAATCAGAACACTGTACAACTGCACTGTCAATGAACAAAACTAAACTTAAGATAACGGAACCTTTTAGAGTTTTGATCGTGTAAAGGTGGCTAATAAGTATACGAAGAGCCTGATGATAGTATACGATTGCCTATAGAGATATCACTTGCCCGGTTCCAAAAATTATTTAAAGATGGAATAAAATGAAACCTTGTACGTAATATATGAATTGTCATAAAATGTCAATGCTTTGCTACATGAAAAACTTTAAACGTTTTTCATTTGAAAAGTTACCGGCCTTGTGGGTTACAAATAACTATTCTTGTTCACTATAACTAAGCTAATATGTTTGTGCTAGAAGTAGGTTTAAGTCGGTAGTATTATGGGTGGCCTTCTACCTCACCACCAATCGGCTGCTGCTTGGATTTCAACTTTAAACGCATTTAAATGCAATTATTGGCAATTGGCACAAACTCAATTGCCAATATTCCGGTGAGTACCATAACTGTAATTAAAATCTATTTGTAACATTGTGCAGTTTACCATAAAGTCACAAAGTGAGAACGTAGTAAGCTACACGAGAGAGACTGCTTCCGTAGCTGTTAGCTAACTATATAATATATATCTCGTAGCGCTACGAAAACGTAAACTTTGATGACTAGCAATAGTTGCTACGACGCCTTTGTAGACACATCGCGGTTATGTCTGGTATAAATTGTTAAGTAAGAAGTTACAACTGCCTCAGAGGAGTAACGATAGTAAATAGGACTGCGTTGAGGTATCGCATTTAATTCGTGTATCGAGCAAAGTGATTGTGTTTTTTACCAAATGATTCACAATAGCAGCACTAGTATTTGGTCATCGGAACTGTGTCTGGTAAACGACAATGAACTTGCTCCCTATTACACGACCCTAAAACATAGTTGACGAAATGTGACTGTAAAAAGCATCTTATAAACCCTTAGGGGGGTAAAGGAGTGGAACTATGTATGTATGTAAATAATCATATTTTCCTCGGCAAAGGAAATTAAAGCGACTGCTTTGCATTAGGTCTTCAGTCTAATTCGTAAGTCGAACAAATTGTTTAGGTGAGTTTAGATTACCAAATTATCGGTAGTAGCAAGGAGTCTGTCATGTCATGTCAAGTCATGGAGAGAACGGTGTACCGTATACAGTAACAGATGTCGTAAATAATCCTAAATATTCAGTTGGTACGTGTAAACTTCTAGCTTCAGCGGTGCGAATCCCATGGGCCCGTTCGAGGATAAACATTGCTTGTAAGACGAGGCTATAAAACGAGCGAGATTTTAAAATTTAGATACCATTTCTCGCTTTCAAAATATTGATACAACTAAATATTTTGTATGTGTATATGTATAATATAAAACTAACACAGAAGAAAGAAATAAAGTATAATTTAATATAATAATAATATAATATTCCATCACATACACACAACACCATCTAGCTCAAACTAAGCAGAGCTTGTACTATGGGGTACTAGACAATGGATAAACTTACATATTATATACTATTTTTTTTATAAATACATGCATTTATACATAGAAACACCCAGACCAAGACAAACATCCATGTTCATGCACACAAATGTTTGTCTTGTGCGGGAATCAAACCCGTGACCTCAGGCGTGGCAGTCGGTTACACTAACCATTACGCCATCGAGGCCGCCATAGTAGTAATATCAAAAGATACTACTATTTTGCGCTTAGGAACAGTTCTGTTTGTCTGATACTCCATGTGAAGATACTCCATGAAAACGTGTATGCGAAATATCATGATGATCGATCGAGTAGTTAAAGCGTGAAAGTATAACAAACGAACAAACTCACATTCGCATGTATATAGTATTAGATATGATTTCCCGCTGTGTAAACGAGATGTGCGCTAAGAATTAAGATGGTTTTTCAATTGGATTGAATTTTCGTAACATTGTATATCATGGAAAAAGACGTTACGGACGGTTAACGTAATAGTGACTCTATGTAGAAACAATTGCCTCAGTTAATATATTTATGGATAATGGTGTGATATACTAATATTTTAAAATCAAATGTGTGTTTGTTTTTTTGTTACGTTTTCCCGCCTTAACTACTCGACTGATCATCATGAAATTTTGCATACTCGTTGTCAGGAGTACATAAAAGCACATAGAAAACCTTCCAGAAAAAAGAACTGTCCACGAGGCATAGAAATGTATTGACAAAATCAACATTATCGAAAGCAAAGCCGCGGGCTAAATCTAGTGAAGTAATATTTCGAAAAATTGCTTTTGTGCTTTAACGCTATTTTTATAGCCACACATAATAGCATTTTATGTGGGCCATCCATTGGGAACGAAGGCAATTCTAATATCCCAAATGGGAATCTTTGCCATGTGTTTGAAAGTCTCAAACAATAAACGGAATTGTATATTAGTAGACGGATTTATCTATAAAGCCGTAGTTGATTTCTTTGTCTATAGGACCTTGAGAAAATGATTTGATTACCTTTTTGTTCTGTTGAAGAATATAATATGAAATACTATGGATACTTGTGTGGAAAAGCGTTTTGTTGTTTTATTTTCAAGATAGTGTTAATAAATTTCTATCCCTCAAGAATAGTACTATTTTTTTAGATGCAAGATATCTTATGTTCTTTGAAAACGTGTATACAAAATTTCATGGTTATCGGTTCAGTAGTTAAGGCGTAAAAGTGTAACAAACAGACAAACTCATTCACATTTATAAGATTACTAAATTTTGCCCAAATTTGGAAATGTAGGTTTGGTTAGGTTTTCTTTGGATATGACCTCCAGCCACCCTGAGGTTTGACCTGGGGATGGTGGGCTTTGTGGGCCTGCCCGCCATCTAATCAGCACCAAGTCCAAGAGGTGGTGTGCGTGTTCCCACGCGCGCCTCTGTGTCGAATCCGTCTCCCCTCTAGGGGGGAGACTTCCCCTCTCTCCACGACAAGTCCAGTTTATGATAAGCGTTCCCCCACACCAACCGTATGGTTATATTAGCCGACGGAAAAGCCGCCTCCCATATCTCCAGTATGGTACCGGAGCTATGTAAGGCACGCTCACTTCCCGACGTACATCCATACGCCTACCCAATTAAGCCTACAAGCCGGGTGTGACCCGAGTCACTCCAGCTATGACTCTTACTGGCTGAGCAGGCAAGCGCCCGAGATGCGTTGTGGCAGCGAAACCACGCTGCCACTTCGCTAAAGACAACTCCGTGCCTCACGCGACCGACTGGTTCGCATTAGCCACGCATGAGAACGACGCTCGAACGCCATGTACTTGCCGAGCAACGAACATTGTCATTCTCTGCGGCTAACCACATACCCCTACGAGTCCAATACTAATGTCAGGCACCGCGCACCTTAATCAGCGGCGGTCGATAGAACGCACGTTTCGAGGCGCAGTGGGCTTCCTGACCCCGCAGTACCCTGGTCCAAAGGGGAAACCCGTAATTCTCCCTCCGAAACCCTATCTACTCGGGTTCTAGGGGGGGGACAGTAGGGTTTATAAATGAGTGAGTGCCTTTGGGTAGGTCTCTTCGTATAATGGCCTGGCGTTTCATACGGTGGGCCAAAACCTCGGCGGGGACGCGACCGCAAGTGCAAGGGATTCGCGCGGCCCCGTCGATAGTGGTTTTGTCGAGGAACACCGAGGTAGGTTTAGTCGGTATTCCCGGAGATCCATTATCTTTTCAACATCTTTCTTTTACCCCGGTGAGTCCGACATAACCGCTCACCCCCGCGGAGGGGTACGCATCAATGCAGTCTACAAATAAAAAAACTCTGGATGAAGGTAACTTATTTCCTTTTCTATTTCCCTGACAACTTGATGACCACTTGAGTTGGTAAGGCATAAAAGCGTAACAAACAAACTCACATTCATATATATATTATTAAATTAGAATTAATTAATTATCCATACTAAGTCTTATAGGTCAGCTGTAGCTTTTTTATTACACTGCCACAGACTAAGTAAATTAACCTGTCTAATCTTGTTTCGTACAAATGAACTCATAATTCAGCCTTGTTTACACCTGCATCAGTTTGTACACTGACGAATTCAGTCGTTATGTTAAAATATAGCTTTTGTTCGTTGTACGTTATAGCTGTTGCTATATTTATAACAGCTGTGTTATTTTATAGTCGTTGATAATTTAATTACTAGGTGTAATTATACTGCTGACTCGTATCGTTTTTACAATGTGTTTAATTTAATCGTAATTGTATGTTGGTTTTTTGTATGTACTACGTGTAACAGTATTTTGCGGCCATACATTGTATTTTTTTTTATTTATGAGCTTTTGACGTGTTACAATTGCACATCTACGTATTCTGCTTCCCTTTTAACTTCTTCATATAATTCAATTCTCACTATTTATATTTCTTTACTTATTGGATATAACGGCATCTAGATAAATATTTGCTTCCTAAATTGTTTTGAAGATGTCGTCGTGTCGTTTACATAATTTTGATCAAAGTATATTAGGATTACATATTGATATCAATAATTCGACTTCTTTATTTTTACACTTTGTACAAATATTTTATATAAAGTATAAAAATCATAATCCTAAATCCACTCTAATCACATATGCTGCTATTATCAAAATAACGCCCGGAAAACAACGAAGCAATTTAATTAACAATAACTGTATTGTGCCACTGCTATACGTGACATTTTATATAATTATATATAACACAATTATTTTTACATAACGAGAAACAGGACCGTGTTAATCTTATTATCCGATCGCAGTATGAGATAATTAGATCTGTTCCACTTGCAGATACAGATCTGTTATTGCACCATTTTTATTTGAGCTGTCTGTCTTTACAGAAATACAGCGTTTTCTTCTCGGGTGCGTCTTATAACGTATAAACTTATTTGGTCTAATTACATTTTATTATCGTTCATAAGATATAATCAACGTGAGATATACCAACTGTTGATATAATTTCTTTACGTATAACATTTATTTATTCTAAAACTCAATTAGTATAACGTTGTTTGATATAACGTTTATGTAATCGAAAATCATTTGGTCTAACGTTTAATATGTATATTGTTTATTTAATCGAAAATCATTAGGTCTAACGTATAATATATATAAAAAACGTCATTATGGTTAACACCCCGACTCAGAGTACCCCGACTCGGATAGGTTAGGTTAGAAGGGTTAGCCTTCGGTGTTATTTTTTTTAAACCACCCAGAAATAGGAGCCCCGCTATGCGGGGCTCCGTCGACCTATCTTAGCGCAGGTGGTAATCAGTTACTAGTTATGTTTAATATCTACTTAGGTTACTATTACCTATAACTACGATAAAACTTACAAAGAATATGAGTGGTATGTAAAACGATTTTATATTTAATGTATGTTATGTCAAACGATGTTATATTTAATGTATGTTATGCTTATAAAAATTAGTTATTTTAAAATTATATCAATCGTTTATTATATTAACTAATCGCTATATTAAATAAAATTATAGGTGCCGTTGTTATAGTATGTTGTTAATATAAGAGATTTTGTTGTTATATCATCTATTACTTACACCTTCTTCTCCCTTAGCCTTTATTATTCCCAAGTCACTTGGGGTCAGCTTTTCTAGTCTAACCGGATTTGACTGGATATCAGTTTTTACATGAAGCGGCTGCCACCTGACCTCCGCAACCCAAAGGCTAACGATAACCTAAGGCTAGATCAGTGTCAGGATATTAGAGGGTACTGACTTTCCCAATAACGACTGCCATAGATGTTCATGGCAGCCTGGACCGACGGCTTAACGTGCTCTCCAAGGTACGGAGCAGGCGATAATTGTCAATCAACAACAGAAATACAGCGTATGAGTAGTAAAATAATTACTGCTTTACTCTTGGTAAATAAGTGTTCCAGAATCTTACATAGATATTATGGAGAATATGGTAAATAGGCAAAGGAATAGTATAATATAATAGGATTGAGACAACTGCCATCTTAGTCTCTCCGTGACCATGGCTGCTGAAAAGAAACCGAGACGTCGGGGAAAGTGTAAAATTAAATTAAATCTAAATAGTTTAATAATAATTTAATTAGCTTAAAAATTAGTAAAGTTTAATAGTAGTAGTAGTGTAACAATTTTCAAAATTTTGTAATAAAGTGTCAAATAAACAACGCGATAAAATCCGTATATAGCAGTTTAATTTCAATAGGCAAAGGAAACTGAGAGATAGGATATCCTCGCAAATAGCTGTATTTTAATCATTGTCTATTCGCATGTATTGATTCACCGGAACTGGCAAAATGTTATTGTGTATATCTATCAAGTAATTCTGAGTAATAGTACGGTTGGTGTAATAATAATCGGTCTGGAACTGCGACGGGTAGACGTCATAGGAATAGGGTAGCCCGTTATTACGTGGGCCCGAAAACCATAGCTTGCGAAATGTGAGTTTAATAAATCTCTAACTACCCATTGCTGGCATGAGACTGCGTATGTATATTTATGTCTGTTTCTCTGATATGTTCTGTACTCTAAACAATTTGATAATAATTAATTTATTTTCTTAAAATGTGGTACACAAAGGTGTTATATAAATTAGACCAATACACATTTCACCCGTAATGCGAATATGAAAAAAATAATTTACTACCGAATTACATGGCAATATCGAATTTAAGAAAGAATTAATTATTAAAAAATAAATTTGCATTTAATCAGGAGTGAATTTCATTAAATAATATAATAATATTAATACATTTTTAATAAATCATTATTGTTATAATATTGTCTTATATTTACACGAATGTTGTACGATGAAATTCAACTACGTTATACGGATTTTACCGCGTTGTTTATTTTAAAACACTTTTATTACATAATATTAAACTACTACTGTAAAACTTTACTACTATATAAGTTATTAAACCTACACTTTTCCCGACGTTTCGGTTACTTTTTAGCAACCATGGTAACGGGAGGACATTCTTAAGACATAATTATTGTTAACTTAATAGTGGGAGTGTAGGTACATTAGTTTATTAGTTTTAGCGATATAAATAATGTCATATAGACCGGTCTTAAGATGGCCACCGATGATATATTTGGAGGCCATTACCAACGATGTCTAGACGATATTGTAGTTTACAACTGTGTAGACTACACAAGTGCATTCTCTATTACCTCAAATCCGATTTCCTTACATATAATCCGATGGGATGAGAGTTCAATACGACCGCAGAGAGATCAGGAACAGAGACAAGAGGATTTCCTAAAATTGGCGATGTTTTATCTACTTAGTTTAGTCTCTGTCAAGAAAGTCTCAGAATCAGGAATGCCACGGCGACTTTCTTGACAGAAATACTTACTCTTTTTCTTAGCTCAACCCAGGATTCAAAGCTTCATGATCCACAGTATAAACGTCTTGACCACTTAGATAGAAATATTAATATGGCGGCCGCAGCAATATTTTATTGCCGCTGCAGCGGTCATTACTACGAGAGGTGTTTCAGATCGAACTTGTTGCTTTTTTAAATTGCTATAGTTTGTTTACAAAGTGTAAATAAATATATGTAATATATAAAGTAGCATATGCAAATAATAATCTAAAGATAAATAGACAAAGTTTTTTTTTTTGTGTATGTGAGCTATTCGCGATCTTTAGTGCTATCAATATACTATAAACTACATATTTGTAAGACAGTCCTTTTAAATTTAAATTCATATTTTCTCAGTTGTTCACTAGTGTTATGTTCGTACTACGACCACTGGCTCTTGGGCGAACACTATTCTATGGAAAGCAAAAGAAGAGTAAATACAAAAAATAAAACAAATTAAAGACTAAACATTTATGTACTCGTTTCAAAATATAATTAGGATGACCTCGATGACGTAGTTGTTAGTGTAACCGACTGCCACGCCTGAGGTCGCGGGTTCGATCCCCGCAAAAGTCAAACATTTGTGTGCATAAATATGGATGATTGTCTTGGTCTGGGTGTTTCTAAGTATAATAAGTATGTATTTACAAAAAAAAAAATATATTTATATATGTAAGTTTATCCATTGTCTAGTACCCATAGTACAAACTCTGCTTAGTTTGGGCTAGATGGTGTTGTGTGTATGTGGTAGAATATATGTATAGGTTACAATACTGTCCTGTTTACAAACAGTTTCACTGCTGGGCACGGGCCTCTTCTCAACGTGAGCAGGGTTAAGCCATACTCTACCTGGGGGTGGCGGGCTTTGTGGGCCTGCCCGCCATCCGTTCAGCACCAGGTCCGAGAGGCGGCGTGCGTGTTCCCACGCGCGCCTCTATGTCGAGTCCGTCTCCCCTCTAGGGGGGAGGCAGTAGGGTTTAAAGTGAGAAGTGACTTTGGGTAGGTCTTTCGTGTAGTGGCCTGCCGTTTCATACGGCGGGCCGGAACCTCGGCGGGGTCGCGACCGCATGCGAAAGTGATTCGCGCGGCCCCGTCGATAGTGGTTTTGTCAAGGAACACCGTGGTAGGTTTAGTCGGTATTCCGGGAGGTACATTTTCTTCTTAACATCTTTCTTTTACCCCGGCGAGTCCGACATAACCCCACCGCCCGCCCCCGCGGAGGGGTATGCATCAAGCATTCCACCACGTTAAAAAAAAAAAAAAAAAAAAAAAAGGCCATACTCTGCTAAGGTGGCGAGCTACGGGTTGGTAGACTTCACACAACTTTGAGAACATTATGGAGAGATCTTAGACATGCGAATTTCCTCACAATGTTTCCCTTAACCGTTAAACGAAGTTTTATTCAATATTTATTTAATATTTTGATTCCTAGCGACACACCAGCGCGCCGGTGTGCCAATTTCGTTTCAGATTTTATGGAAACATTTTGAAATATGTTACGTTGCAATTTTCATCCAAACTTTTAAGCAACGCGGTTCTGAAGAATTTCATAACTAAAAACTACAAAAAATATCAGAACAAACACGATACAAACAAGTGAGAATCGGCAAAGAAGCAGTGTAACAGTTAAATACAGGACTGATATATATCCCTTGTGGAGTTAGCTACTTATTTATATATCTAACGTCTTCATAAACATCTATACGGCAAATGAGATAGTATTGAAACCGGAAGCCTCCCTCATTCGCTACAAATCTAATAAAAACTGACGCAATGTGGCGATATTGAATCGAAAAACTAGTTTGTTAAGAGCACTCATGCTGTGTATATAAAGTGATGACTAAAAATATTTTGGTATGGTAGAGAATCTCATTAACCGAAATCGCAGTGGCTTAAGGATATATGCACAAGCTTTTGCCAGCGGCTTCGCTTGGATATAGTAAATTTTTCTGGATGAAAGGTATACTATGTCCTTTTCTGTTAACAAGGAACTTGTCTGAAAAAGACATAGACACCTTGCATCCAGAAAAAAATACTGTTCCTGAGGGATATAGTTTAGTCTAGTAGAAATATAAAAGCACGGATGATATGTGTGGTTAAAGAGGTCACCTCCTATTATTATAATAATATGTATATAAACATGGTATATTATTATAATATTGTATTTTTCTATTCATGAATAACACCAGCACAAAGAATTTTTAATAAAGTTGTCCATATTAAAGTTTATCTTCTGTGTTGCTTTAATTGACCAAAAACTGAAAATATTATTATTGTATTCAAAATGTATGCGAATATTCAATTTCAACGAAATAAAACATTCGCGTATTATTTTTACGAGAACGCTTACTTGAGATCTGTCAATTAATCAGTCTGTCTGTTACAGTTCACTGCTAAAACAACCGGATGTGGTGGCATGAATTGACTATATCTATAAAGTATTCCCCCAGAATCACGATCACGACGAATTATTTATTCGTCATAGCAACTTTGGGGGATTCTGAACATCCTAACTAATAAAATAAATGCGAATTTGAGTTTGTTTGTTTGTTACGCTTTCACGTCTTAACTACTGATATCTACTCCACCGATCATCATGAATTTTTGCATACACATTGTCAGTGTCATAAGAAAGGATATAGGCACTTCTAGGCAAGCGTGCTCCATCGTCGACTGCATCTTCACTTAAGATCAGGTGAGATCGCGCTCAAACGCAAGCCTACAACAATATTTAAAAACAAAAACTACATAGAAATACTGTTACCGAGGAAAATAAATTTATTGATATGATCTAGCTTAACACGAGTGAAGCAGGTTTTCGAAGTTTGGTACAGCCCAATTATGGATATTCTTAACTTAATACGTCGTCTTAATCTACCATTTAACTCACGTCAATAGCACTTTTAAACGTTACGAATACAGTACATCGGTATTTTAAGCCTCGAACTTCAGTATGTCACAATTCCACCCCACTATAACGTACCAGTTTAATACTAGCCGCATACACTCTATCCCAACTTTGCCATTTTACGTACACCGTTTCGTGGGACTAATCTAGCACCAATTTAGACTAGCGGCCATCAATGCTATAATTAAATATATAGCTTTCCCGAAGCATCGTCAGCGCGAGGCTTTTGAGAACACATACTGAGATAAAATGTATCCTCTGCGAAATTTTCATCTAAATCTTTATTATTAGTTCAAAATAAAAAATACAACTCTTGCACTAGGAACCCACAACATTAGGTGCAGCGGCAGCGGCGAGGCGACTTCTGAAATCTCTACGCTATCCGTGCAGTCAAGTCTATTTATTGGTTTAGGTACGATTATGGTACAAATATCTTAAAATTTCTTAATTTATTTTACTAGCCTGTCAGCTTAGGAAAAAATGCAGCCAACATTTCGTTAACACACTTATTCCTTTGTTCATCATAAATAATGATACCCGAGCAAAAAAGATACAAGTCTATATCTACCACTGCCACGTTCCTATATAAATATTACCTACAAGATTTCGACCGCGCCATCGCTTGCGAAAAGTAGGTTAGGTTATGTTAATAAAATAGCTGTTACTCGGTGATAATATGGCTTTACGACAAGCAAAGCATTTTTAAAATTGGTTAAGTGCTTTCGGAATTATATTCTGCCAAACAAAAAGTCAAGTATTTACTCTTTATAATATTAGTATAGATATAGATTTTATATTTTTTCATACACACTGCTGATTTCAGACATACAATAAACAAATTACGAGTACCTAGCATTAAATATAGCCAAAATCCTTTTCATATTATTTATTTAAATAGATTAAAATCCGCTTACGTTTGGAACAGAAAATAGGGAATACGAGATGATGGTTTCAGAGGTATAATCAATTCGAGCAGTAGTTTATTTATTTTGTATATTGATATTTCGTTCGAGCCTAATATTTAAAATGAAGCGTGGAAATAAAATAATAACGCGGCAGTCGAGTAAGCAGCTGTGTGAGTTGTGCAGCGGTAGGCACGGGAGCGGGAGAAAGGAATGTATTTCGCTGTGCATTAAACATAGCTGTTGTGATATCATCCGAAAAACTTTTGGTTACGACAAAAATACCACGTCCAACTTCATGAAGAATATAAATACATGAAGTACATGAAGTGCATAATATATACATGAAGTGAGAATATATAAGGATGGATCTAAAATTAGAAACAGGAGTCGGAGTCTTTTCCTACGACCAAAACATCAATTACTCAACTACCCTGGGCAACCCGGCCTGCAACAGCGGTCACATCAAGGGATATAAGCGATAAGTCGATATGAATTATTTCGGATAGTGCCACAGTAAGTACTACAAGCTCTTGGGAGCAACTGCTTCAACAGGAGAGTCATCCTGTAGTGTCACAGTGAGCTGCAAAGGATTGCAACAAAAAATCGGGTAACGTTGCAGTGGATACGCGGCCATAGCAACTCTTCTGGCAATGATGCCGCAGACCAACTGGCAAGGAGAGGATCTAACACTAAAATGGTCGGACCTGAACCAATTGTCCCGATACCCTCCTTATCTTCAGGACCCGAGTAGATAGGAAACGGGTCTCCCCCTTAGGATCAGGGTACTACGGGGTCAGGCTAACCCACTGCGCCTCGAAAGGCGTATCGGCCGCCGATAGTGCGCGGTGCCTGACATTGAAGTTGGACTCGTAGTGGCTATGTGGTTAGCCGCAAAAGACGACATGTTTGTTGCTCGGCAAGCACGTGGCGTTCGAGCGTCGGACTCATGGGCGGCTAGTGTGTACCAGTCAGTCGCGCGACGCATGGAGTTGCCTTTAGCGAAGTGGCAGTGTGGTCCCTGCCACAACGCATCTCGGGCGCTTGCCTGCTCAGCAAGTAAGAGTCATAGCTAGAGTGACTCGGGCAGTACCCAACTTGTAGGCCAAAATGTGTAGACACATGGATGTACGTCGGGAAGTGAGCGTGCTTTATACAGCTCCGGCACCATACTGGAGATATGGGTGGCGGCTTCTCCGTCGGCCTCAGCGAGGATATCGTTAGCAACTCTCAGAGTTTGCGAGTGGTGAGCGGTTTTATTGCTCCGGTACCTATCTGGACAATAGGTAGTGCCACTTGGGTATGAGGTAGCTCGCTATACGAGAACCGGGTCTCAGGATTTTGGGACAAGACCTGTCTATAACTGGTCCCTGAAGGTGCTTTTGGGCACAGGAAGGTACAGCGGCTCTCACTGTATACCAAGAGATGGGTGAGTGGGAATGCTATGTCATAAACTTGAGTAGCCTGTAGAGGAAGGGTCAGTCCCGATACCCTTCTGCCAACTCAAAACATGGTTATGCGACAGAACCATAAAACTAAACGAAAAACAATGGCCAGAAACTAAGGAATGTAGACAGTCGAAGGAAGCAATTCCATCCTCAGACAAACATCTGTCGTGCAAACTCCTACGTACCACAAGGAAAAACCTACGCCACCTAGTG
This sequence comes from Catocala fraxini, assembly GCA_930367265.1. Taxonomy (NCBI): domain Eukaryota; kingdom Metazoa; phylum Arthropoda; class Insecta; order Lepidoptera; family Erebidae; genus Catocala; species Catocala fraxini. The sequence continues at coordinate 5,808,267 of OV884044.1, read as the reverse complement.
GGTACAATAACACGGTACTGCTAACTTAACAAACACCTTTTCAACATCGTTATCACTGACAGCCTCTTATGTAGGGGCTGCATGAAAACCGAGGAGACATCGGCTCACGTGCTCCTACATTGTAAAAGCGTGAGCAACCAACGGGCAAAACTACTAAACAGTCCAGAAACGATGAAAGCAGTACAGCGCAACACTATTTTCCCCCCTTCCCCGTCCCCTACTATCTTTCCGGAGCTGAAGTGATATGAACTACCGAACAATTTTTTTGCGTCGTTTACTTACGCACACTGGTCCAATTGTGGGGCTAAATATAGTTGTTATTATAATCCTGAATGTATTTTATATTAAAACAATGGGCTCAAAAGAACTACCAGATCCGGACCCTTAACAACTATTTGTGTATCACACACATTTTTGTCGCGTTTGGGGAGCAAACCCATTACACTCGGCCCAGTGGCATTAACGAGACGTCAGTCATACTACTACGCCATCTACACAGTCAAATTAGCCTATATTCTAGCAATATGCCTGACTTTAGTATAAATCAGGTATTTAGATAGCTATTTTTAGACCATTTGGAAGGACTGATCGCGCTTGAATTTTCACGGAAATACCGATTTTAATTAAATTTGGTAAGATGATCGACGCAACTACAGGAATTAAATTATTTCGGTAGAAGTACTGTATTCAATTTTAGGCAGTTACATATTTACCCAAACAAGAGACTTTTTGGACGTTTGTATTGTGAGTATGACCCATTAATAACCTAGCTAAAAGAAAATAAAAAAGCTTAGCAAAAAAGAATATCGCACAGGCGGGTGATGCGAAACACGGCGGGTGAAACCGCGGGCACATCTAGTTGACTAATAAGTAGGTTTTAAGATAGTTATATACATAATATATCTAATTACCTACGTAAAGTGTGTAAAAAAGTTAAGCTAAAAGATTTTATGCTCAGATCAGAGATACTTGGCTTGGCACCGACTCCAAAAATTGTAAAATTTTATTATAGGTTAAAGATAGTTTAGGTTATATAGGTTAATTATTTAACATTTTTGATTTATATATTATTATTTTATAATAATATATAATAATATAATATATATATTAATTATATAATATTAGATTTAGTGTTATTTTTAACTTTTTAGTGCTTATAGGATTTATTAGTTTAAGTTTTTACGTGTAGATATAGTTTTGAAGTCGGTTTTTTTTTTCTAATATTAAAGTTATTTTTATGCAATGCAAGTTTTCCACGAAAGTATTTATGTTTTCCTTTTATAATGTTCCACCTATGTATATTTTTACAGTAATAAATTTTTTTTTTCTTTTTCACGAATGTGAGTTTGTATATTACGCTTCCAAGCCAAATACTCGACCGATCACCATGAAATTCCGCATACATATTGTCAGGGGTACAGAAAAGTACATAGGATATAGAAAAAATATAGTTACTAATTTAACTTATTCTAATCTTTTACCACCAATTTAATTTATTTATGCATGTTTGATGAACACAATCCAATTCGAATTAATCGATTTACTTCGGTTAGAACAAAGCGCTTATCTTTATATATACAAATCTTCTGTGCGTGTGTTTGTAATTAAACTTCTTTTAAACGGCTGGACCAATTTTGATGAATTTTTTTCTGTGTGTTCAAGTGGATTCGAGAATAAAAATAATAATAATATTCTATCACATACACACAACACCATCTAGCCCAAACTAAGCAGAGCTTGTACTATGGCTACTAGACAATGGATAAACAAACATATATACTTTTTTTTCGTAAATACATACATATTATACATAGAAACACCCAGACCAAAACAAACATCCATGTTCATGCACACAAATGTTTGATTTGTGCGGGAATCGAACCTGCGACCTCAGGCGTGGCAGTCGGTTACACTAACTAATACGCCACCGAGGCCGAATGGTTTAGATTGTTTTTTCGTGTGTACGTCTACTCTACGTCTACTGTCAGCACATTCGACATAATTCGAATGCAATGGCTGCGCACAAAGATAACTTATCAATCAAATTCGAGCGATTGAGTTTGTCGATTATATTAGGTCGTCTGTTTGTGAGGTATGTGTGTGACGTGCTTTAACGTGAATCTATTCATTTTAGCTCACAAACTAGTATTGATAATTGCAAAATTGAATGGGTACGTATTCTCACTAATATTGTAAATGAGAAAATGAGTTGTTTGTTGAGTTTTCACACCTTAACTTCTCGACCCATCATTCACAATCCGTTCATAAAAAAGTGTACTGTTACTAACCTACATTCTAAAATCTAGTGACCTATATTTTCTGACTTGTCTTATTTGGTATACAAAACAGTCCTCATAAACATGCAGTTACTGGCTGTCAGACTATATTTATTTTCAAATACACTATGACAAAAGGAATGAGGGGTTTCAGGTATTCTCTATATCACTAGTATATTATTACCAGTATGAAGCATTTGTTTACTATACAAGATAATGGAGAAGAATTACTAGAACAAGAAACGCGTGGCGCACTAAAGCAGAGCGATATGGCGCGTCCTTTTATTTATACATATACTTATATGTATGTGGTTGGGAAACATACAGAACAATGTTAGATATTTAAATGAAAATTAATTATGCAGTACCTTATTAAGGTTCCACTGATAAAATCATATTTAACAATATTATGATACTAATTATATTAACACTCTATAAATGTAAGCAATCGCAGCAAAAACTTGCGGTAATTTATTTGAATCTCGAATGTTTCAATCTCTAAAGAATAAGCATCTTCATCGATATTTGTTAAGACTGCGCCGAGCGAAATGTGCCAAAGCAGGCAGTCACAGTTAAGTGAATAAAATCAACACTTTTTGTTTAATACAAATATAAAATATACATTTACCATAACAATGAATGTGTTTACAATTACTCCGTGTAAAAAACTTAAAATAATTAATATTTTCGCCTACAAAATTACGTAATTTTGCACGAAAAATGCAAAAACGTAAGCTCGTGTTAAGTGATTTTTAGATTATAACAGAAGAAATCTATTCTATTTTACAGCTTAAACGAAACATAAATAGTTATATTACAATTTGTCCGTCCCAAATATTTAAATTAGTGGTTGACAATAAAGATACATATTTATCAAAAAAGCACTTCAATTCCTCCATCCAATTTTACTATGGCGGCCGCGCGCCGATTTGAATATGCACCGCACGAGCTCTGTCATTATCTGTCTTACTAAATATTTCAAAACAATAAAGCTAAATAAACTCATCAAAACATTGTAATTGAAGTCGGACCTTAAGTTCTTAAGGCCTAAAAGAATTTAAACAACAATTTTCTATTTATAGCGTTTCCACTCTCCAAAGTATAAAAGGCTTTTAATTTCATTAACAGACTTCAAGACGAAGTCACAATATTGGACAGAAGATTTAAATTAATCTAGAACTGGGGTAACGCCACATTTGTATCGAATTATGGTAACTACATAAAATATTTATCAAAAATATCTTATTAGTATTTATAAATGCTGTCTTGAGGGTGCATCGAGTGCTGTTCATGAGGTCACGGTTTCAGTCCGTGACCTCCCTGGAATCGTTTGAGTCAGGCATAGAGTTATGAGATTTGATTGTCATAAAATTGAAATTAAACTACTATATACGGATTTTATTGCGTTGTTTATTTTACACTTTATTACATAATTTAGAAACTGTTACACTACTACTACTAGATACTATTAAACTATACAAATTTTTAAGCTAATTAAATTATTAAAACTATTGAAACTATTTATATTTAAGTTTACACTTTCCCCGACGTTTCGGTTGCTTTTCAACAGCCATGGTCACGGGGAGACTCTCCGTGACCATGGCTGCTGAAAAGTATATATATAGTATATATAGTAGTTTAATTACAATTTTATGACAATCAAATCTAATAACTCTATGCCTGACTCAAACGATTCCTAGGAAGTCACGGAGTGAACCCGTGACCTCATGAACAGCACTCTAGTAGTAGTACTATCTTGTATCTTGTATCTTATGTGGGGGCCAGTCAGTGCAGACCGGCGACACTTCGACCCAGTGGGATCTTTTGTGTCGACACTCTCCCAATAACGACTGCCATAGATGTTCATGGCAGCCGGGACCGACGGCTTAACGTGCTCTCCGAGGCACGGAGCAAGCGATAATTGTCAATCAATACGCACATAATTTCGAAAAGTCATATAACTTCCGAAAGTCAGAGGCGCGCGACGTGGGTTCGAACCCAAGACCCTCTGCATTGCAGTCTGTTGGTCTCCCCACTGAGTAGTTAGTAGTAGTACTAACTAGTAGTTTAATTTCAATGAATAACATTTGCGTAAACAGAAGACAATATTATGTCATAAAATTCTTAACACCAAGGGGTCTGCAACTGTACACGGCTATAGACTCGCCCCTGATAAATAAATCTTGAATATGTGAGTATTCTTTACCTCTGCTTACCCCTTCATATATTATATAGAGATAAAACTATATATCCTATTGGTCAAAGAATAAATATAAAAACCCAAAAGTACATATACGAAAGGTAGAATGCTGCGGTGTGTATAAAAAATGTAAACAATATAAACAGCGAATTCAATAAAGCAGTCTTGTGTAATAGCCTATTGTGCTACTTGGAATAATAAGTTACACGGGTAAAGTTCAAAGTGCTAAGACAGGTTTTCAAGCCAGAAATGCATTAGCAGTTCCATGTCTACGTGAAGTATATGTGATATGCGAGTGATTAAGAAGTTTTCGCTGTGCTGGCACTTTGAACTAGCTCAAAAGTCTTTGAGTTTTAGGCCATATGTTTTCAACAGCAGTGTGGAAGTGCAACGTATAGTTATTACAGTTTTAATGTACTTTACAGAATATATTGCCTGAAAATAAAGCTAGACGCAGTGTCATGGCCGGATTTTAAAACTCGCATTATACCGCATTAATTGTCATTAGATTGTAACCCAATCAAACTCGTTTAGAAGCACGTTACCAAATCACGCTCGCCTAGAAGAGGAGCTTAGAATATATGCGTCGGGTATAATAATATATAAATTTGCAATTTTATCAAGTTCTATTACTATTAGTAAATGTTCCAAAATTATATAATTTCTTGTAAAAGGAAGGTGCCGGTGTCTGACACACAGTTTAAGCACACACTTCACATTCATGCACAGAAATCGTCGTTAACGCTATCTTAAAAAGATCATGTGTCAATATGTTTTTATAACATTTGCATAGAATAAGATAGAAAATATTTTACACCTGTTTTGTTTAATAAATAATAATTATTATTATTGATAAAAACTATTGTGTCTGGCCATATAAGAAACATACGGTAATATTTAATAATCAAAACTACGTAAAATAATGGTCACCCGAAGATACAGTTGAACAGTGTCACGTTTTAATATAAAAAATCAAATGTAAATGAACCATAAGCCGACCCTTGTCGTCGTTGCTATCAACGAAAATATTTACTTGTGATGTTAAGAAAATTTCTGAATGTTCCGTTGTATTTTAAATTAAAGCTGATTAATGTACACAAAGAAAATAAATGTCTATTGTATTTAATATACATACAGCTATACATATACTGGCCCATGCATATCCATAATGTTGTGGGCTCAATAAACACACGGAAAAAAAATTGCGTCCACCGGGGTCTACCAATGGTTATGCCGAATCTGAAATTTCTTTTTATCCGCTGTTTGAATGCCTGTACGTCGTGACTCAGAATCAGTTCGTACACTCGTAAAAGACAATGTTTCCGATTTTCTTCGAGTAAAAGCCAAATTATAAATTCGATAATGCTATTTAATTTTACTGTAGTAGTTCGTCTAGTTTTAGTCGCGGCTATGAGGTACTTACTTGCTTGCTTGTTTTTACTATTATTTGAAATAAACCATATCTTTCGATTTAGAGCAGCGATAGCTCAGTGGGGAGACCTGCAATGCAGAGGGTCTCGGGTTCCAACCCACGTCAAGCACTTCTGACTTTCGGAAGTTATACGACTTTTCGAAATTATGTGCGTATTATTTGACAATTATCGCCTGCTCCGTGCCTCGGAGAGCACGTAAAGCCGTCGGTCCCGGCTGCCATGAACATCTATGGCAGTCGTTATTGGCAGAGTGTCGACACAAAAGATCCCACTGGGTCGAAGTGTAACCGGTCTGCACTGACTGGCCCCCACATAAGACACATCATCATCATCATCATCTCAGCCGAAAGATGTCCACTGCTGGACATAGGCCTCCCCCAAGATTTTCCACACAGACCGGTTCATACATACATACAACTTTCGATTTTATGGGCTACAAGATAGGACGGTATTTGACATTACTAATTTAGAGCTTCTGCAAAATTGATTTATTTAGCAGATCAAACAATCAAACATGGTTAATAAATTTGACCTTTTAGTTTTAAATATAAATTCGCCTTTCTATCACACGTTGAGTCGACAGCAACACGTACAAAAATCCCAATTTCCAAGACGAAAATATACAGTCTAATAAAAAGGTCAGCTTGCAAATGGCGGAACCGGATCACACATCCCATTTGTATTTGTGGACGGTGTATCTTTTGCCATCTCATCTAATATCATGTGACCCTTTCAAATACAACCTTTTTTAAGCAGAGCTATGTAGTACATGATTTTAACTATCGATTATATTGTGCCTGAAAATTGGTTGATAGAGCCTTGGATACTCTTTCTTACTCTAATAATATTTGGGTTACAAATCTTTGAAGATTCAAAAGTGATATCACTACCACTACGCCAAATGTTGTGAGTTCGAAGCCCTCAAAGGACATCATTTATTGTGATCCACAAATAATTTTCACCGTATCTGGGTGTCCTTTGTATAAATATTTGTAAAGTTTGAGCGAAGTATTTATCGAGGGGCTAATACTTACCTAGTTGAGTCTCCCTAAACGTGTTACCCTACTATGCCAACCATTACCAAAAATAGGTTGCCCATTATGGCTGCTATTTCAGCAATTGACAAGGAAAAAGCAAATAAAGCTTTACTACTTACTGTACATATAATCTCTTTCAAACCAAACAGAATCTATTCTTATATTATAAAGAGGAAAATTTGTATTTTTGTGTGTTAGTCTATTTGTTTGTAATAAATAAACTCAAAATTACTAGCCCGAACATAAAAAGTGTTTTGACCTTAGAAAGCAGCTTTATCCAAAAGTAACACAGGCTATATAACATCATGCCACGAGCCAAGGAAGAAAAGCAGTAATCATATACGGGGATGAAACGGCACGGCACAGCTAATACAAGTGAATTCTATTTTTTTTAAAGCTAGTTTGTTCAGGAATAGGAATCTTAATTTTGCAATTTCTCTCTCTTTGATCGGTTTCTCATGTCTGAGGATCGGGATCATCGTTGGATAGTCCAAACTTGGATCGAAAGATTTGCCTCTATCGGTTCCTGTTCATGGCACTTCTGACCACCGAGCTGAGTTTGGTTGAAGATGAGTTCTTTACTTGATCGGTCCATCTGGTTGGGGATCGTCCTCGAGCTCTTTTGGCCTTCGTGTTCTCAACTACGATCAGCTTTTCAAGGTTCTCATCTCCTCTCCGTACTATGTGGCCGAAGTATGTCAAAATGCGCTTCTGACAAATTGTCGATAGGCGGCTTTTTATTGCAAGCAATTTATATAATGTAAAAAGCAAAATACCTTCGTACTCGGAAACGTTGATTAAATTAATATCAACAGCACGGATTGGAGCTTTTGGTTTAATTTGCCAAAAACCGTTTATTCAGAATTCCAATATTAGACTAAGAACTTTGTTTACCAAGAAAACTAGAAATTGGAAACCGAGTTTTTGAAAATAGTTCATAATCATTATGAAGTTCATAATAATACAGCCCTGTATAAGTACTTTCCCACTGCTAGGCACGAGCTTCATCTTAGTAGGGGCTATATGTCTCCAGCCTAGACCAATGCAGGCTGGCAGACTTCACACATCTTAGAGAACATTATATAGATCTCTCGTACACGTACAATGCCACACATTGTTTACCGTTACCGTTAAAGCGAGCGACAACTAACTATTTAAAACGCACATAATTTCAAAATTTCTCTTGCGGCGTCTGCATGGAAATTCAACGGTCACACACTGTGTTTGGTTATATCATAAAGTTATCATGATGTTCTTTTTATGACCACACTAAAGGATGTTCTAGCGGTGACCGTGCATAACAAATATAATTGGTGAGTTTAAGCAATGTTAGCGACCGTTTCCCAAATGTCAATGCTTCTCTCTAAGTGCATATAGCTTGTTTTCTATAGTCTCATTACAAAATAATGTATTCTTTTCCATTAAAATTGCCATATCTTCTAAAATGAGCTGATACTCCATTTTGTATTTTATCTCTTCATTAGTATATGCAATTGTTGATCTACAATACGATATAAAAAAGCTAAAGTCTTAAAAGACATTTCTAAAATAAATAAGACTTAATTTTCGTTATCTAAGCTTAGAAATCGCAGCAGAAAGGTTCCTTAAAAGTCATTGTTACAATTTATGTTAAAAGAAACTTTCGACTTCTCGTTTGCATATAAAATTGGTGATTATTTTGTACAGAAAAAGAATATCTATTTAGTACATTCACTGGTTGGTAGCAATCTATACTTTTATCAACAGAAAAGCTCCTAATTTAGTTTTGAACTGTATCGTGGATACTTTACAAACATACAATAATAATGAACATAAAGTACTCCTAGACTGAGATAAATTTATCACAAATAATTGACTGCACTCATGGTAAAGTGATTAAAATGGTTATCTCGCCATTACCACTGCTCTGAGTATTGTAGATCGATCCCCACATGGATCAGAAATGTGTGTGATCCAGAAATAGTTGTTCCGAGTCTGGGTGTTCCGTCCGTTGTTTGAATGTTTGTTAAGATCAACGCGACACTGGATATATTTTTAGTGCAGGGTAGAATGTATAAAATAGAAATTGCCTCGTGTAGGTTTTGAGCTCGCAATACTCGGCCAGGCGGTAGCGATGAGGCTAACGTTTGTCCGTTGCATTCTCAGTGTAGTCGATTAATTAAAATAGATTTTTTATCCACATTGTTAGAGAGTCTAATCAAAGTGACTGCGGTAACAAACTAGTGATGAGAGCGCAGATGCAACAGATTCTCATACACATTCTATATGTGTTACGTGTCGCGCGAATGTATCTCTAAAGGATTAAATAGTAGTTTATCTTTTTAGATGATATAAGTAAAATTATATGGAGGATTTAAAGTGTAAAATAACTATTTATGTTTCGTTTAAGCTGTAAAGTAGGTTAGATTTCTACTGTTATAATCCAAAAATCACGTAACACGAGCTTACATTTTTGCATTTTTCGTGCAAACTTACGTAATTTTGTAGGCGAAAATATTAATTATTTTAAGTTCTTTACACGGAGTAATTGCAAACACATTCATTGTTATGATACATGTATATTTTATACTTGTATTACACAAAAATTGTTGATTTTATTCACTTAACTGTGACCGCCTGTTTTGGCACATTTCGCTCGGCGCAGTCTTAAGTGTAATCTGATGCAACAGCTCACTTATATTCATACAAAACGAATATTGAAAATTTATAATATTCATAAATATTGAATTACTGATATTGAGGGCACACAGTCTAAAACTATAACGTTACGCCCGCGTGATCTTTTAAATATGTAGCACTCTTTTTCTCTATATTAAGTTTACGTGTACATACATTATTTAATTTTGGCCAACACTTATAATGTTCTCAAGTCAAACTATTTGTAAGTCTATTATGGTATAGTTGTCTTCGCCCTGCTAAGCCATGTATTTTGCTCAGGAAATTGTTAACATGTGATGTAGTTTCTCGCCTATTGCTAGCTCGAAAGTGACAAAGAGCTGTTACAACTATATCGGCCCAACGTTGCATACAACGATCGATTATACAATGGCCAGGCGGTTGATTCACTTTAATCTCTTAGCCAATGCTCGACCCCGGGGCTCTGACACAATGCTTCTTCATTATCTAGTCTGTCTGGTTTTCGGCTAATTTATAGGTTAATCAAAATACTCATAATCTACACAATTTTTCTGCTGTAGCTAGGTTGACAGCGTGCTCGCATTTTTCTTTATTCATCTATATTTGCGTTAGTTATCAACCTTTACATAATGGCAACAGATTCTGCTCTTTGTGTGCATACAGACTACCTATATTTTAGCTACTATTCTCATATGTAATGTCATCAACATTTTCTCATTTCTGGATATATGGTCTGCATATTAAAATTATAGTGATTGAACTTGCACAACACGTAATACGTTTTGTAAAACGCACTTCGATGCTTATACGTTCAAACGCCATTAACTTGTGCGCAGTTCAGAATTCTCTAACTAGCTATTACTAGTACTTAGCGATTGGATTGCATCGAGTTCTCTTCTCCAGTTACAAGATATCGCTATTGATCTATTCCAACAGATAACATAAAGATAGATACCGTGAATAGTAAAGACATCGACTCTGTTTAATAATAATAATTTAAAATATTAAATGTAATTCTATCTATATTTCAAACCAATTAATTTTAAGAAAGTTTCTAATCTCTATAATATTCAAGACTACTTAGGATAATGGCTCTGCCACTGGGTGTTTACTTTCTAAATAACAACTTAAGGTTCAATTTTCGTAATAATAAATATTCAAGATAGAGGTCCGTTATAGTATCAGTGTCAAAAGCATCACAAATATTATTCCCCTTATTTAAAATAAACGTCAAATGTGTACGAAAATTGTATTTCAGTTCACATTTTACTATAATTAAACTAGATCGAAACCATTTTCTGAACATGTTTTATTACAAGAATTGACATTTTAAGCATTTTTCCTATGCGGTGCAAACTCATATCACACTGTGCTATTAGTAGAATAGCCTTTAGTAAAATACTTAATTAGTGTTATACCAAATATTCAATAATAAGTATGCATCTACATTTCAACATTGAATATTTTAACGGACGGCGTAGTGGTTTATATTATCTTCTTGCCATAGCCAGTGCGATGAGTTTTGTGGGTTCAAATCCGACCAGGCAGAAAAAGATTGAGCACCTTATATGGTTGTTCTTTGTGTCCGTCGTTTGAATGTTTGTAAAGTTCCGCAGACACAGGAATTAAAGCTGTGTTTCAAAAAATAATTGTAATAAAATTTACACACACAATGTTGATATAGATTGTGTGCTACTTAAGCATTACGGACTAGTTGCAGAAATATCTAGATAAGTTCACTTTGTGATGTTTTGCAAACATTGCTCCGAGCCATTTGCCCTTTGTTAGGCTTCAATAGATTTTGATGAGAAATTTAATCTCTGAAGTCAACATAACACCGAGGCTTGTTGGTTTTAAAGGACCCAGTTAAGGTAACTTAGGTCATTGTGTTACATCTAATCTGTAAACCTAGTCCGTTTAAGCTATAATCTGTTTGTACAAGAAATTATCCATTAAAGTGTTGAAATTTGTTAAAATCTGTAGCGACTTTGCTAACAAAGGCAGTAGCTACATTGCGGTGGATTGTAGAATTACTACTACTACTTCTACATTTTTAATTAATTACAGAATATTAATCAATTGAATAAGGCACGCACCTCTTACTTATCAAAGTTATATGCGCATTAAATGGTTACTAATCGCTTGCTTTAACGGTGAATGAAAACATCGTGAGGAAACCTACATATCAGAGAGTTCTACATAATGTTCTCCAAGATGTGTGAAGACTGCCAACCCACTCTGGGTTAGCGTGGTGGACTATAGTCTAACCCTTCTCACACTGAGAAGAGGCCTATGCCTAGCCATTTATAAATGGGGCTGATATTAATATCAATTCACTGTATGCTGCGATTAAGCGGTCAATTTATTGCCGCTGCGAGTAGTATTGGTTCGAATCCTATAAGACTACAATTATATTTTGTGCGAACACATACCGGAATAAAAAATCTCTGTGTTATTTCAGTAAGGTATATCTGTGTGCTAAGTCTATTCAAATCTGTTCAACGGTATCTGCCGATCTGAGTACCGAACATATTCAGATACTTTTACGTTTATAATCTTTATATATATAATTCTACTGTACGTGTATATGCCACTGAACTCCTCCTAAACGGCTGGAACGATTTTGATAAAAAACATTGTATGTGTTCATGTGGATTCAAGGATGGTTTAGATGTAGGTTTTTTTTTTCATTGTGTACATGACAACGTCTGTCGGAACAGCTAGTATACCTATAAAAAAACATGAGCTTAGTATTATACATTTTTAATTAATGGGCCGTTATTAAAAAGAAAGTTCCATAGTTGTGTATGTAAAAAGGGGGTGAGCGTATATTATAACGGGCACTTACCTACAATTCATACTGTTTCTGAGAAAATATAAAATCTATATTACTATTTGACTACGCGGATGGCGTTTAAGTGGTCGCTTCGCTACAGCCACTGTGTCGAGTGTCATGGGTTGCAATGGGCATGACAAGGGACAAAAATTGTGTGATAAATTAATGGTTGTCCCGTGTCTTGTTTTTTGTGTCCGTTGTTTGAATATTTGTAAAGTCCCTTGCAACACAAGGATAATTTCTAGTGTGTGAGTTATCATTTTAACAAAAAAAAACCTATTTACACAGCCCATATTCTCATGTCATGTCATGTCATCTCGCCACGATACTGTGCCGAGATGTGGGTTTAACCCGACATAGAACATACATTTATTTGTATGACTCATATATGTATAGTAGTTCTGGGTGTGGAACGAAACTGTTGTTCGCGTCTGTTGTTTCAATGTTGATGAAATTTCACACGATATAAGAATGATTCCAAGTAGGGCAGATGCTTTATTAATAGATTTTACTTGGACTGAATATAACTGTATTGAATATAGCATAATTGATATCATTTTGCTACATATGACACCTATCAACCAAAAATAAGGTGCAATGTTGATAAACAGCATAACCTATCGTTTTATAGAAGCCAATTTCTTAGCTATTAACAGTGATATTGATCTAGTTGACTGGGCCTTACTTTTAGATAACATCTCTTTAGATGCCACTGTTAAACAATTTTATGAAACTATTTATGATATTATTAAGACTCATGTACCATTACGGCCTGTTTAATGTGATGAATATCCGGTCTGGTTCTCTAGGCCGCTAATACACATTTTTAAAAATAAAGAAAAGTCTTGGACGAAGTGTAAGAGATATAAAAATAAGGTGGACTATGAGCAATTTTCCCTATACCGTAGGAGGTTTAAATTGCTTTCATAATAATAATAATAACTTTATTTCCAAGAATATGGTGATATACATGTTTTTGAATTAAATATTGTACAGCATATTCTGCCATTACAGGCGTGCAAATAATGATTCTTAAAACATCAAAATTATTTATTACTTTCTTATTATACACATGCAATTTAAAAATTATACCTAACGTTTATTTTCATATTCCACAGTTAAAATATCGACTAAATGGCATAAATATTTTAAAAAAAATACAGGATTTGTATAATATTGTCTCCTATTTATGCGAATATTATTCATTGAAATTAAACTGCTATATACGGATTTTATCGCGTTGTTTATTTGACACTTTATTACAAAATTTTGAAAATTGTTACACTACTACTACTATTAAACTTTACAAATTTTTAAGCTAATTAAATTATTATTAAACTATTTAGATTTCATTTATTTTTACACTTTCCCTGACGTTTCGGTTGCTTTTCAGCAGCCATGGTCACGGGGAGACTAAGATGGCAGTTGTCTCAATGTTCCAGTGTCCAATAATTTAATTAGCTTAAAAATTAGTAAAGTTTAATAGTAGTAGTAGTGTAACAATTTTCAAAATTTTGTAATAAAGTGTGAAATAAACAACGCGATAAAATCCGTATATAGCAGTTTAATTATAGGATTTGTCCTTATAGTTTGACGTCACACAGTTATAATATTATATATAATTAGATATAGCATAAAAAACATTAAGTATACAAAATTTTACATTAGGTAATTATATTATTGAATTATCATTGATGTAAATGGATATTATTGAGAGGTAAACTAATAAAGAAAAATATAAATAAATGCAAATATTTTGTATATTATGCAAACCTTTTAAATTATTCATGTAATCAAATTATTATTTCGTCCTGTAAGTATCCATTAACGTGATAATAAATGTTTTCCTGTAGTATTTTATATAGCTTTCTGCGAAATTGTGCGAGTGGTAAGTTTTTAAGACTATCTGGAAGATTGTTGTATAATTTTATAGCCATGCAATATGTGTTTCTCTTGAACAGTTCTAGTTTAATTTAAGGCTGTTTTAGCCTGTTATTGTGTCTCGTTTGACTATTTTCCATATATCCCAGTTTTTTAAATAGATGTGGATGCTTTTTAACAAAATTACAAATTTCATAGATATACAGGCATGGCAGTGGAAGAATTTTCAATTGCTTAAATATAGGTTTACAACTATCTGTAAACTCAGCTCCCTTTATTGCCCTAATGGATTTCTTTTGCGTTATGAACAATTTATCCATTTCCACGGAATTCTCCCATATAATAATACAAATATAACTACATCGAATCTAAGAAACAAATTTACATCAGCCTTTAGAGAGTATTAAAACATTTGTAACTTAAGGACCATATAAATTAATCATAGTTAAAAGTCTCAAAATATGACACTTATTTACGAAGTTGCCACTCTGAACAGACCACGTGACGTTATATGCTCTTGAGGAGCTCGAAAATCCTACCTATACCAGAAACTAATAACAAGATTGCTTTGCCTTTCTATAGAGTAGAGTTCCTTAGTGCCCCTTTCTCAGTTTAATCCTAATTCCCGGTTGAATTAGTAAAAAGTGTAAGTTTTAAGTCAATGGACAGCTGAAGACTGTAGTAATGTCAATAAACTAACTAACTAACTATACAAACTTCATTGAATTTACTGCAATAAAGTCTTGGAAATGGTTGGCTCTACGAAAAAGCAAAGCCCAACAAAAAGCTTTTCCAATAGTTTAATAATTCCTTGAACACCTTACTAACAACACACCAGCTGTTGCGGAATAAATCAAAACTATTGTATACACCATGCGAATGACTAAACAAAATATATGTGTATAACATAATATATCCCATAACTGAAGCGTAACAGTCGTAGCATTTGTGGCGTAGCGCTTCTACGGATTTCGGAGATCATCCTACCTATGTGACTCGTAGCTTTAATGCTATAACCCTGGATAGTCCTGACTCCGAAATATTTTATAATTATGCACGAGTTTGCACGAGTTTATTCCATTTTAATGAGTCCTTTGCTGTTTTAAACACGGTAGTAAAAAGATAAATGTTACGCAAAATTCTTGTAATGGTAAAATGGACTTTAACATTTTATTGTTTTGGACGTTGTGAATTGTACTTTCGTCATGAAATGTTGTGATGTAGTTTATGCTTCTCTGCTATTAAAACAAATAAAAACGTTTGCAGAATTCGTTTCATATATGTAAAACTAATTTCACAATGGTTTTATTTCTTATGGCAATAAACTAAACTGACTCTTTCGTTAGTCTTTCTGGTATAAATTTGCGCTGAACATGAAATTATGGTTTCAATTCTCGGATCGGTCATATTTTATTGTTTTTAAGAGATAATTCAGGATTGGAAAGAAATTTGATACTGTCTAGCGAATCGCGGTAAGTGGCAATACAATTACCCACTCTATAGACCTAAAAAAAATATATTTATATAGTGCCAAATAGTACCATGCCATGTATGTACGCCTTTTTCTATTCTCGGGAAAACGCAGGCGCCAAACAAGGAGAAAAGAAAATTTTAAAAAAGGTCCTTTCCATTGTACTTTTGTTTTTGTTACTTCTTTTTATTACACAAAATGGAAACAATCATCTGACTACATTGTTTGCATACTTTTAAACTCAAGATGCATTTTGAAGAGCAAAACAATCGTATTTTAATTTCAAGCTATAGGTTTCAGTTCACTATAACACAAACGAAAACAATTTCCTGGTAGAACACGATCTATACGTAAAGTTCTATAAACTTACAGTTACGGTTAAAGATTATTTATTTCCTCAAAATAATTTACTATTCACTTACAGATAAATGAATAGATAAATATTACATATTTGCTTATAAAATAAGCATATCTTAAATAATATATAAATAAAATTTCTATATAATCAGAGTTTATTCAGACTATAGAATTTAATTAATTAATTATTATTATTAAACACAAATGAACAACATCACAGTATTAAATTTAAATTTTATATTACATTATCATTACTACAAAAAACAAAATATGTCATTGTCATAAGTTTCATAACATAAAAAATTTAACCAAACACCCATTATCTCATAAAATTCTCAAACAACTAACCTACCTATTAATAATACGTTATAGGTACTACTCTAGTATACTAAAATAAAGTAAAGTATAGTAAAAAAAGCAGCAATAGCTTAGCGGGGAGACCAACAGACTGCAATGCTGAGGGTCTCGGGTTCGAACCCACGTCGCGCATCTCTGACTTTCGGAAGTTATATGACTTTTCGAAATTATGTGCGTATTGATTGACAATGATCGCCTGCTCCGTGCCTCGGAGAGCACGTTAAGCCGTCGGTCCCAGCTGCTATGAACATCTATGGCAGTCGTTATTGGGAGAGTGTCGACACAAAAGATCCCACTGGGTGGAAGTGTCGCCGGTCTGCACTGACTGGCCCCCACATAAGAAACATAGTAAAAAAAAAAAAAACTGCAAAAAGATATGTACATTTCAAAACAATATAATAGAAAAAAATCTTGTATAATGTTCGACCATCATAAAAACAAAACATAAACACTAAAACCAAACTAGACTAGTATAGTGCAATAGAAAATTATATGTTACAGTCAGAACTTAAGCAGGTCAATAGATTTCTTTTTTACTAAAGCTGTCTATGTGCTTTTGACTCGACACTGACTCAGATAGGTTATTTTAGACAGGGATCACCACCCATCGATCGCCACCCGATCAGCACCAGGTCCGAGAGGCGGCGTGCGTGTTCCCACGTGCGCCTCTGTATCATGTCTTTGTCAAGGGGGACGGTGGCAGAAATATTCTTTGTGTAGTGGCCGGCCGTTTCACACGGCGGGCCGAAACCACGGCGGGTACGCGACAGTGTGGGGCAAAAATTAATTGTTAAATCAATTAACAACTAACAATTAAATTGCCAGATTTAGTTACAACTAACAACTAAAATAATGAATTGTAATTGCAATATAACACAATTAACAATTAATTAATTGTGCTTTTTAAACTTTGCAATTACAATTAATTAATTGTAATTGCAAAGTTTAACAAGCACAATTAATTAATTGTTAATTGTTTGATGCACATTTACAATTACAGTTAACAATTAATAAATGTCCTAACAAACATTACAGAGAAAGCTAGGCTAATGTGTATACATTAGCCTTCTCTATAATGATCTGTAAGGCTTGGATTTAAGCTAGTACAACACATAAAAGTGTAATACACTAACAGGCACCTAACCAGAATAATTCAGGATAGGAAGAAGGAAACAAGGATAACCGTAGATTTAAATACAAAGATAATAACTCTTATAAATCAACCTTTATTTAAATTAGTATTCAGATTTATCGCCACTCCCACATACAAAAAAAAATCAATTGTTCTTTGAATAGTTGAGATTGCACTTCAACACAACTCTCTTTTCAAACATTTGGTCTGTTAGTTTATGACTTTTTGGCAAATTTGTCATCGTAGCAAAAGAGAAAAGTCTTTCCACTGCTGCTGAAGCTGGTAAAGGCGTATTATATTTTATGAAAACTCTTTTTATTTCAGGGTATCTGTTCAGCAGATCTAGTTCTTCACTTTCTTCAGCAAAGAAGTGTAACATCAATAACTCAGCTTTTGTTTTTGGGGTGTTCGTATTAGTAGCTGTAAGTGCTGAATAATTTGTATTATCTGACTCAGAATCAGAATCGAACTCAAAAAAAATATTTTCTTTATTTCTTTTTTTTTTGTATATTTTGGTGGGGTTCTTCATTGAGTTCATTTGAAATAAGGGTTTTAAAAAGATTCTGTACTTTAGTTCTGTCTTGACTGGTTAAGCAAGATAGCCACTTATTCTTAAAACGAGGATAAGAAATAGCAGCTATTGCTGCATGTTCTGCCTCAGCAGTGTTAAGATCAAAATACTGATTAAATCTAGTTTCAATGCTTATTCTGTAAGTCTCAATCAAAGGTGCACAATAAACGAAATCGCCTCTTCTTTCAATTTTTTGTATTTTTCTTCTTAATGCTAAAAGACATGGCAGTACAACACCATAATAGGTATTGTTTTCACCTTGCATGATATCCAATGCTTCTGCTACTGGTGCAGCACACATTAAATATTCTTTTAAGTAATCAAATTCAAAATCTTTTAAAGGATTTGTTATATTTAATGATCTATAGAGCTGCAAATTCTTTTCTTGGATCGACAAAATTTGTTGAAGTGCGTCATACAGGCTGTTCCATCTGGTTTCTCCAGGTCGACTTAATGTGTGTTTTAATATGTCTACTATAATTTCAGCTGTTTTTGGGCGGCCAGCTGCATTCCATAGAGAGTTACATTTTTTTAATGTATTAGTATGCATATTGCCTAATGGAGTCTCTTTGTTAGACAACATTTTATTGACATCAACTGTAGCACATAAGCTTAAAGTATGAGCACAGCATCTTACATGGGCAGGCAAAAAAAAATCTTCTGTGTTTGCTTCGTCCAGACTTGAATCAGATTCTGCACCTGGATTTTCCGACAAAGGATCTTCCGGCTCATTGGTTTCACTGTAACTGATGTTTGTACGTTGCACGCCAAAAGTGCGAAATGCCTTAACAAAATTACTGCCGTTGTCAGTAACTGATGCAACTACTTTAGTACCGCTCAATCCAAATTCTGTGAAAATTTGTTTAATTAAATCAGTAATGCGGTCGTAACTATGAGTTCCTTTGAAGCGCTGACATGCTAACGCTACTGAACGCCGTTTCAAATCTTTTGTGATCCAATGTGCTGTCATACCTAAAAAGCTTCGCTTCTTTCCAGACCAGATATCTGTTGTTGTGCACACGAATTCAACATCAATTAATTCAGATTTAATAGCAGACATTTGGTTTTCATAATATATATTTATACGACGACTTATAAGTTTTAAACCCTTATCCGATATCTGCAAATTGGTGAATATCTTCAAAAAATACGGGTTTTCAACAACTCTCAATGAGATCATAGAGTGAATAAAGTACTCAATAATATTTTGAACAAAGTCCTCTTGAGTATATGACTTGACTTCTTCACCTTTCTTTAATTTTTTGGCAGGAAGGAATGCATTTCTTTTATCTTCTTTTTTTGTTTGTATATATGCCTTGTATTCATTTACGCAATCTTGTCCATGTTTTCGTTTGAGGTGACTCAAAAAATTAGATGTACCGTTATCGAATCCCCTGACTTTAGTAGTACTAGGCAAGCATTTAGTACACAGAGCTGTGATTTTATGCACTGTTGACTCCTCTGGTATATATTTAAAAAATGTACCGTCAAGTAATACAAGACGCGGCTGACGCGGTAGTGAAGTTGTCGATGTACTTGAGCTCGGACCCGGAGACCGCAACTCTCGTTCCAATGAGTCATTGTTGTCCGTTTCCGAAATATTAATTGACACTGACGACATGTTACTATAATCGTCTTCATCCATAATAGATAATTTTTTTTTAAGTTGTTGAAATTTCCGTTAAATATATGAATCACACACAGTATGTTAGGTACATTCAAAATGCACTGAACTTCGGGACTCGTGTAGTATGTAACTCGTGCGCGAGTGAGCGACACAATCAAGTTGCGACACCGGACACGTACAGCGGCAGACTAACAAACACAAGAGTTATTGAGGAGCGAGTGATGCGCACAAGACGAAGGAGGGGTGCGTGCGGGGCGTGCGGTGTGCACGCTACGGCCGGTGGCGCCGGCACGCCGGCGGTGGACTCACGCCACCCTAAAGTTTGCTGCGTAGTCGCACTAGTCGCGTACCTACTTATTTACATCCATCAAATAGTTATTATAATTGTTATAATAATTTAATCGCAATTAAATTATTTGCAAGTAAAAATTTAATTGCAATTAAATTAATTGTGAACCACAATTAAGAGATTTAACTGCAATTGATTTCAATTGCATTTCACAATTTAAAAAATAATTGTATTAATTTAATTGCAATTAATTTAGTTGGACTAAATATTGTAATTGTTTGCTTCTACAATTAAAAAATTAATTCAATTATGCCCAACACTGGTACGCGATTGCATGTGAAAGCGATTCGCACGGCCTCGCCGTCTATGGTTATGTCGAGGAACACCGTGGTAGGTTTAATCGGTATTACCGGGGTATCTTTTCCCCGGTGAGCCCGACATAACCTCTCCGTCGCCCCGCAGAGGGGTATGAGTCAAAGCGTACCAGCACGTAAAAAAAAACCACACACTACGCTACAATCTCACCTTAGCTTTAGTAATTATTTTGTATATAACCAACCAGATAAATAATAAAAAATAACAGTGATAGCCTAGTGGAATATTGTTGGACAGCCACGCAGTGGTCTCGAATTCGATCCTATGGCGAGGATCTCTGGCTTTTCGAGATTATGTGAAACTAAATAAAACATCGTGGGGAAACCATCATGTTTGAGAGTTCTCCATAATGTTCTCGAAGATGTGTGAAGTGTGTCAACCTGCATTGGGCCAGCGTGGTAGACTATGGCCAACTCTTCTCACGCTGAAAAGAGGCCCGTGCCTAGCAGTGGGATATGTTTAATACAAGGCTTATATTATAGATAAAGATACATGTCCGCCCGTAGGCTTCCAACAAGCAATAACATAATAATATTTATTTTTTAAGCTCTCTCTGTTTACATGTTACAACTTAGGTCTAAAATTCGGTACATATTATTACAGGTAAGTTGTATAGCAGTTGTCTCCCAAACTAGGTAAACTTGTATCTTGGAGGACAAACAATCTTTTTGTAGATGCATTTTTCATGTGAAAATATAGTGCTACTTATTCTAAACTACTTTTGAATGTTTTGGTTAGTTAAATGTAGCTTTGACTGGATAAGAGTCTGTAATGTAATATATAAAGCCAATTAACCTACTTTATGCTGTTATCATGTATTACGAAAAATGCTCATCTAATTTGCCAGTAAACGGTAAACGTCAGTTCTCTTAATTATAAAATGACTGGATTAAAGAAAATATACTTGTAAAGTTACTTTTATGTGTGGTGGTTTGAGAATCTTATTTATAAAATGTATTGGGATATCCGTACATTTTATAGTGCGATAGTCTAGCACGCATACAATATAAGTATGCGTGCTAGACAAACGCCTTATATTATCTTTAATAACAATATACCGAACGAGAGTTCTATATAATTATATCAAAGATATGGAAAGAAACCTGAAACAATTTTTGTTTATTCAGTATATAACTATACTTTTAATTTTAAAAATGCATGTATCACATCAAGTATATTTTCTGTGCCGTGAAAGACTTCACAAACTTTCAAACAACGAACACAACCCCAGGCTGGAAAAACTATTTGTGGTACACTTGTATCAATTTAAAATAATCAGAAATGCCAATACATTATTAATTGAAACCGAATATTACATTAATTTATGACATTACGTGTCTAATACACACATTAATAATAATATAATTATGTTGATTACCAACATATTACATATTTCCTTAAACAGCAGCTCTTGGATTTCAGTTTATCAGATTTAGAAAGAAATCAGTCAAAACTACAAGTCAAAAATACTTTGCGCTTGTCATGTGCAAGTATTTAAGACATAAAACATTACGTGAGAATGGCTTTTAACCCTTCCCATCCACCAAAGGTTTCAAAAATCTCTCGAGACCCTTACGTAATTAACGACCGCCCTTAGCAGTGAAGCATCAACATTATCTATTACGCATCCTTTACAAATAAACTGTATTTATAGGACAAATAGACATATCGAATTTAAGCCCTTTGGTATACGCATAGCTTCGTTGAAGTAGCTACTTTAAACCTTCTGCTTTTAACCGTATCGAGATATCTATATATATGTACGGGAACTATCACGATTTAGAAATAATAAGACCCTCAATTGATTTCATTGTACAAGCGAGAGTTGAGAATGCCGTGACGTCGACGACTCACGTAAGCGGAATCGTTTGGTGGGCGATGTTTATGTTTTAAAGAGAGACGAACATCAAGGCACAGTCGTTCGCAAGTTATGATCGATCATCGAACATCGGACCAACCAAACGGGATCGTTGGTTCTTTTAGCTCAAATTGTAATTTGTAAAAATGTGTACTTTGAAACTATTTAATGTATGACTGTATATGCTGTAAATAAAGTGATTGTAAGAAGTTGCAGTTCGAAATTTACGCCATGAACCCGTTACCAGAGGATCCTACTGAAGTCTGCTATGCTGCTAACTTCCCGCACATAATGTTACATATAATAAAATTGGATCTCGTCTGTGTGTGTGGATATGTCTGTACATATGAGATAATTAAGAAAAATATGTTTTTAGTCTTACATAGCTCTTATAAAGAATAAGAACTATGTAAGCCTAAACAATTCTTTGGATTTTTGTCTGTCTGTATTGTAGTACGCGCATCGCCTAAAAACTGCTGTAAGAAATTTGAAGTAATTTTCACAGTTGGTCTAACTTATAATCTGATACGAATTTCAGCTTGATATGCCTAGAAGATGAGTATTATGTGTGTAGATCAGCTTTTTCCTACATGCGAAGAAAGAAAAATATAGATAGGTATCTACTTCCAAGTTCCAAGCGTACGAAACCGCAAGCAAAAGCAAGTTTCTTTTAAAGTATAATATCAGAATTTAAAATAATTTACATACCATATTATTTTATTGGTTGTTATTTGTTCAAAAGCACCAAAAAATTGTCTTTGTTCTATCCCAGTTTGCAAACATTTCACCGCCTATCACAGGCTTTACGAGCTCAACTACAAAGCTATTCATTTAGACAGAGAACCTTCATGAATATTCAGTTACTGCATATTTGAATATTTATAGACTTTTTTGTGAAACTATTCCGTGATTTTTTATAAGGCAATAGTATTGGGACCGTTGCTACGTAACCTTTATATTTAGTAGTTTTGTTTAGTACATACTCAAATCATGATTGATGTATTTGGAGACAGAAATCAAAGTTGATGTTTGATGGGTATGGCTGCCTTAATCTCGGATTTTTTGCTATTACAACTGTTTCTCGATCTGTGTCTTGAACTTTAGACCTAACATTTATACCTTATGCCAAGACAGAAGCAAAGTAATCTGCATAATACGACATCTGAAACATATCTATTACTATGTATAATATTATATTTTGGTGAATTATAATATCATTAGTGTCTGCTCGCGGTTCGCTCGTTCGAGAACAGTACTTCTTTTCTGGATGAAAGTACCCTATGTTATTTTCTGTACTCCTGATAACGGTAGCAGTTGAGGCGTGAAAGCATTACATACAAACACACATTTGCATTCATAATATTAGTTAGGATTACTAGCTGCTTCGAGAATTTGTTTTGTCGAAATTTCTTTGAAAATAGTACTTTCAGTATTTTCTGAAGTTTTAAATCTTTCTCGCTATGCTCCGACAATCAAAACATGTAAATAAATTTATAAATTTTACCTAGATGAGATTTGCTAGAGTGATATGTGCTAGACCAAGAAACAGAAAACATTTTTATTGGTGAAGCATTCAATAATTTTTTTTTAAATAAAGATATTAAATTTCTTTCTAAATTTGATTTCTTTCTTTCTTCTTTTCTTTCTATATTAGGTATATAATATATATATATATATATATATATAATATCAGCCTGTATTAAACTGTCCCACTGCTGGGCACGGGCCTCTTCTCAGTGTGAAAAGGGTTAGGCCAAAGTCCACCACGCTGGCCTAGTACGGGTTGGCAGACTTCACATATCTTCGAGAACATTATGGAGAACTCTTAGACATGCAGGTTTCCTCACGATGTTTTCCTTCATCGGTAAAGCGAGCGATAATTAACTATTTAATACGCACATAACTTCGAAAAGTCAGAGATGCGCGCCTTGGGAGCGAGCTCGAGACCCCTGCGTGGCAGTCCAACGGTTTCCCACTAAGCTATCGCTGCTGTAAGATCTTAGGTACATAGATGAAAACAATTTTTTGTTTCAAGTACTTCTAATAATATCTACTTTATATCTCG
Organism: Catocala fraxini; assembly: GCA_930367265.1. Taxonomy (NCBI): domain Eukaryota; kingdom Metazoa; phylum Arthropoda; class Insecta; order Lepidoptera; family Erebidae; genus Catocala; species Catocala fraxini. The sequence goes on along the minus strand of OV884044.1, from coordinate 5,783,865 downwards.
TATTCTAGTCTTAAATGATGTAGATTAAAATGAACGTTATAACATGAATTCAGAAGACTTATTTAACCTTTGTAATAATTATTTTACCTCGGCTTCTAGTAAAGGTGAGAGATGTTAATTAACTACATACTCTTGCTATTAAATTGCATCATAACAATTAATTACAAGACCAAGGCAAAATGAAAATCGTAAAAGTGGTATCTTCATAATTATCTACTCTATTATTTATCTAGTTCTTTCATCCCTTTGGGTGGAAAGTTCCTCCATCCTTTTGGGTGAAGAAAGTGATAATGCTAAATATTTGGTGACATTGGAATTTGAAAAGATCAATTCTCCTAGGGGAAAACTGGCGCGATAGTAGTAGTACTGTTACTACGTTTTATTTGGTGACTTTAATAATAATAATAATAATAATATTCTATCACATACACGCAATACCACCTAGCCCAAACTAATCAGAGCTTGTACTATGGGTACTAGACAATGGATACACATACATATATACTTTTTTTATAAATACATACATATTATACATAGAAACACCCAGACCAAGACAAACATACATGTTCATGCACACAAATGTTTGACTTGTGCGGGAATCGAACCCGCGACCTCAGGCGTGGCAGTCGGTTACACTAACCACTACGCCATCGAGGCCGACTTTCCTTTTATATCATCTCATATTTATTTCCGTTTCCTTAAATAATTTCAGTATTGGGTTGGGTAAAGCAAATACTTATTCTTTTTTATTTTTCTCTAAATATTACTACTTTGTATAAAATTTCATGGTGCCTTTTTTTATACCACTTTGTTGGCAAACAAGTATACGGCCCTGACCTGATAGTAAGTGGTCACCGTAGCCTATGGATGCCTGCAACACCAGAGGCATCACTTGCGCGTTGCCGACCCTTTAGGAAAAAAAGGAAGTGGGAAGTAGAAGGAACGAGAAGGGGAAAAGAGGCTGTTCGGGCCTCCGGCACTCTCACTCACCAAATGAAACACAATAGTAGGAATACTGCTATTTCACGTCGATATTCTGTGAGAGGATAGTACTTCCCCGGTCGAGCCGGCCCATTTATGCTGAAATCAGCGAAGCTCTGCTACACAAAATGTGCAAAATACAATGGTTATTTTATCACATACCTTAATATGCTTTTATACAATTTGTATTTAAAGTTTTATCAAGCTGATGGTTGATGTTCTAGTCAATTTAAGACAACAACAACAAAGACATAATGGCCTTAATAAAAGCAATTATGTATGACAAAAAATATAGAATACGAATTGGCCATTCAAAGAATATTGATGAAATAATTACATAGTACGAAAATCACAACCTTAGAGATTTTCTTTATACAAAGCGCCAGACATAGTTATTTAAGCTCCTATTAATTGGTAATAAGCCGCCCCACTATACTCTTATTGGAGTTAATTTCCGAATAAACATTTATTTATCTTTTAGTATATTTTAAATCGACTAAAACAAAACTGTCAAATAGAAGCACTTCTCTTTCGTAACTTCATGGTACTTTTGAGAATTTACATACATACATATTGTGCATTTACAAATACATACTGTTGGCCTACGTGTGCACAATAAGCACATTGAGTCAATTATGTTCTAAATACCATGTAGGCATGTCTATTGCCGCCCACTGGGTATGTATCAAGACTCCGTCTTGCTGTTTAGAATTCACGAATACATTAAGGTGACTATGGATCACAATGAGATGAAATTAAACTACTTCAGATTTTATCGCGTTGTTTATTTCTTAAACACTTTTGTTACTAGTTGTAACTAGAAACAGTGTATATAATAAGTAAAAATAGAACAGTATACTTCTTCTTTTAATAACCATAATATATTGTTAATTAGTTGTGACGATAATCGCCTAGACGCCCGGCGAACGCGGGCGCACGTCACTAGCCACCTCTCGCGACCGGTGGTGCGGGACTATATAAGGAAGGACGGCGTCAGTCGCGGCTTCTTGCGGCCCGGCTTCACACTCCCAGCTAAGTGTCCTGACTATACAAGGACCACGAAGCAAGTCTTTAGCGAACCACGCCCTGACTATAGTTCTATAAGTAAAGATTGTCTCTTTTAATTGTATCTTAATTCATTAAAAGTGTATTTGTTATACCTTCTCTCATTGTACTTCCTAATATATCTACATTTGTCCTAAAGTAAACCCTAAAGGTTACATAGTTACTAGTTAACATGTGCTTAACAGTAGTTTTCTAAGACTTTCAAAATTATGTACCTACTATTAGTGTTTTGAAAGGTATGTTTCGTGATAAATGCCGTATAAAGTAGTTTAATTTTAATGTATAATATTCACATAAACGTAAGACAATATTAACAGAATGAGTTGTAAATATTCGGCGACAAATTGCATAGCTATTTATCTTAAATATGAGCTGCAAAGTCGCCTGTCTGACAAACCATTTCAAACTATTTTGACATATATTTAAAGTCGAAATTGTTTGAATATTCCAATCGACTGATGATAATCGAAAAACAACTCTCTTGCGGGATAGAAAATAGAATATGAAAATGTTTTTGAACATACAATTTATACTTGGTATAAAGTCATTATTCACGTCCTCGGTTAGTCGATTTCACGGATCGCTGACATTACTAGTTCGTATCCTGTTTTACAGTTGACTAGTCAAAAGTTATTAAATACTGCTTTTCTATAATGTATGTTCTCGATAAAAGAGAAAGGGATTGAAATTCTGTTACCATTTGGATGGCGTTCATCAATAAAACATTGTACACATTGAAAAGAGGAATATGTTGGTCGTATAGTTTCTAAAATTGTTCAATGGATGACACGTGCCGTTTTATAAGCTGTGCTATGTTTTGTTACTTGATGTAAGGTCAGGTTCATTCGTTGGCAATTGACAAATTAAAGGGCTGACTCTTAATAGCCGAAAGGACTGGCAGAGGTATTAAACCAACATCACGCCAATAATTTAGGTTCCACGTAATAGATAGTAGACCTGCTTCCAAGCACATTTTTAGTTGTCTTGAAAAGTTTTAAGCAGTGAAATCCCATAACGTTTTGTCCGACCGAATGACCGAATATCGTATGTGCAAACTTACGCCATGTACCAAAGCAATTACAATCAAAGGTTTAAAATAAAATGTAATATTTAGTACCTTCATTGCAAAGTTATTTACAAAAAAATATCTGATGTCAAGTTATAGGTAATTTCAAATAAATGTGTTCAATAATATAACAATATGTATTAAATTGCTATATGAGGCGTCAGATTCTATTCTAGGCGCGGCAATTTGTTGTGGTAATTGTGTTAGAAAATTCTTAGCATGGACTTCATAAGGAGAACCGAGAGAATACAATAAGATAATATTGATCGTTTATCATGAGTCTTGTCGTCTTTACCGATTTTTCAACGTCAAAAATATAGTTCATAAAAGGTTTGATTTTGGAAATATACAGTATTTAGCTAGATTTTGACTTTATAAATAGATATCTATTCCTTGGGAACAGGACTTATGTCTGTTTCTGTAACCCTGAACACGTGTGCAGTCTTTCAATTTAATATTACATTTAAACGTAGATACATTTCTTACGACCTCGATGACGTAGTGCTTAGTGTAACCGACTGCCACGCTTGAGGTCGCGGGTTCGATTCCCGCACAAGTCAAACATTTGTGTGCATGAACATGGATGTTTGTCTTGGTCTGGGTGTTTCTATATATAATATGTATATATTTACAAAAAAAAAAAAAAGTATATATGTATGTGTATCCATTGTCTAGTACCCATAGTACAAGCTCTGCTTAGTTTGGGCTAGATGGTGTTGTGTGTATGTGGTAGAATATTATTATTATTATATTATAAATATATTAGAGAGTGCTATCCAAGTATAGCTTTTATGGAATTTCAATAACGTTCTACGTGCCTTTTTCCACGAGCCGAATACAAGTTTAATATACTTCGTAAATCAGAACTAATAATATAAATGCGAAATTGAGTTTGTTTTTTACGATTTCACACTTTAAATACTTCACCGATCATCATGGAAGGGATGGGGGATGGAAATATATTGACAAAATCTATATTAACGCGTGCAAAGTCGCGAGCAAAATTTAGTCGTAAATATATTACAGTAACAAGACTTCCAGTTAATTTCCAGTTAATTAATAGCAGCGATAGCTCAGTGGGGAGACCAATAGACTGCAATGCAGAGGGTTTCGGGTTCGAACCTACGTCGCGCACCTCTGATTTTCGGAAGTTATATGACTTTTCCAAAATATGTACGTATTGATTGACAATTATCGCCTGCTCCGTGCCTCGGAGAGCACGTTAAGCCGTCGTTCCCAGCTGCCATGAACAGCTAGGGCAGTCATTATTGGGAAAGTCAGTACCCTCTAATATCCTGACACTGGTCTAGCCTTAGGGTATCGTTAGCCTTTGGGTTGCGGAGGTCAGGTGGCAGCCGCTCCGTGTAAAAACTGATATCCAGTCAAAATCTGGTTAGACTAGAAATGCCGACCCCAAGTGACTTGGGAATAATAAAGGCTAAGGGAGAAAAAAAAACAAGTCTTCCAGTTATAAATTATTTACCAAACTTCGGTACAATAATCTTTATCAAATAACTAAATGTAAATTAGAGCCAATTATGACGAAGTACAACGAATCGCCCCGAGCGTACATGTAATTATAGTGTCTGTAGAAGAAACCCTAATTATTTTGTTCGGCTGGGAATGATTATTTCAGTTCAGCTAGAATTTTGAGTTGGCTTCAATAAATAAATAAAATATTAAATTCGAGAGAAATCACGACTTTATTCTCTTTATTTTAAGGAAGCCTTTAATTTCAATTTTGGATGAGTCCTATTGCGTAGGTACATTGACCTTTCTGAAAATGCCTGCTAAATAACTTTGTGATTATTTCTACAAAAAAGAAAGAGGGATGTACTGTCAGCTGTAATCATTGTGCCTTATGCTCGTTACACAGTAACTTGTTTGAAGTATCGTTGACGCGCGAATAACGTTATTAGAACGGAAGCATCCAGGCGGCCGCGTGTTTGTTTGCCACCTTGATTGTAAAAAACACAACTTTATGCTACATTTCTGCAGTAAACGGTTGCAAAGGTGGTACTGTAGTAGAGCTTAAAATTTCTATCTTTTAGCAGCACAACAACTATTTTCTTGCAGTGTACAGCGCTGACATGACATTAATGTCATAAAAAGCGGATCTTTTCTAAATAGACCATGGATAGTCTATTGAGAAAAGACCCGTGTCCAGTAGTGAGATAAAGAGATGTGATATTATATTATTATTATGGTACGGTAACCGCTTGCTGACGGGTAATCTTGTTTGATCACTGACAATAGTCGAAATATTACGTGATTTATATAATAAAGAAGTAAGTTGTATGCAAGTTCTTCAAATGACATAAACATACAATTTACCTAGACCCATTTTTTTATGTATTCCAAAATAAACAATTCGATATTTTTGTAGGGACATTATGCACGGACCATGCTATATTTAAAGGCTTTTTACAGATATATTGTGAAAGAGATATTTTTCAACAGCTGTAATTACCAAGCGGTTTTCTTTAGACTGTTCTTTACTGTTTTAGAAGGCATAAACCGCATTCACGGCTTTAGAAAAATAAATACATATTTAACAAGAAAATAGCAGCATCGAAAACTCTTTTGATGCTAATGGATCCTGTTTATTAAACATATGCTTCAAATGGACCAGAAGCAAACTGAACTAAATGTATAACCCACATCATGTAAATTTGCCGCTCTATCTTAGCCAGTATTTGAAATTTCATCTTCCTTTCGGTTATTTGGTTTAATCGCTGATAGGTAATTAATTCGCTTGTTTTTAACTGGGCAACTTTGAAACGAATAGTATGCAGGGTCGGATTTCAGTGCAACAGAAGCTTCAAGCCCAAACCTCGATACAAAATTGGCTTCCACAAATATTTCTACGAAAATTGTATATTGTTGGTTCGAATCTCATCCAGGAAAATTATTTGTGTGATTCATAAATAATTGTTCTGAGCCTGAGTATTCTGTATTCTTAGTATATTTGTAAAGCCTACCGTGACACAGTTATTGATGCATGCATGCTTTCTTATTATAATATATGTACATAAGAAAATGGAATTCTTCTTAGCTCAAGGTCTATAAGCCTTTAAATCTCTGATAGCAAATATCTTTGCTTTTTCTGTCTACGCTGATATGCTATGTCACACTACTGTCTATTACAAATTACTACTGATAAATATTATTTCAAACCTGAAATGCTTCTTTTACAATATTATTAATTTTTCCTTTATTTGTAGAATTTAGTTTTATATGGATAGTAATATATATTGGAGGAGGGTCTTTGGGCTGATGATATATGGCATAATGACTGGAACAGCTGGTACAAAAATGAGTTGTATAATACTGAAATTATAAGTTGATGGCGATTTAAAAGAGTGGCCTTGAGTTTCTTGCAGGTATCTTCTCATAGACTCAACCTTTTGTCTGAACTTTGCAACTAACAGAAATGTAAATTTAGTATATGTAATAAACTCACTAATCCCTTCGAAGTTCATAAGTATTACTTTTTGACCTTTTTTTGCTATGACGCATACCTCTCCGAGGGACGGGAGGTTATGTCGGGCTTACTGGGGGAAAGATACCCTGGTAATACTAACTAAACCTACCACGGCGTTCCTCGGCATAACCATAGTCGGCGGTGTCGCGCGAACAGACCCACGAAGCCCACCACCCCCAGGTAAAACCTCAGGGTGGCTGGACGTTGTCTCGTACCCTCCGGCGCCCGGTTCTGCGATTGGGGAGAGGGTTCAGGCGCTCTCGCTTGATAAAAATAACTTCCTCACAGAAGGAGGCGACGGCGTTCCACGACCATTACTTTGTGACCTAAATGAATAAATGAGTTTTCACTTTATATTATGATATACTAGATTTTGCACGTGGCTCGCGTAAATATGGGTCATTTCAATTTTCCATACCTACTCTGTCTTTTTCTGTACCCCTGACAACGTGTATGCGAAATTTCATGATGATCAATGAGTAGTTATGAAAGTGTAATAAAATAACTTACAAACAATCAAATAAGGTCTTATCCGCATTTATAATAGTAGTTATGATAGTCTTACACTTCTATCCCGCAAGAGATAGATAGAGGGAAATCACAAATCGTCAGCTTAGCTTGTATAGCTGTACTTAATACTATAAAGCTGAAGAGTTTCGTTTGTTTGTTTGGTTGAACGCGATAATCTCAGGAACTACTGGTTAGATTTGAAAAATTATATAGTATTGGATAGCCCATTTATTGATGAAGGCTATAAGCTACATAACATCACGCTACAACCAATAGGAGCGGAGCATCAATGAAAAATGTTGCAGAAACGGGGAAATTTCTCTTATATGAAGCAGACAAAGTTGCGTGGGTCAGCTGGTCATACATAATAAGGTGGACTCCTTATTCCGTGGGTTTTACAAACTTAGTAGGTGTCAATATTGCCATCTACCGGACACAGTTTCAGACCTCATGCTGCATGACCGTCAATTTCTTGACAGAAAACACAATTACAATTCGCCTAAGACTTCATGCACAACAGTCGCTACGCCATCGAGGTTGTCACGTTGATATTTGCTACCAACACAGTTTGAACTGTTATTTGATTTTAAATGTCAAACATTGCAGTAAGGTAGGTAATCAAGTAAACTGTAGCACACACACTGTACGAAGTACGTGTGTATTCTGTATAGTGTACAGGGGCATTTAGTTTGGGTTAAAAAACCAAGGATGGCATGCGTAGTTGCGTACTGCATACGAGAAGAGGACCCATGTTTGTACTAAAATTGTTCAAAATAGTATATTGTTCGTGACTGTCTATAACCTTCCATGCTGATGTGAAAATTTGTCTGGGTGCTGACCCAGACAAATTTTACAGAGGAAGCGAAAAATTTCATCATCTCAACGTCTCCAATGTTTGTCAACAGGTGACATCAAAACTTGATTTTGTGAAGAAAGGAGGTGAGATAAATGTGTGTTAGATAGGAGGTTCCAGACTGTCATGGACGAATAATAATTGGTAAAAGTCAACGTCAATAATCGTAATTCATTTAGGTCACAAAGTATCACTTACGAACTTCAAAAGGGTTAGTGAGTATGTTGAATTTACTGAATTTACATTTATGTTTGTAGCTAGGTTCATAATAACTATTAATATAATATTTTAAACAGGTTTTATTATACGAATTGGCTCTTAGACTAAAACAAGCACCAACTTTTTTAGTACTTCATTCTTACCTGTAGATAAAGACTAGCATTTGTAAAATGTATGTTTAATACAATCGTTACTTTATCTGTATATAAATTATTGAAACTAGACGGGGAACCCTGTTTAACTTTGTTTTAAATTCTTATTAATACGGGGTTTCGACGCCCATTGGGTATATCATGAGTCAATGTTGATACTGAGAATTCATATAACATAGAGCCTATATATATCCAAGTAACTAAGCAGTGGTGTAAGTTCATGAAAATTTAACTATATTCGTTTTTTTAATTCCCACGTATTATAATTACCCTATTATATGTAATCTAAGCAACTCATGAATCGAACTAAAGACCTCTCCATCGCACGTAAACATACGCGCAAAATTAGGGTCACAGAACCGGTGAGAGCCAGAGAGTACGGATGGCGCATCAAGAAAGCGTTCACACCGCCACTGTCCTCGCATGGGGTGTTGTGGATTTGTTGCCCATATACGACAATTATTTGGATAATTGATTTAAATCTGGTTGTACGTTGTCCAAATAAAACAAAATCCAACAATCACCATTATTTCCTTGTAATTATTAAATTAATACAATATTTATTAACAGCAGTAGTTTAATAAAACTCACACCTCTGACTTCCCGAGAATTAGGTAACCTGCATGTTTGAATGTTTTCCACAACTCTCTCGAAGATATTTGAAGTCCGAAGTAACTCGCACTGCGCCAACGTGATGGACTATAGCCTGACCGTTTTCACACTAAGAAGAGGCTCGTACACAGCAGTGGGACAGTTCATATACAGTCCTAATATTATTGTATCTTGGTGTGAGTGCATGCTGGACCTGGGCTCCTTAACATCACATGGGAAGGAGCCCAGGTCCAGCATGCACTCACACCAAGATACCTGGGCGTCACACTTGATCGGGCTCTCACATACAAACACCACTGCCATAAAAGCAAAATGAAAGTGGCCACACGTAACAACTTACTACGTCGTCTCATCTCAACCCCGTCGTACGACGTCACCACATGTCCTTCGTACGACGGGAATAGCGCTCTGCTACTCAGCTGGCGAATTAACTGGCCGCGTCTGGCACCGTAGTGCACACGCTGCAGCAGTGGATGTCGCCCACAATGACACATGCAGAATAATTACGAGCTGCCTGAAACCGACACCAATTAACACCTTATATCCACTGGAAGGTATAGCCCCACCAAGTGTTAGAAGAGATGTCACCTGCTCGCTAGAAAAATCTAAACAAGAAGCTGGCATCCACTACACGACTACAGGATGGCTGAGGCCCGACTCAGGAGCCGCAAGAGTTTTCTTCGGTGTACGCAGCCTCTACAGGCCGACCCACCGAAAAGTCCAGTATCAGTCCCAAACTCACTGCGACTGTGATGCACCTAGTCAAACAATGATGCACCTACTGACCTGTCCAGCATGTCCTACATCCTGCACAAGAGCTGACCTCAACATCGCCACTGCTGCCGCCATAGCGGTCGCCACTTTCTGGGCCAAGACCATTTGACCGCAAAAGGGGACAAGAGCATTGACTCGAAAAGAAGAAGAATAACTTCCGTAACTCCCACACACCACCATAAAACACCTTACACAGCGTTATTTTTATTTATCTTATGAATGCCAATAAAACGTGGCTTCCTACGAAACAATTTACGAAGAAAGCCCAACAGTAATACGTCACTAAGAGCATTTTTTATGTGTCAGAGTTATGTCCATAATAAACCGTCATTATTAAAACCGCAAGGTACTTGCGCGTAAAACTATTATAGCGATAGAGAAAACTCTGCGTTAAAATACATCGAAAATGGCGGTGTAATAAGATTTTATGAGATTTTTATTACGAGATTTTATTTTATATTCATTATTATTTGAGTCAAATATTGTAACTAAATTTTATACCAGTTTCTACAGCTCATACAGCTGAAATTTTAGACACTTCTTTGGTTTTGATGGGAACATTTGCGAAGTGCAATAGAATAGGTGATTCAATTTTTTACTATGTATATTTTTTTATCTATATTATAGTTACCTTATGTAAAGTATAAGTATATTAAAATGCAAAGAACTTATTAAATCTACTATAAAATAAATATGATACAACTGTTAGAAATCTGGCATTAACTATGTAACTACGTGTTATGTGTGTCGTGCACCTCTGACTTTCGGAAGCTATATGACTTTTCGAAATTGTGTGCGTATTGATTGACAATTATCGCCTGCTCCGTGCCTTGGAGTGCACGTTAAGCCGTCGGTCCCGGCTGCCATGAACATCTATGGCAGTCGTTATTGGGAGAGTGTCGGCACAAAAGATCCACTGGGTCGAAGTGTCGCCGGTCTGCACTGACTGGCCCCCACATAAGATACATACAACATACATACCATCCTTTTTCAGTTATTTGACAACTGTGACGTAACCACTTTTTAAATGGTTGCATTTGTCAACTTGATAGCAAAATAATCCCACAATGATCTAACTTTTCCGTGTATAAAAATTTTAATTATTTATTACATCCTTAATTTGCAACCAATTTGTATACTATTTAATAATAATAATAATAATAATAATAATCTACCATATACACACAACACCGTCTAGCCCAAACTAAGCAGAGCTTGTACTATGGGTACTAGACAATGGATAAACATACAAATATACTTTTTTTTTGTAAATATATACATATTATACAGACAAACATCCATGTTCATGCACACAAATGTTTGACTTGTGCGGGAATCGAACAAATGATTACTTTTGATTGCTATTTGCTTCTGTGTGTAAAATATTTGATTTGATTTTTTAGACTACACGGATGGCGTAGTGGTTTTGAATGGTCACTTTGCCGCTACCACTGCACCGAGTGTTATGGGTTCAAATCCAACACGAGACAAACATTTAGTTGGTTGGTAAGCTTGGTACTGTTGTGCTGAGTCTAGGTGTTCTGTGATTCTGTAAAAAAAATAAAAAGAAAGGAATTCGAATTCGGATTCGCGTTTGCGCTTGAGAACAGTTATTATTTTTGGATGATACGATTCTTTATTTCGTTTTCTGTACTCCTCACAACGTGTATGCGAAATTCGATAATGATCGGTCAGTAGTAGATAATGATCGGTCGGTAGTTAAGGCGTGAAAGCGTAACAAACAAACTCACATTCGCATTTATAATATTAGTTAGGATTATCAATGTTTCGAATATTATCTATATATTAATATGTGAAGCAAAAACTTTAATAATAATAATAATAATAAATTATTTATTGTAACAAAAAGTTATATACAATTAAAGTGTAAGCCCTGATTCCCAAACTAGCGTGAGCTGTATAATAGCAATCAGTTCTCCCCAAAAACAAATGATACTACAAATTTGTTACAAAAAACATTTGGAACAAACATAGTTTAGAACGTACTTAAACAATAGATTTAATTATTTAGGTTAATTTTGTGTGTGCGTATGAGTGCATGTGTGAGTGTGAGTGTGTGTGTGTATGTGTATGTGTTTGTGTGCGTGCGTGTTTGTGTGTGTGTGCGTGCGTGTTTGTGTGTGTGTGTTAGTGTGTGTGTGAGTGCGTGTGGTGTGGTGCGTGGTGTTTACGTGCGTGAAATATTACTTATTCACAAGCAATAAATTTTCTACATCATCGTAGCCAAAACTGTTAAACCATGTTTTAATAATGTTTTTAATTTGATAGTTTGATAAGTGTTTCGTTTTGTACACTAAATTAAGTTTATTGTATAATCTCGGTGCAATATTACTATATTGTTGTTGTGCAAAATTTGTACCCCTTTTTCGAAAATTGCGCGGACGGAGGAGTATTAAATTTGGCACAGTTAAAGTTCATATGGAGAAGGAGGGGCGAATCCTAATATCTTTATAAAATATGCATTAGAAATACATTAAATTAATAGAAAACACTACACGCACACAACCATGCATTTGACAAACGCAGTCGAATCGCGTTCGTAGTATTTCGACATTGTTCGTCTGACGTCGTACAATTCTTTGTAATTATGGTTACCTATACCTTATTTATATGTAATAGAGAAAAACAGAAAACAAAGTAGCAAGCTTAGAAATTTTGGTCGAATTTTGACCACTAGGCGACCACTATTATAATTGTATAACGCTAAATACATTTTACTGCCAATTGTATGTTATGAGTAATGACACTTGTCTATACTAAAATACAATAAACCATACTATTACAAACAAACCTCACAAACATTGTTATAACATGACCATTAAAATATAATATAAAATAGTCCCAAAATGTATAAGAAAATTGCCAAATGGGAAATTCAAGAAAGAACTTAATGCTTGGTTATTAGAGAAATGTTTTTATAAGATAGATGATCTATTATAAGGTAGATGATGATATATAAATTATTGACATTACATTATTTTTCTTATTTTGACATGATTTTAAGATGTATGCTTAATATTAGGACCTAATTATCACCTGAGAATTATTAATCTTAAATATACATTGCTACTTATAATTATAAATTCTTAATACCGTCTTCTGTTTACGCGAATGTTATTCATTGAGATTATACTACTATATACGGATTACATCGCGTTGTTTATTTTACACTTTATTACATAATTTAGAAATTGTTACACTACTACTACTATTAAACTTTACAAAATTTTACGCTAATTAAATTATTGAAACTATTTATATTTAAGTTTACACGTTCCCCGACGTTTTGGTTGCTTTTCAGCAGCCATTTATTCAGATTACATATTCAGAGTCTCTCCGTGACCATGTTTAATCTCAATTATAAATTCTTTGCATGTCGGGTAAACTGGCGAAATACGTAAACATTTTTTATTATGTACAGTTTTAACACCTGCACTTCCATGTTTCATGCAAGTAATTAATCATTTCATTTCATTTCAACCATGAAATGGAGGCGTTGCGTGCTCAACACATTCGTTTCGTAACTTTCCAGTCCCAGTAGCTTTGTTTCGTAGTGACAAATATAAATAGAACGTTGTTGCTGGCAGCGTATCCACGTAACTCCCTTGCAGGGTATTAATTAAATTTCACATTATTTAACTTTCGATGCGATGAGCTTTTCTGTTTAACATTGACTTCTCATTTATTTAATTTGTTAAGGCAATTATTGAAAATGAGAGGGACGACTTTGACATATATGTATTTAATCTTTGTGACTTACATTTTAATGTACACTGTTATTTGCTGTTTCTTGATAATAAAACATAGAAATATTACAACATACTCCAGTATGTTGTATATTTTTTTTTAATAACAAGTTCTGCACTAGTCATCGTTCCTGTGTCGCGCAGGACTATATAAACATTCAAACAATGGACATAAAGGACACCTACACCTGTTACAACCATTTGTAGATCACGCAAATTTTTAACCTGTGTGGGATTCGAACCCACAACACTCGGCGAAGTGGCAGCGGCGAGGCAACCAATTAAACCACTACGCCATCCTTGCAGTCAAAGCCATTAAACCTATAAAGAAGTATAAATAATGTGTTGTGTATACAGAAGATTTAGGAGCTTTTGGTAGTCGTTGATGCATACATAGACTTACAGCTGTTATCCTCGAAAAATTAAGCCGAGGTGTATTATACCCGGATTTAACCAGCGATCGTAGGAACCACGTGATAGGCAAACGAGCATATAGCCTTTTACCAAATTGGACTCAGTACTGCTATAAGTAGGCGTCAGTGTGTAGCAGTCAGTCAGAGTTTAAAAGTGAAAGTTGTCGACGAGTCTAATTAGGACTCGCCTATTGAGAGTTCCATGCCACCCACACATTTGCACGTGTTGGACTTACAGTTGGCCGGCTTTATTTGTTCAGTTTGTATTTTAAAGGTCACGATATAATTAAATCTTCACGATCTATAGACTATTCTATTCAATCCAACTTGTAAAAATAAATATCAAGGTTTCAGTTTTGAAATGTCTTTTTCCTGTTTTTATTAAGACTACTGCCGCACTATGTATAGCTCCTGTGTCGCGGAAGAGTTTTACAAATATTCAAACAAAACTATTTGAGAACCACAAACTCTTGGCCCGTGTGAGGATCGAACAAACATCACCTGGCGCTGTGCGCATGTTATAATGTATACTCGTTTTTGACGATAGAGAAATAACAATAAATTTAAAAATAGTTTCTTTAAAATATCAGCAGTGATAGCCTACTCCGAAACCGTTAGACTGCCACTCAGATGTCTCGAAATCGATCCCAAGGCACGCATCTCTGACTTTTCAAAGTTATTTGCGTATAAAATAGTTATCGTTCGCTTAAACGGTGAAGGAATACGTCGTGAGGAAACCTGCATGAGTTCTGCATAATGTTCCGGAAGACATGTGAAGTCTGCCAACCAGCAGTGGACCAGCTTGGTGACTTATGGCCTAACTCTTCTCACATTGAAAAGGGCCTTGGGCCCAGCAGTGGTACAGTTTAATACAGGGCTGATATAATAATACTGTGCAGGTGCAACACACAGACATTGCAGGATTAGCTTAATAGAAACCCTGTGGCACCTTTGGGGCATGACACCCTAAAAAAGGCAACATAAAAATACACATGATGACGATGGTAATTCTATAGTCTTATAACCATAACCTACGTAAATATGGCGTACATTAGGCAAATGATGTACTAATGCTTTTGATCCAGACTAAACAGTTTCAATGTCAAACATTCCATTAATACGCACAGAGATAATTGAATAGATTGAGATTATCTTGTGACGTTACATTTCTGGTGGACGTTGACCTAAATTAAGAGAAAATAGGACGAGGAAATAAGTCTTCAGACGGCTAAGTGCTTGCACTTAAAATGGTCCCAGGTACTTATTTAAAATAATGGTGTGCTAATAAGAAATTGTAACGGAGAAGGGAAAAATCGTGAGGAAACCTGCATGTCTGAGAGCTGCACATAATATTCTCGAAGATATTTGAACTGGTCCACACTGGACCAGCGTGATAGACTCTCGCCTAACTATCCTTCGACATATAAGAGAGCTGATTTTATTTTATATAACAAACATTAGGCATACCCCTGAGTAGTCAACGGGATATGAAATGGGAAAATGTGTGGCATACCCGTTGTTACATATTTGTAACATAGATTCAGGCGAGTATATCCATGAAGGGGTTAGCAAAGTTGCAATAGTCCCAAATTACGCCAGCTATGTTTTTTTAGGTCTCACATAATAGAAAGCGAGGCACATACGTAGACTTCGTATTACTACTTACTAACATTTAGCTTGTACCGGGAAAATCTTGACCTCATGATTACACGCCACCATAAGCACAAGCTCATGTCACGTGACCAACAAGGATAGGTGATCGACAAATGTATTTTTATACAAGTAACTTGGCAAGCATAAGGCCCGCCCAGGTCACGGTAAGTGCTTATGAATTAGCACTTACTATAGCCTATGAACGTTTCTAAGGCCTTATATCATTCGCATATTGCCGATACTAGGACATGGTAACCCAGGCTCGAATTCCACCTATTGCACTACCAACCTGAACACACTACTAAAACCGGCAGTTAACAATAATAGGAGTAATAGCAAGCAAAGTCTAAAAAAAAAAAGGGAATGGCTGAGGTAGGTGTGTGAACTAAGGAATACCAAGTACATCTTATTATGATGGCGAAACAGGCTGTCCCTGTTACTAGCCTTACTTCTTTCTTCTACGAAGATGATACTGCCTAGGTAAAATAACTCTTTATTATCGTCATTTAATACTGGCCAGCATTTTGTTACTAATGTGTAGTAGAGTACTCAAAACCTAGTGAAAGAATTTATAGATTCATTATAAACGGAACGTAAGTGAAAAATGGAACGATGACATAAAGTACGAAAGTTAAGATCCATTTTAAGTTGCTGAAGTACCGATGAAGGATTTATAAGTATAATAAGTACTTTTGCCTTACACTTCGAGCATTCCCAAGTTTCATGTTTGAAGTTACTGCGTTTGCTACTAAGACAAGGCCTGACTTCGAGCTACGATTTTACATTTGAAATTTTTCAAAGAGACTTCGAAGACTTCGTTGGCGTCCTAGAATAAGATTATCGCTTCTATTTTCCTAATTTGGTGACATCACGGGTCCAATACGCAGTTCTTTTTGCTTAGGATACTCTTATAAGCAGCACGGAGATGACAATATACTTGCTTCCTTTTACTTAGAACCTAAAGCGACGTGTACGTATATGTAAAAAGGAAATTGGTGTCTAGGCATACACCAATTTCTTTTTTTTTTGTACTCACATCGTAATCAGAATTTGCTTTGTGCCAAGCAAATTTAGTTTTATTTGCCTTTACCTTTTTTCGTACGGTTTACTCCAACATCGGTGACCGACGTATTGCTTTTAGCGACTTATATGCGATCAAGATATAAATGTTGATCGTAACTTGTTTAAGACTTCAAAAGAAGCTGAGGTTCCCGGATCAGCACAATAAAAATTGGCAACATCTACCTACCAAAACCGTCTTCACGAATGGCGTATTGGCTTAAGTAGTGGCTTCGCCACTGTCGCGGTGCCAAGTGGTTCTGAATCCCAACAAAAAATTATGTGATTCATAAATAGAAATTAATCTAATATATACGGATTTTATCGCGTTGTTTATTTGACACTTTATCTATATATATAAAACTCTTCCGTTACTGAATGACTGACAGACAACGCACAGCCGAAACTACTGAACGCAAGAAGCTGAAATTTGGCATGTATGTTCCTTGGAGAGTGTAGGGGAGCACTAAGAGAGGATTTTTAGAAAATTCACCCTTATGGAGGTGAAAGGGGTGAAACCCGGTATTCACACGGGAACGGGACTTACGCGGGTGAAACCGCGGGAAAACTACTAGTTATTATATATAGTAGTTTAATTTCAATGAATAATATTCGCGTAAACAGAAGACAGTATTATGATCCATAAATGTTTATTATGAGTCTGGCTGTTTTTTGTGTCCGCTATTTGAATGTTTTTGAGTGGACTGTGACACAGATATTACTCCTACGATTATTCTATTAACAAAAAACGACTCCAACTTAATTCCAGATTCGAAAAGTGTCATTTCAACCTCAGCATCTAACGTATTAAATTTAAATAAGAATTGAAATTAAACTGCTATATACGGATTTTATCGCGTTGTTTATTTGACACTTTATTACAAAATTTTGAAAATTGTTACACTACTACTACTATTAAACTTTACTAATTTTTTAAGCTAATTAAATTATTATTAAACTATTTAGATTTAATTTATTTTTACACTTTCCCCGACGTTTCGGTTGCTTTTCAGCAGCCATGGTCACGGGGAGACTAAGATGGCAGTTGTCTCAATGTTCCAGTGTAGTTATTTCATAGTACCCGAACATAATTTAATCATTGGTGTTTCTATTTACGCAGAATGAGCTCAAAGTATCATGAAGTCTAGCTGTGTGTGTGCTAATTTAAATAAGAAGAAAAGCGACAAAGCCTATTTCTAATGTCATGTCATGCTTACAATCTATCTTACCGAAAATCCGTAAAAACGTCGTGGTTTTCCGGATTATTTGTAAGATGGATTGTAGTATCCATTTTATATGTGTAAAATATTCTTTATATAAATGTACAACTCTTGTTTAAAATCAGTCATAATCAATAAACACTGTCAATCTTTAAGAGATGATGAAACGAACATAAACGGGTATAAGACATAAATATACTATTTGTTCACATCCAAAAGTCTATATAAATAATAAAAAATATCGCTATTATTACAATTTATTAAAGCATTAAAATTATGTGTATGAGGACGATGTGGTGGATAATGGGCTAATCCTTATCAGACTGAGAAGAGGTCGGTGTCTAGCAGTGAAACAGTTTATACAGGGTCTGTCGTTAATAATGGATAACCCGTTAGCTGGACATAAAAATATTATTTTCTTACTGCCTGATAACTGGTTAACCTCCAACTAATGGGTTATCCATTATTAACGATAGACCCTGTATACAGGACTGTCATTATTATATGAGGACGAGACAATGACAAAACCGTCTGGAACGCGCTGTCTCATTCTTGCGCATACAATAATGATGCGATGCGATATGCAACAGTACGTTTCCTGGAAAATGCATAATCCGGTAAATCTAATTACACTAGAAGCTCAATACGTTTGGGTGTGTTAACATTAGGAGTGAGCGAATGCTATATTTGAATTCCCATAATAAGACTTTGATGTTTACATACTGGTGTTAGTACACGGATGGATTCTAAGCTTAGATTGGAATCGGACATTTCACAGCGAAAATACGTTGATATATAGACTAGCGATGTAACTATGAGCAATCCAGCATGTCGTCGTAATATTCTTGGTCACAAGAACTGCTTTTTGTACGTCTCCTGCACTAGTAATAATGCCTGCGTCGCAGAAAATTCTTTTTATAACTATGGCGGCAAACATATATACGACCTTATTTTTAAAGGCATCTCCTATACTAAGAATTAGTCCTGTGTCGCAGTGAACTTAACAAATATACAAACAATGGATACAATTAACACTAATGCCCGTTTTCACCAACAGATAAGTATCCCTTAGCAGCTTTTAGGGAACCCCTAACAAAAAATTCGTTTTCACCAACGTTTAGGTGTCACTTAAGTCTCTAAAGCAGCTCTTATATTTAAGGGCCCGATTGTTGGCTCCTTAAACTACTCTTATGCTTAGGTAACAGAATATTGTTTATTCATACGCGATACACGAGTGTTTTCTATCATGGCAAATGTTTTAGGGCACTTTATAGAGAGTCTAGAAGCTATTGAGACTCTAAAGAACATTCAGCGAATAGTAAAAAGACCACGCATTGACCGTGAAAGAGTCAACCACTTCGATAAATACGACGATGTCGACTTTTTCATAAGATATAGGTTATGTAAACAGAACGTTCTATATTTATTAGAAAAAATTGAGCATCTTTTAGAATTCAAAGATAAGAAAAGATGTAAGCTTTAATTAACACGAATCGAAGTTCCAAATAATCACACGACGACGTATGTTAAGAAATGACATAAGGTTTCTCGTTCATATCAAAAAAAGGCAAAGGAACACGAGTCTTACAGCCTATACGTATGCACCAAAAATATTTTTATTTTTAAATTAAGGTGAATAAAGTTTAAAATATGAAAAAAAAAATATTTTCAGTATATTCATAATACTACTGTTAATACCATTCATTTAAAAAGAAATGTATATCATCTTATCGATAAAACATCGATGTCAGAAGCGTGACTAGAAAAAGTTAACTGTCACTTACTTAGGGAATTCCTTCGTAGGTGATACCTAGTACAGTGAAATTGAATTTAGGTAAGTATTCGATTAAGGGATGCCCCTAGCTTAAAAGACACCTACTAAGGTGGAGCTTAGGGGCCTGTTGGTTAAAACGGGCATTAGTCTCTGGAAAACTTTGTATGGATTACTCAAATTTTTGTTCCGCTTCGGTCGAGGTGACCACTTAAACCAAAATGCCAACCATCGTGGAGTTAAGTAAGCTGCTGAAAAACTGAAGGCTGTAGTCTACGATGAGGATCATCACATCACTGGACATAAAATCCATTACTTGATTGGAGAGATAGTATATCTAGCCACAGACACCAAAGCCTTCCTAGCACATACATACCTATAATAATAGCCTCACGATTTTATTCACGAAAGTGTAGGCAGAGGATATACTACACTCACATTATAGTAAAAAGCGAAGAGCACATTGCCCTTTACCATTTTCAGAATACGTGCTGTCACTAAGAATATCTTGACAGAAAACCCTATAATACGACCTACATATTATATGACCTGGAAATTGGGCTCGGGACCTCAAACACATTTAATTGCTGATTTGGCTTCAACTGCTGAATGGAGATAGTGTTATTTTTTATTTCTGCTGAACAAATTTTCAGTCAGTAACTGCACGAGTTCCGGTAATGTACCCTGAAGACGACCACACCATTTCTCTGACTACTCCAACCGGAAAATACACGCGTGAATCTATGAATGTTTGAAATCTGTCCGATAAACTAACTAAAGACTAAAAATTTACTAAGATTCTTCTTCTTCTAAATTTTCCTAGTCAGCAAAGTTGAAACAAAATCAAACTTTTGGTTTCCGAAAGTCGATAAACCTATTTACACAATAGGGTAATATATATAGGGTACAAAAGCGTATAAAACCATCTGTCTCGGCAGTCACTCAAAGAAGTATTGAAGAGACATTAAGCCATTCGTCACCTGAACACTTAACAGACGTTTTGGGGTATTCAAAAGCTGGCAATTTCATAAATACTGAACGGAAATTACCTTTTATATCTGCAGTCAAGTAAAAAAATACCAATAAGATTGTCTATTTGTATAGTGTAGGTAATGTACTAGATTTAGAACAATTACAGTCATACTTATATCGCTAACTAATACTTAGCTATCTCTCAGCTGAATAGCTTTCAAGTTCTTGATTAATGATTTACGTTTGGTTATTGGCCCGCCTGTTGTAGCATAGCTTCATCAACTAATACTCAATGTTGAATAGTTATGTAACAACAAATGGGCCGTTAATCAAACGTAAATCATGGACTTGATACATGAGCAATTATTCTTATAATTTGCTATTATCAAGACATGAAATTCTCTGCCAAAGCACGTGTTTCCGTATTCCTTCAATCCTGAGTCCTTTAAGCGAGGCGTGAAAAAGCACCTTCTCAGGGCGTCAAAGTAGGGACCCCAACATCGCCTCAGCTGCTATGAGAATGGCGTGGAGGCCACTGCTCCTGGACCACATGATCGGTTACCATCAGAAGGAGTGTGGTAATATTGACGTGCAAAATAAAAAATACAAGCGAAATCTTAACTATTTAAGATTAATTATTATTTATGCGTACGGCTGTTAGTATTAAAATTTTGTTTCGTTATTTAGTAAGCAGTGCCTAGGCCATGGTAACTATTGATATACATCTACACGTAAACAGTATTTTTTCAGTTTTAGTGTGTATGTTTATGTAAGCTAATATCAACAATAGGGGCACCAGTTGGTATGTTGTTTTGAATTATGTGATGAGACAAAAATAGGCCAATATTTAATCAGTTTTATTGTACATACATACATAGATTCACGCCTGTTTCTCAGAGGGGTAGGCGGAGACTACGGATTTCCATTTGCTACGTTCCTGACACACTTCTCTGGCGTCATTCACTTTTATCACATTCCTCATACACGCTCGTCGGTTCAAGGTGCTCTTAACCTGGCCTTTGTCCAGAACGCCTCCGATCTGATCGCGAAACGTTCGCCTAGGTCTTCCTGTTGCCACTGTTTGATTCACACTAGCCTTATAAACTTTCTTAGTCGGTCTTTTCTCGTCCAGTTTTATTGTTGTTTTTATACTTCTGTTTCTGAGAAAGACAGCTGGTAGACAAATAAAAACAAACAGTAAATGTTAATAAGCTTCACTTTAGTTCTGTATAAGCTACACAGCGATAATAAACGCGACTCTTGTTCGAAATATTGGATATTCTTTTAAGAAATTCTTAATAGCAGTCTGGCATCTCAAACTGTGTCCGGTAGACGTGAACAGGCTCACGTCACTAATTACGTGACATCTACAAACATAGCTGGCAAAGTTATATTTTATATTATATTATTATTATGTTACTTTTATCACAGGTATTTTCTAACACGTTATATTAGAAAAATACCTGATCCTTTGGGAGGCTTACACGGAGACGTGGGTCCAACGTGAAAAGGCCCTTCTAGAGTTTTAATCAAAGGTGGCATGGATCACCTACAGCGACACTAGCCGCAGCAGGCTTAGGACTATTGCTACGTATGGATTCAAATATTATATGGGCTATAGGTATGGGTGTTTGGTGGACCGGTATATTGCTAACTATGGATGAAAAACGGCCTCTCGGCAGACGGTGACTCGCCAACTCCCTAGATGGATCCCCTGAATAGCCACCATACGCATACAAGCCAGCAGCAGAGGGCAACACCTTGTTATTGTTATTATTATTATATGGAGTTTGACGTATCAAAGGTTCAGTCAAAAGGGTAAGCAGAGACGTGCCTCTGCCTAGCCTTTCGAGGATAAAGGCGTAAGACTAAGCATGTAAGAACATATGTAGATGATGTTCGTGGGAATGAGTTTATGAACTTTCATGATTTTTGTCGCTTAAGCTGTGCCTCATTTGCCGTGTAATTTAGAATCGACAACCAATAATAATAGCTAATAGCTAGTGATTGATAAAGGTTTGATCATAAACTAACGCAATATCTCTAATATACCCAAATATAACTATGTTCTGAGTTTTCGATTGATCGATATCTGCGGGTACAAACTTTTGCCTGTACCTAGCAACTAACATAAATGTATATTCAGTAAATTTTGTTATCTTACTAACTGATAACCTTTGAGATTTATAAGTTTTACTTTCAGATCTTAATAAATAAATCGCACTCCCAGTGCAATAAAGATGTAAGAACAATATCGTAGATTTTTTTTTAAATTGCAGCTACGAATAGTGCAAGTAAAGATACACAAGCTCAATTATATTCGTAGCGATTTGACAAAAAATAAAGGCTTTATACCAAGAAAATCATTAGTTGCGTCATAATAAGTTTGATAATTTTAAATCATAAAAGAATATAAACCTACTAAAATACAAAAAAATGGTAAAAAATACACTTAATCTAACGTTATGTCTTTGTTTCACTAAATTTAACAAAAGATTATAGAAGTACTTTCTATAATAAATATATCTGACCAAGCAGTTTTTTTTGCTCTCCTCCAAAGTTAGCATATTCTTCTTACACCTTTATGAGCAGCGATAGCTCAGTGGGGAGACCAACAGACTGCTATGCAGAGGGTCTCGGGTTCGAACCCACGTCACGCACCTCTGACTTTCGAGAGTTATATGAGTTTTCAAAATTATGTGCGTATTGATTGACAATTATCGCTTGCTCTGTGCCTCGGAGAGCACATTAAGCCGTCGATCCCGGCTGCCATGAACATCTATGGCAGTCGTTATTGGGAGAGTGTCAACACAAAAGATCCCACTGGGTCGAAGTGTCGCCGGTCTGCACTGACTGGCCCCCACATAAGATACATACATACACCTTTATTCCACTGGGGGTGCGAAATTAGGTTGACTTTGACTTGATCTAAAAATTTACTTTCATTATTGCCTGGAAACAAGAACAAGTTTTTAAAGTACTCAAATTTTTCCACCTGCTTTAGTTGTAAAGCTTCAGTGGCATCTTACGCCACAAACTATAATTTATCTTTCTCTTCCAAATTTTGTTTCTAGTTGTTTAACTTTTGTCATATATTTCCCAACAGTTACACTAGTTTTGGTCCCAAAAGCAACCGTTATTTATAAGCAGAAGTAACAAACTTGAAATGGTTTTTGGTAAATTTATTGTCATATCACGAATCCTTCAATTATAATCTAAACTAATATTAAAGAGAGAGAGAGAGAGAAAATATTGGATGTTTTGTTTGTATGTCTGTTTGTTTGTAACGATTTAACTTAAATATGACACAACCGATTTGAAAAATTCTTTCGCCGTTGAAAAGCTATGCCATATTATCCCCGAGTAATATAGGCAAATATTTTTAAAGTTCTTTCGCTAACATTACCTACTTTTACACGAGGGAAGCCGCGTGCAAATGCTAGTTGTTTATAAATTCTGGGTTTCTTTTTAGGGTAAATAAAAGTAATGTTTCAGCTATACCCTTGTTTGTTGTTAAAACGCTCAAACATAGAAGATGCTCAGTAATAAAGCGATCTTTATGACCTATTAAATGTTTATACTGGAGCAGCGATTGTGAATGACACGTGCATGAGCACAGCAATCTTATTCAACCCAAGACTTTAAATTCTCGGGTTTGGTTCCCAGATCAGGCAATGTGTTATTGGGTTTTACTATCAATATATTCTAAGTCGCAGCAAGGACTCTAGGAAGAAAGGCAACTATAGGCTAGTTATTTAACAGGTTACTTAGGATGTAAAATGATGATGTTGACGAAATATTGGTATAGTACTCTGCTACACATCCTTTCGAGCATAGAGATGTAATACTATAAGTATATATGATGAATAATAATTCACATTACAGTATGTATGTTTGTATCTTATGTGGGTGCCAGTCAGTGCAGACCGGCGACACTTTGACCCAGTGGGATATTTTGTGTCGACACTCTCCCAATAACGACTGCCATAGATGTTCATGGCAGTTGGGACCGACGGCTTAACGTGCTCTCCGAGGCACGCAGCAGGTGATAATTGTCAATCAATACGCACATAATTTGGAAAAGTCATATAACTTCCGAAAGTCAGAGGTGCGCGACGTGGGTTCGAACCCGAGACCCTCTGCATTGCAA
This sequence comes from Catocala fraxini, assembly GCA_930367265.1. Lineage (NCBI taxonomy): Eukaryota > Metazoa > Arthropoda > Insecta > Lepidoptera > Erebidae > Catocala > Catocala fraxini. Next base: position 5,759,144 of record OV884044.1, on the reverse strand, counting down.
CCACTGAGTTATCGCTTCTCCACATTACAGTAAGTTTAATATTAATTTCAATATGTCAGTTGAAAACAATAAGTGCTGAGAAAATCATTCAATACTTTAAAAAAGCTTTTCAATCTGCTCCACCATTATTTATTATCCAACAAAGGAACAGCTTTAAGAGCCTAACTACTTAGCTTTGACCTCTGAAACCTTTTTTTGTTCCATAAAGTCTTTACAGAGCTTCTGCCAGTCATTCAGCAAATTATTGATCTAAAAATCGCCGGTTTTAACCATTAGACCTTTCTCTGACATATTTCACGATCAATCCCTCTCTGAGTTCACCGTTAAGTTTTCATTAAAACTTCTACTTGAATAAATTTTCTCGCATCACGCTGGGTCTTAAGACTTGAGTAAATTAGGGTATGACGTGAACAATTTTGTTTAAGCGTACATGCGGTAGTATATTCTGCTTCCGCTTATTTACCCTGTCTATACTAATATTATAAAGAGTAATGTTTCGATTTTTTGTTTGTTTGTAATGATTTAAATCAAAAACTACTCAACCGATTATAAAAATTCTTTCACCATTAGATAGCTATTACCACCAAGGTTATATTTTATTTAAAAGTAGATTTACTTACATAACCAAACTTAATTTTAGGTGAGTGAAGCCGCTTTGATTTGATTTTTTGTTTTTAAGGATTTAACTCAAAAACAACAAAACCGATATTAGAAATTCTTGCTCCATTAGAAAGGTGTATTATCACCGAGTAACATAGGTTACATATTATTTAAAAAGAAGTACATTTACTAACATAACCCAACCTAACCTACTTACTAAAATACATAATATAAAGTGGGTTAAAGAAGTAAAAGTCAATCCTCTAATAGGCGACATAGCTTTACTCCGCCGTTATAGACAGCTACAGGTATAGTGCCCAGAAAACTGGCAAGATTGCCACGTTAAATGGCAATGCTTATAACCATAATAATATTTAGGTTTCAATGTTCATAGTTACAGTAGTTTCTATCATTCAAACGCTTTAGACAACATCACTACTTTATATGCAGCATATCCCGGTCATACCGACTAAATTACCACGTTGTTCCTATATACATATAACCAGAGACGGCGAGGCCGGGTGAATCACTTTGACATGCCACAACGACATCGGCGCGCCATATGAAACGGCAGGCCACTGCACAATACTACTTATCCTTATTAGAAAATAAATTTCATCCGTATGGCTTGCATTATAGCAAGCAAGACTACACAACTGAGAGGCGCGCTTAAGAACACGCACGCCGTCTCTCGGATCTGCAACTGATCGGGTGGTAGGCAGGCCCACAAAGCCCAGCATCTAGCGCCCTAGTGCCCTGCGGCGCCCGTTTCTGCGGTTGGGCTCGCAGGTCTCGATCCGGACCATAGACTGAACCGTGGCCGGTAACGAGAGGGCAACCATTCCGACTGCAACAATTAACTCATGGCGCTGCGATGCCCAGGCGGAGCAATCCGCCAACGTGTGCACCGCCGTGTCCACAACAACATTGCGGTAGTCATCGCAGTGATGACATCCGGGCGCCGCAATATCTCAAATGGTTTGGAATTAAACTACAACTATTACTAAAATTTAAATACTTAACTCGTTTTATGGAAAAGTAGCCTTTGAAAAATAAACTATGATAAAATTCGAATGTAGTAGTTTAACTTCAATGTGTACATTTGGGTAAACGTATGACGATATATTGCAAGTTTGTCCGTAATTACGTCTTTGACCCGTTTGGATTGGAAACCTAACGCTTACAGTCCAAGTGCAAGATTCGAACGCTAGAACCTCATGTATGTTTTGCATTATCAAAAGGCTTGTTTTTGCTTGACCTTCATTGAAATTAAACTACTATATACGGATTTTATCGCGTTGTTTATTTTACACTTTATTACATAATTACTATTAAATTTTACAAATTTTTTAGCTAATTAAATTATTAAAACTATTAAAACTATTTATATTTAAATTTACGATTACACTTTCCCCGACGTTTCGGTTGCTTTTCAGCAGCCATGGTCACGCGGAGACTCTTCTTTTAATTAATCTACGTCACCGTGATGTAGGTCTGACGGGTCTAGGAACTCTATGTAAAAGATATCCTAACTAATATTATAAATGCCAATGTGAGTTTGTATGTTTGGTTCGCTTTCACGCCTTAACTACTTAACTCGACTGATCCAACATTACAGCCACGACAGCTCAAAATAATTATTAAAAAGAAAGCATATTTGCCATTTTATCCAATTTCAATCATCATCAATTTTACAGCATTGTTCCAGCACGTGTTCCGTTAATGCAATATTAACAAATGACTAGCATATTATAATGCTATCCACATCCGACACAGGCTAACGTGGTACATACATATATCCAACAGAGCACCGAACGGATTATTGCAGTCAGCTAACATCTCTTTACCGTGTTCACCCATTGCGGGCGTTAATGAACGTAGAAATGCAAAATATACAACATACGCACATACATAATACACACTACTCATACAACTTAGTTTATATTAAGATATTGGGAGCCGATGGGATTGAAAGCATACGCCTCGATTCGACTGTCCAAACAAAACACGACCGTGCTAAAACAAACTTTGTTTTTATAGCGTGTTTTATTGGAGGCGAGAGGCTTATGTCAGGCACTCCCATAACTTCCAGCCTATCAACTAAAACCGCAACGGTGCGTTAACTCGCTGCTTTGTATAGTGTGTTGGTCGCTGGAACTGAAATAACATCAGTAACCAGTCCTAAAAGAACTTGGCGTAACTGACAACTCCATCCGAGATTACCCGCTCCAAAACAAAATTACGTTAAATAATCGAGATGTAATTGGATTATCTGTCAAAAATAGATAAAAGATAGGCTTAGCCCGTATTGTGTAGGCAATGTGAGTTTATAATACACGTCTGGCTCTGCCTACCTTTTCGGAAATATAGACGTGAAACTGTGCTATCTTGTGCAGCGACTAACACCAGAATGTTACTACAGTTAAAAGCCATCATTAGTACTTTGCGCTTACTTTTGGATTTTTAATTGTTTTATATAAATAGCATGTCTTATCGTTAATAAACATTATTCTCTCTTGAATTGCGATGCAACTTAAAGTTTAACGTTTTTAATTACTACCAGCATCTTAGTACAGTACACATCACGTAGACCTACGTAACGCGTGGTCTACGATACAAACCCTAACCACTTCACTTAAATAAAGAAAGACACGTGGTGTACTTTCAGCTTACATTTTCAGAACTTTTATTTTATGAATACCTTGCAGGTTTCTTTTCATAGGCTCAACCCATTGCCTGAACCTAGCAACTAACCTAAATGTAGCTTCAATAACTTAGTAAACTCACTAGCCTATATATTTTGACGTTCATAAGTGTTACTTTGTGACCTACATGAATAAATTGTTTTTGACTTTGACTTTGAATAACTCACAATTAATAATTTAGGACGTGTGAGACATTTGGGACCGCTGTCAACATTTTACACATTAAACTCCTCAACAGTTGCTAGAGAAAATTTCCTTATAGAAAAACACAGTAACTCTTAGCCTGCTCTGGTAATTAGACCTGGGATATATCAATTGGCCATATGAAGTTCATATCGCAAACGAGGCAGACTTCATTGTTTATTTATTTATTTAACAACATAAGCTTACAGTATTATACACACCAAATCGCTTATGTGCCAGTGTAAGTATACACATATTATTAAAAATAAATACAATAATAAAATCTAGCTTTGCAACAATACAAAAACCAAAAACACAAAGTAACAGTATACAATTAAATTACAAATAGCAAATTCTTTTTATTGAAATTAAACTACTATATACGGATTTTATCGCGTTGCGAACCTGAGACCGCATGAACAGTTTATTACAGCACCCGTAATGTTACAGGTGCTGTAATGTATTTGTACACTAGGTGTATTATCTCCTATTCTGAGCGTATATTCTTCTTACAGCTATATTTACTGTCGTCACACGGGCCTTGAAGCTCCAGCTCAATTTCAAGAACTAATGATGTCACGAAAAGGATTGAAGATCCTAGCATTCCCGAGCCAACGGCGACGCCACAGATACCTATTTAAAGCTCTTAATGAACGCCTCTACGTGCTTTTTCATTTTAATAGGTGATTAGTAACTAGCATTTTATTCCGCCATCCATGAAAGCTTAAACCTCATGTGAGGGACAGACGGTCAGTTCTGGTGATAAATCTTGCATAAGAATATCGGGTGATGAGTTGCAACTCTCTCAAGTAGTGCAGCAACAGCCATCAGTGCAACCCAGCGCACTACGACAGGGTCTTTGATTATTTTGAGGTAAAGTATATAAATTACATTCTTTTTAATTTACTATATTGCGGGGATCTCTACAAATATTTGAACAAAGAACACCCACCACCAAATTATGGATTACACAACTGGGTGCTGCTTCACACTATGCGTCATATCTCCGGTTCGATTAAACCAAATTCAACGGTTCGAATAACATGAAACGTAGCCTGGTTTTAAAGTTGAGCTACGAGCTACTAAGCTGTGAAAATTGTTCATATAATATTCATTCAGAGGCTTTTGCGTGTTGCTGGAACAAACATACAGACATTATGCCATTTTGAATTTAACAACTAATTGTATTTTCTATGGATCTGTTATCTATAATAAAATTATAAAGAAGAAAGATTTGATTTCTTGTTTGTTTTTTGTACAGATTTAACTCAAAAACTACGCAACGGATTTTAAAAATTCCTTTACCATTTGAAAACTATATTATCATCCAGTAACATAGGCTATATTATATATTTCTTTTAAAGTACTGCTACCAGCACAACCTAACCTACTTTTATGCGAGTGTAGCCGTAGGCAAAAGCTAGTACGTTAATAAAATAAAAAGCTCATAATGTGATGTTTCATACATTTGTCATCGGAACTTTAGTTCTTTTTAATTATTTATTTCTCAAGTCAAGTCAAGTCTCTAGCTTTTAGGGTGCTTGAGTTGAAAGATGGTATCACGTGACCTTGAGGTCAAAGGTCAAGGTCATAGTCATTTCGGGGTCATAGTCATATCGACTATTCTGAGTCAAATGGCGTTAACCGCGAGTCTCTAGCTCTTACGATTCTTGAGTTGAAATATGGTATCACGTGACCTAGAGGTCAGAGGTCAAAGGTCATAGTCATTTCGGGGGTATATTGACATGTTGAATCGAATGGCGTTAATCGCGAGTCCGTAGCTCTTACGGTTCTTGAGTTGAAAGTTGTATAACAGACAGACGGACGGACGAACGGACAAAGTTGTTGTTTAAGAGTTTTTTAGAACTCTAAAACGTACCTGTAGATAGCCTGAATAGGCGAATGGCCACTTTTCATCGTGAGGTTTCGGTCAAAGTATTATTGGTTTTGTAAATCATTATATAGAGTATTAAAGGTAAGATTACTTTCCTTGTCTTCTCTTTTCTATGTAGAGTGCTTAAAAGCTTACATTGCTGGTTGTCAGGAATACCTACAACAGTCGCTAAGTGTAGTATATATTATAAAAGGTTTCTGATAAACCAGTCCAAAAAGTGGCGAAAGAAAAGTCTGCGAAATATTTAAACACCTATTGCAAGTTTCAATTTGCTTCGTATACATATTACCTAGTACTTATGTTTTTCAGAAACAAGTGCACTCATTTTATTTCTCTACACAATACTCTTCGTTAAAATTAGAATCAGTATGCACTTCAAAGCTGTCGTCTTAAGATAAGAAGATAAATAAATGATAAAAGGATAAAACACTCTGCTTTATGATTTTTACGAAGGTCGGGTTAAATTGAAGAAATGTCCTCCCCATACAATTTGATGCACAGTAATGGACCTTCAAGCGACAACTTGCTTATTTTCTATTTATAGACCTAAGTCTTGTGTCATGGTCGCTTGTTTATGTTGACATCTAACTTATCATAATGATTGGGACGCCTTTAGATTTGACAGCTGCTAACAAGCAAAAATAATTGTCTGGTTTTGTCTACGAGCAGAAAAAATCTGCAATTTTAACCAAGGTTAAACACAGCGCACTTATAATACTAGATGCCCTCGAGAGGTTACCTATGCTAATATTCAAAGGCTAAAAAGGTTGTTTATCTAAACGCGCTAATAGCTGATCGGATTTCAGAAGTAAATTTACACTACAAATATATTTTATAGTCTAATGATTGAGGAAGGTATACACATCACGCCTCATCCATATACCATAATTTATAAACCAATTTATTTTTTAACGTTATACTTTTTGAAAATGTTTGTGTTTGTAATATGTAATATGTAATTCATTTACACAAACAAAAAAACATTATCTAAACACACATCTTTTTGGATCACCTGTTCCAATTAAATTATACTGCCTTGTTGGTCTAAGGTTTAAATTTCCACTTAAAGATGCTACAGATTGTGAAGACTCAGTTTCCATTCTTAGAATTTTCAACCTGTGTGAATGCATAAAGTCTTTGAAAAGTTTACCAGGCAATTCTTAATTAAATATGACCTTTGAAGATGCGTCGCCTATGGTTAGTGACTTGTATATTATTACATGGCATTTTAAAGCATAGTTCAGAAAGTATAGGATATATTAGGTACGTCTGGTTTATACAGAAACGTCATGTGTGTGTATACATGTCATTTATATTACTGAATTGGAATATTTGCAATCATCGACAATTGACCTTAAAGCAAACCAACCAACATTAGTCCATTGTTATTTTCTAGTGCAGACACAACCTTTAATATACGTGAGGGCGTGTTCATTCTCACAATCTATGGCCGAGGTGCAGGATCGCTCGCGCATTTATCCTGTAACCTATGTTTAACTTCGTTTACGCAAGAGAAGAGGCCGCGGGCAAAATCGAGATTAAAAAATTTGTGCGGTTTTTATATCCAATGCAATACGTGTATAATCTGGAATTTCCATTGTTGTGTTCTACTGTTAATTGTTCTGAGAACTATGGCAGAAAATACCTACGTTAATTTAAAATAATTTGTGGTAAAATATTAAATTCGTACCTCTTGGAATCAGTACAATTATGTAACTCGAATGACCTATCCGAAACACACAATAAAAACAAAAGCGGAGTGGGCGGCGGACGTCATGGTTCTTGGTACACGCATCGGTCTACTGCAACACGCGCTGCAGGCGTTCAACGTGATGTCAAACCAATTCGACTTGTTCTTGTATTCACTGAATCAATTTCACTCATATATAAAGAGAGCGCATATCATATTCGTGTGTTTGTTACTACGTTATAGCATTATGTTAGTAAAGTACTTGTAAAAATAGTTGTCCATCAAAAGTAATTACATTTATTTATCGATTGTGTAACTTTAGCTCTGTATTTTTCAATAAAAACGGAATCAAACATGTACTGTTGCCACGCCGCCTGTGTATAATATACTCCACATAAGTATATTTATTTATACAGGGTGTCCCAGAAGTCGGCATCAAACCGGAATCAGGTAACAGTCCCAATTTATAATAGCTATGAGAAAAAAAATCTAAGAAACATATTTAAAAAATTATAGACATTAAAAAAAATCATAAAATCTACAATCTGTGACGGTCTTTTTACTCCTGTTACTACAGATATATTTTTTTGTTATGTAATGGCGAATAATAAAAAAAAAATAGAGATTTTAAGTATCTCCTACCAAATTGCCGAGCATGTCGGCAATATTCTGTGGTATTGAATCTGATAATACGTATCTTGTTACAAATAAGGAGTCTGTCCACTACACCGTCTCATACCATGACCGTGCTAGGAACGTATCAGGCACGAAAAGCAACACGATGTTCTCTGCTATAGGAACTGCTGGTCGGTGACGGAACGGTCTAGTGGGCATAGCCTTATACATTTCCTTACAAATAATATTTTTCTGCCTGACTGGTTAGTGGGCAGACTCCTTTAAAATTGATGTTGACAAATTACATTGTCATCATTATGAGTATTCATCGTACAGCGGCGCTAACATGTGTGCGCGATAAAGTCATAGCTGTAATGAAACTATAAGTGATATATGTATATATATAAATTAAACTATAAGTATACTGTATCATATAATATATCGCATATATAATATTAATAATATAATAATAATAATATTCTACCACATACACACAACACCATCTAGCCCAAACTAAGCAAAGCTTGTACTATGAGTACTAGACAATAGATAAACATACATATATACTTTTTTTTTGTAAATACATACATATTATACATATAAACACCCACACCAAGACAAACATCCATGTTCATGCACACAAATGTTTGACTTGTGCGGGAATCGAACCCGCGACCTCAGGCGTGGCAGTCGGTTACACTAACCACTACGCCATCGAGGTCGTTATAAGATATAGCATATACATCTTCGCATATGTGAAATCCTTAACAAAACAAAATAAATCGCTTAGATTGTATAATGCCACCAGGCTTACTAATAATAATCGATACAAGCTTTTAAATAAACATAGTCATCGATTGCTGACAGACGACATTGACGCGAATCTATATTCTAATGATATTCGAAAATATCATACACACATGATAAAAAATATCGCCAAGCAAGAAAATTGCTGGTACTTTTCTTGCCTATTTTTCTCCGCAAGATTATTTTAACACATTCACGGACACAGAACCACTCTCAATAATTTGTGATATGGTACTCAAACTTTCCATACAAAGTGACATTACGTCTGGGGACGTATTGCCACACTACACGGTTTTAAAAGTATGTGTTGCGGCAGTAACGGTCAGAGACGTAACCGCCTGTAGGCGGACATTCATACCAAGTGAATTCTAAGCCGTGTGTTACGGCAGGAGTATTTGCTGTGGCTCTAGCAGTCTGTATTTTAGCCTAAAACGGCACAGAGTCATATCCTTCCTATAAATGCTATGGGAAATAGTCGGCCGTGGACGGAGTTTTACTTTGAGCGTATTTTAAATCGCCGCCTACAGCCGTAGTGCCATATTATGAGGGTCATAATTCACGTCTCTCGACGTACTGTCCGGGAATGTGTTAATACGATCTATAGACTCATCTTTAGTTAAAAGATATCACTCAATCAGCTTCCTTTTATAACTTTATCTATTACACAAACTTTTAGTTACTGCCTAGAGATTTTAAGATAAGAGATGGGTTCCACGAAAAGGAGATAAAAAGTAATCTAAAAAGGTTTCCACTAAGTAAATTTAACGTACTCGTTTACAATTCCTGTGTTTAATTAAAACAAACGACTTTGTTTAAAACAATTTCGTTCGTAACAACAACTAACAGAACCACCGATTTGGCAACTTTTATCTTTGTATATTGAGCTGGAGCTAAATTGAATATATAATTGTGAATGCACAAGGTTTAGCTTGTGTTTATATAACTCTTGGTTTAGGCAAAATATGAATAACTTGCCAATTGTTGTATTACAGGGCATAATTCAAAACCTATTGTATCTGCATAATTGAAACAAATGTAAAATTAGTGTAAATACTAAATATTTGATAAGATCTTAACACAAAACCTATTTTGCTATTGCCTTGTTGGTACCGTGGCTTGAGTGTGCTCTTGTTTGCGTTCGATCGTGATGTACTGAGTTCAATTTCTGAAATAGGTTGTGTTCATGAGTTTTCAGTTAGGCAATACTCAGTTGCAATATGCAGTCTTAAAAAGTGCTTCAGAAAGTTAAAGGCTTGTTGTTTGGCTTGGGATCTAAACACATACCTAGCAAATTTTCCAGGGACCTTTCCAGGGACGTATAACAGTTGTCAGATTAAAAGTATTTATATCAATAAGGCCCGACTTGACTGTATTTTGACGAATTGTTGGCTAGATTTCCTTTGAACGTTTATACACCAGTAAAGCGAGTGATAAATTACTATATAAAACCGAGAAACGTATCTCATTTCTGCAGCGATAATCAGAAGTCTCGAATGCGACGTCAAAACCCCGTATATTTAGGAGTACTTATGAGTAATATAACAAACGACTTTGTGAAGTTAAGAAAAAAAGTAAAGTGAAGAAAAACTTCGTGAAGAAACCTGTATGTCTGAGAGTAGTCCATATATGAGAGTTCTCAAAGATATATAAAGTATGCCGACTCACAGTAAGGCATCGTAGTGAACCTGACCCTTCTCACCCTGAGACGAGATCCGTGCCCAGCAGTAAGATCGTGTATATACAGAGCTGATATCATTATTATTATATCAGCACACAAATAGAGCATGTCCTAGATAACTACATAGGATTCCGTTTAGCCCGGTATGCGTACTCATGAAACTCACCGTGAAGTTATGGGCACTAATTAACTTCGTAGCATACAATCACTGTTTCAAGGAATTTTTAACTTAGCACATTTGATAGAATATTACACGAATGCAGGCGGACGGAATAAATTTTCAGTAAAAATACCTTAAGCGTTTTTGCATAAACTTTTATTTTGCTTGTTGTAAGATTTTATCATTTTTGGGAAGCAGGTAGGTGTATGTCCAGCTATAGACGTCTTACAGTTAAGATGATGATAGGTATGCCTAAAGAATTGATTCATGAGTAATCATCAGAATACCTATTTGTGTGGATTCTTGGAATGTTTTCAAGATATGGAAATACTGCCCAACCCTGTTCAAATATTTTATTCGAAAACAAAAACGCTTTTCTAATTCGAATGCTTCGGTGAGGAAGTTTTTATAACGTGCAGTATTTTTAAAACGTGTGTTCTCCAACACGGCTATGAGGCATAGGTATTGCGCCAAAAAAGAAGTCATGCGTGGCTAACATTTAGAATTTTAGACAAAGGAATTAGAAATGGAATAAATGGAAAAGCGTGGGTGATATAAGTATGTACGTGAGACTTCAGAACTTTAACTTACCATTCAGAATTCGGTAACAATGCTATTAGTTATAATGCTATTACCACGTTCTTACGATATTTGTTCTGGCGTACCTACAACAATTGGTAAATCAAGTCTTTTTTTTTAAGTGATGTTATTAACACGATTATATCTCCTTTATATGCCAGGGCTGCGTCTTGGCTCCTACCCTGTTTGGAATATATTTCTTGCTAATATTACACAAACGGCGAGACAAAATTTCGGCGTCGACCAAGAGGGTATGTATCTGCATACGAGGACTGACGGAAAGATGTTTAACATCTCTCTCCTTAAACCTAAAAGAACCCGCGAGGACCTTTTCGTCAAACGTCTTCTTTTTGCTGACGACACGGCCTTTGTGGCCAATTCGCAAGCCTATGCTGAACAAATTTTCTCAGGCCTGCTACCTAAATGCCATGTCTGTTAACACCAAAAAGACAGTTGTGCTAACACATGGCACTCAAGAAGCTCCTACAATTGTTTTAAATGGCACGATGATTTAAGTAGTTGACAGATTTTGCTACTTAGGGTTGACATTGTCAAACAATCTCTCGCTTGTAGCGGAGATCGACACACGTATTGGCAAAGCAGCAACCATGTTCGAGAAGCTTAGTACAAGAGTATGGTACAACAAATATCTAACTACAATGACCAAAATGGTAGTCTTTCAGGCTTCCATATTAAGCATTCTCCTGTACGGAGCTAAGGCAACGTACGCAAAACAAGAGCGTCGATTAAACTAATTTTACATAATTTGCCTACGCAAAATTTTGGGCATATCTTGGTGTGAGAGGGTAATCAACGAGAAGGTTCTAGAAATGGCACAGCTGCCTATCTTGACTGCACTCCTCAAGCAGAGGCGTCTATGATAACTGGGACATATGCACAGGATGGAACCCTCCCGTTTACCACGACGCGTTCTCCTAGGTGCAGTAGCGAATGCAAAAATAGATGTTGGGAGGCCTTTGTTTCGCTTTAAGGAAGGCGACTAACGCGACATGGCCACTTTTAAAGTTGCCCACCGTAACTGGGAAAAGCTCGCAGAAAATAGAACAGATTGGCGCAAAAGTGTAATGGAGGGTCGCAGGTTTTGCGATGACGCGTGGTTTCAAGCATTTGCCGACAAGATACAGAAACGTGATCCAGGTGGCTTAGCACCAACCATTGAAGTTAAACTATACTGATTGTATCAAGATTTATTAGGAAAACACCGTGTTTTACTTTTTAATGTGTAGCATTCGCATAAACGTAAAATAATATTATTTCCTTTATTTTTTTTGGATTCGATTGATATATTGATACACCGTATTTTGTTACCCCTGCATTGTCAATTCCGTATGAAGTTTGACATGGGACATAACATACACAATTTTTATCAGTCTTTGAATAATTATGTCAATCAGGCTTCATTTTAGGGAATTTAATTTTAGCTCGTAGCCCTAGGGGCGCTGTATAATTTATCACACGTATTTTGATATTCTGTTCATCGTTGCTTGTAAGCTAACCTGAGCATAAGGCTGCCTATGCACCACGATTTTTTTTTTTCCTTTTTTCTATCGTTTAAAAATTTCGTTGTTCATAAAGTTCCTTGTGACACCAGTTATATCAAGTGCAGGAGGAAGAATTGTCTTATTAAATACCAATAAAACAGATTTTCATAGCCAAGCTCAACTTACAAAAATAATGATGTAGTTTTTATATACTCAAAATTTGAGTCATACATGCTAAGTTAGCGCTAGGCACACTTTCCGTCTCAGCGCATCCTGCTACCTAAGCTAAGTGTAGCTTAGCCAGCGTCGAGCAAGTTCTTTACAATTTTTTTTACTCTACTTTACACGAACAACATGCGTAAGATAAGGCCCTCTTGCCGATTACATGCCGACGCATGTAATCAGCAAGAGAGCCGAGATTATGCTTGAGATTCACGCAGGTAGCTTGGGTCTATCTTTTGTCTTTGGGTTATTACATTATATGTATATGTATATGTAAGCACCTGTACTCGTGCCGTTACACCATTATGCTTTAGTTATATTCTCGCTCACGGTTTAGATACATTGCACTTACATGAAGAGAAAAGAGCCTAATATGTATGTATGTGCTTAATAAATCATTTGTCTAATAAAAAATTGTTTTTATATTCATAGTTATTATTATTAAACTAACTTATAAAGTTTCTTTATTTATTTTACAGAGCTTTCTCAAACTTATTTACGGTTTTTAGTTGCGTTTAAAAACATATAGAAAAATTCTAACGTAAGCCACTACGGTTTAGGTGGTTGCCATTCCACTGGCAATGCGCAGCTCTATTTGTAGATTTGATACCTATATCAATAGTTAATCCTAGTCTAGATATAATTAGTGTCATTTTCAGTGCATTTATAGACCCGGTTACACTGTTACTAAAAATATATATGCGGCTAAATCGTAAATAAACCTAATTTGTACAACCGTAAAAGTATGAACGCCTGTGTAAACCTCACTTCAAATATTTTCAGGAATTATTTTTCTACTCTCATTAAATGCATACAATTTTCTACAACATATTAACGATCTATTTTTTGTCTCTATAATCACGTGTAACCCGTAATGCAAATAATTTGCATATCATAAGCGACAAAATATATATAGTTCAAATATACCATATTTTATGTACCAATTTACGTTTCATACCTGATACACTTACAGAGATAGCGTATTACCAAATTATCATAACTATACGTAAAGAAGCGACACTCTCACACGTAGCAGTACGACTAGCAGTACTGCAGTGCCAACGTCATTTGATTATCACCGCTCGCACGCAAATTCGATCTATTATTCGTTGCTTACTTATAGTGTCTTTGTCACTCTTATGCGTTTAGCCTTACGATGATTACCCCGACAATGCCTCTGATAACGCAGCTAGCGTAGCTGCTTTCTGGACGGCAAATATATAATTTAAAAGGTTTTGCCAACGATACGCTAAGAAGAAGAAGACACCGACAATACTAGGTAATGACATCAGTTCACTTGCATGAAGTATCGAGAGTGATATTACTATTACAATTCAAAGGTACTCACCGAGAGCAAAGTCGCAAGACGGCCCAAAGAAAACATGCGCACAATCATTGTACGCGTCTATGGCTGATATAACTGCGTAGGCAGCATCGCAGTCGACAACATCGTATTTCAGCCATTCCACCGTCAGCCAAGGTGGGAACGCGTCTTTGATGATCGGGTCTTCCATTGCCAGGTCGAGGACTGGACCCACCTGGAAACACAAGTTTGATAAGTTTTGGCAGTCCTGAAGATTCTTCCAGGTGATCTAGACCTAAGTCTAGGACAGCATCTACAATATGTTGTAAAGTCGGTTTGGGACAAATTTGTGTGATCCATAAAAAGTTGTTTCGATCCTAGCTGATCATTGTGTCTGTTATTTTCATGTTAAATAGATTGCTGTTACACAAGTATATCAATTATAAACGGGTTAAAGATACGGGATAAAAAAACCTTATATAAGCATCTAAGGTGATTCTAAGCGCTATCTATAGCATAAATTATTTAGAGATTTACAACTCATTGCCTAAACATATAAAAGATAGCACGTCGTTATTTTCAAATAAAATATTATTAAATCAACACATATTCAAAGGCGTATCTACAAAATAAATAATTTTTACCTACAAAAATATTAACTTGAAACATGTAAACCGATCCCTATATTCGCTCAACTGTATTTAGCAAACAACTCGTTATAAGCGAAGATCACAAAAGTGTTTAGATTTACCTACATACCTGTCTGGCAATATTTAATATATTTTTAAGAAAACCGTCAAAGGTGTGCGCTTTCATGACCCTCAAATATTTTATGGCTTTGATTTATAATTTATTTCTCCTTGTAAGTGATTTGTAATCTTAAAGAAATAAAGAATTTTTAAACCGTAATAATAATTATATAACTATTTATTTTATCAGCAAGGTACTTAGTTTTACACGCTACTACGCTATTGCTGGGTGATGCTCAAATCTAGGCAAATTAGTAGGTGAGATAAAATGATTGCACGATTGTCATTGTTCTTAAATGGTCAAAACCTGCTAGCTTGAATCTTTCAGGGGAAAACTAATTGTGCTTACAAATAGTTTAATGTTTTCTATTTTCTTTAAATATCTTTCGGACTACAGATTAAACCCATCGCACGGAGAGTATATAATTATACTATTAATATACAAAGTGGACCAAATTACTTGAGTAATTCACAAATAATTCACATACTTGGCATTCGAATTCACAACACACACGCAGCGGCAACTGCGACCTCTTGTCTGTTGCGACATTACGCCGTTCTGACTCGTGTTATACACCATCTAATTGAGATTTCTACTCTACGCAATACAAATTAACTCAATGAGCAAGATCGTTATTAATATTATAAATGCAAATGTGAGTCTGTTTGTTACGCTTTCACGCCTTAACTACTCGACCGAACATCATGAAATTTTGCATACACTTTGTCAAGGGTACGGAAAAGAACATAGGGTGCCTTTCATCAAGAAATATGCTTTCTATGATATTTTGATAACCTCCACCCCACGCTTTATTACATTAAAATTATTAAATTATTTTCTACTTCTTAAAGCGAGTTTTTTAGTTTTTTTAAACAATTATTTAATTATTTTGTATTTTTTTTAAATATTTTCTATATTTTGTATTGTCATCGATCCTCGATAAGTATGCAGAGTTTCAAATCAATCCGTCGGTTTGAAAGGGGTCAAAATCACGTTCAAAGATTCCGTTACATAGATTCATAGATACATATCAAGCTAATAAAAGCGTGTTAAAAAGGACCGTTCCCGAGGAATATAAATTTATTGTCGAAATCTACAATAACATGAGTGAAACCGCGGGCGAAATCTAGTACGTAAATATTTTCTAACACGTTACATCGTCAAGGAGGCCCTACGATATTACTGATAATGTATTATCGTTTCCAATATATCAAATCGAGCATTTCAATCGTCTATTTTTAGAACACGTTACGTTTACTTATCTACGTTTATCAAATTACTTCAATCTAATCATTCAGTTAATAGAACACACCTCAATCAACATAAATGGACTTCAAGAGTATTACAATATATTATATTTCATTGGTTTGGTAATATGTGTAGATCTTATTCCGTTTTTCTTGTTAACGGTACGTTGAAAACAAATTCATGTTGAAATTAAAGTAAGTACTTTAGACGGATATTGTCCCGTTGTACCTATATTTCAGAATACTTTTATTATATAATTTTGAACTATAACAGTACTGTTATTAAACTTTACTACTATTTAAGCTATTTTTTTATTTATATTATATTATATATTTATTTCGTTATTAAGATTCACCAACAGTTACTACAATATCACATACACATAAGATAAACATTTTGAGTCTAACCAATTGTATAACTAATTACAGGTGAATTCAGCATGCATTACATTTTAAACATTACATAAACAATATGACATAAGAAACAAAGGTAAATATTAAAAGTGACGAAATATCAATATTAAAAATAAGTTTGAAAATTTAGTTATATCAAAATCCAGTAAATTTAAATAGTTTTACAGTCACATAAATTTGTATGAATTACTTTAAATAATACATTCTTATTACGTTAACAATCAAATAGAAATATAAAATTAATAATGTAAATATATTGTAAATTTTATATTACTAATAAATCAAATAAAATTAGGTACAGCAATTAAAAATAAAAAATAAAAATATAAGATCTATTACAATTAGAACTAATATTTAAATTAATTAAAACTGTTTATAATTTAAGTTCACACTTTTCGCCGACGTTTCGGTTGCTTTACAGCGGCCATGTTCATGGGAAGACTCTCACCATGACCATGGCTGCAATTAAAGCAACGTAGTTTTAATTAATTTCAATGTATAACATTCACGAAAACGTAAAACAATATTAAACGAATTCATGTTTATAATTCCTTTTATCATCATTCCTCATCAATAAATATATACATTTACGCCTGTCTACTGCCTACCACTACTAATACTAAAGTGTAGTAGCGATAGTTAATATTACTGCTGCCCATAAAATCTCGAGAGTCCCGTGTCGAGCAAAATGCTATGGAGGTTTCCTGTAAAGAAATTCTCTATAGTAGCGTTCTACTTCGTGAAGTTTGGCACAATAATAACAATAATAAATATTTATTGCAGACCAGGTTCATAAAGTGTTCGTAAAATTGGACAAAATCCTTAACTTAGTGTTAGAAACATTTCAATTTTACATGTAATATGATGTAACAGACCCGGTTCCTAGACACTGTATGCGTCGTGTGCAGTCGGACTGTCCCACCGATCACACAATGTGCTCAACATGCTGTGTAAGCTACCACGCATTCTGCGTAGCAGAGAAGCACAACGTTTTCGGATAATGGTATGTAAACAGTCTACCCTTGCCTCCGCAAACATCCCAGAAGCGCTGCAACAGCGCGGTAGGCCAGCCAGCATCCTGAACGCGTTATTATATTGAACAGGCAGAGCGCTGTAAGTCTTTTTGGCATTATACCTAAGCTCATGGGCCACCTATGCATAAGCTTCACACATCCTTAGGAGCTGTCTGAGTCCCCTATGCTCGGTTGATGACAATACACCTTTACCTTTTAGAAGATATAGGCGTGAGACCATGTATTCATAGAGTCTATACGTTTCGTGAACTATAGTGTTAAATCCGGTTACACGGTTTTATCCCCAAAGAGACAGATATCATGACAATAAAAGAACATCTATAGTACACATACAGAAGTTGGCGGTGTTAGTCACCCCGTACCTCGGAGAGCACGTAAAGCCGTTGGTCCTGCACCTGATCTCTCTGTGGTCGTGTCAGATTGCCGTCCCATCGGTTTAAGGGAGTGAGGGAACAGATAGTGCCCTTGTTATGGCATTATAATGTATCCTGCACGGATGACCAGTTTCTGTTAAAATTGGCTGCCGTAATCGAAATACAGACCGGAGGAAATTATTGGCATTCATATCTGCTAAAATATCCCATGAGAACGTAGTTAATGTAATATGCTAAAAAAATGTGTTACAAACCCTTTTTATATGAAACGAACAATGTTCTGCAAGCCAATTACGAACGGTGTGCTGATTAAACAATGCTGTGAAAGATGTTCAAATGTTTTGGCGTCACTCATAGAGTTGCCAACATATGGGTTTTATCCCTGCTAACTTAAATAGTCATTGTCCGATCCCCACATCGGGCAAACGTTTGTGTGATCCACAAATAATTGTACCGAGTCTGGGTTTTCTTTGTGTTCATTGTTTGATTGTTTTTGAGGTCCCTGCGACACAGGAATTATTCCTAGTGTGGGAGTTATCTTTTTAAATAAACTTAACTGTATTATCGGTAATTGTAAAGTTTATTAAGTTTTGTACGTTTGGTGTTCAATTTTTGATCACAGCACGAATGATTCATTATTTTAATTGTAGTAGTCGATCTAAAATTAGGATAATACCAGTCTCACATAAGATATTCTAACAGTAAACGAATTTAAATTTGTTGCTTTGCATTTTATTTTTTTACTAGCTATAGCCTGCGGCTTCTACCGTTTACGTACATTGCTTTTTTATGGATAAAAGGTACTCTATGTCCTGACAATGTATGCGAAATTTCATGATGATCAGTCTAGTAGTTAAGGCAACAAACAAATAAAACTCACATTCGCATTTATAATACTATATAATAGCAGCGATAGCTCAGTGGGGAGACCAATGCAATGCAGAGGGTCTTGGGTACGAACCCACGTCGCGCACCTCTGACTTTCGCAAGTTAGTATATGACTTTTCGAAATTATGTGCGTATTGATTGACAATTATCGCCTGCTCCGTGCCTCGGAGAGCACGTTAAGCCGTCGGTCTCGGCTGCCATGAACACCTATGGCAGTCGTTATTGGGAAAGTCAGTACCCTCTAATATCCTGACACTGGTCTAGCCTAAGGGTATCGTTAGCCTTCGGGTTGCGGAGGTCAGGTGGCAGCCGCTCCGTGTAAAAACTGATATCCTGTCAAATCCGGTTAGACTAAAAAAGTCGACCCCAAGTGACTTGGGAATAATAAAGGCTAAGGGAGAAGATCTTTTCGCATTTATAATATTAATAAGGATTTTTCGTGCCTGTCGCCCTGGACAATAATCCACAAATACTTGTTTGTAGTTTGGTTTCTTTGCCTCTTTATGAACTATTATTAGGTAGTGCTTAGCAGGCTTAATAAGAAAAAAAGAACACGACGTGAATAATTTGTAATTGGTATGTATCTCAATGTTGCAAGTCTCCTCGTCACTGTCACCGCGCCGAGTGAGATATTAGAAAAAAGGCATGTCGCACTCTTAATAAAACAGCGACTTAACTCGAAATTTGAAAGTAAGGCAATTTGGACTCTAATTGTATATGATAAATTCTAATATTATGTTTGTGTTAAATCATTGCAATAGAGTTCAAATTTGTTTAATCCAAAATACTGAGATAAGTCTCTGTTTTATTAAGAGTGCGATGTGTCGTGTATAATTTGTAAATCGCACTCTTAATAAAACAGCGACTTAACTCGAAATTTGAAAGTAAGCCAATTTGAATTCTAATTGTATATGTTAAATACTAATATTATATTTGTGTTAAATCTTTGCAATAGAGTTCAAATTTGTTTAATCCAAATTACTGAGATAAGTCTCTGTTTTATTAAGGGTGCGAAATGGTACCAGTCAATATAAAACTATTTTTTTTTTTTTTACTATCAGCAACATCACTCAATTGTATACCTCTACACCTTTATTCCAAGTTGACAACCCTGCTTATATCCGACAGCACATTGCATACAATTAAACATTTGAGTTAGGTCGTTAGTATTTAACAACATGCAAACACTTAATTGGCCTGTTACTGAATGAATGTCTCGTTATAAATAACGTTGCTATGTGATGCTGAGTCTGTTTATTTGTGATATATAGCCGGAGATATGGACAAGCAGAGATGTGTTACATTTCGCCTGGTATGTTTCTGTTTTACGTAATAACGGGTCGTTATATAGTAGGTAGCCTAGACCGTTGGACTGCCACTCAGAGGTCTCTAGAACGATCCCAAGGCACACATCTCTTACTTTTCGAAGTAATGTGCGTATTAAATAATTAATTATCGATCGATTTAACGGTAAAGGAAAATATCATGAGGAAACGAATATTTATTTTTTTTCAAAAATTATTCTAGCAATTTGGGTTTCAAATTACTAGTAAGTTAAGAGCCTCGCTGATTTCAGCATGATTGGGCCGGCTCGACTGGAGAAAGACTAACCTCTTACAGAATATCTACGTGAAATAGCAATATTCCTACTGTTGTGTTTCGTTCGGTGAGTGAGAGTGCCGGAGGCCCAATCACCCTCTTTCGCCCTTCCCGCTCCTTCTCCTTCCCACTTCCTTTCCTAAAGGGTCGGCAACGCGCAAGTGATGCCTCTGGTGTTGCAGGCGTCCATAGGCTACGGTGACCACTTACCATCAGGTGGGCCGTATGCCTGTTTGCCACCTTAGTAGTACAAAAAAAAGAAAGTATTCTTGTAAACCCCTCCAGCTAAGCTAGATTGCTTGTGTTGGGAGTGAGTTCACGTCAGTAGTGCAATGGGTGGGATTCGAACCCGTGACCTCTCGATCGCAAGCCTTGGCCTTAGCATTGGGTTCTACATAATGCTCTTGAAGATATGTGAAGTCTACCAACCCGCACTGGGCCAGCGTGGTGGACTATGGTCTAATCCTTCTCACACTGAGAAGAGGCTCGTGCCGAGCAGTGGGACAGTTTAATACAGGGCTGATATTATTATATTATTACATTGTCTGGCTCCGTGCTGCTGCTTCAATTTTTCTTAGACTTAAGTAACTAGTAGCAGTTTATCATCAATTTTAGTCCAGTTTAACTGAACAGATGACTGGAACAAAAATGATGTGTGCCACAAATAATTGTTCTAAATCTGTTTTCATTTCATCAAATTGAATTCATGTACGGTGCAACTGTGCAGTCTCCCCGTGACCATGGCTGCTGAAAAGCAACCGAAACGTCGGGGAAAGTGTAAAAATAAATTAAATCTAAATAGTTTAATAATAATTTAATTAGCTTAAAAATTAGTAAAGTTTAATAGTAGTAGTAGTGTAACAATTTTCAACATTTTGTAATAAAGTGTCAAATAAACAACGCGATAAAATCCGTATATAGCAGTTTAATTTCAATGAATACTATTCGCGTAAATAGAAGACAATACGGTGCAACCCTGATTAAAATGTAGGATTAGTCTGCCGAATACCTAATTATTAAAAATAGGTACAAAAACGGTTACTTACAGCAGATAAACACGCATCATATGTCGTATTCTTTGGCAGCAACAGCGCAGCTCTTATCTTACAATTGTTGTGCTCATCACAAACTTTATCACATTCACGAACTCTTGGCACCTCACCGCGACAATTTTGGTGACAGAAACACACATTCACTAATCCTAACACAACTAACACACACCACCGCATTTTGAATTACGAATTTATCTAACAGCCATTTGATCACAAATTAGAATTTAAATGTAACGGTTACATAATTTAAAATTTTGAAATTAGTACACAATATTATTGACAGTATGGCAACACTTGATCACATCTTTATCAGCATTTCTACGGCATCTGCAACAAAAGAAAAATGTAATTAGCAAAAGGTAAGCTATACAGGATAGTAAGTCGAAATATTTTTAACAAAGGTGAGAAAAGTGGCCATCTCGCAGTCAATTCCTTTTTTCAATAACGCCTTAACCACTCTACCTTTCAACATTAAATTTCGCGAACAAGTTGTCAGGGGCACAAAAATGGACGTACGACCCCTTCATTCAGAAAAATGTACTGTTACTAATCTCAGCAACATTTCCACGAGCGAAGCCGCGGGCAAAATCTAGTAGTATAATAAGTAAGTGAGTGACCAGATGAGCAATTTGTTAAAAATATTTCGTGGACGGATTGACGCTCCAGATCTCAACAATTAGTTGGTTCAGCGGCAGCAATCTAACAACTTTCTTTGCGCTGGAAGTCACAAATTGCTGGCTATGCCTGGTTTATTGGTAATGTATATGACATTTCTAATTTATAATAACGATTTAAAGACAAAACGGTAAAAGGCAAATTCTCTTTCGATATCTTAACAAGGATCTACAGTGGTGAAATATTTGTATGACCCCAATTGTAAAGCGGTTACAAAACATTTATTACCGCAATCTTCGTATCATGACAGAGATCCAAATTATTGTTGGAAGCAAATTCCTTTTCTCGCGCTGGCGGAGAGAGCACGTTAGATATCTTGGGCAACAATTCAAGTGAAGCTTTTCTAAATCTTCCTTCAACGATTAAAAAATCAACATACTTGGTTGATTTATACCTCTTTATTTTTCCTTTTTAGCAGAATACTATCAGTATGTATACTACCGAAACTCAACCAAATCCTAAAAGAAGTTCTCTGCTATTGTACTAATGTGATATTGACATCTAAATCAATTTATTTCTTTTGACATTGCTAATTATATTGTGTATTCTAGCGTTTATTATTATTATTATTTTTTTTTACATTGTTCTGACTGGTTTTATATTATTTTTTATTTTTTTTGACGTGAAGTGAATGGGATTGTTTTTTTTGTTTTTTAATTATTGTTGACCTTAATATATTATATTCAATTGTATTTAACTTTGTCATAATATGAATGTGCTTGTTTTGGTTTTATTTTACTAAAT
Organism: Catocala fraxini; assembly: GCA_930367265.1. Taxonomy (NCBI): domain Eukaryota; kingdom Metazoa; phylum Arthropoda; class Insecta; order Lepidoptera; family Erebidae; genus Catocala; species Catocala fraxini. Next base: position 5,736,429 of record OV884044.1, on the reverse strand, counting down.
GCGAAATTATTTTCAACACAAATGTAATTTGTTCTGAAATAAATGACTTATGACTTACTTATGACTTGGCCCTATGTCTTGGTAGACTACTATATAAGGTTCCGTACCATAATTGTAAAAACGGCACCCTTATAGAGTGAACTTCGTCTATCTGTCTGTCCGAATCTCTCACACACGACTGTAATACTGAATTTCGAAATTCAAAATAGCGATGAACTGTAGCCCTAAAATATTGAAACGCGACTCACGTTAGTGCGAAAGTGCGCCACATTGATACACATAATTTCGAATGTTTTCCACCGCGATGCACGTTAGTGCGAAAGTATTCCACATGGATTCACACATTGTCGAATGTATTCCGGCGCGATGCACGTTAGACTACAATAGTTATATCTTAATTATTTAAACTATATTTCTTGACTACTCTTTGTCCCGATTCTCTAAGTTGTCTCTGCCAAAATATCGTTTGCTGATAGCAAAGAAATAAAATGAGCAAGACAGTACGTTATAAAGAGTAGCTTTGCCTTTTTCTCTCTTATACAATGTCAACATTTTAAAGTACAGTAGCTCCAAGGCATCACGTTTGCCCTACGTTGTGCTTTTCTATTCGGGGATTATATTCATTATGTTTATATTAAATTACCTTTCACGTAATAGCTACCGAGATTATTGCGTTTTTATTATATTTACAAAGAAATTCAAAATCAAATCAAAGACTACTTTGCAGAACATGAGTAGGTATAAAAGTTCTTACAATGATATTAGTCCCATCATATTCTGCTGTCACAGCAGCATGCAAAATTAACACAAGAAATAATAGGGATAACATTAAGAAAATTCATAAATATTTGCTGTTTATGTAATTATATGGTTAACAGTGTTATAACTTAAATATGAATTAAATTAAATTAAACATTGTTTATTATTATTAATTATGCACATGTCATATGCTTACATTATATTACTTATCAATTAAATAATCGTTTACGGAATATTAACTCTTTTCAATTAATATTTGTTTCACTTTATTTTTAAATATATACACGCTATCTGAGATATCGAGCACTGTTTTAGGTAAACGATTGTACAATCGAACAGTCATGCAAAGTGTACTCTTATTTAATAAGGCTGTTTTATTTCTGGGCATACATATTTCCAAGTCTCGCCTCTTACTGTTAAGGTTTTTAAATAGATTAATATTATTGCTCACAAATACGACAGTTTCCAATATGTAAAGCATGACAGGGTTAGAATTTTAAAATTTATAAAATATGGTTTTCAACTATCTGTAGTTTTAATACTGAATATTGCCCGCATGCATTTCTTTTGCGCCTTAAATGCAGTTTCTTTATCAGTAGAATTGCCCCAGAACATAACACCATTCCTTAGAAGAGAATAAACATACCCATAATAAGCTGTTAAAACAGCTGTGATACTCGCTGTTTTCTTTAACCTATAAAGAGCATATGCATATGTATTTAATTTGAGACACAATGTTACAATATGCTGTTTCCAGTTTAAGTTATTGTCAATATTTAAGCCTAAAAACTTCGTAACCCCTACTTCCTCAATCTTTTGGTTCAAAAACCGAATATCCATGTTCGTGAAAGTCATAAATCATTTATTCATTTAGGTCACAATGTAACACTTATGCACGTCAAAATATATAGGTTAGTGAGTTTACTTAGTTACTGAAGCTACATTTCGGTTAGTTGCTAGGTCCAGGCAATCGTCAATTTACTTAGTCTATTTCTGTGTGTCATAAAATGGGTTTTACCTAAATTAATATTCAAATTATTCAATGTCAACCAATTAATATTTATTGCTCCAGATGAATCCTGCAAACCATATTTTAAAACATTAGGCATACTTTCTTTGATCTGTATGTATGTATGTATATTTTTGAGATTTCTGTTTTTGTTAAAACCTACGCATACCTCATATTAATTGAAGGCTTATTAGTAATAGGTTTGACAAAAAATTCCAACTTCTTCTTCTCCCTTAGCCTTTATTATTCCCAAGTCACTTGAGGTCGGCTTTTCTAGTCTATCGGATTTGACTGGATATCAGTTTTTACACGGAGCGGCTGCCACCTGACCTCCGCAACCCGAAGGCTAACGATACCCTAAGGCTAGACCAGTGTCAGAATATTAGAGGGTACTGACTTTCCCAATAACGACTGCCATAGATGTTCATGGCAGCCGGGACCGACGGCTTAACGTGCTCTCCGAGGCACGGAGCAGGCGATAATTGTATATATGTATGTATAAATTAAATTATTTATTATATGATAATATATTACAAAATGATTTTTAAATAACAATGTCACTAATTTAATTATCATACCTATGCAATAATTAAAATTATTTATAAACATAAAACCGCATGCCACATTGAAGAGCGAAATATATTAATTATACCACAACGTCCTTAAATGTACTCCATTTTCAGTGAAACATTTATCATTATTGTAAGTCATTCAGTACTTTGATTTCAACGGATGCCGTGATTTGATCTAGGGTCGGCAACAGTGTGGTTGGAATTTTTTGTTAGGATAATTTGAGTACAAACACATATGTTGTAATAGGTCTACTGACTGCTTCTTCGGCGATACAAGAGCGCAAGTCAATGGGTGAACACATTTGTATACGACGGTTGGTTGGTATATACAGGCTGATTGGTAAAAGACTAGACATATTGAAGGAGGGTATTCAGTACTCGATTTTGGACCCGAATATCTAAAAAAATTTGTCCTTGTTATCCAATAAAACTTAATGTGCGGGCACTCTTGCGCATATACCAAAGCTAAACAAAATCTCCGCCCCTGCTACCGTACCCCGCAATTATCAATCAAAGGTCATTAGCCTCGATAGCGTGGCACGCTCGACAGCTGTGTACGACGTGGCGACGCGCGCAGTGTCAACATTTTATGGATATTTCATACAAATTTTCATAGAGGTTTTCTTAGCAGGTTACACAGATATTATTCCTTTTTATTTATACGTTATTTCTTTCCGTAGATTATCATGTCCTTAAGTATGTACAATGTTTAACCAGTCACACTGCATAATACTAGCTTTCACCCGTAGCTTCGCTCGCGTAAAAGTAGATTGCGTTATGGTAGTACCAGCACTTTTTTTTTAAAAGTATTTTCTATGTTACTCACTAATAATATAGCTTTCTAATAGTCATAGATTTTTTTTAAATCGGTTGTGTAATTTTTAAGTAAACCCTTACAAATAGAAAAAGAAAACAAATCTTTTATCTTTATAATATTAGTATAGATATAAATAATATGTATCTGACTGTCTCTTGGCGGTACAAGAACGTAAGTCTATGGGTGAACAGATTTGTATACGACGGTTGGTACAGCGTATCATATATAGTTACATTGTTTCACATCTATAATTATACATATGTACCTAGATCGTAAGTAAAGAGGTCTTACTCCAGTTACACACACATTTCTCCAGCTAAAGCTTTAAGTAATGCGTAATATAGTGCAAGTCTATCACCGTCTACTGAGCACAGTAACAGTAGGCCTTACGGCTAACTGTTTGTACCGTAAAGTACATTTATGCCGCAATGTGAAGGATTTCTTATTTGTTGGTAAAGTATAATAAACATTCTCTTTAAATTTGTAAATCATTCACAGTCGCTAGATCACCAAATATCCATTCATCCTTTTTGTGGTCGCTCTCAGTTCTACTGTGTGTATCATCGTCCTTTCGTATCACAGGCCTAGGCAAACAAATGATTGTTCTCTTCTAGTACAATTAACAATTAGTAGGCTTAATTGTGGACTACACAGTTTAAAGCTGATCGATATAATCTCCCATTAGCTTGTTGACAATAATTGGCATTTGCTTACATTGTGGATGGAGAAATCTAGCTAAATCGTATCTAGTAAGTATACAAATCAAATTCTCTTCAAAACGCATGGTGTCTTTTAAATAAAGCTAATAGAATATAGACTTCAATATTTTAATTCAACGCACACTGTTCTGATCTTTGGGAATTAATTTTAAATCGAAATCATCCGGAACAAATCAAATCTCTCCTATTGAGCCGGGTGTTCACGGTAGGAAGTGATTGCTTTTTGAGTCGTTGTTGTACTATATAGGGTTTTGATTTCATCACCTGTCAGACTTCAGAATAGTGTAGCATGGGATTATTTAATACATATAACTTTAATAACCACCTTGAACCGACGGGCGTGTATGAGGAATGTGATGAAAGTGAAGGAAGCCAGAGAAGTGTGTCAAGATCGTAGCAAATGGAAATCCGTAGTCTCTACGGTCTACCTACCCCTCTGGGAAACAGGCGTGAATCTATGTATGTATGTATGTATAACTTTAAGAAACATTTCATAATGCATAAGTTATTAGAATTGCGACTGAGTGATCGTGGATTCGAATCCCACACATTGCATTACAGATATAAACCCACTCCTGACATAAGCATTCTAGTTTAGTTAGACGCGTTAACAAGAACTAATAATTTGTATCCGAAATAGCAAGTAACTCAAAAATTGTTCTTTTTATTTTAGTTTATCTTTTCTCTTCGTTTCATTCTACTAGATCTATACTACAGGAATCTTGTAATTTCGGACATGAAAAGTGACTTTTGTCAATTTCCAGTTGGTACAATAACAAATTTGCTAAAATTCCACCGGACGAAACACGACGCAAAGGTTAGACCTACCTTCTACATATTCCACTAAATTATCAGATGAACGAAATATATTAACGTCATTGCAAATTTTTCGAAGTTTCAATGGAATTTACATTAAATAAATCTGCTTTAACATGGCACCGCTAATTTCAATTTACTAGAAAAAGAGGGGATGTCTCGTTTCCCATTGATAAGCTTGTGATGCAGAGCACAGACGGAAAGTAAAGTAGATTCAGCAGAGCAACGGTGACGTGCGGTATTACTTGCTCAGTTTATACGTACCTACATATTTTATTTATTTATTTGTCAAAGTAAATTTCCGCTCTTGGAATATATTTTATGTCACGCTCTCGTGCCAAAATTTATTCCTAGTGCGAATGCTTGTAAAGTCCCCACTTTTTTTAAGCATTCAAACAACTATTTGTGGATCACAAATATGTTTGTCCCGTGTGAAGATCAAACTTATACATTTGGGGCGGTGGCAATGGCGAGGTGACCATCTAAAATGCTCCACCATATACAAGGTTGCTATGATCCATGGACATCAAAATGGACAGAACATTCCATATGGGGTCAGTGTTAATTCGAAATGGTTCAAAACTCGATAAAAATAAAAATAGAAATTCTTTATTCAAAAAAATTAAATCGACTTAATTCACAAACACCATTTATAAACATTTACACTAACCTGCGGTCATCTGCATAACAAAACGGTAACGTCGCATTCTGTTGTCTTTCATTTTGCCTTTTGTTTTTGCCTTTTGTCTTTCTTTTATATTTTTTGCTTCCTTGTTTGTGTTACAAACTAATGGTGTAATGTTATGCTTGTGTTTTAGTTCTTATTGCACTAAGAATAAGACTCACTTTGGCGTGATTGTTGGCTATTTTAATAATGTAAACAATAAATATTAAGTATCAGAGCGGTAACGTCTCCTACATTTTTGTCACTTTAAGGTGCATGACCTTAGATACCTATGCTTAGACTCTCGGTCAGCTGTTAGGGCAGATACAACCTGTTGCAGCTTAGCAAAAACTAAAAATCTATCCTGTGTCTAAACTACTGCTTCTATTGAACTGAAAAGTGTAGAGCTTGTATGTTGTACATACTATGTGTAGATAGAAATAAAGCCTCACTGTTTAATCAAGGTTGTATAATTATATTTCTTTGAAATTTATGCGAATTTTATCGCTTTATATATTTTAATTTTGAAACTGTTACACTACTACTTCTTCTCCCTTAGCCTTTATTATTCCCAAGTCACTTGGGGTCGGCTTTTCTGGTCTAACCGGATTTGACTGGATAACAGTTTTTACATGGAGCGGCTGCCACCTAACCTCCGCATCCCGAAGGTTAACGATACCCTAAGGCTAGACCAGTGCCAGGATATTAGAGGGTACTGATTTTCCTAATAACGACTGCCATAGATGTTCATGGCAGCCGGGACCAACGGCTTAACGTGCACTCCGAGGCACGGAGCAGGCGATAATTGTCAATCAATACGCACATAATTTCGAAAAGTCATATAACTTCCGAAAGTCAGAGGTGCGCGACGTCGGTTCGAACCCGAGACCCTCTGCATCGCAGTCTGTTGGTCTCCCCACTGAGCTATCGCTGCTCAAACAATCAAACTGTTACACTACTACTATTGAACTTTAATGCTGTTTGAGCTAAGTAAATTATTAAAACTATTTATATTCAATTATACACTTTCTCCGACGTTTCGGCTGTGATTCAACAGCCATGTTCACTGGAAGACTGTAGTAGTTTAATTAATATCAATGAATAACATTTATGTAAACGTAAGAATATACAAACATACATACATAGATTCACGCCTGTTTCCCAGAGGGGTAGGCGGAGACAACGGTTTTCCATTTGCTACGATCCTGACACACTTATCTGGCTTCATTCGCTTTTATAACGTTCCTCATACACGCTCGCCGGTTTAAGGTGCACTAAACCTGGCCTTTATCCAGAATGTCTCCTATCTGATCAAGAAACGTTCGCTTAAGTCTTCCCCTTGCGACTGTCGTATAATATGATATACCTGTATTTGCTCAACATGTTCGTCTTTTGATGTTTACAAGTACGAACTAGTTTGGCGCCGCATTCCCATCTCGGCGAGTCTAAATATTTAATGTTCATATCACTGAACGTTTGATCGTTGAATGTTAGATCAAAACACCGTAACTCAAGTTGTAATCTTGCGATTTACCAGTATATATTTGAATCTTAATATATTTAAACATTTAAATAGCTTAAAGCAGTAGTAAAGTTTAACAGCAATAGTTTAATAGTGTCAAAATAATATAATAGAAGTGTTTTTAAAATAAACAACGCGATAAAATCCGTATAAAGTAGTCTCATTTTAAAGTATATTTATTATCATGCTATTAATCCTAATTTCCTAACTAATATTATTAAATTCGAAAGTAACTCTGTCTGTCTGTCTGTTCCCTTTTTACGGCTAGACCACTCAACCGATTTAGATAAAATTTGGTGCAGATATAATTTAAAATCTGGGGAAGGACATAGGCTACTATTTATTGATGTAGGTACCACGCGGGCGGAGTTGCGCGCAAAAGCTAATACTTAATACTATGTAATAGCACCCCCTGATACTTTGTTACCGAAGCACTGGGCTAAACATCGTGGTGCTTAACTCATCGAGAGGGACCAGGGCAAGGCTATACGTTAGTAACAATTTAGTACTTCTTGCTCAAGCGTGAGCGTCAACAGCTGGATGACGCGGATACTGCCAGTCGTACTGCTACCTGAGTGAATATCACTTTTAGCGAGTAATATTTTAAAAGGTATAATCAAGTTTATACAATATACTGAACTATAATTACTACCAAGCTATAAAATATAATTAGGCTATATTCCAAAATGTCTGAAGCTTTTGAGCATAGTAACGTTTACACTAAGAAGCCTAATTAAAATAGTATCAGCAACAATAAAGATAAACGTAATACAAAACATTAATTAAAATTTCAAACAAAAGAAATCTCAATCATTTCAAAACAAGGTATCGCAAGTTATACGATGTTAGTTTTAGAACTTGAAATACTTAAAAGGCTTTTTACACGAATTATTATTAATTAAAACAGATCGATTTTAATTGATAAGTTATAGTCAAATACTTAAACCATAGATGCGCCGTACTACGTTTAAATACCATATACATGGACGTTAAGTTGTCATGTGACACTCAATGCTAACATGATATCTAAATTATAAATATAGAATTATCTTGCTCACTCATATTGAAAATTGTGCACTATCGATCTCTATCGTGTAAATATAATGTGTGTGTTAAGTATTCTTAGAGCAGCGATAGCTCAGTGGGGAGACCAACAGACTGCAATGCAGAGGGTCTCGGATTTGAACCCACGTCGCGCACCTCTGACTTTCGGAAGTTATATGACATTTCGAAATTATGTGCGTATTGATTGACAATTATCGCCTGCCCCGTGCCTCGGAGAGCACGTTAAGCCGTCGGTCCCGGCTGCCATGAACATCTATGGCAGTCATTATTGGGAGTGTCGACACAAAAGATCCCACTGGGTCGAAGTGTCGCCGGTCTGCACTGGCCCCCACATAAGATACATACATAAGTATTCTTAGCTTGAACACTTATTATTAATTTACAGCTATTCACTAACCTAAGCCAGTTTCATTAAGCTGGTCTAACTTAACGATCAATCAGATGTACTTGTACTCGAAAGAGTAATATGAACGTTGAAGCATTACTTATTGTTTGGCCTTAATATCATAATGCATGAAGAAGGCATGAAGTACACAAGCAATAAGAATCACCCCTATCATTATAACCTTATGTACCTACTTGTATCTTATGTGGGGGCCAGTCAGTGCAGACCGGCAACACTTCGACCCAGTGGGATCTTTTGTATCGACACTCTCCCAATAACGACTGCCATAGATGTTCATGGCAGCCGGGATCGACGGCTAAACGTGCTCTCCGAGGCACAGAGCAGGCGATAATTGTCAATCAATACGCACATAATTTCGAAAAGTCATATAAGTTCCGAAAGTCAGAGGTGCGCGACGTGGGTTAGAACCCGCGACCCTCTGCATTGCAGTCTGTTGGTCTCCCCACTGAGCTATCGCTGCTCTCATGTACCTACTTAGTAAACCATAAATGATTTGATTTGACACTTTTTCGTGCGATCTAATTACTGTAGGTATATTATACATGCATGTATCCGAATTGAATGTATGATTACACTAATGAAAAGTCTTGAAAATATATAAATAACTACTTCATTTAATTGAAATATAATAAATAATATCGTATCAAAACATCGCTAACAACATGGCCACCAAAATTCCTATGATTGGATAGTATGTCGCTATGTTAACGATGCAACATCGCCCGAGGCTACCTTCAAATTATACGTCAAAACCTTATCCTTACAGAATATATTCTTTCGAGCGCCAACCTATGCCGAACGCGATGTATCCTCCAGCGCCAAGCTATAAACCTATAACAGTTGAAAAATTGTGGCTACTGCAGTTTTACTGTTTTTAAATAAGCAACGGCCTCTTGAAATAAAAATGTAAAAGTAGAGTTTTAGGCAATAGTAAACGCTCAAAATAATACAAACATTATTTTATGTATTTTTTAATAAATGTTACGATTAGACATAATAAAGACGTGGCGCGGAGGGCACGGAAACGTTTGTCTTCTATACAAGACCGTGGCGCTCAAAATGTTAAAGGATTTTTTAAATGTTCTCAATGTGAGCAAAGTTCTGTATTTTCAAAGCTAAATTCATAACGTTGTACAAGCACTATGTTATACTGCTCGAGAAAACACTCGGTAAAAATGAGCATTTGATTTAGATTTTCATTGAATAATGTGACAAATTAAATTAATACTCTATATAATATTGCATTTCACATTCCATACATTATGTATACTTAGGTGGTAAAGCTAAGCTTAAATGAGTCATTGTATACCCTGTTGGGCACAACAGTTATTGGCCTTAACGAATTATGTTACTCACAATCTCATTGTAAATCCTGAATAGCTGCAAGCTTGCCCGAAATTGTAAAATAAAATAAAATAATAATGTGTATCAATCACGTACATATTATATGACACTAATATAGGCATTTTACCCATTGATCTAAATTTAACGGATAGAGTAGCGGGCATGCCGGCCCCTCGCCTAAATGTTCTAGGTTCGAATCAACACGTGCCAATCTGTGATCACATCCATAAATATTCTGAGCCTAGGTGTGTATTTGTATCTGGTGTTTTGTGTGTATTTTTGTATTAAACGTAAGTAAAGTCTTCCGCGACGCAGAGCTTACATAAAATACAAGAGGGCTGTATTTTTTAAGCATAAAGTGAAAGAGCTCCTACGGAAATTAGGCGTCAGCTTACGGAAATAGTCAATGAAAGCTCGAAGTCCGGACACATGCATGGTACAAACAAGTTCGCCCGCTAATTACTTTGTTAGCAAGATAGGGATGTTAAACAATTCTGGAATGTTCTATTACGTTGGCTATAACCGAACAGGCTTTTCGCCGCCCCTCTCGTTATATGTCTATTGAAGTAAAAGTCAAACTACACAAAATATTTTCTTTTATATATCTTATAATAAATAGTAAGCCTGAGCAGCGATAGCTCAGTGAGGAGACCAACAGACTGCAATGCAGAGGGTCTCGGGTTCAAACCCACGTCGCGCACTTCTGACTTTCGGCAGTTATATGACTTTTAGAAATTATGTGCGTATTGATTAACAATTATCGCCTGCTCTGTGCCTCGGAGAGCACGTTAAGCCGTTCGTCCCGGCTGCCATGAACATCTATGGCAGTCGTTATTGGGAAAGTCAGTACCCTCTAATATCCTGACACTGTCTAGCCTTAGGGTATCGTTAGCCTTCGGGTTGCGGAGGTGAGGTGGCAGCCGCTCCGTGTAAAAACTGATATCCAGTCAAATCCGGTTAGACCAGAAAAGCCGACCCCAAGTGACTTGGGAATAATAGAGGCTAAGAGAGAAGAAGATATCTTATAATAAATAGTAAGCCTAGTTTTATCAATCCCACTTAAGTTTAATTTTTACACCATTAATCATTTTATAATACCTAATAATAATAATACACTAGCTTTTAAACTACCGTCTTCGCCTTGTGATATAAACAAAAAATGTATCACCAGGTTAAATAAAAGCGCACAAACCGCAGGGCAGCTTGTGGCGAGCTGAATGTGAGTGGTGACACTGCGGTCCTGAATGCCTCGGAGAGTCGGTTAGGGCCTTGTCCCCAGCTTGCCGTTACTGGTTGGCTGGGGTGGATCTTCAAGAGCGCCCGTAGGACTCTCAACTCTGGCTTGCCTTTGTTGACCGCCCAGAAGGGGGCCCGCTAGAGCTATATCGACTATTCAGGGGGCCCATCTAGTGAGTCGGCGAGTCACCGTCTGCCATTCCAATTTTTTACTGGGACAGTATATCAGGCAGACGCCGTTTTATAACTATAGTTTGCATTTTATCAAACCATTAAACACCCATCCACATATGTAGACCAGAATAATTAGATTCCATATGTATCGATAATCAAACCTGCCGCGGCTAGTGTCTCGGTAAGTGTCCCATCTCACTCTAAACTAAAACTCTCGAAGATCCTCTGCATGTTGGACCCATGTCACCGTGTAAGCCCTTTGAGAGGCTGGGTATTTTTGTTACGTATTAGGGAAATACCCGTGAAAGAGTAACAAATAATAATAATATTCTATCACATACACACAACACCATCTAGCCAAAACTAAGCATAGCTTGTACTATAGGTACTAGACAATGGATAAACATACATATATACTTTTTTTGTAAATACATATATATTATACTTACATAGAAACACCCAGACCAAGACAAACATCCATGTTCATGCACACAAATGTTTGACTTGTGCGGGAATCGAACCCGCGACCTCAGGCGTGGCAGTCGGTTACACTAACCACTACTCCATCGAAGCATTCGCATATATACTATGTATATATAAACACACGTATAAATAGCACGTTCAAAGCAGCTTCGAGAAAACACACACTTTTAATTAACCTTTTGCGTGCCAGCTACGAGATAACTCGTAGTGTGGGATTCACCCATGGTGCCGACTACGAATATATTCGTAGATTTTGTAGGTCCTTCTACACAAAAGAATATTTATTGGCACTACAGGTAAGGTCGGATTTTGAGCGTTTGGCATTAGCAAAGAAAACGCATGGTAATTTCAAACTTCAAACTTTTAATGGGAAAAAGTTATGATATGACAAACATAAGGTACTGAGTAGTAGTATAAACAAACAAAAGAAGACATAATTCCGTCTTTTCAACAGTAGAAATATAATATTTAGTTGTGATAAGCTTTGAAACAATCAACTACACATAAAGCTGGAGTTTTTGAACACAATGGGCAAAAATACCTTGTTTCTTTGCGAGTCTTATTTTTGGTACACACAACACAAGGTTTAGTTGGCTTGCTTTTCTTTTCTGTAGGTGGTATATATTCCAAATAATGTTGAAGCAATACTTGACCACTTTGATTGACCTCTTTGGACTGCCCTGGTCTTTCAGAATAGTCGATATACTTTTGGCCTAACAAATGGATAATAACATTTTCAGTAAAATTCAGTAGAGGTATTCTCTCCGATCTGTTCAATCCCGATTGACCATTATGTATTTTTGCAGCATTATGTATAAACATTTGAAAAATGTGAATAGCGAACTTTTTGTACCAGTATTTGGTTTTTTTCATGCTCTCATAATAGGAAAACATTTGGTCAGAGTGGTCTACTCCTCCCATTCCGTTATTGTAATCAACAACAATATTAGGTTTTAGTTTAAGTTGATTCCTGCGATTTCTGATAGTTATCATTTCAGGATTGTGCATATTTGAAATGGTTAGAACATCGCGTTTGTCTTTCCATTTGCAAACAGCTACTTCCCCCTTTCTTCTCCAAATCATCTCACCTTTCTTCAGCTTTGCCGATGTCACAACTTTTGGATTACCCTTACGGGTTGATTGCAAAGTTCCGCATAAGTAAGTTTTATTTGCACTCATTTTTCTTGTCAGCTCAACGGAGTTATAGTAGTTATCTGTATATACCTTGTAACCTTTATTCAAGTAATCATTTAATAAATCTGTTACAATTTTTATAGTTTGTCCACCTTCCTGACCTTCTGATTTGCCTGTGTAAAGTTTTATCTTCAGTATTACGCCGTTACTTTCACATAGTTTATATATCTTGATGCCGTATCTATGTTTTTTATTTTTTATGTAAACTCGAAAAATAAGTCTTCCTTTCCACGACATTACAGATTCATCTATGCATAAATCTTTATTCGGGGCATAAATATCTTGCATCAATTTGTTGAAATGGTCTATCAAAAATCTTATTTTGTAAATACGGTCACTTTCATCAACTTCTTCGTTGTTTGAAAAATGGAAAAATCTGAATAGTATCTGGAATCTATTACGGCTCATCAAACTTCTAAAAAGCGGAATGTCATATAACTTATGCTTACTCCAGTATAGTGGTTTTTGAGGTAATTGCAAGATACCCATATGTAAAACAATAGCAATAAATACCTTCATCTCGGCTTTATTCGTTTCTCTCCATTCTTTCAATCTTGACGAACGTCGCAAACGACGCGTTGAAAGCACTTGGGTGGCGTAACGGTTAGTTTCCGTAACTAAATTTTCCAAGAATTCGTCGTTGAAGAACAAATCAGCATACATAGAAGGAGCAGTGCTCTTATTAGTAGCTATCTTCGCACCTGGCTCAGGACCCAAAAACGGGAAGTCTGAAATTTCCCAGGGTATATCTATCCATTCATTACTCTCGTTTTCTCCTACCAAAGGGACATTTTCTTCTGAACTTGGCTGAAGCCCTGAGTTAGAAGTATCTGGAGCACCACTACAAACACGCAATGTAATAGCTTCTTGTGTAGCTTGTGCGTTTGAACGAGACTCAGCATGTTCGCGCTCCGAAAACGAACTATCAGAGCTTGTATCAGGTTGCACATACAATTCGTCTTCATCTGTCGAAGAGAAGTCATCACCACTCTCGTCACTACTATCACAATTCGCTAAATCAGATATTTCTTGTTCACTTAATCGCTTAGCCATTTTTATGCAGATAATTACTTGTTACGACAGCGCATCCTTTGCATTACGTAGCTAAACTGAATAATGTCACTCACACGCCACCACTCGGTCAGAAGCCACGCCCCCTAACCGGCCGAAACTAGTTGCACTGTTAGTTCGTGTCTAGCTCCCGAACTTGAAGCAACCTGTCGTGTTGCTTCCTGTTTTCCCGCCAAATTACGAAACAATACCATTTTCTTTGCCGACTACGAGTATAGCCGTATACGAATATAGTCGTAGTTGGCATAGTCGAATGAATTTATGTTCTACTATGCCAAGTACGATTTATCTCGTAGCTGCTTATATGTATGACGGCATACAGCATAAACATACCAAAATGTTCTGGCGCTGAAAGGGTTAAAATCCTGACGTGAATATGGCTGAACTCAATTACTTATTTAAGGTTTACTCCTTTAAGCAATTACGTAGCTTTTACGAGTCTCAATTATCGTGTTTAACAGCTAACTCATTTCTAAATTAAGTTTATGAAGTAAACAGTTTCGTGTACCTTTTCTACCTATTCAATATATAATTTTTTTTTTTTTTATCTAATTTGTTGGCATTCAAGCTTACGGCCCACCTGATGGTAAGTGGTCACTGTAACCTATGGACGCCTGCAATACCAGAGGCATCACTTGCGCGTTGCCGACCCTTCAGGAAAATAAGGAAGCGGGAAGGAGAAGGAGCGGGAAACGGGAAAGAGGGTGATTGGGCCTCCAGCACTCTCACTTACCAAACAAAAGACAACTGTAGGAACACTGCTATTCACGTCGATATTCTGTGAGAGGGTACTACATCCCCGGTCGAGCCGGCCCATTTATTCTGAAATCAGCGAAGCTCTACTACTACTAAATCATACTAAATCATTCTGGTATTAAAGAGCAATTCGTGATTGATTGATTTGTTCTTGTGTATAAAATAAGATAACAAATCAAATATAGGCACGTATCCTATTGCAAGTTTAATACAGTTCTAGCACAAAAAGAAGTAGCATATCACGCAGTCAAACATACATACACACACAGTGAACACAATAATAATAATAATAATAATAATAATATTCTACCACATACACACAACACCATCTAGCCCAAACTAAGCAGAGCTTGTACTATGGGTACTAGACAATAGATAAACATACACACATACATTTTTTTTGTGTAAATACCTACATATTATAGCTAGAAACACCCAGACCAAGACAAACATCCATGTTCATGCACACAAATGTTTGACTTGTGCGGGAATCGAACCCGCGACCTCAGGCGTGGCAGTCAGTTACACTAACCACTACCCAATCGAGTCCAGAGTCACAGAGTAGAGCCTTCAGCTAAAATCCTTTGGTGCGGATATTTCCACGCGTTTTAGGCGTAATACATCGTGGTCTCATTCGCTTTATTCAAAATTGTAGGTTTTTATACGAATGTGAGATTTTTTGTTACGGTTTTCACGCCTTAACTACTCGACCGACCGTCATGAAATTTCGCATTCACGTAATCAGGAGTATAGAAAAGGATATACGGGTTACATCCAGGATAAGAGCAGCGGTAGCTCAGTGGGGAGACCAACAGACTGCAATGCAGAGGGTCTCGGGTTCGAACCCACGTCGCGCACCTCTGACTTTCGGAAGTTATATGACTTTTCGAAATTATGTGCGTATTGATTGACAATTATCGCCTGCTCCGTGCCTCGGAGAGCACGTTAAGCCGTCGGTCCCGGCTGCCATGAACATCTATGGCAGTCGTTATTGGGAGAGTGTCGACACAAAAGATCCCACTGGGTCGAAGTGTCGCTGGTCTGCACTGACTGGCCCCCACATAAGATACATACATACATCCAGGAAAAAGTACTGTGACTGGGCTAATCTAGCCTTACCTACATTTACGCGAGTGAAATTGCCATAACAAAATAGTCCATACGTAAATTAAATCCTTAGACTCCACACTATGGTTCCCTGTATCGTAGGGTCCAGGCTCTTAAGTCCGTAAGACAGTTGACAGACTAGTTGATAAAAAACCCAGTAAAGTCAACTATACCAAGAATACATAAAACTAATGCCTATTCGAAATAAAGTAGATACCTTTTGTAATGAAATTTAATCTTCAAACGAAAAGTATATGAATGGCCATCGATATTGACATAAAAAGAAATGTTTCCAAATTGACTGCGAGATAGATATATCTATTGATATATTATTCGACCTTTTCATTATTATTTTGTGTCTTACAGCTGTTTCGTCTTTTTTTTTATATTTAAGGTGCGTTTCTATCAGGATTGTGCGACAGCTAAGTAAGGCGATGAAATTATGTTTCGTTACAAAACTGTATGAAACAAGTGAGAATCGGCAATGAATTGCCGTAAATCATAGAGTTCGAAAAAATTGTTCAAGTAATAATGCAAAGGTCACGTGATACCACGTGACCTTGAGGTCAGAGGTCAAAGGTTCTAGTCAATTCGGGGTTTATCGACTATGCTGAGTCGAATGGCGTTGACCGCGAGTCTCTAGCTCTTACGGTTCTTGAGTTGAAAGTTGTATAACAGACGAGACGGATGGACGGTCAAAGCAGTTGTATAAAGTTTTTTCGAACTCTAAAAGCATCGGGCAAGCATGTTGGCTTGCAGCTACCACGCGCTGAGTGTTGTGAGTGCGAATACCATACGGAATAATTATCTATGGATGACTTAGTCGCTTAAGTAGTCGCCTCGCCACTGCCGCCGCGCCGTGTGTTTTGGGTTCGATCCCACTCGGGACAAAAAATTGTGTGATCACAAATGGTTGTTCCGAGTCTGAATGTTCTTTGTGTCCGTTGTTTGTATGTTCGTTAAGTCCCTCGCAACACAGGAATTATTCAAAGCAGGAAAGATGAGTTGATAAAAAAAAATTACCCAACCGGTGAATCAAGCGCGAGACCTCATGCATATCAGTCCTTGACGAATAAAACCAATAATTATTTGCCAAATCCGGCAATACAACCTGATACCTCATGTACAGTAATGTATCCCACAATACCACTGCAACACCAATTATTGTACAAAATACTGAATATGTAACCTATATCTTTCACGCGCAGTTTACAATGACCCAGGGGATCCAATTTTTCTATTCTACTGAACTCATAAAAATGTAAAAGCTTTTGTTCTCTAACGGGTAAAATATTACCAAAAACTGACCCATAGGGACTAGAAGCCGGAGTAATACTGGCTGTAAGCGAGAATTGGTGCAACGGGGCCCCAGGCATCACGATTTTTATTACTATCTAGGGAATCTTTCGCTCTTGAGTGTTATTCTGTGACATGGAATACTGACGCCATGTTTGATATTGTAAACGAGAAGGATGATTATTTAATTGAAAAGATTTTTACATATAAATAGTTTATGTTCCGGAAAGTGAAATATTTTTCAGAAAGTTTAGTAATATATATAATTATTTTTTCTATCTATTACTACCTTTTCCACGGCTTCACTTTCTCAGGCCCCGTATTTTTTCTGGAAAACCCTACCTACCAACGTCCTTTTTTGCACCCTTGACAACGTGAATGTGAAATTAAATGATGATCGGTCGTGTAGTTAAGTCGTGAAAGCATTTCAAACAAACAAACTTATGTTCGCATTTATGAACGGACGCACGGAACTGCACTGGTTAATACAAATTTAAGGCCACGCTACTAACAATACAAGAATTAACAATATATGTAATAATACCAGATTCAATAACCAAACTCTTTACAGAATTACGCTAACACGCGTTCCACTAAACCAGTCAGGTAGTAACCAAACAAATAATCGTAAAATACATACTTAAAGTAATACATATTCTATTTTTATTCAATACTAGTCGTGTACCTACAAAAGCTATATATAACTCTGTAAATGTAAATACAGCATCAATACATATATGCTAACGAGTATTTAAAAATATAAACAAGCCGCCAGTCTGTCGATAGCTTTGCTGAATAGACATTAAGATGGCGTCTATCACAGCGGCAGGGGTTAAAAGCAGTACCCAATAAAATGAAATTTATGATGAATCAAATTATGTTCTCGTAAATCTATTATTTAGTTTCAATGTCTCTCATGGTCGAGGTGCTAAGAAAAATGTTCTTTAGAACAAAAAAGGTATATAGAGCACGGGCATCAAACATGATTGCAAGGATGGTGATTATTAAATTTTAATCACCGGGCCACTATATGTCATAAGAGCAGCGATAGCTCAGTGGGGAGACCAACAGACTGCAATGCAGAGGGTCTCGGGTTCGAACCCACGTCGCGCACCTCTGACTTTCGGAAGTTATATGACTTTTCGAAATTATGTGCGTATTGATTGACAATTATCGCCTGCTCCGTGCCTCGGAGAGCACGTTAAGCCGTCGGTCCCGGCTGCCATGAACATCTGTGGCAGTCGTTATTAGGAGAGTGTCGACACAAAAGATCCCACTGGGTCGAAGTGTCGCCGGTCTGTACTGACTGGCCCCCACATAAGATAGATAGATATGTCAAAATTGGCGGTACATAATTGTTCCTAGTCTAGTCGTTCTCTTTGGTTTTTATTTGAGTGTCTATAAAAGCCCTTGACGCAGGAATTACGTTTAATAGTAGTTTATTATATTATATTAAGAATATTATTGCCGAAGAATAACACAGGGATGCGATCATGTATCAGACCTACATCTTGCCAGTAACGTATAGGTTTTACGTAACAGTCCATTGTCTGTTGGATATAGGACCAGCAGGATTGACCTATTATTATTAGCTTGGTAGTAGTATATCCTTTTAATACCGAGCTATTGAGATTTTCTTAATCCTGTCAGAAAACCAATAAAGCTTCTTTACTTGATTCGTAATTGGACCCACGATATCATAATCAAGATACCTACGCCTTATAACGTCAGTGGCCCAATGACGCAGTTGTAAACTTTTTAATTTTACATTTTGCCGTAGTACGACTCCTAAGAGCGACCCACACGCATTTGTAATTCTTATTCTTTTAATGAGATGGGCGAAAAGTTTAGATAACTTGGCATTCAATCTTATTTTAAAAGCTTTAGTATGTTCCGCTGTTTGTTGAGGTCGTTGATCTTGACAAGTTTGGTAGAAAGCTTATGCAAATAGATTTCAGAAGGTTGTCGAGTTTTTCATCGAGTGTAGGCTAGCAAGGCTAAGTAAAGCGATCCATATTGTAGTCTAGTCTATTTTTCTTACGTGTTTTATTTGTTTAACAAAATGATAGATACTATTCAATATAATAATATCAGCGCTGTTTATAAATTAATCCATTACTTGGCACGGGCCTCTTCTTAATGTGAGAAGGGTTAGATCTTAGACTACCGACCAGCACTGCTGGTTGCCCAATGCTGGTTGGTTGACTTCACACATCTTTGAGAACATTATGTAGAACTATGATACGTGCAGGTTTCCTAAGTATGTTTTCCATAATAACTTAGAAAAGTCAGAGGTGCGTGCCTTGTGATCAAACTCGAGACCTCTGTGAGGCAGTCCAACGGTCTACCATTCAGCTATCGCTGTAACGAGCTTTCGCAATAATCACACGTTTTAAGTCTGATATTAAAATTTAGATTTTTAATAACAGCAGCGATAGCTCAGTGGGGAGACCAACAGACTGCAATGTAGAGGGTCTCGGGTTCGAACCCACGTCGTGCACCTCTGACTTTCGGAAGTTATATGACTTTTCGAAATTATATGCGTATTTATTGACAATTATCGCCTGCTCCGGGCCTCGGAAAGCACGTTAAGCCGTTGGTCCCGGCTGCCATGAATATCTATGGCAGTCGTTATTGGGAAAGTCAGCACCCTCTAATATCCTGACACTGGTCCTAGCCTTAGGGTTTCTTTAGCCTTCGGGTTGCGGAGGTCAGGTGGCAGCCGCTCCGTGTAAAAACTGATATCCAGTCAAATCCGGTTAGACCAGAAAAGCCGACCCCAAGTGACTTGGGAATAATAAAGGCTAAGAGAGAAGAAGATTAAAATTTAGATTCTTTGTAAGAACATATGTGGTATTAATTACAGTAAAAGTGCTTCCAATTAAAAAAACATAATACTGACATATGACCTATGTACATACAGGATGTCCGAGAAGTCGACGTCAAGCCGGAATCAGGATACAGGCTAAGTAATAACAGCTATCAGCTAAATATAAAAAAAACTAAGTTATATTGTATAATCGAAAAAAATCGAGAGCTTAAAGAAGCTGAACTCATATGGATATCCGAGATTACATAACAAAAAATTGAGTAACCAAGTAGTAATGTCCTCCAGACCTAATTTTGGCCACGGCGGCCAGTCTTAACGAAGACTGACCACCTGCGCAGGAGATATTATAATGCACAAGTGCACTCTCTGTTCCCTAACTCTCATGATCTGACGGGACGGTAATCCGACACAACCGAAAAGAGATCAGGCGCAGGGCCACCGGCTTTAAGTGCTTTCCGAGGCACGAGGTTGTCCAAAACTGCCAATTTTCTAACTGCAGGCTGCTATTGAGATTTATTAACAGACAAACCCAATAACTTTTTGTTTGTCCGACCCGGGATTAGAACCCAAGACCTCATGCACAGCAGTCGCATTAACTACCGCTGCGCCACGGAGGCTGTTAAAACCAAGTATTAAACATGTCTACAACCAGCTTGTCATATTTTCTCTCCAAACTTTTTAATAGCCACTACTGACTACGTTTGGACTATATTCCTGCAACAGTTTGTCATATATTTTTAAGTTTTTAATAGTATTAACAATTCGTTTAGTCTCTATCTCTAATATCTCTACTATTCGACAACTTAACAGTTGCTGTGTTTTCATAAAAAGGTCGTTGTTCAGATACTTTCTCATCAAATACCTCATTACTACGAAACACATTGTTACCTGCCTCAGCCGTACTTTGATTATCGGTTGTACAAGATCCTAGAGTAGGATCCTGTACTACATCGACAGTTCTGAAACGAGATACGTGACAAAGTTAGCAACGCTTCCTCCAACGGTTCGGTAAGTAAGTTACAATACAGAATTTGCTCGAGTTACAATTTGTAACTCGAGCAAATTCTTGAACAAAAGAACGCTTTTATAAGTACTTTATAGTCATCTTGCAGATCTATTTCGAAATAGTGGGCGTGTGAAAAAATATGGTTGAAGTAGTTTTATATATGATGAATTAGTTCGCACTAGCTTGGAATGAAATCCCAGGTGTGAGGTGATATCTATGAAGGTGGAGCTACTAGTAGGATTGTTTAATTAAAACCAAACTGTGACTTGATCTAATATTTATATTGATCTCAATCCTATACAAACATATCTCCTCGGCTATATATACGTGGAGCGGTAACGAAACCATAGCGCGATTCAGGAAAGAGGAACCACGCCATAAATTTATTATTACAATCAAATGTTCCTGAATCGCACTATGGTTCTAAGCTTATACATCGTGAACATATTATGAATTACAGGGCTTAAGCTATTTGGTTTAAAATAGTACAAAAACTATTATTGAAATGAAACTAGTTTATGCAGATTTGATATATTTGGTAAAATCTGTATAAAGTAATTTAATAACAATATATTCATTTAAATTTTATTATTTTTATTCGCGTAAATGTACGACAATATTATGCAAAAACTGTCCTTATATGAAATGAATTTTTTTATATCTTATGGCATTTTCTTTTTACGAAGCACATAAGTGAATCAATTTCGTTGCAAATAAAATCCTTAAAATTAAATTGAAATCCCAACTCCTTAACTAATATTATAAATACAAATGTGAGTTTATTTGTTTGTTACGCTTTCACGCCCTTACTTCTCGAGCGATCATCATGAAATTTAGCATACACATTGTCAGGGGTACAAAAAAGAGCATATATCTTTCATCCAAAAAATCTATTTTCCAAGTAAGGAATTTTATTGATCAAACAATAATAATACTATATAATAATAATATTCTATCACATACACACAAAACCATCTAGCAGAGCAGAGCAGCAGAGCTTGTATATGGGTACTAGACAATGGATAAACGTAAATATAAGCTTTCTTTTTGTAAATACATACATAGAAACACCCAGACCAAGACAAACATCCATGTTCATGCACACAAATGTTAAACTTGTGCGGGAATCGAAGCCATCGAGAACGCCATCGAGGCCGACAAAGCACACAAGAGAAGCTTGGGCGAAATCTAAAGATATAAAGTGATAAAATCATAGACACACAACCTACATATCACGAAGTTGTACCCACAATTTCGCCAACCATGGTTTTATTTGCCACATAATAGGCGGCCAACTGCAGATAGCCGTCTCCCGAGAATTTCATGACATTGACATTAACACTTTGACCAACCCAGAACTATTTTACGTTCTGACAGGTTTTGTACTAGACATAATTCTGAATACTCCTGAGTACTGGCAATAGAAGATACAAACACTTCAAAGCACATACATCAAACTAGAGTGACAAACCCTGTCCTGTAATTTCATAAAATTTCGCCATATTATCATATTATTATAGTATACTGCATCTTTGTATGTAAGAAAAATAAAATTACCACTATTGTTCATAGCATTACGATTATTTATAACTTTTTATTACACTGTTCAATTACTTTTAATTAGAGAAAACTAATTAGTATTTAGACGACTCAATGGCGTAGTGGTTAGTGTAACCGACTGCCACGCCTGAGGTCGCGGGTTCGATTCCCGCACAAGTCAAACATTTGTGTGCATGAACATGGATGTTTGTCTTGGTCTGGGTGTTTCTATGTATAATATGTATGTATTTACAAAAAAAAAGTATATATGTATGTTTATCCATTGTGTAGTACTCATAGTACAAGCTCTGCTTAGTTTGGGCTAGATGGTGTTGTGTGTATGTGGTAAAAAAATATTATTATTAGTATTTAAAAGTCTTTCTACGTGACAGGCTAAGCCTAGTGTACGAAGCTTTGTCGATTCTGAGAATAATAATAATAATAATGTTTATTTATTTTCTCTCACAAAGATATTTTTACAGATTCAACTTAACTATGTACAAATATAGTAGTAACACAAATCAATGTGAGAGACTGGTGTCTGAACTAGGAGACCTGTATGACAGAACACCAGCCTCTCCTAACTCTGGACTAGTGGGTGTACAGATTAATTTAGTTTAATGGTGAGAGTGCGTTAGTGCAAATGTCTGTGTGCGTGTATGTGTGTGTGTGTAAGTGAGTGGGTGCACGCGTGTGTGAGTGTTTGCGCATGTCTGACTAAGTGTGTGTATTTGTGTGGCAGTGCGTGCATCTGTGCATTTCTAAATAATGTAACTATAGGCCTATGTGTAGTAGTTCTTCAGTTTGGTCATAATTAAATGATTTTAACCAGTATGTAATGGACTTTCTGCATTTGAATTTTGTAAGATGGTAAATATTAATTTGTTTGTTGATTTTATTGTACAAGTAATAGCCTTGAAATCCGAAAAATCTATTGGCGAAACCCGTAGTCCACCGATTGTCAGGCCAACAGACTTTATGTTAGAATAACAGGTTCTTCATATTATATACCTGTACTATCTGATCGGGCACTATAACTCATCTATACAGTATCCTTATCGATCTGTACGATGAGTAACACTTCAATTTATGAGAGAGGAAATGTATTTATTTCGTTGTTTCTTTGCGGCAAAACTACCATAGAGTAATTCGCAATACTATCTATTATACAACAAAACAAACTAACTTATCAATATACGTCCTTTGACCAAGTGCAACACAATAAGTGAAATAATTGCTCTTTATAAAGAGCAGTTACGCAAGAACGGCTATCACGAAACTATGTATAAGGATTGTTGAACTATGAAACAATAAAGAAGAACTACTAACCGAAAATAGTACAATACCTTTTGAATATAATCAGGTAAGAAGTATCCTACGCGCGTTTTAACGATGAGTCGCCGCAAAGTGTTGCCCGTATATTTAAATGGTAACTCGCGCAGTTCGCTACCGGTACCCAACGCGTATGCAACCCTTCATATCGGTCGCCTGCTTGTCTCGTCGCATCTCTTCAAGTTGATTATTGGTAGTAAAGTAAGAACCTCGAGTTGAAGACAAGTATCCTGCTAGTATTTTCTTTACATTTATGATATTGCCAGACCAGATTATGATACGGACCCACATTATGATACGTATTTACCGCCGCTCATAGACATGGTTGAATTGACATCACAGAAACAGAGTCAAGGAAATTATGGATAGCAAACAAGCACACGATTTTCCTACTGAGCTGTCTATGTGGAGGAAAGTAATAAAAATTTGTAGGAGAAGTAAGGATTGGAAGGGACCGATAGACGATATCGCCTTATAAAGATTATATATAGTACTAATTGGAAGTATAATATCATGTAAGTATGTATAAAGATCCTAAGATTAGTCTCCCCGTGACCATGGCTGCTGAAAAGCAACCGAAACGTCGGGGAAAGTGTAAAAGTAAAAATAAATTAAATCTAAATAGTTTAATAATAATTTAATTAGCTTAAAATTAGTAAAGTTTAATAGTAGTAGTAGTGAAACAATTTTCAAAATTTTGTAATAAAGTGTCAAATAAACAACGCGATAAAATCCGTATATAGCAGTTTAATTTCAAAGATCCTAAGAGTAACCGCCTTTCAGTTACAGTAGTAGGTAGCCTTAGAAAACAAATAAGAGAGCTCTGTTATTTGACTTCACAACTGTGATTTACAGGGACTGTAATTTTGCTGTGACAAGGTTCCATTATGTTTTGAATGGACGCGAAATCTTTTCATCAGATGACGCTAGAGAGAGCGATTGATAACTTGTTTCCTTTTTTTTGTGACTAACGAATAATATTGTCTTTATGTAAAGTAAGAAGAAAAAATTAATATAATCGTACTTGGACTGACTTAGGGAATATATAATTACTGCATTTTGCTCACGGTTTCGCTCGCGTAAATGTGGATTAGCTTAGGAAAGATTAGTAAAAAAATATTTCTGGGTGAAAGGTACACTATGTCCTTTTCTATCCACCTGACAACGTGTTTGCAAAATTTCATGATTATCGGTCCTGTAGGTGAGGTGTGAAAGCATCACAAATAAACAAACAGTAGTTTAATTTCAATGTATAATATTATATCTTACGCCAAATGAAATAATTAACATCTCTTACTCTGAAAATATTTACAGTATGAAAATGATAAACCATGAACAGCAATGTTGTGCCAGTTACTTTGTTAATAGTACAAATTAGAAATTAATAGCTGATGCTTAAAATAATCAAACTTAAATACCTAAAGTATCTTCTTCTCTCTTAGCCTTTATTATTCCCAAGTCACTTGGGGTCGGCTTTTCTGGTCTAACCGGATTTGACTGGATATCAGTTTTTACACGGAGCGGCTACCACCTGACCTCCGCAACCCGAAGGCTAACGATACCCTAAGGCTAGACCAGTGTCAGGATATTAGAGGGTACTGACTTTCCCAATAACGACTGCCATAGATGTTCATGGCAGCCGGGACCAACGGCTTAACGTGCTCTTCGAGGCACGGAGCAGGCGATAATTGGCAATCAATACGCACATAATTTCGAAAAGTTATATAACTTCCGAAAGTCAGAGGTGCGCGACGTGGGTTCGAACCCGAGACCCTCTGCATTGCAGTCTGTTGGTCTCCCCACTGATCTATCGCTACTATTACATATATATATATATATTAAACACCTAAAGTATGAGTATATGAAATCGGATGAATTCATACGAGGTATTTACGTATAATGTTACAAAACGTACTACAAAGAGTACAACCAAACAAACACTTATCGATAAACGATAAAAGCGAGAGAGACCCGATAATACATTTATTTCTGTCTTTGATTTAGTTGATAAAGTGTTACAATAATAATGATATCAGTCGGCCGTTGTGAAATATTGATAAGTACAACGATTTATTGTTTTATATGCGAGAGAATAGACTTAGAATAAATGTTCCAAATACTGTACTTTGTAATATTGAAATTAAACTACTATATACGGATTTTATCGCGTTGATTATTTGACACTTTATTACATAACTTTAAATTTTTTTACACTACTGCTACTATTAAACTTTACTTATTTTTAAGCAAATTAAATTATTATTAAAACTATTTTAATTTAATTTAATTTTATACTTTGCCCGACGTTTCGGTTGCTATTCAGCAGCCATGGTCACGAGGAGATTTAATTTCAATTAATAATATTCGCGTAAACAGAAGACAATATTATACTATATACGGATTTTATCGCGTTATTTATTTTACACTTTATTACTAAATTTTGAAACTGTTACACTAATACTAGATACTATTAAACTTTACTAATTTTAAGCTAATTAAATTATTAAAACTATTAAAACTATTTATATTTAAGTTTACACTTTCCCCGACGTTTCGGTTGCTTTTCAGCAGCCATGCTCACGGGGAGACTAAGATGGTAGTTGTCTCAATGTTCCAGTGTCGTTATTTCAAAGTACCCGAATGTACTTTGAATGTACCACCAGCTTAGGATCCAGTCATTCAAATAGTCAAACCCAAGAAGAAGCAAACCACAGCTAGACTTCATGATACTCTGAACTCATTCTGTGTAAATAGAAACACCAATGATTAAATGATGTTCGGGTACTTTGAAATAACGACACTGGAACATTGAGACAACTACCATCTTAGTCTCCCCGTGACCATGGCTGCTGAAAAGCAACCGAAACGTCGGGGAAAGTGTAAACTTAAATATAAATAGTTTCAATAGTTTTAATAATTTAATTACCTTAAAATTAGTAAAGTTTAATAGTATCTAGTAGTAGTGTAACAGTTTCAAAATTTTGTAATAAAGTGTAAAGTAAATAACGCGATAAAATCCGTATATAGTAGTTTGCTTTGTAATAATTTAAAAAGTATAAATACTACAAAAAATACTACGTTTGGAATATTTATTCTATATAAGATAACTAGTTCGGTTGATTCGATTATGCTTACGATATACCTAGTCTTGCCATAAATATTGTTACAAAGAAAAATATTTTTGTTTTCTATTTGATAAAACATTTATTACTGTAATGTGTGTTAGTTTAAACATTAATATAATAACATAGCATGCTATCACAGCAATTCGGTTTTCTTTATCACCCCACTCCATTTTAATATCAGAAAAATATTTACCACAGATTGGCGCGAAAATGAGAAAACACAATAAATATTCATATAAGAATGACATTCTAAATTCAAATGTTTTTTTTTTATTGTAGCTATTTTATGGCCAGACTAAGTACATTTACAAGGTTGGCTACGGCGGTGTTAAATAGAATAAAAAATATATGAGTACGCTTAGCGTGTACTAAAAATAATATTATAAAATATATAAAACTGCTCGGATGCCGTATTGTTTTAAGCGATTGCCTCGCCACAATTAGTTAGTTGTTCTGGGCTGGACGTTCTTTGAGTCCGCTATTTGAATGTTTGTAAAGTTCTCCGCGATTGAGGAATTGTTTCTTGTGTGGGAGTTGTCTGATTAATAAAAAGAAGAAAGAGAAAAATCAAACGTTGTATGTTTGTGCTTGCAAAACTGGGCAAGTAGTAAAGAAGGATTACCTTAAAATATTTTACAAAAGTTACATCTATAAAGACGGTTTTTATATATTTTTCATTTCCAATTTTCATGGGGATAAGACATTTAAAATATCAGACTGAGTTACAGCGAAGCACTGGCTGGATTATTTAGTATAACTAACTAATATTATAAATGCCAATATTGTTAGGTTGTTTGTTACGCTTTCAAGCTCTAACTATTCTACCAGTCCTCATGAAATTTCGCATACATGTTGTCAGGGATACAAGAAAAGGCATAGGACCTTTCATCTACATGCGTTTTTGACGCTCTTTATGCATACTGCCTATGAATATTATAGATAAACTTCAAAAGGTCATAGCATCCATCGGTCCCTTTCAATCCTTACTTCGCCTACCTCTTTTTATGGGTCTCAAAGATTATAATAACAGATTAGTAGAATAAAAGTACTGCTCCCAAGCGAGTGAAGCCACGGGCGAAATCTAGTGCCAGTATAATTTAAACCAACCACAAATAAAAATATCTTGCCACGTTTAGCCAAATTTTATTCCGAGGTAAATTTGGATAAATATATTAAGTTTTAATCCAAAGTCGTTATTCAAAGAAATAATAATATAAGTAAAATTAAAATATGTATTCAGAAATAAGGTAGACGGAGTTTTAGAATTCCATAGGTACTTGTTATAAGAAATTTGAATAAGCCCTAGTTATAATAATGATGAAATATGCATGTAATGAAGAAATTTATCCGTCAAATTTGTAAGAATACTCCATTTTTGGCAGAAACTTAATTATAGAAGTGTTTTTTTAGGATTTTGCGAAATTAATTGATATGTTTGCTGATTTTACCGTACCTACATATACATGTATAACTCATTTATAATTAGAACTTAAGAGTACAAATACTAATAACAATATCAGTCCTATAATAAACTATCTCACTGCTTGGCACGTACCTCTTTCCATTGTGGCTATTTGCTATGGCATATTGGCTATGGCATATAGGCTATGGCATATTGGCTATGGCATATTGGCTATGGCATATTGACTATGGCATATTGACTATGGCATATTGGCTATGGCATATTGGCTATGGCATATTGGCTATGGCATAGCTAGCCGCTTGTCTGCCAACTTGCACTGGGACTTCACATATCTTCGCAAACATTATGCAGTACTCTAATACATGAGAGTAGTAGAGCCTCGCTGATTTCAGCATGAATGGGCCGGTTCGACCGGAGAAGGACTACCCTCTCACAGAATAAGGTCTGCCAGGCTCATAGCTTCAGAAGTGCGTTAGCAGCGCGTCACCACACTGTTGTAAGCTGTCATTTATATAACACTGCTAATAAATACTGCAACATCTATTCATTAAATAGATCGCAATGCAAGAAAAAAGTTATCATATAGCATCATATAGCTCTTGTCCAAATCTTATGAAGACACAGAAAATTTGATTAAGCTAAGTATACTATAAATCCAAAATGTATCCCTCACATACACCCACACACACACACACACACACACACACACACACACACACACACACACACACACACACACACACACACACACACACACACACATACAAACACGAACATTCGCATACACACAGATATAGATATATATATATATAATATACATATATATACGATATATATAATTATAATATTAATATGAATATTTATATAATTATATATTATTCTTACCTTAGCAATTCAGCACATGCATATGCATCTACGATACACTACACTTTCACATATCTACCTGTTGCAATTAATTGTGAGAGCCCTAGTACCCATACCACAAGTTAAATCTTACTTTGGGTACCAGTGGTCAACAAAATTATTGTACATGTTTAAATGTTTATAACCACATGGGTTATTCCTTTGTATGTATCTTTTTGTGACAATAAAATATTATTATTATTATTTAGAATATCGACGAGAAATAGCAGTATTCCTACTGTTGTATTTCGTTCGGTGAATGAGAGTGCCGGAGTACACCCCCTTTCCCCCATTCCCGCTCCTTCTTCTTCCCAATTCCTTTCATAAAGGGCCGGCAACGCGCAAGTGATGCCTCTGGTGTTGCAGGCGTCCATAGGCTGCGGTGACCACTTACCATCAGGTGGGCCGTATGCTTGTTTGCCACATTAGTTGTATAAAAAAAAGAAAAAGTTTACCTTCATCGTACGAGTGATATTAATTATACGAACATTCATTTAAAAATTCAGAAGTGTGATTTTAGATTGAACTCGAGACCTCAATGCCAGTCCAACAGTCTTCCACAAGGCTATCGCTAATATTTACACGAATAAATTGTGTTAAAATAACTAGGTATTATTAAACAGTTACTACGGTAAACGTTTTGAATTACCAATACTGTGTGTCATATAGTTATTCGAAATCTCACCAATACCATAATAATAATAATAATAAAGAGTTTATTGTTTTCTCTCACATAGAAAAGATACATATAGTGGTAAAAATATAACAGTTGATGCAAACATGTAATAAGACAATCGGGGACCGCTCTACAATCCCTAACGGACCCCAGGTAGACGACCCCAATGCACTTCCACCGTTCGCAGTATAAGCGAACGGAAAGAGAGCCAGCGATTTAGTCCCCAAAAACCCATTTGGAGCATGCGTAACGTGCCCTTACACTGTGTACAATACATGAGATTAAATACATACTTATCTACTTATGTCGCTCACCGTACAATTTATGATTCTAAACTTAGTCTTTAACGTTCCCCTCACTAATTATCTAATATATCTTTATTCTTATAAACATTAAACGCTTAAAACTAAGGTTTGATAAGCGACTGAAATGCTGCGGCGATTTTATTACAACGGTAACAGTTAAGAAAACTTTATTATCCCTAGCTCGAGCTTTATAGTTTACTATAATAAGTAGAATCTGATTACAAAGCGCAGCGTAATAATAATCTTCTTGTACCAGGTACTATCGTAAAGCGAAGATAGAAAATAAATAAAATTGTATGTCAATGTATCAATATATATTGTGTATATATATAAGTAAACAGTCCCACTGCTGGGCACGGGCTTCTACTTAGTGTGAGAAGGGTTAGACCATAGTCGACCACGCTGGCCCAGTGCGGGTTGGCAGATTTCACATATTTTCGAAAAGAATATAGAGAGATCTCAGACATGTAGGTTTCTTCACGATGTTTTCCTTCACCGTTAAAGTAAGCGATAGTTACCTTTTTAATCAAAATCGTGTATGGTAAGGGTAATGTGTATAATAAGTTATATATATTAATTAAATTACATATAACTTCTTCTCTCTTAGCCTTTATTATTCCCAAGTCACTTGGGGTCGGCTTTTCTGGTCTAACTGGATTTGACTGGATATCAGTTTTTACACGGAGCGGCTGCCACCTGACCTCCGGAACGATACCCTAAGGATACCCTAAGGCTAGACCAGTATCAGGATATTAGAGGGTACTGATTTTTCCAATTACGACTGCCTTAGATGTTCATGGCAGCCGGGACCGACGGCTTAACGTGCTCTTCGAGGCACGGAGCAGGCGATAATTGTCAATCAATACGCACATAATTTCGAAAAGTCATATAACTTCCGAAAGTCAGAGGTGCGCGACGTGGGTTCGAACCCGAGACCCTCTGCATTGCAGTCTATTGGTCTCCCCACTGAGCTATCGCTGCTATTATTATATATAACTACTATACTATATTACTATATTATTGTATTTATTTTTGCCAATATTGCACCGTCTCGCTTTTGTCTGTTATGTGTGATATAATTGAAGTGTTGTAATATTTCCTTTTAAAATATGTAACTGGAGATAGTCGTAAGGAGTTTGAAGCATATCTTGAAACGCCTTCAGACTACCTCCAGTTACCCGTACACAACTACAAGCTCACATCCAATTATAATGTGTAACTCCGCCCATTTCTTCGACGATAGACAGGCATTAAAATATTATGTATGTATACATATTTGTAATACATGTAGGTATCGAATAAAATTAATTGTATACGTCTAATAAGTAATTAAAACCAAAGTCTGCGTCAAATAGCAATTAAGACATTTACAGAATACTGACCCAAGGCTTATTCCAATTAAAAGGAATTGTATACATCGAAACCGTCAATTTAATTACTAAAACCATAATCTACATCAAGAAGTTATACAGAGCTGGCTGGTCTGTTCACAAATCCACAAGAAAGGCGGTCCGTTGGGACTATCCAAACTAAATCAACTAATACTAAAACTGTTTAAGGTACCTCGTAAATGTTAGTTCTTGAAAAGGGTCGGTATATAAACGGTCTATTAGATGTAAAGGCCCGATTTCGAATGAACCGCTTCGCTACATCTTATTCCAATGCTACATAAAACTACAGTTAAATGTGCAACAACTTTACAGGCTGGTACTGAATTGTGAGATAACTACCCGAATTGGAATGATAGGATATCGTTCTCGACTCGTAGATATTGTATAATAAGTATTTAAAACGTAATTGTAATTCATTGATTAAATTTAGCATCGTTAATAGTCGATACGATTATTATAATTCTAGCTGTGTCCCTCATGAGAGTAATTTATTTAGTTTTCTTACCAGAAATACAATATCTCAATCAATACATCTTGATAAGATGTCATGTTTACTCAATTACAAAAGATCACAACATGACAAAAAAGAAAGTATAAGTAATAAGATAAAATAAATTAATGTCATGAAAAATTTATAACCAGAATTAGTAATTAGAAGTCTCCCCGTGACCATGGCTGCTGAAAAGCAACCGAAACGTCGGGGAAAGTGTTAAAATAAATTAAATCTAAATAGTTTTAATAATAATTTAATTAGCTTAAAAATTAGTAAAGTTTAATAGTAGTAGTAGAGCAACAATTTTCAAAATTTTGTAATAAAGTGTCAAATAAATAACGCGATAAAATCCGTATATAGCAGTTTAATTTCAATAGTTACTGCTAGTTTACAAATCTGCACACAACTTCGTTACCTACAAAATACAAATAAAATCAGCCCACAAAAAATATACTTCTACAAATACACGCAACGAAACAATCCTAAAGGATTTTTGTTAGTGAGCAAGTCTGTCGTTTCCAGTTAGTTGGCAACAGCACAAGTAAATACTACGTTACGGAAAATTGCCGTAAAGATGTAAAACTGCTTTTGCCAGGTATACCTGCCTCTCTCACTCCTTTCATTGCATCTATTAAGTATTCTTCGCTTGTGATTCGCCTTTTTAGTAAGCAATCAAGCAGAAAGTTAACCGCTTATTATCAGGTAGCCTGCATGCTGTCTTGCTACGGTTACTGTATAAAAAAGATGCAATATATGGTTCTATTGTCTTTTGCTACTCTTAGTAAACTCGAAATGACAGCTATTGTATGCTTAAGAAAAAAGGTTGTACAAGTAATCTGTGGAAAATGTAATGGGTAGTATATTTGTTTAGTACCTACTTAATACTGAATTACAAAAAGCAGCGATAGCTCAGTGGGGAGATCAACAGACTGCAATGCAGAGGGTCTCGGGTTCGAACCCACGTCGCGCACCTCTGACTTTCGGAAGATATATGACTATTCGAAATTATGTGCGTATTGATTGACAATTATCGCCTGCTCCGTGCCTCGGAGAGCACGTTAAGCCGTCGGTCCCGGCTACCATGAACATCTATGGCAGTCGTTATTGGGAGAGTGTCGACATAAAAGATCCCACTGGGTCGAAATGTCGCCGGTCTGCACTGACTGGCCACCACATAAGATACATACATACATAATACTGAATTTATACTCCTAATACACTACTGTTTATTTTTCCCATCTTCAATAAATATCTTAATAAATGTATACAGTGATTATGGTGATTCAAAATCGATGTATACATGTATTTATGTTTAATCATGTTGATACACGTTCGAACAATTATGATGCAACTAAGGTATAGCGAGCGAAGAGACCGCTTTTCTTCGCCGCGCCAATAACACGAGACCGCGAGACTGCGCGGGTTCAAATCCACTACGAGACAACTATTTCTTTGATCCAAAATGGTAGTTTAGTCTCTAAGTGTATTTTGTGTTATTTTATTGTACGTTGTAATGTCTCCAGAGACACAAAGACCACCATAAAATAATGGGACTTGCCTTTAAAATAGGCATTCGGCTAACTATGTGTGTGAGTGAATTTACTGCGGCGTATTGTATTACGCCGGTCTTCTATACCTACGTAATCTATAGTACAAATGTACTTAAAAGTTGTTTCCTATGTCCATCTGTACCTTTTCAAATAGGATTGATGTATCATTCGTTTGATCATTACTTCTTTTTGATGTCCGGAAGCAATTTACGAAATATTTCGGCTGTTGGCTACTGGTGTGTTGTGAATGAGTTTTGTAATTATAATTACTCGTATAGAATATGTTTGGGTATCAAAGTCAAATGAATATAAGTAATAATATAATATATTATAATATTCTATCCCATACACACAACACCATCTAGTCCAAACTAAGCAAAACTTTTACTATGGGTACTAGACAATGGATAAACATACACATACACTTCTTTTTGTAAATACGTACATATTATACCTAGAACTTTACATACATATAATAATAATTATAATAATAATATTCTATCACATACACACTCTATCTAGCCTAAACTAATCAGAGCTTGTACTATGGGTACCTACAAGACAACTTATTTTTTTGTAAATTCATACATATTATACGTAGAAACACCTATGTCTTGTGCGGGAATGGAACCCGCGACCTCAGGCGTGGCAGTCG
Source organism: Catocala fraxini (assembly GCA_930367265.1). NCBI lineage: Eukaryota > Metazoa > Arthropoda > Insecta > Lepidoptera > Erebidae > Catocala > Catocala fraxini. Next base: position 5,702,191 of record OV884044.1, on the reverse strand, counting down.
GTTACACTAACCACTACGCCATCGAGGTCGTAATCAACACTGATGTTACAAAGAGAAAAGATTTGTATTTTTGTTTGTAATAAATAAATATGGCAAACAAATATAATTATTATTATACAAGTATTTCGCTAGGGTTTCGAGTTTGATTCCCTGGTCAGTGTTATTAGGTTTTTTACTACAAGAAATGCTTAGTACAATTCTTGCAACGCACAAAGGCGAGCGGGCTTTATGTGTGTGTGTAAGTGTCGCTCGCTACTGACCGCCCGCACTGTGCATGTACACGATTACCACAAATAAAACCCGCTCGCCTTCGTGAGTTGCAAGAACTGTAGCAGCGCGGACTCTGGAACAATGCATGGTATATCTATCGGTGAGATATGAGTATGTAGACCAAGTAATAGTTATAGTTATTATAAGTTAGTTATTGTGTGGTCTAAAACCATAGCTCGCTAAATCTGGGTGTAACACCTGAGGTCGCGGGTTCGATTCCCGCACAAGTCAAACATTTGTGTGCATGAATATGGATGTTTGTCTTGGTCTGGGTCTGTGAATACATACATATCACACATAGAAACCGATGTATAATATGTATGTATTTACAAAAAATAAGTATATAATATGTATGTTTACCCATTGTCTAGTACCCATAGTACAAGCTCTGCTTAGTTTAGGCTAGACGGTGTTGTGTATGTGATATTATATTATTATTAATACATCTCTGCCCTTTCCTTCGAGGCAATAGGCGTGGAGTCTCACGATTTTACCCAATGGTAAGCGGTTTCTGTAGTCTATGATCGCTTACAATATTAGCTATATCTGTCACGCGTTGTTGACCGAAGAAGATGAATTAAAGACACATTGAAAGAAAATTCATAGGAGGGATATACATAGGTGTGGGTAGCTCTAATCTTAGTTTACCAACAAAACTCAGTCACTGAATTACTAGAGATGACTCAATGGCAATGCCTTTTAAGAGGAAGAATCTTTCACTCTAAAATAATCAAGTTACTATGAGAACTTCCATGAACATCTATGGCAGTCGTTATTGGGAGAGTGTCGACACAAAAGATCCCACTGGGTCGAAGCGTCGCCGGTCTACACTGACTGGCCCCGACATAAGATACATACTATGATAACCATTGTTAAGTGACAAGGATGAAAATTACATTGAAAATTAAATTGCTAGGTAACGAGAAAAGGGTTTGGAATCAGAAGTAGAACTAAAGATCTTTGGCACTTGTCCCTACAGGCAGCCATAGTATGGCGTAGGATTTTTGCCCCGTAAGTAATCTGTACTACCATTTTTAAGGAGGAAAACTTTATACGTTTGTATGTAAGAATAATCTCCGAAACTACTCAACATTATTTAAAGGTTATTTTACTCATTAAAACCTCCATTACCTCGAATATGCAAACAGTTAAAAGTCATATTAAGCATGCGTAGCCGTCGGGTAAATATAAAATAAACAGTTAAAACAATCTTAAATAACTATTACCACCGATATTAAGTGAAAGTATTTGTATTTTTGTTTGTAATTAATAAACTCAAAAACTACTAAACGGATTTTAATAATTATTTCACAATTAAAAAGCTACTTTGACCAGAAATAACGTAGGCTTTAAGCTATGACCCTCGAGAGCGGTGCAATATTCATAAATGTGGATGAAACCGCGGGGGTGGCTAGTCTATAATATTTGCATGAATATTTATTGACGTAATTTAATCCTCATTCATTCTTTGATGGTGGCCATTCAGGAAGTATCGACAAAAGCATTAGTGACGGCTAATGATCGGCCATGTACGTGCTAATAGGTAATTGGCAAAGGTTCGGCACGTATCTGCTGAACATCGTATAATTAAGTTCATTGCTTCTCGTTTTAATAACGGCTGTTGGAATAGGATAGAAGATATTTATTCTAATTGATTTTGTAGTTTGGTGTTGAAATAAAATAAGCTGACTAAAATAAATGTTAAATATTTGTAATAAGTTATATAAGTAAATAACTAAACTTTAACTTATATCTATACTAATATTGTAAAGCTTAAGAGTTTGTTTGTTTGGTTAAACGCGCTAATCTCAGGAACTACTGGTTCGAATTGAAAAATTATTTTATTGTTGGGTAGCTCATTTATCGAGGAATACTATAGGCTATATAACATCACGCTACAACTAAAAGAAGCAGAACATTAATGAATAATGTAGCAAGTACCAGTAATCGATCATCAGGCGATCTGTCTGCTCGTTTGCCACCTATCGCATAAAAAGAAGGAAGCAAAAACTGAAGCAAAAGCTTTGTATAAAATATTTTTACGAAAATTGCGCGGATGGAGGAATATGAATTTTGGCACGGCTAAAGTTTATATGGAGAAGGAGTGGCAGATCCTATTATTTTTATAAAATATGCATTAGAAATACATTAAATTAATGAAAAACTATACACGCACACAAACATGCTTTTGACACAAGCAGTCAAATCGCATTCGTAGTATTTCGGCACTGTTCGGCTGATGTCGTAGAATACTTCGTAACTATGGTTACATATGTATGTGGAGTAGGTGACTAAATGAAATGTGATTATAAGTATATAGTTATAGACAATAATACTTAATAACGATCAAAATTTAAATTTAATTCAGTTATGGTTGAATTTCGACCACTTGGCGACCGCTGGTATGAATAAACATTTGAATGAATTTAACCCCAACTGCACTATTGACGTGAAATCACTCGTAAAGCAGTTAGCTTAACTCGAGGGATTAACTAAATACTAGTAATGTATAAGCCAAATTGTTTGTAATCTGTAAAGCCAGCCAGTCAGTTAAATAAACAGGTAGTGGGACTAATATCCTAACTAATATTATAAATGCGAATGTCAGTTTGTTTGTTACGCTTTCACGCCATAACTACTGGACCGATCATCATCAAATTTCGCACACACGTTGTCAGGGATACAAAAAAGTACATAGGGTACTTTTCATTATAAATATGAAAGTGAGTTTGTTTGTTTGTGATGGTTTCACGTCTTAACTACTCGACCAATCATCATGAAATGGCGCATATACGTTGTCAGGGGTACAGAATGAGACAGAGTACCTTTCATCCAGGAAAAAAGACTATTACTGACCTAAACTTCATTTACGCGAGCAAAGTCGCGGGCAAAATCTTGTAGATATCTCTACATATTATAAAATAAAGTCCTCCGCCGCGCCTGTCTAAATAAATTAATGTACAGGTTGTCCCAGAATATGTGAATCAAATTGTAATGGGAGATTCCTTAGGTAAGGACCTTTCAAATGTGCTAAATAAAAAAAGTAAAAAAGAATGGTATTTGTGTAAAAAAAAAACATAAGTTTTGGTGGAAAAAAAATATACCAAAATAATGCTGCGATGTCAAACTACGTCAGTTTAAAAAAAATCTATTTATTTTGACGAGTCTATCCTTCACAAATAATAACAATTGAAAAAAATTAAAAATTAGCCATAAACGAAGTACGTGTAGTTGAAAGTCAGAAAAGTCGTACTTTTTTAAAAATATAGATTTTTTGTGTCATATTTTTAGCACGTTTAAATGGTCCTTATCTAAGGAATCTCCCGTTACAAATTGATTCACATATTCTGGGACAACCTGTATATTATAATAAACTCAAAAACTACAAAACGGATTTTCATGCGGTTTGCATCAATAGACAGAGTGATTTACGAGAAAGGTTTAGGTATATAATTTGTTACGGTTTTGTACTACCCGTGCGAAGCCGGGGCGCGTAGCTAGTTATATTATAATTAGATGCATTACAATTGGGGCCACTAGTTACAAATAAGCCGATTAGTCTATACGCATAAATAAAACCCAATAATGATAAATCAAAAACCGATTTTCGGTTTATTGGTTTGTTAATTAGTTATGGTACCTAATTGGCCCGCGTAATACGTTTGTGTTTATGTTATCACGCGATTATGAGGCGCAGGATTCGATTTCTGGATTGAGTAGATTCTGTTGGGTTTGTCATAGAAATATCTCGGTGAAAGCACGATGGCTAAAAATGTAACCGAGTGACAGTGTGGGGTTCTAAAAACAAACTCGGTAGAAGGCTTTACTAAAGGTTGGGAGTCTTCAGCGTTTCCCTGTAGGTTGTGTTAAGTTGTCAAGGACATATTTATACGGCTAACAATTAACATACTCAAAATTTAGTCTATTTAGGTTTTAAAATATGCCTGGTTAAATTTGGGTGCAACTCTGCCTACCCTTATACAGCGTGTCACAAAAAGTTGTGGTTATATTTAAGTGCCACCTATTATAGCTTATTTACGATGAGAAAACGCGACAAATAATCCGTATATATTATATTTACTAAGGTATACCATTTGTCATTTCTTCATTGACTTATCAATAACAGTACATCTTAATTTATGCTCAAACGAGTCTAACAGGTGACTCGGTGACCTCCGCGAACCTGAAAATATACAAGCGCAATTTTGATAATGATTTAATGCATTGTATTTAAACTACTATATACGCATTTTATCGCGTTATTTATTTTACACTTTACTACAAAATTTTGAAACTGTTACACTACTACTAGATACTATTAAACTTTACAAATTTTAAGCTAATTAAATTATTAAAACTATTGAAACTATTTATATTTAAGTTTACACTTTCCCCGACGTTTCGGTTGCTTTTCAGCAGCCATGGTCACAGGGAGACTAAGATGGTAGTTGTCTCAATGTTCCAGTGTCGTTATTTCAAAGACGTACCTAGTAGTAGTGTAACAATTTCAAAATTTTGTAATAAAGTGTAGAATAAATAACTCGATAAAAGCCGTATATAGTAGTTTAAATTCAATGAATAACATTCGCGTAAACAGAAGACAATATTATGATTTAATGCGTTGGTATCGTTGTTTGAATTACGAATTAATAAAACATTTAAAATTGTCCATTAATTGCTTGTATGCGAGGTAAGGGCACAAAGTTTATTTGTCCTTACAACCCTTAAATATGACCACAGCTTTCTGTTACACGCTGTATATATAATAATAATAATAATGTCCTTCAGAACGAATTTCGGCCACGGCGGCTAGTCTTTAACGGAGACTGGCCATCTACGCAGGAGATGATTAAAGTGCACAAGTGTGTGCGCTAACACAAGTGCACTCTCTCTTCCCTAACTCTCATGATCCGATGGGACGGTAATCCGACACGACCGGAGAGAGATCAGGCGCAGGACCAACGGCTTTACGTGCTTTCCGAGGCACGGGGGTGTCTAACACCGCCAACTTCCTAACTCCTGGCTGCTATTGAGATTTCTTAACAGAAAAACCCAATAACTGTACTTAAGCCTATTCATACATTACAAATAATGAAAATTAAATTCGCACACACCTTTCAGCATACACTGTAAAACAAATTATTCCCACCCTCTCTCCATCATGGTTATATGACGCGAAAGACCTTGCATTGAGGTCGAGCTCTCCGTCGAGTATAATATAACGCGGCGTCCTTTTGATAGCCTAATTATTATACGCACACACGCCCTGATTACTCATTATATTGCAAGGTATATGACCTTCTTTTCGGATGTTCGTTTCACCTTTGATGTTTTATTAATTGGCTACCTTGATGGAACATAGTAAGAGGTCTCACCGCTTAAATATTTACATTATTACTATTTGAATTATTCGAATAATTCACACTCAAACAGTTTTTACTAAAATAACGAAAAGATACAACTCTTACAACCTAAGAAATACAGATAAAATTACACAATGCTTACCTAGAACTGAATATGGGAAGAAAATTATTGGTGCAAAAATATTTAATAACTTACCAATCGAAATAAACGTTTGTAAAAGTATGTCTCTTTTTAAAACAAAACCAAATACATCTATAAGTGAAAATTTATAAAATTAAAAAAATTAAAAAGTCCTGCACATTTCATTTCTTCTTTGGGTCATCGCCACTGTCATAAATATATATTTATATGTAGTTACATATAAATATATATTGCAGGCACATCTAGTTACACCTAACTAAACTAAAGCATATTTAATTCGTATATGGCAAGACAATAGCACCTAGAATAGGTAATATATAGATATTCCCGCGGTTTCACCCGCGTTTATCGTTACTGCGCCGTCCCCGTGGGCCGTAGCGTGATGTTTTATAACCTATAGCCTTTCTCGATAAATAGGCTATCCAACACTGAAAGAATTATTCAATTCGACTTAGTAGTTCCTGAAATTAGCGCGTATAACAAACAAACTCTTCAGCTTTATAATATTAGTATCGATTTGTAAGATAGTTTTTAAGATCGAACCACCTCCTAATTACTTAATATATAAAATGTATTGCTCAATATTTAAGTGAACTGTAAAGTTTGTTTTTGAGTAATAAAGTTCTCTAAACCGAATTTTGTTATACGATTACGACTAGTTGCCTTTTTTACAGACATCTTATGCACTTGGAATTGTATCTGTATTGCGGGCGACCAAACATCTTAAAACTTTGTTTTAAAACAAATTGAATTGTATCAACATGCTATTTTATATGTAGGAGTAACATACAAAAGATCAGAATTTTAAAATTCAAATTGTTTATTCAATAGAGCTGTTTCCGGGGAGCTTTCTAGCTATCCCTCAGGAACAGTACATTTTTTCTGGAAGAAAGGTCTACCTTATCTAATTTCGTATACCTCTGACAACGAAATTTTATGATGGTCAGTCAAGTAGTTAGGGTTTGAAAGCGTCACAAACAAACTCATATTTTCATTTATAATATTAGTTAGGATAGAAGTCAACGATCAGATGCTTCCAGACAAAAAGCGCTTTTCATTGTGTCTAGATATAGTCAAAATGACTTATAATGTAGGTGTCTGTTATATAATATAATAATAATAATATTCTACCACATACACACAACACCATCTAGCCCAAACTAAGCAGAGCTTGTACTATGGGTTCTAGACAGACAGATAAGTATACATATATACTTTTTTTTTGTATATCCATACATATTATACATAGAAACACCCAGACCAAGACAAACAGCCATGTTCATGCACACAAATGTTTGACTTGTGCGGGAATCGAACCCGCGACCTCAGGCGTGGCAGTCGGTTACACTAACCACTACGCCATTGAGGCCGACATGTATATATCTAACTGGTATAAAATATTTAATTTTATTTAACTACTTGTTAACGGTAAAGGTAAACATCGTGAGGAAACCTGCATGTCTCAAAGTTCTCCATAATATTCTTGAAGATATGTGAAGTCTGCCAACCCGCACTGGGCCAGCGTGGTAGACTATGACCTAACCCTTCTCTCATTGAGAAGAGGCCCGTACCCAGCAGTGGGACAGTTTAATACAGGGCTGGTATTATTTTATATATTATATATTTAACTACTTGTTAGCTAGTTACAAGTAGTTATAGTATTTAATATTTTATATCATTAGCCTATAATTGGCTGAAAATCCATCCTCCATTCATATAATATTTTAAACATAGAGTTTAAATAGATAAAAATAAAGAACAATCAACAAATAACTTTTGCTTCTTTGAACTCTGTCGATTCTTACATACCAACGCACATATATATATTTTAAAAGGAAGCAGGTATTCTGCCTTGATATACCAATCAATTATAAAAATTGATCAAAGTACAGCCTTCTATTACACTCCTTAAACATCACTGTTCATTGAACTAGCCAATTCTTGCTGCCCCGGGGCTAACAACAGACCCTATTACAAATTACATGCGAGTTTTCGTTATAACTGACATACATATATTTTTGTGACTTGATAGCGTAGCTTTGTGTATGCGACTGTCGTGCATGGGTTGAGTTCAATCCAAAGAAAATTGTTGATGTATTTTCTGTTAAGAAATTTTGTAATACCAGCATGGAGTCTAAAGTCTTTGTAGTCTTAGCTGATATAATGTGGTACTTCTACATTATATTTAGTCCACATACTAATATAATAATAATAATATTCTATCACATACACACAACGACATCTAGCCCAAACTAAGCAAAGCTTGTACTATCCGTAAATACATATATATTATAACATAGAAACCTACGGACCAAGACAAACATCCATATTCATGCACACAAATGTTTGACTTGCGTGGGAATCGAACCCTTTTATATACTTTTGCAGAGATATATACGTGAGACTTTTTTTTTCTGTTAAATAATTACGTGAGACTAGTTGGTTATTAATTAACCAATTTACCACGCGCAAAATGTACTATGGCATATATATCATAGTGGCATATATATCATTGCGCGTATATGTATACACCCGGCTGAAAAGCTGAAATTTAGATTGTTTTTATGTTTGAATTGGCTAAACTCTAACCAGTTGGATTTGAAAAACCCTTTTATGCATTTGTTAGCCCAATTCTTGAGTAACGTTACTGGCTATATAACATCATACTACGAGCTTCTAGAACGAAGCAATAATCACAAACGTGCGTGACATCGCAAGGTACAGCTATTGTCCCTATATTTGACATTCATTTCATCAAATTTCTTCTATTTAAATTAATTTAAGCAAATCGTTTAGTTACATTTTACGACGCTAGAACAGCACATCTATTTCTATCGAGAACATGTGCGAACAATAGAATCTCGATTTTGTTTGGCAGTTGTAAATAAATAAATCCGTGAACTTTGTCTGTGTTTACGTAAAATTGTTTGTTTATGCCTTATGCCATTGCTCAAGCGAGCATTTAACGTGGTCGCGTATAATACGAACGGTTCGACGTTTTCTTGAGTAAACGTTGTTATTCTATTTTTGTATGAGGATTTGTTTTATCTCTGTTCTTTACTTAGGTTTTTATTTAACCAGCGCTTGTGCTAGGGAATAATACTCGAAATTGTGAGTTACTAAACTCATGTTTGTAATACACCCAAGCCCCACAATCTATACATTATTAAAAAAGATAAATTTTAAAGTCAACTCTCGCAATAAAAATAAAATCGGAATCTGCAGATGATACTATTGATGAAATGAAATTCAATCATACCGTTACATCCAAGACCAGGAACCATTACCTTAATCTGTTAAAGCATTATTATTGCGTACGCTAGAACAGGACAGCGCGATGCACAGTGTATAGCTTTGTCTCGTTCAAGCGCGTTCAATAATAATACTTTACGACATTCTAAGTGTTGTAAATGCATCTGCCAATCATAAAATAGCAGTCGTGCATATTTTTACGTCTGTTGAGCAATAATGTCATCTTTAATCTTCAATGCGAACAGAATAAGCGATTAAAGGATAAAGCAGTCAATGAATAAGCATTAATGGATAAATAATTTAATCAATGTATATGTGATTGAAATCTTTGATGGGTGAGGACAGTCAGGCAATGTAAAGAGTATTTGTGTTTGCGCACCCACGTGTGCACTATCACATTTCCTAAACAGCTGACTAATCCCGTTAAAATTGATCGCCGTGATCGAAATTCGGTCTGCTATGCAATTCTATAGAATCTCACTTTTAAACTCACGTCTAAGTCGGCAATAAAAATCAGAGATTACAATACAAATGGCTAATAGGTGTTATTATGGCTATTGGCACAAAAAAAAAATTTCAGAATATATTTCCAGGAGAACATAATTAGTGTATAAATAGGGAAAGAATAATTTATCAATGTCCATGATAATCGTAAAAAAACAGTCGACAATTATAGACAAATAATCACCGCAAACATAATATAATTAATGACTAAGTGATGAATGAATTATTAGTCAATGAAAAAGTCATTACTTACTTTGGATGGATTAATATTCCGTTAACAGATTAACAAATGGTAAATCAGTGACCTATATATTCCAAGGCCAAGTCTACCACCATATGGTCTAATACAGTTGCTTAACACTAATACTTTGATATACCAAATTTAAATTCTTCCAGGCCGAATTTCTGTCACCGTGGCTAATTTAATGCAGACTTAACCATCTGAGCAGCGATAGCTCAGTGGGGAGACCAACAGACTGCAATGCAGAGGGTTCGAACCTACGTCGCGCACCTCTGACTTTCGGATGTTATATGACTTTTCAAAATTATGTGCTTATTGATTGACAATTATCGCCTGCTCCGTGCCTCGGAGAGCAGGTTAAGCTATCGGTCCCGGTTGCCATGAACATCTGTGGCAGTCGTTATTGGGTGAGTGTCGAAACAAAAGATCCCACTGGATCGAAGTGTCGCCGGTCTGCATTGACTGGCCCCAAGATAAGATATCTATCTGTCTAACCATCTGCGCAGGCGATATTATTTATTTATTTAATTATGGCACTCCAACGACTTACTAACACTCTAACATAATTTAATGTTAAACATAAATATACAGAAAGAATTTGCCACTTACAGGTGCACACAGCACTTACAAAATTCAAGGTCGTATTTACAAGTTAAAATAAACCAAATTAATTAAAATAATATTAAACTAGATACAATTTAATCACAATGAATTAAATAAAAAAACGTTAAATTATATTAAATTTAGTAAAATTACACATAAAACAAATCTAAAATTAAATCAATTAACTAATAACCATTTAAAATGAAAATAATAATTAAACTAGATACAACATTAATAAGTATTAATTACACAATAATAAAAAAATATAGTGTACAAATGTGTACGCAAACGCAATGAGCCCCTTAATCACTCACTCTCATAGTCCAATGGAACAGCAATCCACCACCACTGGACAGAGATCAGGCGAAGGACCAAAACCTTAATCTACATTTTGAGGTACGGGGATTAAATTTCACCAACTAGAAAATTGGTCTTCCGATCAGTTGGAATTCCAGCCCATTGCCCAACATTTCTTTACAGCAAAATCTAATACCTTTTTCGTTGACCTAAGCATGGATTTGAACCTAGGGCTTTATGATGCTAGTATACGTTAGCCAGTACACAAAAGAGTCAAAAATATTGTGTGTTTAGTAACAGGCGCCATCTTATTAAATGTAAACGATGAAGTTTCTGTAGTTTCTGTGCCGAACAAACTGGATCCGTAAGCAAATTCATATCGCACATATTATTATGTCAAATATTAACATGGATTACGGATGTTTGTTTTAAGTTTAGATTGTTTGCTCGCATGATTTATATGATAATAACGGCACCGAGAATCTCTGTTTGACGGTTAGATACATAAGCGGGAAATTCGCTTTGTTTGAAGAGCTGACGGTGCAATTTTGTATCGTAAATAGGAAGTATTTGGATGAAAATATGGGCAAAAATGAGGTGTATGTATATTGCTTGCACTGACTTGTACCTAAAGAAAACAATACTAATAACGAGTAATATTACACGTACTGTACATTTCACCAACTGGTTTTAGATACTACATCTTAGAGGACAAGCCATGCTATATATCAGGCAAATTTACAAATCTCCATGCTGCTGAGAGTCTTACCTTATGATCACCAAGCTTACACAAACTCGAACTTATGCCATGAAACCAGCAAGGAAATAGCAATCAAACTCCTTTCTTCAAGACGCTCTCATCTTGTCAGAGAACGATATTGCCTTACCGACTATCTTAATTGTTCGCCTTAGGTACATTTCGGCCCATATTTTGTCATCGCATAATATTTTTTGTTGAGAACGCGCATGCCTGGGTCTTTTTGGCGTTGAACTGGACCAAGTTCTTGGCACCCCATTCAGAGATGCGATCCAAGGTCTGGTCTTGACCAGACCTTGGACCGCATCTCTGAATGGGGTGAACTTGTTCAACGACAAGATCCTGCCTTTTCCTCTCAACCTCAGCCTGTTTGGATTCAGGATGTCCGAGATATCGCCCATGCACGGTACTGTCGTCCGCATAAGAATGTATGTTGCCAAGATTCAACATATCATTGATATGCAGAAGAAAGAGTGTAGGGGATAAGACGGACCCCTGAGGCACTCCTGTATTGACCTGCATAAACTTGGAAGTGCGACCGTCGCAAACGACCCGAATACGACACTTCTGTAAGAAACTTGCAATCCAGGTGCACAGTTGAGGGGGCAAGCCATAAGCTGGAAGCTTGGAAAGAAGAGACCGGTGCCAGACTCTATCGAAAGCTTTTGCTATATATGTGTTGTTTAGTAAAATTATAAATAAGAGTACAGATTCGTATTCATAATTTCCTTAAACCAATACACTTTATATAATATAACTTACAAATTATATGTAACAAAGGTATTTAGAAAATATTGGCAAGTATTTATAGTTGCCGACTAATATGACAAGATGAGCCCTCTTGATCCTTTGCCAGATTAATTACATTAAGAAGGATACCCGTTTATATGATTATGGTTGACGTACCCTCAGAGACAGCGACCCATAACATGCCAAAGTTGACGACTATGATATGGAGATATAATATGTAGGATACGCTTAAGTGACATTACTATGAAGTTACAATAAAGTTTGGTGATCCGTGACACAGGGTATCCCTAGTATGGACTCCAGTCTCTCACAAAGGCTCATAATTTAATAAATCTTTGTCTTCTAAAAGCCGTGTTTTATATATATTTTTGTGACGAGAGAAATAAATATATAATATTAATATACCAGTGGAATATAAAGATTTCCAAGGAAAAAAGTGCTTAACACTAATATTTAGCCAGTTTTGGTTTTAGGTGCCCATCCTGAGTATCGCATCCGGGATCTCATGCATAGTAGTTACGTTGAATACTGCTGCACTATATATACCTAAGATATGTTATTTATGAATATACCTTAAGGCCTTTTGCCGGGGGTCAGGCAAAGACTAGATTCTAACCTTCTTCTCTCTTCATTTACTCCTATTACAACACTAGATACATATTATAAAACAAAGTCCCCCGCCGCGTCTGTCTGTTCGCGACAAACTCAAAAACTATTGAACAGATTTTCATGCAGTTTTTATAAATAATAATAATAATATTATTCTACCACATACACACAACATCATCTAGCCCAAACTAAGCAGAGCTTGTACTATGGGTACTAGACAATGGATAAACATACATATTATATACTTTTTTTTTTGTAAATACCTACATATTATACATATAAACACCCAGACCAAGACAAACATTCATGTTGATGCACACAAATGTTTGACTTGTGCGGGAATCGAACCCGCGACCTCGGCCGTGGCAGTCGGTTACACTAACCACTACGCCATCGAGGCCGACAGAAGACAGAGTGATTCATGAGAAAGGTTTAGGTGTATAACTTGTTAAGGTTTTGTACTACCGGTGCGAAGCTGGTGTGGATCGCTAGTTATGAATAAAATAAACTGTATAAAAGCCTACACTCCTGAGACACGGTTTTTAAATAAAAGCGAGCTCATTTAAGACAACCTTTATTACATAGAAGCATCCATTTATAATAAAAGAAGCAAAGGTTTGCCAATTAGCCGCTTTCAAAACATTTTTTAATTAACAGACAAACGTAGACAGCGTTCGTAAACTGTAACGAAGTTTTAATAAAGTCTTGTTTTAAGAAACCTTTTTATACTTTTACCTTTTACAACTGGCTACGTTCATAAACATAAGAAAGATGCGGGAAACTGTGAAAGTGTTAAACATACATATAGGCGATTATGTGCAGGTCTCGCGACCTAGGACCCGACCCTATTGTCATCCAGTTGGCAAAAGTTAATGACCCATGAAAACATCGATTTATTTCTACATCTAATTTCGTGAATCCTATAATTTGGCATTAGTTAATAACCTATGAAATCGTACAATCGTACAACAAATTTTGTGATTGCAATAAAAATACGTGTGCATATTTTTAAATAGGTATTTCGAATATTTCTACAAATTACCATATATATATATATATATTACAAATTATTTTGCCTAGGTATAGCTTCGATTGAGAACAATACCTTTTTCTAGATAAAAGGTAGATACACTTTGTCCTTTTCTGTACCGCTGACAACATCTATGCGAAATTTCATGATGATCGGTCGAGTAGTTTTGGCGTGAAAGCGTAACAAATAAACAAACTCACATTCGCATTTATAATATTAATAACCATTTATATTCGATCGTGAGGTCCTGGACTCGATTCCCAGAACGGGCAAAGTATTGTTGCAATTTTCTCTTGGAAATTATGTTTATAACATTCAGCACAAACTGGACACGTCACTCAAGATAGATTGAGCATTGTGCAGTGAACCAAAATCGTCGACAGTTTTAATTAAATGTAATTTCAATATAAATTTAATCAATCTACCTCGAATGTTCGGACTACATTTTCAACATAATGAAACAGTAACACTAATGTTCTTCATATACTATGCTCCGCTTCGTAATACATTGAATTTAATATAACAAGTATTTCGTGTAAAATTTTTGCTAGACTACACAATTATTTTGTATTATCTATTAAACAATTTATAAATAATACTTTTATTATTACGTTGTTAAGTATTCCTTATCTTTCTCTTAAGGACAATTCCCGCACTAGGAATTAATCCTGTGTCGCAGGGGACTTTACAAACATTCAGAAAACGGACACAAGTAACACCCGAACAATCATTTGTGGATCAAACAAATTATGTCCTGTGTGGTATTCGTTAACCCACAACATTCGGCGCAGTGGCAGGAGCGAGGCGGTCATTGAAACCACTATGGTATCCCTACTTTCTTGATTTTTTGCCATGATTTAATGATGCTTTCTTTGATTTTAGCCATATCACACTTAGCTTTAAGTCAAGTAACTATATAATATAATCTATGTATAACATAGAATCGGTTTCAGAAATTCAAGTTAAAAATATTGAATAAATAGTTTGTAAGTAAACAATTGAGAAACGGCAATGAATTGCCGTAAACCTCAGAGTTCGCAAAAATGGCTCAAGTAATATGCAAAGGTCACGTGATTCCACGTGACCTTGACCTTGACACCTGACCTTGAGGTCAGAGGTCAAAGGTCCTAGTCAATTCGGGGTTTATCGACTATGCTGAGTCGAATGGCGTTGACCGCGAGTCTCTAGCTCTTACGGTTCTTGAGTTGAAAGTTGTATTACAGACAGGCGGACAGACGGACGGACGGACGGTCAAAGCAATTGTATAAGAGTTTTTTCGTACTCTAAAACACAATGTCACCGTTTTTTATTTAAAGAAATCCAATATGTTACTACTGAGAATTCACACAAAATATACTTGAATTCACTCAAACGCAATTTAATATAAAAGTTATATTTATATTTATTTATAAAATTCCTTTGCAAGCATGCGATTATATTTTATAGGTTATACAAATGGATTTCAACAGGTGACATAAGTGACCTCTTTACCAATAATTGTTTGACCTGATTTTAAGCAACCATGTAATTAATAATGGAACAATTATCTAGAGAGTACACTGGTAATAATATTCACTCGACATTTAAAGGCACCCATATTGTCAATTTCTGAAACTACGACGCATGTAATATAATAATTAAAAATATGTACTTTAAATATCAAAACGTGTTTATTACTACTAGTGGTTACTAAATAGTTGAATTACGGTCATAATTATTCAAATTTAATTTATTTTATCATTTTAGTTGTCTGCACTCTTTCCCCATATAAACTTTAACTGTGCTATCTTACAATTCACCGTGCGCGCAATATGCTTAAAAAGCAGTAAAGAGAAATTTAATACGTGGTTAAAGAGATAGCTATAATAGTTAATTATCGTTTCGCTCCTGTGTTACGGTTTTGCGATTTTGTGCCGGTAAACCAAAGAAGGCGGCATAAATAGTCTGGATGTGAAAGCGAAATAATGAGGTCTTACGGCATAATTAGAAAGAGGCATCGAAGTACTATGTGCTAATAGTTAATTATCGCTCGCTTTAACGGCAAAGAAATATATAATGGAAACCTGCGCGTTTAAGAGTTCTTTATAAAGTTCTCAGTACTATGTAAAATCTGCGATCCCGTACGGGCCAGCGTAGTAGACTATGGCCTAACCCTTCTCGCACTGAGACCTGTGCCCAGCAGTGGGACAGTTTGTGATGCACAGTTTCACGCCTATATCCCCAAAAGGTTTCCTATCCAATTCCATAAAATTTTAAGACATACCATAACATGGCATACTTTTCTTTGTCCTAATTATAGTTACGCATAACATATTAACGCATAATTTTTTTAAGCATAATCGTAAAGGTGTATTTTATATTATCACAACCGGCCGTTTAGGGCGGCCCAAGGGACACTCCGCGGCAACCTGGACTTATTTTCGGGAATTAAGATAATAATATCAACATAAATTATATGCCAAAGACAATTATGGTAAGGTGGCATACCTTACCATAATTATCTAAACTAGTTATGGCAAAGTATATTACGGAAAAAACATTATGCGAATAAAAAGGATCTCTTCCCCCGAATGATCGGTATACTTGTACAACATTAATATGCGATACATCTTATGTCATTCATAGGAGTCGATACCCTTTACAATATTGAAATTTACAACATCAGGACAATACAAACTGTTTCTTAATAAGTACATGAAAGAGCTCAATATCTTAAAAATTAAATTCTTCTTACAAGAAACCTCTGAAACTATTCTTATTAAATTTGTAGCAAACATTAAAATGTATTTATCCCTTGGAAATACATTTTTCTTTAGCGATTTCATGAATCATTTCTTATTTACAGAACACAGAATTGTAGTGAATTAAACGACCAACATGAATTTTTCGACAAGCTGTCCCTTGCCAGGTTTCCCACGTTTATAATTACTGTTCCGGTCCCGTGGCCCGTAATGTAATTTTATGTAGCCTATATTACTTTTGAATAAAGAAAATACTTTGCTAACGGTCAAAGAATGATTAAAATCGTTCTATTGGTATAAGAGTTCGAAAAACTCTTATACAACAGCTTTGTCCGTCTGTCTGTTATACAACTTTCAACTCAAGAACCGTAAGAGCTAAAGACTCGCGGTCAACGCCATTTGACGCAACATAGTCGATATACCCCGAAATAACTATGAAATTTGACCTTTGACCTCAAGGTCACGTGGTATCACGTGACCTTTGCATATTACTTGACAGTCAGGGATCAAAGGTCATAGTTATTTCGGGGATATACCCTGAAATGACTATGACCTTTGACCTTTGACCTCAAGGTCACGTGATACCATTTTTTCGAACTCTAAGATTTACGGCAATTCATTGCCGTTTCACACTTGTTTATATTAGCAACTGGTATAAAAAAATACTATTAAAGTAAAAAGTAAAGGTTAATAATAGTAGTGTTACAGATTTAAAATTATGTAATAAAAGTGTTTTAAAATAAACAACGCGATGAAATCCGTATAAAGTAGTTTAATTTCAAAATTACTTGTACTTAATTTTAATTTAAACAAAACGGTAACACAACGACCGTCCTACTCCTGTGTCGTGAGGAAATTTACAACCGTTGAAACAACGAACACGAAGAATAACCAGGCTGGGAACAACTTCTTCTCTCTTAGCCTTTATTGTTCCCAAGTCACTTGGGGTCGGCTTTTCTGGTCTAACCGGATTTGACTGGATATCAGTTTTTACACGGAGCGGCTGCCACCTGACCTCCGCAACCCGAAGGCTAACGATACCCTAAGGCTAGACCAGTGTCAGGATATTAGAGGGTACTGACTTTCCCAATAACGACTGCCATAGATGTTCATGGCAGCCAGGACCAACGGCTTAACGTGCTCTCCGAGGCACGGAGTAGGCGATAATTGTCAATCAATACGCACATAATTTCGAAAAGTCATATAACTTCCGAAAGTCGGACGTGCGCGACGTGGGCTCGAACCCGAGACCCTCTGCATTGCAGTCTGTTGGTCTCCCCACTGAGCTATCGCTGCTGTTGCAGGCTGGGAACAACTATTTGTGGTTTATACAATTTTTGTAACGCGTGGAGTTCGAACCCCTCGTCACAATGATAGTAGCAAGGCGACCACTTAAGCCATTACGACATCCGTGCAATCAATATTCTTGCTAACTTCACCAGCTAAGCTAATATGCTTGGGTTTAGAGTGAAGTCACGTCGGTAGTGCAATGGGTTAATTCGAACCCACAACCACAAGATTGCAAGTTCAATGCCTTATAAGGCTACCAATTTGGCGTTTTGTTTTATTTTCTTGACAAAAAATTTTTTTGTGGACCCTATCCAGTATTCAAATCCAGACTACCGTATTAGTTTTAAGTTTCTAATACTATAGCAATGGCAGCGTTGCTTAACCTTAGAGAAAGATCGACCTGCGTGGAGAAAGCCACTTATTATTAAAGACTAGTATGTAATTAAAATTGCATAGTGTTAATTATTTAGTTATTATGTATATGCCCGCTTGATATTTCAAAGCACTATTTTAAACACAGTTACCCTAAGTTCTTAGTTACAACTTTCAGAATTATTTTCTCTAAATGGGTACGCACTATGAATACTAAAATATGAGATATTATAAATTAATATAATATTAGATAAGAGAGGTACCCCAAGAGAACTATCTTGAAGATGCCTTGTGCTGAGGTGAAGCACGCGTCGACGCATTTTTTATGTTCGAAGCGGAATACTGCAAGTTGGAGTACGCCTGGATCTCACGACACGACTGTCCCTATTTAGAAAAGTTCGGTATTGTCAACCTTTCTCTATTGCAATAGTTTACCGTCAAGTAACGCTTTATTCGATTTAATATCTATACTAATATTTTATAGACGAAAGATTAATTTTTTGTTTATTGGTAAAGATTTAAGTCAAAAGCTAATTACCCGATTTAAAAATTACTTCAGCAATAGAAAGCTGAATTAAAAATAAGTTGAAATTAAACTGCTATATACGGATTTTAATACGCGCGATTTTGGCGCACCCTGGGGGAGGCTTATGTCCAGCAGTGGACTGCAATAGGCTGAAATGATGATGATGATGATACGGATTTTATCGCGTTGTTTATTTGACACTTTATTACAAAATTTTGAAAATTGTTACACTACTACTACTCTTAAACTTTACTGTTTTTTAAGCTAATTAAATTATTATTAAACTATTTAGATTTAATTTATTTTTACACTTTCCCCGACGTTTCGGTTGCTTTTCAGCAGCCATGGTCACGGGGAGACTCACTTACTTACTTATGACTTAAAAATAAGTGTTATTACTAACATATTTAAGCTTTCTAATGGAAAATATTTTTTTAAATTGGTAAACTAGTTTCTGAGTTAAATCCTTACAAACAAACAATAATCAAATCTTTCCTCTTTTTAAGTGTAGATGACTCAGTGTACGTACGTTTAAAGAATTACAGTGCCTGCATATTTTAAATATGATTGTGACAGTACCGATGGCATAATGGTCTAAAGTAGTCACTTCATTAATGCCGCCGTGCCAAGCGTTGTGCGGTCGATTCCCACACAGGACAACAATTTGTGTGATACACAAATAATTGTTCCAAGTCTGGGTGTTCTTTGTGTCCGGTTGTTTGAATGTTTGTAAAATCCCCGACAGCACAAGAATTAAGTTTATCGTCTTTAAACGAAAATAATTAACCGTGACAACCTGATATAGGAATTATTCGTAGTGCGGACATAGTCTCATTAAGAGGACACACTGAAAAAATGCACTAACTTTCATCGAATAGTACCGAACTATGAGAAGACCAATTAATCTAGAATTTTGATATAGGTAAATTGATGTCTTTAACTAGAATTTCCTAGCTCAAAAACACGATATTGTGATTTTGGCTCGATCATAATTATTTTCGAAAACACCTCTGAAAAATTACTATTTTTGAAATTACAACGAAATTACACTATCATTATGCATAGGAATTACTCAAATATATTCGTAACATCTAATATTGATGTTACGAATATATTTGAGTAATTCCTACAATATTAGTGATTTGCTAGCTCATTATACCCATAACTAAAACCAATCATTTTTAAATAATACTTTAAGGTTTTTTAACAATTTCTAAGCGTTCCCGATCATTACGGGCGCATCGCAATTTTAGACCATATGACCGCTATTTAAGGATTGATACACAATGAGTGTCATTGGGGCGGATATGGGCGGAGGTATTCTAAACAATAATTTTCGCGGTGTCCCCTTAAGAAAGAAAAGAAATTAAACTTGAAAACGTGTTAAATTTTAGATATCTAATTCCAGCATTCATTTTGTATTACTCTGAAACAAAATATAGTAGATTTAACTAAGGTCAAACGTGATCTGAAATAAATTATTTATTTAAGAAGAACATTTGAAATTAATTATTTTAGACTTAGTTAAAATAATTCTAGCTTCAATACACTTTTAGAAGGTTAATTAAATTTACAAGATTATGTTGTAACTAACTTTTGACTTTATACACATAGAATTTGGAAGTAGGTAGGTACTTATGTTAATTATTTGCCTTTCTTTACATATAATAAGCTGATCTTACACACATAAAACATACCTATAATAATATCAGCCCTGTATTAAACTGGCGTGTATGAGGAATGTGATGAAAGTGAATGAAGCCAGAGAAGTGTGTCAGGAGCGTAGCAAATGGAAATCCGTAGTCTCTGCCTACCCCTCTGGGAAACAGGCGTAAATCTATGTATGTATGTATGTAGATACGGATTTTATCGCTTTGTTTATTTTACACTTTATACATAATTTTGAAAACTGTTACACTACTATTACTATTAAACTTTACTAATTTTAAGCTAATTAAATTATTATTAAAACTATTAAAACTATTTCGGTTGCTTTTCAGCAGCCATGGTCACGGGGAGACGGTCACGTCTCCGCGTGACCATGGCTGCACAAGTTAAACATTTGTGTGCATGAACATGGATGTTTGTCTTGGTCTGGGTGTTTCTATGTATTATATGTATAAGTATTTCCAAAAAAACGTATATACATATGTATGTTAATCAATTGTCTAGTACCCATAGTATAAGCTCTGCTTAGTTTGGGCTAGGTGGTGTTGTATGTATGTGATAGAATATTATATTATTACTAATTGAACATTACTAATTAAACAGGAGTAGGTAATCAGCTTAATAAAAAAGGGGTGATATTACGTGAAGAGAAAGATTCATACCAAAGTTGCTTTTTAATTCTGGCAGTCTTTTTATATTTTACTTTAAAAAAGACAACTACCGCAATAGTTCCTGATCCGAGGAACTTTATAAACATTCAAACAACGGACACAAAAAACATCTGGCTCGGAACAACTATTTGTGGATCACACAAATTTTTGTCCCGTGTGGGATTCGAACCCACAACACTTAGCGCAATGGAAGTGGCGAGGCGACAATTTAAACCACTACGCCATACGTACAGTCATTATATTATAGTACATAAATGTGAACGTAAACAAGTGCACTCTCTTTTCTCTTTCTCTATTCTCATAATCCGATGGTACTGCAAATTCAATACTACCGAAGAGAAACGAGAGAGCGTGGCTATTATGATCTTTTTTTTACCTTTTTTTTTGTAATTTCTAGTTACGTCCTTGCGACATCAAAGATCTGCACTGAAAATCAGCCTTCTATTGTGGGTCTTTATCGACCACAATACAGTTGAAATTAAACTACCTACTATATACGGATTTTATCGCGTTATTCATTTTACACTTTATTACAAAATTTTGAAACTGTTACACTACTACTAGATACTATTAAACTTTACAAATTTTTAAGCTAATTAAATTATTAAAACTATTTATATTTAAGTTTACACTTTCCCCGACGTTTCGGTTGCTTTTCAGCAGCCATGGTCACGGGGAGACTAAGTCTCCTAAGACTAGTTTCCCCGTGACCATGGCTGCTGAAAAGCCTTAAAGAAAGCCTGAAAGCTCTTAAAAATTAGTAAAGTTTAATAGTATCTAGTAGTGTTACGTGATTTTTAGATTCAACAGTAGAAATCTATTCTATTTTACAGCTTAAATGAAACATAAATAGTTATATTACAATTTGTCCGTCCCAAATATTTAAGTTATTGGTTGACAATAAAGATACATATTTATCAAAAAAGCACTTCAATTCCTTCATACAATTTTACTATGGCGGCCGCGCGCTGATTTGAATTTCAAGCGCCAACAGTCCAACCGCTTCTTACGCTCGGCGCAGTCTTAAGATATTTTCCTTCACTGTTAAAAGTTAAATAGCATAACTGCCTCCGTGGCGCAGCGGTAGTGAATGCGACTGCTGTGCATGAGGTCTCGGGTTCGAAGCCCGGGTCGGTCCAACAAAAAAGTTATTGGGCTTTTCTGTCAAGAAATCTCCATAGCAGCCCGGAGTTAGGAAGTTAGCGGTGTTAGACACCCCCGTGCCTCGAAAAGCACGTAAAGCTCTTGCCTCTGATCTCTCCTGTGCCTGATCTCTCTCCGGTCGTGTTGGATTACCCTCCCATCGGATCACGAGAGTGCACTTCTGTTTGCGCACACAATTGTGCACTATAATATCTCCTGCGCAGATGGCCGTAGATTGGTAATAAGATAGGTTTTTATTGACTTCATTTTACAACAATTGCATCGTTATCACTAAATATTGTTGCTATCAGTTGCCGATTCATCATTGCGTTAGCGCCTTTTCATACCATTACTTATCTTATTAGATTACACTACATTTTAGAACAGTTTGGCTGTTGAAATTATCACACCCTTATTACGTAAGACCTAAAAATATTGGTTACTAAATGTGAGCGTAATACACTCCTGTCCACCCTTTGTCGACATACAGGCGTAAGACTATCTTCGTTTTAAATTGTTATTGATGTTTATTATTATTATAATCTATAATCTATACTAATATTATAAAGCTGAAGAGTTTGTTTGTTTGTTTGTTTGAACGTGCTAATTTCAGGAACTACTGGTTTGATTTGAAAATTATTTTAGTGTTGGATAGCCTATATATCGAGGAAGGCTATAGGCTATATAACGTCACGCTACAACCCACAGGGGCGCCGCAGTAACTATAAACGCGGGTGAAACCGCAGGAACATCTAGTAATATTATAAAGCTGAAGAGATTGTTTGTTTGAACGCGCCAATCTCAGGAACTACTGGTTCGAATTGAAAAATTATTTTAGTGTTGGAAAGCCCATTTATTGAGGAATGATATAGGCCATATACCATCACGCTACAACCCACGGGGGCGGCGCAGTAATTATAATCGCAGGTGAAACCGCGGGCACATCTAGCATGTTATATATTATGACTGCGCGTTCAACCAAACAAACGAACTTTTCAGCTTTATAATATTACAATAGATATTTAAGAACGTATGAAGTAAGCAAAATGTTGGTATTATCGATAAATCTCTGCTCTACCCTATATATGTACCTATGTACATACATGTACATATGTATACAACTTAAGTAAACGAATGATTTGGTAATTATCTGAAAACACTTTCAATTTCACAACATTCTTTGTAAGATACGTCAGGAGGTTCTTTACGTTTTTAACAAAGATAAAGTAAAGTACCTTTATCTCAAGTACTTTTACTAACGTGATGATTCTTGGTGATGAAGCGCCTTTAGTTAGACAATGTTGTTTTTGTTCTATTGTTGTTATTGACCGACTAGGTACCAAACAGTCTACGAGATCTGAATCCTAACTAATACCTATCATATTTACGCGAATGTTACAAATAAATGAAATACATTGAAATTAAATTTTATAAGGATTTTGTCGAGTTGTTTATTTTAAAACACTTTTATTACTTACTGTCGTTGAATTACCAGGATACGGAACGGTTACTTGTATCATACCGATAGGTAAGTGATTTTCCACACAATATAGCGCCCATTGACAAACACCCACCCACCCATTCGAGATTCGAATGTTTTATGATAATTCGAATGAATCAGTAATTACAATAAATCATTCGAATGAAAAAAATGAATTATGATTTTAGAATCACTTTTTTTTGTTAGGTACCGTCACGATTGTCTATTTAGTAAATATCGTCGGACACATTCAAACAGCGTGACAGTTTTATTAATCTTTAGTAATCTGTATTACTGTAGGTATGTATATCTACTGTTACGAATGTCTATGACAAACTAAATCACGCATGTCAGTAGATATAATCGAATCTGCACCAGCGTTAATAACGCAATTACTCCTCTTCATTATCACATCTCTCATCATGTCATCATTGCGTCCATATTCAACGGAGTTTGCTTATTTAACACTAGCTTTTGCCCGCTTGCGTAAATTTAGGTTATGGTGGGTTGGATTAGTAAAAGTACGCGAGATGACCTCCAGCCATCCTGAGATTTGACCTGGGGGTGATAGGCTTCGTGGGCCTGCTCGCCACCCGATCAACACCAGGTCCGAGAGGCGGCGTGCGTGTTCCTACGTACGCCTCTGTGTCGTGTCTTTGTCCCTCCCAGGGGGACGGTGGAAGAAATATGTTTAGTGTAACCACGGCGGGTTGCTATTGCATGTGAAAGCGATTCGCGCGGCCTCGCCGTCTATGATTATGTCGAGTAACACCGTGGTAGGTTTAGCCGGTATTACCGGGGTATCTTTTCCCCGGTGAGCCCGACATAACCTCTCGGTCACCCCGCGGAGAGGTACGCTAAAAGCATGTCGACAGGTAAAGAATAAAAGTACCTTTTTCTGTATGCAAGTTATCCTACGTCCTTTTTTGCACAGCTCTCTCACCACCATCTATCCAGTAGTTAAGACATGAACGTGTAACAAACAAACACACTTTGCATTTATAATATTTTAGTTAAGATAGGAGTTGCTCAATGCTGTATTTATTCTATCGTTATTTCTTTTAATTATAATTTAGTATTTAGCGTTTCGGAAACTATGTTTAATCTGTTTATACTGAAAATATGTTTAAAACGTAGGTATGCATTGTCAGTACAAAGTAAATGTAGAGAAGCGATCGTTTTTGTGCTGTGGACTTTATATAGTTACACAATGTGTCAATACCAGAATATTTGTTGATGTAGGTTACCGTGAAATTCGAAACATTTCTTAACCTTCATACGTAGTACTACATACACTTTTTCTTTTTTACAGACTGTGCCGCTCTAGAAAATAATACCTGTGTCGCAGGGGACATTGCAAATATTTAAACAACGGACACGAAGAACACCCAGACTCGGAACCGCCCCTCCCGGTCCCGTGTAGGGATCAAACCCACAACACACGGCGCGGCGGCCACTTACACCACTGCGCCATCCGTGCAGTCAATATTAGAAAGAAGACATAAAACAAGTGAAAGTGCCGTAAATCTTAGAGTTCGAAAAATGGTTCAAGTAATATGTAAAGGTCACGTGACACCACGTGACCGGTCAGAGGTCAAAGGTCATAGTAATTTCGGAGGTATATCGACTATCCTGAGTCGAATGGCGCTGACCGCGAGTCTCTATCTCTTACGGTTCTTGAGTTGAAAGTTATATAACAGACAGACGGACGGACGGACAAAGCTGTTTTATAAAAGGTTTTTCAAACTCTAACAAGTGAGAAACGGCAATGAATTGCCGTAAATCTCAGAGTTCGAAAACATGGCCCAAGTAATATGCAAAGGTCACGTGGTAGAGGTCAGAGGTCAAATTTCATAGTTATTCCGGGGTATATCGACTAGGCTCAGTGGAATGACGCTGACCGCGAGTCTCTGACTCTTACGGTTCTTGAGTTGAAAGTTGTATTACAGACAGACGGGCAGACGGACGGACGGACGGACAAAGATGTTGTATAATAGTTTTTTCGAACTCTAAAAATGTAACTAAAGGTATTCTAAATCTAAACTCTCGTTTATGTCCGTGCCAAACAGTTGACTAATTAAATAATAAACTTAAATACTTAATTAGAAATTTCTGTAAAATTAGGTTTAGAATTTAATTAATGAAATTATTATTTCATATTTCATATTCATACCTCCTCGATGGCGTAGTGGTTAGTATAACCGACTGCCACGCCTGAGGTCGCGGGTTCGATTCCCACACAAGTCAAACATTTGTGTGCATGAACATGGATGTTTGTCTTGGTCTGGGTTTTACAAAAAAAAAAGTATATAAGTATGTTTATCCATTGTCTAGTACCCATAGTACAAGCTCTGCTTAGTTTGGGCTAGATGGTGTTGTGTGTATGTGGTAGAATATTATATTATTATATTAACTTTGTGAGCTGCAGCTCATCGGCCGCCAAAGGCTATTGTTGTTCAATTATGCCTGTCATTTCAACATTGACAGATTAATTTAAATTGTACACCCTGTCTTGTTTTCTTTATTTATTTTTATTTTAAATGAGCCTTTAGCCGTAAATTCATCCGATTCGCTCTCGACGTCAATTAAATCAAACATTTATTTGCATAACTAAGGTACATAAGATTGGTACATAGTAGGTAGGTATATAATAAAAAACAAGCTGAATCTAATAATATAACCGCAATATCAATCTCCGGTCACTCAGAACAGAATCAGATGACACACTTGTTTTTTTAAGTTGAACCATGAGCAAGAAAACTGTGATAACCGCATTCAAATCTTTTCAGTAATTACTCTATGATACAGACATAAAAGTATACAGATAAAAGTCATCTATAAAAAAATATAAAATAGCTGACCCGCGTAACTTCGTCTGCTACACATAAGAGAATTTTCTCCGTTTTTGCAACATTTTTCGTTGATGCTCGGCTCCAATTCGTTGTAGCGTAATGTTATATAGCCTAGCATTCCTCGATAAACGGCCTATCCAAAACTAAAATAATTTTTCATTTCGAACCAGGCCTTCCTGAGATTAGCGCTTTCAACCAACCAAACAAACAAACTCTTCAGCTTTATAATATTAGTATAGATTAGAGAGTCAGTTGGTAATGTCAAAATACAAAATAACAATTTTACTAAATGCATATGAAAGTATATACAGTACTTATATGATCTATAATCTATAATCAAAGTATAAAATGTCTGTCTGTCTGTTCCGGCTAACTGACAGGACTTTCACTGGGATATAGCTAATGTTATAAGTAGTAACTTAGGCTTACTTTTAAAATGGATTTGTTTTTAATTCAAAAAAGTCGCGGTTAACAGCTAGTTATAAATAAATTACTATAAATCAGTTATGAGTACAAATGCCTCTAAATAAAAAAAACACGAAAGCAAAATTCTAAAGTACATAGATAGATCCGATACAATTTATTAATGGGATAAAATGGAAGAGATAGTACCTCAAAATATTGTTCGCTACTATCTACGATCTCAATTATCCGTAGAAATCGGCAAAACCCCTGCGGACACGAAGCTATTACTAAGCCCATTTTATCACAGAAAATACATAATATTACCACTTATTTGTTGAAAATAACCTTTATAACCCAATTTATCAAATAAACCTTTTATCACCCTATAATTCGTAGAAGAGTACTCTAGAGATGCCACTTCCTAAGGCTTATTAATTATCTAACAATATTTTTTACAAAAATGAAAGCTTTTTTTAATTAAAATGGATACATCATCAATGTAAGTAAATAAGTAAGTGAGTAAAAATTTATTTCTCAAAATATATGTATGTATGTATCTTATGTGGGGGCCAGTCAGTGAAGACCGGCGACACTTCGACCCAGTTGGATCTTTTGTGTCGACACTATCCCAATAACGACTGCCATAGATGTTCATGGCAGCCGGGACCGACGGCTTAACGTGCTCTCCGAGGCACGGAGCAGGCGATAATTGTCAATCAATACGCACATAATTTCGAAAAGTCATATAACTTCCGAAAGTCAGAGGTGCGCGACGTGGGTTCGAACCCGAGACCCCCTGCATTGCAGTCTGTTGGTCTCCCCACTGAGCTATCGCTGCTTCAATTAAAATATATGTAGGTACACGATCTAGTACAAATATTAGAACACGGAAAACAAAACAAAAAAACGTACATATATCATGAAAAAGAGGTTACCCCTAAGGTTTATTGTGGGTTTGCGGTTGACACCTCAATCCAACCACGATATTATTTGGTAACCCCAAGTGACGCCCGAACGTACATCAGCTACTCTTGTAATAATTTTCAAACACAAAACACAATATCACGTAAGATATATATTACTTATATAAATTATAAATAAATAATGAATAATGTAGTCGAAGTAAACCAAATAGGCATTATTAAGGATAGGTAACTCAGAAACTACTCGTAAGATCTTGATTAAATTTAAATGGGACCACATGGGAAGCGTCAGCTTTCAAATAAAAAATAATAACTACTACTAACACACATAAAAATGATTATCGATTATAACATATAATTATAATATTAATATTAATATCAGGTCTTTTCCTTACGGTGCATAGCCGAGAGAGTTTTGGCCAAAGGTCAAAAGGTCTATTGCGCATTCGTGGATCTGGAAAAGGCTTATGATAAAGTGGTGAGGAATGAACTTTGGTCGGTATTGTCCATGTATGGAGTGAATAGCACCCTCACGCGAGCTCTGAAATCTCTTTATGATGATTCCAGAGCTTGTGTTAGGATAAATGGGACCTACACAGAATGGTTTAGCATCGAAAAAGGTGTTAGACAAGGATGTGTAGCGTCGCCTTGGCTGTTTAACCTATACATGGACAATTGTTTAAAAGATTTAAAAGATTGTGAATGGGGATTAAGAATGAATGAGTTACTTGTCAAATGTCTTCTTTATGCCGATGACCAAGTAATACTTGCGTCATCGGCAGAAGAGTTGCAGGCGATGGTAACTATTATGCATGGTGCTTTTGAGAGTAAAGGAATGAAAATAAATGTAAGCAAGACGAAAGTAATGGTATTTGAAAAGGAAGAGTGCGTGACGATGTGTAATATTATGATTGATGGAGAAAAAGTGGAGCAAGTGAAAGAGTTTGTATATTTGGGTACTTTGTTTACAAGGGATGGTAAACATGAGGGAGATATTGAAAGGAGAACGATTGCGGGAAACAAAGTGAATGGAGCTCTACGCGCTTTTATGAACAGTCGAAATGTTTCCGAAAAGGCACGTTTGGCTGTTCATAGAGGAATATTAGTGCCCACACTTATGTATGGAAGTGAAAGTTGGGTATGGCAAAAGAAGCATGAGAGCAGAATAAATGCTGTAGAAATGAGAGCGCTGAGAAATATATGTGGTGTGACTCTGAAAGATAGAATAAGGAATAGTGTGATTAGAGAGAGATGCGGCATGAAAGTTGATATAGTGACAAGAATAGAAAAGGATATGTTAAGCTGGTTTGGGCATGTAGAAAGAATGGACGAGGAAAGACTGACTAAGAAAGTTTATAAGGCTAGTGTGAATGGAACAGTCGCAAGAGGAAGACCTAGGCGAACGTTTCTTGATCAGATCGGAGGCGTTCTGAACAAAGGCCAGCTTAAGAGCACCTTGAACCGACGGGCGTGTATGAGGAATGTGATGAAAGTGAATGAAGCCAGAGAAGTGTGTCAGGATCGTAGCAAATGGAAATCCGTAGTCTCTGCAACATCCAATTTACTATGGAATTAGAGGCAAATAATTCATTAGCTTTCTTAGATGTACTTGTCATCAGGAATCCTGATCATACTTTGAGCCACACTGTATATAGGAAAAAGACCCATACAAATAGGTACTTAAACGGTGAATCTCACCACCATCCTAAACAGTTAGCTACCGTGGGAATGTCTTTGTTTCAGAGAGCCCATGGGATCTGTGACAAGAAACACCTGGACGCCGAGCTTCAACATGTCAAGCAAGTACTGCAAGACAACAAGCTCCAACAGCCGCGCCGCTGTCACAAATCCCGAGAAAAGCCAGCCACAGTCGAGCGCCAGCCTGCTATACTGCCTTATGTAAGGGGTGTCACTGACAAGATTGGCTACATCTTGAAGCGAGCTTCAATCAACACATACTTCAAGCCGCCAACGAAGATAAGTCAATTTTTACCATCCGTCAAGTGCCAACTACCTTTACAAGATGCAGGGGTCTATAAAATAGATTGTGACTGCGGACTCTCATACATTGGTCAAACCAAGAGAAACATAGGCACCCGCATAAAAGAACACATAGCTGATGTAAAACACCAACGCTCGTTGAAGTCTGCTGTGTGTGAACATGTGCAACAGGGGACCAACCACTACCTGAGATTTGACAAACCACAGATTCTCGCTAAAGAACACCGATTCCTACCAAGGATGCTTCGCGAGGCTATTGAAATCAAAAAACATCCTAATTTTAATAGAGAAGATGGTTGGAATGTACCACCAGCTTGGGATCCAGTAATAAAAATAGTCAAACCCAAGAAGAAGCAAACCACAGCTAGACTTAATGATACTTTGAATCATTCTGCGTAAAAAGAAACACCAATGATTAAATTATGTTCGGGTACTTTGAAATAACTACACTGGAACATTGAGACAACTGCCATCTTAGTCTCCCCGTGACCATGGCCTCTGAAAAGCAACCGAAACGTCGGGGAAAGTGTAAAAATAAATTAAATCTAAATAGTTTAATAATAATTTAATTAGCTTAAAAATTAGTAAAGTTTAATAGTAGTAGTAGTGAAACAATTTTCAAATTTTTTTAATAAAGTGTCAAATAAACAACGCGATAAAATCCGTATATAGCAATTTAATTTCAAAAAATATAAGATATATAATTGAAGGCAAATAACGCATGTTTCACAGCTATGAACATCTATTATGAACGTCTATTATTAACTATATTTTTTTTATATATTTTGTATTTACTTTTGTCGATAGACATGTCAGTTATATTAGTAACAGATAAAACACATGATAACATTTGCACATATCATATACTTGTTTGGCTACCTCAGCTGCCATTTGCTGACTAAAAAGACTGTAAGCCATATACTTTTTACATCACTAAATGTATCTTTAGTTAGTGAATGGCAGGCTAAGAGAGTAGCCAGCAAATTGCTGTGAAAACCATAATAAGTCTGTTTATATTAAAGATATAAAACAATTGTTGTCTACTTCCATTATGTATTCACAAAAAAACTTACAGTAGTAGAGCCTCGCTGATTTCAGCATAAATGGGCCGGCTCGACCGGGGAAGAACTACCCTCTCACAGAATATCGACGTGAAATAGCAGTACTGTTGTGTTTCGTTCGGTGAGTGAGAGTGCCGGAGGCCCAATCACACTATTTCTCCCTTCCCACTCCTTCTCCTTCCCACTTCCTTTCCTAAAGGGTCGGAAACGCGCAAGTGATGCCTCTGGTGTCGCAGGCGTCCATAGGCTACGGTGACCACTTACCATTAGGTAGGCCATAAGCTATTTTTGCCACGATAGGTGTTTAAAAAAATATTTTACCGTATTTGACCGACACGGATAGTTAACCCTAGAATAGACGCCAAACAAAAGCAAACTTTGCAAAAATATATATGCAAATTGTCAGCCGATATCACCAAATATTGCTAACAGCGTATCTGAATTATCTGGCCAACACCTGCGAAAATGGGGTGATTCTATTTCAAGCCGCCACCCAAAACTGATTTAGCATTGTTTATTATTACGTTCAGACTTAGCCGAAATTATTACAAATGCCGAATCGCCCAATAAATGTCTTGCAGTTTTGCACGCGATTTATTTGTATTAGATGATTAATGTGGCTATAAACATTAATAATTGGCAGTGAATCATTCTGAGTGTTATATATAACGTAATCGCGGGAAGGGCCTTGGTGCTCGAAATAAACTTATTTGCAAATTTGTAGCTCAGCTGTAGTGTGTAGTTGTGTCGAAATATGGTTTAAATCGGCTTGCCTCTACCAATAACGGTACAGCTACGCGAAGTATTGTGAACTCAAATCCCACACGAGACAAAAAAATTGTGTGATCCGCAAGTGTTTGTTCTGAGTCTGGGTGATATGCCCATTGTTTTTGTAAAGTTCCACATAACACA
The DNA here is from genome assembly GCA_930367265.1 of Catocala fraxini. NCBI lineage: Eukaryota > Metazoa > Arthropoda > Insecta > Lepidoptera > Erebidae > Catocala > Catocala fraxini. The sequence goes on along the minus strand of OV884044.1, from coordinate 5,670,328 downwards.
GAATTTATTCCTTGAGCGGGAGGTATCGTGAAAGAAAACATTTTGTGAGATTCCGTCATCAAGCGTTTAACATGACGTGAACCGGCGCATTGACACACTAACGCGTGTAACCAGCGAATTCAGACCATTTCAATGAAAACGATTAATGTTCAGCTAGATGTCACTGAAACGAACTGGGCTGACTTTGTCAGTCATTTCAGTTCTTCTTTTTGTGTCAGTGCTAAAAAAAGCATACTTGTCGTACTTGTCAGGTCGGGGAAAAGTGTTATTGGATTATTCTGTCAAGACATTAATCTAAGATTTAGGGCATAGAGGGTCACTTATGCACTATAATATCTCTTGCGCATGATAGCTAGCCACCGTTGTGATTTGTCGTCAAAATTAGAGCTTGGTTGGGAAGGAACCTTATAAAGAAATCATGGAAAATAAGGCGCACAAATAAGGTTGTTTACTCATGAATTTAATAAAACAAGCCTTTCCGTATAAACAACGGAATATTTAAAAACTACCACATATTGCATATGCAAAAGGACTTTGACGTAGAACAACTGGTATTTGTATAAAGATATTGCAATATTTCGGTATCTGGGTTATATGATTTGAATAGGCATTATTTGATTTATTTAAAGGATCAAATTATGCACATTTCGACAGCGTAGGTTTATGCGTTTTACCTGGAAACGTTGCCGTTCAATACTATTTACGTTCAGCAATAGTTTCTCCCGTGTATGTACGTGTAGGCTTTGGAATGAAGTGCACGCAATACCCATTCTTCAAACGAGGCTTAAAGAGAATTCTGCGATCATGGTAGGCAGTGGCTAGGCAATTTAGACTTTTGACATTACTGAATATGGATTCAGTATCTGCTATAATACTACCTCCCATGGAGACGGCAGTTACCACTTACAATAAGGTTGGCTGGTTCGCCTGCCCAGTGAATACTATGCCTTGCAAGGGCTAAAACAGTTGTGATGAAGCATATAACAATGCTTACCAGGCATGTGTAGTAATCTGAGGAAACTGTATCTGGAAAATGTTAAGCAACACTTTCAAAACTATGATGTGCATTTATATATGTTTGTTTTGCAAATAAATGAATCGCTTTGCCGTAAAAATGGTTAAATCCCAAAACTCATTAAACGGTATCAACGATACAACTGCGTTTAAAAATGAGTCAAGTTGCAAATTTAAAACAAATCTTTTTTAAAAAACCTAGGCATATTAATATGACATACATACCTAATTAATTTTTAAATTTGAATACTCTAGGGGTGCTCTGCAATTTCTTCTAGATACCTACTACTTCCGAAACAACCTATAAGTATGTATGTATATATCTTATGTGGGTGCCAATCAGTGCAGACCGGCGACACTTTGACCCAGTGGGATCTTTTGTGTCGACACTCTCCCAATAACGACTGCCATATATGTTCATGGCAGCCGGGACCGACGGCTTAACGTGCTCTCCGAGGCACGGAGCAGGCGATAATTGTCAATCAATACACACATAATTTCGAAAAGTCATATAACTTGCGAAAGTCAGAGGTGCGCGACGTGGGTTCGAACCCGAGACCCTCTGCATTGCAGTCTGTTGGTCTCCCCGCTGAGCTATCGCTGCTCATGTGAAAAGTCTATAATCTCCACCAGATCAAAAGAAAATTGTAGGATTACGGTATTATCGCGGTATTTACGAATGTATAAATTTGTATCATATTCTTATTTGGCCTTTGGCTTAATTATGTGAATTGCGGCTAGGGCTTCCTTTGGTACGATGTTTGAACCTCAATAAATATTTTTGGTCATATTTTTCCTTTGTAGATAATATTTTAAATTTATTCCCTGATATTAGGTAAACATTGGGAGCTCGTTATTATTTTGATTATTTATATCGCCAGCAGGCATTCATTCTTAATATTGCTCTAACATAAATTATATCCTGTGTTTCGATTTTGCAATTTTGTGCCGGTAATCTGAAGAAGTTGGCGGAAATAGACTGGATGTACGCATACAAAATAGCAAATGAACGAAATGGCGAAATACTAGGTATTGTGACAAAATTAGAAAATGGCATATACAGGGTGTCCCAGAAGTCGACGTCATAGAGAATAATCGAAAAAGATCGAGACCTTAAAAAAGCATAATTCGAGATTAATTAACCAAAAAAATAAAATACAAGAAGTAAATATCTGTAGTAACAGGAGTGAAAAGACTACTAGCTACTAGCTGTAGATCTGAATGATTTTTTTTAAAAAGCCTATGATTTTCAAAATACTTATAACTTATTATACTTACCAATTTTTTTATATTTTTCTGATAGCTATTATAACTTAGCCTGTTACCTGATTCCGACTTAACGTCGACTTCTGGGACGTCCTCTATGTAGTAGCATCAGACTATTACAAGTTTTTCTTAAGATTTTGGCTGTTACAAGCTCATTTTTCAAAAATTATTTTTCGTACAAGAGGATTTTTGGACTTTAGGGATAGCGTAGCAGCTTAAGTGGTCGTCTCGACGGAAAAACAATTGTGTGGTCCATAAATAACTAGAGTTGTCTTTTTAACAGAAAATACAAGTGACCAAAATATTTATAAATCCTAAATTTAACTCTCAAAATAGGCAAAGTTTTGGGTTTACAGCAACAGGAGGCCTGGCGCCTTCGACGATAACTTAGCCCTATATGACAAATCCTTTTTGTAACGTAGTCACACGGGTTAACCTATTAAGCCATAGCGGCACACCGCCTGCCTGGCGCAATATAGTTTTAATTATATCTGGCATTCCAAGAACTGATAAGTTAAAGTACGTACTCTAAAATATAAGTCATAAAATATGCCTAGTTCTGTATACAAATCATGGAAGAAATGCGGTTATGACGAAGTTGAAACGAACTTATAACGCTATTTTCTTCAATATCGACCCATAACACCTTTCTAAAAATAGCTACCGTGAGCGTATACTACAGTATTTCTTTGATTGTTAACTTGTAGCATATGTCCACGCAGTATGTCACATCATTGAGTATTGCTTGGCTCTAAGAATTACTACACTCGGTGTGAACATTTTTTTTTTTTTTTTTTTTCTTCGGTAACCAATATTTATTTTTTATTGTAGTTTATGAGAGCAACAATCATAATTTACAACTTAACTAATATTAACAAAACTAACCACTTATAAATAGAAAATAATATATATAATAGTCCAAAATTTTTGTGAAATTTCAGACCGCCTTTTCAATATTAATATACATTCAGCTTTTACTATAATGCGATACTGCTTTTTCGTCCCTAAATTTACTCATGCTCTAAGGTCATCTCAGTTTTGGAAAAATTTAACTCCATTTGTCAAAATTGACAAAATCATACAGAATACATTAAGGCAAATTTTAAATGTGGACTTGAACGACCGAGCTTGGCTTCAAGCTCGCAAAATTTCAGATGTCAGTTTACCGGCGTTCCTGGCCTCGGTTCATAGCACGGAAGAATTAACCAGGTACATTCTAGCACCCACACTGGTTAGTTCAGAAGTGTTATGTAAGACCGACGCCGTGAACGCCTGGAAAATGGCTTGCCCAAATACTGATTTGCCTACCAACCCAATCTCCCAAAGGCAGTGGGATAGGCCGCTATGCAACACGGTAAGAGAAAATCTTTTTACTACATCTGTAAGTGTTGCAGAGCGCGCACGTTTGCTGGCTGTGGGAGAATGGGAATCTGGTTTATGGCTTCAGGCACTTCCATCGTCCAACACAGGTACAATTTTGGAAGATACAACATTCCGCCTCGCCACCTGTCTTCGTTTAGGTACCCCTTGTGTTTCTCCACATCGCTGTCATTGCGGAGAAGCCGTCGACAGCTTCGGACACCATGGGCTGTCTTGCAGCAGAAGCGCTGGTCGTATTTCACGACACGCTCAGCTAAATGACATTATCCGTCGTGCTCTTATCACCGCCGGCGTACAGGCAGTATTAGAACGTTGATGGTATGTCTTTGTTACCTTGGAAAATGGGTAGGCCTTTGGTGTGGGATGCCACATGCGTCGACACCCTTGCGCCATCACATCTTCCGAGCACGGTGAGCTGTGCCAGTGCTGCTGCTGTAGCGTCGGAAAACCTCAAACGGCGTAAATACAGCAATTTAATTGGTAATTACGTTTTCGAGCCGTTTGGGGTAGAGACGCTGGGTTCATGGGGTCCGGGCGCTCGTGCGCTTTTTAGAGATATATCTAAGCGGCTAATCGACGCTTCGCGTGACCAGAAAGCTGGACTTTTTTTGGCTCAAAGAATCAGCATTGCCATTCAGCGTGGCCATGCTGCCAGTCTTCTGGGCACACTCCCGGTCGACAGCGATGCTGAGGAATTTTACGACGCTGCCTAAACCGGCTATCCTTTTTTATTAATTTTTACAGTGCCATATTTTGTTACTCTTCATTTTGTTCTATTTATAAGTGTGATCATTATGATTGTTTTTCTCCGTATTTCACTTCTTACCGCTAAACATGCCAGAAATCTCAGTAATTGGCTTAAGTATAACCTTTCGTTATAGGTAGTACAAGCAATGAATATTACGATAATCCTAGTGTTTAGCACGATGCTTAATATTGCTGGTGATATCTACTCTCTTATCTACGTGCATGAAAAACAAGTTGAGTTTCTAATAAATAAATCAGCCTAATTCTTTAAGAATACAGATGGAAAGTATTATGTTTATGATTACGATCAAAGGAATGCCTGCCTACAGAATTAATATAGAGGTCAGTAGCTTATTGATCAAATTCATATTAATTACATTAGTGTAAATATCATTGGCTTGTAACATTTGCTCTCATGTTATTAATGCTATGAAAATCAAAGGTTTGGTTAATAAATCAACATAATATCAACTGTAATACTAGAAATATCAGTAGAACACGTTATTTCTGTAATTTAGATAAATTATATGTGGGAGGCATATTAATGAATACAAAAAAAAGTACATAAGTAAAGATCACGTCACAGTTTTATTGAAAGGCTTTTGTGTTCAAGATATTTTCTATATAGGCATTGTAAGCTCCTAAGGATTAGGCATAGTGTATAACACCCTCATTTTCTCCCTATGGCTTTAGGTTACACGTGATAGGAAGAGTGTATTACCACCTGGGCACAGTTTCAAATTCCGTACGACTACTAAAAATGTTTTGACAAAATACCCGATAACATTTTTCCTATCCCGCAAGTTGAACTCGAGATTTCATGCGCAATAGCCACATTAACTTCGGCCACGTCACCAAGGCAACATTTATATAAATAATATACCAGTTAAAACCACTAGGTTTAAGCGACATGCCATCCGCGCAGTCAGTCAATTAGAAAATACATATTATAGAAATATATATATTATTTATATATGTGTGTTTTCAAAAAATATATTCCATTCTGTAGAACCTTCGATGTTAAAATTATGTTATACTTTGGTAAAAGTATATATGTGAGAAGTGCCTTTGGGTAGGTCTTTTGCGTAGTGGCCTGCCGATTCATACGGCGGGCCGAAACCTCGGCGGGGTCGCGACCGCATGCGAAAGTGATTCGCGCGGCCCCGTCGATAGTGGTTTTATCGAGGAACACCGTGGTAGGTTTAGTCGGTATTCCGGGAGGTACGTTATCATCTTTACCATCTTCTTTTACCTCGGCGAGTCCGACATAACCCCTCCGCCCGCCCCCGCGGAGGGGTATGGGTCATGCATTCCCCCAAGTAAAAAAAAAAAAAAATGGATTGGTAACCGCTTAGTGGTATTTCATCTCAGCGTCTCCATGCTTCGGAGGGTAAATAAAAGTCGGTCCCGGTTGTTGTAAAATTGACAGCAGTCGTTAAGCCATGTCAGATGCCTACGGGCGGCTTGAACAACTCTCGACAACTGGTTGGCCACTAACCACACGAAAAGAAAAAAGAAAGAGAAGAAGAGGACTGAGATAATAAAAGACAAGCGTATTATCTTCTAAAGGGTACAGTTCTAGACTCTGTCCTGCAACTAAGATTTTGTTGAAATATAATCCTAATAAAAGTTTAACCGACTTCGAATCGAACCCGATAGCTCCAGCAGCAGCATCCATCCATTCAAGTTGAGAGTAGTAGAGCCTCGCTGATTTAAGCATGAATGGGCTGGCTCGTCCGGGGAAGTACTACCCTCTCACAGAAAATCGACGTAAAACAGCAGTGTTCTTACTGTTGTGTTTCGTTCGGTGAGTGAGAGTGCCGGAGGCCCAATTACCCTCTTTCCCCCTTCCCGCTCCTTCTCACTTCCTTTTTTCCTAAAGGGTCGGCAACGCACAATTAATGCCTCTGGTATTGCAGGCGTCTATAGGCTAAGATGACCACCCACCATCAGGTGGGCCGTAGGTTTGTTTGCCACCTTAATAGTATAAAAAAAAAACAAACAGAATGTAGTTCTATGCAATTGTCGGTGTAGCAATTTCCATCTTTCTCGAACTGATGTCAAATCCTTCAATTCTCCATAAGTTGTTTTTGGTTCAAGTTTATACATTTTTCTTTCAGTTAATCTGTAGACTTTCATCTTCGTCTTCCTCTCTTTCTATTTCCCTCTATTTTTCCTTCCATAATGAAGGTGGAAAGAGGCAGCACATATTATGTTTAAATAATGTGGTATTACACTTTTTCCCGTATTTTAAAAGACGCAACATCAGCTAAGAATAAATAATAAAGCGGTCTTTGAAATATATTTCGTTTTAGAGTTCGAAAAAACTCTCGTGCAATAGCTTTGTCCGTCCATCCGTCCGTCAGTCTGTTATACAACTCTCAACTCAAGAACCGTAAGAGCTAGAGACTCGCGGTCAACGCCATTCGACTCAGCATAGTCGATATACCCCCGAAATGACTATGACCTTTGACCTCTAATCACGGTCACGTGGTATCACGTGACCTTTGCATATTACTTGAACTATTTTTCCGAACTCCAAGATTGACGGCAATTCGTTGCCGTTTCTCACTTGTCTTCAGTTGCTCTGAAAACGTTATTTTTGGAGCATTTTTTTTTATGAAAGTGTATAGGGGTAGCGTATATTATGAATGTTTAAATAATGTATTATTATACATACATTATCATGCTCTCTTTCCACGTATTTTCAACATTAGCTGAGAATAATAAAGTGATATTTGAAATATATTTCGTTTTTATTCGTATTAGAATATTTTTGTTACAAGAACATATTTTACTTGCGACTGAAATTTAAAATTAGTCTTTTAGTATGTCTTAAAGTAATATTAAATTTTCACAAATTGTATATCAATATAATATATAAGTGTATGTATAAATAAATTCTTTATTCTATGTTCTGTGAACGCAACCTTAAGCCCGACACGGTTCATAATTAATACAAAGCTTTAAGATTACCAACTAATATACTAGACTAGATTTTGCCCGCGGCTTCGGTATCGTTTTAGGTTAGTAGCAATGCTTTTTCTGGATCAAAGCTACCCTTTTTCCTATACCGTACCCCTGAAAACGTGTATGCAAATGCAATCTATCTTCGTGAGGAATATTTCTTTGACGAGCATTGACTAAAGCGTTCGTTAGAATGTTCGTGAAATTTTTCGTTGCGATATTTGGCTCTATGCACGGCTCTGTTTGTTATTCAGTTCGAAAATTTAAAAACGGCGAAGGCTCGATGTTTCTGGCAAGTGAAGCGAAAAGCTCAATTCTATCAGCACTTTTAGCTTGCCTTAAGTATGCTCCTAATCTTGGCTGGGCTCTCGAGTTGGGTGGTTGGTGGTTATTAGATTTCTCAGATAGATAATTAAATTGCTACTTTGAATTTAATTATATATTAATATCGTAGTGACTATGATATAGACTATCATGCTGGCTAAGTGCGGGTTGACAGACTTCACAAATCTTCGAAAACATTATGGAGAACTCTCAGACATGTAGATTTCCTCACAATTTTTTCCTTTACCATCGAAACGAGCGGTAAATAACTATTTTATACAACACTCACAACTTATATGAAGTTCGAAGTTAGAGGTGCGTAGCTTGAGATCAAACTTGAGACCTCTGCGTGGCAGTCCAATCGTCACCCACTAGGGTATCGCTGCTTATACTTTAAATTTCCTAACTGAAAATGTACTTAGAAGGCAAAAGTCTCGTCTCAATGCGTTAACTTAACATAGCTGGCGCAACACGCTGCACAGATGGCGCAGTGGTTTATGTGATAACCTCGTCATTGCCGACGCGGATGCACCGATTGTTGTGTATTCGATCCCCACACGGGATAAAAAATTGTGTGATCCACTAATTATTGTTTCGAATCTCAGTGTTCGTTGCGTCCGTTGTTTGAATGTTTGTAAAGTCCGCCGCACAACAGGAATTAAATCTAGTGCGGGATTTCAAAAGTGGCACAAAGAAAAATGTTCTTTATTACACAGCCTTATTTAAAATCCTTTGGAAAATATACAGCTGTGATTATAAACTTTACCTATATAATATATCACTCTATTGAAAGAACACTGCTAGATACGATTCGGAATAATCGTATGTTTGCTTTCTCATAGATATTCGATGATAAAGGTATTTCCGTGACATACTTCCCACGGAATCTATAAATACACAGGCCATTTGATATTTACTAAGCAAACAGATTGTCGATAAACAAATTACTCAATGTACAATATATCTATGCATGGTGACTTTAAATGATCAAGATGGCAATAAGCATCTGGTCCGCGCAATGGTAAGCGGTTATCATAGCCTATGATAGCTTGCAATGGGTTATTCCTGTCTATCCTTCTGATCTGTCCACTTGAATGGGTCAAACATATAAAAAATGTTTGATCTGTACCCCTGTATATTAAAAAATAACTAATTTCTCATCTGTACCTCGATATTTCTTCAAGGAGATAAGCAGAAATAATAATGTTCGATTACTCCGTCGTAGACAACAGAGGTACAGATCGTAATTTTTTTTCCTATCATGACTTAAGGGTACAGACAAGTTGGACACACAGGAATAACCTCTTGCAAAAGTCAAAGTATCGCTCGTTGCTGACCGTAACAAGCGCGATTCTATGCATATGATGCATGTGAACATAAAAGTTATAATTATTGGTTTTATAAGACGAAAGCTCAAGATGATGATCATGAAAGATCAAGACCTGTATCACAAAAAACTAAGTGATCATACAACTAGCGAACTTAAAATGGCACTTTCAGAATAATCATTTCGTGTAAATCGATCTTTCCCATCGCACCAGCAGTGGCGAGGCGCACGTATCCTATCTGTAGGAAGATAAAAAAGCTGGAAATGAAAATAATCTATCCATGCATCATGCTCGGGCTAACTGGTTAATGGGCTGGCATTATCTTTGGAATCCGGATTCGAAAAGACAACTCGACACAAGAAATAATATTCAGACGGTCTAACACCTGTCAACTGCTCGGATTACCTAACGAAATTAGTAACAGTCAATGAAATAATAATTTGATTAGATTTCAGTTTTTTATGAATCAACGTGGAGAAACCATCTCTATGGAAACTTTTAAATTAAATTATTCATGTGCAATTCAAACTTACAGTCTTAACCAAATCGCTTGTATGCTGTGAAGTTATACATTGCTAACACATTATAATCATTGAATGCATTGTTTGCGTTCTTTATTTTAAACACATATAAAACAAATATTTTAAAAATATTGCACTGTTATTGTTAAAATGTACTACTATTTAAGCTAATTAAATGATTATAATAATATAATATTAGCCCTGTATTAAACTGGCCCACTACTGGGCATAGGCCTCTTCTCAGTGTGAGAAGGGTTAGGCCATAGTCCACCACTCTGGCCCAGTGCGGGTTGGCAAACTTCACATATCTTCGAGAACATTATGGAGAACTCTCAGACATGCAGGTTTCGTCACGATGATTTCCTTTACCGTTAAAGCGAGCGATAATTAATATTTAATACGCATGATTAAAATGCAAATGATTAAAACTATTTATATTTAAGTCAGGATCGTAGCAAATGGAAATCCGTAGTCTCTGCCTACCCCTCTGGGAAACAGGCGTGAATCTATGTATGTATGTATGTATTTAAGTTTACACTTTTCCCGACGTTTCAGTTGCTTTTAAGAAGCCATGTTCACGGGGGACTTAATTTCGATGTTATACCCATTGCGTAAACGTAAGACAATATTAACCAAACCGTAAACGTAAGACAATATTACCAAGTGTACATACATCAGCTTTATAGAAAGCGAGTGACAGTATGCCGTTCTTCACAGAAAGTTTTAAATAAATATATATCTGTGACGTATGTACATTAGCTACATGTTCCATAACGTTATTGTTAGGTTGATATATAGCAACGAAGTGCGTCATTAAGTACGGAATCATATCAATCATAAATATCTTCGTATGTTCGTGTACTTGCCTAATTTAACATGACATAATCTGTATTCCCCATGACGTAATGGCGAATACGTAGGTTGATGGGACGGCGGGATAGAGGCCTCAGTTCTACTTTATACGAAATATGCCGCGTGAGACGTATGCGACATACGCCTGCACTCTGTAGGCGTACCATGAAATGTAAATACTGAAGTTTCGGGTTAGCTGTGTCACACATTTATCGCAAAATTCATCTCGAATTTCGGTACGTAACCCCTTAAATGCCCTAAGCCCTTTCATCACTTCTTGAAACGTATGAACCTACGAACGTAAGAACAACAGAGTAATGTCACTTTTGAATAAAAAATCTGAAGAAACTTCATTGTAAATTTATTTCGTAATTATAAAGTTTTCGAAATACGTTTTCATGGTACTGTTTTCCTTCATTCTCATAGTCCGAAGGGATGGCAATCCAAAATCATTGGAGCGGATTCAGATGCAGATCCATAGGCTTTACGTATTTGCCGAGAACACCGCCAATTTTCTAACTTAATCAGCTATTGAGAATTTCTTGACAGAAAAATGCGACAAACGGCACTCTCTATTCCTTCATTCTCATAACCTAATGGGTCGGCAATCCGAAATGACCGGATAGGGTTCAGATGCAGAACCAATGGCTTTACGTGCTTGTCGAGGGAGAAGGCAACAGTAGTAATAATAATAATAATAATAATAATAATAATATTCTACCACATACACACAACACCATCTAGCCCAAACTAAGCAGAGCTTGTACTATGGGTACTAGACAATGGATAAACATACATATATACTATTTTTTTTGTAAATACATACATATTATACATAGAAACACCCAGACCAAGACAAACATCCATGTTCATGCACACAAATGTTTGACTTGTGCGGGAATCGAACCCGCGACCTCGGGCGTGGCAGTCGGTTACACTAACCACTACGCCATCGAGGCCGACGTAATGGAAGTTAAATAGTTTCAAAATTAAGAAAAATAGTGTATAATCCGTAATCAGCAGCGATAGCTCAGTGAGGAGACCAATAGACTGCAATGAGAGTCTCGGGTTCGAACCCACGTCGCGCACGTCTTACTTTCGGAAGATACATGACTTTTCGAAATTATGTGCGTATTGATTGACAATTATCGCCAGCTCCGTGCCTCGGAGAGCACTTTAAGCCGTCGGTCCCGGCTGCCATGAACATCTATGGCAGTCGTTATTGGGAATATCTCTCTAATATCCTGACACTGGTCTAGCCTTAGGGTATCGTTAGCGTTCGGGTTGCGGAAGTCAGGTGGCAGCCGCTCCGTGTAAAACCTGATATCCAGTCCAATCTGGTTAGACTAAAAAAGCCGACCCCAAATGACTTGGGAATAATAAAGGCGATAAGAAAGGCAAGAAGAGTGTATAATCCGTATAAAGTAGTTTAATTTCAATATATTCGCGTAAATATAAAACAGTTTCATGACAGTTTTTTTTTTATCGTCCCAATCTAGATTAGAACCAGAAACCTCATACTCAGTAGACATACTTACTACGGCTACACCACCGAGATAGTAATACAGACCTATCGACACAGCAAATATCGACCAAACGTCTTTAAATGAAACCTAAACTAATATTTGCCAATACAGCGGTAATATACTAATCTTGTACTATTTATCCATAGCCACTGTTTAAATATTTATTTACGCAATATTGAATACAAATATTGAAATCTGCAGAATTTGATACCCGAAATAAAATTTTGATTTAATCCTTAAGAGATAAAAAACCTGTGGTGCTACGAGGACGGACAGCTTTTTAGTTTTAAGTGGTCGTGTCACTACTGCTACTACACCTAGTTTTGAGGGTTCAAATCCCACACGGGACAAAAATTGGTGTGATCCACAAATGGTTGTTCTGAGTCAGATGTTTTTGTGTCCGTTGTTTAGATGTTTGTAAAGCCCTCCCGCGACACAGGATTTATTCCGATGCGAGAGTTGGCTTTTTTACAAATAAAATTAAATGAAATTAGCCCTGCTTGATGGCAAGCGAACATCGTAGCGTGATGCTGACAACAGCAGAGGTATGACGCGTTCTAATAATGCTCCAAACTATCTTCAAAATGAAATAAATAATACTTTAGTAACTGTGACTGACTGGATTCAATCGCTGAATTTAAAAGTTAACTTATCATTCAGAAATTATAAGAGCAGACCTATACTATTAAACATAACCGTTTGTTATACCAAAATTGAAAAAGTTCAGGAAATAAATTTTCTATGTGTTGTTATCGACATTTAAACTGGAAGACGCACATTGAAAATAAACAAAAAAATATCCAGAGCCTGCTATGCATTATCGATCCTGTCTGAAACAACAAATACAAATGTAACCAGAAATGCATATTTTGGAAATGTTTATCCCTTATTACTGTATGGTATAATCTACTGGGGGAACTCGACAAACATTCAATCCACATTTATTCTCCAACAAGTGAGAATCGGCAATGAATTGCCGTAAATCTTAGAGTTCGAAAAAATTGTTCAAGTAATACGCAAAGGTCACGTGATACCACATGACCTTCAGGTCAGAGGTCAAATGTCATAGTCATGTCGGGGTATATTGACTATGCTGAGTCGAATGGCGTTGACCGCGAGTCTCTAGCTCTTACGGTTCTTGAGTTGAAAGTTGTATAACAGACAGACGGATAAAGCTGTTGTATAAGAGTTTTATCGAACTCTAAAAAATATGTATTAAAACAATATATAACATGCATAGTAGCTCTGTACTATGCATGTTATATATTTTTAAAACTGAGGGTTACCTTACATTAACTAGTATTTACATCTTAGAATTAAGCCTATTCGTGAAAAATAACATGCAATATTTTTATTTTAAATCTGCTTTTTAGGAGCAATATCCGTAGTAGATAAAAGTACAATATAAATCTTCCCACGATAAATAAAATGATGAATGAGATGAAAAATGAATGATGATGAATGTTCTATAAGAGTACTTATGTCACCGTTATTCATGTCTTCAACAAATTATCAACAGCTATAAATGAATTAATTGGAAATATACTTAAAATTAAGTTAAAAAGTGGTTAATTGAAAATGCATTTTACAACCTTCAAGAGTTTTTTAAAAGTAATAGTAATGATATGAAATTATGTCCAATATGGACAAACTGTTGGATCCGAAAACATGTTTTATTAATACGATCAGTTATAACTGTACACAGTTATGCAATAAATAAATCTTTATCTTTACCTTTATATAATATTGTCTTCTGTTTACGCGAATATTATTCATGGAAATTAAACTACTATACACGGATTTTATCGCGTTGTTTCTTTAACTTTTTTATTCTGCGTAAATAGAAACACCAATGATTAAATTGTGTTCGGGTACTTTGAAATAACTACTCTGGAACATTGAGACAACTACCATCTAGTCTCCCCGTGACTATGGCTGCTGAAAAGCAACCAAAACGTCGGGGAAAGTATTAAATTAAATTAAATCTAAATAGTTTTAATAATAATTTAATTAGCTTAAAAATTAGTAAAGTTTAATAGTAGTAGTAGTGTAACAGTTTTCAAAATCATGTAATAAAGTGTCGAATAAACAACGTGATAAAATCCGTATATAGTAGTTTAATTTTATCTGTATCTTTAAAAACAGGAATGAAAGAGCAAAAGATAACGATTAGACTGCAAACAAAGAAAGGAAAGATAAAATCTCTGCTGAGCCTCTATAAAAGTTCTGTGATACCTATTATTTTCAGAATGAAAGGTACCATATGTCATATGTCCTTTTTTGTAGATAGGGTACCTTGGAAATTTTACATAGGTACACGTTGTGGGAACCCCCACAATGTGTACCTATGTGAAATTTTATAATGATTAACCGGGTAGTTATGGCGTGGCGTAATAAACGAACGTAAACGAAACAAACTTACATTCGGATTTATAATATAAGCTAGGATTTGTGTATAAGTTTCTACTTATACTATTGACATGCAGTAACTATATTGGTAAGGTAGGTTTTAGAATGGGCAGAACTTGGTGAAACATTATTTATTTACAAACCACTGCCAATCATTTGGGATATTCCCTGGATGATAGATGTACCCACAACGAGACAAACAACAACTGACATAATCGGTCAAGCGAGAGTTAGACTCACTCAACCTGGATTCTCTATTACCGTCAAAGCCACGAATCCGACGAATACATGGCCAATGTTTATTTTTCGGCTTCGGTGGCGTAGTGGTTAGTGTAACCGACTGCCACGCCTGAGGTCGCGGGTTCGATTCCCGCACAAGTCAAACATTTGTGTGCATGAACATGGATGTTTGTCTTGGTCTGGGTGTTTCTATGTATAATATACATGTATTTACAAAAAGAAAGTATATATGTATGTTTATCTATTGTCTAGTACCCATAGTACAAGCTCTGCTTAGTTTGGGCTAGATGGTGTTGTGTATATGTGGTAGAATATTATTATATAATAATTATTATTATTATTGATTGTTTTGCTTTAGAGTAATCACTATGATTAGACCGTGTTTGAAACATGTGCTTGATGTATTAATAACTCTTAGAAAACGAAAAGGGTTGATTAATCATACTTCTGAATATTGTTTTACGTTTACGCGAAAGTTATCCATTGAAATTAAACTGCTTTGTACGGATTTTATCGCGTTATTTATTAACACTTTTATCACATCATTTTGAAAATATGACACTACTACTGAACCTATAATACTATTTTAGTCACCATCAACATGCTTCCGAAAAGCAAACGAAACGCCGGGGAAAGTGTAAATTTAAATCTAAATAGATTTAATAAGTTGTAATACACAATAATAATAACAAGTGTCATCTTGAGCAACACAGATGCGGCAAACTAAGTGCATTTGCCACATGCGATTTATGCACCGTCTTCTCTCTTAGCCTTTATTATTTCCAAGTCACTTGGGGTCGGCTTTTCTGGTCGAACCGGATTTGCCTGGATATCAGTTTTTACACGGAGCGGCTGCCACCTGACCCCAGCAACCCAAAGGCTAACGATACCCTAAGGCTAGACCAGTGTCAGAATATTATAGGGCACTGATTTCCCAATAACGACTGCCATAGATGTTCATGGCAGCCGGGACCAACGGCTTAACGTGCTCTCCGAGGCACGGAGCAGGCGATAATTGTCAATCAATACGCACATAATTTCGAAAAGTCATATAACTTCCGAAAGTCAGAGGTGCGCGACGTGGGTTCGAACCCGAGACCCTCTGCATTGCAGTCTGTTGGTCTCCCCACTGAGCTATCACTGCGATTTATTCACCGTATTACACATAAATGAGTCAAGCTTTTATATGAAGGACCGACAAACCGATGAGCTGGGCTTAGCAAAAGAAGCTCAAGTAGGTTTTTTGACAAGGAACCCCAAAAGTAAATTTTCAATGTTGATTTTATACACATGAAACTTTGATCTATAACGTTAGGTCTTTAATCAACACTTGCAAACTGCAAAACAGGATGCCAAAACGAATTGTTTATGTAAATTGTGATGATGTAAATTATAGATATCAAAGCGAGCTTTTTGATGATGATTGATCTCGATAATAGATATTTAAAGCGACTAGAATAATATATACATTTGTAATGAAAACTGTTAATAGATATTTGAGCCACAAACTATGTAGAATTAGATACCTAAACGTTGATTCCCTCAAAGTCGTAGTGAATGCGACTGCTGTACATGAAGGAGCTCCTATTCTAGGCCCGATTCCTGAGTCAAGCAAAATATGATTGGATTTTCTCTTAGGCAATTCTTATTAGCACCACGGAGTTTAGAACTGTGCCCAGTAAAAGGCAATAGGCTCTCACTATTCTCAGTGACAGTCGAGCTGCTCTTAAGGCTCTGTAGGGTGGACTCCGGACTGGTCTTGAACTGTGTAAAAGCCCTTAACAAACTTGGCAGGGAAAACACAGTCAGGCTGGTGTGGGTTGCGGGGCATGCAGGTGTGCAGGGTAATGAGGAGGCTGATGAATTAGCCAGGAAGGGCTCGGAGCAACTATTTGTTGGCCCCGAGCCATTTGTAAGACTCTCTGAGAGTACTGTCAAGGCAGCTGTGAATGCACATGGCAATGATAAACACAGGCTGGAGTGGATGGCCCTTAGGGGTCTGGAACACTCCAAGAAATTCATTGCAAACAGAGCCACGGGCTTCACCCGGAATTTCTGCGGGTACAACAAGGGCCAAATACGCCTGCTCACAGGAGCGTTCACTGGTCATTTTGGCACCAACGACTTCCTGTGCAGATTGAGTTTGGCAAACAATTTGATCTGCAGAGCCTGTGGTGAATAGGACGAGTCCATATTACACCTACTGTGTGAATGTGATGCGTTGGCTGCACTAAGGATGGGTCTGATGGAATTGGCATATCCGAACCCTGAAGACTTCAGGCTTCTCCCTCTGAAGTGTACGCTGCGACTGATGCAGTACATTCATAGGGATAGATCTCGGGGCCGACACAAAAGATCCCACTGGGTCAAAGTGTCGCCGGTCTACACTGGTTGGCCCTCGAAACAAGATAAGATTGCAAGGGACATAAAAGCATCGCTGACAAAATATGGGTCTGTAATAAACCTCTGGCTACCCCAGTATATACCAATAGGCTAGAGATTATGTAGGTATGTATTACGTACAAACAAAGTCACTATGTACTAAGCCCAGTGTATTTAGTGCGATGGGTTGTGCAACTGCCTAGAACTAAAGTGAAAAGACACATTAGTTAAGGCTTGAATATTGCAAAGGCAAAAGGGTATAACACTCTTATTCCACTGTTACACGGATGGCGGTGTGGTATAAGTAGTCGCCTCGCTACTACCACTGTGCCGACTCTTGTGAGTTCGAATCCCACACGGGACAAAATTTTGTGATCCACGAGTGGTGGTTCCGAGTTTGGGTGTTCTTTGTGTCCGTCGTCTGAATGTTTGTAAGGATACAGGAATTATTCCTGGAGCGAGAGTTGTCTTTTTTTAAAACAAAAAACAATAAGTTCTGTGCCTTTAGTGCGATGGGTTGTTAAACTGCTTAAAAGTAATGTAAAAATACTTCAATTCAGGCTTGTATACTGACAAAATATTAGTCAGAAAGGTGTAAACACCCTTATTTATTTCACGAGTTACGTTTTTGCTTTCACATAATAGGCTGAACATATTACCGACTACCAGGCCCATTTGTAATCATGCCAATGGCTGAAAATACGAAAAACACTTTGCCCCATACGCTATGATTATTGTTTCGTGTTTCCCAAAAGTCTGATTGAATAATCCAGGTTCTCATTATTGCCTAAAGGATGAGATCTTATATCAGGAACGAATGCAGTTGTTTTTAATTTTTCTGTGGTTAATGTGTTTTGGACTTAAAACTATATACAGCGTGTAAATCTAAAGTGTGGTTATATTAAAAAAATAAAATAATGACAGAAAATCTATATTATAATACGGAAAATATAACTTGAAAATTGTAATAATTATAGTCTTGAAAATGTCGCTGCCAAGAATTTCATATCAGATAAATATGCTATTTAAAATTATGAGTAATAAAGTAATGAAAATGTGTGAAAATGTCCAAATATGTCCTGTAAAAAAAGGAACTTAAAACATAATGAACTGTGTTAAGAATAGTAAACGCCATGGACCAAACTCAGATATACGTTTTAGTAAATCCGGATGACTACCCAAAAACCTTTCGTTGCGATGCTTAAACATGTTTAGGGCTGTAATATATCACCACACCTATATGTGAAACGAAATATATCTAAAAGAAACAAAAATACAATAGATTGTGATTTAACTGTATGTATGGATGACATGATAAGGTATCTTTATATCGCCGATTTTACTTATAATCTACTCGATATTATCTCTCTAAAAAGATTATCTATAACCACAGACAGATACATACTTATACGATGAACTTAAACAGTTTGTGCTGCTACCCAAATAGGAAAGCGATAGCAACAATCACAGACTAACTAGATACAGATGGTCGCCACAAAATACCGCACGGCCATCGTAGTAGTAAAGATATGCATATGTGCACCCGTACGCACATTTGGAAAGACGTGTGTGTACAGTGGTCAGCGTCAAGTTATATTAGGGATATTCTATTTTTTATATGAAATGTTTTCCGATTGCATCCAAATTGTTTAATGTGAGCCTGTGTGAGTGCGTCGGTGTTTGATGCATTGTATTACACATTTTATTGGCCTGTCATCAAATTCTCAATAGCTGCCCGGAATTAAGGCTACTTTTTTAATACTACCGGCCAAGAAATAATTCTTGCTTTCCAATAGAGCTTACACACATTCAAACAATAGGCACAAAGAACATATGTTCGTCCCGTATACGATTCGTACCCACAAAACTTGCCGTAGTGCCAGTGGCGAAGCAAACACTTACTACGACGCCATCGTCAGTTACTACGGTTGGACGTTGCTCACGGCCGTATCTCGAAAAGTAAAGCCTTTGGTCTTGATTGGTCTTTGGATAATTTGAATAAGAGAATAGAGAGTGGACTTGTTGTGCATTATAAAATCACTGTCACAGATGCCCGTCTTTGTTAATATTCGCTGCTGTGATCAACATTCGATTTAGAGAATCTTAACCTGTTAGAAATACAAATATCTGTTTATATTCAATTTATATTAGTGGCGACTACCGTTGTTATGTACAAATCTTGAATTTAGTTTCACGAGCACTTCTCAGTTCGCAAATTATTTTCTTTTTATACCGTTTCGTTGCGCAATTCTGTTAAATCTTACTACCAAACGAAGATCAAGGTTTGCTACAGGAATCATGGTACATGACAATACACTTTGATGACTAAGGTTACTGGAGAAGCTAAAAGCATGTTCGAGATAAGTTTTTAGCGGAATAGTATGGCAGTACATATAAGTTCATTAAAAAAAAAGTACAGGTCCCGAGGGATCGAAGCATATTGACAAAATCTAAACTAACAGAAGCGAAGCCGCGGGAAAAATCTAGTTCTTTTGTATACCTTAAAGTACATTGCCAAAATCCAAGGATTGTCTCGGATTCACACTAGAGAATACAGAATCAAATATTAAAAGGTACTCTAGTATCGTTGACGCGAATTTTGGACGCTGTAATGACTTGGACCTCTAGGGAACCGCCTGACCTTAGCAATAATTGTGAGTCGTCGTTTTGGAAATATATATTTGATAAAAGTACAGAGACATTTTATTTTAGATGACAAAGTAAATTGGCATATCTTTTGTCTTGGTAAAAATAAGTGTATTGTGTAAATATGGATAATAAATAAAAGAAGTTATAATATATAGGATAAATAATAACAATCGATCCATAGGCACAAGGTTGGGTATATTTTCTGCTGGTTTTATCTATACTAATTTAGATTTTTTGTTTGTAAGGATTTAAAACAAAAACTGCCCAGCCGATTTTAAAAATTCTTTCGCCATGTAAAGCTATATTGGCACTGAGTAACACATTCGGTATCTTATTTTAAAAAAAGTACTGTTCTATAAACTAACCTACTTTTACGACAGCGAAGCCGCGGGCAAAAACTATATTTAATAAGAAAATTCTTGATTTTTGCATAGAGCCTGGATAGCGCAACATACTAGGCGCCTCGTTTCGACTATAGTCGAAAGTAATTAATATTAATTCGTGCCAAACGCAGGCAGAAACGTCAGTTCTATAAAGTACATGCTTGCATCGCTCATGAAATTAATAAATGAGGTCCTCCAGATCGAATTTCGGTCACGGCGGCCAATCTTAATGGAGACTGGCCATCTGCGCAGGAGATATTATAGTGCACAAGTGTGTGCGCAGACACAAGTGCACTCTCAGTTCCCTAACTCTCATGAGCCGACGGGACGGCAATCCGACACGACCGGAGAGAGATCAGGCGCAGGACCAACGGACTTACGTGCTTCCGAGGCACGGTCGCATTCACTACCGCTGCGCCACGGAGGCTGTTAATAAATAGTTACAAAACGTACGAAATTCAAGAATAAAGAGAGAACAACGCGTACGTCTTGCTCTCTCTTTATTCTTGAATTCCAAGTTCATGTCGTAAATTTTCGTCAGTTCGCTAACTCTTGATAAATCAGTGGCTATTATGATGGTACCATAAAAATTGGAAAAATGAAATTTAAACGTTAAAATGGTATAAGATATTACAAAAAAAGAATATATAAAGAAGTGGTATTGCTAGATTCGATATATATAGTATCCATAAAATTCGGAACCGAGCAATATTTTATTAATTTTAAAAATAGCTCCTGCACTCGCAGTATATTTTGTATCATTTGCAAACATTGAAATATCGAACACAAAGGACACTCAGACTCGGATAACAATTTGTAGCTGGAACTTCTTTTATCCCTTATAGGGATCAGACTCATAACACCCTGCGCAGTGGCAATAACGAGGTGACCACTGAAACCATTTGCCATGTGAACAGCTATTTGTAAAAAAAATATCCCGTTTAGAGATCAAACCCACAATATTCGATGCTACGATAGCAGCGAGATGATGGCTTACTATGGTAAGCTCCACCTCACCCCTGCAGTCTATTTCAATAAGACAAACTGAGCTTTTCTACTAATACTCATTCATAAAAGTACTACACACTATGAGACGTAACCTTTACTTATAAAAATAGAATTCGAACGACAAATTGTTAAGATAGTGAGCGATACAGTATCAAGATAACAATATCAGAGATGTAGCCATCACATGACGATGATGGGTACGCCGATGGAAAAATACAGAGTTTGTTTTGTAAAGAAAATATGTTGAAGTGTTCGGACGATTCCTAAAGAATATCTTTGTTTCGATAGTTTCAATTTATTTAGGAATTGAATTAAATCGTAACTCAAGAGATCACCATTAGAAAGCTTTATTATCACCAAATACCATCCTAACTAATATTATAAATACGAATGTGAGCTTGCTTGTTTGTTATGCTTTCTCGCCTTAACTACTCGACTGATAATTATGAAATTTCATATATACGTTGTCAGGGGTACAAAAAAGGACGAAAGGAACCTTTAATCCAAAAAAAAGTACTGTTACTAACCTCACCTAGCCTACATTTACGCGAGCGAAACCGCGGGCAAAATCTAGTTCTTAATATAATAAAAGACCAGTATACCAGTCAGTTGTCACATCAATATTAATTCATTCGATTTACTTGCACCGCATCGCGGGAAAAGTGTAAAAATAAATTAAATCTAAATAGTTTAATAATAATTTAATTAGCTTAAAAATTAGTAAAGTTTAATAGTAGTAGTTGTGTAACAATTTTCAAAATTTTGTAATAAAGTGTCAAATAAACAACGCGATAAAATCCGTATATAGCAGTTTAATTTCAATGAATAATATTCGCGTAAATAGAAGACAATATTTTTCTAATTAAATTAGGTATGTGTATGTACCCTAATAGACTAGCTCAGGTTTCTGAATAGAGCATTTGAGTTCACAGGTATGTAATTGTTCAGAGTCTGGTGTACTATGTTATAAGTAGGTATGTACATATTTACAAACAACACGTATAATACAATGTGTTAAACGACAGTAAATTAAAGTAGTTCCTCGTCATATAAGGTGTTTAGATAGTTATATCGCGATATATAACGCTTAGTCAGTATTTGAAAAGAAAAAGATATTCAAGCTTAAATTGTGAAGTAGGTATTCAGCGCGATCACTTATAAAAGCGGTGAAAAAGCGCGCGCGCCAACAAACCCTGCGCCGTGGTGTTTTGTTGAAACGGTGTAGATATTAACACGGGTATTCATTTCAGCACTTACTAGTCACTGTTGGATTGAGTGAATTGAGTGATTGATGTTTAAAATTTGATTTTCATTTTATTTCGTAAGATAACTGTGGTTATAGTCATAGTTTAGTTGTTTAGTTTACATACGTAGTTATTAATAATTATAATATGTACTTCAGGGGTGTTATGTGTGACGTTTTGTTCATAATTCGTTTTTTAATATACATACTTCTAAGCGACTATAATGTGCCCACAGTCACAAAAATAAAAGTGACAACCCTGTGCGTCAACGCAATAGTAGGCAATTAACTCGCCGATCGGCCTTAGCTAACCTACTATTCTTATTGTACTATGCTTATACCGAGTAGTTGTTACCGGCTCGGATACGAGCCACCGAGTGCACACCACTTTAAACCTTATTTTACTAACCTTAATGCTTAAAACTGATAGTTTATCGGCTACGAATATGTTTTCTGGTAAAGAACATATCATAAGGTATTACGCAAATATACACATACGATACTTTACAAATACACACCATTTGTAAAGATTCCCGTGAAACAGGAACTAAACCCAGAGCAAGCAATGTATTTTAAAATCATATAATATTTGCAGTTTACTTTAACTTGATGTTAGATCTATTTCCCATACTCCCACGATTTTATTAGCATTCAGATACATGATTTTATTAACTACTAATAACTAATATGTGGCTTCAGTGTAAGAAAATGAACTTCCTAACAAGATTGTACTCTTAGGCGATATGTGTAGATTTGCGATTATGAAACTAAATGGTTTTGTATAAGAAACATTTTTCTTTGCTACTTAACGTGATTTATGTCGTTTTAAACATTTTATTACGTCGTTCTAAATTGGATCTTATCTATGTTAAGTTTAAATTGAAATTTGTATGACCGGTAAAAATGTGGTCTCTTCCTTCATGTCAACAAATAGTTGTGTATAAACGTTGTTTTAATACTTTTCTTTACTTACGTAGGTTTTTGCAAGTTCTGTTCTTACATTATTACTCAATCTTTAGTTATAGCTACAATTACTAAGTGGTAAATCAAAAGCGGCGCTATCCCGGCTGCCATGAACATCTATGGTAGTCGTTATAGGGAAGTCAGTGCCCTATAATATCCTGACACTGGTCTAGCCTTAGGGTATCATTAGCCTTCCGGTTGCGGAGATCAAGTGGCAGCCGCTCCGTGTAAAAACTGATATCGAGTCAAATGCAGTTAGACCAGAAAAGCCGACCCCGAGTGACTAGCCTGACCCGACAATTAAGCTGAGGACCTCACAATTGGTCGCATACATAACCGTAAACTTACGCATCAGGATGTACGCACAGCGACTCATCAACCTAGACTGTTTGGACTTTGAACTATTAGAAATTAAACGCTGCGAATCGTGCGAGAGAGTGCGTTATATTTTTGTTATTTTGTATCCTTAACGCTAAGCGGGCCGCGGGCGTTGCCGCACGCGCTAGTGCACCATGAGGGGTCTACATCACTATGCACGGTCCCTTTCCGACAATTCTCTATTTTATATGTAGCGTAGTTATGCGTATATAGGGTGTCTAACTTGATGTGTAGCCGTGTGTACGATCTAGTCTCGGAACTAATACGCTCTTCTTATGAACATAATCAAACGACGCGATGGTTTACTTAACAGCAATTGCCGTCGCCGCATGTGTTCTCACCATGTGTGCTCGCGTGAATAAGAAAGGCGATGAAAAGCACGAATTGGAAAACTTTACTCAGCGTATTATTCAACTTTACTTTTAGATCACAATGATTGCAGCTTTCAGTATGTTCATTTAATTTCAAACGCTTTAGATGACGACAACTCTCATAAAACTGTTTAAAATAATGTTTCGATTTTGTGTCTCAGTAGTGTTTATTTGACACATGCATCGAAAAAATAATAACAAGTATAAAATAAAATTATTTCACACGATTTATTATATATATACGAACGAACCAAAACCATGAATCTTATAAAGTGAGTGTCTCATACCAGTGTCAAAACCAGGCCTAGTTCAACATGTGTGTCAGACAAATGCCTGACACTGGTTTTTAACTAGGCCCTAATATCTCTTTTATTAAAATAAACATCATTATCTAAACATAAATTTAATTTCAGTCCAAATTTGACGCCTATTTGACTATATCGGTACTATATTTTAATTATTTTTATCACGAGAACTGGAACTCCATTATTCGACCATAGTTTTTTTGGTTTTGTTTACGTATTTGTGACTAAACTATCGAATTGGCCGCACAGGTGGCTTAGTGGTTTGAGTGGTCGCCTGGCCACTGCCACTGCGCTAAGTGTTGTGGGTTCGAATCCCACACGGGACACAAAATTGCGTGGTCCACAAATAGTTGTTCCAAGTCTGGGTGTTCTTTGTGTCCGTTGTTTGAATAATTAAAAGTCCCCCGCGACACAGATATCATTACTAAAGTGAAAGGGTCTTAAAAAAAACACTACTACAAATTACAAAAATATACATACATAGTTAGTTAGTTAGTTGCACGTGTGTTATCCGCACTTAGCCCCACAATTGGGCCATTGTACGTAAGTAACCGACGCGAAATATTGTTGGGTTACTCATACCACCTCAGCTCCGTCCAGAAAGATCAGTCCGTCCAGACCAATGTTGCGCAGTACCTCCTTCATCGTTTCTGGACTGTTTAGAAGTTTAAAAATATACATACATGTATGTATGTATGTATCTTATATGGGGGCCAGTCAATGCAGATCGGTGACACTTCGACCCAGTGGGATCTTTTGTGTCGACACTCTTCCAATAACGACTGCCATAGATGTTCATGGCAGCCGGGACCGACGACTTAACGTGCTCTCCGAGGCACGGAGCAGGCGATAATTGTCAATTAATACGCATATAATTTCGAAAAGTCATAAAACTTCCTAAAGTCAGACGTGCACGACATGGGTTCGAACCCGAGACCCTCTGCATTGCAGTCTGTTGGTCTCCCCACTGAGCTATCGCTGCTTAATATATGTATGTACATACATAGTCTCACGCCTCTTTTCCTGAGAAAGTTACCAGTAACCGGATGCGTATTACACACACACACAATATTCTCTGACGTTTACGTGAATGTTATTCATTGAAATAAAACTACTTTATAAGGATTTTGTCGCGTTGTTAAACTAACAATTTTATTATATAAGTAATTTTAAAACAATTTCTGTTTAACTTTACTAACTATTTGATCTTTATAAATTATTAAAACTATTTAGATTGAAGTTTTCAACAACCATGTTCATGGGGAGACTCACACACATTTCACCTGCTGTTGTTTTAGATCCCACATAATAGCACACAAACTTATTGCCGTTGACTGGACACAGCTTCAGATCCCGTGCCGCAGTAATAACACTTTGCTCAACTCGGGTGTAGAACCCGGCGCCTCATGCATATCAGTCGCAGTTACTACCACTGAACAACTGAGGACGTCGTATAACATTCATAATCATAATAAGCGGGAATTATCAGATAAAATACAACTTAGTACTTTGAACTTTCACCCCAGCTGCTCAGGTCAATGTAGGTTATCACAACAACAATATAAAAAGGCCATTTAGTGATATTTTATGGCGTAGTATAATATACAGATCAGGAAGTAGCGATAGCCTTGTGGAAGACAGTTGGACTGCAGAATCTTGAGTTGGAATCCCAAGGCACACACAAATACGTAAACATCGCTCGAGTTACCGGTGAAGGAAAACATTGTGAGGAATCCTAGATGTCTAAAAGGGTTTCCTTAAAATTTTAAGACATAATATAACATGGCATACCTTTGTTTGTCCTAATTAAAACATTATTTACGCATAACATCTTAGGCATAATTTTTTTTAAAACATTATCCTATTGTTGAATTGTATATTATCACAAATGACCGCTTAGGATGGACTATTCTGCGGCAACCTGAATAAATTTTTCGGGTTGTCAAAGCCAAATAATATGCCAAAGTATATTAGGGGGAAAAACATCATACAGAAAGAAGGGATCCCGTCTGAGAGTTTTCTATAACGTTCTCAAAGACTTGTAAACTCTGCCAACCCGCACTGGGCTAGCGTGGTAGGTTATGAGATGATGGAGAGGCCCGTGTCCAGCAGTGGGACAGTACATATACAGGGCTGGTATTATAATAATAATAATAAGTATTTATTGTTCAAGAAAGGTTACAGGTTACAATTTGATGCCCTAAACCCCACACTAGGATTCCCTGTGTCGTGGGATCTAGTCTCTTACAGTCCGAGACATATATATATACATATATTTTAATCTAATTTTTGTTTTTTCTACATTTTTATTAATGAAAAAAGAAAATGTAAAATTAAAATTAAATAATAAAAAGTAATATGTTTGTGTCTACGTGTGATATGTGCATAATACTAGCGACCCACCCCCGCTTTGTACGGGTAGTACAAAACCTTAACAAATTATACACCTAAATCAAATAAATCACTCTGTCTATTGGTGAAAACCGCCTAAAAATCCGTTCAGTAGTTTTTGAGTTTATCGCGAATAGATGTGATTCATAGATTTCCCAAACACAATTTAATGACATTAAAAGCCACTCATCGATTCTAGTGTGATTAAGTAATTGTTTTTACTAACTACTATATTACTAAATACTAAAAAAAAGCTAGTATTCTAGCTTTTGCTAGTGGCGTTGCCCGCGTAAAAGTAGGTTAGATTAGGTCAGGTTCGAGGCGGCGAGGTCCGAGCTCCGCCAGGTCCTAGTGGCGAATTGGAAGGAACGACTTGTGCACCCCAGTGCCGGGCACGCCACGATCGTGGCGGTAAGTCCCGTGTTTGAGGAGTGGCTGGAGAGGCGCCATGGCGCCCTCACCTTCCGGCTGACACAGGTAATGACTGGCCACGGTTGTTTTGGCCAGTTCCTGTGTCGTATACGCCGGCAAGAGACGCCCGGTTGTCACCACTGCGGCGACTGCCGCGACGTTGTTGAGGACACGGCGCTGCACACTTTGGCGGTTTGCCCCGCCTGGGCATCGCAGCGCCGTGAGTTGATCGCGGCAGTCGGATTGGTTGCCCTCTCGCTTCCGGCTGTAGTTCAGTCTATGGTCCGGAGCGAGAGGTCGTGGAACGCCGTCGCCTCCTTTTGTGAGGAAGTCATTTCCATCAAGGAGGCGGCGGAGCGGGAGAGGGAGCGTTTGAACCCTCTCCCCAACCGCAGAGCCGGGCGCCGGAGGGCGCGAGACGACCTCCAGCCACCCTGAGGTTTGACCTGGGGGTGGCCGGCTTTGTGGGCCTGCCCGCCATCCGTTCAGCACCAGGTCCGAGAGGCGGCGTGCGTGTTCCCACGCGCGCCTCTGTTGTTTCGAGTCCGTCTCCCCTCTAGGGGGGACAGTAGGGAGTGTTAGAAGTGCCTTTGGGTAGATCTTTCGTGTAGTGGCCTGCCGTTTCATACGGCGGGCCGAAACCTCGGCGGGGTCGCGACCGCATGCAAAAGTGATTCGCGCGGCCCCGTCGATAGTGGTTTTGTCGAGGAACACCGTGGTAGGTTTAGTCGGTATTCCGGGAGGTACGCTATCATCTTTACCATCTTCTTTTACCCCGGCGAGTCCGACATAACCCCTCCGCCCGCCCCCGCGGAGGGGTATGCATCAAGCATTCCCCCACGTTAAAGAAAAAAAAAAAAAAGATCAGGTAGAAAAAAAAAGGTCAGGTAGAACAATCTTCTCGCTGACTCTCTCCGGCGCAGATGGACGGGAGCGAGGAGGAGGCGATTTGTGTGCGTTGTGCGTGTTCCCACGTGCGCCTCTGTGTCGTGTGTCTGTCCCCCTTCAAGGGGACAGTAGGTTTATGTGACCAAAGTGTCTTTTTGTGAGTAGCCCGCCGTATGAAACGGCAGGCCACTCACAAAAAGACACTTTGGTCGCTTAAACGAACGGTCACACGAAACCTCGGCGGTGTCGCGACTGCATGTGCAAGTGATTTGCGCGGCCCCGTCGATAGTGGATTTGTCGAGGAACACCGTGATAGGTTTAGTCGGTATTCCGGGAGGTTTATTATCGTCATTTCAACATCTTTCTATTTTACCCCGGTGAGTCTGATATAACCCTTCCGCCCGTTCCCGCGGAGGGGTAGGCGTCAATACAATGCAACAAGTAAAAAAAAAATATTAATGTGTAACAGTACTTTTTAAAAAATAAAATTTAGCTTATGTTACTCGGGGATAATATCACTTTCTAATTGTGAAAGAATTTTTAAAATCGGTTAAATAGTTTTTGAGTTAAACTTTTACATATAAACAAACAAACAAACAAAAAATCTAATCTTTCCTGTTTTTAATATTAATATACAAGTATAGATTAGTGGGGGTCGCATTATACATTCTGGCGCCTCGTCATCTAATTTTTAGGTTCTCATACCTACTAAAGTATTTACAGAATATCAGCTAATGGCCTGACCTTTGATTAGTCGTTTCTAATTTCAACCTACCCATTACTCAAATGAGTAACCATTTTTTTCATTGCCGGTCATGTTGATTCTGATGTAAGTATTACCTACGTATAAATTGCTTCGTTAGTCAAGTAGCTTTAGTATGAGAGCATAGGAAACTTGTTACCGGAAAACATGTCCAATTTTTCTAAGAAAATATTTGACAACATCGCAGAAGCCATATACCATAATAAACTCGCTTCGCGATTTAAACAGAGCTGTCTGTATAATATAATGATATGCAATTATCGATTTAACAATCGAATTATTCGAAAATTCGAGTGATTATGTTCAAGGATAATCAAATTATGATGTACATCAATTAAATAGGAACTAACAAACTGATACTTTTTTACGCAGGCACCCTCAGTACAATATAAAAAAAGGACGAAAGGAAACGCATTAAAAAATAATAACAAATATATGAGGAAACTTTACCTAAGATCAGCCACAGTAAAAAAAATATTTAATTTAATTCATAAGACAAACAGTTTCTATTGTTATTTTACAAATCTATATAATTTATAAATTATCTAGGAACCATTTATGTTTTCACATATGATTATTTAAGGCTTGATAGTTTTAGTTATAGTGCTACACAATTATCATTGCTATAAATATTTGAAACAATTAAATGCTGATGTGAGGAAATTAAACTTCAATTGAGACGTTCCTTAAGCTTATATTTAGACGGAAGTGTGTTAAATAAATGTGTTAAATGTCAGGGCAGTCAACCAGTCATGTGTGATCTTACAAAGAATGAATTGTCTCTATAGTTAATGGTACTGTCAGAAACATCGAGAAGTGTTCTAACCGATCTAGTGGGCACTCTGAGGTGTAGCATTGAAAAGAGGTAAGGTAAATCTATTTTAGATTGGGTGATTTTTACCAATAATGTGACATCTGCAACTTTTCTTCTATCGTAGAGTGGCAGTAAGTGGTGTCTAATCTTTCATTAAATCCTTATTCAAATATAGGATCGTATAATTTTCGAATTATTTGATATATTTTCGATGACAATTTAAGCATCTTTTAATTTTAATCGGTTTAATAAACCGATTCAGAAGAATTCTCTATAAAAATAATTTATTCTAACTATCAGTCAAACTTTTAGTAAAACGTTTGCATAGCTACAGAATGTCACGGAACGTGAACGGATGTCACCTGCTGAATCAATCAAATCACTTGACAAGATTGAGATTTCAGCACGCTCTTGATGATTTAAAAACTGAGTGTAATATAATCTATTTATAGGGTTTAGGATAAAAAACAACGACTATATTGTAAAAAGACATCGCACTACTAATTCAAAGCACGAACATCACCGAGAAAACTACCGCAGTTTCTCGACATATTAATGGTTGCTCCGACGACAACAAAATCTCTCAAACCGTATTCGCTGCAAAACACAACATAAGTTTATATGACTCTATCTTGCCGTAATATCTCTTGCACGTCATGAGCAGGTAACTGGAGCAACTTGTGATATTTAATGCACGGATGACTTAATGGTTATGTGGTCGCCTTGGCATTGCTCATGCGCTGAGTGTTGTGTCTTGGATCCCCACACGGGACAAATAACGTGTAATCTACTAATTGTTGTTCTGAATCTGGGTGTTCTTTGAGTCCATTATTTCAAAGCTTGTAAAGTCTCTCGCAAAACAGAAATTAGACCTAGTACGTAGCCAGTTAAATTTAAAAAAATATCTGCCCACCCTTTTAGAATTGAGGTTTAATTACTTTAACTATTCTGCACTATTCGACGTACCCAAATTGCTGCACCGCAGATTACCTTATGAAAGCATGCATATGCAGTTGCTGTTTTCACAATTTGAGACAATCATATGCATATACATACATTTCCATGATGACAGTTACACGGATATCAGTATCCTAGAAAGCTTTGGGCTTCTTTTATTTTTTCATGCATTCCTCATGGACAATCTTCATTGAAATTTTATACTTAAAACGGTCCGAACGAAAACGAATTGTCACTATTACTCCAGGACAGTCCGTAAAGCGGTTGAAATTAAGAAATATCATAATTTCAACCGGGAGGATGGGTACTGTTTGTCTACATCTTGGAATCCAGACATCAGCAAATGTAAACCTCGCCGCAGTGACTTGATCGTTAATGTGTAGACGTCATTAGTGTTGTGTGTCGAAATACCGACAGTACAAATACAAGTATAAGTGATAATTACCAACTGAGGGCAGTATTATGTAGTAATAGTGTTTTTAATTCCGTATAAAGTAGTTTAATTGCAATGTATAACATTTTCGTAAGCTTTAGACAATATTTGTGCAATCTTCAGTGTAGAGTACCTAGCAACCTTAACCGAACATTTCTCCAGGTATCCGATTAAATTAGAGAACGTTGGCCTAAGTCTTCTTCTTTTGATTATCCCATTCACGTTAGCCTTATATACTCTCTCCTTTCCGTCTACCCGTAATTTATTTGTCATAATTTTTCTTTATACCATTGCCTTAAAATAATAAATATTCTACTATTTGTTCACTCACAATTTCGTATTTACTATATGTACAATAGAACCGGCACTATCGTATATTTAACGTAAGCCACCTCAAATATTTGCCTTTAAATTCCACCGCTAGTAATAAGTAAACAATACCTTTGAATCTTTGAATGAACAGTTGAGTGTTATCTACAATCGTGATTATTGGTTTTTATACAAACGTCAACAACAAAGCTTTGAACGCTTGTCGACCTCGAAAAAAGAAATCATGCTGCCAACGCAAGGTGCAAAAATGTTTCCGTGAAGAGGGCGTAGCACTGAGTGGTTTACTTATCTCGCTAATACTGACCGCAGAAACAAAGCTGTCTGCCTATAGGTCTGCAGTTTTCTATAGGAGAATCCTACTTTACTCAATCATTCATAAATACATTTTTATAATTTCTCTAAGCGAAAGACTATCGGTGGCGCGCAGAGTACAATTCCAGAGTCAAGATAAGTGTTGTTTTTCTGACAAGAATTCTCAGAAGCAGCGATGTCAGAAGCTATGACCGGTAGACGGCAGTACTTTTAACTCTATTACGTGGGATCCAATACAAATCTGTTTACCTATTCAGGGATAAAAGCGTGAAATTATTTATGTTTATAGGCAAATGTATGTATGTATACATAAATATCGAAGTTATTGCGGTGTATTGATTAAATTCCAATAGCATTAATACTATTGACGTGAAATCTCTTCAGAGCATTTAGCTTGATAGAAGGGTGTGACAACTCGATGCTGTCGAAAACAGCCGGTCTGCCATGAAACGTAAATGCCAGAGTATTGAGTCGAATGTTCCTAACGTGAAACACATACATTCCAAAATTCACCCGAATTTCTGTACGTTACCTCTTAATTATACTAAACCCTTCCATTAACTAGTACAAACAATGGAGTAGTTTACTTTTGAAAGGAAGAAAGCCAAAGAAATTGCCTCGTACTTTTTCCGTTCTAGCCGAAGCTTTTGAATAAACATTTTCATGGTGTCATTTTCAGGCGTACAGAAAGAAAATATATTCCATATATTAGACGATTCTTAAGCGTATAAAAACAGCAATGACAGTGTACGCATTCTATTGCTTAATACTAATATTATTAACGCAAAACACACCTCCACCACATACACTTGTGCTTCATGTCACAACTAAATCACGGCATCAATTATGATGAAGTTTCGTACAGAGACAACAAGAAAGCTGGGCATCGACAAACTCTGATACTTAATGAAACGCAATAAATGTCGTAGACAGCCAGTGACTAGATATATAATGAATAATATTAGAGCTATATATGTATAATTGTCCCACTGCTAGATACGCGCTTGTCCTAAATGTAAGAAGGGTTAGGCTATCCACCCAGTGCGGGATGACAGACTTCACATATTACCTTCGAGAACATTATAGAGAACTCTCAAACATTCAAACATACAGGTTTCCTCACGATGTTTTCCTATACCGATAAAGCGAGTGATAATTAACTAATTAATACGCACATAACTTAAAAAAGTAGTTTTAAGTAGACAATATAAATTAAAGTTAATGTTTTTTGTTATTCAAACGTACTTGGAAGGATATACAATTGCAATTTGGCACGACGCGGACGCAGCTATGACAAACGGATTTTAATAAGTAATTGCCAGACCATTGTGTAGTTTATTTTAATTCGACATTAGTTTTGTTATTTTAACAGCATTCTTTGCACGTTTGCTGAATGTAAGTACGCATATCACTTTTTCATCGTTTATTACTTTTATTAAATACGAGCATAGTGCACGAAAATAGCAGCGATAGCTCAGTGGAGAAACCAACAGACTACAATGCAGAGGGTCTCGGGTTCGAACCTACGTCGCGCACCTCTGACTTTCGAAAGTTATATGACTTTTCGAAATTATGTGCGTATTGATTGACAATTATCGCCTGCTCCGTGCCTCGGAGAGAACGTTAAGCCGTCGGTCCCGGCTGCCATGAACATCTATGGCAGTCGTTATTGGAAATGTCAGTATCCTGTAATATCTTGACACTAGTCTAGCCTTAGGGTATCGTTAGCCTTCGGGTTACGGAGGTCAGGTGGCAGGCGCTCCGTGTATAAACTGATATCCAGTCAAATCCGGTTAGACTAGAAAAGCCGACCCCAAGTGACTTGGGAATAATAAAGGCTAGGGAGAAGATTACATACTAGCATAGATTATAAGTATTTTATTTTTTGTTAATGCATGTCATGGCAACCTGTAATTAAGGCAGCACTATATAATAATATATTCCTGAGTATGTATCATTACAATGTTAAATTTATGCTTTGTTGGTTTCCTTAAATAAATAAACACAGGTGTTAATGAAGTTCTATAAAAGAGTTGAATGCCGGTAGAACATACGAATACACTTAAGACTGCGCCGAGCGAAATGTGCCAAAACAGGCGGTCACAGTTAAGTGAATAAAATTAACACTTTTTGTTTAATACAAGTATAAAATGTACATTTACCATAACAATGAATGTGTTTACAATAACTCCGTGTAAAAAAATTAAAATAATTAATATTTTCGCCTACAAAATTACGTAAATTTGCACGAAAAATGCAAAAACGTAATTCGTGTTACGTGATTTTTAGATTATAACAGTAGAAATCTACATTATTTTACAGCTTAAACGAAACATAAATAGTCATATTACAATTTGTCCGTCCCAAATATTTAAGTTATTGGTTGACAATAAAGATACATATTTATCAAAAAAGCACTTCAAATCCTCCATACAATTTTACTATGGCGGCCGCGCGCCGATCTGAATATGCACTGTACGAGCTCTGTCATTATCTGTCTTACGCTCGGCGCAGTCTTAAGCAACGCGCTCGTATTGTTTTTATATTTTCACCAAAACTCTCCCAAGTAACGCGAACGGACTCGAAAATAAAACCTATACGTATTAACTCCACGTTCCGTCAAGTCAATGTGTAAACGAGGTTTAGGTCAAAAAGTTTCCAGCTCAATCAACAGGTTATTCTTACAACGGATATAAACAGAAGGTCCCAATGAAAACAACTTTACCGGCACTTATCGTCGTAATAAAAAAATAATAAATTCAGTCGCTATAGCAACAGTACGGTCTATTGATTCCAAATTACAGGAGATAAGGACAATGATTCACTTTGATTTTTACTATAATTTTCATACGGTATTGTCAATTGATCATCGTAATATATTGAAATTAAACTACTATATACGGATTTTATCGCGTTGTTTATGTGACACTTTATTACATAATTTTTTTAAATTGTTACGCTACTTCTACTATTACACTTTACAATTTTTTAAGCTAATTAAGTTATTATTAAAACTATTTAGATTTCATTAAATTTTACACTTTCTCCGACGTTTCGGTTGCTTTTCAGCAGCCACGGTCACGGGGAGACTTAGATGGTAGTTGTCTCAATGTTCCAGTGTAGTTATTTCAAAGTACCCGAACATAATTTAATCATTGGTGTTTCTATTTACGCAGAAGGAGCTCAAAGTATCATGAAGTCTAGCTGTGGTTTATTTCTTTTGCGATACAATCCATGTATAATAGTTTAATTTCAATAAATAATATTCGCGTAAACAGACAATACATCGTAATATATTTTTGTTTTATTTGGTAACTCTGCCTTGCAACAATCCTCTTTTATATAGCTTACATGGCGATATATTATAGCAACGATACCCTAGTCGGAGACCGTTGGACTGCCACTCAAGCCTCCAGGCCCCTTCTTACACTAAGAAAAGGGTTGTGCCGAGCAATGACACAGTTTAAAACAGGCCTGATATTA
The DNA here is from genome assembly GCA_930367265.1 of Catocala fraxini. Taxonomy (NCBI): domain Eukaryota; kingdom Metazoa; phylum Arthropoda; class Insecta; order Lepidoptera; family Erebidae; genus Catocala; species Catocala fraxini. The sequence goes on along the minus strand of OV884044.1, from coordinate 5,635,290 downwards.
TATATGGTAATATTATATGCTGGCAAGTCTAATGACTCGGTAGCGCAGCGATAGGGAATACGACTGCTGTGTATTAGTAGCAGTAGTGTAAAGTATTGTTTTCTATTTAGAAGTCCTAAATAGCAGCACGGAGTGCCCGTTATGACTGTAGGCTTGTCCCATGATATATACAACCTTAAAATATAATTGGCGAATATGGTTGTAATACAACTGTGCTTCACACTTTCAGGAATTAAGGCTTGAGACTACGTATAAATATAATGTCACTTATTAATTTGACCACAAAGTAACACTTTTAAATATATAAGTATAATGGTTATCAGTTTACTAAATAATAATAATATAATATTCTATCACATACACACAACACCATCTAGCCCAAACTAAGCAGAGCTTGTACTATGGGTACTAGACAATGAATAAACATACATATATACTTTTTTTTGCAAATACATTCATATAATACATAGAAACACCCAGACCAAGACAAACATCCATGTTCATGCACACAAATGTTTGACTTGTGCAGGAATCGAACCCGCGACCTCACTAACCACTACGCCATCGAGGCCGACTAAAGTTACTGAAGTTACATTTAGGTTAGTTACTAGTTTAACGCGAAGGATTGAGCCTATATTAAAATTCTTGCAAAAAACAGGGTCACTGTATTTCAATCGGTCTTCCGTCCTATTCATATTTGCTTATATATACTTTCCCAAGTAAATCTTTTGTCCTTCACATTTCTACGATCTTAACCTGTAGACTCATATACATACAAAATATCAATAATACGTAGTTATATACTTGAGATTATAAACTTTCCTACCTTAGAAGCATTTGCAATCAGAAAGCAATGACGTGGAAGACATCGTCGAGGATATTGTACGATAATAAGCGATTATTATCGTATATAATAACTGATTAATGGCACGAAGTAATACAATTTAGATAAGGCTTAACTACCGTTTGATTTATAAGAAGACGGATAAACAATAATATGTTTCAAACGCTATAAATTTGATTCCAGCCTTTAACAGCTTTGCTCTGTTCAATGGACTTTTGTTGTTATTATATAGTCGCTCTTCATCCATAAGCTACGAATTAAGACTGCGCTGAGCGTAAGACAGATAATGACAGAGCTCGTACGGCGCATATTCAAATCGGCGCACGGCCGCCATAGTAAAATTGTATGGAGGATTTGAAGAGCTTTTCTGATAAATATATATCTTTATTGTCAACCAACAACTTAAATATTTGGTACGGACAAATTGTAATATAACTATTTATGTTTCGTTTAAGCTGTAAAATAGGATAGATTTCTACTGTTGTAATCTAAAAATCACGTAACACGAGCTTACGTTTTTGCATTTTACGTGCAAATTTACTTAATTTTGTAGGCGAAAATATTAATTATTTTAAGTTTTTTACACTGAGTAATTGCAAACACATTCATTGTTATGGTAAATGTATATTTTATATTTGTATTAAACAAAAAGTGTTGATTTTATTCACTTAACTGTGACCGCCTGTTTTGGCACATTTCGCTCGGCGCAGTCTTAAGCAAAAAATGTCGTCAAAGCGGCACTCCGTCGCGATGTTAAAAAAAGAGACTTACATATACGCTTTTGTTTTTATGATCGCAAAACCCCTGATCAACGTTTCGCGTGATCAGAAGGCTGGTCTTTTCTTAGCCCAAAGAATCAGCATTGCCATTCAACGTGGCAATGCTGCCAGTCTTCTGGGCACGTTACCAGTTGACAGCGATGCTGAAGAATTCTACGATGCCTAAACCATTTTTGTAAATATTTAGTATTATAATTATTTGTGTTTTTGTAATTATGTTAATTATGTTATCTTTTTTAGTACTTTTATGATACTATTATATTGTTTATAAACAACCTCGCATTAAGCTTTAAGACCTATGTCGCAGTGGTCTTTACAAACATACAATAACTTAGACAAATTAGACTCAAAATAATAACTTGTGGCTGTTTCGAGATTCACAAAAGTAGTACTTATATTCTTAAAAAATTCGAGCCTATTACTCTCGGTGCAGCGGCAGCGGTGACAAACAAACAAAAGTTCAAAATTTCGTGGGCATGTCCAACTTTTTTAAAGCATATTATATCAAATTTAGCATTAAAGCATACTCTATCAGATTTCAAATTTCTGTATTTGAGCGCTTCAACTGTTTTGACGTAAAGATGCAACAGATTGTCGGTACAATTCTAGCAATCACAGATTTCATTACGGATTCCTTTTACAAACTATTAGAATATAAACGCACATTTAGACATATTGATCTAAGAACGACGTATGTATATGAAAACGGACGCGAAATCACTTAGTTCGTAATAACAAAGGCTATGAAACTAAATATTAATTTTTAAGAAATTTAGGAGACCATACATAGTTTTACATAAATAATTTGAAATTGATGACGTAAACACGTTAATAACTTTGATTTTTACCTCATTTCTTTATTGTTTCTAACTACTCGTCCATGATGGATGGTACTGCAAATATCATTTAGTTGTTTGTACGTAACTAAATATCTAAATGGTAGTTGTAAACTCGGATATTTATTTGTTTTTTAATGAATTATAAGTTGTTGAACGTATTCTATGCATTTTGTTGTTATATTTCCAAATACAAAAGTTTTACGGCAATGTGCCTTGTATAATGTGAAATACGTCGCAAGTGTTTCTAATTATATGTCCACCACTGCATATTAATAAAAATTATAGTGATATATTACGATATATTTACATTATTATCTTGAAAGTGACCACACATGCAGCGCTAATAGAACTAAGTGTTACCGTTAGAACATCAAAATAATTTTAAAATCTTATTTTTATACCAAGAGTTATCTGTTTATATATACATACGTATAGTACTTACTAGCTCTTGAACGGGCTAAACGGTATTTCCATGAACATTGAGAGACAACTCACAATTCATAAAGCAGAATGTAAGAGTTATGTAGCTTTTACTCTTGGCAATGAAGTATTCCATGAAGAATTGCGGCACATCTAACAATACACCAATTCATAAAAGAAGAGTATTATTGTTACTGAAGGCTTTGCCTGACCGTAAAATAAGTCTGCGCTTGGTTGCGGCCAAATTGTTATTGGAATACCTGTTTCTGTGAATTTCTCAATGGCTGTTTGAAGGTAGCCGGTAAGCAGGTATAGACTCGCCCGCTTACACGTCGATCCTTTAAATAAAGGTAGCAAAATGTGGGTATAATAAATGTTACTCCACATCTGTCTGTCTCTCTAGGGATAAATTATTAGGTATTAAGCACCAGGGATTTATATCGAGTAATTAGCAGCGTGACATGACGCCTTACTATTAAATGCACTGACTGACTGATATCGTAGTGGTAAACTACCTCGACATCCATGCAGTCAGAAGTCGCCTTGGCAATGCCAATATATCTAGTGTTCTGGCTTCAATAGCTACACAAGACAAAAAGGTTGTGTGATTCACATATGGTTAATGGTTCGAAGTCTAGGTAATCGTTGTAAGCGTTGTATATATGTTCGTGAAGTCCCCACGACACAGGAGTTTTTTCTAGTCTAAAAGTCACAGTTTTAAAGAAAATAAATAAAAAAGAACTGTCAATAAAAAACATTGTCGAAACATCGAAATTCTTGTTATATTAAATCCAATATATTGCAAAGCAACGCGTACCTAGTACATAAAGACAATGGAACAAAAGTGTTACTATTTAATCACGATGAAAATGTAATCTGAACTTCGAGGTATTTTGTAGATTGATTAAATTTATATTGAAATTACATTTAATTATAACTGTCGATTATTTTGGAGCTCCGCACAATGCTTAATATATTTTGGATGAGATTTCCATTTCCAGAAAGTTATTAAAATAATTCCCAAAAGAAAATTGCAGCAATAGTAAAGTAAGTAAAGTAAAGTAAACATTTATTTTTCTAAATATATGTAGGTACACGATACACAAATATTAGAACACAGAAAACAAAACAAAAAAAAAGTACATATATTATGAAAAATGAGGTTACCACTCAGGTTTATTGTTGGTTTGCGGTTGATACCTCAAACCAACCCTGATATTATTTGGTAACCCCAAGTGACGCCCGGACGTACATCGGCTACCCTTGTAATAATTTACAAACACAAAACACAAAACTACGTAAGATATATATTACTTATATAAATTATAACTGATAAGTATATAACATATATATATAAATTAATATATAAAAATATAAATTAAAATAGATGTAACATGAAGAAATTTTCCCATTCTAGGAATCGAATCCAGGACCTCACTATTTAATATAAATCGTAACTATATTACAAATGTGTTTTTTTTAATTAACACACATTCAAGCAACTAACACAAAGAACACCTAGACTCAGCACAACCATTTGTGGATCACTCAACGTTTTGTTACGCGTGGGTTTCGAACCCACAACACTCGGCGCAGTGGCAGTGGCGAGGCGACCACTTAAACCACTACGTCATCCGTTTAGTCAAGTGTTTGTTGAGCTTTCACGCCTTAAATACTCTCTACTCAACCGATCATCATGAACTTTCGCATACACGTTATCAGGAGTACCTACAAAAAAGAAAATAGGATACCTTCATCCAGAAAAATACTGTGCCCGAGGGAAATTTACTTGCAAAATCTACATTAATAAATTCGCGCTGCAAAGTCACGGGTAAAATCTAGTATGTGATAAAATCTGTGTAGTTTAATTTCAATAAATGTTGGCTCAAACTATTTCCTAAGGGAACAACAACAGGTGAGAAACGGCAATGAATTGCCGTAAATCTTAGAGTTCGAAAAACAATATATGCAAAGGTCACGTGATACCACGTGACCTTGAGGTCAGAGGTCAAAGGTCATAGTAATTTTGGGGTATATCGACTATGCTGAGTCGAATGGCGTTGACCGCGAGTCTCTAGCTCTTACGGTTCTTGAGTTGAAAGTTGTATAACAGACAGACGGACGGATGAACGGACAAAACTGTTGTATAAGAGTATTTTCGAACTCTAAAAAATAACGCTTTCATTCGCACTATTTTTACCACAGACTGTTACAATATATTGCTTTCATTTTAAAGTAACAAGGACTAGACAATTTATCGTCATTTGTCACAACCATCACTTATTTTCAGCTAAATAAATTGATTAGTTGACTATTATAATAACCAATTTAAACGATTGTAAATAATAATTGTTTGTTCAGAAACATGAAATTTTTATCTTTTTGATTTAAGAACACACTAAATATTTGGTAGTATGATGCGGTGCTTTATATGATCACCTTGTAAATAACAAGTGTTGATTGAAAGAGTTTTCGATAGATAGAATCTCTGTCTACAAAATAACTCGTTTGATTCATAGTTAGATACAATACGTAGACCTTCTTGGTGTTGCTTTTATGTTTGTAAAGATCGAGAAACGCTAAAAAGACTACCGCTAGTACGGACGATATTTTTTGAAAAAAGAAGATTTTATTTTTCTCATTATACCTGCTATACATTCTTATCACGTTTTATTTTTTTTAAGTGGCTATCTCTTTTCGCAATCATTTAAATTTCAAAATAAGACGCTTGTTTTTTACTTTTCTTTAATTTTTTTTTTTTAAATATGTGTAAACGTTGTCACACCTTAAATACCAGCGGACTGTAACAGCTTAAAGTTTTAATTCGTATCATGACTTAATTAATATCGTGTTTGACAAACTGTGTACTCTATCAGGCCAAACAAATCGGAATTTGGATTGTTTATCTTAAGAATTACGTAAGTACTTAATCCAATATAAAATATATAAAAACACTTACCTTTAAACTAAAACAATCCTTTACACAACACTTACACTTTTCACATAAAATCACTAAACGATACACATAAACAAACCATCTTTCATTGAAAATAATACTGAACTTAGTTTTCGCGATGTTATACAAGTATTCGCGGCGGCGACGCGACCTCTCGCGTTCGAATCACAAACGATACTGAACTAGAATCAGCGAAAATAAAACATTAGTGCAAGATAAGTCTTGCGAATGAAAATAATGATGATAAGACGACCGATTTGCGTAGTACCGATTGGCGGAACAATGCTTTCGTAATCAGAGATAACTGATATTGGTTGGGTTGGTGAAAACTGGACAGTGTTCTGTTTTCAAATAATTCAAATAGTGTAGAACTCTATGCTACTGACATACCGGGTACCTACACCGAATTTGAATTATGGAAATTGGTTTCGAGAATTATTAGGTCTATGAAATACCCACAAATTAATGTTTATATATGGAAAAGTGGTTTTGATGAAAGTCACATGTATGTATACCCTATGTATACATGCTATAAAGCTTCTTATGACTAACTTTATATACCTACCTTGGACAACTTTTTTTTTATACTACTTATTTGGCAAAAAGTCGTATGGCCCACCATATGGTAAGTGGTCACCGTAGCTTATGGACGCTTACAACACCATAGGCATCACTTGTGCGTTGCCGACCCTTTAGGAAAGGAAGTGGTAAAGAGAAGTAGCGGTGGAATCAATTTTAAATTAAATACATATACTTTTGAATTATAGCATACTTGCCTTGTTTTTAGATTAAGATATGTTTGGCCTCACATGGTTAACCTATTTAGTCGCAGTGGCACACCGGTAGCCAAACACATTAGATTATTATGTCTGGTATTCTAAAACTTGTCAGATTAATAGAAAATAGTTGATCTTGGTTCCGCTGGCATAAGTTTTCACACATAGTAATACATCTATATCATACATCTAGATCATATGATCAGTCAGTCAGGAAAGTACAAGTATCGTCGGTTTTTTTGGTAGAAAACTCTTATTAGCGGCACGGGGTCTAAAAATGTTGCAGTGGACATTTCTATAATAGACTCGCCTCCTAAAATGTTAGATCTTAAACATTGCTGGCAAAATGCGATTTTACAAAAACTTTTGTCTACCCTCATATTTATGATTTCTATATTGTTCAATATTAAAACGACATCTCTGAATATTTTGTGAGTTTATCCGGGATTCATGTGGTATAATGCAGGATATCTATATTTTTTTGTGAAGTTGTTTTATTTTTTAATCGATAATATTAGAAAGATATTAATTAAAATACAAAAGTATCTTACTTGCTTAATATTGTCTTCTATTTACGCGAATATTATTCATTGAAATTAAACTACTATATACGGATTTTATCGCGTTGTTTATTTGACACTTTATTACGATCACGGAGACCATGGCTGCTGAAAAGCAACCGAAACGTCGGGGAAAGTGTAAAAATAAATTAAATCTAAATAGTTTGAATAATAATTTAATTAGCTTAAAAATTTGTAAAGTTTAATAGTAGTAGTAACAATTTTCAAAATTTTGTAATAAAGTGTCAAATAAACAACGCGATTAAATCCGTATATAGCAGTTTAATTTCAATGAATAATATTCGCGTAAATAGGAGAAATATTAACCAATAGGATTGCATACTGGAGCGCCGCGGAGATTTGATGCAATCCTATTGGTAAATATTTGTCCGTTTCTTCGTGCTACAGCCTTGCTCCGCTTCAATGGACAGGCAGCCTAAAAATACATACACACCTCCCTTAAAACACCTCCGCCCCCGCGGTGAGTTGTTGGTTACGCCGCTGCTTGTCTTTGCGACCACGTATAGCTTTTAGTCTTAGTTGTGCGATTAGAGCAGAGGTTCCCAGACTTTTTTCTCATAGACCACTCAAAATTTAGCAGGTTCCGATGGATCCCCCGCAGCTACATTTCTACCATATTCCTTGGCATTCGTATTTATATTAGTGAAGAATAAGCTAAAAAGTTTTTTTGAAATTATCGTGACTGTACCTACCACGGTAGGCGCGCCGACCTTTTTTTTCTTAGGAATTCTCTACCGAAATATCGGTAGTTTCGGGACCACTGGTACCTACTGAATATGGAATATGCAAGTTTGTACAAGTAACAGTCGCTGAGCTTCTTAAAATATTATCTGCCTACAGTGATAGGTGAGAAGTCAAGCCAACATTTTAGTTCTTCATTATCGAAAGCAAATAAATTTTCGTGGACCCCCATTTTTTTGTCACGCCAGCCTAGGCCCCCGTCGAGTCTCCCGTGGACCCCTGGGGGTCCACCTTGGCCACTTTGGGAACTAATGGATTAGAGCAATCAATTTCAGTATTTGTATTTTTGTATGAAAAATCTAATAAAGAGTTACATAATACACGTTTACGCGAATATTTTACATTGATATTAAATTGTTTTAAAATATATAACGCGATAAAAGCCGTATAAAGTAGCTTAATTTTAATCTAATAATGAATATGAAAAGTGGTAAAACAATAGTTGTAAAGTAAGTTAAGGGTAAACGGTTGTTAATCATTTCAATTAATCTTATATTTTTATGATTTTTGTTAACATATTGTTAACACATCTTTTATGAACACCATAATGTGGGGCTGCACGGCGCGTAAGCCCGGCTTACGCAGGCACGGCACGTGCCCGCTACGCGGTGACTCGTCGGCAAGGTTGCCAGTTGATCCTCGGACCGCAGCAAAGAGTTGTGAACTAGAGACAGTAGTGTTTGACTGCACGGATGTCATAGTGATTTAAGCGTTGTGGGTTCGATCCCACGCGAAACAAAAATTTGTGGAATCCACAATTTTTTTTTTCTACTACGTTCACAACACCATCTATCCCAAACTAAGCAGAACTTGTACCATGGGTACTAGACAATGAATAAACATACATAAATACTTTTTTTTTTGTAATTTCATACATATTATACATAGAAACACCCAGACCAAGACAAACACCCATGTTCATGCACATAAATGTTTGATTTGTGCGGGAATCAAACCTGCGAACTCAGGCGTGGCAGTCGGTTACACTAATCACTACGCCATCGAGGCCGACAATTTTTTTGTGTCCTTTGCTTAAATATTTATAAAGACCGGTTGACACAGAAATAAATTGTGGATATATAGTAATTTCTCCCTCTTTCAAGAAACCAGCGAAAGAGTAGTATTGTCTCTGGTACTGCGTCTCGCCCAGTAAACACAAACCAACGTCACCCATTCCTTTCTTTTATTTAATTCCTTTTTACCCAGAGTCCATAACCTGTGAGTATTCTATATATGATTTTAATCACTTCATAGATTACGACTACCATCAGATAGGTTGGTTACATTGGTTGTAAAAAAATGCTAATGTGTATTAGAGCCGTCATCTACATTTGCCAACCCAATAAATTTCAAGTTACAGGAAAACCGATTCCTACTAAGGATGCTTCACGAGGCTACTGAAATCAAAAATAAGTACTTCCTAATTTCAACAGAGAAGATGGTTAGAATGTACCACCAGCTTGGGATGCAGTAATTCAGATAATCAAACGCAAGAAACGAAACACAGCTAAACTTCATGATGCTCTGAACTCATTTTACGTAAATAGAAACACCAATTATTTAATCATGTTCGCGTACTTTGAAACAAATACACTTCAGAACATTGAGATAACTACCATCTTGTATCTTATGTCAGTGGGCAGTGTCAGTGGGCCAGTCAGTGCAGACCGGAGACACTTCGACTCAGTGGGATCTTTTGTGTCGACACTCTTCCAATAACGACTGCCATAGATGTTCATGGCAGCCGGGACCGACGGCTTAACGTGCTCTCCGAGGCACGGAGCAGGCGATAATTGTCTATCAATACGCACATAATTTCGAAAAGTCATATAACTTCCGATAGTCAGAGGTGCGCGACGTGGGTTCGAGACCCTCTAAGTACCATCTTAGTCTCCCCGTAAACATGGCTGCTGTAAAGCAACTGAAACGTCGGCAAAGTGTAAATTTTAATATAAATAGTTTTAATAATTTAAATAGCTTAAATTGTAGTAAAATTAAATACCTAACAGTAGAGTCATGGTTCAAAATTATGTAATAAAAGAGTTTTAAAATAAACAACGCAAAAAGAAACAAATCAAATAGAAAGAAGAGACAATTTGTGTTAAAGATGCTGAGTTACTTCAATTATAGTCAAATCGCTCACCGACCAAAATGTCCCGCTGCCAAAATGACAATCAGCAACGGAAGTCTTGTCATCAAGTAATTTCCTTTAAATGTTCAATCTAAACTAATATTATAAAGAGGAAACATTTGTGTTTTTGTATGTATGTTTGTAATGTTTTCACACAAAAACTACTAGACCGATTTCAAAAATTCTTTCACTATTAGAAAGCTGCATCTTTACTGAGTGACATAGGCTATAACACATTTTCAAAAAAAATTGGGATCCTTAATAAATATGCAATAATATAACTCAAGGTGTGAAAAATTAGTCATAAAAAATCTGTCATCGCGTGCGCTGCGGAAACTATTGACGATAAAACAAAAAAATGTTCTACAGTATTATAGAACGTATCAATATCTACAAAAAAGCCCGGGATACCATATGTATTTTTTGAATATATAGCTAACTACACCTATATAGGTGTAGTTAGGCTTATTAATTTCTTTAGTTGTAGTTTTATATATTAAAATTAGATAACAAATTAAAAGTAGGTATTGGGTAATAAATTAAAGTCCACGCGGACGAAGTCACAGGCAACAGCTAGTTTTAAATAAAGTAGCCATTGTTAAAGTCTCATGATCAAGGCGACTATAAACGGAAAATTATGAGCACAAGATTAATCTAGTTTGGAACAAATTGATGGAATGAGCTTCAAAGACAACCGTTTTTAATGACCTGCAAAATATGGTTCGGGATTATGAGATTTAAGAGGACAGGAAAAGGCTTTCGATATGAAAAGGGACAATCCTACCCTTGACGTTAATGAATAGAACATTTGTTATTTATATCCTTTGAATTACTGTTGCTGTCGTCTTTCGACCGGTGTCTGTTCGATTTTTCCATAGCGTTTTTGGTCACTAATGTGATGCTTTAGTACCATCTTTTTTAGAAAAAAAATATGGTTTATGTGTCTGTTTGATGATAATTAATAAAAAGAACGTTATTTTTAAAAAGGCATCTCTCGCACTATGTGTAATTCCTGTGTCGCGGGGGACTTTACAAACATTCTAACAACAAGTTATTGTGCCGTGTGGGAATCGAACCCACAACACTCGACGCAGTGGCAGTGGTGAAGTGATCCCACTACGCCAACTTCATTTATTCAATTTTAATTTTAAAGTCAAATTATTGTAAACAATTGTCTAATGATGTGCATTAAAGTGTACTTTTTTAAGACTTCTTATGAGATACACTTTTATGACTAATACTTAGGGATTCTTGAAAACACGAATGTGAAAATATTTGTCGAAATGTTATACAATCGTAGCTACCCAAACGCGGCCAATCCTAATCGGATACAACAAGAAAATAATCGAATGTCCAAAAACTGTTCTATTTTTTCTTCTTTTACAGCTCATGATGCTGTTTATCTTATACTTTATAATCTTACGAAATGACCATACCTTTGAGTTACACGCGACATTCCCCGTTATAAATCTATACTAATATTAAAAAGAGGAAAGATTTGATTTCTTGTTTGTTATACAACAGTCGTTTCTTAGTAGACTAACATAGTCTCCCCGTGAACAAGGCTGCTTAAAAGCAACCGAAACGTCGGGGAAAGTGTAAACTTAAATATAAGTTTTAATAATTTAAATAGCTTAAATAGTAGCAAAGTTAAAAGTCTAGCAGCGATAGCTCAGAGGGGAAACCAACAAACTGCAATGCAGAGGGTCTCAGGTTCGAACCCATGTCGTGCACCTCTGACTTTCGGAAGTTATATGACTTTTCGAAAGTATATGCATATTAATTGACAATTATCGCCTGCTCCGTGCCTCGGAAAGCACGTTAAGCCGTCGGTCCCGGCTGCCATGAACATCTATGGCAGCCATTATTGGGAAAGTCAGTACCCTCTAATATCCTGACACTGGTCTAGCCTTAGGGTATCGTTAGCCTTCGGGTTGCGGAGGTCAGGTGGCAGACGCTCCGTGTAAAAACTGATATTCAGTCAAATCCGGTTAGACTAGAAAAGCCAATCCCAAGTGACTTGGGAATAATAAAAAAGACTAAGAGAGAAGTAGCAAAGTTTAACAAAAGTAGTGTATTAGTTTCAAAATTATGTGTTAAAATTATTTTAAATTAAACAACGTGATCAAATCCGTATAAAGTACTTTAATTTGAATGTATAAAATTCGCGTAAACGTAAGAAAATATTATATGACAGTAGTATTGTTCTTAAACCTTAATACTGCAATACGAAGGAGAAAATATCCATTATTCTCTTGTAAATATTATCCAGAAGCAATCTGACTTTATAAAAAGTAGACAAAATTAAAATAAGCGCTCTCTTTCAATCTTCAATGAACCATTTTTAATAAAGAAGCCTTCAAAGATGTTACGAAGATTGAATATCTTGGAAAATGAACATTTTAATATTAATGTTTCTTTCACATCGTTCAGTTAGAAAGTGATACAAATTATAGCTTTCTGAGAGTTCAATTATGGCGACAACGCATACTTCTCAACAATCTATATACATATATAAAACTCTTCCGTTACTAAGTGACTGACAGACAACGCACAGCCGAAACTACTAACTAACTACACTACCTGTCCTGACACACATATGCTACCCACTCGCGAAATCAGCTGTCTGGATCATGTTTTGCTAAAATCTAATCTGCAAACAACAACCTTAATCTTTAACACCAGTATAACGGATCATGCGACGGTCCTGCTTAGTTTGGAAGGTAAAATACGGCCTACCAAACAAAAATTAACTCGTGTTTCTATAGATTATAAATCACTTACGCAACTATATCAAACACCGACTTTTGTCAAGTATGTAACACTACCGACGCCAACATAGCAGCCGAGATTCTAGTATCTAAAATTGGTCTAGTTATTCAAAAACACTGTATATTTAAGCACATCCCCTGTAAAAATAGATTGATTAAACCTTGGATTACTCTAGGATTGCATAGGTGCATTCGTAAAAGAAATGCTATAAACCGTAAACTAAAAAATGAGCCCACTAGCCCAATAACTTATATAAGATACTGTAATTATTGATATAAATTACAAAAAAAATTGAATCTTGAATATAAATAACAAGAATTTTGCAAAGCCAAAAATAATCCAAAAGCATGGAAAGTTATTGAAAACATTATAAATATAGATTGTACGGTAAACTCTACTACGGACTTGCTTAATCTAGAGAAAGATCTTATCTTATCTTATGTGGGGGCCAGTCAGTGCTAACCGGCGACACTTCGACCCAGTGGGATCTTTTGTGTCGACACTCTCCCAATAACGACTGCCATTACATAGATGTTCATGGCAGCCGGGACCGACGGCTTAACGTGCTCTCCGAGGCACAGAGCAGGCGATAATTGTCAATCAATACGCACATAATTTCGAAAATCCATATAACTTCCGAAAGTCAGAGGTGCGCGACGTGGGTTTGAACCCGAGACCCTCTGCATTGCAGTCTGTTGGTCTCCCCACTGAGCTATCGCTGCTCTAGAGAAAGATAATATAACATCGGTTAATAAAGTTAATGACTTTTTTGCTAACATAGGTAGTGATCTAGCTCTACAACATTGTACTCAAACATCAAACCCACTCGCAGATAATATTTCCCCGCTAAATTCTCTTACACTACTTCCAACAGACGAAACTGAAGTTGCAAATATTATATCCGGCCTGCGTAGAGACGCTTCTGTTGGATGGGATGGAATTACCACCAATGTGGCAGTACACTGATTCCAGTTATTACTTACATCTGTAATATCTCTATTTCAACTGGAAAATTCCCTAAAGTATTTGAAAAGGCCATCGTCCACCCCATATTTAAAACCGGAAACAAAGATAGCATAAACCGTTACAGGCCAATATCAGTCCTATCGGCATTATCTAAAGTTCTAGCAAAACTCCTTAAGTGATAGCCTCGCCGTTGCCACTACGCGGAGTGTTGTGGGTTCGATCCCCACACGAGACAAAATTTGTATGACCCACAAATGGTTGTTCTGAGTCTGGGTGTTCTTTGTATCCGTTGTTTAAATATTTGTGAAGCGACACTGGCATGATTCCTAAGGATTCTTTTAAAAAAGAAATAATCATGGTGTGGAATATTTTTTATTATTAGTCTATTAGTTTTTAAATTTATTTATTACAAACAAGAATACAAATCTTTCCTATAATAATAATATAGATAATATACTTTTTCTTTGTCATTCTCGACAATTCTACATATTGTCTCACTGCGAAGATTGAACATGACAGACAGAGACACGACAGAGTCAAGGTACAAACATGCACAGCAAACTGCAATATTGATCCATACTAAACCTAGATTTCTACATTATAAACTTCTACTAAATTTGTTTTAGCATTACATTAAGTACCTAAATATTTCGGGGTCTCTTTACCGAACGTTGTGTTCACTAGATCTGAAATCTAAAAGGCTCAGCACAGCGTAAGACAGTACATTTAAGTCGTCATGATATATTGCGTTCTTTATTGAATTCGTTTAAACCCCTGATTTATTGCTAATATAGAAAAGCCTCGCTTCCTCTGCGACATAAATATTTAAAAGCAAAAATAAAATTGTCGTTTTTCCTTCTTCGTACGTACAATGTTCATGTTTTCGCTTACATTTATTGTCAGTTGTGAGGTCCTAATTCGATATTCGGGTAGAGAACTTTATTATAATATTAGCTGGTCCTCGGAATTTATCCATGTTTACGATACTGAGCCGTGGTTCAGGGCGTGATGTTATATAGCGTATGTTACTTCAGGATAAAGTAGGGTTCTAGCGGTGAAAGATTATTTGACATCAGTCCAGTGATTTTTTAATTTATTTAATGCAAACAAGAATACAAATCTTGTTTTTTTTATTGTATAGGATATACAGTCACCTGTAATAGTGCATGGATATATTAAGGTCCAAAATCCTGTGAAAACTCGGATTAGAATGAATATGAATGAACTAGATGGCGTTGCTTTATAAATATTGCAAAGCATACTTATTTTAGCAAATTGTTTGTTTGTAATGTTTGCGTACGAACAGAATTGCGAGTAATTGAAAGTATCTATAAAATAAACTACTCACTATAAATGTATAAATCCATTTGTAATTCTTTGCTTCTTGTTATACAAGAAATGAAATGTGTTCTTTTTTAAATTAAAAAAATAAAAAAATGATGGCAGTAAATTTATAAAAAATCGTTATTAAGAAATCTACTCCATTTTAATTTTATAGTAGTGCACCGCCATCTATTATGATATAAATAAACTACTTAACAGTTCTTGTTTCAATTTCCGTTAGATGGCGTCAATTACCGGCTTACACCATTTTAGTTTTGAAATGGGCATGCATTTTTGCAGCTCACTGTACATGTGATGAAAAAAATGTTAATTAACAAGTTTTAACTCAACAGTTTTAAGAAGATCTAGGCTTTGGTAATTATAATACCATACTAGGCTAGGTTTGAATTTATATTTTTCGTTTAACGGATTTATTTATATTCATTTTATTTAAATGTTACCTACATTAATATAAAATTTTAGAGCATTTTATTTAATTTTTAAAAAATTTAATTTGTTAGATGTGGTTGCCTGTAAGTAAATGAGCACAAGGCATGTCTGTAAATTATTAAGTATTATTTAAATGTAAAATATGTGTATTATCTGTTGGCGATCCAAATAAATAAATAATATATCAATAGGAACACTGGGTCTGGAAAGATATTTAAAAGAGAGAGACATAAAGTAACCTAAATAAAAAGCCTACAGATCAAATTGAGAACCTCTTTTTGAAATCTATTTAAAACAACAGCCATCCAGATGTCAGTTGATTATAAATGCGAATTTGAGATTGTTTGTTTGTTACGCTTTTACGCCATAACTACTCGACCGGTCATCATGAAATTTTGCACACACGTTGTCAGGAGAACAGAAAAGGACATACCTATGGTAATTTTCATCTAAATATGTATTGTGACTAACCCGAAATATTATATATATACCCGAAGCCGCGGGAAAAATCTGGAAAATGAAAAACTGCTTTTTCGCAGGCTGTATATTTATTTGACAATAAACAATAACACGTAATACAATAAAACGTATGACAACGTATGATAAAACGTAATACGCGCTGATATAATGTAGTTTGATGCAATTCTATCATTAAATAGCTTTTGCCCGAGGCTTCGTTTGTGTAGATCCTAGGGGAATATACCACGCAATAAAGAGTTCCATTTATAAAGGAAATCTGTTTGCCAACATTCATTAAAACATATTCAACAATTTACCTGTTCACAAAGTTTCATATCTACATATACATATAATGTCCTCCAGACCGAATTTCGGCCACGGCGGCCAGTCTTAACAGAGACTGGCCATCTGCGCAGGAGATATTATAGTGCACAAGTGTGTGCGCAAACATAAGTGCACTCTCTGTTCCCTAACTCTCATGACCCGATGGGACGGCAATCCGACACGACCGGAGAGAGATCAGGCGCAGGACCAACGGCTTTACGTGCTTTCCGAGGCACGGGGGTGTCTAACACCGCCAACTTCCTAACTCCGGGCTGCTATTGAGATTTCTTTACAGAAAAACCCACTAGCTTTTTGTTGGCCCGACCCGGGATTCGAACCCGAGACCTCATGCACAGCAGTCGCATTCACTACCGCTGCGCCACGGAGGCAGTTACATATATTATTATATACATATAATAATACATATTACATATACTTATAATGAAGTTGTTACTGGTCGATGTCTTTATATAGGAGATATTTAAGAAAATGAATGTGCAAGGTGTTTTTAATATAAGCCGAAGCAATTTCTTTTATTTTTTTATTTGTTTGTCTGTGTGTTTGTACGCGCATGACGCAAGAACTACTACACGAAATTGATTGCGGTTTCACAGTTATATTGTTGGAGGTCTTACTCAAAATCTGGTGCATGTTCCAAGTTGGTGCTCCACCTAAAAGTCTAGTCTTATGAGTGATCAGTTTCTTCTTACATGCAAAGAATCCTTAAGAGCAGCGATAGCTCAGTGGGGAGACAAACAGACTGCAATGCAGAGGGTCTCGAGTTCGAACCCACGTCGCGCACCTCTGACTTTCGGAAGTCATATGACTTTTCGAAATGATGTGCGTATTGATTGACAATAATCGCCTGCTCCGTGCCTCGGAGAGCACGTTAAGCCGTCGGTCTCGGCTTCCATGAACATCTATGGCAGTCGTTATTGGGAGAGTGTCGACACAAAAGATCCCACTGGGTCGAAGTGTCGCTGGTCTGCACTGACTGGCACATAAGATACATACATGCAAAGAAAGTAAAATATAGATAATCACCTCTTTTTAAAATTTCACGCCTGCGATGTCGCGGGTAAAAACTAGTCTATACTAATATAAGGAGGAAACATTTGTTTGTTATCAATAAGCTCTGAAACTACTAAACGGATTTTAAGAAATTGCTCACCATTAAAAGCTATTTTATCTAGAAGTAACTTAAGGTATTTTTTTTTTCTTTGGTATATACTTTGACGCATACCGCTTTCACATGCAATCGCGACCCCGCCGTGGTATCGGTCCGCCGTGTGAAACGGCAGGCTACTACACAGAAAATATTTCCTCCACCGTCACTCCTGGGGAGGAGGGGAGGACAAAGATACGACACAGAGGCGCACGTGGGAACACGCACGCCGCCTCTCGGGCCTGGTGCTGATCGGGTGGCGAGCAAGCCCATGCAGCAAAACACCCCCAGGTCAAACCTCAGGGTGGTTGGAGGACATCTTGCGCCCTCCGGCGCCCGGTTCTGCGGTTGGGAGAGCGTTTAAGCGCTCCCTCTCCCGCTCCGCCGCCTTCTTGATGTAAATTACTTTCTCACAAAAGGAGGCGACGGCATTCCACGATCTCTCACTCCGGACCATAGACTGAACCACGGCCGGGAGTGAGAGAGGGTATATAACAACACGCTTCGAGCCACGGAAGCGAAGTAGTAAATATTATCGTGGGTGAAACCATGGAGCACAGCTAGTTGATAATATAAATAAGATTATTTATTGGCTGCATATTACAGATATTAAAAAAACGTGTCAACAATTTACACAGACTTGCATTTTACATTCAAACACTGGCAACATTGTATTTTATTTTTCATTATTTCTGGTATGACGAACTTTGTATCAGGATGCTGTAGAAGCAGTAAACTGGAATAAGCACTGAGTAACATGACTGCTTTCTAAGTGTCGGTTGTTAAATTTACGCTTATGTTAGCCGCATGCGTCTTGAAAGATAAAGATAATTTATTTTTCAGAAAACATGTGTTTACATACAACGTTAGGCATGCAAGATGGAATAGATTTACAGGTCGTAAGTATTTTTTTTTTTCAATCTTTATTTATCTAGAGGCTTTTATTACAGAGTAATATGTTAGCCCCATCGTGGCTTATTCTAAGATACTAACTTACTATGTAATAATAGGCAACAGTGGAAGTCGTTGTTGTACATATATCTCAAATAGGTCTAACGCCGCATTTGAAGTAGGGTCACTTAGGATATTAATGAAAAGTTCTACATCGTACACGTTAAGGTTATATTTGAACATCAACGAGTTCCTTTGGCGCTGATAGTTGACACAATCCATCAGATAAACAAAATACAATAGCATTTGATAATAATTAAATAGTATTGAAATTATTGAGTATTTATAACAAATTGATTAATAATGTCTAGGAAAATCTGGTTAAATTTTAATATTCAGATAATGGCATATTTTATAATTATAATGAAATTCGCTTTACTTAATATTAATTATAAATGTTATCTAGAAAGGCATATGTCATGTAATTTTACACGTAGGAAACAAACTCACAGCTTGCTTGAAAGTAAGTATTTAACGTAGCGTATGAAAAAAGGATGTGTAAAGGATGGATTATTAGAGATGAGTTAAACAACTGACTGCTGGATAAATCCATACTAATATTATAAAGCTGAAGAGTTTGTTTGTTTGTTTGAACGCGCTAATCTCAGGAACTACTGGTCCGAAAAAAATATTTTAGTATTGCATAGCTCATTTATCGAGGAAGGCTATATGCTACATAACATCACGCTACGACCCACGGGGGCGGCGCAGTAATCATAAACTCGAGTGAAACCGCAGGCACATCAAGTACTGTATATATTTGGACAGAGTAACATATTTTTAACAAAGGTTACATTACATACCTATGGCCAAGTAGTACTGCATCTCAGATGGTTGAAGGGGCCAGGAAAATATGTTTGCCATTTGGTAGTATAAAAATCAGAACATACAAAACTACGAAATAATTGGGAGTGCGAGAACTACAAAATTCAAGCCCAAATAGCGGCAGTATTTCAGTAAAACCATATCAGCAGATAAGATAGAGTTAATATAAAAATATCTGCGTGAGTCATGGACTCAATTAAATATAATAACTAAATTAATATTATAGATAAGAGGGTTTAATATAAGCCCAGATAGCAGTTGAGTGCCGGATTCTTTATTATATATGCATATTAATCGTGATTTCGACGAAATAGAAAGGTTTTTATTAATAATATAGATTGAATACGAGATTTTGCCCGCGGCTTCTCTCTCGTAAATTTGCAGGCTATTAGGTTAGTAACAGCACATTTTAGAGTTCGAAAAAACTCTTATACATGAGTTTTGTCCGTCTGTCTGTCTGTTATACAACTTTCAACTCAAGAACCGTAAGAGCTAGAGACTCACGGTCAACGCCATTTGACTCAGCATAGTCGATATACCCCGAAATGACTATGACCTTTGACCTCTGACCTCATAGTCACGTGATATCACGTGACCTTTGCATATTACTTGAGCCATTTTTTTGAACTCTAAGATTTATGGCAATTCATTGCCGATTCTTACTTGTTATTGGATAAAATAAAAATATTTATTTACATTTATTTTCCTGTTGTCATGTTCAGCAAAGCAAGGGTGTAGAACCAATGAGAATAACGGAGAAAGGTACCCTATGCCCCTCACAAAGTGAATGCGAAATTTCATACTTATCGGTCGAGATGTATGGTATACACGTTGTCAGGGTTGCAGAAAAGAACATAGGATAGCTTTCGTCAGAAAAAAGGGACTGTTCCCGAGGGAAAGAAAATATATATAACCTACATTTACCCGAAGCGGTGGGTATAAACTAGTATATAACATTAGTTAGGATATTCAATTCAAATTCAAATTCGAAATAAATTTATTCAGATTAGGTTACAAGATAACACTTATGAATGTCAAAGTTACACTAAATGTTTCTGTGAATTTACATTTACTGCCACGTTCAGCAAAGCATGGGTTGTAGGGCTCATGAGAAGAACGGGCAGGAAACTCATGGTCACTCTTTTTTCTTTTTTTGGATATTCTATATATATATCGATATTCTGTGAAAGGATAGTCCTTCGCCGGTCGAGGCGGCCCATTGATGCTAAAATCAGCTAGGTTCTACTTAAATTACTTCATTAAAACTTTTAAGACAGCTCTCTGTGCTCTCTTTAAGCATAGGAGGTATGTTTTGAATACTTATATATAGATCGCCTAGTTGGTCAAGCGGCTTAAGTTAAAATGCGATCGCCAGGTCTCGGGTTTCGGTACGTATGTTTCAGTTTGTTATTAAGATATATCTCAACTACACTGTTCCTGGAATAGAGTAGTAGCCCATGTTTGATCTTGCTCATTATTTTACACGCAAGAGCAAACAACAATCACTAGAAATCTTTTTGTGCAAACCGTATCATAATTGCTTCTGTCTGGATAATAGCTTATATTCGGTGTTAACTAAATATTATATTAAGTAGAATTATTTGCATGCAGAGCAGCGATAGCTCAGTGGGGAAACCAACAGACTGCACTGCAGAAGGTCTCGGGTTCGAACCCACGTCGCACACCTCTGACTTTCGGAAGTTATATGAGTTTTCGAAATTATGTGCGTATTGATTGACAATTATCGCCTGCTCCGTGCCTCGGAGAGCACGTTAAGCCGTCGGTCCCGGCTGCCATGCACATCTATGGCAGTCGTTATTGGGTAATTCAGTACCCTCTAATATCCTGACACTGGTCTAGTCTTAGGGTATCGTTAGTCTTCGGGTTGCGGAGGTCAGGTGGCAGCCGCTCCGGGTAAAACTGATATCCAGTCAAATCCGGTTAGACCAGAAAAGCCGACCCCAAGTGACTTGGGAATAATAAAGGCTAAGAGAGAAGAGAATTATTTGCATGCAGTTGACTAAAATTAATAAAATGAAATTGAAACAAAGTGCAAATGTAAATAGAAAGCATTTCATTTATAAGTGTTACTTTGTAACCTAAATAAATAAATTATTTTTGACTATGACTTTGACATATTTTTTTATGCTGACTATTCGATCCTTTATAATAAATTATATTGGCGTTTTGTCGAACTGGCCACTTTGATCTCAAATATCTAGCGTTTGGTTAGAAATTCTAAATTCAAATTTAGGCTAGTATATATCCTTAATAAAACAGAGACTTATCTCAGTATTTTTGATTAAACAAATTTGAACTCTATTGAAAAGATTTAACACAAATATAATATTAGAATTTAACATTATTAATTTTATTATTTTACATTATGAATTAGAGTTCAAATTGGCTTACTTTCAAATTTCGAGTTAAGTCGCTGAATTATTAAGAATGCGATATGTATTTCGTATTTAGTAATTCATTTGTTTTCACATCATTCAATGTTCTTTGACACCGTTCTGTTCACAAAAAGGAAAAATTAAAATATCGCCTTATTTCCAATCCAAGTTCCACCGTAGCACCAGTGCTGCTGAAACAGTTCAAAGGATTAATGATGTGTATAGGAAAACTGTAAAAGAAACCACGGTACATGTTTGATTCCAACGTTTTGGTTCTGGAAAATTTTACCTACAGAACAAACCTCGAGGACGGCGGGAGACCCTAGTTGACAATGAATAATTAAAGGTGATCGTAGAAGCGGATTCATCGCAAACAACGTCAGAGCTGTAGATAGTTGTTACTTGTATTTACTACCCCTATTTCCAATTTGAATACATGTACCGCTCACATTTTGCCATTTCAATTTCAAATGTCCAATACGACTTGCCAGTGGTGTTCTTAATTTGAAATTGGAATGCCTAGTTACCAACGAAAATCGGTTTGCAACACGGTTTGCAAACTCTTCAAGGCATAAATTTGAGAGAATCAAATTATCTGGAAATATTATTTCTGTTACCGAATGCTGCGGATGAAGTAACATAAATTATAAATGCGAATGTGCGTGTGTTTGTTTGTTTCGCTTTCATGCTGTATTTACATTACCGATCACCTTAGTATAGTAATCTAGTTTTCTATATAAGAACATACAGTGCATGCAACTTTTACTAAGGGTACACTCGCTACGATCTTGGTATATCTCTCTTAGTCCCACCATCATTTACCCCATCAGATTCTTAACACACGCTGATCGATTTAAGTCACTGTTAAACTGGACTTTTCTATAACGTCAGGTCAAAATATCAGAAGACCCATTTTTAAAGATTATCTCATAATAACAAAAATTAAAACACTCAAACGATAATGAAATAAAAAATAATCAATGATTCAATATCTTTTTGCTAGCCCGACCCAGTCGTCTTCGGGACGCAATCACTACCGCTGCACCACAGAGGTGAATGTTTCAGTCCTGTTTAATGATCTGGCGAAAATTACTAGCGAAACCACGGGCACAAACTAATTTGTGCCAGTGGTTTTGCCTACGTAATTCCTACGGCAAGACATACACCACTCAGACGACTTTATAGACTTCTTTACGAACTTTCACAATTAAACATGAGTAGGAAAATTTGTTTCATACAGAAAAACCAGATACACACACCTCCTTATATATGGCTATATACTAGAGTATAAATAACATCCCATTAATAAATGAAAACCTGAACAAAACGCACAATAACTTGTAAATATTTTTCTCTCTCCGTATTGCTCAGGAACCGCTTGAGACCTGACTCAGCAACTCAGCATCCAATTGTTTACTCGTACAATATACACATAAACTAAGGCTTATATTCTGGTTGGTAGGGTTCCCGTAACCTTTGATACTCTAATATTGTTGCACACGTTGATTCTTCGATAGTTTTTTTAGTGTGTAAGGATATATCTGAATAATGTTTTTGTTGAATAATAACTTTATAATTTGCCTCTGTAGCTTGCATCTACATATGCATCTGTTTCCTACGGCACTTGCATATAAAGGTCAAAATCCAGAGGCAAATTTCAATCCCTAACGTAGGATTATGAATAGCCTAGTTTACATAATATTGTCTTCTGTATACGCGAATACTATTCATTGAAATTAAACTACTATATACGGATTTTATCACGTTATTTATTTTACACTTTATTACAAAATTTTGAAACTGTCACACTACTACTAGATACTATTGAACTTTACTAATATTTTAGCTAATTAATTTATTAAAACTATTAAAACTATTAACACTATTAAAACTATTAAAACTATTAAAACTATTAAAACTATTTATATTTAAGTTTACATTTTCCCCGACGTTTCGTTTGCTTTTCAGCAGCCATGGTCACGGGGAGACTAAGATGGTAGTTATTTCAATGTTCCAGTGTCGTTATTTCAAAGTACCCGAACATAATTTAATCATTGGTGTTTCTATTTACGCAGAATGAGCTCAAAGTATCATGAAGTCTAGCTGTGGTTTGCTTTTTCTTGGGTTTGACTATTTGAATGACTGGATCCCAAGCTGGTGGTACATTCCAACCATCTTCTCTATTGAAATTAGGATGTTTTTTGATTTCAATAGCCTCGCGAAGCATCCTTGGTAGGAATCTGTGTTCTTTAGCGAGAATCTGTGGTTTGTCAAATCTCAGGTAGTGGTTGGTCCCCTGTTGCACATGTTCACACACAGCAGACTTCAACGAGCGTTGGTGTTCAACATCAGCTATGTGTTCTTTCATGCGGGTGCCTATGTTTCTCTTGGTTTGACCAATGTATGAGAGTCCGCAGTCACAATCTATTTTATAGACCCCTACATCTTGTAAAGGTAGTTGGCACTTGACGGATGGTAAAAATTGAGTTATCTTCGTTGGCGGCTTGAAGTATGTGTTGATTGAAGCTCGTCTGCCTAGTTTGCTAAATAAGGATATGGTTTATCGAGGTCGTAGGCTAAAGTCCAAAGTCATGCGTTGTCTTTTCTTCATTTATAATTTACATTCTGTCTTAGCATTAGGCTAAGTTCAGATGAACGTGCGGTGACGC
The DNA here is from genome assembly GCA_930367265.1 of Catocala fraxini. Lineage (NCBI taxonomy): Eukaryota > Metazoa > Arthropoda > Insecta > Lepidoptera > Erebidae > Catocala > Catocala fraxini. Next base: position 5,610,923 of record OV884044.1, on the reverse strand, counting down.
GCGCTGCCGTGCGGGACTGCTGTTCAGATAGCGGTGGCTTGCGCGCGGCAAACTAGCGTGAACATTCAGTGAGAATGGAGGTGGAGGAGGCAATTTGCTTGTGGATTTTATACCGCAAACTGCGACGTCACCGTCGAAAGCAAAGACGATACTGGGTGCAACCTATTTTGAGTCAAAGACTTTCTTTCATCATGGCCACAGAAAATTAACACTAATTCTTCCCAAGACCTTCTTTTTATTAGTCTATCAGAATAGTGCTTCGAGTTAAAATTCCAAATCTCTTCTTCCTAATCTCTTTTTTCAATTTCGTCAATTAGTAAATCAATAGATCTCAATAGATATCTCGTCTTCTATTTTCGTGGCTTCGTGTGTCCGTCCGCCTCAAACCGCGTGGGTCAACTGAACACGTCGATACAGGATTGTAGATCTTAAACCGCGCGACGCCGCGCGGTTACGCGTGGTTAAAGATCTTGCGCGCGGTGCATGGCGGTGCGCGCGGGCACGCGCGGCAACGCGCGGTCATGTACACAACAACATTGATTTGTAAAATCTTAAACCGCACGCCGAGCCAGCCTCGCATCGCCGCACGTTCATCTGAACTTAGCCTTAGCGTTATTAAATACATACATAATCTCTTGCTTACTAAGGTGTAGGCAGTGGCACCTACAATATGTCACCATTAGGTTCCACATATTGATGCTACTGACATACCGCCGCGCTACCAAAGCAGATATTACCATAAGAATGAAATTATTAGGCATCCTCCATCTCACAGAATCTCAAACATTTACGACACACATCTTACTATTTCGTAAAAACCAATCATACATCGTGTATTTAATACAAAAGCTTTTGGATTCAAAACAACTTTCGCTTAATAGCTACAATCTATATCATACCTCCTACTTGTACGTGTATATCTATATGTGACGCTAATTCATAACTTTAATCTTTTTTAATAGATTGCTCTCTCGCTTTCCTAGGAATAATTTCTGTTTTGCGAAGTACTTCAGAACATACAAACAACGGACACAAATAACATCTAACCTCGAAACAACCATTTGTGAATCACACAATTTCTTTTATCCATTTAAAGGAGGGTGAGAACCCCTGGGTCCACCAGTTATCACATTGTAATTGATACCAAAAAATTCGTTATATTTTTAGGTACTTAACACCAAAATATGTTAGAATATTTCTTCATAGAAAACGAGAAACTTATATTAAATTAAGTTAACCAATAATCGATTAATATGCAACTCTAATCATTTACAATCGAGTATTATTAAATCGGTATAATCTCAAAAATATGTGTTGTATAATCGATTGATAATAATAATATCTCAATCGAATGAAAATTGTTTTTTGGTTATCAATTATCTGTGGTCACCGACTGACAAGTTTAACGGCTAATGTCAAAATCAAGTTCAACACTCGTTCGGTTTGTTCCTTATGAGTGCGCACGTATTTTTCTTGTTTTGTTATTTTGTTTGCTTTACCCCACGACTTTGGCTTGCTAAAGGACTGTTCGACGGATCTTGTGACTTAGAATTACCTGGCACTTCATATTGGACAAATGATTACGCTTCTGAATTGGATATTGACGACATGGATCGCTGTGTGAACTGTACCATTGCATTTTATATAACTTAATTCCTGGGAAGCGAAATATCACAAAATTTTTGGTGACGACTTGTTATTATATTCTCTTTCAGTTATGGCTACTTTAATTATGATAACAACTGGGCCCAGACATATATGGAGTGATTTCTTCGTCCTTTGAACCCACAACGTCTACAATGGCAATGGCAAGGCAACCAAACCACTACTTAATCCGTATTATAATAATTCTATTTACAAAGTACTTTATAATAGTGCAAACCAGCGATGTTGCGAATATTCGCATCCGCATCCGCAATCGCGGAGCTTCCGCATCGATTTGGAAATCTGCACCCGCATCCGCATCCGCAATAATCAACGCAGATCTTCATGCGGATCCAGATATAGCGTAGGTTACGATAAGAAAGAAATCAGTTGTTCAGTAGAACGTGTTTAATTTATGAACCTTAGCAAAACAGGCTTGATCCTGCGAAGGCGGTGATATTAGACACTTTTCATTAAATAAGATGAACAATTTTCATCAACATCCACATCCGCAATTGCGGAGCTTCCGCATCGATTTGGACATCCGCATCTGTATCCGCAACAGCGGATGCGAGATTTTGAATATCCGTATCCGCATCCGCAACCGCGGATGTCAAAAAATCTGCATCCGCAACATTCCTTATGCAAACTTCTATGCTTGTTTAATCACTTGTAACACAGATATTGAAGCTTGAATAAAACAGAACATATACTACTAGTTTTGTTGTGTAGTTCCATGTTCCAGTTACGACTGGACAATAGACCCTGACCTGTATTACATAGGTGTAATAGAGGTCGGGGTCTATTGTTGTCTACAGACCTCAATTAATTTAGTGTTTGCTACACAAGACTGCCTCAATGGCCTCATGGTCGATACATTAATTTCCAATTATGTTTGCAGTAGATCGTGAGACCCAGAGACGGAGAGAAACGTTATTGGGATTTATTATTAATTTATAAGATAAGCTACAATATTTTTATTTTATTTTCTACTACTAATACCCCTAGAAATAATTCGTGTGTCGCTTTACAAACATTTAAATAACGGACACAAAGGCAACCTAGACTTGATACAAGCATTTGTAGAGCACACAAATTCTTGTCCCGTGTGGGATTCAAACCCACAACACTCGACACAGTGGTAGAGGCGAGGCGACCACTTAGACAACTTCATCAACTGTCCAGTCAATTAATTATTAACAAATCAAAAACAAAGAATACCGAGACTTGGAATAAGTATTTGTAGATCACACACATTTTTAGCCCGAATGTGAAACGATCCACAACACTGGGCGTGTAGCAAGTGCGCCTTTCTTCTAGGCAAAATTGGTGGCAAAAGTCGTGCAGTCAATTATAATAATATAATATTTATTTATTAACAGAAAAAATAAGATACATCCTTACACTACATCATACAAATTACATCAACAGTATTAAAGCATACCTGCTTTAAATAATTTAAGCTTAAATTAAAATTAATTCTTAACTATGTTAATTTATAGTGTATACAAAATAAATGAAGTTCAAAAGGTTATGTTTAAGCCTGCCTGAACTAGGATAAACCTGTGTTTCAGGACATCACTTGACAATTTTATTTTATACTAGCGCATTATTAATACAAATATTTACAGTCAAGTATTAAATTATTATAATTAAATGTGTTTAGGAAGTAATATACAACTTTAAATTTACTTTTCATAATTCATAATATCATTTTAAGACTTCTAGCAGTTTTTCTGTGTCCGTATAATTTAATTTTCCTAGGTATTCCATTAAGATGGAACTACATTTTTTATAACTAACATTATATATATTTAATATTTTATTCAACTTGTTATATAAATACGGTCCTAAGAATACGTAGAATTTATTGACAAATGCGTGTCTGGTTTGAGACTTTGTACAAACTAAGTCTTTTCTTCTCTTATCTAAGACCGGGGTAAACGGGACTTCAGTGTGCTGTTTAAGTATAGTGTGCATAATAAATAATTGACGAATGGTTAGTACCTTGCAAGCGGTGTAAAGCTGATGTGTGGGAAACAAGAATGGGTGACGTGTGGCTACATTAAGAACAGCTCTTTGAGCTCGCTCTAGGGGCAGGAGAATTGATTTGGCTGCTCCACCCCAAAAGGCTATGCAGTATGTAAGAATAGATTGACACAACGCTAAATAAACCTGTTTTATTAATTTGTAGTCGGCTATGTTACGCAAGTATTTAAATATATAAATCAATTTACGTACTCTAGTGCATAACAAATCGATGTGTTTGCGGAAGTTTAGATTTGTGTCAATGGTAAAACCTAAATACTTTATATCGTCCGTCTTAGTTAATATGGGACAAGTGCATGCACAAGTGCATTAAAAGAGATTTGACTAGTTTCTGACTACGACTTGGCTGACGTGAATTCTAAGGGCACATACCGGGATGAATCATGCCCTATATTAATCCAGGTTTAGCATGCCAAGCATTACTCAAATTATTTTAATGGCTTACTCTGGTTGAGTAACAGTTATTTTTTACAAACTTTAACATTTCTAAGTTATGTAGTCTCATGTCTGTTTTCTCGAAAGGGTATGGACTGGGGTATTATCGCCATCGTAGGCCAGCTACATTTACTTATGGGATCTAAATTATAGGTAGAGGATGAGCCTGTTTCCATCTACCAGACACAGTTAAAGATTATTGATACAACGACAACTTCTTGTTAAAAATTCAATAACTCGGCCTGGGGATAGAACCAAATTCATCATACACATGTCTTGAATATGTGAGTGCTGTGTAGCTGTACAGCTATAAGTGATATATTTACACTATATTTAGGATTAACGGTATTAAATGTAACACATTGTTTGTAAATATATAGTTGGTGTGCCTTAAATAAATAAATTAAACAAAATAAATTTATTATATATTATTATTTATTTCTTTAATTATTTAATCTCTATTACAGTTATTATTAGTATAATTTAATTATATATTATCAAATATTTTTAATATTTAATATTTTATTGCAGCGTTTTATTCAAACCATAATATTATTATATTCTCTCTCATATTCTGAAATACAACGCCGAACTATCAACTTATCCTTCCGAATTATGTGTGAGCATAAACATATATACATAAATATCTATTGCGTACCACAAAAACAAGTCTCCACGACCATATGCTTACATAATGTACATTGTATGTGGCTACTTATCCTAAACCTTTTTGCCACTTCAGCGAACACAATCAACTTGGTTAAATTGTCCTTCAACAGCCTTCCCTTCAGTCGAAAACGTACATACGACCCTCGAATATAAGTATAGGATGACGCACTTTTGTCAATTTGAATATGACCTTTGATGTGATTGGGAAAAAGGTATTGTTAGTTACCTTTCAGTATAGAGTAGTTGTCTATGTTTGATTTTGTACGTCATATAATAATACAAAGTTAATCTATAATATTATAAAGCTGAAGAGTTTGTTTGGTTGAAAGCGTTAATCTCAAAAACTACTGGTTCGAATTGAAAATTTTTTTCATTGTTAGATAGCCCATTTATCGAGGAAGTCTATAAGCTATAAACATCACGCTACGGCCAATAGGAGCGGAGCATCAATGAAAAATGTTGCAAATACGGGGAAAATTCTCTTATGTGAAGCAGACGAAGTTGCTTATTAGTAGATAAATAATATGGGGTTTAAATATAAAGTTACCGCTTTGTATGAAGAAGAAAATAATCGGTTCAGCAATACTTTTGAACTGCCAATTCGAATTCTGTGTATTCTCTCTATATAATATATAATTGCCTGTTTTTAGGTCACTGTGGTTTGTTCTAAATTAATAAAAACGTTAAGTCCGCATTTGTTGTTTCAATAACGTTAAAACAACAAATACGGGCAGATACCAAGCTACTTCAAACACAAATTTTATAAAAGTTTATTGATAATTATTATTAACATTACATATTACATGTTATTAATATACATAATATGTATATTATTAATAACATGTTACATAGTTTATTCTTAAAATTAAATTAATTTTTAAATTCCCACTGCATTTTGTACAGAAGCAACAAAATTAGATGTCACAACATATTAAAAATCAAAGTCCACCGTAGTGTCTGTCTGCCTGTTCGCGATAAACTCAAAAACTACTGAACGGATTTTCACCAATAGCTGTCTATGTAGTGTAGTGATTCATGAGTAAGGTTTAGGTGTATAATTCGTTAAAGTTTTGTGTAAATCCATTTACTCAACGCAACAAGCTGATATTCTACTACCCGTGCGAAGTCGAGACGGGTCGCTAGTCACTTATATAAAAACCCTGAAAGATTTGGTTTTGATGTAGGGGCACCTATAAGTTCTACAGAGCAACCCATACCATATCTCAAAATGGTTCAGGTATGACGTTAAACAGATTTCAAATTCCAAAGCAGCCTTTTAAGGAGTATCATAAATGGATGTAGTTATCAGAGTACTGATAATTACCCTACATATAAACAGTTACATAACAAACAACAGTCTGAAATCTAAGTATCTAGCACTGCACTGTCTCACGCCTCTATTCCTACGGCTGTAGACGCCTACAGCCTATTACAGGTGACTGCACATATACGCATATGTGCAGTCACCTGTAATAGTGCATGGATACCTTAAGGTCCAAAATCCTGTAAACACGTGAATTAAAATGAATATGAATGAACTAGGTGGCGTTGTTTTATAAATATTGCAACGCATACTTATTTTAGCAAATAGGATAAATTTATAAAAAAATATTGTCACAACCGAAAAGGCACTCGACCACAGGGACAGAATAATGTTTGCGTATGAACAGAATACCGAGACAGCAAAAATATCTATAAAATAAACTACCCACTATAAATGATAATAAGTAATTCTTTACTTCCTGTTTTAACCTGAAATTTGATCTTTTTTGAAATAAACTATGTGAATAGAGATAAAAAAATTATTAAAAGTTAATTTATCAAAATTGAGTTATTAAGAAATCTACTTCTTTTTATTTTATAGTAGTGCACCGCCATCTATTACGATATAAATAAACTACTTTACAGTTCTTGCATCAATTTCCGTTAGATGGCGTCAATACCGGCTTATATCATTTTGGTATAATGTCCTCCAGACTGAATTTCGGTCACGGCGGAGAAAGTGGTTAATCTTAACGGAGACTAGCCGTCTGCGCAGGCGATATTATAGTGCACAAGCGTGTGCGCAAACACAAGTGCACTCTCTGTTCCCTCACACTCATGATTCGATGGGATGGTAATCCGACACGACCAGAGAGAGATCGGGCGCAAGACCAACGGCTTTACGTGCCTTCCGAGGCACAGGAGTGTCTAACAACGCAAACTTCCTAACTCCGGGCTGCCATTGGATTTTTAACAGACAATCCCAATAACTTTTTGTTGGCCCAACCCGGGATACGAATCCGAGATCTCATACACAGCAGTCGCATTCACTACCGCTGCATCACGGATTATAATATATTATACAGGGCTGATATTATTATATAATAAATTATGAGCTATGGATGTGTACGGAAAATACTATGTTAAAAGTTCCGAATAGGTTTCCTTTTGCCAATAATATAATGAAATGATAGCCAGTGAAAAGAACAAAATGTCAAAGAAAATAAATACCAGTTCCCTTAGTAAAATGCATTACTGCATTGCTTTGAACATCGATGTTATATAAATTAATTCTATTGAGCTCGGAGTATGCACTTATTGGCATTGCGCTTGAACAACGCTGAAGTTTCTTTAAATTGAACACAGTATTCGCTCCTTGAAATTTATGGGTGCTTAACCTTTCATGTGCTTTATATAACTGATATTCTCGGTAGCGGAGCGATAGTAAATATGACTGGTACCACTAACTCATAAAAGTTGACCTTCCCGTTCGTTACTTTATAACCTAAATGAATAAAAAAATTTTGACTTTGTGTTTGACCGCAATACACTCGCGACATAATCCGTAGACCCTAAAAATTTTAATAAATAAATAATAAATAACGTTTTTTTGCATAAAATGATTACACAGAATATTTGAAGTCTCTGACTTCTGTGCTAGGTATGAACTACCTGTGTTACAGAAGTCGGTGCCTTCTCACAATTTATGCTGAAATAAATATTTTATGCTAGCGGTACATTAGATATGATTAGTCCACATGATTTTTTATTATATATTTTACTTTGTAATACAATTTAAGTACACATCACACACACTTTTTATTGTTGGTAGAATTTATAAGGATCAAAGTACTAGATACATCATACATAAAGTTCTACATATCATATTGTAGTACATGTTCGATCTTAGTTGGCGAAATGTGGGTATGATGCACCTCTGCCTTCTTTAAGACTATATAAGTACTGAGTAATTTTTTTTTTAAATGCAGCGGTACCTCTGTGGGGAAACCAACAGACTGCAATGCAGAGGGTCTCGGGTTCGAACCCACGTCGCGCACCTCTGACTTTCGGAAGTTATATGAGTTTTCGAAATTATGTGCGTATTGATTGACAATTATCGCCTGCTCCGTGCCTCGGAGAGCATGTTAAGCCGTCGGTCCCGGCTGCCATGAACATCTATGGCAGTCGTTATTGGGAGACTGTCGAAACAAAAGATCCCACTGGGTCGAAGTGTCGTCAGTCTGCACGGACTGGCCCCCACATAAGATAAGATAAGATTGTATAATTTAAGAGTATCGTTAGAACAGTGACGCACCACACCGGTCGTGTAGTCTCAAGTCCCTGTATTAGCCTAAGTTGAGGATATTTGTGTCTCCCGCTCACTGACTTAGTAGTACGATAAATTCGGCTACTGTCCCTAATGGACGATTGTACTCCATTAGGCACGTACATATTATATATTACGTGGTACTTAAATAGGTATACCTATGTAGGCGTTATATAGTTGGCAAACTTTGTTAGTACGGTTGTTACTTTATAGTGGTAGCCTATAAATGCTAGAAGTACCAGAGGTCATGCAGTATTAGCCCTAGGTAAAAGGCAAAAGGTATTTGCCTATTTTTGATTTTGTACATTGTTTTGCACACAACAGAAAATAGCAAACAAAAGAAATATTTTTATGAAAACTGTATCGATGTTGGTTGCAAAATAGGAAGTAGTTGATATATTAAATTTTGATATAAGAATAATTGGCGGAGTAATCGCGTAACAAACATACAAAAAAAAACACTGCCGAATTGAGAACCTCCTCCATTTTGAAGTCGGTTAAAAAGTAGACGTAGTGGGAATGTATGACTATCTCCCTGGCACAGAACCAGTTAGAGACTAATTACGTCATAGTTTGTAACGTATATCATTTTTCTGTCATTTGTCATTTACCCCTACTTCCAGATTTGAAACGCTTGTACCATATTGAAATTCGAGTCGGTTTACAATTCCTTTGTGTTTTAAAGGTTAAGGTAACTAATTAATTAAAAAGTATGAGTCAACTACACTATTAAAGATGCTAAGGACATGACCGACAGATATAGATAGAGCTTCCAGAATAATGCAGACAACAAGGATTAGAGGTAGAGCTTATAGGACACCTTTGCGTAACAATGGAAAAGACAGGTTAAAAAATACATATATAAAGAAAAATATACATTCGACACAAAATATTTATTGTAATGAAATTATAATAATAATAATAATAATTGATTGCTTGGACCCTGTTCCCGATGTCGGTGGGTCATTTCAGGTTTTATATTTTTAAATATGTATGTTTTAATATTTATATTTAAAAATCTAATAATTAGAAAAAAATAGTTATAAAGAGAATAATAATAATATAACCTTGATAACCGTATCCGTTTCTTTTCAGAGCTGGACAGAAAAGAAACGGTCAACAAAGAAAATATATATTTATTTATCTTATTGCACAAAAAGCAAAAAGCAGCAGCTCAGTGGGGAGGCCAACAGACTGCAATGCAGAGGGTCTCGGGTTCGAACCCACGTCGCGCACCTCTGACTTTCGGAAGTTATATGACTTTTCGAAATTATGTGCGTATTGATTGACAATTATCGCCTGCTCCGTGCCTCGGAGAGCACGTTAAGCCGTCGGTCCCGGCTGCCATGAACATCTATGGCAGTCGTTATTGGGAAAGTCAGTACCCTCTAATATCCTGACACTGGTCTAGCCTTAGGGTATCGTTAGCCTTCGGGCTGCGGAGGTCAGGTGGCAGCCGCTCCGTGTAAAAATTGATATCCAGTCAAATCCAGTAAGACCAGAAAAGCCGACCCCAAGTGACTTGGGAATAATAAAGGCTAAGAGAGAAGATTTAACTTATTGCACAAAATGGGAAATAAACTATACTCCAACTTGAGGATTCGTTTAAACTGTATTCTTCCAGTTCGAAAACGAAATATCTAACTACCTATCCTACTGTCCTAGCATAAGGCAATAAGTAATCTATGCCCCTTGAGTTAGCAAACGAAACGCTCTTTTAATGAGTCGATAAGAAGCGAATTTCGTCCCTGGTCTTACAAATCTATAGATCACTATGTACTGTAATGGTAAGTCATTGAGCCTACTGTGTGTATAACAGCCACTCGGCTTATACACAAAATAAATTAAATGTTTTATTGGCTAAATACCTTAAACTAACTAATCTCTAAATTGAAATTAAACTGCTATATACGGATTTTATCGCGTTGTTTATTTGACACTTTATTACAAAATTTTGAAAATTGTTACACTACTACTACTATTAAACTTTACTAATTTTAAAGCTAATTAAATTATTATTAAAACTATTTAGATTTAATTTATTTTTACACTTCCTTTTAATAAAGTGTCAAATAAACAACGCGATAAAATCCGTATATAGCAGTTTAATTTCAATGAATAATATTCGCGTAAATAGAAGACAATATTATGTAATCTCTAAATGCTTCTCAAATGCAGTTTTCAAAAAGCTACTGATTAAAAGCGAGCAACCATATATCAAGAAAAGTTTGGCCTTTAAAACTCACAAGTACCAATAACAATGAATTTGGCAACTTTTCCAATATATTTTCCAAGGATAAGATAAGTTTTCAATGCGTTCATTAGTTTTCCTTGTCCAAATCTTGTTACCGCGTGAAAGGTCTTTGATGAACTCCTCAGTAACTTTTTAAACGGCTGACGGAAACGGCTACTTCCTTATTTTTACTATCACGTCAAAGAAACTTATTTTTCTTTTAAATTTACTTTAGAATCCTATGTGTTCATTGCCAGACATATCCCCTTTAAGAATGAGATTGATTATTTAAAAAAACAAGATGTTGCCCGCGGCTTCTTTCATGTAAATTTAGATTAGATTTGGTTTGTAAGATTACCTTTATGTCTTTTTCTATTCCCCTGATAAAGTGTATGCGAAATTTCATATTGATCCGTCGAGTAGTCGAGGCGTAAACGTGTAACAAACAAACAAACTTACATTTTCATTTACGATATTAGTTAGGATAAGGATACATCATAAGATATACTTATGTCGTGATATATCTCGTTTTATGTGGCGCTAGCTTATTGTCCTATAGACCCAATTATTAGTAAAGTTAACAGGATATATTAATTAATTATGGCTATGTAATATTAGTTGGCTGAAGTGGTACTGGGCCGGACATGTCTGCCGCATGCGCATAGAGAGTTGGACACAAATTGTGACCAATTTTGACTGCACAGATCTCGTAGTGGTTTAAGTAGTCGCCTCACCACTGCCACTGCGCCGAGTGTTGTGGGTGGGAATCCCAAACGGGACAAAAATTTGTGTCGTCCACAAATGGTTGTTTCGTATCTGGATGTTCTTTGTGTCCGTTGTTTGAACGTTTGTAAAGTCCCCTGCGATGCAGGCTTTATTCCTAGTGCAGGTTGGCTTAAAAAGGGTGCTACAAGACTGAGACGCCTTCGGAAGTGACTGGCATCATTATTACTCATTAGCTTCTTAGAGTTTGGAACTATAACTGGTTGATGGCAATAAACTCGCCCCTTAAATCATGCGACCTAACACAATAGCTGGTGAAATATAGGTATAATAGACCTCAACCTACCTCTTGAAGGATAAAGGCGTGAGACTATGAATAGCTTGAAATACCGTTACTTTATAGTTATAATATCATTGGAATGTCAAAGAAAGCCACAGGACCTTTGATTAATGGATTACTTGGAACAAATATTTTCACAAAGGTTGCACACAAAGACTAAAACTTTTTATTATAATTTCACAAATGAATCTAATGTATTGTTTCAAATACCTATCTATATATATGTATGTATACTAACTATATAGCTTTCACTAAACCATTATTCTATTACAAACTCATAAGTAAAAAGCTACAATAAAATTATACTATAAACTGCTACGAGTTCGTAGACAAATGTCTACGAGTTCGTAGCTCATCGGCTTGCTACGGTTTTCATTGTGAATTCTTACGTCGAAGGTTTACTACTTTGTTGGGACTGGTTGATTGCATCGTCGAGAGAAAGAACTACTTATAGATAACTGTCACCAGCTTTACTTAAAGTCCGCTTGATGTAGGTGCTGCGATTACGGTACCGTCATAAATCATAGCCGCAAATTTCAATATTCGGTATTAATCCTAATATGAATGGCAGAACAAAGCACTGCTGTACTGATAAAAATCTAAAAAGGTAATCTCTTACCAGTTACCATAGTAAATAAGTATTATTGCCATGGTTACTGTAGAAAACTTAAATAATAACAGCCGACTCATATGGTTGATTGCACGGATGGCGTAATGATGTAAATAAATGCCTTACCACTTCGACTACGACGGGTATCGTGGGTTTAAATCGCATACGGATTTTTGATTTAAGTGTTACTTGTGCCGGTTATTTGAGCGCTTGTAAAATTGTCTCTACTTAGAAAAAAAGGAAAACCTCTATTGCTATCTTTAAATCTTTAAAAAAAAGACTAATACCGTGCTAAGAATAAATCCTGTTTCTTGAGGGACTTTACAAACATTCAAACAATAGACACAAAGAACACCCAGACACGAATCATCTATTTGTTGATCACGCCTATATCCCTGAAGATGAAGGTGCATGCTGTATATGTTTTAGACCCTCTATGTAACAGTGAACGAGCCTACCTACCGTCCGCTCTGTCTACTGGGCTTAGTTCCAAATGCCATGTAGCAGACTAAGAAGTTCTTGAAAGAAAATAATATTTGCCCAATAATACTTTGCCAGATCCGAGAATCGAACTCGAGACCTCATGCACGGCAGACGCATGCACTACCACTTTGCCACCGAGGGAATAAATATGTTTCTTTTTTATTATTTCCTAATAGGCTTGCGCTTACCGCGATCTCACCTGTTGTAAAGTGACGATGCAGTCGACGATGGAGCACGCCTACCTAGAAGATACCTATTCACTCGCGACTTGAAGACACCCAGATTGTACTCATAGAAAACACAGACTTAGGTAGCGAGTACGCATTATAAAAGTGGAAGAAAACCGCTTCGCGCATAAATGAGGTAAATCCACCATGTGTGTCGCTGGCCTGATGGCCGATGGTAGAATGGGGAAGGAGGAATCAAAATAATTATACAGTTCCTCTGCACACTCTCCGAAATGAATCCGATAGAAAACCGAGAGACTGGCAACCTCACCACGATGCTCCAAGCTTTGGAGTCGTGCGTTGACTAGTTGGTCATCGCCGATAAGCCTCCTGGCCTTTCGCTCAATTGACTCCAAAGCCTCCAGCTGATATTTTGCAGAGCCATCCCAGAGGTAAGAACAGTACTCCATGTAGGGATCGAACCTGTCCTTGGTACAAATTAAGCAAATATTTTGGCATGAAATATTGCCTAACCATACTGAGGGTGCCCAGCTTTTTGGCGGCTAGTTGGGCTTTGCCTCAATATAGGAGCCAAAGTTAAGGGTTGGAGTCAATGACATACCTAGAAGCTCAATGCGATTATGCCCTTAACTATTGCTGTATCTAATAAACAAACGTCACAAAAATCTTTTATTCGCATTCGCCATCTATATTTAGGAACCGCCTTAGTCCCAAAACCTGACCCGGGAATCAAATCTGAAATCTCACGATCGGCGATAAGCGCAAGCCCGAACAAACCATCAGGAAAATTGCCTTCAGAGACTCATCTAACAAGTCTGATTGAAAAGAAACGAAATCCACTCAAGACCTTTAAATAGTGATTTTTCTTCCTGTCTCATTCATTACGTCTATTGTCGAAATCGTCGAATGACGCTCACCATGAAATTAAATAGCCGTACTATATCTGCCTTTGTACATATTCTATACCTAGTCATTTAAAAACAGACTTATATTTCAGATAGATATGGTATATTTTCCCTTAATATAGAAAATTCGATAACGCTCTTAGTTTCTGTTTTTTTATTTACAGAAACGTATCCATCCGTATCTATTACTTTGATACTGGGCACTTCTTATGATTGTTTTGAATAAAATATTCTCTATCAGCATCTTGTATCCTAGTTTTTTCCAGTTTGTACCATGATATTTTCATCTTGTTTTCTCATTATCATTTTATTTTCTCTCTTCTTCTTTTGCTAAGAAACTGTAGAACGTTGCAATATTTATGCTAATAAAGTACAGTGTATAAAGTTCCACGTGGGCATTAAATCTAACTGTAGTATTTTGACACTTACAAGTACATATCACTTAAGCTGGGTCCATACCTGTAACAACCATGCATGACAAGATGGGTGTGTTTCAATCGATTCATTCAAAATTTTCCTCAAACCGTGGCACCGTACCGCTCGCTATTGCAGTCTGATATTCGAGCCGTCAGAAGTGGGTTTTCATCGAAGGCAAAAGATGTTCCTGCCAATAGTAACGCTACGAACAGTGAAGTCACACGGCGCCACGTGGCGCACACATACACACATACGAGAAAAATTTTGTCACCACCGCAAAAGGCGAAAATCACACAGCACATAGCACATTTCGTCATCAAGGATATTGAAAAGCCCACTTTTCTATTTGGATATTCTCAGTAGCCGCACGAGGTCTAGCAATAGAATAATAATGGTGGTAATAGGTAAAAACATCACATACTTACATAGACTCACGCTTTTATCCCCGAGATTTATCCCGTAAAATAAAATAATTGTGAAATGCACCTTTTCATAAGCAAAGCCACCAGTTTCACCCAGTTCCACTAGATATGGTTTGAGGTCTCACATAATAGCGGGCAAGCTTTAATACATAAATATGAGTATAGTTTTTCACTTTTGTCCTTTGGAATATAATAAAAGACTAATTCTATATAAGTATGACAAAATTACAAAACTTTATTGCTCATTATTTTCATTGATATTATAGCATGGTTAGCCTTTAGTGAGTGCCTGGCCTTACCTCTTACCGTGTAGGTGTCAATTGTAATCCTTAGGAACCGACTCCTGTTACCATAAAGGCTAACAACGTCTAATATAACAGCTTTTATGTTACCTTCATGTAAACGAGCACATAAAACTCATAACGATGTAATTTAACTGGACACACTACAAGCACATTATAATGTACAAAGAAGTGACGCGCGAATGTCGAGAAAAAGAATCGAATGATTCGAAAATTGACAGACTGCATTAGATTGTTGACCTATTCGTTGATTCAAATTGTAAACAAATATTAGAATCACTATTTGATGACACTGTGATAAAAGCGCGATTTTTCGGATTTCGGCGGATCGTTGTTTTTTAGTCATAACTCGATTATTCTATCTGTAGTAGTCTATATAGTTCTTTGATTAAATAGACAATGGAGTGTTCAGCATTTTGTGTTACAATTGAAATTAATATTTAACAACAGATTAAGCTACGTGTACATTGCTATAAGATAATTAAAGATTAATTTCTTTAAATGACGAAAAATATTCGAATACATTCAGTTAACTTGAGCATTCGAATAATTAGGATATACTATAGATAAATGCCCACCTTTTTAATATTAATATACTCAATATTGTCGTCTGTTTATGCGAATATTATTCATTGAAATTAAACTACTATACACGGATTTTATCGCGTTGTTTATTTGACATTTTATTACATAATTTTGAAAACTGTTACACTGCTTTTACTTTTAAACTTTAAGCTAATTAAATTATTATTAAAACTATTAAAACTATTTAGATTTAATTTAATTTTACACTTTCCCCGACGTTTCGGTTGCTTTTCAGCAGCCATGGTCACGGGGAAACTAAGATGGTAGTTGTCTCAATGTTCCAGTGTAGTTATTTCAAAGTACCCGAACATAATTTAATCATTGGTGTTTCTATTTACGCAGAAAATTATGTAATAAAGTGTCAAATAAACAAAGCGATAAAATCCGTATATAGTAGTTTAATTTCAATGAATATGCTCAATGTCACTATTCTCTTTTATTTGGCGTTATAGATTTACTAGGTCTACGACATGGACATTCTGCAGAATGTAAATCTTTAGACATCGCTGTACCACAGTGCGACTCAATAGTAGCGCAGCGGTACTGGATAAGATTGTTGTGCACGACGTCTGTGGTTCGATTCTCGAGTACGATAAAGCAGTTAATATTCGCTTTCTTGTCAAAGAAATTCTCAGTAGGAGTCTAGTTATCTGCAGTAATGGCAGGTAAACCGCAATAGACTCGAACCCTATTACGTGGCGACAGTTTGTAAAATATAAGTGTAATACGAAGACTATGTATGTGTAGTAGATTTATTTTTAATCAACCTTTCGTCAATATTGGTAACTAATATTTACATAGGTACCGATAATCATATATCTTTATTTACCAAGCCCTAAGAAAATATTACTTAATGATATTTACATAGATTACATTACACATTTTAAGATGTGAATAAACACAAGGCTTCCTAAATGTAACGTTGTGATTAATTTTAAGAAAGTAGGATCAATAATAAATTCAGTGTAATTTGTTAAAAAATATAATTTAATTATAAAAACTAAATCAACAATGGCAATTCAGTTAATGTGGAAATATATTTAAACTAAGGCGCAATATCTTTTTAAGATACGCTTTAATTACATATTTATAATTGTTCGGCTGAGTTCATACAAGCGAAACCGACTTTAATGAGAAACTCTACAAAGTATGAAAATAAAACAAAGGAATATCTTGGTAAATGTTTAAATACTTACAACATATACACCTATTGAGAAATAATTATCGCCTGATTTCTCATTGAAGTCGGATTGGCTCGTGTGTAATAGCCTTACTTTACATAAGTAAGTACAAATATTTGTTTACCTGATTTAGTCTAAATTTAGAACGAAACACTATGGCACATAATATTAACGTTTTATCCAATCCTATTATATATTTGCGATACTTTTATTACAACCGACTTTTTTTAGAAAAGGTATTGACGGTTTTTGTCACAACTTATTTTTATAGAGCACTCAGAATTTTATACTACTATTAATATAACAGTTATCAGAGAAGTGTGAAGATGTTAGGAGTTAAAAAACCGTAAGATGAATTGAAATGAAATTTGACACACAGGTAGACTATGCTCGTAAATCACACATAAATACAGTTTTTCGGTTATTGTTGCCATGAGAATTAAGCATGCGTAGACGAAGTAAAAGCTAGTTGAAAATAAAACTTTTATTTCAACATACTGCTATAAATTTAATATTAAAAAGATTTCAAGAGTAGATACATGTACACTGTAATGCTTTTGTAATAAACATTTCAGAGACTTTTTAAGATTTAATTAAATA
This sequence comes from Catocala fraxini, assembly GCA_930367265.1. NCBI lineage: Eukaryota > Metazoa > Arthropoda > Insecta > Lepidoptera > Erebidae > Catocala > Catocala fraxini. The sequence continues at coordinate 5,593,548 of OV884044.1, read as the reverse complement.
TTTATTAAATATTGATTAGAGAGAGATGCGGCATGAAAGTGGATATAGTGACAAGAATAGAAAAGGGTATGTTAAGCTGGTTTGGGCATGTAGAAAGAATGGACGAGGAAAGACTGACTAAGAAAGTTTATAAGGCTAGTGTGAAGAATGGAACAGTCGCAAGAAGAAGACCTAGGCGAACGTTTCTCGATCAGATCGGAGGCGTTCTGGATAGAGGCCAGGTTAAGAGCACCTTGAACCGACGGGCGTGTATGAGGAATGTGATGAAAGTGAATGAAGCCAGAGAAGTGTGTCAGGATCGTAGCAAATGTAAATCCGTAGTCTCTGCCTACTCCTCTGGGAAACAGGCGTGAATCTATGTATGTATTAAATATAAGCAACTTTAATAGTTTTGTTAAAAGTATTGCACGTACGTGGCGAATGCAATATCCTCACAACTTTTTAAAATTCATTGTACGCATATTTCTATAATATTTTATTTTTTGCAATAACAAAATTATATTTCATTGGGAGAGCTATGTACTGAATTCGTAATTTCGAATTCCCCGTATACTTGAAAATGAGTCGATGCTTTTTGACCACAATACTATTACAATATTTTTCATCTGTTTATGGCAGATGGTTCGGGGGTTAATCTATCTGCCTTACCCAAAGCAATGTAGAAGAAATGCTCAATAATGCCACTACCTTAAATATAGGTAGCGGCGAAGAAAAGCTATTGTAGTCGGAACCCAAATCTGCCTAGTGAATGTAATAGATGAAATGTAGTACCATCCCGCTCAAAGCCAGCATTCACTGATCAACTTTATTTAATATAGCGCCTTGCCAACCCCAGCTCGTAACAGTCCTTTAGAATATTTTACAAAATTTACCTTTAATATTAAACGTATTATTAAGAAAACTTTAATTCATAGCTCAGTGCACTGTTTTGTTTCGTTTTATAGCCTTGTAAACAAAACAAAATTGAAGATCTAACTCTGAATAGAATTTATCAACTAGAATATTTTGAATGAAAATTGAAGTGTCTGAATTCAAAGAGGATTTTTGTATAGCTGTTGTTTCTAATAATAATAATGTCCTCCAGACCGAATTTCGGCCACGGCGGCCAGTCTTAACAGAGACTGGCCATCTGCGCAGGAGATATTATAGTGCACAAGTGTGTGCGCAAACACAAGTGCACTCTCTTTTCCTTAACTCTCATGATCCGATGGGACGGCAATCCGACACGACCGGAGAGAGATCAGGCTCAGGACCAACGGCTTTACGTGCTTTCCGAGGCACGGGGGTGTTTGACACCGCCAACTTCCTAACCCCGGGCTGCTATTGAGATTTCTTTATAGAAAAACTCAATAACTTTGTTGGCCCGACCCGGGATTCGAACCCGAGACCTCATGCACAGCAGTCGCATTCACTACCGCTGCGCCACGGAGGCAGTTAAAAGTTGTTTCTAATAAGACGCTGTCATTTATAACCTTGAATTATTAAGGAAAATTGGTACGAATATTGAGCTAAGTATTACGCCGGTGTATCCTTAAAGTGTTAGGTGGAGATATACGTACATACATACATAGATTCACGCCTGTTTCCCAGAGGGGTAGGCAGAGACTACGGATTTCCATTTGCTACGATCCTGACACACTTCTCTGGCTTCATTCACTTTCATCACATTCCTCATACACGCCCGTCGGTTCAAGGTGCTCTTAACCTGTCATATATTTAATGCTATGCTCACATGTCCGCAACGTATGCGGTACTTCTCTTACAAGATTGGCTACAGCAGTCATTTGAGCTAAGTATCACGCTAGTTTGAGCTGAAATGGTAAGTTATATATTTCACTATCTACATATGAGTAAGAGCGGTCCGGCTGGCAAAATATGCAGGTGTCTATCTGATAAATGCCATAGAGTAAATGCGGCCTACTAGGCGTAGTATTCTGTGGTGTTTTTAATATTTACCTCACAAAAAAAAACAAGTCGTAATTCGAGCACGACTCTAGAAATAAAGAATACTCGTCACGTAGCACGTGGGACTAAAACATAGCTAAAAAAATGACTTCTGTCAAATAAATGTTTCTATCAAATAAATTATTTTAATCCACTGAATGTACTTCTACTATATTTATATGACTGCATGTATGGCAAAATGGTTTTAGTTGTCACTACACCGCTTCGAGATTAGTGGTCTAACAAAAATTTATGTGTTTCACAAATAGTCTACGACAATTTTTTTTGTTTATATATTTCTCAATTCCTTTTGCATGAGGTGTTTTTACATTAAAAAAAAATATATATATATTATGATTGATTTACCATTCAGTTAAAAGTTTGTGTGTCTGTAAAGTATTTTATCGTCCCTATCGGCAAAGAGCTTAATGACCCACCACGAAAAGTAAATCGCTTATAGACTTAAGCAATGCCAAGGCTATATACTGAGTGGCTTATTGTGATAGCAAGGTTTCTTTCAATCTAATTTTATATCATTAATAAACAGTTGTGACAAAAATCGTCGCATCAAATGCTACATTATCCAGACAGTATAAAATACAATTTAAATTTACAGTTCTATATCACGTTACACGTTATATAATTGCAATTTCTACAAACCAAAGTATTTATCCTGTACCCTGTACATAAATACACATTAATTACTACATGTTTTAACTTAAGCTAGTCGGTTATATTTATATTTAAAGCATTTACACTTAGAGCCTACACACATAAGCTAGATCTCTAAACGCGTGAGCAAAACCAAGTCATAAAAATACTTCGTATTGATCTAGCGAATCGAATCCGAATGACGGGTGATATTAAAAGTATTTTTATATATTGAAAATAGAAATCTATTGAATTTGGAATACTATACAATCTGTAATTAGCCGCACAAACAGACCAAACGTTTCAATGTTTCTTACCAAGGTTTTGCGAAGATTGACCCTTTGCGCAATCTAAACATATAAACAAGATTTGACACAAAATTTATCAAACTACGGGTACCTTTGCCAAGACTGGATACACACATAATATTACAATGCACAAAGGGAGAAATACAAGTTATTTTATTGCCTTTTGACATTGGTCTAGTCTCTCAATATCGCAATCAAGTGGCTAAAGATAGCTAATGTATATAGGCCGGTAGATATAAACTATGTTAGTATTATCGTACTTAATATTTTTACTATATACATGCAAATATAGGAAACTCCGTTTGGAGTTGACAATACGTTCATGTCCGGCAAGTTCCGTAAGTACTTATTAGGTTAATAAAAATACCTCTTAACTGGGTATTACACGTCACAAAAAATAAAGGTACAAAAGACAAACGCAATACATATAAACAGATGCACTCATACATAGAACTCGGTCGCTGTATGTAATAATAATATCCTCCAGACCTAATTTCGGTCACGGTGCCCAGTCTTAACGGAGACTGGCCAGATGATCATGTGCGCAGGAGATATTATAGTGCGCATGTGTGTGGGCAAACACAAGTGCACTCTCTGTTCCCTAACTCTCATGATCCCATGAGACGGTAATCCGACATGACCGGAGAGAGATCAGGCGCAGGACTTTTTCTTGACCCGACCCGGGATTCGAACCCGAGACCTCATGCACAGCAGCCATATTTACTACCGCTACGCCACGGAGGCAGTTTAACATGCATATGTAAAACATGCATATGTAAAACATGCATATGTGTGCATAAGCTTTTATACGTTGTATTGAGCCGGCATTCAGTACCTGTAGAAAAACTCAAAGAAATGTTTTAAGCTAATTCCACTAAGCTCATAACATAAAACGTATTTTAAACTACGAGAAGAATTTACACTCATTTTATTGTAGAGCTCAAACGTAGATATTTTATATAAAAAATTCATACTTTCTTTTGTGATTAATAGTTGGCACACATTCAAAAATATTTAGAACAGAATTCAGAATTTTAAAAATGCTCTGTAATTTTAATAAATTTTTGTTTGGCGATATTATTTCTTTTTTTGTTTGTTGTTAACAGGGTCTGTATTGTCAATTAATAAATGTTTATAATAACCATAATATGTTTACGATTTTGTGTGAAACGGCTTGTGTAACAAATATATGATAATGTGTCTGTAATAAAAATAATTATTAGGATAACCGGTGGGTAAGTCCAAATTAAGCGAGGTATCATTTATATTAATGCAGATTCAATTATGTGGACAGTCCAGCAATAAAGTCTTGCAATGAACAGTTGTAAATTGTCTCAAAATCGAATCAATCTAATGTTTTTTTTTTTGCATTCAGTAAAGTATTATATTTCTTCTCCTAGCGCATAGCTAAGAACCCTAGCAAAACTAATCTGGTAAATCCAAACAATATAATATTTCAGCTAAACTTTTAATTTATTTTGTATTACATAACGATGTACCGAAAAATAATATATCTCAAACTTTATTAAAAGAAAAACGTTTCGAAAGCTACTGTCTATCAAATCACGTAGACGTTCCATCTATTTTATAACCCAACTGTAATATTAAAATATGAAGAGAATATCTAGACGAAACTCTAATTTTATTAAAAGAAAATTGGTTCAGTCAGTTTACTTAAAGTGCTGTCGCTGCTTTATATAAATCAGAATAAAGACACATGCTTTAGACCGATACTGAAGATATATATAAAATGTAGAGTAACATTGAATCCATGTTTATCAATACCCAGAGTTATTTACACCGTTATTTTTGTTTTTTATACTACAACTTTGGCAAACAACCGCCTGCCTGATAGTAAGCAGTTACCGTAAGCTTTAGCTTGTGCAGCGATAGCTCAGTGGGGAGACCAACAGACTGTAATGCAGAGGGCCTAGGGTTCGAACCTACGTCGCGCACCTCTGACTTTCGGAAGTTATATGACTTTTCGAAATTATGTGCGTATTGATTGACAATTATCGCCTGCTTCGTGCCTCGGAGAGCACGTTAAGCCGTCGGTCCCGGCTGCCATGAACATCTATGGCAGTCGTTATTGGGAGAGTGTCGACACAAAAGATCCCCCTGGGTCGAAGTGTCGCTGGTCTGCACTGACTGGCCCCCACATAAGATACATACCGTAGGCTTTGGTCGGATTCACTCGTGAATTGACGAACCTAAGAGAATAGATTACAGTTGGCATAAATTAACTCTTCATACAGTAAAAGCAGTAACAGTATTTCTCTTACGCCAGTTTACTGTAAGAGGGTGGAACATCTTTATTGTTATTTAGACGTTTTACACATAATTTTATGAGAGCAACTGTATTAACTCGAGGCGTGAAACTAAAAACGAAGTCGTCAGGAAGTTCATCATGAATCCAGTAAACGGACGGTTGCCAATCTGGTTGGTGCAGTAGTTTTAACATTCCTTTAAATTAAAGTTTTATAATTTGCCAACAACTACTCACTAAGCTTAGTAAGTTGCTACAGTTCAGGCAAATTAGCTTCAATGTTTAAAGCCTGTATCATTTCTTTACATATACTTTAGAAATTTTCACAAATGTGAACTTTCCATTAACTTTCCAAATGACGTCCAACAATAACAGTTACAACTATACAAAATTCCAATAAATACATTCTTATAACCTACAACAATACATACATCCTTCTTATGTTTTCATTTCGTCAACTTCTTCTACTACCAATACAAAAACCACAGAATTCTCAACTGATCAAATCTTCTTGGCACATAAGAATCCATTCCTATTAGCCAGAATTAGGTTATATCAAGGAAAACCTGCATGTCTGAGAGTTTTCCATAATGTTCTCGAAAACGTCTGCCAACCCGTGTAGACTAGTGGACTAGGGACCCTTCTCATATTTAGAAGAGGTCGTTGCCTATCAGTGGGACAGTTTATCTGGGGCTGGTATTATTAGGTACTATCCAATATATATTTTTTTTATGGTATAGTTGGCAAACGAGCAGACGGATCGCCTGATGGTAAGCGATTACCGCCGCCCATGGACACCCGCAACACAAGTGCCTTGCCAGCCTTTTAAATTTGCCCCTCTCCCAGGAGAGGGGGAGGTTGGGCCTCCGGTACCCTCACTCACTCAACGAAACACAACGCACTATATTATTTTTATTATAATACACTAGGTCGCGGTCATCTTAACAGCAATTGTTTCAGTATATAACTTGCTGATCGCATAATTCCATAACTATGCGATAGTTTCACATAAGATGCATAGCATCACCTTAGATGCAAAACACAGATGCAAATTACAGTCCTTGGCGTTGTGCCATGAAGACCTTAGTTGACAAATAGACGACACGGTTTGTCGAAGTCGCAGATTCAAGTTCTGCTTCAAGGTTTGTCTTTTTCCTCGTTTACAATAACCAGTATATTTTCTTTCGAGGAACACGTTAACAAAAGCCCGGGTTGGTGTGCTCAATGACACATCTCTTGCAGTACTTCTTAACGGCCCTGTAACCTCGTAACGTGACCGGGGTGTCTTGGATATTCAGCTGTGTGAGGCCTCTGCAATAATATGCTACGGCCTCTAAACCGTCGTCTCCGATGAGCTCGCACCCTCGAAGTGCCAGTTTTTTGAGGTTAGGACAGCATCGAGCTAAGATCTGAAAAGAAAATATATCGAATTAAATAATAGTTATAGGGTCTCATTGAATTGATTTATATAATGCATTACACTTATATATTTCAAAATCCTAAAGATAAGCTAGCTAATGTGCACATTATAAACATATGGCCTCGATAGCGTAGTGGTTAGTGTAACCGGCGTGGCGCCTGAGGTCGCGAGTCGATTCTCGCACAAGTCAAACATTTGTGTGCATGAACATGGATGTTTGTCTTGGTCTGGGTGTTTCTATGTATAATATGTATATATTTACAAAAAAGTATATGTGTATGTTTATCCATTGTCTAGTACCCATAGTACAAGCTCTGCTTAGTTTGGGCCAGATGGTGTTGTGTGTACGTGGTAGAATATATTATATATGTATTATATTATTAATATATCAAATCAAATCAAATCAAATCAAATCATTTATTTGCGAAATATGGGTTAAGCAGATCTTAAATTAATACATGGTATCACCATACTCAGCTTTTAAGCATGCAACATTTCATTTTTGACATTATAAGTTATTTAAATTTAAAACATTATTAGACACAAGCATGTCAGCATTTATTATAAAACTTATATGAATAAATATTAAATAATTAAAAAGGATGTCAGAATAAAAAATTATATAGTAAAAACAAATCCAACATGTCATACAATTTAAATAATGTGGCAGTTACATTTTTATACACATTTATCTGTTATATATTCCTTGACAGAATAGTAAGCTTTGGCAAGCAGTAATTTTTTTACACCACGCTTAAATATAATAAAATTTGTAATATTTAACAATTCGTTTGGTAAGTGATTATAAATGCGTGGGGCCATACATAATATACTTTTGTTCATTTGTGCAGTGTTGTTAGCCGGGATGTGTATTTTCATATTGTGTCTTCGACTGTTTAAATGTGTGAATTTATTTATATTTTTCCTTACAAACAAGACAATTTCGAGAATATATATACTAGGTAGCGTTAGTAGCTTTAATTGTAAAAAATAAGGTTTGCAGCTATCAATCATTTTTAATTTACAAATGGACCTTATGCATTTCTTTTGTGCCTTAAATGCAGCTTCCCAATTTGTGGAGTTTCCCCAAAATATAACTCCATATGTTAGAATAGGTGCTACATGACCATGATATGCTATTAACACGGTTGATATATCCACAGTTTTTGCTAACACATACAAGGCATATGCAAATTTATTTATTTTCGCACACAAAAGTTCCACATGTGATGTCCAATTCAAACAAGAGTCAATATTAAGTCCTAAAAACTTAGTTTCGTCTACTTCTTCAATTTTATGTCCCAAATAATTAATGTCAATTTTGTCTAATTTATTTATTCTATTTCTAAATGTCATAAAATTTGTTTTATCTAGATTAATTTTCAAGTTATTTAGTGTCAACCAATTAATTATACAATGCAAAGTATTGTCAATGTCCTGTTTTAATAATGTTGTATCATTTTTGCCTGTAAATATAATTGTACTATCGTCTGCGAATAAAATAGTTTTATTGTTTGTCAATTTTGGTAAATCATTAATATATATAATAAACAATAATGGGCCCAAGACACTTCCTTGTGGAACAGAGAAGATTGTCTTTTTACTTTCTGATAAATAATTCATGACTTTTTTAGTTTTTGGACATAACCTAGTAATTTGCGTTAGTTGTATTCTGTCACTAATGTATGATTTTATAAGATCCAGGACATTTCCCCTAATGCCGTATGCGTACAATTTATTTATTAATATTTTATGATCTACCTGGTCGAAAGCTTTTGTAAGGTCCATGAACAGTGCACACGACTGACAACCTTTGTTCATGTTATAAAAAATTGTATAAAGAAAGTCATAAATAGCCATATTTATGCACTTATTTTTTCTGAATCCGACTTGTTCTTCGCAAAATAACTTATTGATTTCAAAGAAATTGTAGACACAATCATAGATGACCTTTTCAAATATTTTAGAAAGTACAGGTACTAGTGCAATGGGACGGTAGCAACTCATGTCTTTTCTGTCTTTTTTTTAAAATAATGGTTTTATTAATGTAATCTTAAGTTTGTCAGGGAAAACTCCATACTCAATACATATATTTATTATATAGCTTAATATGTATGATATTTTATCAGAGACATGTTTTAGTATTTTGGTAACTATATCATCATAGCCAGAACTATGAGTGTTATTCAAATTAAGTATAATTTTATTTACTTCATAAGGAGTTGTTGGTTGCATAAATATGGATTTATGATAATTCGTTATATTTATCGGATATATTCTGTTTCCCTTTAATAGTTTGTTTTGTGAGCCAAATACATAAATATTATAAGCGCATAAGACAACAAACAACTCTATTTTTGTAAATAAACAATTATAAAAGTAAACTCTGCGGTGGACAAACTTTACTTCCATTATACGTAAAAGATTCTGCGAGAATTATATTCTAGTTACTCCTAAATAAAAATAAGTTCAATTTCATTCTAATTGCGTGCACTGCGTCTCTGACTACGCAAGATAGGAGCCACAAAACAAACACTTTCATTCAAAGGCAATCATGCGCATCATTATCTTTAATCATAATCTTTATTGAAAGGAGAACGATTGCGGGAAACAGAGTGAATGCAGCTCTACGCGCTTTTATGAACAGTCGAAATGTTTCCGAAAAGGCACGTTTGGCTGTTCATAGAGGACTGAAGGTTGGGTATGGCAAAAGAAGCATGAGAGCAGAATAAATGCTGTAGAAACGAGATGTGAAGAATGGACGAGGAAAGACTGACTAAGAAAGTTTATAAGGCTAGTGTGAATGGAACAGTCGCAAGAGGAAGACCTAGGCGAACGTTTCTTGATCAGATCGGAGGCGTTCTGGACAAAGGCTAGGTTAAGAGCACCTTGAACCGACGGGCGTATATGAGGAATGTGATGAAAGTGAATGAAGCCAGAGAAGTGTGTCAGGATCGTAGCAAATGGAAATCCGTTGTCTCTGCCTACCCCTCTGGGAAACAGGCGTGAATCTATGTATGTACTATATCTTTAATATAATAATCTTGACCTCAACAATCTTTAATGGCAGAATTTTCCAAATAAAGCAATAATTACCTGTAATCCAGCTTCAGAAACATCCGTAGCTCCAAGATCCAGCGCCCTCAGCCTGGAACACCCTCTAGCGATAGCCTCAACTCCATCGTCTCCGAGCGCTCCACACCCTCGAGCATTGAGGTACCGAAGTTTATAGCATCGTCGTGCTAACGTTCGAATACCAGAGTCTGATACCTGTACAAGAGAAAATGATGATAAATAAGTAGTCACACTACTGCCAGAGGCATTAAACTAACCGAGTGTTGGACGAAGTAAAATCTTCACTTATACCTAAGTATTCTACCCTAAAGTTATCTAGGTACCCTAGACTACTCAGACGTAAAGCAGTTGGACAAGAGATTTATAAGTAACAAGTAATTCGAATATTTCCAAATACTCATTGATTATTCGAATGAATTTATCGTATTCGAACACTTGATCGATTCTGCATTAGCAATACATAAATACGCATGTACCATCAAGTCGACCCGAATTACGGCATCAAATTGCAAAGCATTTAAAATGTAGTTCTCATATCGTCTACACGAGCTACGAGGTATATCGAAAATTATAAGCGAATTTAATATGTAAATTCAAAATACAAAAACAAAACAATAACCGTGAATATTTTACTACAATTCAAAAAATTAAAGACTTCTAACTAATCAATACTATTTGTTTCTTCTCGTTGTCTAGTTGCGGGATCATTCAACTGTATAATTCGATTTTCCTTGCCGTAGCAATCGTAGAGCGCTTAGTACTACCCAGCAGCTGTTCTGTCTTAAGACTGATTCCTTTTTTTGTCTGTCACGTTGACTCAATCTGCCCGACATTAATGTTTATGGATAGACGTATATTATTTGTTGCCAATTAATGTTAGATGAATTGTGAATAATACTTTTGATATCCGGAGCAGCGATAGCTCAGTGGGGAGCCCAGCAGACTGCAATGAAGAGGGTCTCGGGTTCGAACCCACGTCGCGCACCTACGACTTTCGGAAGTTATATGACTTTTCGAAACTATGTGAGTATTGATTGACGATTATCGCCTGCTCCGTGCCTCGGAGAGCACGTTAAGCCGTCGGTCCCGGCTGCCATGAACATCTATGGCAGTCGTTATTGGGCTCTCCCAATAACGACTGCCACAATAGATCCCACTGGGTCGAAGTGTCGCCGGTCTGCACTGACTGGCCCCCACATAAGATAAGATAAGATTTGATATCCGGGGTTTACATTATTCCTGAAATATAACCATACTGTTTAGCTAATCAAAATATTTATGGCGTAAATTGTTATTTTACTATTTTACATTGCCAAAAAGCTTTAACTCCGAGAAGCGATTCCAAGAAAAAGGAAATGGTACTAAATATTCTATATCTTAAAAACTTTTGGCCCGTACTTATAACTTCGATTTGATTAAATTTACTTTGAAAGTATTCTATTAATATACATTATTGAAAGGAAATCTTGCAGATACATTTTTATGATATAGGTAATCTATACAACTTAACTAATATTTCAATTTGAATGTGTTATATGTTACTAGACCGATCATTATGGCATTACAGAAAAGGACATTGTTGTTGCCGATGGATAGACAAGTGGCATTCCCTAAACTTACAAGCGATGTTGCGAGCAAAATCTAGTATCATAAAAATTTAATATCTCTTCCAATATCTCTACATATAGAAGATATTTAACAAAATAATTATAGGTACTTTTATAGGTGCTATAGAAGTCAAACAAACATTTATAGAATTTTATCTGTCTGTCTGTATGTTTGTATGCGCGTCACGCAAAAACTACTGAACCAAATTAAATGCCATTTTCACAGTTGTTTTGGTCAAGCAAAAACACCTCAAGGTCTAATTTAAAATCTAGTGCATGTTTACATTTATATAATTAGAAATACTTCCAAATTCCAGGCATACGAATACACGGGCAAGAGCTAATATCTTATAAAAACATATCTACCCTCCTAGGAATTAAAGTCTTTTGTAGGATTTTGTATGCCGAATATTAATTTTATATAACTATTAAATTGGTGCTATAGTAGACTATAATTTTATTTATTTTGCAGGAATGTTTGCTTTAGGCCGAAGTTTGTATGAAATGTGGAAGTAACCCTTTTAATAATGATATAGTCGAATTCCTAGTAAATACATAAAGGCGATAGCGTAGAGGGATACTGTTGTAAGAAACAATATCTTTGTGACAGACTGATGTACTGCCACGCAGAGGTCTCGAGTTCGATCCCAAGGCACGTATCTCTGTCATTTTGAAGCTATGTACGTATTAAAATAGTTAATTACCGCGCGTTTTAACAGTGAAGGAATACATCGCGAGGAATCCTGCATATCTGAGAGTTCTCCATAATGTTCCCGAAGATATGTAAAGTCAGGCAACCCGCACTGGGCCAGCGTGGTAGACTATGGCCTTCTCACACTAAGAAGAGGCCCGTGCTGCAGCCATGTATATAAATCGTTGTCATCTGCATCTGTCATCATTATATATACTTTTATTGCGTGCATGAATATGGATGTTTGTCTTGGTCTGGGTGTTTCTATGTATAATATGTAGGTATTTACAAAAAAAAGTATATATGTATGTTTATATATATATTATTATTATTATATAATGTTCTAATAATATTCTATCATATACACACAACACCATCTAGCCCAAACTAAGCAGAGCTTGTACTATGGGTACTAGACAATGGATAGACATACATATATACTTTCTTTTTGTAAATACTTACATATTATACATATAAACACCCAGACCAAGACAAACATCCATGTTCATGCACACAAATGTTTGACTTGTGCGGGAATCGAACCCGCGACCTCAGGCGTGTCAGTCGGTTACACTAACCACTACGCCATCGAGGTCATCGAACTACACTTACACTTTATATACACGGTTTATATACTGTTTATATGCAGAGGGACAGTTTATATACCGGGCTGATATTATATATGGCTTTAGGTCCTTATGGCCTTACCTATCTCACACTAAGACAAGGCCCATGCCAAGTAGTGGGACACTTTAACACGGGGCTGATATTATCCTAACTTAATATTATAAATGCGAATCTGATTTTGTTTGTTTGTTATTCTTTCACCCTTTCACTACTCAACCGATCATAATAAAATTTCACATACGCCTTTTCAGGGAAACAGAAAACGACATACATTTCATCCAGGAAAAGTACTGCTACTAAACTAACTTAGATTTACGCGGGTGAAGCCGTGGGTAAAATCTAGTAGTATATACAGAATGACTGGTTAAACATTGTACGTACTTAAGGACACGATAATTTATGGTCAGACATAACGTACAAAAAATAAAGTTTAATCTGTGTAACCTGCGAAGAAAACCTTTATGAAATATCCATAAAATGTGGACACTGCGCGGGTCGCACACAGCTGTGCGCGCCGCGCTACCGAAGCTAATGACCTTTGATAAGAAAAGAACGGTCGGTCCAGTCTTTTACCAATCACCCTGTATCAAGATAACGTAGTGTTTTCTCCTTACCTGTGTACATTTAGCTACAGAGAGATACCGAAGCGCGGGGCCGAGTTTCGCCAGTTCGTACAAGCCGAAGTCCGTGACTCCGGTGCAGTCTGAAACGCTCAGCTCCTTCAACGCGCAGTACGATGGTATCCACCGCACTCCTGCATCTGAAACCAGAGATTACCCTTTAAGAATAGAACGGACAGAGTCTTGTTGATCATATAGATGTTTCACATTATAATTCGCACTCTTAATAAAACAGCGACTTAACTCGAAATTTGAAAGTAAGGTAATTTGAACTCTAATTGTATATGTTAAATTCTAATATTATATTTGTGTTAAATCTTTGCAATAGAGTTCAAATTTTTTTAATCCAAAATACTGAGGTAAGTCTCTGTTTTATTAAGGATGATTATGTTCTTGTACATCATTCGGATAAAGAAAGATAAAGATAATATGTTTATTGCATAACTGCGTATATTAAAAGATGGTACAAAGCATAGAAAGAACTTTTAAATAGTCTACACATGTCGTATATGCAACGTAAATTATAACAATAAAGATCTGTCGGCCTCGATGGCGTAGTGGTTAGTGTAACCGACTGCCACGCCTGAGGTCGCGGGTTCGATTTCCGCACAAGTCAAATATTTGTGTGCACGAACATGGATGTTTGTCTTGGTCTGGGTGTTTCTATGTATAATATGTATGTATTTACAAAAAAAAAAGTATATATGTATGTTTATCCATTGTCTAGTACCCATAGTACAAGCTCTGCTTAGTTTGGGCTAGATGGTGTTGTGTGTATGTGGTAGAATATTATTATTATTATTATCTCAAACTAAAATCAAAATCCAACAGTAGTATAATTTGCCATTAATAAAATCCTGCAAGGTATTAAATACTTTATTAAGAAATTATTTCTCGTAATAAAGATGCGCGATACGTATCGATATTATGCTGTATCGATACAAAGCAATGCGATATATGGATATTTTGTATCGATACACGACTACACAATACGCATCGATATATCGTACCTCTAGGTGAAAAATATCGAATATATTTATCTGCTTCAAATTACGATTTGAACCTGTAATATTAAACCTCCGCTATGTTTTGGTAGGGAGAGATTAATGTAAACAAACTTTGCACCGTCAAACTTATTTTGTCGGTTGCTCTATTGACGAGTCGTCTTTGTTTTAAGTAAGTAATATTCTAATAGATATAACTTTCATCTGTAAGTGGCTTCGATACAATTTTTAAGAAAATGATTTATTTTCACTGTTCGAACTAATATTTACTTTTATTTTAAACTATTTAAAAAATCGATAAATATCGAAGGTATCGATACAAAACGATGCGATATATCGCTGTATCGATACGATTGGTTATGATACGTATCGATACGCTCTATATCGATACAAAAGATTTTTGGACATCTTTAATTTTAAATAATTTGCTTAAACATAGGCATGTAGCACACGCCAGTTACCTCATTCCTACTATTTTAGTTTTTTTGATGACAGAAATATAGCTAAAATGTTTTCTTTAAAAAACATTGCACCTACTTGTATATAATATAAAAGTATAATTTGCAATAAACTTAATATTGTCTTCTGTTTACGCGAATATTATTCATTGAAATTAAACTACTATATACGGATTTTATCGCGTTATTTATTTGACACTTTTTCCATAATTTAGAAACTACTACTATTAAACTTTACAAATTTTTAAGCTTATTAAATTATTAAAACCATTAAAACTATTTATATTTAAGTTTACACTTTCTCCGACGTTTCGGTTGCTTTTCAGCAGCCATGGTCACGGGTAGACTAAGATGGTAGTTGCCTCAATGTTCCAGTGTAGTTATTTTATTATTAATAGTAATTATTAATAGTTTTAATAATTTACTTAGCTTATAAATTAGTAACGTTTAATAATAGTTTCTAAATTATGTAAAAAAGTGTCAAATAAACAACGCGATAAAATCCGTATATAGTAGTTAAATTTAATTGTATTTTTTTTTTATTATTACTTTATAAACCTTTCTCTCAATTAAGTGGACATTACACGTGTACTACATCCTTCTCTATCCCTCCAGGAATATACACATATATACATCTCGTACATAAATTTATGTGTATCATCACGTACAAACTCAATTGAGGAAAATAAGCTCACAAATAGCAGCCATTTTTTTGCCTATGACGCATCGTTAGAGAAACACTGGCTTCGATTGTACTCGGTCGACTGAACTATTATTCTTGGGTAAATGTAAAGAAGCGCGTATGAAAGTAATTTTCCTCTTCGCCCCATTTTCACAGCAGCGTTGTAAGCTCGCGCTAAGTAAGGTTTTACTCAAGGCAAGAATCGCTTTTGTTCTTTTGTTTGGGAACCATTTTTCACTTCCGACATTAAGTTTCAAAGAGACTGTGTGCTATGTATTAAAGAAAAGCTCTTACGAAAGTTTCTGTCATATTCTGTAACTCGGCTACATTAAGTTTATGGTCGCGACTTTAAAAAGCAATTGTCGTATTAGTTTTGTATCATATATCTTTATTATAAATTCGAATGAGACATCTTTTGTTTGGTATGCTTTCACACGTTTACGATCGAGTATCAATCAATTGTCATGATCACTAAATTTCACTAACATGATGTCAGCGGTACAGAAAGCGATAGCTCAGTGGGGAGACCAACAGACTGCAATACAGAGGGTCTCGGGTTTGAACCCACGTCGCGCACCTCTGACTTTCGGAAGTTATATGACTTTTCGAAATTATGTGCGTATTGATTGACAATTATCGCCTGCTCCGTGCCTCGGAGATCACGTTAAGCTGTCGGTCCCGGCTGCCATGAACATCTATGGCAGTCGTTATTGGGAAAGTCAGTACCCTCTAATATCCTGACACTGGTCTAGCCTTAGGGTATCGTTAGCCTTCGGGTTGCGGAGGTCAGGTGGTAGCCGCTCCGTGTAAAAACTGATATCTAGTCAAATCCAGTTAGACTAGAAAAGCCGACCTCAAGTGACTTGGGAATAATAAAGGCTAAGGGAGAAGAAAGAAGATGTCAGCGGTACAGAAAAGGACATGGAGCAATTTTTTTTTTTAATTATCTTAATGTAGTATATTTATAATTCAGATTCAGACATGTTAGCATTGTGTGTCTATTGACAAATTCTTCTTCTTTCTTCTTTTCGTGTGGTTAGTGGCCAACCTGCTGTCAAGAGTTGTTCAAGCCCGTAGGTGTCTGACATCGCTTAACGACTGCTGTTAATTTGACAACAACCGGGACCGACATTTTACGTGCCCTCCGAAGCACGGAGACGCTCAGATGAAATACCAATAAGCGGTCACCCATCTATAGACTGACCGCACCCAACGTTGCTTAACCTCGCTAATCGTTTACCGATCAGTGAGTGTAACTGGCTATGAGCGCCTGACATTGACAACTTTAGAGGCATCTATCATTTGAATCTTTGTTTCGTACATATTACCGTATAATTAATAGCCCATTACACAAAACGACAGATTTAGATAACATTACAATTACACTGACTTTGGGATCTGCCTTAAACTAATATTTAAAAGAAGATATAATATATAAAATTTGTTTAAAAGTAGTGTATGCTAAAATATAAACCACGATAAAATCATATAATATAATATTCTACCACATACACACAACACCATCTAGCCTAAACTAAGCAGAGCTTGTACTATGGGTACTAGACAATGGATAAACATACATATACTTTTTTTTTTGTAAATATATACATACATATTATACATAGAAACACCCAGACCAAGACAAACATCCATGTTTATGCACACAAATGTTTGACTTGTGCGGGAATCGAACCCGCGACCTCAGGCGTGGCAGTTGGTTACACTAACCACTACGCTATTATGGCTAGCTATCACTTTATATTTGTGTGTTTCTAGTAAAACTTAGATACATTAGGTGCATTTGCTATCTATAGTTTTAAATATCATTGGAGAGACCTAAAAATGGTTACATGGCTAAATCCGGGTGCAGTGTAACTTCTACAAAACTCAAACGCTAGATATTAAATACATAACTACTAGTTATTCGAAAACAGTTATAAGGTACAAGAGAAAGTGTCAATTATAACTACACTTAACCAGTAGTTATACCTATCGCCACGGTATACAACCCTGTCTACTGCAGCGGAAATATCGCAGACAACGTTAGATTTCGCAAATTTAATATTCTCGCCACGAACTTGAAGCTAATGATAGATAGTAACGTCATCTGTTGGGTATAATTTGAAACTTTCGAGGGTGTAGGTGTACTTTCTAATTACATGGTTACGAGTTTATGAATGATAAGTCAATTACAAGCTACAAGCATAGTGACAAATGCCAAACATATATCCCTAAAAGGGTGGACAGAGTTGTATTAAACACACTTTGCTACGTTTCAAGAACCCTCGTAAAGTTGCTCATTCAATAGTCGTCCATCAGACACAGTTCCAAATTTCCTGCTGCTATTGAAAATGTCTTAATTTGTGATAAAATTATCTAATAACATGGCCAATCCGGGTATCTAACTCAAATTAAAAAATCATTAATTCATTTAGGTGATAAAGTAGCACTTATGAACGTCAAGACATCGAACTCGAGACGTCATGCATAGCTATCGGCATGTATGGACTACGGAAATGCTTACCTTAAAACATACACTTGCTACTTTGGCAGTACTCTGTATCATAAATATCATCATTTAATTGAAAACGACTGACTAAGAAAGTTTATAAGGCTAGTATGACCATTCACACTAACCAGTCGCAAGAGGAAGACCTAGACAAACGTTTCTTGATCAGTTTGAAGACGTTCTGTTAACCCAGCGAGCGTGCATGAGGAATGTTATGAAAGTGAATGAAGCCAGAGAAGCGTGTCAGGATCGTAGCAAATGGAAATCCGTAGTCTCTGCCTGCCCCTCTCGGAAACAGGCGTGAATCTATGTATGTATGATTTAATTCGCGAGACGAACATAGCTAAAGTTAGGCCTTCTCTAGAAAGTGTTATATTTTCAACTTTGGGGGTGCAACGGTGCTTGAGCCTTAGTGGCACAACATATTATACGGTCTCGATTTCGATTTCCAGTATGAACGTATTATTAGGATTGTCTGTCAAGAAATGTACAATAGCAGCATAGAGTTTGGCAATGTGCCTGATGGAAGGCAGCTGTGGTCTTTTGGGTTAAAGGCATGAGACTGATTTTAGTAATAAGTACTGCAGTTAGGGCGTAGTAAAAGTATTTGTAAGCGTGAAAGTAAATAAACAATGATTACCATCAACCTAATAAAGCAAATAATTAATTATTCTCTTCAGAAACACGAGAGCAAAACTGCGGTTGAATACCAGATTTCGTAACAATTAACGTCATGTTTTCGACTTAAATTAGAGTGTCATAATCACAAGACTTACTTAAGGCTCTATTTTATAATTTCTATAATTAAATTAAGCCTTTTGAAAGCTGCCGGAGCTTGAACACTTTAGAACACTAATTATACTGTTCAAAGACTTTGTTTTCACACGAATTGTTCAACTGAGTAAAACAGTTTATCATTACATGTTAAAAGAGGTTTATTCATAATGTGTGTTACCCATGTCCCTCATAGAGTTAGCTCCAGGCGTATGGTGAATTGAGTTATGAAATAAAACCAGTGCGAGTCGCATTTGCACCCCGGCATCCATATTGTAGCGTTAAAAATTATTAATAAAAAAAAAAAATATTAAACCAAACATTTATAAAAACAGCAGCAATAGCTTAGTGGGAGATTGTTGGACTGCCACGCAGAGGTCTCGAGATAGATTCCAAGGCGCACTCTGACTTTTCGAAGTTATGTGTGTATTAAATAATTAATTATCGCTCACTTTAACGGTGAAGGAAAGCATCGTGAGGAAACCTGCATGTCTGAAAGTTCTCCATAATGTTCATAAAGATATGTGAAGTCTGCCAACCCGCACTGGTCCAGCGTGGTGGACTATAGTCTAACCCTTCTCACACTGAGAAGAGGCTCGTGCTCATCAGTGGGACAATTTAATACAGGGCTGGTATTATTACAAAAACAAGCTCTTATTTCCATCTATACAAAATTTAAGTGCTATGCACTTGTTGGTGTAACTATTTTCATCTTTCTCGATCCATTGCCAAGTCCTTCAATCTATACTAATATTATAAAGCAGAAGAGTTTGTTTGTTTGTTTGGTTAAACGCGCTAATAATACTCTCAGGAACTACTGGTTCGAATAGAAAAAATATTTTAATGTTGAATAGCCCATTTATCGCGGAAGGCTATAGGTAGGCCTCGATAGCGTAGTGGTTAGTGTAACCGACTGCCACGCCTGCGGTCGCGGGTTCGATTCCCGCACAAGTCAAACATTTGTGTGCATTAACATGGACGTTTGTCTTGGTCTGGGTGTTTCTTTGTATAATATGTATGTATTTACAAAAAAAAGTATATATGTATGTTTATCCATTGTCTAGTACCCATAGTACAAGCTCTGCTTAGTTTGGGCTAGATGGTGTTGTGTGTATGTGACAGAATATTATTATTATAATATTATTATTATTATATTATTATTATTATATTATTATTATTATATTATTATTATTATATTATTATTATTAATATGGTATTTCTTTTATATTTAGTCTCTCTTTTATTTCAAAGGGGTAAAAACCTGACACACGGGCCTTAACCAAGTGTGCCAGAGGAGAAAAAGTTAAGAAGTAGATGATGCAAGAAATTTACGTGTGAGGCGACATGTGTTAAGAAGAACTGCTTTTTGTATGAGTGTGATTGTAGATTTCGGCATGTCAAGTATGCTCAGGCTATGTAGAAGTGTCTTAGGGACTACGCCGGTTGCAGATATGATAATAGGGATGATTTTAACTGTGTCTATCTGCCATTGCCTTTTTATTTCGGTAGCTAAATCAACATTCTTCGACATTTTTTCCCCGTGCGTAGTTTGGAGATTATGTGTGTTACATACTGCGATGTCTATTATGAAAACAGTTTTTTTGTTTTGTCTAGTATGGTTATGTCTGGTCTATTGTAGTGTATGGTTTTGTCAGTATAAATGGTCCTATTATATGGTATTATCTAAAACAGTACTGGGCTTATATTTGTAATAGGCAGTTTTTTCCAATAAAGGAATATTTGTGGGCTTGGTTCTGATGGACTATTGCTGCAACTTGATCGTGTCTATGTTTATAATCAGTTTGTACTATGGATTTACATGAACCAGTTATGTGTTGAATAGTTTCAGAACTACTATGGCAACGTCTACATAAGTCAGCGGGAAGGTTAGGTATACGGGTTATGTGTTTCTGGTAATTACGGGTGTCTATTACTTGATCCTGAATAGCGATCACCAAAGCCTCTGTCTCCGGAAAGAGCTCTCCGCGCCGTAGCCATTCGTTCGACGCTTCTTTGTCGACGTGTTCTTGGCCGATATCAGTGAGATGTCTCCCGTTGCAGAGACTTTTGGGATCACAAAACTATTTTCTGCTCTTTGCTCAATAATTTTGGCTGTACATTTCTATTCGATAGGTTAAGAGGGGTTAGTTTTTTATCTGCATTCGTTATTATTATTATTATTATTATTGTATAACATCTCGCTACAACGCTACAACAAATAGGAGCAAAGCATCAATGAAAAGCGTTGCAAAACCGAGGAAAATTCTCTTATGTGAAGCAGACGAAGTTGCGTGGGTCAGCTAGTTTTCTATATTGAAATTAAACTGCTATATACGGATTTTATCGCGTTGTTTATTTGACACTTTATTACAAAATTTTTGAAAATTGTTACACTACTACTACTATTAAACTTTACTAATTTTTAAGCTAATTAAATTATTATTAAACTATTTAGATTTAATTTATTTTTATTTTACACTTTCCCCGACGTTTCGGTTGCTTTTCAGCAGCCATGGTCACGGGGAGACTAAAATTCAAAATTTTGTAATAAAGTGTCAAATAAACAACGCGATAAAATCCGTATATAGCAGTTTAATTTCAATGAATAATATTCGCGTAAATAGAAGACAATAGTTTTCTATATGTTTCTACATTTGCTTTTTCTTTCAGTTGATCTGTATACTTTCTTCTTGGTCTTCCTCTCTTTCTCTTTGTCTTTTTTCCCTTCCACAATATTGGTAAAAATTTGTCATGTCTAAGTAAGTGACCGACCATGTTTCCTCTTCTATTCTCTATATTTGTACCAGTATTTGTCTAGTTGAATTTACTCTTCTTAATATTTCTTCATTAATCACTTTTTCTATTGACTAAACTTTTTCGATTCGGCGCCAACACCACATTTCAAAGATTCCAATATTTTTCAATCTATTTAGGTTAGAGTCTATATTTCACAAGCTTATAAAGCAGTCTTTAATTTAAATTCTCTAAAAAGAAAAATATCTTTGAAGTACATCAAACCACAGATACAGACAGCAACATAAATTTTTATAAATGCAAATCTTCTGTGCGTGTGTTTATAATTAAACTCCTCCTAAACGGCTGGACCGATTTTGATGATTTTTTTTGTGTGTGTTCAAGTGGATTCGAGAATGGTTTAGATTTGTTTTCTTTTTTCTTCTTTCGTGCTTACAGGACAACGTCTGTCGGGACAGCTAGTAGATATATAAAAAAATATATCTATACTAAATATTATAAAGCTGAAGAGTTTGTTTGTTAGATTGTTTATTTGGTTGAACGCGCTAATCTTAGGAAATACTGGTTCGATTTGAAAAATTATTTTAGTGTTGCTTAGCCTATTTACCAAGAATGGTTATAGGCTACATAACATCACGCTACGATCCACGGGGACGGCACAATATTAATAAACGCAGGTGAAATTGCGGGCACATCTATGTAGTATAACATATATTTAACTAAGGAATAGTATTTTATGAATCTTAATTATTATTTTTGTAAAACAACAGAATTCTACCGCATTAGGAACGATTCCTGTATCGAGGGCGAATTTACTAACATTCAGACAACTGGCACAAAGAACATCCAGACTAGAAACAACAATTTGTGTATCACACAATTTTGACTGCACGGATGGCGTAGTGGTTTAAGTTTTCGCCTCGCCACTACCGTTGCGCCGAGTGTTGTGGGTTCGAATCCCACACGGAACATGAATTAGTGTAATCCACAAATGCTTGTGGTGTTCTTTGTGTTCGTTGTTTGAATGTTGGTAAAAACCCCGCGACACAGGAATTATTCCTAGAGAGGAAGATGATAAAAAAATTTGAATTTGTTCCAAGGAATCAATCTTATACCGATATGTGTATAAAATATGAAGAGTCAAATTAAGGAAAATTCTTATTAAGCTACTCTTTACGGGATAGGCATAAGTCTATGCAAGAACATTATAATTAACAACGAACTACCCCACATTAAAACACGAGCGCTTTTCCAAGCCGAGTACAAACAAGAAAGTCTTGTGTGAAAATCAAGTCTCTACGATTACATGCTTTCGAATTCTTAACAAACTCGATCGACTGGTATCGAGCCGAACTAATAAAGTCATTGCAAGTACTCGAACATTTTAATAACGTTTAGTATCATCGGATAATAGTTCTAAGATCAGATTACGTTGTATCGATAAGACTGGTTTAATTTGAAATCTGTTTAGTATGCAAAGTATATTGTACACTATCTAGGGAATCGAGTTCAAAGCTTTGAAGAGATTAATTTAAGAGATTATAGTAAAAAAAGCATAATATAACTATCTTCATCAAAAAGCATGAAACAAGACCACACATGGTTCGGTAGACTAGAGAACGTACGTATTATAAAACACGACTCTCTATTTAAACATTTGTGCACTTATAACTATAAAAAACAAAGTTAATTTATTCTTATTAATGATTTTGTAAAGATTGTGTTCATATTAGTCAACAAATTATTTATTGATGACCCCTTCAACCAAGCTATTAGACATAAGAAACGTTATAAGTTGTTCACGTCGATAGTACAATAAGTAGGATTCGAAACCGCGACCTTTCGGTTGCGATAGGATGGCTCACTCATTTACATCGTACTTTTATAAATAAAATCTTTAATTTTGTCTTACGTTTACGCGAATGTTATACATTGAAATTAAACAACTTTATACGGATTTTAACGCGTTGTTTATTTTTTATAAAACACTTAGACACAAAATTTGAACTTCTATTGTTAAACACTTTTACTAGTTACTGTTGGCACACGCGCACCTCTGACTTTCGAAAATGTATATTTGGCAGATCTCTAAATATGTTCTATATGCTTGACTTCCAAGACCTCTCGAAGCAAATAATAGCATTTGACTACAAGCAGATTTTGAAGACACCTTTTAAATAGCTGTATATTTTCAATATTCTTTATATGTTCTGGTAGTTTACTATATATGTATGTGCGGTGCAATACAAAAAACGTTTGAGAAAGTTGAAGACGATAGCTCAGTGGGGAGACCTATAGGTATAACTTCCGAAAGTCAGAGGTGCGTGACGTGGGTTCGAACCCGAGACCCTCTGCATTGCAATCTGTTGGTCTCCCCACTGAGCTATCGCTGCTCCTCATACATTTTATCTCTATATAATAAAACTTATTTACTAGTTTTCTATTACTTACATTTACATAATTAGAAATCTGTACACACAGCGACACAACAACCTAGACTGTTTGGACTTTGAACTATTAGAAGTTGAACCCTGCGAATCGTGCGAGAGAGTGCGTTATGTTTTTGTTACGCTCTATCCTTACATTCCTTACCATTACGTCGACACCACTATGCACTGTCCCTTTCCGACAATTCTCTATTTTGTATGTAGCGTAGTTATGCGTATTAAAATAGGGTGTCTAACTTAATGTGTAGCCGCGTGTACACCAAGAAAGCAAGTAAATGTGTGTAATTATTATTCAGAGCAAACTGAATACAGAAAGGGTGTAATCAGAAGCATAAGTAATAAATAATATAAACATTGCTGGTGAAACTAGCCACTAAAATTAGTATTATCTATACTAATATTATAAAGCTGAAGAGTTCGTTTGTTTGGTTGAACGCGCTGATCTCAGGAACTCCTCCTTCTCTCTTAGCCTTTATTATTCCCAAGTCACTTGGGGTCGGCTTTTCTGGTCTAACCGGATTTGACTGGATATCAGTTTTTACACGGAGCCGCTGCCACTTGACCTCCGCAACCCGAAGGCTAACGATACCCTAAGTCTAGAGCAGTGTCAGGATATTAGAGGGTACTAACTTTCCCAATAACGACCGCCATAGATGTTCATGGCAGCCGGGACCGACGGCTTAACGTGCTCTCCGAGGCACGGAGCAGGCGATAATTGTCAATCAATCAATCAATCTTAGGATCTACTGATTCTAATTGAAAAATTATTTTAGTGCTGGATAGCCTATATATCTAGGAAGGCTATAGGCTATATAACATCACGCTATGACCCACGGGGGCCGCGCAGTAACTATAAACGCGGGTGAAGCCGCGAGCATACCTAGTAGGTAATGTTATTAATGACTACGTTAAAGGTCGACGTAAAACATCTTTAATCTGCACGGTTGGTGTAGTGGCTTAAGTAGTCACCTTGTCACTGTTGCGCCAAATGTTATGGGTTCTAATCCTACACCGGACAAAAATTTGTGTGATCTACAACTGTTTTTTCCGAGTCTGTATGTTCTTTGTGTCCATTGTTTGAATATTTGTAACGTTCCCCGTGACACAGGAATTAATTCAAGTGCGGAAATAGGCTTTTTAAAAAAATTTTACTTCACCAAAATCCTAACTTTGATATTATAAATTTGAATGTGAGTTTGTTTGTTTGGTACGCTTTCAGGTCTAAACTACTCCACCGATCATGATGAAATTTTGTATACACGTTGTCAGGGGTACAGAATAGGACATAGCGTACCTTGCATCTAGGAAAAAGGAGTAAACCCGAGCAAGGAGAGCCGCGGGTAACGGCTAGTCAATTGTAATTTAACTGACAAACAATAAACCACAACAATTATATTTAACATAAGGACTACACAAATCAGTGTAAAACATTACAGAGAATAGATTTAACAAACAAAACGATTGTATTCGCAGAATCTATTATTTATAGTTATTCATCTTAAAGATTGCCTCGTTAGCGTATGGTTCCGTTCATGCTTAACGTCAACCTTATGGTCCCTGATTTAATTTGCAAATCACGTAAAGTGTTATTAGCTCATTTTAATAGATATATAATTCTTGAGACCGCTGAGAAATATATGTGGTGTGACTCTGAAAGATAGAATAAGGAATAGTGTGATTAGAGAGAGATGCAGATGCATGAAAGTGGATATAGTGACAAGAATAGAAAAGGGTATGTTAAGCTGGTTTGGGCATGTAGAAAGAATGGACGAGGACTGACTAAGAAAGTTTATAAGGCTAGTGTGAATGGAACAGTCGCAAGAGGAAGACCTAGGCGAACGTTTCTTGATCAGATCGGAGGCGTTCTGGACAAAGGCCAGGTTAAGAGCATCTTGAACCGACAGGCGTGTATGAGGAATGTGATGAAAGTGAATGAAGCCAGAGAAGTGTGTCAGGATCGTAGCAAATGGAAATCCGTAGTCTCTGCCTACCCCTCTGAGAAACAGGCGGGAATCTATGTATGTATATAATTCTTAGAAGTTGCACGAAGTATGCAGATCCCCTGGTAGACAGCTATTGGTAAACTATTGCGTGGACCTGAAAATATTGCCTAAAATATGGAGGATTAAAACATCTTGTTACGAAAAAGCCATATTGTGGAGATAAACATATTTTTGGAGGTATTAAGGTACTTCTTTAGTTCTTTGGCTGTCGATTCGAGTCGAATCGAATGACGATTTCTTATTTTTTATTTAGTAAACAAATATGGCGTACCAGTAGATGAAAACAATATATAGAAAATTATCTCTATGAAATGTCTTACTGCTTTCTCATCTCTATTTATAAGAGAACGAATTGAAATCTGAAAGCAGTAACTGAATGGTTTAATAAGTTTTTATTAACCACATTAATCAAGTAAGAAAACGGAATATACCTACGGAAGTCATTTTCAAATCCAGTGCTTGCGCAAATGGCAAGAGGCCATAAAATCTAACAAGGCTATCACATTATTAATAATTTATTATTATAATAGTAATTTGTTTATTTTTCTGCCACTCGGTCCCTTTGGGCGCCTTTTGAATATGTGTAGGTACAATACTTCGAAAGTAAACATATTTTTTTGTAGGAGACTGGTATCTTTATTGAGAAACCCGGTCACACAGATTAACAGACCCTCTAGAAAACAATTTCAATATTAAGATTCATCGTAAATTATCTTTTATTTATCGTAAGTTAACAAACTTAACTGACAAACTGAGTCTGTTTTGTGCACATTGCTAGTGATCTTTTAAAAAGAACCCATTCCTAACTTTCATACGTATGTATGAAAAATACAAACAAACGAAATATATGTGATGCGTGACACTACTTCATTATTAAACTCACAATGCCTGATTGAACTGATTAAAGGCTAGTGCAATACAAGCAAAATTAATGCTCTTAAGATATCTCAACCTTTTGTACGAATGATTTATGAAGAAGAGCACAAAAATATGATTAATCGAGGTCGGTACAATGAATATGTTATTTGTGCAAGCCTCTTATAATGTGTGCTGATGTTGTTGTGTGCGAATGAAGAAAGAAATTTAGCCTCTTAATGAGATAACTTGTAGACTTTTTATCCGTTTTAGGTCTACGTGATAGAAAACAGCTAAATAGTTTATCTATAATGGTTTATGGGTATGATTGAGGCACCGATTCTTCATGACAAGTGTTGCAGGTTGTTTGTGCCTAACAACTGTTGTCGTGGTAGAGAGCACCGATTGCTGGCGGTTCCAGCGTGCCGTACTGTTGCACGCTTTAACTCACTCATGCCTCGGTCACTAAAGCAGCTTAACGCTCTCTTGGACTTTAACTCAGTTGATATTTTTGCGGATGAATGGAAAGTATTATTATTAGAATATATGAGGAACCGTGAGCAGCTGAATGTGTGAATGCTAAATTTTAAATTTATATTAACTTATTAAATAAATAATGATTAAAAAGTGTAATTGCGCAAGTCGTTCTATTTGATGTGAAATAAATAAATAAATCTATACAGTGTTAAAAAAAACATGCTAATAACCTTTTACCTGTATCTTATACCTTACTTCAGAATTTTTGAACTACCACTTTTCAAAATACGTTGCTTGATTTATCATAGAATTTTTTAAGATCGAGTTTGGTTGTTCTAATCGCAAGACTAAGACTTTAGTCTACCAGCGGTTGTAATGGAAAGCAGCGGCGTCTCCAAACACGGGAAAGGAGGCGTTGTGCGGGAGACGAAGGAATTGCATATTATTAAAATTTGTTGTTTGGAAAAGTTTCTAGTTTTGTTAAAAGAGTTCGAACAAAAGGACGATGAAAAGAAAACACGGGAATAAATTATTAGTATTATTATTTAACCCTGTATATTTATCTCTACATTATCTTGTTATAAGATTGCTTTTACGATGACGGTCGGTCATGAGATCGCGTGTACACTTTTCAAATCGAGCAATGTGTTATTAGATTTTGCCATTAGGAAATTCTCAGTTGAAACACGGTGCCTGGTAATGTGCCCGTTACATAGGACCTACAATGTAGCTGCAAAATAGATATATTACTTCTTTGCCCCTTTGCTCCTTTTTGCCATACTGTAGACTCCCATGTGTGTATTGTATATATTCATGTAAGTATATTATAATTACTCTAGTGTTTTTCTTGTAAATAAATAAGTTCAAATAGAAATGACATAAAACTAAGACAATACATAGAGATGGATTTCTATACATTGATTTGTTAGAAAATAAACTGATTTGATTTGATTCCATTGAAGTAAAACAAAAATCTCGAAATCTTAGAAGACCGATCTTTGATCCACTAATCAATGCATTTTTTCCTAATTTAAAACTAGAAACATATCCAACATAAAATAAAAAATTAAACCATTTCTTAACTAAAAAAAAATATTATTATTATAACAATGTTTTTCCCAACAATTCATATTTTCTGTCTTTTCTTTCAACAGGATTCTAATGAAGGTGAACAATTCTTACCTGTGACTAGAGTACACCGCCTAAGGTACAAATACTGCAGCGATGGGCAGGTATGGAGTAGAGCGCAGAGACCAGCATCCGTCACGGACCCGCAGTCAGTCAGGTCTATGTACTCCACCGGAGGTCTTCGCGTTGCCAGCCGGGTTTCTAACCACGCCCATTCCGGCCAGTCCACGTTTGGGCAACCTGGGGAAAAAAAACATTGATGGTATACTTTATTATGTAGACACATACATAAGTAGTCTCACGACTATTTTCTGGAAGAGTTGTACTACCCCCTACATTTTGCCACCAGCTATTAAGGTCTTACTTGGTCAGCCTGTTGCCGTCTACGGGACTAAGTGCCAGACTCATAATCCATTCCAGACATGTAATAATTTCCCCGAACCTGGTATTAAACAGACCCGATTCGGGGGAAAAAGTTATTTTTATTTTAACATACTTTTCATTTTTAATAATATTGGAAAGGAAAATGCAACTATCAATAATTAAGTCTAAGTAGTATTACAATAAAATAATTTTAATTGTAAGTAAGTTTTCTATAGTTATTATAGATATATCATTGCTATAGAAAAAGGTAATCAATACCGAACTTCTCTGATAATGGATTACAACACGTGAGATCCGGTATTCCAAATTACATTATTCGGCTTCGAATACAAAATGTAAATGAAACACGTGTAGAAGCATTATTATTTCGCTATGGAAATTCAGTTCGAAACTACGTTTAGAAACCGTATTTGTTATTGGAAAATTTTAATAACAAGGGTCAAGAAGTCTTGTTATTAAAATTTGGGTCAATCTCCTGTTATTAAAACAAGAGTCAAGATCTCTTGTTATTTTAAATTTCAACATGAATTTAAAGTGATCTTTCACTTTAAAATCATGTTAAAGGCAGTAAAATGTTCTGCTAGAGTTGTTTTTTTAATACACAAAACGAAGTTTTAAATGTTTGCTGCATGTATTCTTTTTGATAACACTCGCAAAAGAAAGTATATACCAGCTTCTTTCTGGCTCTTTATCCGAGTAAATACATACTTAGATCTAAACTTTTTATATCGATATATAAAAAGTGCTATCCTATGTGTTAATCGGGTCATGGTCTACGTGTTAACTAGGTTTATCAAAACCTGTTAAAGGACTAATGCGTGATTCGATATCAAATATCCAAACATGTTCATAAGCTTCCACATTTACAAATGAGTACGATTTAACAAAAATAAAGTATACAATATTTTTTATAAATAATTGGCTATTACGATAGCTACTTATAACATATTTTATGTTTTTGTGGGTTTATATATTTCTCAGAGTAAGAGGAGGTGAGGCAAGTGTACAAATGTATGAATAAATTTTGAGGACCTTTCACATTAGTAACGTTTAACCTATTTAACCATTAATTATCAATGATTTATAAATAATCCTAACTAACATTATAAATGCAAATGTGAATTTGTTTGCTTGTTTGTTACGCTTTGACGCCTTAACTACTTCACTGGTCATCATGAAATTTTGCATACACTTTGTCAGGAGTATAGAAAAGGACGTAGGGTACATTTCATCCAGGAAAAATTATTGTTACTAATATAACCTTACTTACATTTAAGCGAGCCAAGCCGCAGGCATTGTCTAGTTCTTAATAGAAACCTCGCTCACTTCTTTTGGAAAGATGTATAAGTCTACCTATATGCATTTGGATGTAAATATACATGTCAACCAGTGAGTTGAATTCCGATATATTTATATATAGTTGACATGTTGTATATATATAGTAACATATGTTACTGTAAAAGCCCGAATATTAGTTAATCTTAGGTTTTACCAGTTAATCTTAGGATTTACCAACACGAGTTGGTAAATGTAAGAATTTATAAAAATGGAACGATTTTTTCGGGCTTTGACCATTAGAATTTAGTACATGCTAGCTTTTACCAGTGACGGTTGGTAAATGTTCGTTTTGGGAACGGTTCGGACTTTTACCATTTAGAGTTGGTAAATCTTAGGTTTTACTGGAAAATCTTAGGATTTACCGTAGTTCGGGTTTTTACAGTAACTTACACACAACATGTCAACTATAAATAAACGTACTAGAAAGAACGCCTACTTATTCAGCTAGACCTGATTGACTTCCATCTCTGCAAGCTCACTGAACAAGTAACTTAAACACAGATTAAAATTAGACGTGATAAGGCACTGATAGAAAATGCTTAGAAAGCGCATTTAATAAATAAATTAAATGTTAATCACCGACTTTCTTGAGTACATTAGAACTAATTTCCCGTCTCACTGCATGTGGTTGATTCACTGTATTTTAACGAACCTATTTCTATTTTAGCACATTCGTTATAGTGATTGGGTTGTTTGATGGTTTACGGTAGTGACGAGTTGTGTCGCCTTCGTAATTCCTTTTACTGAGAATCCTAATAGAGCGCTTTTCTATAAAATTACCCACAAACTGGATCAATACAGATGCCCAAATGGAACGTGCGACGAATAATAAAAATGAGAAGTATTTTTATTTATTTGTATTTTGTCGGCCTCGATGGCGTAGTGGTTAGTGTAACCGACTGCCACGCCCGAGGTCGCGGGTTCGATTCCCGCACAAGTCAAACATTTGTGTGCATGAACATGGATGTTTGTCTTGGTCTGGGTGTTTCTATGTATAATATGTACGTATTTACAAAAAAAAAAAGTATATATGTATGTTTATCCATTGTC
Organism: Catocala fraxini; assembly: GCA_930367265.1. Classification (NCBI taxonomy): domain Eukaryota; kingdom Metazoa; phylum Arthropoda; class Insecta; order Lepidoptera; family Erebidae; genus Catocala; species Catocala fraxini. The sequence continues at coordinate 5,562,476 of OV884044.1, read as the reverse complement.
TAGAACCCATAGTACAAGCTCTGCTTAGTTTGGGCTAGATGGTGTTGCGTGTATGTGGTAGAATATTATTATTATTTGATTATTTTCCTTTTATTTTAATTATTACTAGACTTTTCCCGCTTATAACAGTCCTTTTTCCTAGATGAAAGACACAGTATGTCCTTTACTGTTCCTCTGACAACGTGTTTGCAAAATTTCATGATGATCGGTAAGTGGTTATGGCGTGAAAGCCTTACAAACAAACAAATTCATGTTCGCGTTATATTAGTTAGGATTTGTTGCATGCCATGTTGAATTTATGAGAATTCAAGCAATTAATATTTCAACTGTTTTATCACATTACTCGTAAAATCATATTTAATTCGTAGTTCTGTTTATTTTTAATATGTTAATAAAAGTATGTAACATTTGTATAACATACATGATAAATTATTATTATTCATTAATTTTTAAACGTTTTGTATGTCATGCTTAAATTCAGTAACGTACGAACATTATATGAACTAAACTGATAAATAAATTTAAAGAAATACTAACAAAAACCACTATTTTTAAACTAGTACAATATAAATGCTTTGTCTGACTTGTGTATCGATTATATGAGCACAAACTTATGGAGTTACAGGACTGTAAGGTTCTAAACTTTTTGGAGTCTCCAAAGTATAAATAAATGATCATTTTGATTTTGTGAAGGGACGGATAGATCATGACGTGTATTATCGATATCTTATAGAACATGGGTGTACCTTATTTGTCAGCAGAATATATTACGTGACAAAATTTACAAAGGTATTCATATCAATAGGGTAACGCTTTGTAAAGCCTTGTCCTACAATATATCGTCAAAAAAACACCGCAGACGTTTTAGATTTTCGTATAAGAGCAGCGATAGCTCAGCGGGGAGACCAACAGACTGCAATGCCGAGGGTCTCGGGTTCGAACCCACGTCGCGCACCTATGACTTTCGGAAGTTATATGACTTTTCGAAATGATGTGCGTATTGATTGACAATTATTGCCTGCTTCGTGCCTCGGAGAGCACGTTAAGCCGTCGGTCCCGGCTGCCATGAACATCTACATATGTAATGGCAGTCGTTATTGGGAGAGTGTCGACACAAAACATCCCATTGGGTTGAAGTGTCGCCGGTCTGCACTGACTGGCCCCCACATAAAATAAGATAAGATAGATTTACGTATGCTTATATTAGCATTATTTAAAGGAATTTTTCGATTTAGGGCACTTATTATTAATTAACGGACATAAACAACATCCAGATGCAGAAAATCTTTTTGTGAATCGCATAATTGTAATATTTGGGATTTGAACACACATAACTCAGCACGACGAGCATGTCGCGGCGATTGCTTGCCCTCTACGCCATCCGGGCAGTCAGTGTTAAATATTTTGTTTAATGTTAAGATTTTTTTTTTTTCTGAATGTTTGAATATTTGAAATTCATGTAATAGGAAGCGAAACTGATACCTTCTACTGAACACATCCAAACTCTATGCTGCTATTAATAATTTTTCCACAGTAAAGTTCAATACCATTTTGTTGGACCTGGGATTCTAAATAACGATCTTCCGAAATATCAGCGCAAGCTTATGCCACGGGATAGCTATATATAAGCTAGGCAGTTCAATTTTGGGTATAAATAACTAGTAGCTAACTATGAATTTTACGATTTTGGAGATGTGGAGGAACAAGGGGTAATGCTCATCCGATATAAACAGAGAATCCTCCAACAATGCTGCGTCGATTGATGGACTTGTACTGCAAACTTCGTTTGCGCGATTCAGGATTTAGTACAAATTGTACGGAGTATTATGCTATTATGTAGAACGCCATCTTTTATCTTTAGTTGTAACTTCTTCGCATATAAGGAGTCCGGCACCGATACACAACATACGCTCCTCTAACTCAGAAATACATACATAAATAGATTCACGACTGTTTCCCAGAGGGGTAGGCAGAGACTACGGATTTCTATTTGCTACGATCCTGACACACTTCCCTGGCTTCATTCACTTTCATCACATTCCTCCTTACTCAGAAATATTATTGATAATGGTACTACTAACTAAATGTCTCCACACTTTACAAACTTAAAGGACTACGAGAACTACGACTAAATTCACAAATTAATATGCTTACAAATTTGTCGTGGTTAATACCAAATTTCTGACACATGTTTGTGAACTCTGAAGGCTGAGTTTGCAAACTTTCTTGTAGCGTAGTACAAATGAGTTAACAATTAGAATTAGGTATTTTAGTTCAGACTTTCATAGATAAATTAGATTTTGGATTAATAATGTCCATGTAAGTTTAAAATTAATTGCAACGAAGATAACATAACTATCACCTTTGAAATTTTTTATTGACCAAAATTCGCCTGATGCCGTATTCGGAAATATGACTATATAAGAATTATTAACCATATACGTTAATAACTAAAATAAAATGATATCAACTTATCAAGTAATTACTCAAGTACATTTGTAATTCATTCGTTTTCAAACGTGTCATTATTCATTATGAATCATGTTATTCCAAGCGATCAAATACCACTATAACAAATTATCATTAGTTGAGCTCAATGGTTATTTACCAAATGATGATAGGTATAGAGCACGGCAGCTTGCTTATATCTGAGTGAAGGCTCAAAATGGAGTAATCTTCTGCTAAGCCGAGAATCTTCAACTACGATGCTCGATCAGAAAGCAAAAGCTGAACTGTTTACAACTTTCTGAACTACTTGTAACAGCGCTTTTGATTTGGTCGGGGTAGTTCTTTTGCCCTACATAAGTTCGGAGCCAAAGAACCTAGTGTTGAGTTTGAGCGATGAGTAGGATTTCCAACCATTTAAAGGATAAGGATGATTATGTAAGCGAGGACGGTGAACTTTACCACTTGCGCTGGCAGCACAAAGATTTCTTTTTGTTATTCGAAATGCAATGCTAGGAGGAGATAATGATTTTGGTATAGCACACAATCCCTAAAAGGCATGCATGCCACCTTGGGAGTAAAAAACAAACACATATTTAAAAGAACAGATGTTTTTACTTTGATAGCTGCTACTGGACATGTGAAAAGATATAATAAAAACTGAGTAACTCAATCAATCAATCAATCAATCGACATTATAATTACCTCGTGTCACTCCATCAATCAAAGCAGATCATAATTTTTATTTTATGCAAATGAGTGGATTTTTTCATTTCTTTTTATTTAAAAGGTGCTTCATTTTAGTCAATGTGAAGGTCGGTTAAAATTATAATAACAATATGATTCATCATATTGTCAATATTTAACTATATTTAACTAATAATGTCCATATCGACGCCGTTAACCAAATTTAATTGAATTTTATTCTTTAATATTTTAAAACAGTTACGCTGCTCTTTTTACGTTGCCATATTTTATTATATTTATCATATAATAAAAACTAGCGGAGCCTCTTCGCGGTAGACAGACATCGTGAAAAAGGCGAAAAGTGGATGTAATAAAGGGTTCAGCAGAGGCTGAACCTGACGCCTTCAGAGTTAAAGACGTAAGAATAGTATGTACATATATATAAAAAACAGAAATCTAAATTATTCCTAAGCTCATGAGCGTCTGCTCCTGATATCAACTAAATTCACTCCACAAAGATAAGACAATTATGGTTTATATTAAACAATTTTTCAAAATTTCAAATTAATGCAAGAGATCTGCACGTCTGAAAAAATTCCAGCTTAATATTACTCAAACGAACCCTCAGGTAAATGTGATTATAAAGTCCACATTATTTTCATACGTTTAATATAATTATATCTCTTATGTTTTAACCTCGAGTCCAATTTAATTTACCAACTCTAAAGAAAAATAAACTGCATGTGGAGAAATCCAAATACAAGTTCATTGTAGTTCATTTCGTTTTATTTTTAATGAACATAGGACATATTATAAATTTACACAATTCTTTAAAACTAACGTATACCTAAAATATTATATAACAGAAATAAAAAACCCATAGGAAACGTAAAATTAAAAGCCTCTAATAGGCGTCATAGAATTCCTCCGCATCACAGTCGACTGGTAGTGTGCCCAGAAAAATTGGCAGCATTGCCACGTTGAATGGCAATACATAATGTATGGGCACTTGTCTGCTCATACACTTAAAATAGTTGGGTAAATGATATGCTTCAATTCATGATAATGTTTATAATTGACTTGAAACTTGTTTACAATATCGCAGCGAAATATGAACTAAAGCAAATTTATTAAGTATGCTTATGATACAAAAATAAATGTGCTATGTAATCGTACATATTCCGGGACGAGAAAGGAAGAGATGAGATGCTGATGTGTTTACATAGATAATTTAAAAAAATACGATTAATTACAAAGGAGTTTAAAGATTTGTTCAGGGGCGCACACGATGTTCAGGTGTCCACTTGCTGGGATCCTGCGCAGTGTGGTAGACAGGGTTGTAGTCCCAAGGTCTTGAGCGACGGCCGGCGGTGGAGATGCTGGAATTCGCCAATGACATTTCGTACGGCGAGCTACGACGATGAGGCCAATAATGCATGCTATTCCAAGTATCGCGTAGATCATAGAGTAGTGATGAATATCATGATAAGAGAGCTCATCAGGTAGCATCACTTCTTTTTTCTTCATAGACTGGATATTGTCAGCTATTTGCGCGATTCCTTTTTCTATCTCGATATCTTCCATTTTGTTTGCCAAAACAGGATAAGGTATGGTGATGTTGATAATGTGGTTGATAGGTGCAATTTCTGGCGCATAGATGTTTGATTTCGCCCTGGTATCGCTCAAATATTGCTTGTGTGAATAAACAGTAAACTTGTCCGTTTTCAGACCTCAGTTAAAGAGCCGGCGCTTGTCAATTCATGTGCAGACATTTGATCATCGCATATCGTGCGCACTTGACACCGGTTGCAACAAAAGTATAAATATGTATTCAATTTGTTTGTTGTTAAGTAATTATTTTTACACGTTTTTATGATAGTCTTGCATTCCAATCGTTCAGTTTCGCAAAAGTTCTTGTCCTCTCTAAAATAGTATATTTGGCTTGAAATATGACAGTACATAGCTTCTGCGACAGTCGTACAAGATCTTACATCCTCCTCAGACATCTGGATATAAGCATCTTTCTTCATGTTGATAGATATATACCCAGATACTGGGATAATGCTAGTCATATAATGTTGGTTTGCTGTCTTAGCAATCGGAATGATTTGTAATAATTCATATGCATCTCTACTGATAAGAGGTAGCTTTATTTTAAAGATGATGACGTTGTTCAGCATCCTTGTCTTTATTCTGAGTAACTAGTACATCTTTCTGAGATCTGTATGGATGTTTTCAATCGGTAAAGAGAAATCCTTAGGCAACTTGCTAGATATCGTGCCTAATTCCTGTGTAAGCTGTTCGGACGTAATCAGGTGTAAATTGAAACGCCATCATAGTATCCAATAATGTATTCTGTATACTTTTCAAATTGTAGAGCATAGTACTTACTATAATAGCCCCTGTAGTGAAGTCATTAAGAATGCTATTAGCTTGTACGGTGTTTTTCAATAAATCCACTGCGGCATCTAATTTGTGTTATTTGTGTGTGTGTTGTTTGTAACAAGGGAAAAAACATTTTAAAAAATTTCTAGGCCGCCTACGGACCCCTGAAAACTTTACTTAGCCAGGATCATATCACAAGGTTATTTTGTTGCAATCTTCTGTATATTAGAGTTACTGAACTAAACTTAAGACCAAGGCCTTTTGACCCAAGGCTTAAGAAAATATTTATCTGCGCTATATTCCCGGTAGGTATAACATTTGCTAGATTTTACAATAAATTTCGTGGTATGTTACATGTCAGCGTTGTTACTAAGCCTAACTAAAAGAGATTTGAATTTGATTGTCTAATTACTAAACTGAGGTAATCGCATCAAAATTTAATGTTTTCTGCGTGGCGGTACAAACGCAGGAAAAAAATTGTTCTGGGTTTTGACTTATCTAAATAGATGATATTAATTCAAAATATATCGTTGAGCTACAGCCTCTAAACAATTTTAGAATAGAATAGGGATTTATTTAAGCTATTCATATTTAAACTTACCATCTTTTGTATCTACTTAACAACATATCCATAGGACACACTAGCACAGTCATTATTATTGCTAAATTTATCGTGCTAAAAACATATGATATTAAATAAGTCAAACCTGTAAGGTCTATATGCCTAAGGTCGGTGAGGTCCGTGATGAGCGGCGCTAACGACCTCGCGTCCATACTGCTGGAACTAGTCACGGCGAGATGCGTCAGGTTCCTAAACGTAGCTACCAGTAGCTGAGCACTCGCTACTGTCACCTGGTGAAAGAAAACATATTGTTGGTTGCGGAATACATCGTAAACAAGTGACGTCACGAATGATCCAATGGAGTGGCTTTTAAAAGCGTATACGACGCGCTCTAAGTCACTTTTACATCAAGTGATGGACGAAACGGACGTGCTACTTGATCATTATCGGGTAATATCAATTATTATCTTTAACTTTTTTGTTAATGTATTTCTTTAATTAACGGTTAGAACAACGGTAACCATCCTTTAAATATCGATAATTATTTAAAAACAAAAGTGCATTTGTTATTATTGAAGCTGTTTTACTTCTGATTTCTAACAGTATCATTACAACCAAAAAAACTTGGTTCTATCATTCCACGCACGTATCCGATGTGAATGCGTTAGATTATTTTAATACAAATACATTACATAAATATCACTGAAAATAGACATGGACAGAGATTTACCTTTCTCCTCCTCAAACCTACAGCTCTTAGCAACTATCTCTCCTCATTCAACTATTACTCTACTATAACTAAAAGATACCCACCACGCAGTTCTTTGACCGCCACTCTCGAACAGAACTCACACAGGGTCCTGCTCGAGCTCCAGCACATCTGGCAGCTATTTCTAGCGGACCAGCCGCTCTGATTCTCTTCCATACTTCGGGCTTGGTGATCAGCCGCGTCGTGAGCCTCGCCCATCGGCGACACACTCGGGACATGCGGCAGAGATCTGATACCTGTAAACGGAAATATTTACGACAAGGATAAAAAATCCATTTAAAGCCTCAATTGCTAAAAAGATCTTTCTGCAAGTCGGATTTGACTTTAATCTTACGACGCTACTATTACATAGCAATAGTTATAATTGATATTCGAAGGATTCGTTGTGTTATCGTCGTTAGTGTTATCGAAAAATAACACACAAAACTTTAAAATGGTTAATTATACTTTACAAGAATATTGACAATAAGGTAAAAGTTGTTACATTTTTGCCAGAAAAGTTGCAATTTTGGTATACTCTTTCTTGCGTAATATAAATTTTAATAATGACTGCGCGAATGGTGTAGTGCTTGAATTGGTCGGCTCATATTGCCCACTGCGCCGATCCCACGAAACAAAAATTTGTGCGATCCACAAAAGGTTTACTCGACTCAGAATTTTTTATGACTATTGTTAGTAACGTTCTCACAAATTTAAGAAATTATATCAGACGTCTTTAATTTAGAAAAATATTATGCTACTAACTTCAAGGTAAGACAATATTTTCAACCACAGCGCATCATTGAGGTTGTTATCCCTTCTTCTTCTAGGCGGGCCACAGTCAGCTAAGGTATGGTATCCCTGGTCGAGACTCAGTTCGCTGAGGTCTGCAGCTAGGGACAGCGCCGGCTCGGGGGGCGGAGGGGGTCGGCGCCGCGCCCCTCCACACACCCCCGGCCCTGAACAACTTCCACTGGACATTGCGAGATCCTGGAAAGAAGAAAGAGTTTTAGCTTCTCAATATTTTTTTACGAGTTGCTTTGTAATGTCAGAGAAAAACAGTTGACCTGACCAAGAACAAGTTGGAATCCCGTAAATTAAAACACAAGCTTATCGGACGGGTATAGAAATAAAGTTGGAAAACACATGAACTGCGATCACATCAAAAGCTTGTATTACGAAATTTATTTGATGAATATAATATTATACGCAGCAGAATAGTTTACTTTGTTATATGTATAACCCGAATTCTTAAAATTTGTTGTTGAAATATTAATTTAAACGCCATGCAATGAAAAATTACAAAATATTTTATTATTATAGTGCTTTTAATTTTATTGAAGAATTTTAGCTAACATGAAAGTAAATTGAAAATTCTTGTATGCAAGTATTTTTAAATTAATTTGGTAGTAGAAAATAAACAAATATGAAAAACTGAAACACGACTACACAGATGGCTTAGTGGTTTAAGTGGTCAACTCGTCACTGCGCCGAGTGTTGTGGGTTCGAATACCACTCGGGACAAAAAATTGTGTGATCCACAAATGGTTGTTCTGAGTCTGGATGTTCTTTGTATCCGTTGTTTGAAAGTTCGTAAAGTCCCCCGCGATACAGCAATTATAACTATTGCGGGAGTTGTCTTTTTAAAAAAGATATTTAATATTTACAGCACCCCGGGACCTCATGATAGAACGCAATTATAACGCACTGCTGCAATGCTAACTTAAGTCAGGAATGGTGGAAAATAATGGAGTACAGCAGGCACGTCTTAAAATATAAAAAGATAACTTACACAATAATAATTGCTTAATTATTTGCTAATTATGGCTTACTTATTAGCTATAGTTCTTCTTTTTGTTAATATTGCTTATCGAGCCCGTGCACGATAGGTATAATAAATGTGTAATTATTCATAGCTTAAGCCTTATGTAAACTTTTTTGGTCTCGGTGATACAAGCCTTGAGCTTAGTGTCGGTACCATTAATGACCAGATTTATTGTAAAAAGTTATGCAGAAATAAATTATTCTTGTTCTTAATTATTTAACTGTGTCTTTTACGGTCACAGTATGCCTCAGTACAGCAACGGTAATGAATGCGACTGTTATGCCTGTGAACTCGGGTTTGAGGCCCGAGTCGAGCAAAATGGTATTAGGTTTTTCAGTCGAGAAAATTCTCATTAGAAGTACAAAGTTCATAACTGTGCCTGTTTGACGGCAATTGGCTTGCCCTCTATAACGTAGGCCCTTTTTTTTAACATTGGGAATGCTTTGACGCATACCTCTCCGCAGAAAAGGGGAGCGGAGAGGTTTATGTTGGGCTCACCCGGGAAAAGATGGAAATTCCCGGGTACCACCAACTAAACCCACCACGGTGTACCAACTCGCTGCTTTGAATGGTGGGTGAGTCACTGGAACTGAAACTACATCAGCGACCCACCCAGCAGTACCCAGCATAGGCAAGAAATGCCTGCGGACGACAACTCCTCGGTGACGCCCCGGCACAACTGAGAGCATCGCTCCGACTCAATGGCTTGCGGACGGGCGATCCCCGTTCTCCCGCCCGCAGCCTTCACTATGGCGGCTCGGATCCGCAAGAATACTTTCCTCACGGATCCGCTCCGCCGCCTCCTTCCACGAGATAACGTCCTCGCAGAAGGATGCGACCGCTATCCAGTTCCTCTCGCTGTCGACCATGGCTTTGATGACGGCCGGCAGCGAGAGGTCTATGCCCACAACGTCGACGAGTTCACGGCGCTGCACCGCCCAAGCAGGACAAACTTCGAGCGTGTGCTGCGCCGTGTCCTCAGTACTATCGCAGCGATGGCAGATGGGACTTGGTTCCCTCCTAGCGACTGTGTACAGGTTGCCAAAGCAACTGTAATGTAGGCCCTAACATAAGTAGCGAAATGTGGGTTGTACATATATTTTTGTCGGCCTCGATGGCGTAGTGGTTAGTGTAACCAAATGCCACGCCTAAAGTCGCGGGTTCGATTCCCGCACAAGTCAAACATTTGTGTGCATCAACATGGATGTTTGTCTTGGTCTGAGTGTTTCTATGTATAATATAAATGTGTTTACAAAAAAAAGTATAATTGTATGTTTATCCATTGTCTAGTACCCATAGTACAAGCTCTGCTTAGTTTGGGCAAGATGGTGCTGTGTGTATCTTCTCCCTTAGCCTTTATTATTCCCAAGTCACTTGGGGTGGGCTTTTCTAGTCTAACCGGATTTGACTGGATATCAGTTTTTACACGGAGCGGCTGCCACCTGACCTCTACAACCTAAAGGCTAACAATACCCTAAGGCTAGACCAGTGCCAGGATATTAGAGGGCACTGACTTTCCCAATAACGACTGCCATAGATGTTCATGGTAGCCGGGACCGACGGTTTAACGTGCTCTCCGAGGCACGGAGCAGGCGAGAATTGTCAATCAATGATGTTGTGTGTATGTGGTAGAATATTATATATTATATTGCCACCAATAGAAGTAAGACTATGCACGTATGGAGAATGTCACAGATTAATTACGTACCGATGGCCCGCGTCATCATATTTTACGTAGCAATCACGCCTCACTGAGCCGAAATCGTCTTACACTTGACTACGTGTATGTATAAGTGTATACAGTACCTCTTTGCAAATTTTGGATTGAACTGGCTGTGTGTATCATTTTAATCTGTGTTATAATGTTTCTATCAGGTCGTTTCTGACCATTCCCTATAAATCTATGCATAACTTAAATCTCCGATCGCTATTTCACACAATACATCAACGATAAAGGCGAGATACAAATTGGCATCCAAGCGAAATAATTTATAAGGCATTGACAACTATCTAGGGTAGTGTGAATGGATTCTGTGTTCCGATAATTTATTGTTCAGACTAGCTGCAGCTTATATTATACACTAGACTAGCTTATGCCCGCGGCTTTGCTCACTCGAGAAAATATTTTTTCTGAATGAAAGGTACCCTGTGTTCTTTTTTGTAACTCTGACAACATGCATGCGAAATTTGATGAAGATCGGTCGAGTAGTTAAGGCGTGAAAGAGTAACAAACCAATAAATAAACAAACGCACAAACTCAAATTCGCATATATAATACTAGATTTTGTCCGCGTCTTTGCTTGCGTTAATATAGATTTATGTTAAGATAGACCTTTTAGTAGTTTATATTATGTTATTCTGATGTATAAACAATAATACTGTAAAGTTTCATCAAAATCCGTTCAGTAGCTTTTGCGTGAAAAAGTAACAAACATCTATCCATCTACACAAACTTTCACAATTATAATATATTAGTGTGATACTAATCCTTAGTTAGGTTTTGAACCTATGCTCAGCTGTCTGAGGGTAAATTCTCAATATATAATAGATTAGAATTCCGATCTAGTCTCACTATCACAAATATCACAGATGTTGCATCTCAGTCCACATTTCACATTTATTACTAAACTAGATCTGAACGAAATTTTTAACAGTTGTGGAGTATGTAAACGTCTGGTATGTAAGTTTCTTAAGATCTATTGTCTTAGTGTAAACGATCCTTTATAACCTATAAGAAATGCTGACTAAGTAATTTACCCGATGTGCGCATTTTATATTGTACTAGCTTTTGCGTGGAATAGTACTACACCCCTTTCACCCCCTTCGGGATGAAATTTCCAAAAATCCTCTCTTAGTGCTCCCCTACACTCTCCAAGGAACATGCATGCCAAATTTCAGCTTCTTGCGTTCAGTAGTTTCGGCTGTGCGTTGTCTGTCAGTCACTCAATAACGGAACAGTTTTATATATATAGATAAAAACGAATTCATTCAATCCATATAGGTTGACCGAAGTGGTTGTTTCATTACTTATAAACCCTAACATTTCAGTTATTTTACGGTGATTATCCTTCAGCTCATACGTTTTTACCAATTAACCGTTCAGCAGAATTAGGTTATAGTCCGCCAGGCTGATCCAGTATCGGCTATAGGGGTTAATGAAATGTTGTAGGTGTACAAATAAAATAGTGCCGGAGCGTCGTCCAGGAGTCGTAGTCTGCTGGGTGGGTCGCTGAGGTAGTTTCTTTACCAGCAGCCCGTCCACTATACAAGGCAGCGTAGGGGCACTGTGGGGTTTTAGTCTGTATGCCCGAAATATGGGAGAGCCGGACATAACCCTCTCGCCTACCCTAGTGGCGGAGGGGTAGGCATCAGGTGCAATTACCCAAGCGAAATAAAAAAAAAAAAATGGTGTACAAATAAAATGCTTCTTTATAGATATGGGTGTATATTCTCTGGTACCAGTTATATATAAAATAAATACATAATGGACTACGACCTAACTTAGTGGTCGCGGGGAGACGACTTCCGCGCGGCGCTACTGTACACTTGCGCCTAACTACACAAATCTAAAGCGTCAGCAGTGTCGCTACATCGGCCAACAGACTTTACATATATTCTAAAACATAATGCATATCTTTTAGATATTTATTCACTATGTTTTTTTTTATACAATAAAGGTGGCATACAAGCATACGGCCTCACCTGACGGTTAGTGGTCACCGTAGTCTATGGACGCCTATGAACATCAGAGGCATCTCTTGCGCGTTGCTGACCCTTTTGGAAAGGAAGAAAATAAAAAGAAAGTGGGAAGGAGTGGGAGCGGGAAGGGGACAAGCGTGTAATTGGGCCTCCGGCACTCTTACTCACCGAACGAAACACAACAGTAGGAATACTATGTCACGTCGATATTCTGTGAGAGGATAGGCCTTCCTCGGTCGAGCCGGCCCATTCATGCTGAAATCAATGAGGCTCTACTACTCATAAAAATGTTTTCGTTCATATGGTGATGTAGCGTTAGTAAATTCGCATTTACTTTATCTTTATATGTATAATTCTACTGTACGTGTGTATGTCACTGAACTCCTCCTAAACGGCTGAACAGATTTTGATAAAAAAAATTGTGTGTGTTCATGTGGATTCGAGGATGGTTAGGTTAGGGTGGTTTTTTTTTCTATGTGTACAGGACAACGTCTGTCGAGACAGCTAGTATTATATATTATAATTGCCTACAGTAGTCGCCTACTGTGGGCAATTCTCCGTAGCACGGTACGTGTGAAACTGTAGTCGATAAACAGCAATAGGCGTCTTATTTATATAAATTTTGATATGTGGTAGGACCTAAAACCATATATGTATAATATCAGCCCTTTATATTAACCGACCCACTGCATATAAACAGTATATAAACCCTGTATACAAACTATATACAGGGCTGCAGCACGGGCCTCTTCTTAGTGTGAGAAGGCCATAATACACCACGTTCGCCGCGTGCGGGTTGACAGACTTAACATAATTATCATCTAGAACATTATGGGGAAAACCTAGACATGCAAGTTTCCTCACGACATATTCTGTCATCGATAAAGCAAGCGATAATTACTTATTTAATACGCACAGAACTTCGAAAAGTCAGGGTGCGTGCCTTGGACTTGAACTTGAGACCTCTGCGTAATATTCTAACAGGATTTCGCTGCTAGACTACTTAAAACCGTAGCTTTGGTATATCTTCGCAGACAGATTAGGAACGTAATACTATGTACATTATCCCGACGTTTCATCAACTTTTCAACAGCCACAATAACGAGGTTACTACACGTGATCGAAACCATCCTTTTCAATCTATAAACAAAAGATATAGTCACGGGCACTCTCCACGTGACCAAGCCATTTATTTCAAAGCCTGCGAATAGCCCTATAACAATAAATAATTATTAATGACAAATACCTTCATTATAGTTGTTACTGTACTGTTTTATACGCAAATGTCAGCAATAAATAGCTGGAACTGACAAGCGATTGCAAATTAGTTTATAGTCGGCCAAACACAAGGCTTTATGGCGCTTTACTGTAATAAATATAATTGTAATTAAGTATATACAGCGATTAATAAATGGCTGTCTCATTTGTCTAGTGTCGTAACCGCAGCGTGATTGCATAACGTGTGATCTAATATTATGATGATCTAATAATATGCCGTTATCTTTTTGACAGAAGAATCCACTAAAATCAGTGGATTCTTCTGCCAAAATGAGTGCATTATTTTACGATTACTATTAAATTGTCTGTTCGGTTAGCGCAACCGGCGAGCAGTTGCCTCACCGATACCACCGCACTTAGTGTTGTGGTTTGGGACCCGTATGGGACAATGACTGGTGTGGTCCACAAAGGTTTATTCTGAGTCTATATAATATCAGCTTTGTATTAAACTGTCCCAATACTGGGCAAGGGCCTCTTCACAGTTTGAGAAGGGTTAGGTCATAGTTCACGATGCTAGCCCAGTGCGGGTTGGCAGACATCACATATCTTCGAGAACATTGTGGAGAACTCTCAGACATGTAGGTTTCCTCACGATGTTTTCTGATAATTCTGAGTCTAGGTGTACATTATATCCGTTAATTGTATATTGTAGAGGACCTGATGGATCCGGCAGCTGTGTATAAATGAATGGTTTACCAGTTGTTGGCCACCAATTCTTATTATCCGCTCCAGCTATAGTAAATACTGGTGTTAAGAGTAATTCAACCTGCACTTCTAGTGCATGAGATGGATATCGAACCCAATCATGAATAACAAATATCCATATTAATACTCCAAAATAAAGTCACCTGTTAAAAGCGTTATGCTGCAAAGGATCTTGTCTCTGTCCTTGTGTTAGCAATATGACAACTCCATTTGAAGGGTGTCCACTACACCCTTCAAATAATGATATAGTTGCAACACCAATGGTATCATTGGTGTTGCAAACAACCATAACTAAATGTAATCGTTTACTATCAAGCTTTACTTAATAACACATCGGTGTAAAAGATACCGAACAATTCAATAGATTTGTTAAATAATCGCGTGTCCGGTGTACCTTTGACGAAGGTTTTTTTATGACATCTCCGGCACTACTAGTAACTCCTGTGAAGGACTTTACAAACATTCAAACAACTGACACAAAGACCACCTAGACTCAGAACAAGTTTTTGTCCCGCATGGCGTTCAAACCCACAACACAGCTTGGCGAGGCGACCACTTATACCACAACACCATCCGTCTCTTCAACAACGAGAATACTCATTCAGGCATGTTCTCACGATGACTCACATCAGACAGCTCGCTCACCGATTCCCGGAAACACTTAGACCGATACACACACACAAGAATTTATTTATAAAAGCTTTAGTTCTTTTATTCGGTATTTTATGTTAATATAACATCCGCCAATTCGTTAAAGAAAAAGTCTTTATTACTGAAGATGAAGTCAATCTTAAGCTATGCGAAAATAATATATATTTTATGAATTTATTTTCGTACGCAGTCAAAATAATATGATATACATATAATAAATATAGCCAGCAATATAAATCGATGCACACTGAATAAATTTTGATATGCTCTATCTTTTACAATCATACTTTTCTAGCAGCTATAGTTAAAGATAATTTAGTTAATCACAGTTTGAAAAACTATGTTTCTTAATTCATAAGACTTTTTACAAATTAGTTCAATGTTCTGCTATGTAATAGCAGCGATAGCGCAGTGGGGAGACCAACAGACTGCAATGCAGAAGGTCTCAGGTTCGAAGCCACGTCGCGCACCTCTGACTTTCGGAAGTTATATGACTTTTCGAAATTATGTGCGTATTGATTGACAATTATCGCCTGCTCCGTGCCTCAGAGAGCACGTTAAGCCGTCGGTCCCGGCTGCCATAAACATCTATGGCAGTCGTTATTGGGAAGTCAGTACCCTATAATATCCTGACACTGGTCTAGCCTTAGGGTATCGTTAGCCTTCGGGTTGCGGAGGACAGGTGGCAGCCGCTGCGTGTAAAAACTGATATCCAGTCAAATCCTGTTAGACCAGAAAAGCCGACCCCAAGTGACTTGGGAATAATAAAGGCTAGGGAGAAGAAGAAGTTCAATGTTCAGCTACTTATATTACTGTCTGTACCCGTATGAGGTACACCCACTGTTGGTAATTATCTGGTGTCGGTACTAATAAGCCCACTCGCCAAGGAAACCACGATGCTCTTACAAGAAACCAGCGTAAGTGTAGCATTATTCCTCCGTTCAGCCGGTAAGACCTACCACGCCCATTGCTTTCCTTACGTCCCATCTTTCATTTCTTTTTTGGAAAGGCGCCCGTGTTAGCTCTGGCATTGCAAGCAATAATAGGCTTACCACCAAGCGGACGTTGATTGCAATGTTGTATAAGACAGAGCTTTTAACCTTCATTCATTTATTCAGTTGCGAATATGGGTATACATTTGCAGATTTTATTAGCTAATACAATTATTGGTCTTTCACCATATTCAAATATAATGCATGCAAAAGAAAAACAAAGAGAAAAGACATTGTGATTAACATTTAAAAAATACTACATGTTTAAAAATAGCAATATAAATATTTAACATCAGGCTGCCATAATAATTTCTTAAAATTTCTAAATAATATCAAGCGATAACAATAAAGTGATAAAATTTCTTACAATTATAAAATAAAATAATATTCCGTCATACAATTATAATAAAATGATGCAATGATGCATATAAAAAGAAAATGTATATTTGGCAGATCTCCAAATATGTTCAATATGCTTGACTTCCAAGAACTCTCGAAGCAAATAATAGCATTTTACTACAAGCAGATTTTGAAGACACTTTTTAAATTGCTGTATATTTTCAATATTCTTTATATGTTCTGGTAGTTTATTATATACATATGTGTGGTGCAAGACAAAAAAAGTTTGAGAAAGTTGAGGACGATAGCTCAGTGGGAGACCAACAGACTGCAATGCAGAGGGTCTCGGGTTCGAACCACGTCGCGCACCTCTGACTTTAGGAAGTTATATGACTTTTCGGAATTATGTGCATATTGATTGACAATAATTATAGCCTGCTCCGTGCCTCGGAGAGCACGTTAAGTCGTCTGTCCCGGCTGCCATGAACATCTATGGCAGTCGTTATTGGGAAAGTCAGTACCCTCTAATATCCTGACACTGGTCTAACCTTAGGGTATCGTTAGCCTTCGGGTTGCGGAAGTCAGGTGGCAGCCGCTCCGTGTAAAAACTGATATCCAGTCAAATCCGGTTAGACTAGAATAGCCAACCCCGAGTGACTTAGGAATAATAAAGGCTAAGAGAGAAGAAGGTGCAATACAAAAAAAGCTTTTGTGCATTAAAACCGTTTTACTTACCACTACGCATAGCTTGTCAGCATGGCGACCCCTTGCTCTATGTTTAAATAATTATATATTTTGCTTTAGAAATTATGTTCTATAAAACCTTGAACGTATTAGCTGTTTAACCTACTGAGTCGCGTCGGTACACCGGCGGCCAGGCACAATAGGTTTTTAATTATGTCTGACATTCCAATAATTGATAGGTTAATATAGCTTTATATTCTATAAATGTCTTTGTAGCCACGTTGCTCTAATAGCTAGCTATCTACTATGGCTATGAATCATAAGACTCTAGGTCAGATAGATCCGGGATTCGAACCTTGGCTCTAGCCAACAGTGTTCTAGGGAGCATATATCTAGTATTGGGTTTTCCTGTCAATTCACTCTTGTGCTTCGGATGAAGCAGCAGCTATGGGGATCCATAGCTTAGCAAATACGCTGGTCTTATGCCTTATCATCCTCCAGACGCGTCGCTATGCACTCTCTATGGGGCTGTGTGAGTGAGGGGATTAAAGTGCACTTATGTTTGCGCATGCACTTGTAATATCTGCGCAGACGGTCTGTCCCCGTTATATTAAGCCGCTGACGGAAATTCGGTCTGGATACCTAAGACGAGCACCTGTTCTCAGTGTAAAAAGGCCACATTCCAATATCCCCTCAAGAATATTATGGAGAAGTCTCAGGCACAGATGGTGGAATGATTTCAGAAATAGCTTTGCTACCGCCGCCGCGCCTCTGTGTGAAAGGTCTTGGTCGTTTGATCGTTGTTTGAATAGCTGTAATGTCTCCCACAGCACCGGATTTATTTCTAGCGTAATCTTGCACTAGGAGTAAAGCCGGCGTCGAGACTTTTTAAACAGAAAAACCAAATAATACTTTTAATTGAAATTAAACTACTATATACGGATTTTATCGCGTTATTTATTTTACACATTATTACAACATTTTGAAACTGCTACACTACTACTAGATACTATTAAACTTTACAAATTTTTAAGCTAATTAATTTATTAAAACTATTAAAGCTATTTATATTTAAGTTTACATTTTCCCCGACGTTTCGTTTGCTTTTCAGCAGCCATGGTCACGGGGAGACTAAGGTGGTAGTTGTCTCAATGTTCCAGTGTCGTTATTTCAAAGTACCCGAACATCATTTTATCATTAGTGTTTCTATTTACGCAGAATGAGCTCAGAGTATCATGAAGTCTAGCTGTGGTTTGCTTCTTCTTGGGTTTGACTATTTGAATGACTGGATCCCAAGCTGGAGGTACATTCCAACCAACGAATAGCGGAATAGCGAAAGCGATAAAATCCGTATATAGTAGTTTAATTTCAATGAATAACATTCGCGTAAACAGAAGACAATATTATGTAAGACTTTTAAACTGAAAACTACGCGTCTCGAGGGTGATTAGGCATAAGACCAATTCTTAAGACCTAATGTTAAAGCGTGGAATAATTAACTATTTAACACGCACTTAACTTCTAGAAGACAAAGATCCGTACCATGAACTAGAAACTTCTGCGTGTCAATCCCATTATGTCCCCACTAGGCTATTGCTACGATTAATATTTATACTGTCATAATTTCACATTAAGGAAGACTTCAAACATTATCTTCAGCATCTACACAACGCGCAGTCGTCCATACGTGTTCGATATAAACAGGTTCCGCTGACCTTATTGTAGAATTAAATGTATCTTACAATGGACGCGTGTATCAACTGAGTTTGTCATACGTACTGCTTTCATACTAGCTTCACTCGCGGTTTGATTTGTGTTTTATATCATCAAAAAGTTTACTTAGAGATTGTGGTAATAATAATCAAGTGACTTTAAAAGTTGTCGTTCTTTTTCTAAAGTCAGTTACAAAGAAACCTCTTACAATTTTCCAAAAAAGATCCCTCAAAAATGGCAGCTTGAGTAACTGCAAGGCTCTTGGCTTAATTCTTGTGTCGCTAGAAACTTGACAGACATTGAAACAACGACACAAAGAACATCCAGATCAGAAACAACTAGTTGTAAATCACACATTTGTTTGTCGCGTGTGTAAATAAATCCGCACGGCTCAACACATTAGCAGTTAAACCGATAAACCGACCACTTATACCGATAACATATGTGCAATTTGGTCTACTATTACCTGCATATGGTTTCCTGGAATTTTACTTAAATAGGGCAGCCCGACTGGAAAACGACCTATACTCTTCAAAAGATCGAAGTCAAGCTTACGTTATGTTCCTGCGGTGAATACAGTTTCAACATGAGCAGAGGCGCCGATTTGATCATTGCCTTTTTACACTAGCAGTAAAATGACTTATTTTTTTAAAGATTAACCAACGCGTACGGTAACCGCTTACCATCAGGTGACCCAGGAGGTCACCTGGGTTTTATAAAAACAGAGCCATTTTATTATATGGGAATTTAAGATAACTAACCAAATAATCCAACCCAGCTTCTACAAATTTTGCCAGATATGTTTTGTAACGGTGGTCACACGGTGTGTGAATTTAAGGATTATCACGCACGAGCCCTCACCACGTGAAGAAGTTTTTCCGTTTCTTAACCCCTTTAACTAGGGTGTATACTGCAAGGTAGTTAATTTTTAACGTACGTGGCAATCCCTTCTATTTCACGCACGCCCAATACAGTGCATGGCAAACCAAGAAAATCTTTGCTTCCAACGATGCTTAACGTCCGTAAAAACTTGCTGCGAGCCACACCACCAACACTTTGGACGTACAGACAGACAATCTCAGCCATTTATAATAGCAGTGCGAATTAAGATCATGGTGTGTTCACAATGGAGGCATGTATCAAGCGAGTTTGTCATCTGTGTCACTCATGTTCTATTTATGAGCAATCATTAATTCGATTGAGCGCTCGTGCAATTACTATTGTGCGAGGATTTATCTCAACTGCTAAATGAAGGTAACGTATGGCTTATAAAATTGCAAAAGTTCAATTATCGATGAAATATGGGTAACGGCCGTGAATGCTGACTAGAATATGGAGCTCACTGACAGTTGGCGTACGTGTAAAAGGAGAAGCGAGCAGAAAAAACATTTCTTTTTTTAACAGATCAAACTTTTTAGAGGTTTATAAGA
The DNA here is from genome assembly GCA_930367265.1 of Catocala fraxini. Taxonomy (NCBI): domain Eukaryota; kingdom Metazoa; phylum Arthropoda; class Insecta; order Lepidoptera; family Erebidae; genus Catocala; species Catocala fraxini. Next base: position 5,542,333 of record OV884044.1, on the reverse strand, counting down.
CTTCTTTTCTAGTGTCCGATGAGTCTACGGTTTTCAATAGAGCGTTCGTGGTGCAAAAACATGCACCAGAGCCATAGTAGAAGTAGCAGCTTATGCACTAAATTTCTTAAGAAATAATTTATTATTATGATGTTTCTCTTATTACAGGTATTTTCTAATGTCTTATATTAGAAAAATACGTGGCCCTTTAGGATGCTTACACGGAGAATGGATCTAACGTGACTCTACACGTTTCGAGAGTTTTAATCAAAGGTGAGATGGAACATCTACTGCGGCACTAGTCGCAGCAGGCGTAGGACTATTGTTACGTATGGATTCTAATATATGGGCTATAGGTATGGGTGTTTGGTGGACCGATTTATTACTAACTATGGACGAAAAACGGAGTCTGTCCTGAATACTCTAATATGCAATGGGCAGACGGTGACTCGCCAACTCACTAGATGAAACCCCTGATTAGCCACTATAGGCATACAAGCCAGCAGCAGAGAGCAACACCGGTGCGAGTGACTAGGGGTGTTGAGCGGTGCGGTGCCGGTTTCACCATCACGGGTCTCGATTACGATTATTATTAAGTTATTATTGTTATTATTTTTAGGTTTTTATAGTCAGTAATATATGGTATAATGGGTGCAATACCGTGTTGATATGAGTTGTAAAAACTGAAATTATATTTAATTGGCGATTTAAAAGGGTGGCCATGATTTTCTTGCAGATTTCTTATCATAGGCTCAACCTTTTGCCTGAACCTAGCAACTAAGATTAGTTACATTTAAGTAAACGTAGCTTTAGTAACTTAGTAAACTCACTAACCTATGTATATATTTTGACGTTCATAAGTGTTACTTTGTGACCTAAATGAATAAGTGAATTTTAATTTTGACTTTGCAATATTGTCTTATACATGACAATTAAACTACTTTATTCAGATATAAAATCTGAATAAAGTGGTATAGTTATAAAAAAATTTAATTGCTAAAATATTGGTAAAGTTTCAGTAATGGTGTAATATTTACAAGTGTTTCTTAAGACATTAAAAGGCTACCAACTTAGTACACATTTCTACTATACTTTCTTTCTGAAAGCTCTTCAAAGTTTTGCCAGATTTAATGTTTTCCATGTTTTCTATCGTATAGATTTTGTTAACCATCTTTTTAGGCGGATTTGTCATAGAACATCTGCTCTGTGGGGGTTTGCAATGCTGTGTTTTTATTACTATAACATATTATTAAAAATAAATCATAAGCAGCATTAAAGGGTTGATACGTAGGCACGGTAATGCAGAAAGAGCCTAGCTAACCAATCAGCAGGTAGTCTTGAAAATATGTCGTAATTGTACGATGCACAGAAGTAATGCTTTTTTTTCTTTTTAAAAATAAAAGCGACTTTTAAAATTTTCTGTATCTCGAGCGATTTTATAAACATTTAAATAACGGTCAGAGCCAGGCTCAGTTCGACAATTCTTGTCCTGTATGGTATTCGAAACTACACTCAGCGTAGTTGCAGTGATGAGGCAGCCATTTCAACCACAACACTATCTTCTTCTTCTCTCTTAGCCTTTATTATTCCCAAGTCACTTGGGGTCGGCTTTTCTGGTCTAACCGGATTTGACTGGATATCAGTTTTTACACGGAGTGGCTGCCACCTGACCTCCGCAACCCGAAGGCTAACGATACCCTAAGGCTAGACCAGTGTCAGGACATTATAGGGTACTGACTTTCCCAATAACGACTGCCATAGATGTGCATGGCAGCCGGGACCAACGGCTTAACGTGCTCTCCAAGGCACGGAGCAGGCGATAATTGTCAATCAATACGCACATAATTTCGAAAAGTCATATAACTTCCGAAAGTCAGAGGTGCGCGACGTGGGTTCGAACCCGAGACCCTCTGCATTGCAGTCTGTTGGTCTCCCCACTGAGCTATCACTGCCACAACACTATCTATGCAATTAAATAAAATGGATTGTTTTCTTCTAACTTAAAAATCTAGTAACAATACCCAACTCGGGCATCGACTGTAAGATCTCTAAAAAGACCGTAATTTCACCAGGAACTCACACAGAAGCACCGAGACAGGCAGTCATAAATTCTAATACGTCGATAGGTATATCATCCAGTGGCATTCAAAGCCTGTTGAACAAAAATTCCTGCGCGTCTCTCAAGTAGTAACCGTGTTATGTGCGTCACACGTCGACACTATTTACGATGCTAACTGTACTTACACTTGTAGACCCTATGGAGAAGGCTGGCGACTGATCGGTTGCCTTGCACTTTGTATAGGGCTGCCAATAATATCTTATAAAGATATCTGGTGACAGCACAGATGTCGGAGTAGATTTAGTGGTCACCTCGCAACTGCGCCGAATGTCGTAAATTCAATTCAATACAAATTTTGTGAGATCTAAAAATATTTGTTCAGGGTCTAGGTGTTCTTTGTGACCCCTGTTATAGTGTATGCAAATGGTTCTTTCTTTTTTAGTGTGGAAGAAGTCGCTAAAAAATAGAAAAGTTAAAAATTATACATGTATATCTATCTTTATTAAAGACTAGTTGATACCCGTGAGATCAGGTATGCAAGATTTGTTACTCGAACACCAGAGTGTCTAAACTTTGAATTAAGGAAGGCCGAGATATGATCTGTATATCCATACATAATCTCAAGCCAATATTCCCAAAGCTAGGCCTTCGAAGATATAGGTTGCAAAGGTATTACACCCAAATTTCGACAACAATGTTTTTCGTCCACACGTAATAGGGGGCGACTCTTTTACTGCTTACGGGCACTGACCAGACTCCTGACTTGAGCTGTGACTCCATCATATATGATTACAAAAGAAATATAAAAAGAAAGAAACAAGATATAATTGTTAGCCAATGCTTTATGCAGGTATTCTAATGGCCTATGTTCAAGAAACTAACCGTTTTAAATATGGACAGTCAAATTATGACATATTTTCCATATAAAATGTGTCAAACATATATGACCGTTGGTAAAAAGATTCGTTTTTTGAAAATAGCAACCGGACCTAAGTAATGCGTCCTGTTCAGCATATCAACAAACAACTGGAGGCTACCTCAAACTTTTAAACAGCTAGGCAGCCCTACATGCAATATCACAGTATTAAAAAATAAATGACGTATAAAATAAGATATTTTATTCCAGGTAATTCAGTATCATTGCCAACAAAAATGACTAACTTATTTATACTGAAGATGAGCAAAATTGCCTATAAAAAGTAATGGCTAACTGACGTTACTCATTACCAGAGATTTATTTTTTAATTTCATCATGAAATAAATTCCGAAAGTCATTACAAAACGGCAACTGCGTTGAACATGGGACTTTCATAGGAACTATTTACAATTTAACTGTATACAGCCTTTAAGATGGCTGACGACTGATCCCAGTCTTAAGTGGGCTCAGGGTTGTCAACAACATAAACTACATTGAGTTTGAAAGCTAGTATGGCATCATTTTTTACTGCATCGGTCCCTTGGAATAGGTTTATGATTACAATCATAATAGGCTCTGGAGATAAAAAGCCAGCTGGTTTTTCTAACACGAAATTGTTTCTAACAACTTGCATTCTGGAGATGTGCCCGATAAATGGACTCGCCTTATATTATTTTGGAATAAAATTTATCAAAATTTAGGAATAGACTAATAGAGATAAATAGACTAAAATCGACTTATGATTAAGTTATTGATTGACGAATAAAAATCTCTATCTAACGCATCATAATAGATACGTTTGTAACCGAAATCATAAAATGAAATGTAACATTTTCGTAACCTAGTTGCATTTTTTATATTGTTTTGTATTTTGTAAATTTGGTAGTTTATATTTTGGATACGGACATAGGTTAACGTCTATCATTTATAAGAACGTAGTTATAGCCGGTATAGCAATTTTATATCTCAGTCTGTTTGTTACCTATTGCGTGCTAAATCAATTAATCCTAACTAATATAATAAATGCGAATGTGAGTTTGTTTGTTTGTCTGTTAAGCTTTCACGCATTAACTACTTCACCGATCATCATGAAATTTCGCATATACTTTGACAGGGGAACACAGAAGGACATAAGGTACCACTCATCCAGAAAAAAGTACTGTTACTAATCTTATTTTTTACGTGGCGGAATGCATTGCCGCATACCTCTTCGCGGGGCGTCGGAGAGGTTATGTCAGATACACCGGGGCAAAACTAGTGACTAGCGTCATCCCGGTAATACCGACTAAACCAACCACGGTGTTCCTCGACATAACCGCAATCGGCGGGGCCGCGCGAATCACTTTCACATGAAATCGGGACTCCGCCGAGGTTTCGGCCCGTCGCACTGTGGGCTGAAAATCGACCTCCATAGACATAGAAATGAAAGTTGCTAGATGTTCGTTTTGTTGACAGATATGGCTTCTATTAGCTATTATACACATAACAATGTCGTCTGAGCTAACTCCGCACAGAAATGAATTTATTATAAGGTTTTTTCGAAAAAAATGTATGGAGCTAGCATGAAAAATCTGAATATCTCTGAACTTGTAAGGAAAACCGTAATATCCTCAGAGATGGTTATAGGACTAATTATTTGTGATTTTTTGACATACTTCATATAACGGTACCTGCTGCAGAATTTTTTTTAAAAATCATCTAATTTTTAATTAATTTTTTTAACATTAAACGATTTGTTTTATTGTAAAAGTAAAGAAACAACACGTTATATGCATATAATACTAAATCTTCGCCAGTTATTTGTTAAAATATCAAGAAAATTATTTTTGCCTTACATAGTATATATGTTTTAAAACAGGTAATTGGATACCATTACTAAACTTTGCATACAGGTAAACTACTGAATAATAAATTAGCCTTCTAATGAGTTCTGAATAAGAGATTAAGTGATTTGCAATATCGCACAATGGTAACTACGGATTACACTAATTAAATTCTTACAGGTAAGTACATAAGTAAACTAATTACTTAATTAGACATGTTACGAGTTCTAAGAAATATTTTCGACAACTGTCTAATTATTTTATTATTATGTCTAAATGAAGGTATTTTTTTAAATCATTAAATTCTACTAATGTCAAAGTAAAGATCAATCGATAAGTTAGTTATTTTATTAACGCTAATAATAGGCATTAAATAAAAAGAAAAATAAATTAAAAAGGTATTTTTTAATAGTTGATAAAATTTATATAAAACAAAACATAGGTACAAAAGTATGCAAAAATATAAATAGGTACAAGAATAGTAATATAAAATATTTAAAAATAAATCAATTGCAAAACATAGTTACGTACCAAAGCTAAATAACGAAAGATCATGAAAAAATTACATTGAATAGAATTATAATTAAAAGTTTCTAGTTTTCCTTATCACTCTCGTCGATTTCTGAATCAGAATCTAGATTGCCTACAAACTCAAAGTCAGTTTCTTAAAACTGAATTAAATTGAGGGTTTCAGGAAATAAATCCTCCTTTTTCTTGGCATCTAACTTGGGCCTTTGTACATTTATAAAAGGATCCGAAGAAACAACTAACATATTAAGGATATCATTCTGCGAATGATGTTCCCGAAACCTCCTAAAATCTTTATTGCGAGACTCGGATGCTTCTTCCGAGAGACTTCCTATGGGTACAACATCATTCTTCTCGATTATGTCTGCCCCGTGTATAAGTAATTTGTGGACGGTTGATGACATATAGTACCAGTCATATAATTCCACGTACCTCTCTGCTATTTTGAAGGCATAATCTTTATATTTAATTATATCTACTTTTTCCCCGGAAGTTATTGCCTGTAAAATCACAGCAAATCTTCTTATTAGTTCTTCGTCCAACCCAGTAATGGCTGCAGTTTTATGGGGAAATTTGAAAAACTTTCTTGCAGTGTTGCCGTCATTAGTAGTTCCGGAACCTTGTTTAACAATGTCAATCAATAGATTTAATTCGTCTTTAAATTTGTCTTGAATAATCTTTTTTCTCTTACTTAGCATTTCTTTGTGCTCGTTACCTCTCGCAGCCCACTCTTTAAAATCTAGTCTATACGAAATATGTAGTAAACATTCCATACAATTTATACGGGCGTGTAGAGATGACAATCCAAACTCGTATATGTCAGAAGATACGGTCTTTGCTGTTACTACACCCAAACGGTTCATTTCTGTCGGTTTTGCCAAACACAAATAGCATGATGAACTTGATCTGGCTTGAGACAAATACGTGCAGACTTTACCATCGATCATTGTCATCATTAGGTGATGATTCACCCTGTTTCTATTATTGCACTCTGTAGGAATGAGAGCCTTAATTTCTTCATCCATTTGTCGTTTGTGTTCGATGACTACTGCTTCGCTTTCCTTCACAAAAGTAAATTGAACTGGACGACAATACATTGCTGAGCATGGTTTTGGGTTCATCCACAAAGTATTGTCTCCATCAGTCAGTTTTAGTGGCACCAAGGAAGTCATGAAAATACTTGAATCGTCTTGATCGCTATCCATTTTCTGCTTGTATCGGCTTTGGTTTGACGCACCATCGAAACCCCATTTAGATATCAATTTTAAATCCTTATTTTGCACATCATCGTTAGGAAAACTTTGGAGGATTCTTTTGACCGTAATGTCGAGTAAAGCTTGAAGGGTTATTCTTGCCGATGAATCGGTCACTAACACTGATTGCTTCGGAGGATAGCATGCCAGCTTGGTTTGTTGCACTTTATAGTAGGATGGATAAATATCCTTTCTACCTTCCCGAATAGCTGACACTCGTAAAGTGATGTATTGCCACTTTGATAATTTTAATGAAAGGAGTAATCCAAGTGCTTTTTCTGGTGTAAATAAGATAGTTTTCACCGGTTGCTTAAGTGTTTCCTTAATTTTAGAGGCTGCTTCAGGATGTTTCAGCATATATTCGATTACAGATGCGATATCCTCACAACCTTCTTCCTTAAAACGCGCTGCTGCTGTATGTGCCAATTCACTGGGATTGTCAGTTTTATGCTCATCAGATTTTCTCTTCTTCTGTTTGCTTCCCAGATCTTCGAATGGTTTTCGTGACCTCTTTGTCATTGTACCAACAGAGTATGATGTTGAGGGTTCTGGAGAGATTGATCTTGATCCCTCAGCAACAGTTGGTTCTTGAGCGACTAAATTTATACAACTTGGCCAATCGATAGTTGCTTGCAGCCAAATTTCGTATTGTTTTCTAAAAGTATCAAGAATTCGGTGAGATTTTTGCCACCTTTGTGATGCAGCTCGTACAAATCTCTGACAAAATTCTTTTAGAGTCACTTGATCTTTAACGGAAAGACAAACGTCTAGGCGGGATATAACTTCACTAAACAATACCTCATGATCAAATGAAGTACTCTTACATTTTAGAAGAACGAATAGGTCTAAATTGGTATTTAAACTTTCCATTATAAAATTTCACAGTGATATGTTAGGGGTAACAAAGCTTAGAATAAACTAAATTATGATGCAAAATGTTAACCCTTTTATATTTCAGTCCAACATTAGTTAACGACCTCATTAGACAGTTGTCGAAAATATTTCTTAGAACTCGTAACATGTCTAATTAACTATTTAAGTTACTTATGTACTTACCTGTAAGATTTTAATTAGTGTAATCCGTAGTTACCATTGTGCAACATTGCAAATCACTTAATCTCTTATTCAGAACTCATTAGAAGGCTAATTTATTATTCAGTAGTTTACCTGTATGCAAAGTTCATGATGGTATCCAATTAACTGTTTTAAAACATATATACTATGTTAGGCAAAAATAATTTTCTTGATATTTTAACAAATAACTGGCGAAGATTTAGTATTATATGCATATAACGTGTTGTTTCTTTACTTATACACAAAAACAAATAATTTAATGTTAAAAAAAATTAATTAAAAATTCGATGATTTTTAAAAAAAAATCTGCAGCAGGTACCGTTATATGAAGTATGTCAAAAAATCACAAATAATTAGTCCTATAACCATCTCTGAGGATATTACGGTTTTCCTTGCAAGTTCAGAGATATTCAGATTTTTCATGCTAGCTCCATACATTTTTTTCGAAAAAACCTTATAATAAATTCATTTTTGTGCGGAGTTAGCTCAGATGACATTGTTATGTGTATAATAGCTAATAGAAGCCATATCCGTCAACAAAACGAACATCTAGCAACTTTCATTTCTATGTCTATGGAGGTCGATTTTCAGCGCACAGTGCGTCGTATGAAACGGCAGGCCACTACACAAATATACCTACCCTTTAGGCACCATTAATTTAATCCCTACTGTCACCCTGAGAAGGGGACAGACACACGACACAGAAGCGCGCGGGGAAACAAGCACGCAACCTCTCAGACCTGGTCCTAATCGGGTGGTGGGCAGGCCCACGAAGCCCACCACCCATAAAACCAACCGCCCATAAAACCTCAGGGTGGCTGGAGGTCATCTCGCGCCCTCCGGTGCCCGGTTCTGCGATTGAAGAGAGGGTTTAAGTGCTCACTCTCCCGTTTCGCCGCCTCCTTGAGGCGACGGCATTCCACGACCTCTCACTCCAGACCATGGACTGAACCACGGCCAGGAGCGAGAGGGCAACCATACCGACTGCCGCGATCAACTCACGGCGCTGCGATGTTCAGGTGGATCAATCTGCCAAAGTGTGCAGCGCCGTGTCCTCAACAATGTCGCGGCGGTTGCCGCAGTGGTGACAACCGATCGTTTGCCGTGGCCTAGCATTACCTGTGTCAGTCGGAAACTGAGGGCACCATGCCGTCTCTCCAGCCACTCCTCACGAGACTCCAAACGGGACTCACAGCTACGATCGTGGCACGCCTGCCTGTTACTAACCTACGTCTATGCGAGCCGAGCCGTACGCAAAATGTAATATAGGATAAAGAAATTCGGCATAGCTTTAAACTGAAACTGTTACCTATTTGGTCCTAAATCAATTAATATATTACAACGAAATTCGGTATAGAGTCAGCTTTAAACTAAAGGAAAAATATGTATAAGATCTCTCCTATGAGTCACGGCTTATAGCGTTATATCTAATACTTGTAATATATAGCTATTAGGTACAAGTGTCCTTTATAAGATTGGTTCGCGTATTCAAGGCTGCGTTTTAATTATAATCTCAAATAAGTATCTGTTTCAATTAATCACTTCTGTTGCAAAACTTAATTAACGTGTCAAGTAAACATTATTACACAGACATTTGCTTAGGATTTATGTCTGTGGAACCTCTTGATACAGGTATTCCTTAGATAGTACATGCAAGTAAAATATTATCGGATTTTTGCTACTGATCTTGCAAACAAGATGGTAGTTGCATTCTGTTAAAAAGTCTGTATATATTTTATTTACAAAAATAATATCAATAGAAAAATTTATTGAAGGTGTTAGCTTTTTTTTAGATAGGTAAAATTATTGCCTGCACGGGTGGCGTATTGGTTTAAGTGTTAATTTTGCACTGCCAGTGCGCCGAGTGTTATGGGTACGATCCCCACACGGGACATCATATTTTGTGTGATCCACGAATAGTTGTTCCGAGTCTGGTTGCTTTTTGTGTCCGTTTTATGGATGTTCGTAAAGTCCCTGTCCCCCAGAGAATTGCCAAAACTGTGGTATTAAACTTAAAAAAAAACTTTATTAATTTTTAATTTTTAATTATGATTATGGTCAAATTTCTAGAAACTACTGGGCGAATACTAATTTGCTTAATAGGTCGCGGTTACGGTAATCTATCAACGCAGCTAGGACCTTATAGTGACGAATAATACAATATAACTTAAAAGTAAGACATTATAGTTGATATTTTACCAACGCTACTTTAAATTACAATCACATTTATTAAATTGTCATTATATTAAGTTAAGAGCAGCGATAGCTCAGTGAGGAGATCAACAGACTGCAATGCAGAGGGTCTCGGGTTCGAACCCACGTCGCGCACCTCTGACTTTCGGAAGTTATATGACTTTTCGAAATTATGTGCGTATTGATTGACAATTATCGCCTGCTCCGTGCCTCGGAGAGCACGTTAAGCCGTTGGTCCCGGCTGCCATGAACATCTATGGCAGTCGTTATTGGGAGATAGTCGACACAAAAGATCCCACTGGGTCGAAGTGTCGCCGGTCTGCACTGACTGGCCCCCACATAAGATACATATTAAGTTTTACTATGCATCACCTGAAAATCATTGTATGCCGTCTGCCGTTTGGGTATTGGTCGCCGCGCCCTAGACTATTACTCGAGTATTGTCGACTCCAGCTAAAGGAAAAAATGTTTTAGACTTAGATAAATCAGCATAACGTGCCCTCGATCTGCTTTGGAAGAACGTAGCACGTTTTTGAAAGAACACAGCATAAGACAATAATTATTTGGCTGTGATCTTTGTCACAGGACTAACCAAATAATTGTTGTCTAAGACATTGGCGGTTGAACAATTTAAAGTTTGAATGGAATCCCAGTATTATGATATATCGCTATTACTTGTAAGTTATTTCTACGTTTTAGATTAAGGTCTCTTTGTAAGTAATTTCTCAACACTCATCATCATCAATCATAGAATTCGTCACTGCGCCAGTTAGACGACAATAGGGTAACCTCTTATTACGTCAAACCTACATAAAAGATAACTTTCTTCCAGACACCTTGTTAGCGGCGATGAATTGATGAATTTGCAGAACTTAAGAATCTAACTGAATACGACATGCGAGAATTCTTTACGAGGATAATAAAGAATGTAATAAATACGTAACTTACGAAAAAAGAGGTTCTAGGGACCTAACTTGAAACCTCTGCGGGTTGTCCAACAAGACAAACGCTGCTTTCTTATTTTATTCTAGTAAATTAATTTTATTGTGTACATCGCGACAACCCTAAGACATGTCGTCGCTTCCCTCCATTAGCATACACAAACACTATTTGCTTAGCCGTGGTGTTATATCAATAACCACCTACTTGAACACTACTCCCAGTAATTATGTTTGTGCAGACACCTCATGGCGCAAGAAGAATTCCAACTGACCAGCTCTGATCTTTGAAATCGTTAAGATAATGTTTGTTTATGGTGATTAAGTAAATAAAACTTAATGTACAATTGCTAGCTGTTGTATGTGGGATCTGTGAATGACAAGTTACGCCACCTAGTGGCGTGTTACTTTAAATGCCAATGTAAGTGTGTGTTACTGGACTTATGTGTATATTTGTGTGTGTAGTTAACTGTGGATAGAATTGTGATGAGTGCCGATACGCTGATCACATTCAAATCCCACACGAAACAAAAATATATCAACATTTATTGTTTTCTGTGGGATTTGAATGGTCTACGAATAGTTCTTCTATATTTGGTTGTTCTTTGATTCAATAATTTCAGTTTACGTCCATAACTCAAATATTATGTCTAGTGTGTCAGTTGTCTTTTTATTCTTATTATTATTTTTTTAGTTTGGGTTAGATGGTGTTGTGTGTATGTGATAGAATATTATATTATTATTATTATTATTATTATTATTATTATTCACAATAATTCAAATTGACGACTTTAAAAAAAAACGGTTGAAAGGATTGGAGATTTAAGTACCTACGTGTACTGCTGCCGCCGGTACTCTTAACCGTTGGGCGTAACGCAGGAGCAATGGAATTACACTTTAGACATTTTCTTGTAAATAGTTGATACTTTCATGGATGGCTTATTCGTACCGTAACCAAATAACTAGGCATCGATATTTTTGTGTAAAGACCATTCGACTGCGACTACCACAGTTAGTGTTTTACTCTTACCTTTAATACGCGGGGCTACTAGCAAAATTTAGATACCATACATATAAATGTATGGTAGATAATTTTGTGATAGTGTAGTGATCAAAATTATCGGTGTTTGTAGGCGTTCACCAATAATTTTGATCACTACGAGCAAAATTATTGGCGTTAGGAGGAAATCCATTGTAATCAATTTTTTGAGAAGAGCGGAATCCGCCACACTTTATCGGATTTTGCAATAGAAAAAGAGGCATATTCACGCTGAGGCAAAACATGTTCTGACACATTTTTGTGTTCAAAGCGGAACACTGCCAGTTGGAGCAGACCCGGATCCCACGGCGCGACTTTCCTTATCCAGAGGAATTCGGTATTGTCAGCCTTTTTCTATTGCAGCAGTTGGAGTGGGCAATCCGAGGTGTATGTGGTGGGATACTCTCTTCCCAATAATTTTATTGCCAACAATTTTATTTATTATCTTAATATGCTATTTATCACCAATTTCCAATTCAACAACATGACCAGGCTTTACTGTCACACTGCATAAATAAGTACAAGAATAGACTCAAAGACCGTTGTCCTAACGCAACGCCCCTTTAATACGAAGATTCTCATTTAATTGTCATGCCATACTAGGGTATTGAGGTTTAGTAGAGGAAAATCACTATTAACAGGTAAATGAGTACTCAAATCATTTATTTGCGTCCATTGTGCTTCGATTTTACGATCTAAGAGAAATTTAATGACCTCACGCGTAGGCTGAAAGATATGTGTTTATTTTAGAAAGCCAGACTCTGTCCTAATTATTGAAGCAGAGAATAAGCGTTATTCAACGCTGCTTCTGGAATTGTACTTCTTTGAATGGGGTATGGTGATCAGCGGTTTGGTTATCAATAGCCTTGACACTATCGCAAACCAATTTCATGACTGCATGAATGACGGCTTAAGTGGTCGCTTAACCACTGCCTCTATGCCAAAGTATGTCCTCGAATCCCACACATGACAATTATACAAATATATACCTTGTATATTCATTGTATGTTTATAAAATTCAGTTAGTTTTTACAAACATACAATTGTACAGTAGGATTGAAACCCTACTCACTACTTCTTCTTCTCCCTAGCCTTTATTATTCCGAAGTCACTTGGGGTCGGCTTTTCTGGTCTAACCGGATTTGACTGGATATCAGTTTTTACACGGAGCGGTTGCCACCTGGCCTTCGCAACCCGAAGGCTAACGATACCCTAAGGCTAGACCAGTATCAGGATGTTATAAGGCACTGACTTCCCAATAACGACTGCCATAGATGTTCGTGGCAGCCAAGACCGACGGCTTAACGTGCTCTCCGAGGCACGGAGCAGACAATAATTGTCAATCAATGTGCACATAATTCCGAAAAGTCATATAACTTCCGAAAGTCTGAGGTGCGCGACGTGGGTTCGAACCCGAGACCCTCTGCGTTGCAGTCTGTTGGTCTCCCCACTGAGCTATCGCTGCTTACTACTACTTATTTTTAGTAGCTATGGTGTGTGCACTTACACTTGGCTATCTTAAAATAGCGAATTATATCATAAAAGAATTACCATATTAGGGAAGAATCTAATTGGGAGTTCAGAAAATGTAACTATTTTAATATCAACTCCCACACTTTATATCATGTGCGACACAGGGATTTCACACACCATAGCTACTAACAATCACCAATGGTTCACACACAATACCTATCCTTCTTTTTATCATATAATACAAATATAATTTTTATCAAGCAACGCCGACAACGGATGCTCGTATTATCTAAATAGCAATAAAACTCTAACAATATTTATTAAAATGGAATCATATTTAATAAAGTGAAGAGTTAATTGGACACAGAACGATATTAGTTCATAACTCATTCGGTTTTTGGACTATCGAATCAATCAGTTTATTAAAAATTAATTGATTAATGAATATAATGGTGGCTACCAAATATATAGGTATAGTCAGCAGCATATGTCGATAGAGGATAGTAAAGGTTTCCTCGATACAGCCTTGTCTAGTGGAGAAACCAAAGGAATCTTATGTTATGCAATTCTCCTATATACTCCCTGCGAAATATTTGCAAAGGATAAATATTATAGTTATATAGTTATATAATTAAGCTCTCTGGAAAATGTATGCAGTTACATAGAGTACATATGGCACTGAGGTATATAATACAATATATATTTTATGGCACAAGTAGTATTTTAAGTATTTATATTTATCATTTGGAGTAATAAACCAATTTTTCTTTTTACACTCACCCGTGCGATTTTGATATGCTTCAAATTTCAAAATTAAAAGCAATGGTATTTTTATAACAATTGTGGCGACTCCGCACAGACGAACAAGTTCCGCCTACATCTAACAGACAGCGCTAAATACGCTCAAATGACGTCATAATCCTGCATCGCGCAAGCGGAGTTTACACAGCGACCAACTATATATACAAATACCCGACATCAACCGTCAGGCCGCGGCCCGCCAGGCACGATCAACCAGCCTGGTCGGAGGATCCTCACTTTGTGTTGGAGGGACATCACACCCTCTTCCTCCACAGCAATTATAGTTATAATATAGCCACAGTTCAAAAATCAAGAGTAACAGTTAGGAGTTTTAATACTTAAAACACACTAAGAAAATGCTTCAATGTTCAACTATTTATGTTGCTGACTATACCTAGTTGATGTTCATCTTCCGCTATGAGACATGTTGCAGACAGCGGTTCTATTATTATAGATACTAAATATCATTGCTTCGACTGTTTCGCATTGTGTGTTCACGGAACTACTGACTCCAACGTTAGTGCAGTGGCAAAAGTTTGATTGCTGATTGTAAGGTTTTGGCTTCGATTCTTGCTTTGGTATAGAGGGTTAAATTTGCGCTTTCGAGAATAGGTATACAATCAGTCCTTGCTGTAGTTATCTCTTTTGCATATTGATATTTTATAATTATGATACCACACTAGGTTAGGTTTGAATTTCGATTTTTAGTTTAACTTTTCTGTCTTTTTAATTATATGTTAATTTATTCATCGCTTTTTATTTAATTGTTCTGTTTTTTTTGTTAGATGTGGTTGCCTGTAAGTAAATGAGCACAAGGCATGTCTGTAAATTATTATTTGGATGTAAGAAATGTGTTTCATTTGTTGGCGATTTAAATAAATAAATTTTGCTGGACCTAACACAATAGTAATATATCTGTTAAATATTTTTTTAATTATTTCGATGGCTTCTTTTCCTTTAACTCTAAATATTATAATATTGTCTTCTATTTACGCGAATATTATTCATTATCTTATATATTATCTAAATATTATTGTATCGAAACAGCATATCTGAGAGTTCTCCATAATGTTCTTGAAGCTATATGAAGTCAACAAACTCACACTGGCCCAGCGTAGTGGACTATATGGACTAACCCTTCTAACATAATGAACAGAAGCTATTTATAAAATAAGAGGTCTGATGTTGTATTATTTGAAAGTGCCATTCTTTGTCGTATTATCCTTACCATAGCCGTAACTCGATAAGATAAGATAAAATCAAGTCACATATCCATCTGTATCTGCCTTTTTTTTATTATCTAAGGTGGCAAACAACCATACCTGATGGTAAGTGGTCACCGTAGCCTATGGATGCCTGCAATACCAGAGGCATCACTTGCGCGTTGCTGACCCTTTAGGAAAGGAAGTAAGAAGGAGAAGGAGCGGTAATGGGAGAAAGGGTGTGATTGGGCCTCCGGAACTCTCACTCACCGAACGAAACACAACAGCAGGAATACTGCTATTTCACGTCGATATTCTGTGACAGAGTAGTCCTTCCCCGGTCGAGCCGGCCCATTCATGCTGAAATCAGCGAGGCTCTACAAATTTATCTTCAGAATCTAACTAATATTATAAATGCGAATGCGAATTTGTCTGTTTGTTACGCTTTCAAGCCTTAACTATTCGACCGATCATCATGAAATTTCGCATACATGTTGCCAGGATTGCAAATTAGGACATAGGGTACCTCCATCCAGAAAAAGTACTGTGCCTGAGGGATCTAGTTAAACGCGAGTGAAGCCGCGAGCAACATCTAGTCATAAACAATTGGCACATCTGGTCTTGACCATATTAGAATCGTATTATAATCTATACTAATATTATAAAGCTGAAGAGTTTGTTTGTTCGTTTGGTTGAACACGCTAATCTCAGGAACTACAGGTACTAATTGAAAAATTATTTTGGTATTGGATATCCCATTTATTGAGGAAGGCCATAGGCTATATAAGATCACGCTACGACCAATAGGAGCGGAGTAGCAAAGAAAAATGTTGCAAAAACGGGGAAAATTCTCTTATATGAAGCAGACGAAGTTGCGCAGGTCAGCTAGTGTAGGAATAAAATTCAATTAGCAAGCACGTGCTACCAATTTAATTAAGTTGATCAACTCATCTTTCGATTTTATTGATCGATTTAGTCTGCAATATAAAAGATTAAAGGAGTCTGCCCACTACCCCGTCTCATACCATGACCGTGCTAGGAACGTGTCAGGCAAAAAAATATTCTTTGTATGGAAATGTATAAGACTATGCCCACTAGACCGTTCCGTCACCGACCAGCAGTTCCTATAGCAGGGCGTATCGTGTTGCTTTTCGTGTCTGATACGTTCCTAGCACGGTCATGGTATGAGACGGTGTAGTGGGCAGACTCCTTGAGCTTCAAAGTTAAAGATCTAGTTGTGAGTTTGTTGCAACCATATGCTGCTAATATACCTAAATACTACTAGATTTTTTGGTTAATAGCACTACGTTTCTTCTGGTTGAAAGGTCTTCTATGTCCTTTTCTGTATCCCTGACAATGTGTATGCGAGATTTCATGATGATCGGTTGAGTAGTTAAAACGTGAAAGCGTAACAAACAAACTCACATTCACATTTTGATATCAGTTAGGAAGTTAGGATTAGAATTGTAAATCTGTATCAATGCGTTGTTAAATAACGATGTCCAGACATAACTATAGCAGCGTGAGATGCAAAATACAGATGTTTTTTTGCATCTCACGCTTTGCACGGATGGCGTAATCATTAAAGTGGTTTCCTAACCACTGTCACAGCGCCGGATGCTGTGGGTTTGATCTCCCCACAGGACAAAAATATATGTGATCTACAAATTGCTGTTTGAGTCTGGGTGTTTTGTTCAGAGTTAAACCTCGTACGAAAGTTGTCTTTTTAAAACAAACTGAATGTTTAGATTTTAATTCATTTATTTGCATAACACTGGTCAAAATAAGATGGTAGGCACTCAGATATGTGTTTCAGCGTCATTAAGATGACTAAAATTTTTTTTACATTGGAAATATTTTTGAGAAACTAATTGGTATCGAAAATTTAGAAGCCTCTGAACCAAAATCCAATGGTTTATAGAATTTCGGTCTACCTAACTTTCTATCTGTATTTTCATATATTCGTATAAAGAATATTCACCTCACATCGCTTTATATAATAATAATAATAATTTACATAGAATTTATATGTTGTATGATGTGCATTTTAAAATACTATGACCTTGTCATAGTCAGTCAATTTTTATCTCTGGAATGTGGCAATTACGTCGTAGTACTCTGACAAATTCCTAAGCAAGCGAAACGGAAGCCAATGTGATCCATACACGTGTCGGTAAATCATTTAATCCAATCTGGGCGTCTATTAAAGAGATTTAATAGACGCCCACATTGGAAACTAATAATAAAGTTTCTAGCGGGATATTCGTAGTAGTTGTACTACTACTAGCCTAGACCTACTACTGTAAATTACGTACTACCAACCTACTACCTACAATAATTTCGTATTTCTGTCTAGGTAAAACCTTTTGATCCCTTATTCTTCTTTCTTTTCGTGCGGATAGTGGCCAACCTGTTGTCAAGAATTGTCAAGCCCGTAGGCCTCTGACATGGCTTAACAACTGCTGTCAATTTGACAACAACCGGGACCGATTTTTACGTGCCCTCCGAAGCACGGTGACTCTCAGATGAAATACCACTAAGCGATCACCCATCTATAGGCTGACCGCACCCAACGTTGCTTAACATCGCTAATCGCTTACCAATCAGTGAGTGCAACTGGCTATGAGCGCCTCATTATTATTTAATCTCTTTATTAGGGTACTAGTTTTTACCCGCATTCACTCGCGTTATTGTAGATTTTGTTAATAAATTTCCATCCCTCGGGAACAGTGATTTTATTCTGGACGAAAGGTACCCTGTGTCCTTTCCTGACCCTTGTACTCCTGACAACGTCTATGCAAATCAAATATGCTACTACGAAATCTTAATATGGATATGCCTTTTTTAATCCCGGTATTGATTTAGTATTCTAAATTTGTTTACCTTCTTTGGACACAAAACATTTATTTTCGACATTTTAACAAGCCAAGAAACATGGCTTAAATTTGCTCCGCTCACATCGGTTGACGTTGAAAGATCATTTTCATCATATAAGTGGGTCTTGCACCCGTATCGAAACCGATTAAAAGAAGAAAACATTGAAAAAATTATGATAATATATTTCAATTCTTTAGTAAATGATGTGGACGATGAACCTTTAGCTTCCACCAGTGTTTTTAACATAGTTGAAATAGATTCTGATTGATTTGTTGTTATTTCATTTCATTTCATTGATTTGTAGATACTGTTTAATAAAAAAATATATACTTAGAGTCAAGTTTGTTTAATTTTTCCATCTGTCAACTCTCTTTGCACATAAAATAGAAAATAATTAAACTTTATCAAGCCGCCAGATGGCGAGTACTAAAATTCCGTTAAGTGCCATGTTACGTGTAACGCTACTTAGTGCGTGTTTTACACAGGAAAAAGAGTTTTATAAGTCAATAATATCAATCCCAGAAGTTTGAGAAAATCATTTTTATTAATCCCCAATTCCGGGTTTAAAAGGCATATCCATGTTAAAATTTCTTAGGTAGGTTTATGTCATTTGGTACTTAAAAACTCTACCTATTCCGACCCCTGGTGATTAAACATGGAATGAAGGGAAAATGGGAGAAGCCGGTATGTGAGTCACCGGAACTCTCATTTGTCGGTGGAAATACAATAGTGTCACAACTTGTGCTGGTTTTCTTTAAAGGGAATACTTCTCTGAGTAAGGCGCATTCATACCTTGACCGGCAAATACTTGTCAACAGCAATGGTAGATTGTTCTACTTGAATCTGTTTATTTTGGTATGGATATACAGGCATCACGCTTAAGTATAATTATATATCTATTATTTTAGTTTTTTAAATATTACGTGCCATTTAAGTTGCAAATTGCAAGTGGTTTAAGTGGTCGTCACGCCATTGCCACTGTGTTGAGTGTCGTGGTCCCGATCCCTAAAGGTGACGAAGATTGTCTGCTCCACAATTCGTTTTTATCAAAGTTAATCCAGACGTTTATGATGAGTTCAGTGACATACACATACAGATGAACTATAAAGAAAGAAATAATTTTTTTTTTATTTGTGTCTCTTTTTCACAACACAATAAAATATAAATATATACAGAACTGTATGGAGACCAAATAATGTACCTGCGTCAACAATTGTTGCAGTTAAAACTGCAGCGCTGGTATTCTCGCAGGATCTATACACTATGTGAGCAATTACATCAGGTGAACAGCAACTGCCACATACCACATCACCAAACAAAACTTGTTTTAGTTGTATTTGGTGATACAATACATAACAATCAGTGTTCACCCGTTGTAAATGCTCTCCTCATCTTCAACAATCAAAATGAAGATGAAGATGAAGATTACTTACTACAAAAGGTTTAAGGGGACACCGCGAAAATTATCGTTTAGAATAGCTCCGCCCATATCCGCCCCAATGACACTCATTGTGTATCAATCCTTAAATAGCGGTCATAAGGTCTAAAATTGCGATGCGCCCGCAATGATCGAGAACGCTTAGAAATTGTTAAAAAATCTTAAAATATTATTTAAAAACGATTGGTTTTAGTTATGGAAATAATGAGCTAGCAAATCACTAATATTGATGTTACGAATATATTTGAGTAATTCTTAAGCATATTGATAGTGTAACTTCCTTGTAATTTCAAAAATAGTAATTTTTCAGAGGTGTATTCGAAAATAATTATGATCGAGCCAAAATCACAATATCGTGTTTTTGAGCTAGGAAATTCTAGTTAAAGACATCAATTTACCTATATCAAAATTCTAGATTAATTGGTCTTCTCATAGTCCTATACTATTCGATGAAAGTTAGTGCATTTTTTTCTGTGTATCCTCTTAAATTCGACATGGCTATATTGTGACGTGTTTTGGCAACACCAGATTCCGTACAAATAAAGCTGAACGCCATCTTCACGATGTCGTTTTCTCATTACGCCTGCAATTAATTAACCAAGTTTGCTAATACGTAAGTGTTACGATATGCAAGCAAAAAACCTTCATGACGCAGCCCAGACTAGACTACAGATATTGTAAAAACCTGTTGTTAGTATTTTAATTATATTCAGACACAAACGTAATAAATTTAATTCGATAGAATATATTGCTGAGCGATAAAATTCTTTAAATGTATTCGCCGGCTAATGGTGCAATTATTATCGGTATGTAGATATTATAGATTTTATAATGGGTCTGGTTTTAGTGTGTGTATTTTTCTAGTTCCTGTCTGCGGCTTTGCCTGCGTGAATCCCACGAGAACGTATACCGGGTTTAAAAGTATTTCATGTGTTAATCCAGGACAGTGTTTATCTGTGTGTGAAGTTCAATCTAAATCTGCTCAAATGTTTTACGTAATAATCCTCCAGACCGAATTTAGGTCACGGCGGCCAATCTTAACGGATACTGGCCGTCTGTGCAGGGGATATTATAGTGCACAAGGATGTGGACATACACAAGTGCACTCTCTATTCCCTAACTCCCATAATCCGATGGGACGGTAATCTGACACGACCGGACAAAGATCAGGCGCAGGACCAACGGCTTAACGTGCTTTCCGAGGCACGAGGGTGTAACACCGCCAACTTCTGCTTCTGCTTTTGAGATTTCTTAACAGAAAAACCCAATGACCTTTTGTTGACCCGACCCGGGATTCGAACCCGAGACCTCTTACGGCAGTCGCATTCACTACCGCTGCACCACGGAGGCAGATACGTAATTGAGTAACAAGCTTCAGAAAAGTGGCGCGCGACGTTAGCCTAATGGATGACATTGGACTTGCGAACGAGAGGTTGTGGATTAAAATCTCACCCAAGGCACTACGGACGTGAAAACTTAACTTCTTTTTTATCCTGAGGAAATGCTACTTTTGCATACCCTCTCGCCACAAGGGGAAGCGAGAGGGTTATGTCGGGCTCTCTCGAAACTTCGTGCCTACCGACTAAAATCCCACGGTCTGCCAACGTGCTGCTTTGTATGATGGGTGGGTAGCTGAAACTTAAACTGCATCAGCTACTCACCCAGCAGTGCTCAATACAGACAGAAGGTCTGCGGGCGACAACTCCTGGGCAACGCCCCGACACGACTAAGGGCGTCGCTCCAACTCAATGCCTGACGGGCGGGAGATCCCCGTTCTCCCACCCGCGGTCTTCGCTACGGCGGCATAAGGCGAGCATAAGCGCGCCTGCGCCGCCCGGTTCGCCGGCGGCGGCACGGATCCACCAGGATACTTTCCTCACGGATCCGCTCCGCCGCCTCCTTCTGCGAGATGACGTCCTCGCAGAAGGATGCGACCGCTACCCACTTCCTCTCGCTGTCGACCATGGCTTTGATCACGGCCGGCAGCAACCTAACACAAGCTTACTAGCTAAGCCGGAGGGATTAACAAAAATACTAGTTTTTAATAATAAAGTCAACTCTCTCGCTAAGAATAAATCCTATGTCGCGGGCGACTATACAAACATTCAAACAACGGACACAAAGAACACCCAGACTATTTGTGGATCACACAAATTTTCCCGTGTAGGGTCAAAATCACAACACTCGACGCACTGTCAGTGTGATGTTGCCACTAACTCCACATGCGTATATGGCGTCATATATGCATTAATGACGACTCGATGGCATAGTGGTTATTGTAACCGACTGCCACGGTTAAGGTCGCGGCTTCGATTCCTGCACAAGTCAAACATTTGTGTGCGCAACTTGGATGTTTGTCTTGGTCTGGGTGTTTCTATGTATAATATGTATGTATTTACAAAAAAATAGTATATATGTATGTTTATCCATTGTCTAGTACCCATAGTACAAGCTCTGCTTAGTTTGGGCTAGATGGTGTTGTGTGTATGTGATAGAATATTAAAGTTTGCTTTTCATATAAAGATAACGTGGAAATATAAAGTTCGAATACAAAACTTCGCATTTGACAGGGCCTATCGACCGCACTTTAGCGTCTAGCCATCACTTAATAGACAAAGCCACCTATACATTTTAGTTTCTATTTTTGTCTCTCCGTGACCATTTCTGCTGAAAAGTAACTTACATGGGGGTAAATTTAAATCAAAGTAGTTTATATACTAATTTAAATAATAGTAAAGAGTTTTTAAATAAACGTTGACTAATTTCACGTAATCCTAAGACAATATGACATAATTACATATAGTGCCCGCACTTATGTATGGAAGTGAAAGTTGGGTATGGCAAAAGAAGCATGAGAGCAGAATTAATATATGTGGCGTGACTCTGAAAGATAGAATAAGGAAAAATGTGATTAGAGAGAGATGCGGCATGAAAGTGGATATAGTGACAAGAATAGAAAACGGTATGTTAAGCTGGTTTGGGCATATAGAAAGAATGGACGAGGAAAGACTGACTAAGAAAGTTTATAAGGCTAGTGTGAATGGAACAGTCGCAAGAGGAAGACCTAGGCGAACGTTTCTCGATCAGATCGGAGGCGTTCTGGACAAAGGCCAGGTTAAAAGCACCTTGAACCGACGGGCGTGTATGAGGAATGTGATGAAAGTGAATGAAGCCAGAGAAGTGTGTCAGGATTGTAGCAAATGGAAATCCGTAATCTCTGCCTACCCCTCCGGGAAACAGGCGTGAATCTTTGTATGTATATATGACATAATTAAATAATTAACATAATAAATACACAAATTATTTACAAGAAATACAAGCTAAGGAGAAAAATAAAACTTCAAAATTAAAAACGCGTCATAATTTTCCTTCGCATCGTCGTCAATTGGCAACGTGCCCAGAAGACTGGCAGCATTGCCACGTTGAATGGCAATTCTTATTCTTTGTGCAAATAAAATACCAGTCCTCTGGACAATATTATTTTTCTATAAAGATAACATGAATTTCTAATTCCAAACTTCGCATTTGATAGTCCGATCGATTGCTCAATTACAACAATGTTGCAAACATATTATTGTGTAAAGACATAAGTAAGATAAAAACCGGTCATATCTTATCGCCCAGGTATTTCACTTAGTGTTAGGTCATTTATTGTGCTTACTTGACTTAAGTGGGGATGGAGATTTAAAGATACTTTATGTAAAATATGTTATTATTATACAAAATAACATATCTATGGGATGGGTTGTGGCATTTCACTACGATCCTTACATAGGTATTTCATTCTATCATCCTAACTAATATTTTAATGTAATTGTGAGTTTATTTGTTTGTTTGTTACGCTTTCACGCCTTAACTACTCGACCGATCATGAAATTGAATTTAGCATAAAATGAAATTTTGCATACACATTGTCAGAGGTACAGAAAAGGACATAAGGTATCTTTCATCCTGTAAAAAGTACTGTTCCTGAGGGACAGAAAATTGACAATATATATCTACATAATATTGTCTTCTATTTACGCGAATATTATTCATTGAAATTAAACTGCTATATACGGATCCGACCGACCGTCTCCCCGTGACCATGGCTGCTGAAAAGCAACCGAAACGTCGGGGAAAGTGTAAAAATAAATGAAATCTAAATAGTTTAATAATAATTTAATTAGCTTAAAAATTAGTAAAGTTTAATAGTAGTAGTAGTGTAACAATTTTCAAAATTTTGTAATAAAGTGTCAAATAAACAACGCGATAAAATCCGTATATAGCAGTTTAATTTCAATATATATCTATATATATATAATTCGACTGTGCGTGTGTATGTCACTGATCTCTTCCTAAACGGCTGGACGATTTTAATAAAAAAATTGTGTGTGTTCATGTGGATTCAAGGATGGTTTAGATTTGTTTTTTTTTCATATTTACTGGACATCGTCTGTCGGGACAGCTAGTCATTCTATAAATATCTAATTCATTAATTCTTCTCCCATTCTTTAAACGTCACGTGACAGTAGTTTGAGAGTACTTAGAACTATAGCATTATTAATTAAAAGTTAATTTAAATATGTATAAAGTAGTTTAATTTCGATGTGTAACATTCACATATACGTAATAATATATTAAGAAACTACGATTTTAAGATTTTTAAAGCTAGTGATCGTTTTTGGTTCTTTACCGGGACAGGACGGCATAGGAATATAAATGACGAACAGTATTAATCGAATGCAATATAGCTGCAATGTAACAAGCAAAACTGTCGTCTAAGTATTCTAAGCCTACAACATCTTTGTTGAAATTTCAACTTTAAAGTCACAGGACAAGTTATATTATTGTTTGTCGTTAAAAATCATGACGCATATGATTTATACAAATGCGTCGAGCAAGCTATTTTATAATAGCTTAATATAATTACATACTTCTCATTTCCAGTCCCTATATTTCTTTTGCCATAGCCTACTTTCATTTACATCCATATGTGTTAGCTAACTCTCCCTTATTATACGTATGTTATGTCCGCTCATTAGTACAGACAAAAAAGGACGCCGTTTCTTGAAGTATAAACAGAATCGAATATGGTGCGGCCGAACCAACGCACAATACGGTGCGCTCATCACACCACACCATCGCACCGCGCGCACCCCGGATCGACGTATTATTTTCGGTACCACACCGAGCGATCGAACCAGCGCGGTACCGGTAATAATAATTATGATGTTCAGCACACTGTGTGCTACTTGACTGAATATTGTCCAAGAAGAGACCACGTTTGTGGTCCGATCGCACCATATTCGATCGTCTATTTGCACTTTTAGCGCAGCGCACAGTCGTATTCAAATAATTCGAATATATTGTTAAAACGAATTCGAAAGTAAGTATACAGGTATACCTATTTTTTTATATACGTCTCCCGCACTAGGTCTCATTCCTGTGTCGCGGGGACTTCACAAACCTTCAAACAACGAACACAAAAACACCCAGACTCGCAAGAATCATTTCTGGATCACACAAAGTTTTTGTCCCGTGTGGGATTCGAACCCGACACTCGGCGCAATGGCAGTGACGAGGCGATCTCATAAACCACTACGCCAAACGCAAAAGTTGTACATAGACACGCGCGTGCCCTCACGTATCGACATAAATGTAGCTCAGCACGCTCTTATAGCCTCGCGAAGTTTGACTCTCGCTATGATCAGAGCATTTACAATCAGGACGCCTCGGAGTAAAGACTTCACTTGATTTCTAATGGAGTGATGAGCTGTGAACCTGTGAGTGATTTAATTTAAAATGCAGTGTTGTTTACTATTGCATTATACCTAGCTTGCGCCAATGCAGGCCAAATTTAACGGAATAAATACTGACGACCCTTTACGTATAATAAGTAAGTAATGTCCTTCAGACAGAATTTCGATCGCGGCTACCAAACTTAAAGATGACTGGCCATATACATAGCAGATATATTATAGATATAGTGCACAAGTGTGTGCGCAAACATCCTATGCAACGGATTTACATGCTATTCGAGGCACAGGTGTCAATTTTCTAACAGCGAGCTATTATTAAAATTTCTTGAAAAATTCTATTCAATCTTTTTGTCGGTCCTCCGAGGGATTCGAATCCAATTCTTTATGCATTCGCATTCACTGCTTTTGTGTCAGCGTGGCAGTCGAATAAACATATATGAATTTATCATTGCTTGTAAACTAAAGAATTGCCAACATAAAATTCCATAAAGCCCAGAACTGGCACAAATAAACGAAGGGGTATCGCATCGATCGCATTAATATTTATAAGGTACGGTACCACTTGTTTCCCCGAACTTTGGAATAAATTGCAACGGGCGGGGTGGCCGGTGCATCGTCGGCAGCTGGCTTACCCATCAATAAAATAAACCCACAATCAATAATAAAGTCTTACGTTTACGCGAATAGCATACTTTAAAATTAAATTACTTCATACGAATTTTGTTTCTTTGATTATTTATTAATAGCAGCGATAGTTTAGTGGGGAGATCAACAGACTGCAATGCAGAGGGTCTCAGGTTCGAACCCACGTCGCGCACCTCTGACTTTTGGAAATTATATGACTTTTCGAAATTATGTGCGTATTGATTGACAATTATCGCCTGCTCCGTGCCTCGGAGAGCACGTTAAGCCGTCGGTCCCGGCTGCCATGAACATCTATGGCAGCCGTTATTGGGAAAGTCAGTACCCTCTAATATCCTGACACTGGACCGTCTTAGCAGTTTTGTCGTCCCGAACGCCACGTTTTTGCAATGCTCCGCACCTAAAAAATCGAATAAGTGGTAAAAAGTTAACGTACCAGCACGTGTGATATACCATTAGATGCGTCTAGGTGAGGCGTATCCGCCTGGATAAATAATACCATCCGCACGTTTCAGGAAAAAATTTCACACGTGAAAAACGGAATAAGTTTAATAAAGTGTAGTGAAATAGTGCTGTAGCTTCGGATTCCTTGTGACGTCGGTGCAGCCGTGCATATCGGCGTAAGAGCCCCTACGAGCTCTTCACCTGGACACCTCAACTTCCATCCGCGGACAACGGGGTCCGAAGTTATAGACGAAAAACCTAAAACCACGTGGCCACGTGGTCGATGAAGGAAAAGTGTCCGGAGATTTCTATTTTCAGGGGAGGTAGTATAACCCTTCTATATACCTCCTGCGTGAGCAGAAAATTTTTCCAACAAATACTTTCGGATTAATTGGACCCCCCCGTGTGCAAAACTGCCTAGATGAACTTTTTAATTTTAAAGTACTTATAAGTGTGTGTTATTCTTATGTGGTGTTTTAGCTGTAAGGTTCGGAATTTTAGTCCACAAAAACATTTTTTTTTTTTAATTTGGCCTATATTTGCGATTTTTAGTAATTTTACTTGATTAAATTAATAAATAATTAAAATATTATTTAAAAATAACTTAAATAGAAGAGGATTAAAATTCTAAACAAAACAAACCCAAACTCGGCCAGTTTTGGCCAACCGTGGTAAAGACAAGACCGATTTAAAGTTTTTGGCAGCCATATTGGCCGCCATCTTGAAGCGCGGAAACCGCGATTACTCTGTTGCTGTAAGTCACAGAAAGTCGCAATTTTCGACGTTAAGATCGTCCCAGGCTGGGCCTTCGTTTGGGCAGGTTGGTGACTCTACGTAGAGACTCCAAAAACTCACCCAAGACCACCATCTTGCGGGGTAGAGTACCCCGGGGCGAGCAAGACAAGCCGTCACGCGCCGATCGGCGTTGAGTGGTTGCCCAGATATAAGGCAATAAAATTTGTGCCTTAAGTCTGGACTTCAGTCTAGAAAACTAGACACTTGTATATCTCGGCGACCGTTTGTCGTAGCGCGGTGCGGTTTTCGGCGTTGGGCTTCGCCCGCTCAGGGCCACTCCGCGAGCTACTTTTGGAGTCTCTACGTAGAGACACGGACATAGACTCTACCTAGAGTAAAAATATTTTTTCATTTTTATATTGTTTTGACGTGTCTAAGACACTGACTGGCCTCTTGCTTTTGCAAAGGCCACTATTCATACAACTAATACTAAAAAGTTTTTCAAATTTAATTTTATTTTTTGTGTTTATCTTATTATTTTAGTTGTATAAGTGTGACTTTTGTTAACTTTGACTCCCGTAACCTATCTAAGATATTACTAGAGTGTAGCGTACGTTAACGTACACAAATTCTGACCAGGGAGTGGACCTCCCTGAGACGCAAGGTTTTGACAG
The DNA here is from genome assembly GCA_930367265.1 of Catocala fraxini. Taxonomy (NCBI): domain Eukaryota; kingdom Metazoa; phylum Arthropoda; class Insecta; order Lepidoptera; family Erebidae; genus Catocala; species Catocala fraxini. The sequence continues at coordinate 5,514,504 of OV884044.1, read as the reverse complement.
CGGGTCGTAGCCTGCATACACACAACACAACATTGTGTTAGACACATACACCCTAGGTGACAAAACAGATACACAAACAGCAACACATACACAAACAAGCCACTACACAAATACACACACTACACAACACAATATATCGTCACCGGGGCTGTCGTCCGGGTTGATCGCCGGCATCGGGTCGCTCGGGGTGCCAGTACGGACCGCTGTTCTTTTAAAATAATTAGGTTACGCAACTTATACACTCTTTGTTTTTGTTTTGTTTTATTATACATATATTTTAAATTGTACAATTTTTACATATTTTACAACTTCTACAAATTTACTTTTTAGCGTATTTCAATTGATATTTTATTTTGACGTGCTCCATCTGCCAATCTAGAAAATGTTAGGAATTAGGACGCCGGTGAAAAAATCTGCTGTCTCGCCAGGCAAACTAGAGCTAACACCTCCCCTGGATAAGAGCAGTCCTGGCGTGGAGCAGCGCCCGATGGGACCGGTAAGGCGGAGCGTGGACGAGTTGGAACTTCAGGTGTCCCAGCAAGCGAGAGAGATGAGAGCAACGAGCCAAAAACCTCAGGAGAGGCTCGCTGACCAACCGCCACTGCCGCTTCCGACCCTATCGACGCGCTTCTCCACGGCAGTGAGAAGCTGCGAGATCATAAGACAGCAATGTAACATCTCCCGGAATTTTAAAAAAGATCTAAAAATGGAAGTCGAAAGGAGACTAGAGCTTTTGGAAAGAATTATAAAAACCTACGAGGAGGATAGGAGGAAGACCGTTAAGGGGCAGGGGCAGAGTATGAAAGGAGCAGACGCCGGGGAGAAGGCGACAGCCTCTTCCGACGAACTGCTCAGAAAGGTAGAAGAGAATGAAAGACTTTTGAAAGAAAATGGGAAAATTATGATAGAGCTGAAGGAAAAGATAGAGAAGCAAGACGAGAGAGAGAAGGAAAGAGAAAGGAAGGGTATGGCGACCTATGCGGGTGTGGTGGCAAACCGCCCAGGTACCCAGCTCCTTGGGCGGGGGACGCTGCACTCCGTAGTGGTCGAGTCCAAGAATGAGACAGAGACGGCAGACCAAGTTATAGAAAGATTGAGAAAGGTAGCAAATGAAGATGATGGCTGGGTAAAGATAGAAAGAGTAAGAAAGGCGAAGGACAGGAAGGTAATTATAGGTTACAAGACAGAGGAAGAGAGAAAGAGGGCACAGAGTCGGCTCATCGAAAAGGAAAAGGGGCTGTCCGTCCAGGAGATCAAAAACAGGGATCCTCTCCTTATCATGTACGGCGTTCTGAAAAATCAGAACGATGAGGAAGTACTAAAGGCTGTCAGGTCCCGAAACCGTGAAGTGTTCCGGGACCTACAACCTGAACAGGACAGGATGTTTGTCCTGTATCGGAAGACGGCGAGGAACCCCCTTGTATGCCACGTGGTGCTCAGGGTCTCCCCGGTGGTATGGTCTCGTGCCCTGGGCCTGGGGAAGCTGCACATCGACCTTCAGCCGGTCAGAGTGGAGGATCAATCTCCGCTCGTGCAGTGTTCCCTATGCCTGGGATATGGGCACAGCAGAAAGTTTTGCACCGGCACCGAGTCAAGGTGTAGTTACTGTGGCGGGCTCCACCTGAGAGCCGAGTGCCCGGACTACGTTGTCGGTGCAGAACCAAACTGCATAAACTGCCAAAGGGGGAAATTGAGCAACACGGGGCATAATGTTTTCGACGACTCGTGCCCAGTGCGAAAGAGATGGGATGATATAGCGAGAGCAACCACTCAGTACCAGTGCTAACGTTATCCCAAGGCAAACCCGCCCTTATAAAGTGCTGCAGGCTAACCTCCAGAGGCGACGACTGGCAACCGATGAACTCATGCTCGAAGCCTCGAAGCGTAAAGCGGCAGTCGCTCTAATACAGGAACCCTACGTGGGGTCGGTGAAGAGGATGAAGTCATACCAGGGCGTAAGGGTCTTCCAGAACACTGGGCAAGGAGGAGGGACTGTGAAGGCGGCTGTTGCCATCTTCGATCCAAACCTGGATGTGATACAGTACCCGCAACTCACCACCGATAACATCGTGGTGGTGGGAATCCGGACCAGTGCCTGGACGATCACGCTGGTGTCCTTCTACTTCGAGCCGAGTGAACCCGTGGGTCCCTATATGGAGCGGCTAAAAGAGGTAAGGCGTGTGTTAGGTTCTCAGCGCGTTGTCCTTGGAGGTGATGCCAACGCAAAGAGCACATGGTGGGGACATCATTTTGAGGACGGCAGGGGTGAGGTACTGAGAGGGGTGCTCGAGGAATTGGACCTCCATGTCCTGAATAGTGGAGGCACTCCAACTTTCGACACTGTGAGGGGTGGAAAGAGGTATTGTAGCTATGTGGACATCACGGCATGCTCGAGCGATATGCTCGCCTGGGTCGGCGCCTGGAGGGTTGACGAGAGCCTCGTGAGCTCGGACCATAACGGCATGGTATTTAACATCGCCCTCGAAAGAGCCAAAGGGATCAGTATTAAACGTACTACCCGAAGGTACAACACCAAGAAAGCCAACTGGGCCGGCTTTAGGGAAAGCGTCACTCAGCTGCTCCCGAAATATGTAAATATAGGCGAAACGAGTAGTAAACAAGAGCTGGACACTCTAGTCTGTGCATATACGGGAGTGGTTGAGGAGGCGTGCAATAGGCACATCCCAAAGAAAAAAGAGGGCGGGATACTCGCTGCACCGTGGTGGTCGGAAGAACTCGCTGTGTTGAAGAGAGGCGTCAACACCAAAAGGCGCCGAATCAGAAACGCAGCGCCGTGTCGCAGAGAATGGGTGGTAGCACAATACCTGGAACAAAAGGAGAGGTATGAAACAGAAGTAAACAAGGCACAGGTCGAGAGTTGGAAGGCATTCTGCGGAAAGCAGGACAGGGAGGGTGTATGGGAAGGAATATATAGGGTATTGAATAGGGCCACAGTGAGAGAGGAAGATCTGCTGCTGACCCTTAACGGTACTACCCTGGACGCGAGGGGTTCGGCAGAATTACTTGCCCGAACCTTCTACCAAATGGATTGGATTGCTGGGGACACTTTTGAGCACAAAAATATGCGCGATAGGGCGGTAAAAGTTGAAGAAAACGAGGGTCATCATGCCGATGACCCACCTTTTACACTGGGTGAGCTCAAGGATGCCCTCAGCAAATTCAATCCAAAGAAGGCTCCCGGATCGGATGGCTTCACCCCGGACGTCTGCGCCCACGCCATAGCGGCCGACCCATCACTTTTTCTGGAGCTGCTGAATCGGTGCCTCTATCACGGCTACTTTCCTAAGATATGGAAGGAGGCCGTGGTGGTGGCACTGAGGAAGCCAGGTAAAGACTCGTACACCGTCCCTAAGTCGTACAGGCCGATTGGGCTATTGCCTGTCCTAGGGAAGGTGTACGAGAGGATGCTGGTTGCTCGTCTCAAGTTCTATTTGCTGCCGAGGATGAGTACTCGCCAGTACGGCTTTATGCCCCAGAGAAGCACCGAAGACGCCCTCTATGACCTCATGGGTCACATAAGGGCAAAGCTCGATGAGAAGAGAATAGTTCTTATGGTGTCCTTGGACATAGAGGGTGCCTTCGATAGCGCCTGGTGGCCGGCAATAAAGGTAAGACTGGCTGAGGAAAGGTGTCCGGCGAACTTGAGACGAGTAATCGGTAGCTACCTTAGCGATAGGGAGGTGAGGGTGAGGTACGCGGGCGAGGAGTGCAGACGTTCCACCGAAAAGGGCTGCGTCCAGGGCTCGATAGGCGGTCCACTCCTGTGGAACCTTCTATTAGATCCCCTCCTACATAGTTTAAAAGGTAGGGCGGTACACGTGCAGGCATTCGCGGATGATGTGGTGTTGGTGTTCGATGGTGACACAGCCCTGGAAATTGAGGGACAAGCCAATGCCTCTCTCGAACATGTGCGGGAGTGGGGTATCGGAATGAAGCTGAAATTCGCACCGCACAAAACCTGTGCGATGGTAATCACGCGGAAGCTGAAGTACGATGTCCCGCGCCTCAGCATGGGCGGGATAGACATTGGAATGTCCACGGAAATCAAAATCCTGGGGCTCACCATCGACCACAAACTCACCTTCAATACACACGTCACAAATGTATGCAGAAAGGCGATCGGCATCTACCACAAGCTGGCGCGGATGGCCAAGATCAGCTGGGGGTTACACCCCGAGGTGGTCAGGGCCATCTACGTTGCGGCGGTGGAGCCGACGGTGCTGTATTGCGCCAGTAGTTGGTACGTGGCGGTAAATAAGCTTGGTGTCCGAAAACAGCTGAACGTGGTACAGCGCGGATTCGCCCAAAAGCTGTGTAAGAGCTATCGCACGGTCTCCCTGCACTCGGCACTAACCCTGGCTGGGCTGCTTCCTCTGGACCTCAGAGTTCGCGAGGTGGCCTCGCTATACGAGGCCAAGAGAGGAGTGACCCAGCCATGGATGGGAGACTGGGAGATCGAGCGAATGGCTCCGGCTATAGAGGCACCTCACCCCGCAGAGCATACGAACCTGGAGTTCGTAAATCTGGTAGACGAGGAACAACTTCAGCGCACCAACAACATCGAGGTGCGCATCTTCACAGACGGGAGCAAGATTGAGGGCCGGGTCGGTGCCGCGTTATCCGTGTGGAATGACCGGATCGAAACCAAGGCCCTCAAACTTGCTTTGTCGTCACACTGTACCGTCTACCAGGCTGAACTCCTGGCAATATGCAAAGCGGCCAGTGAGATCCTCAGGCGAGGCGCGTCCACGTTTGGTATCTTCAGCGACAGCAGAGCCGCTCTCCTGACGGTAATTAACCGTAATGCCCTCCATCCCCTGGCGGTAGAGGCCAGAAAAGCCATTCGGCAAGGCATGGCCCAGGGCAAGGAAATATCCTTGTTCTGGGTCAAGGCCCACGCAGGACTGGAGGGAAATGAGCGGGCTGACGAGCTCGCCAAGGAAGCGGCTCTGAGGTTGAAGAAGGTACCGGACTACGGTCTGTACCCCGTTTCATTCGCGAAGCGAAGTCTGCGACGGGCTTCGCTTGGCGAGTGGAACGAGAGGTACAGAGAGGGCGAGACCGCCTCCGTCACCAAGCTGTTTTTTCCGTGCGCGGTGGCGGCGTACAGCATCGTCCGCAAGATAAAGGTCGCCGGCATCACGACCCAGCTGTTGACGGGGCATGGTGGGTTCTCCGGATACTTGACTCGTTTCAAGTGTAAGGAGGACCCATCGTGCGCCTGTGAGCCGGGCGTCGAAGAGACGGTCCAACACCTGTTGATAGACTGCCCTATACACGACAAGGATAGGCTGGAATTGGAAGTGGAGACTGGGGTCAAAATAACAACAGTCAACTTACCCATCTTAATTAAGGATCATGGTAAACAATTTATTAAATATGCACATAGAATAGTAAGAATTGCAAATATTAGAAATAAGGTGTAGTATAGTATCTAAGTTAGGTATTTGCTGATACCAAAACCCTAGATATAAGAAATAGTAAATAAGTTGTAGCATAAGAGAATGTGTACAAATAAAGAAAAGTAGTAATAAGGTAGGATAAGGAAAATAGCATGTAAGAAATGTAAATAATAATTTAAAAATGTAAACTACCTAAACCCTTATTATCCCCCAAGTATGAAAGGAATAGAATGAAATTACGAGGCATAAATGCGAGAACTAGAATGGTACTAGAGGACTGGAATGAGAGCGTGAATAGGTTTTAGTAATATAATAATAGCCCTTTCAGGGCACATGTATAAATAAAATAAAGATTAGGAGCAACAGCTGCCCCTCATTTTCGTAAACAGTAGGCTCTGTCTCTGGCAGAGGAGCAAGAACACCCTGTGATGACGGGTGCTAATAAAAAAAAAAAAAAAAAATATCCTGACACTGGGCTAGCCTTAGGGTATCGTTAGCCTTTGGGTTTCGGAGGTCAGGTGGCAGCCGCTCCGTGTAAAAACTGATATCCATTCAAATCCGGTTAGACCAGAAAAGTCGACTCCAAGTGACTTGGGAATAATAAAGGCTAAGAGAGAAGAAGTTTATTTTAAAACATAATTATGAACTTTAACACTATTGTTATTAAACTTTACTATAATTTAAGTTGTTTAAATCAATTAATACTATTTATATTTATGTTTACACTTTTCCCTGATGTTTCGGTTGCTTTACAGCAGTCATGGTCACGGGGAGACTAAGATGGTAATTGTCTCAATGTTCAGAACATTGTTTTTCATCGATGATAATTTGAGCTCGTTATGCGTAACTTTGAAATAACTACACTGGAACATTGAGACAACAACCATCTTAGTCTCCCCGTGACCATGGCTGCTGAAAAGCAACCGAAACGTCGGGGAAAGTGTAAACATAAATTAAATCGAAATAGTTTTAATAATAATTTAATTAGCTTAAAAATTAGTAATGTTTAATAGTAGTAGTAGTGTAACAATTTCCAAAATTTTGTAATAAATAACGCGATAAAATCCGTATATAGCAGTTTAATTTCAATTAATATAAGTAGTTATTACCACAGAAAGATGAATAATACGTTACGCACTGCTATGTTTTGTTTCGTGGTATGATACTTTTAGCTTATATTAACGTACGATGGTAACGCGTTTGATTATTGAGACTTTTCGTTATTGAGTTGTTCTGTTAAGAAATTCTTAGCATCAGCATATGTGGGATATGGGTGATGATGTGTGTATGGGGCAATGTTCGTGGTAGACGGCAATCGGTTCACTTACATGACACGGGATCTAAAATATAGATAGTTAAATGTGGGCGTATGGAAGTCCGGTCACACCTTTGAAAATATCTGTAAATTCCCGAAGTCCTTAGCCTTATGTGGACACCATTGCCATATACTGGACACAGTTCTAGATACTGTGTTATTACTGACAATTTCGTAACAGAAAAATCTATTAGCCTTTTGTCTTACCCAGTCATCAAATCCACTACCACACAATTAACCGCAGAAATAAATGAAACCTACACCACAAGACAACAAAATAGGTACATCGAAATCCATCAAAGATTATTTTTAAACTGGTAATAGCTAATAGCCAATGTGTTTGTATCTCTTTCCCACCTACGTGAAATGACAAGGTCCAAATTGTCAAGGTTATTCGAGGCATTCAGCGCGTTAATTGAATACCTTTATAAAATAAAGTGCATGTCTGTGGTTTGAACTTTCGACTTCAGACTCTACTGTATATCCGACGCTACACGACACTACATCAAATTGTCTTTGAATGCACGAATGACGCAGTAATTAGTGTGGTCACCAATAGACCGAGTGCTGAAGATAAAGGAACATTTACAAATACGATAAAATATAATGTTTCAACATGTTCTGTTTAGACCATGGACAAGCAAATCTAACAGGCCAACAAAGTCGTGATCTTATACAATTTAAATAATTAATTATGATCCCCATCATATAATAATATAATAACTTACAATTTTAATTTTTGTTTGTGCTGCATTTTTCTAGATGTGTATGTAATTGTAACACTACAAAATAAATGCTGTAGAAATGAGAGCGCTGAGTAATATATGTGGTGTGACTCTGAAAGATAGAATAAGGAATAGTGTGATTAGAGAGAGATGCGGCATGAAAGTGGATATAGTGACAAAAATAGAAAAGGGTATGTTAAGCTGGTTTGGGCATGTAGAAAGAATGGACGAGGGAAGGCTGACTAAGAAAGTTTATAAGGCTAGTGCGAATGGAACAGTCGCAAGAGGAAGACCTAGGCGAACGTTTCTTGATCAGATCGGAGGCGTTCTGGACAAAGGTCAGGTTAAGAGTACCTTGAACCGACGGGCGTGTATGAGGAATGTGATGAAAGTGAATGAAGCCAGAGAAGTGTGTCAGGATCGTAGCAAATGGAAATCCGTAGTCTCTGCCTACCCCTCTGGGAAACAGGCGTGAATCTATGTATGTATGTATGTATGTACAATGGACAAAGTCTGAAATAAATATATACATTTTTTTTAAGATTTCTGGCTATTTGGGTTTCAAATTACTGGTATTCTTGTTGACCTCTCCAACTAAGCTAGAATGCTTGAATTAGGAGTGAGTTGACGTCAGTAGTGCAATGGGTGGGATTCGAACCCGCAACCTCTCGATCGCAAGTCCAATGCATTATCCATTATCCGTTCAAAGTAGTTTTTTGCATTAACAAGCTGGCAAACAAGCAAACAATATGCGGTTGCCATAGCTTACAAAAATTTTGCGAAACTTAGGTCAGGCCAACAAAATGTGTTAAATTTTGCTGTCAAGCAATTGTCAATAGCAGCGGAGGTGTCAAGATGGAAGGAAATGCAGATCTTCGCGCTACAAAAAATGCGTAGAGTCAGGGAATAGAGAGTACACTTGTGTTTGTACACACACCTAACACTATATTATCTGCTGCGCAAATTGATAATCTTTATTAAGATTGGCTTCACTTAGTCTAAATAACTTTGGATGTTTATATCCAATGTTTTATTGTCAGTTACATACAGAGACATAAGTACATTGATTAAAAAGGTGTTTAGAACGATCTTTATTTGACAGAAACTGGCTCAAAACATTGCGTGGGTTTTAAGATTGAAAGAACTATAGGACACGCGGAAAGATCGCCTGTATCTGTTATAAGACGACGTCCCATTACTCGTGACACCCACAGGCAATGATAAGGGTTTATGGTGTTGGCTTGTTATTTCTAGAAGATACTTAATGCCATAGTTGTGTGATATACTACTTAACGCTCACGGCTTAGCGGGTGAGGAAATGAGCTGTCTATGAGACATCATCTAGTATATTGACATTATTATTACTTGGTATTATCCTAATTAAAATTAATGTTGTGGTGGATAGATTCTTGTAACGGGAATCAAGGCAATGCATATGGTTTATCTTTAGGTGCTTGATATTTGCCTAATATGCACCGGCCGAGCAAAATATTATTATTATTATGGTATTATTCTAACATATTACATTTTTAAAAAATCTCGGCTCTTTAGGAGGCTTACATATGCCAACGTGAAGAGGTCTCTTCGAAAGTTTTAATCTGAAGGGGGATGGAACACCTACCATAGTCCTACCCTAGTCACGGCAGGCGTAGGACTATTGCTAATTATGGACTAAACTCCATTCTCTAAGGTATGTATCTGTGCTATGGGAATGGGTGTTTGATCGAGCGGTAAATTGGTAACTATGGATGAATAACGGCGTCTGCCCTGAATACTCTTACAGCATCAAGGACAGGTGACTCGCCGACTCACTAGATAGGCCCTCTGACTAACCACCGAAGACAAACATGCCATAAAGGCAGCAGAGGGCAACTTATTATTTTTATTATTAAAACTAGCGAAAAGCGTATTATATATATATATACACCTCTGCCTAGCCCTCGAATAAATAGGCTTGAGACTAGATATGTGTATATAGACTTATGCCAGTAAAAGTAGGCAGAGGATGACGATAACTTGAAACCTAGGGAAGGACATAAGCTTTCAGCAGAAATACTAATGAAATAGCAGGTATGGATATATGTAGGTTTTTGGCAGAAACACGCCAAGATAAATCTTACGTTTGACAGCATAGTTCTGCGATTTATTACAGTGTTATCAAGGATCCGTCCCAAAGGGGAACTTCATATGGTTTTGGATGCTCAATAAAGCGTATATTTAAAACATTTTGGAGATGGAGAGAGCTTTCTTTTATGCATGATATTATATACATATATAAATATATTATGCTACGAAGGTGACAAATGAGCGTAAGCTATAGAAATGACAAGCGTACATAGTAGAAAGTCTTCCAGGTGGAATTACGGACATGGTGACCAGCCGGCAGGAGATAGCATAGAGATAGAAGGCACAAACATGAGTGCGGTCTCTGTTACCTCGTTTTCATAGTCTGATGGGACGGTAATCTGACACGATCGAAGAAAGACAATATTCAGAACAAACGGTTTATGTGGTAAGATTAAACATAACCAACTATTTAACCTCGGGCTACTACTAATAATAATGTCCTCCAGACCTTCATACTTTATTCATTTAATTAATGTATCTCTTTAGATAGTTAAGTTAAATATGTCCTACTTTATTATCCATATTTGGATCAAAAATGCATTACTCCAAACCCAAGATGTACCTCGTTTAACCAATTATGCTGTATAAAATATAATTACAAATATTTAGTACACATCTCATGCAGTAGCTACATACCTCACAAAATGATATACACTATTAAAAAACACATCATTCAAGTGATATTAACGACGGCATTATTGATGGAAAGGCACGTAACTATTTTTATTATACCATAAAAACTCAATACTAGATATTGGCTAACGAACGAGAAGTCCTTCGATCAGTATCGACGACAAAAAAAACATTAAAAGTAACTGCCCTGCGCTTACGCCGCCCGCCTACGCACTTACAGAGATATTAAGCACCTTGTTCACCTGACGATATACTCAATGTCACTATAAACATATCGAAATCTCATAACTGTCAAAACTCGACCGGTTCTAAATTCAAAGTCATCTGAATTTTGTTATATACTGCTCTTCTTAAAAGATCTTTTGCTAAAATAAACTTACAATTAAAAGACTGTTACTTAACAACTTTTTAGTCATTGAATTAAAACATTAATCCAATGGCGTAAGCAGGTACCACCGATTGCTTAAGTTCGATTTCGAAGCCGAGCAAAATGTTTTTAGGATTTTCTGTCAGCAAATATTAAGGCATTACATACGACCTAAAATCATAGCAGATTAAAAACGAAAACGTACGAAACGAAACTATAAGTATACGTGAGAGACTACATAGGTTGAGTATAAAAAATACCAACAATAACTTATGATCTTATGTCGGGGCCAGTCAGTGCAGACCGGCGACACTTCGACCCAGTGGGATCTTTTGTGTCGACACTCTCCCAATAACGACTGCCATAGATGTTCATGGCAGCCGGGACCGACGGCTTAACGTGCTATAACTTATGATACTAGATAATCAGCTACATATTATGGGTTTATTTAAATGCACAACATCTTAGTTGAGTTGTCTTCCAATATTGATCCTCTAATGAATACACAGCCTAATGTGCAGTCTTCTTTACGAGGTTTAATGCTCGGTGTACATTATTGGGTAGACTAGATTTAACACTGTAAGCTTGCGTGTGTTCTTAACTCCTACACGCTATACAACATTGTTCCAATGATAAATGCTCGTACTTAAATAAATTCTTCGATTGTGATCTATGACTTTACACTGATAGGACATTGGTTAATATGGCATAGTTTACTAATATTGAAGATTCGATTACTCATAATACAAATATTTTTGTTATCAGCATGCATTTTCTCTATGCTTTCAGTTGCAGACGAATTAGGCTATTCTTGATGGGTTGTAACTATTTTGTTATCACGTGTAACGAAAGAGAAGAGTTAATAAAAACCGACAAATACTGGAACTTATAATACATGTATATGTTCAGTAATAGTTCACGGAGAAATGGTTGCAGCACCTTACAGCTCTTATGATTTGTAAACAAAAACTTGGCGATTAAAAAGAGTGACCATGAGTTTCTTGCCCGTTCTTCTCATGAGCCCTACACCCTTGCTTTGTTGAACGTGGCAGTAAATGTAAATTCGCAGAAAAAATTAGTGTAACTTTGACATTCATAAGTGTTACCTTGTAACCTAATCTGAATAAATTTAATAAGAATTTTCGAATTTTTGATTTTTATACATACATGATTGGTCAAGTGACCAATAAGTGTCTAAATAGACACGACAAATTTATTACCAATATTATGGATGGAAAAATGGAGGTAAAGAGAAAGAGAGGAAGACCAAGAAGAAAGTATACACATCAACTGAAAGAAAAATCAAATGTAGAGACATATCGAGAACCAAAAGATTTGGCATCGGACCGAGAAAGATGGAAATTGTTACAACGACAAGTACATATATAGCACATATTGCATGGATATATAACATGACAGTAAATGGTTGAAGAGTAGTATAGCGGACGTTATACATTGTAATTAAACTTCTTCTTCTCCCATAGCCTTTATTATTCCCAAGTCACTTGGTGTCGGCTTTTCTAATCTAACCAGATTTGACTGTATATCAGTTTATACACGGAGAGGCTGCCACCTGACCTCCGCAACCCGAAGGCTAACGATACCCTAAAGCTAGACCAGTGTCAGGATATGGAACTGACTTTCCTAATAACGACTGCCATAGATGTTCATGGCAGCCGGGACCGACGGTTTAACGTGCTCTCCGAGGCACGGCGCAGGCGATAATTGTCAATCAATACGCACATAATTTCGAAAAGTCATATAACTTCCGAAAGTCAGAGGTGCGCGAGGGTTCGAACCGAACGAAATTCGTGGGTTCGAACCCGAGACCCTCTGCATTGCAGTCTGTTGGTCTCCCCACTGAGCTATCCCTGCTTCTGCACTACTACATTGTAATTAAACTATTATGCGGATTTTATCGTGGACTATTTTAATAACACAAGATTTTTCTTTCTAAGATAGCCCTTTAACCTTGGCAGTTGAAATGCAACCAATACGTTGGACAAAGTGTAAATTTAAATAGGTTAATAGTTTTAATATCTATGGAATAAATCGCGATATAATCCATTTATAGTAGTTAAATTACAAGATATGAGGTTAAGTTACCATGTCTTTGTTACAATTTAGATGGGCGAACGTCATTTGCATAAAGAGTGCCGAGGGACTTTAACTTTGAATTTAATGAGTCCAATACGACGCAACCCAACCATGAATATGATTGATGGTTATTTATTATAACGCGATAATTATTATTTATTTTGATGATTTATTGCCTGCATGTGTTGTAAATACTTACAAAAATATTTTGGTTAAATCATACGTACGTAATCTCACGCCTCTCTTCTCACATGAGTAAGTTATATAAAACCTACATTTAGCTAAATATGACTATAGGTCCAGCATGTTAAACGCATGGGAGCCGCTTACTCCCGTGCTAGATTCCATGTTGTTACTTAGAATTTCTTACTCACAAACCTCTAAAACCTCTGTAACTCTTTACCTGAACCAGAAATCAAGCCCGAGACCCTTATACACAACAGACGCATTCACTACTGCAACTGCTGTATTATCAATGATTTCTCGTCCCACGTAATAGAAGATGAGCCTATTGCTTTATAAGGCAGAGTGCCAGTGTTCGTACCGCTACTGAGAATTTCGTGGCCAAAAAATCCAGTAGGACTTTGTCTGATCCGGCAATCAAACCCAAGACCTCATGCACAACAGTCACATTCATTGCCGCTACACTGCCAAGGCATCTCAGCTGCATATTACACACCAGCTGACCCACACAAATTCGTCTGCTTCACATAAGAGAGTTTCCCCCGTTTTTGCTACATTTTTCATTTATGCTCTGCTCCTATTAGTTGTAGCGTAATGTTATATAGTCTTTAGCCTTCCTCGATAAATAGGCTATTCAACACTGAAAGAATTTTTCAATTCGAAGCAGTAGTACCTGAGATTAGCGCGTTCAACCAAACAAACAAACTCTTCAGCTTTATAATATTAGTATAGATATATCTATTGTGTCACATCTGTGTATCCCTAAACGCGTAGGCAGAATTATACTACACTCACAGTTATGAGTATTATGACTCGGTCATTAACCAGGCACAGTAAGTGACAAATTCCTGATACATTTCGCTTACTTCGTAAAGAAAACGAATCACGTGATCGGCTGCAAGCCAATGTCAATATCACAGAACCACTGAGGTAGTTCTTATTACAATTTTGGAGTTCGAAAAAGCTCTTATACAACAGCTTTGTCCGTCCGTCCGTCCGTTCATCTGTCTGTTATACAACTTTCAACTCAAGAACCGTAAGAGCTAGACACTCGCGATCAACGTCATTCGACTCAGCATAGTCGACATACCCCTGAAATGACTATGACCTATGATCTCCGACCTCAAGGTCACGTGCATATTATTTGAACCATTTTTCGAACTGTAAGATTTACGGCAATTCATTGCTGTTTCTATGTATAATATGTATGTATTTACAAAAAAAAAAGGATATATGTATGTTTATCCATTATCTAGAACCCATAGTACAAGCTCTGCTTAGTTTGGGCTAGATGGTGCTGTGTGTATGTGGTAGAATTTTATATTATATTATATATTATTGCCAATTCAAATTTTTTTTTAAAGATTATTGCGATTTTTGTTTTAATTTACTAGTATTCTTGTTAACCCCAGCTAAGCTAGAATGCGTGTATTCAGAGTGGGTTCACGTCGGTAGTGCAATGGATGGGATTCGAACCCGAGACCTCTCGATCGCAAGTCCAATGCCTTATCCATTAGGCTACCGCCACTTAAATTATGCGAGTACTGTCATAAGTCTTTCCACCGAATTCCGTTTTATATGCTCTATAAAATGTAAAAAATAAAACGGAATGCTTTTAGCTCTGGCTATAAAACAAGTTATTTAGTTAATTATGAGATTTTTATACTAGAGGGCAGCATTCGTAGAATAGTTATATTAGTACAGCGCTGCAGACACTAGATGGCGTCCGTTACATGCTTACGGGTAGGCTCGTGGTAAATGTTTATAGGTTACTTACCTAAATTTTGTTTTTGGCGTAAGATGTACTTATGTTTGTTTTGTCTTTTATTTTTGAGGATGTTGTGACTATAGATATTTATATTTATTCGGCAAAGGTAAGGAAAAAGGCATACGGCTTTCTGGTGGTAACGTGGTAACAATGCTTGGCAGTGATAAATCTAAAATTACCTACTGTCCTCTATATATAAACATGATATATGTTTGCGCTAATACTTGTGATTGGGATTTTCTGTCGAGAAATTATCAAAATAATGCGTCTAGGAAGTTGGTAATTACGTAAAGCCGACAAGAGGTCAAATATTCAGACCAAGGTTTACACCTGATCTCCTATCGGTCGTATCAGATGGCCAACCTATAGGTCTATGAGAGTGAAAGAAGAGAATAAAGAATGCAAATGTGTTCGCTCACACTCCTGTATTGAAATTAGGTTGGCAACATTTTTGAAAACCTCGGACTCTCATCCCACATTATGTGGGACTTAGCCTTAGGTCTACTTAGGTCTTGCTAAAATGCAAGGTAAGTAGAATAATACTCTATGCAATAGCTTGTCATCTAAAAGTAGCCCTTAAGACTGCGCCGAGCGAAATGAGCCAAAACAGGTGGTCACAGTTAAGTGAATAAAATCAACACTTTTTGTTTAATACAAATATAAAATATACATTTACCATAACAATGAATGTGTTTACAATTACTCCGTGTAAAACTTAAAATAATTAATATTTTAGCCTACAAAATTATGTAAATTTGCACGAAAAATGCAAAAACGTAAGCTCGTGTTACGTGATTTTTAGATTATAACAGTAGAAATCTATCCTATTTTACAGCTTAAACGAAACATAAATAGTTATATTACAATTTGTTCGTCCCAAATATTTAAGTTATTGGTTGACAATAAAGATACATATTTATTAAAAAGCACTTCAAATCTTCCATACAATTTTACTATGGAGGCCGCGCGCCGATTTCAATATGCGCCGCACGAGCTCTGTCATTATCTGTCTTACGCTCGGCGCAGTCTTAACAAGGAATTCTCCAAACGCACTCATAGTAGTGTTTGTCCGAATCAATATTTCGCAAAGCGCATAATTGCATGTAATTGTATCATTAGCCTGAGTTGGCGGAATAATTTGAGTGGTCATTTTCAACGGTTGCCAGCCTCTATAACAGCGGCAGTCAATCTATTGTCCTTTTAATTACAGCACAGATAAACAGTCGCTAATATTTATTGCTGATTCTAAAATTAATTCTTTACTAACATAAGCCTATATAGGTTAACATAGGCTCATTCGTTGCCGAACGGTCCTGAAGATGCCTTGCGCTGAGGCGAAACACGTGTCGACGCATGTTTTGTGTTCGAAGCGGAATACTACAAGTTGGAGTAGAGTTGGCAATCCGAGTGTTCGTGGCAAGTCACTCTCTTCTCAAGAATTTTATTACTATGGATTTCCGCCAAGTAACACCTTATTCGATTCAATACTATACTAACAGCCGTATAAGGTTTTATCTATGTAGCTAGTTTCAAAAATAGATTTAAAAGATGTGCAAGTTCATCAGTTTTTATATTCGTATAGCTTTTGGTTTATATGTTTCACGCACAAATATCTAGACTTTAAAATGGCGAATAAAGAAGATAACTTTTAGTTTAGTCTGTATATTTCACGTCAACTTTTATTTCAAATGTTTAATGTTATATATAGAGATTATTCTGTCAATTGCTGGCATGTCAGACATATTGAAAACACATGTGTTTGGCTGTAGGGTCCACTGCAGTTCTAGACGTTGAACTACTATATACTGATTTCATGTCAAGCTTCCCATCACCATAATTGCTAAAAAGTTACTAAAACATCGATGAAAATGTTAATTTAAATAGCTTTGACTTAAAAACTTTGTCCGTCCGTCTGTTATACAACTTTCAACCCAAGAACCGTAAGAGCTAGCGACTCGCGGTTAACGCCATTCGACTCAGCATAGTCGATATACCGCCGAAATTACCATGATCTTTGACCTCTGACCGTCACGTGATACCATTTTTTCGAACTCTGACATTTACGTCAATTCATTGCTGTTTCTCACTTGTTTTGTTTGAACACGCTTATCTCTGCAACTACTAGCATCTTATCCGTGTGATTGGTGAGAAAGGGTTTAGGATAAAAAATAACATTACGCCACGAGCCACGGAAGTGGACTGCTCCACTTCGACCATAAACGTAGATGAAACCGCGGAGGATAGCTAGTTTTAAGATAAAATCCGTATAAAGTAATTTAATGTACGATCGTATAGAATACTAACTAATATTATAAATGCAAATGTGAGTTTGTTTGTCATCCTTTCACGCCTTAACTACTCGAACGATCATCATGGAATTTCGAATACACATTGTCAAGGGTGCTGAAAAAAACAAAAGGGCACCTTTCATCCATAAAAATTACTGTTCCCGAGGATTAAAAAAATAACATGATCTAGATTGACGAGCTAAGCCGTAGGCAATATCTAGTACTTTATATATCGATCGTATAGAATAGTTTATATATTTAAACATGCATGAGACCGCCATCATTATAAACAGTTACTGTTCGCTATAGATAGTTATATCAGTTATCAGTCATGCAAATATGGAACAGTGCCGTTAGTTATGCAACGGACATAGACCACTGGATCTCTCTTTAAAACACAGCGTTTTAAAGCGCTTCATAAATCTTGTTCATACAAGGATACATCACTAAAATATTTGCCCACGATCAAGTATAGGATAGAGCCAAAGGTAGAGCTACATCTCTAGTTTAGGAGTTCCAAATTTAAAAGTGATTCAACTTTGCTTTTCTTTCCTCATACATAATAGTTGTCACTATGTAACGTAACAAACAACCCTGTAGGTGTATTTTTTTTATGATATTTTGATTTTGAAAGGGGCACCTGCCATTATTTTATATTAAATATAAAAAGAAATACGGGCAGATACGTCTCTTTCCTTATGACGGCAGTATAGTACATTTGCGTTATAGCTTTACGGCCTAAAGAAAGAACAAAATAACAGACAAGCATAAATAATTGAATATGTACTCGTACATGCATATAGACTTAACTACCTATATAGACGATAGACTATCTAGTCTAACGCTTATATCTTCGGATAGGTGGCCTGCCTACCCCTCTGAGGTTATTATTGCATTTTATTGCATCTTATTGCATCTTATTGCATCTTATTGCATCTTATTGCATCGTATTGCATCTTATTGCATCTTATTGCATCGTATTGCATCTAATTGCGTCTTATTGCATAGTATTGCATCTTATAGCATCTTATTGCATCTTATTGCATTTTATTGCATCATTTCGCCAGCTATGGTTTTAAGTCCCACGTAAAAGAGATCGACCCTATTGCAGTCACTCGTACACACTTGCAGACTCCATACTACTACTGAGATTGCCTTGACAGAAAAATCCACGAGACTTTGCTCGACCCAGATATCCTCATTTACAAAAGCATTCAATAACTCTGCGCCAAAGACTGCCTCTTATTAGAATAATAATTGTATCAGTTCGCGTAGGTAACAGTGAATCTATTCAAATATTTCTACAATACCGTGACTAGTTCATAGAATTTAGATTAATTCAGTATGCACTCAACTCCAATTACGGACGCCGGCGCCAACATTCGCCTACCCACGCTTGCCCTTGGCACCAAACTAGCTTATCATAAACCATTAATCCATGGTCAATACTTGTTCACTTTCAAAAACTTAGAAAATCATTACTAATAGCTACACAATGTCAATATGAGCAAGAAGTCAGAACCATACCTAACTAATACAGTCAGCTAAATATTTCTCGGATGATATCACGATGGATGTATTATTTAATATATATCATAAATAATCCAGCGATAGCTTATAGGAGGCCGTTGGACTGCCACGCAGAGGTCTCTAATTCGATCTCAAGGCGAGCATCCCTGACTTTTCGTATTAAGTAGTTAGTAGGTTAAGGAAAACATCGTAAGGAAACCAGCATGAGAGTTCTACATAACGTTGTCTTCTGCCAAACCGCACTAGGCCAGCGTGGTGGTTTATGCTATAACCCTTCTCACACTGAGAAGAAGCCCATGCCCAGCAGTGGGACAGCTTAATACAGAGCTACTATTATTATTTGTATTATTAATCTATTTATAAAAAAAATGCTGTTTCGTTGGTAGGAGCGGCGGTTGTGAACGACTGGGGTCCGCTATATCAAAAAACGAGTCGATTTATATCGTTCTATGAAAAATATGTCAGAATGTAAAATATGTCCGTAGCTAAAACGAATCGCTTCTGAATATAAAACCAGGCCTGAACCGCTCTTGGTGTTTGTTTTTAAATGTGCCCAAATATAGATTTTACGGAAACAAAAATTGGAAAAGTTTCAAGGAATATTGGAAAATTCGGGCTAGCTGAAATTTCTTTTCCATTGTTATTTGGACAAGACAACGTCTGTCAGCTTCAGATTAGCTGGGGTATTTTAAAATTCAAGGATTATTTAGTATAAATACATATCTATGCCTAACAATCCTTGAATTTTAGGCCTTCATATGCCTATAAACGAATCTTAATGTGTCGGCTTCGATGGCGTAGTGGTTAGTGTAACCGACTGCCACGCCTGAGGTCGCGGGTTCGATTCCCGCACAAGTCAAACATTTGTGTGCACATGGCTGTTTGTCTTGGTCTGGGTGTTTCTATGTATAATATGTATGTATTTACAAAAAAAAAGTATATAAGTATGTTTATCCATTGTCTAGTACCCATAGTACAAGCTCTGCTTAGTTTGGGCTAGACAGTAATGTGTGTATGTGGTAGAATATTATTATTATTATTAATAATTGTAAAAAATTACATGGTGGCATGGCCCTAATAACTTAGCATTAAGTTAACAAAATATTTATTATCATCACTGTCTAAGGTTTTAAAACCTTGAATAGGTGTTAGCCAAGTATATTTTTATGTAACCAGGTCTTTTCCACGCTGAGTAGTTATCTATCTGATTTGGGAGTTGCCTTGTTTTCTTAACCATACACTTTATTATAGCACTCGTTCGAGTACTCTGATTTCATCCATTCTTATTCCAAGTCGTAGTATTTTTTTATACTAACAAATGGCCTTATTATAAATATTTTGATAATCATTTTCAAAATGAACAACGGCGATTAACTTCTGCTAAAAATTAAACCTCGATTGTTAGTGAAATGGGAAATATCCAGATTTTTTCAAAAATGTCCTTGTTAACTATAAACTTAAAATTCAACTAATTTAAATTGAATAATTTAAATTACATGGTAAACTACGGTACTATCTAAGGATTAGGATTTTTTCCATTATAATCACAAAAACTAATCATATTTAAAATGCTTTTTCGGCTAATATATTATACCATGCAGCCATGTGTCAAGCACAAGTGTATGAACGTAAATATTGACACATGTTTGTTAAACGCAGCATGTTTAAGCTTATAAAATTAAGCCGCAATCATTTTAAATGAGTTACAGATCAATTCGGATTAATGAAAATCTGTATTCCCTTAATAAACTGCCTTAAATCTTCGTGACTATAAATGTTGAGTGGTAGAGCCACGCCAGTTACAGCATGAATGGGCCAGCTCGGCCGGGAAAGTACCACTCTCTCACAGAAGATTGACGTAAAATAACAGTATCTGTTATGTTTCGTTCGGTGAGTGTGAGCGCCGGAGGCCCAGTCAACCTTCCCTTTCCAAACCCATCCTGCTCCATTTCCCTTTTGGTTCCGGTAGGCAGCGACTTGGTTGTGTTTTTTTGACATTGCTTCTGTAATGCTAAGAAAACACAGCCATGTGTATGAGCTGAGGCTCATACACATGGCTGTGAACTGAGGTTCTCGCTTACTATCAGACGGGCCGCGGGCTCGTCTGTCACCGATGATCGCAATAAAAAAGAAATGTAAATATGATAACTATATTTTCTGTACGTCAGATTTGTACTTTCGATTACTCAGTTCGTTATTGGTGATATAAATGCTAAGCAGGATAAAAGATGACCATGTCGCCATATACCGGCCAACTATTAATGACTCAGCCATTAATGGATCATAAACAACGAGCAATGCATTCCATAATCTTCTTACTTGACATTCATAGAACTATCTAGAATATAACGAAACACTAAAACGTTAACTGCCAATTAAACAACTTCACGAGCAAAATCCATTAACAAATAAACGTTTCAAAATAAATCAAGTAAAGACTGTAACTTAACGCCTAGTAAACTGCTAAAACAATAAATATTCAGAGAATTCGCACATTTATTGCCCATCTTATCTGAACTTTCATTTTCTTGTACGAAATGATATTAAATAATGTTCATAAATCATTTTATTTTCATCAAAACATATGTCGTGATGGCGTGGGATAGAAAAGCGGAACTAACGCCATCTAGGGAATAAATCAAGAAAGCGCACGCGACTTGTGACACTCTGTATCTAAAATGATCATCCTGCATCGCGCTATCGTACAGTGGACCTACACTCGTGCCTTGCGTGTCCCATGCCTCATAATTTACTTATTAGAGAGTATTGTCGGAAAATAATGACGCCTTATGTTGTCGAAGGCCTATTAAGAACTATCACTTGAGATTTGCTACTTAAAGATATATTAATATGAACCGAGTAATTGGTTGGTAAATCTGTCATGGCACAACTTTGTTATTAAAGTTACCACATTTATGCGAAAAGGAATTTAAAGTTATGCTTTGAACTTTGCTTAGCTTGTTAGAGATCATAAATTGCGTCTCGATTGCGTATTGCGTGCTGTTGTTGTACATGCGTTTAGTACTTACTGTTACGTAGAATGAAGCTTTAGTTGTTAATAGTACCTGTTAACAAAGATAATTTGGATTAAGTGACATTTATTTATTTATTGAACATGGGAAAACAAACTATAGTATATGAGGACTATACATTGAGTATTTAACACTAAACTTAACAAATATACTACCCATTACATTTGCCACGGATTACTTCTAAAACTAAAATTTTAAACTGTAAGCAGACATAACAGTAAATATAATAAAATTGCAAAACCTAATTCAATGTAATATTTGTTAAAGTTGTAAAATTATAAATCTTAATAACTATTTAACAACATGTTTGTACGAATAATAATAATAATAATATTCTACCACATACACACAAAACCATCTAGCCCAAACTAAGCAGAGCTTGTACTATGGGTACTAGACAATGGATAAACATATGTACATATATACTTTTTTTTTGTAAATTCCTACATATTATACATAGAAACACCCAGACCAAGACAAACATCCATGTTCATGCACACAAATGTTAACTAATAACATGTTATGATAATAACTCAAGGATGTAAGTAATAATTACGCCATTACCAAAACGGCAAATCTTACGAGTTCCTCACACTGAACACATTTGAGTGATCCACAGATACTCTTACCAAGTCAGGTGTTCTACCAGCTTATTGTTGAAACACTCATGCAGACTACCGAGATTTATTTAACCTGTCAGCTTGACTATATCGAGACTACATACTATACCGAAAAACAATAGATAACAGCATTATGTCCGTATGGGATTGGCATATCCGAACCCTGAAGACTTCAGGCTTCTCCCTCTGAAGTGTACGCTGCGACTGATGCAGTACAGTACAGTAGAGAGTACAGGAGATAGCTCAGGGATAGATCTCGGAGCCGACACAAAAGATCCCACTGGGTCGAAGTGTCGCCGGTCTACACTGACTGGCCCCCGTAACAAGATAAGATAAGATTGTGTCCGTAAGCCAAAGGGGAATAATAAAAATAATTAAGTTATTTCTATTTGCTCGATAAAATAATTAACTATTAAAACTAGCACACAATAATAGCCAGCACACACAAAAGTATGATGTCACTTAAACTAAACATATCTTTTGAAATGTGCATATCATACATCTATCTAGTTTTTAAGAAAATCTCCTAACAATTATAATGAATAAACCACACGCTTGACATACACATGCAAACTTTAAACTACTGTCTGTCATAAGAATTTGATACACACACACACATAAACAATGGAAGCTTGACCTGCTCATCAAATTGTATAAACTTGTTTATACATTTTAATGATCACTTCATTCTTCCCTTCTCAAGTGAAGGTATTGAGGTCGGCATCCACGCGGACGACATACTGCTCATTAGCAGTACCTACTTGCCGTTTGACTTCTTCCACAAGTGGGAATAACGGTAGCCTAAGCCTGTTGTCACGTTCGTAAGAATTCTGTCTTTGATAATTGCTAAGAACTTAGTACAGTCAGGCTTAACGACTTTCATGGTGATTAAATTAGTGGCCAACATTTTATACACAGGATCACGACTTTTTGCGAAAGGTGTTTTTTTTTAATCAGTATGTTTTTTATATTCTCTTTTAATTTTTATAGAAGTGCCTTCTTTAAAATATTGATTATTCACAATTATTCTAATTTAATTAGTAAACGTTCGTTTATTTTTGAAAGTGCACCATCAATATACTTATAATTGTAATTTAAGGCTATTGAAAGCAAAAACGCTTTAAGAATTCTATTAATCATTAACTTCGAGATCTGATATTCACTTTTCTGACTATTTTTAATTATACTATTTCTAAATATTAACATTCATATTTTCTCTATACCCTATAATCAGAAGAGAGCCCCGAGCTAAGTAGTGTCACAGTTTTCAATCAGGTTTAAACAATGGTTGGAAGTTTATCTATTAAACATACTCAGAATCAGCGCCGCTCTTATTCTAAGAAGGTCTTAAAAGAAAACCACAAAGCTCCACTACTGGGAAACTCGAAACAGAAATTTGTAGCAGCGCATTTGTAAAGTCAACAACATAAGTACATTTAATGAAAATATAACAATTTTATTTTACTTACTTTATTGGGACACAAATCTGTCACACATTAAACGCAATGCAACAATTTTATACATGTAAAGAAAATAGTTAATGTGTAACCCACACCAATGTCCGCGAATTAATATTAAAAAGATATAAGAATAAAATAAAATAATCACGCGCGTCAATTGTGAATGGGCAACTCTAGCATTAATTATCTTAACAGTTCAATAGCTAGTCTACGAAATTTTTAATACAGAAGTGCTAATATATCTAAATCTGAAAGGTGTGTTATACGTTTCAATAAGGCGACGAAGAGGCGCCCATGTGCCAGCGTTAGTTCGCACTTTATAAATGATAAATGTCAAATTATTTTTCTGCACTAATAAATTGTGATTGAAATACTAATCTTTCAACTATTACTGCTGTAAATGATTAGGAAATATCATTATTGTGTTAGACAATACATTGCAACATTTCACATTTGTTTATTGGACATTGACATTTGCTGACTGTACATATCACTTAAAACATAGCAGACAAAATATAGATGTAAAACACCTCTGCTTATCCCCTCAAGAATTTACAGAAGTGAAACTATTTATGTAAATTGCAAGGTTGTCTACTAAATAATAAATAAGTACTCCAAGTAGCCTATAACTGACCACAATACCTGAGAAATAACCCCAGGCACCAAACTCGACTAGACAGATTCAGTTTAAAAATATAACCCGAACCTTCAACAAACAGATAATATACATGACAGCCAATTTATCCCAGTAATTGGTGTTCCATTAACACGAGGATAATTTATTGAAATCGCCATAAATTTAGCCGAGCTCTAAACTCTATTGGGCCTGCATATCACCGTCCCACGTTTATGACTCTAAAGGTGAGACTACACCGACAACCATGCGAGAAATTAGCGATAAATTCGATTAAGATGAAGATTTATGACAAATGTTAATTGGTGGAAAATATGTGGCTGTAAACAAGGAATAATGGTATATCAAGGAATTCAATTACGTTGGCATGTTCTAATGATTGCAGTTATAATTTTACACAAACTAATATTGTAAATCGTGAATCGTATTAAAACTTGGTTGCATATAACATTGAAAGTTGCATTATTTCTTTATAAAAGTCGTCGTCCGCTTCTTCTGACTCTACAGACATTCTACTCACTCAACAACACATAAAGAATACCCAGATCTCCGACAGCCATTAGTGTATTACACAAAATTATTTCCCGTGTGGGATCGAAACCCAAAACACCTGGCATAGTGGCAGGAGCGAAGAAGGTATAAAATAAAGTCAGACAAGTATAAGCCCGCCTAATGTTAAACGGCTTTCGTATATTCTCACATTCATCTCTAGCAAATACTACGGAAATATAATACGCGGAACGCAACTCTTCTTACGAAGAAATAAATTTTCGGATAGATTAAAAGGCAAGCAATGATTGATATGTATGTGAGCTCCCAAAACTATTATGTTCCAGGCAGAACACAGTTAAAATGTAACTACTCGTACATTGGTTTCCTGAAATAGACAATCTCTCCACTTATAAACGACCCGCGATTGGGTGACGTAACAAATGAGCCATTTGAAACCCCACCCAACAATGAATTGGCATCAGCGAGTTTTTCCGCTTAACAATCAAGTCAATTGCTAGAATGCCAGATATAATTTAAAACCAATTGTGGCTGTCTGTGTACTGGCCGCTAGTGTGACACTGTGTCTCAATAAGTTAAGATACTATAATATTATAAAGCTGAAGAGTTTGTTTGTTTAGTTGAACGCGCTAATCTCAGGAACTACTGGTTCGAATTGAAAAATTATTTTAGTGTTGGATAGCTTATTTATCCAGGAAGGTTATAGGCTACATAATATCACGCTATGACCCACGGGGGCGGCTCGGTAATCATAAACGCGGATGAAACCGCGGGCATAGCTACTGTATTTAATAAAGTTGTTTCCTGTTTGTACTGGTCGTACTACTACCAAAACCAAATCGCCGTTACCCCGCACAATCGCTACACCTAACTATTTTCTATGTTCAGACAGAACTGTTGATGGATGGGCGACGATTTTGTTAGCATGTTTGATGTTTAAAAAGATATATGAACTGTTATCTTTTTATTCCTTTTTACAGTTCGCGGGTTCGATTCCCGCATAAGTCAAACATTTGTATGCATGAACATGGATGTTTGTATTGGTCTGGGTGTTTCTATGTATAATATGTATGTAATTACAAAAAAAAAAGTATTTATGTATCCATTGTCTTGTACCCATAGTACAAGCTCTGCTTACTTAGGGCTATATAGTGTTGTGTGTATGTGGTAGAATATTATATTATATTATATTATTATATTATACTTCTACATTCTTCTTTATATACACTTCGAATTCATAACTTTAAGGATGATTTTAAAAAACGTCTTCCATATTTTATTTATCTAGACCATACAGTTTTAGCTATTGGTTAGTACGTCAATGAGTCAATATGTTTCTCATTTTATACTCATATATATCTTAAGCTACTAGCAGAATGTTGTCATAAATATAATTTGACATTTTATTCCAATACGTAACCGTTTCGTCATCTTACGCACACTAAAAACGATTAATGGATTCTAAAAGTGAAATTGTATATTGATAATTATTAATCACTGTAATGAACGTGAATCATTTACATATATGTATAGTTCATTCTCATTAATCAACCAATTTCTAATATACAAGAGCCCACTCATAGCAAGATTTTTACATAATTTTAATAAACTGTTGCATAACATCACAATATAGATATTTCATAAATAACGAAAGGAGACATTGTTTTTGATTGCGTAAATAGAAACACCAATGATTAAATTATGTTCGAGTACTTTGAAATAACTACACTGGAACATTGGGACAACTACCATCTTAGTCTCCCCGTGACCATGGCTGCTGAAAAGCAACCGAAACGTCGGGGAATAAAATTAAATCTAAATAGATTTAATAATAATTTAATTACCTTAAAAATTTATAAAGTTTAATAGTAGTAGTAGTGTAACAGTTTTCAAAATGATGTCATAAAGTGTTAAATAAACAACGCGGTAAAATCCGTATATAGTAGTTTAATTTCAGAGACATTGTTTTGTCCCAATAAAGACTATATCGTTTGTTATAATATTAACTTCATTTATGGCGTAGTGGCTTAGGTGGTCGTCTCATCACTGCCAGTGTAGTGTCAGTTCTATTGATTTTTCGATCTCCATACGTGGCAAAAAGTTGCGTGACCCACAAATAGATGTTACATGTCTGAGAGCAGCGATAGCTCAGTGGGGAGACCAACAGACTGCAAAGCAGAGGGTCCCGGGTTCGAACCCACGTCATGCACCTCTGACTTTCGGAAGTTATATGACTTTTCAAAATTATGTGTGTATTGAATGACAATTATCGCCTGCTCCGTGCCTCGGAGAGCACGTTAAGCCGTCGGTCCCGGCTGCCATGAACATCTGCCATAGATGTTCATGGCAGCCAGGACCAACGGCTTAACGGCAACTTATAATAATAACTAGTCATAATCAAATTCAATCTACTTAATACTAATGCAGTCTATCTTAACTTAACTATACCTAATGGATGTCGTACACCTCATAAGCTATACTTTAAACTGTATTTTAAAGCTTTTAGTGGTGTTGCAGCTTTTGACGGGGCTTGCGACATGCCTTCGCTATTACCAGACGGAACGACAAACATTGGTTGATACGGAACATAGTTATGCACTGATTGTGATACATCGTCTTGGAATTTTAGTACAAAGTATGGGCAAAAAGATTTTGTATAAATACGTAGAAAATATTCCAGTATAAATTGACCTTTGATTGGTTTAGAAGTATTTGGTATCGAAAGCTCAACCTATTGGATGTGTGAACATGAGCTATTGCCAGCATCCTAATTAACATTATAAATGCGAAAGTGAGTTTTCGGTCCTAACTACTCAACCGATCATCATGAAAGTCCGCATACACCTTGGTAGAAGCACAGAGAAGGACATACTCTTATCCAGAAAAAAGTTCTGTGTCCGAGGAATAGATATATATTTATATAACCTATATAGACGCAAGCAAAGCCGCGGGCATCAATTACAATCTTGTAAGTATTTACAATATACGTAGATATACACCTGTATTATATCTCTGAAGAAGAGAAGTATAACTGTTTTTAGAATTCGAAAAAACTCTTACACAACAGCTTTGTCCGTCCGTCCGCCCATCCGTCTGTCTGTTATACAAATTTCAACTCAAGACCCGTAAGAGCTAGAGACCCGCGGTCAACGCCATTCCACTCAGCATAGTCGATATACCCCCGAAATTACTATGACCTACGATCTCAAGGTCACGTGGTATCACGTGACCTTTACATATGACTTGAACCATTTTTTCGAACTCTAAGATTTACAGCAATTCATTGCTGATTCTCACTTGTTTAGTACCTACTATGGGTATGGTATTATCCTCTGTCGATCGAATTTTCCGAGTATTCTCTGTTTAACAAAAACACGGAACTTGGCCTAAATCGGGCACTAAATGACATAATATTTACATTTTAATAAATATTAATTACTTTGAAATTGACTGCTTGGATAACATAGTGAGTTCGATCCCCACATAGAACAAAAAACGTGTGATCCGCAAATAATTTTTTCCTAGTTTGGGTATTCTTTGCGTCCGTTGGTATATGTGTGAAAATCCTCGTGACAAAGGATTTATTACTAGTGCGAGAGTAGTCTTTTTAAACAAAATACATCAAATGTGACTTTACAATAAATTTTTTCTAGCTATTATATTTATTTATATTTAGTCTTTTCACTACATTTCTCTGGCAATCTATATTGTGGGCACAGAGTTGCTAAACTTTTAACTTCGTAGCTCTACTAATATTAAAACAAAATAATACATTGCAATCTAAATATTTAATTCACTTCATTTCACAAAGCCATCTTAACTTTATTTAATAATTTTCTTTAGAAATTAATCACTTCAAATATGTATATACAAATATTAAATGATATAAAGGCATTAAATTTCATTTCGTCTAACAGATTAAGGTTTGATTGAAAAAGGAAACAATTCATCAAGTAAAAATATTTTCTTTTCCTCTAATATTTATTATAAAGTACCGAGAAAACAATCTCCGTAGATTATTCTTTGAAGTACAAAAGAATAATATTTTTATTCACTACTGTGAAAAACACTTCCTTTTAATAAAGAAAGTGTTTTTCGTTTTTCGACTTTTCATGGTGCC
The DNA here is from genome assembly GCA_930367265.1 of Catocala fraxini. Lineage (NCBI taxonomy): Eukaryota > Metazoa > Arthropoda > Insecta > Lepidoptera > Erebidae > Catocala > Catocala fraxini. The sequence goes on along the minus strand of OV884044.1, from coordinate 5,485,672 downwards.
CTTTGATTTCATGGCATAAGTTGGCACTGATATTTGCGGTTGTTGCTTGCGCTTTCAACCTTTCCGTCATCTCACGACAAATATAACTTATGACTGAAAATGCAAATTTTTCAGTCATAAGTCATTTATTTAATACAAAAATCTTTGTGTAGAACTTTAAAATTACATACTAAATGTGCACATATACTTACAAATAATATTAAACACATACAATTAACTTAAAATGCATAATACAATATAACATATTAATTAAAGGAGGATATTCGTATCATGTTATGTTATCAGTCATCACTTAAATTAATTAGCTAATGTCACCATGGATATATTATAAAGAAAATTTTAAATGTAAATTATGATGAAATCAAGATAAACTTATATATTTAACATGTTGTCACTCTGAAATTGTTATTTCCAGAATTAGATGCACCAATTTTATTGGAGCACACCGATAAGCGTCACCGAGCTACGTTTGTAAGGCGTAGTTGGCGTGTTTTGAAGTCAGTCTAGATGGCAGACAGTAGAAAAATTGTGATATCCACAAATTTGTTCCGAGTGTTTGAATGTTTGTAAAGTCTCCGCGACACAGGAATTATAATACAACAATAATATTCTATCACATACACACAACAACATCTAGTCGAAACTAAGCAGAACTTGTACTATGGGTACTAGACAATGGATAAACATACATATATACATTTTTTTTGTAAATACTTACATATTATACATAGAAACACCCAGACCAAGACAAACTATAATGTTTGACTAGTGCGGGAATCGAACCCGCGACCTCAGGCGTGGCAGTCGATTACACTAGCCACTACGCCATCGAAGCTAACAAATAAATTAAAGGATGATAAAGATAATATTTATATCCATAGTTTAATTTTTCCAGTCCATATTCTTATCTTGGGCATTTTTCTTTTAAATTAAGGCAACTTAATGTGTCCGGAGTTCTTACGGCCACAAAAATTTGCATGAAGCGTAATCTTATAGCGTACCTGCCTGCTTAACAACTAAAATAACCGTCATAAATTCAACATAATGATAACAATTTTGTTTATTTTATTAAGTAACCATACTTTTATTGTTATTGCTATATATATATGGAGCGATAGCTGCGGTTCGAACCCACGTCGCGCAACTCTGACTTTCGGAAGTTACATGACTTTTCGAAATTATGTGCGTATTGATTGACAATTATCGCCTGCTCCGTGCCTCGGAGAGCACGTTAAGCCGTTGGTCCCGGCTGCCATGAACATCTATGGCAGTCGTTATTGGAAGAGTGTCGACACAAAAGATCCCACTGGGTCGAAGAGTCGCCGGTCTACACTGACTGGCCCCCACATAAGATAAGATAGGAGTAACTTATATTATAATTTATAACTGACGCTTTAACTACTCGGTCAATCATCATGAAATTTCGCTTACACGTTGTCAGGGGCACAGAAAGGAACATAGATTAACTTCCATTCAGAAAAAAATGCTGGTTCCGAACCAGCAAAGCCGCGGGCAAAACCCAGCAATTAAAAATAACATAGACGCTCTTACGAAATATCGATACTAAATGTAAAGCCAGCTTATGTTGTAAAGTACTTGAGTTATTCTACGATTGATGACGTATTGTTCGACTTCGACTAGTCTTCGAACGACTATTTGGCTCCAAGTTTAACGTGCGACTATAAGTCCACCGACCGACTAATGGGCGGATAAGCATTGTTTAAGTATGGACTGTTAATTAATACTATTACTTTCAACTATTTTTCTAAAGTGCTAATGCTTATTAGTTCATTGGTCAATGAAAAATAAAACCAAAAAAATTTTTTTATTGCCATCGGTGGCAGACGAGTAAGTGCTCCACCCGATGGAAAGTGGTAACCGCTGCTCATGGACTTCAGCAATGTCAGGACACAGCAAAGCCGCTGCCTACCGTGAAAGAAGAACTCTCTTTAAATCTCGTTTGAAGAAAGACATATCATAGCGCTCGGGAAACACCGAAGCAGGCAGTTCATTGCAGAGCTGCACGTACGTGGGAGAAATGATCGCTGGAAGCGATCTGTGTCACAAGGTATACGCTTGTATACCTTGTGACACAGATGCGACGTAAGCGCAAATAGGAAGTATGTTGCTATCTCCATGGGCAAAGACAAACGTATTATTTCTATACGGCTTTTTTGTGTTGCTATTAATCCTCTATAAATATATATTAAAGACTGCACGGATGGCGCAGTGGTTTAAGTGGTCGCCTCGCGTTTCAGGTCCCACGTACTCGAGATTATTGGCATCTACCGGGAGCAATACCAAACTCTGTAATATTGTCTTACGTTTACGCAAATGTTATTGAATTTAAACTACTTTATACGGTTTCTATCGAATTAATTTTTAATAGACATTTTTAACAAAATTTCTGTTCTGTCAGATACACAGAACACCATCTAGCTCAAACTAAGCAGAGCTTGTTCTATGGGTACTAGACAATGGATAAACATACATTCAAACTTTTTTTTTTGGTATATACTTACATATTATACGTAGAAACACCCAGACCAAGACAAACATTCATGTTCATGCACACAAATGGTTGACTTGTGCAGGAATCGAACCCGCGACCTCAGGCGTGGCAGTCGGTTACACTAACTACTACGCCATTGAGTCGTTAACAATTTGAAACTGTTAAACTATTACTTCTAAACTTTACTACTATTTAAGCTATTTAAATTAATAAAACAACTAGACATTGCCCGCGGCTTCGCTCTCATTAATAAAGGTCATTTTAGGTTAGCACCAGTACTTTTTTCTGGATAAAAGATACCCTATGTCCTTTTCTATACTCCTGGCAACTTGTATGCGAAATTTCATGATGATCGGTCGAGTAGTTAAGGCGTGAAGCAAAACAAACAAACAAACACATTTGCATTTATAATATTAGTTAGGATTTAGATTTCGGTTTACACTTTCTTCAACATTTCGCTTGATTTTCAGCAGTTCATGTCACGGGGAAACATCTATTCAATGCTACTACAAAAAAAATATTGGCAGAGATATAAACACCTTGTGCGACAAATCGAACCTGTAACCTTATGCACCAATCTCTCACCACCGCTGCGCCACATGGCAGTCAATAAATAACCCATGTCTCACATCTCACTCTTATGAAATCCACACTTGAACATAGACTTCTCCCATTAATTTATAAAGGCTTCGATGTTGTTCCGCTTGTATCCAACGGACCGACGCCATATTTAATAGGTCAGCTGTCGGTCTAGTAGACCAGCGTCCCACGCTGCGGCTATTTACCGTACTTGTTGATAAATAAATGTCCTTTACGGTATTCCCGTTATTCAGATGTGGCTAAGGTGAGCCCGAAAATATAGAGGTGTTTAGATTAATAAATAATTACTTATTAAATATTTTGATACTTGCTGAAACCGATACCGACTTGGCCATAGCTCAGTTTGATATTTTAATTTACCGGAAAAACTTAACTGAAGCGTTTTTATATGTGCAATGTGCAACGCAATGTAGTGTAAAAATTTCAAGTGAATACTTCATAATTTTTTTGAGTTTGGCGAATACAAACGTCATTTCGACGCCGAGCTTTTACATATTGGCAAAAGATATTCTTAGCACGAGGTTTGTAAATGTGTTCAGCAGCGGGCTCGGCCTTTATTCCGTGGGATTTAAACATAGCTAGTGGAAGCAAGCTAAATGTGTAATATGCTTTTGTCTTCCACTTCGCAAGCCTGATGCTACAGATATCAATATTATAAAAGTATGTTGATCCATAAGAAGGTTCAATCAATGAATATATACCCAAAAATTTAAACTTGTAAACCAAAATGCAAGGAGTGACTTCACAGTATTGCAATAATTCAGTAGTCGATAGATGGACACAACGTTGCATTTGTATATAAGATAGTTTTTATACTTATCTTGAAGTACAAACGGGCACAGGAAAAGTATATTGAAAACCAGTCACGTACTGGGAAGCGTGGTCGGACTTAGCTAGTATAAAGACAATAAAATATTACTAGAGGTAGTATTATATTTAGACAACTTAACCATGTTCTAAATAATAAACAAAAAATTATTGATCTTTTTCTATCGGATTTGCCTCACTGTACGGTTGCTGCCGCCTGTGATTCCCTTTCGAACATTGATATTTTCCATTCACCCCTTGACTTTGAAATATATTTGGATGATTATAAAAAGCTCGATATTAATTATGGTAATCGTCGGTTGAACTACCATACGGCTAATTACGAAACTAACAATAAGGACTTGTCTGCAATTGGTTGGAATGCGGCATTATCACAGTGCGTAGATGTTAATTCTATGGTAACAGTATTTTATATTAAACTCAAGGTAATAATAAATAAAATGTACCACCTGCAAGAATTGGGAAACGTAAGTACCCGCCATGGTTCACAAAACCGCTTGTTAATATCTTAAAAGAGAATCTAGTATTGTCTTCTGTTTACGCGAATATTATGCATTAAATTAAACTATATACGGATTTTATCGCATTGTTTATTTGACACTTTATTACATAATTACATATGTCTCCCCGTGACTGTTGAAAAGCAACCGAAACGTCGGGGAACGTGTAAAATTAAATGAAATCTAAATATTTTAAATAGTTTTAATAATAATTTAGTTAGCTTAAAAATTAGTAAAGTTTAATAGTAGTAGTAGTGTAACAGTTTTCAAAATTATGTATTAAAGTGTCAAATAATCAACGCAATAAAATCCGTATATAGTAGTTTAATTTCAAATAGAAATCTAACTTAGACTATCGACTAAAAAAGTATCGTAATCCAATGTATAGGATAGAATTTAAGCTATTAAGCAAAGAGTGCTCAAACATGACAGAAGAATGTTACAATCAATATATTGCCGATGTTAAAAGCAAATTGTCTAGAGATCCCAAATATTTCTGGTAATTTGTTAAAGCTAAGAAAGACGAATTAAGTTGCTATCCAAGATCAATGACTGATGGGTCTTCTATTATGTGTGATGGTAAAGCGATTTGTGACTTATTTGGATCTCAGTTTTCGCATGTTTATCATAATTCTATAAGTAACGACAGCTTTCAAATGTCGAGTTATTTGAAGTTGGTTGAAAGGAATGGTTCTTTCTTTGGGACTTTAGATATTAACCAAACTATTGTTAAGAGTAAACTGAAGGAGCTGGATGTGTATAAAGGTGCAGGACCCGATGGCATACCACGTATATTTATTAGAAATTCTGCGTCTCTCTTGTCAATTCCTTTACAATTCATATTTAAGGCATCTATCAAAACAGGCATATTTCCTAATAAGTGGAAATTTGCTCAAGTTGTACCCATCCACAAATCAGGTAGCAAGGATAACGTTTTAAACTATCGACCTATCTCAATCATATCTACTATGGCTAAGGTGTTTGAGTCAATCATTTACCCTTATATTCAAAGATACTTTGCTCAATAGTTATCTGCTCACCAACATGGCTTTGTGAAGGCAAGGTCTACGGCAACAAATTTAGTCACGTATGTAGAGGATTTAGCTAAAACAATTGACCGTCGTGAGGAGATAGACGTGATATATACAGACTTCAGTAAAGCCTTTGACAAAGTGTCTCACTCTGTACTTATTGAGAAACTATTAGTGTACGGATTCTCGGGTAGTTTTCTTAATTGGATGCAGTCTTACTTGACAGGCCGTAATTTTTTTGTTGTGATTAATGGATTTAGATCTAGATTGTTCTCTGTCTCCACTGGTGTTCCCCAGGATTCGCACTTGGGACCCATTCTCTTTCACATTTTCATTAATGATCTACCAAATTGTCTTCTAAACTCGAAACCCTACATATTCGCAGGAGACTTAAAAATTTCACGCATCATAAACGATGCCTATGATGTCGATCTTTTACAGCAGGATTTGGATTGAAATATTATATAGGAAGTAGCCCGGTACGAGAGGTAAACGAAATAAGAGACTTGAGAATAATCTTCGACAGTAAACTTACATTTCAAGCTCATATGGATCAAATAGTTAAAAATCATCGAAAATGTTAGGATTTGTTATAAGAAATAGCAAAGTATTCCATCAGCAACAAACTAAGATTCTACTATACAAGTTAGTAGTATTCTTGAGTTTTGTCCTGCTGTATGGCTGCCTCAGTACGTACGCACATCTTGAGACTAGAAAAAGTCCAAAAGCGGTTTTTGTGGCATTTGGCATATTCAGCAGGAATAGCTAAAACTCATAAAACATACCACGAGAAACTAGCGTTCTTTATTATACCATCACTGCAAAAGGGAAGAATAATTCTGGACTTGAATTTCATATTTAAGCTACTTTATAATGAAATAGATTGCTCGGAACTCACAAATAGATTAAAGTTAAAGGTGCCCAACCGAATCCCTCGCTCTCCAGTAACACTCATGGTCCCTCTATTTCGAACTACGGTTTTAGGTTTTAACTCGCCGATTCCAAAACTTTGCAGAGAAGTAAATAAATATTGTACAAGCTCAGTAGATATATTCTCTTTGTCATCAAATAAGTTTCGCAAGTCCGTTTTTGGAAATACACTTAACAGTTAAGGAATTTATTGTATTGTATTATATTATATAACCTATTATATCATATATATATTATATTCTAATCATTAATATATTTATATTAATTGATTAGATTTACACCCTGATCTTTAACCTCAATTTATATAATAATCTTTATTATTATCAAATTTGTGTACTTACTTCTTTTGTAATTTAATAATTTTAAATATGTTAATTTTTTTTATGTTAATTTAATGCATGTTGTATTCACTTATAATTAGTTGTGCAGTTATGATTTTGTAAAATGATATGCTTTTAGTGAATGTATTGTTGTAACAGCTGTTGGTGAATCTAATAAATAAATCAATATAATCATATAAAGTCAATGTTCAAAATAGATGTTTCAGTAATTTTGCGTTATAAACACTAAGGATGGCTAAGGCTTCAACATTTCTTATAACCAAGGTCTTTAACCTTACCCACGGGAACGGCCAAACACATACGACGAGTGAATTTCATACAATACCATTAACTTAAGCAGCATACTACACAATTTTATAACTAATAAATTATCTTAACTCCTAGGAATGTCGCTTAAAACCGTTATACGGAACTGTGAAACAATGAGAAGTTCTAACATGAAGTGCTAAAAGATAATAACAGCATTACAAAGTTTGAGAAATGAATAAGCATTCAGAGATTAAGTAATGATTACGTTGTAAATTTTATATAGGTAATGTCATAAAAAGGTTTAAAGTTTCACGTTGTGTTGTGGGAAGAGATATGTATGTACTTTTAATGTATGGATAGCGAAGTAGTTATGGTGATTGCCTCGGCAATTGCCACGCTCTAAGTGATGTGGATTCGATCCTCACAAAGGACGAAAGATATTGTGTGTTTCTCAAATGTTGGTTTCGAATCTAAGATTATTGTGTCTGTTAGTTAAATTACGTTATTGAAACCAGCGCAGTCGTGTTCAAAGAAAATGAATTATTTATTGATTATGTATTACTTACTACATTTTGCATTTTGGACGCGACATCGTTCGCTTGGGAACTGTTTCTTTTTTGGATCAAAAGTACCTTATGTTCTTTTTTGCACTCCTGACAATGTCTATGCGAAATTGCATAGACGTTGTCGTAAGTAATTAAGGGACGAAATGATGATATGATATGAATTTCGGCATAATTTTGCATTTATGTGTGTGTCCGATCCCTAGGCGGAGTAAAGCGTTAGTGTATTTTCCTGTTACAAAACTCTCCTCTCCTGGAGGACTCTCCTGGTGTCCACCAGACACATGGCGTCCGCCAATACGATGGCTGACGAAATTCCTATACTACGTCCTCATTTCGCTCTTCAGGTACATCACGGCAGTAAATGTACCATCTATACTAACATTAGGTATAAAGCTGGAGAGTTTGTTTGTATGTTTATTTGGTTGAACGCACTAATCTTAGGAATTACTGGTTTGAATTAAAAATATTTTAGTGTTGGATAGCCCATTTATCAAGGAAGGCTATATAACATCACGTTACGACCAATAGAAACGGAGCATTAATGAAAAATGTTGCAAAATCGGGGAATGTTCTCTTATGTGAAGCAGACGAAGTTAGATGTTCCCGCGGTTTCATCCGCGTTTATCGTTACTGTGCCTCCCCCCATGCAATGTAGCGTGATGTTATATAGCCTATATTCTTCCTCGATAAATAGGCTATCCAACACTAAAATTATTTTTTTAATTCGAACCAGTAGTTCTTGAGCTTAGCGCGTTCAAACAAATAAACAAACAAACAAACTCTTCAGCTTTATAATATTAGTATAGATTCAAAGACGAACGCGCGATACTTTGGTATCCAACATAGGCAATATCAGCTAGTTGAAGTGATAGTGCGCTGGTCATTTAATCCGGCGGTATAACAACTGGCGACGAAAGGTTCTCAAGTAACCAACACGAACATTAAAACGCAGCATGGAACAATTTGTCCTTAACTTTGACAGATGACCTAGTAATTATGGCGGGTAACTATTAAATACTAACTACATAGATTCCTATGGCTGAATAAATACGAAACTCAACATTTTAACGCCGGATGGCGGAAAAGGCCTTACCGCTGACTCGAGAGAATTATTTGTGTGATTTTGAAATTATTGCTCAAAGTCAAAGTAAAAAGAATATTTATTCATTTAAGTTACAAAGTAACACTTATTAACGTCAAAACAAGTAAGTAACTTAGTAAGTTTACTAAGTTACTGAAGTTACATTTAAGTTAGTTGCTAGGTTCAGGGCAAAGGGTTAAGCCTATGAAAAGAAAGCTGCATGAAACTTACGACCACTCTTTTAAATCGCCAATTAACTACAATTTCAATATACATACTGAAATTCTTAAATTCATTTCAACATATTGTTGGTGTGTAGATACGTGTCTATGGATGCGTGCGCTTATTAAGCCATTTAGCTAGCAATCTGTACTTACGTCAATTATATTCGATTGTAATAATAAATCTTAGCAACACGCGCATCAAAAGTCAGAACCAAAACTGAATAAATTGTAGCATGTTTCAATCAATTCGTCTATAACAGGACACCAAGATTTTACTACAATAGTTTTAGATAGTTGACTCTTTTATGGCCAGTCCTACAACTAACAAGTAAAAGTTATCCGAATGATAAATCGCATGCTGTCTCACTCATGTTAGGTTAAAGAAGAGAGATGGCGAGACTTCTTCTCTCTTCTTATTCCTTCTATCTTATATCTTCTAGATAAATGCTATATGTAGGTGTAATACAAGCCCTTAATCTTGTTATTTTTATAACTTGTTTCTTACATAAATTCACATAAGTGATAAATGTAAACATTGTACAGTTTTATAGGTTAAATGCAGCGAGACTGAATTTGAATTTGGCAAAAAACGTTTTAGTTTAATTAAACTTAAATAAAAAATGTTACATAATTACTACATACATACGTTTAACAACTTAATTATTCATATTGTCTCACGTTTACGTAAATAACATTTAAAATTAAACAACTTTAAAAGGATTTTCTCGCGTTGTTAATTTAAAAATATTAAGAATAATTGTGTTTTTAAAAAACGCGATGGCATCTCTATAAAACAGTTTAATTTCACTATTTAATTAGTTCAATTAGTCGTCAGTTAGTAGAAGTAGTAGACGTGTGTGTATGTATTTGTTTGTAGTTGTGTATGAATCTTGGATATGTATTCGCGTCTAACAAAAAAAAAAATTTATCGTTTTGAAAAACTTTATGAACGTAGCAGTGTCGACTTCTTGTCTAACGTCATGTGGCTAAGATAAACTGCTAATTTTCTAGCCAAACGTGTTGCTTGTTCAACAAGGACGCTTTACTACACCATCAATTCACTTGTTTATGTTCTGATTATTCCTGTCCATCTAAAAACTTGCCTGGAAGCGTTGCGCTTTGCGATAAGAACGTCTTTTGTGAAACACGTTTTTTATACGAGTGCTTCGTTTCAATGAAAATATTTTCCTTCCTTAAAAACTACTTTGGCATTTGGTAATGTGATTTGGGTAATACTTCTTGTCGGTACTTTACAAATATTCAAATAACTAATACCGAGAACATGTGAATGTTCTGACTTTGTGACATTTACAAATAGTTGTTCCGAATCTAGGCAACTATTTGTGAATGTCACAAAATCTTGTGCCGGATGGGATTTGGTGAATCCGAACCTACAAAACTTGACACACTAGCAGTGGCGAGGCAACCACGTTAACCACAACATACTTTTATCATGTTTAATTAGTCATGAACCTTCTTTTGCTTGACCTTTTCTGACCCCTTTGTTGGGCCAAGATCTCGCCTACATTTCTCCAACAATGCCTATTTAGAGCTTCGGTCTGCCAGTCGTTTATCTACCGTCACTAGAAGTATATTATTATTTGTTGGAATTATTAAACAAAATAATTATAAATAAGACTGTATTATTAGAACACACGAAAGTCATGTATTTGAGAGCATGTTTCCTGCTCCTACCAGCCCATGAGTCAGGTTCCTTCTGCTTAACATAGTTTCTGATCTGAAAATTTCAACAACACAGCTCGATTCGGCACTTGATCGACAGTTACGCTTACGCTTTCGCGTATAGACCAAACGATTATCATACTAAGACTGAGAGATAATTATCTCTTAGCTTGTTCGAAATTTGTAGATAATGTCTGGTGTCTACATAAATGGTAGTAAATGAAGCTTGTGTCTATGAGACACGACATTCCGGGCCTAAGTGCTGTGAGTGGACTGTTGTGGTCGACTTGCGGTCAATTCGATATTATCATGTACCGTTTAGATTTAGATTTGAATTTCAAAAGTTAGTGTCGAATATTTATAAATTACTAGCTAATGCGATGCATTGCAATGCCTATAAATATCTAGATTTTTTGCTCACAAAAACCTTTAATGATGTACGCAACAACTTACGGCAGAAACGTAATCAGATGAATGCTACAAGAATGCATGCATTACAAACAAATCCACATTTATTATTACTAGTGATCGAGCATCGAAATTAGATAATAATTATTATAAAATTATAAGAATACTTTCAATTCGTAATTAAAAGAAACTAACTCATTTACAATTGTTTTATTGGAATCAGGAAAGCTTGTCATTAATTACAAGACAAAACAATGAAATCGGTAAACAATCAGAGGAGAGTAAGGTACTCAGCTGTTTTGTCGTTACCTATTTATATATAGATATATATATTACCTTTGTTTTATGAGTAGCAAAGAACAAATCAAAACGATTAAGACGAGAAGGCGTTCTAACATTCAATTTATTTAGTCTCCAAGCAAATTTGCATTTCAGCTGAAAGATAGAATACCCGTTCCAGTTCTTTTCCTTTCTAATTGGTATGTATGTATCTATGTATCTTATGTGGGGGCCAGTCAGTACAGACCGGCGACACTTCGACCCAGTGGGGTCTTTTGTGTCGACACTCTCCTAATAACGACTGCCATAGATGTTCATGGCAGCCGGGACCGACGGCTTAACGTGTTCTCCGAGGCACGGAGCAGGCGATAATTGTCAATCAATACGCACATAATTTCGAAAAGTCATATAACTTACGAAAGTCAGAGGTGCGCGACGTGGGTTCGAACTCACTGAGCTATCGCTGCTACTAATTGGTATGTAACGTATATTGTATATATACGTGTATTGCTTCAATATCAAGGAACATAATCCTGTCCATTAATACTGTTTATTTGTGATAAGCAGTAATACTGCTTACTTGAGTGACGCTTTAACTTGTTTAATACCTAGACAAATTTACGCGTAGAAGTGTCCGCCGTTGTCAAATATTTGGTAACATTGCAAATAAGCAGGCTCGTTCGAAGAAGTATTACTCTTTTACAAGAAACTTAAGAGAAGTACCGCGGTTACTACTTTTACAAGGCAGTAAGATTTTTTTTTTAAATCTTTATTTTTATGTAAGGGGTTTTTATCCACAAGGATTTTTTTTTTTTTACGTGGGGGAATGCTTTGACGCATACCTCTCCGCGGGGCGACGGAGAGGTTATGTCGGGCTCACCGGGGAAAAGATACCCCGGTAATACCGACTAAACCTACCACGGTGTTCCTCGACATAACCATAGACGGCGAGGCCGCGCGAATCGCTTTCACATGCAATCGCGACCCCGCCGTGGTTTCGGCCCACCGTGTGAAACGGCAGGCCACTGCGCGAAGTATATTTCCTCCACCATCCCCCTGAGCGGGGGGGACAAAGACACGATACAGAGGCGCACGTGGGAACACGCACGCCGCCTCTCGGACCTGGTGCTGATCGGGTGGCGAACAGGCCCACGCAGCCCACCACCCCCAGGTCAAACTTCAAGGTGGCTGGAGGTCATCTCGCGCCCTCCGGCGCCCGGTTCTGCGGTTGGGGAGAGGGCTTAAGCGCTCCCTCTCCCGCTCCGCCGCCTCCTTGATGGAAATTACTTCCTCACAGAAGGAGGCGACGGCGTTCCACGATCTCTCACTCCGGACCATAGACTGAACCACGGCCGGGAGTGAGAGGGCAACCAGTCCGACTGCCGCGATCAACTCACGGCGCTGCAATGCCCAGGCGGGGCAATCCACCAAAGTGTGCAGCGCCGTGTCCACAACATCGCGGCAGTCGCCGCAGTGATGACAACCGGGCGTCGCCTGCCGGCCTAATCCACAAGGATACGCCAACCCCATCGTACCTTATCATACACAACACAACATTATCTTAATATTTACCAGATAAGGGAATTATTGACGATTATTGCGGCAAACTTCAACTAAAGCACACAACCCCATTGCAATTTCAATTTGGATTTGCCAAAATACTTTGACAAAGCCCAACATCCAAAGTATTCAATTTGAATTTTCTGAAGGTAGTAGTTAAAGTAGTCTCAGTGCTAGCGATCCACCTACCATTTAAGGCACAGCGTGGTATCTTTAGTCGGTAGGACCCGGGACTTAATACCTTTTCCCAGGTAATCCCGAAATGCCCTCTCTGATATCTTTTTTCCGCAGAGAGGAATGCCTGAATGGCATTGTCCCACGTAAATAAAAATAATGCTATCGTACCTACCATGCCATTATTTTCTCCTCTGGGATTAAAAACGCACATGGGATACCCAGGTATTGCAAGCAATACTTTTCCACGATAACTGTTTCCTATTAAGAAGCCCGTATGTTTGATTGACAATAAAATAAAATAATTATGTAAAATATAACTGGCTTCCACTACTTTAAATATCAACATAAATATAAAGAAATTTTGTCTCGTTAAAATCACATCTAAAAGCTAACTTTCAAATCACCTTCGCTCAGCAATAAAAGTTTTAATCTATCTGTGTCTGAAACTTCTGTAAATTGGAGATTGTAACTGTCAAACTATTGAAACGAGCCAGCTGCGAAGTGAAATCGTTAACGAAACGTGACGATGAATACTTACGATGTAAATTATTGTAAAGTGATGATCCTATCTAAAGAGACTTTAACTTTGAGAACATAATACATATAGTAATATGTAACTTGTCTCGGTGGCACAGCGGTTGTGAATGGGACTGCTGTGCATGATGTCTCAGGTTCGACTCTAGTGTCAGAGCAGTCTTACTGACTTTCCTGTTAGGAATTTCACTGGTCCGCGGCAAAAATAACATACCCGATAAATGGCGAATGACAGTAGACTCATCTTGTATTAGATGGTGTATAGACCCCATCTGAGTATAGAACGATACTGCCATAAAATGACGTTAGGCCATATACGTTCCATGTCTTAACGTCCTTTTAATTAGTGGCATAGCTACCGTAACCATAAACCATATTCGTAAAATTCGACATTTGTATGCATGTTTACATAAACAGATACCGACGCCATATTATATCCCCCAGAGCGTAGACCATGCTATTTGGGTAAGCTTATTTTCGTCTACTGAACAGACTACTCGGATTTCCTTCACAGAAAACTAAGTGTTGTTACACTACGCGATTCGGTAATCAAACCTACGATTATGATAATATCATGACTGGCAACACATACATGCAAACTTAAGCCACGAGACCAACGAGGCTTTTGAATCAGACTTCCTTCGCAGAAAACTTAACAATAGTATGCCTGCGGGTCTACCTTGAAAATGTTTTTACGCAATGACGTGCCCAAACGAATTACGAACGAAATAATAAGCATATACCTACCATGAAAACACTTCGGATTTTTTAGGACGTACAAATGTCATACGACGATATTCGTGCCGAATGTCGGCGCGAATGATGTTTCATGGTAAGAATAAGCACGAACGAACGTACGCAATTGCGTATAACGCGTTTCACGGTAGACCCCCTGACTCGGCCATCGAATTTGAGACCTCATGATTGGCAATCATACCATGAGACCAACGGGACTTGGGAGCCTTCCACGCTCATCCAAAGTCTGCGTAAAGTTGTAAAGGCCATCTGAGGCTAACAACTAACACACACACACACACACACACACACACACACACACACACACACACACACACACACACACACACGCGCACACACACACACATAAAAGACTATTAAATAAGAACAAAAATTTCGCAGCACTCATAAAAGACAAACAAGTAACTCAAGTCCTATACTAAACAAAAGCAATTCCGTGCCTTTCTCATAATAATATGTAAAATAAAACATGAATAAACATTTCTGAGATGAAAAGTGTTAAATTCTATTGTTTGTATAATTAAAATTCATACTTTATTTAGCAAGTTAACCACATCTCGCTGTGTTATTACAACATGTTATGCGAACCATAATCATATTTCCCTCGCTTAGATTTAGTGCGACGCGCGATAACATTTTGACGTAAACTGTTGTCAAGAAAAAGATATAAGACGTTGAAAATAAGACGCTTATTGAATCGTTTTATCAAGCTGCTTCTTAAACAAAATAAAGACCTTTTTTTCTTCAGTCTGCTTCAGTCGTTTTTGATAGATTTCTTTTATCTATAATGTTGGGACTATTTCTCAAGAGGCAGATCTTCTTCTCTCTTAGCCTTTATTATTCCCAAGTCACTTGGGGTCGGCTTTTCTGGTCTAACCGGATTTGACTGGATATCAGTTTTTACACGGAGCGGCTGCCACCTGACCTCCGCAACCCGAAGGCTAACGATACCCTAAGGCTAGACCAGTGTCAGAATATTAGAGGGTACTGACTTTCCCAATAACGACTGCCATAGATGTTCATGGCAGCGGGACCGACTGCTTAACGTGCTCTCCGAGGCACGGAGCAGGCGATAATTGTCAATCAATACGCACATAATTTCGAAAAGTCATATAACTCCCGAAAGTCAGAGGTGCGCGACGTGGGTTCGAACCCGAGACCCTCTGCATTGCAGTCTGTTGGTCTCTCCACTGAGCTATCGCTGCTCTTATTTCTCAAGAGGCAGATAAATACACAAAAACTACGAGTTTTAAGACATAATTCCTAGCTGCTGCTAGATAATATAATCTTTGTAAAACATATCTTAAAGCTATATCTGTAAGTATCAAACGGTTACCGTTAGTTATAGTTTGTACTTAAAACTATTTAAAAATATATGAACCAGATAAGATGTATCAAGTTCGTTTAGTATTTTTAACTCAGCTTTGTTAATTTCACAGCTCGTATTTTTTCTATGCTGGTCGATTAGTTTCAAAACGTAATAAAAAAAACTAACTAAAAAAAAAAGAAATTAAAAAACTAATAACTAATTTAGGTAAAATTATCAAGACCAAAATCGGAAGAAGCTAAGAAATTATGCCATTTAGTAATAGTTGCTCAACAGTGATTCGACTCATGTAAAATAGTTATTTTCTGAGTATTATTTTGATTGTTATAAATAATGTATTTACTTTGTGATAAGTTACAATGGGGTTACATATCCGCATAGGAACAAAATCCCAAAAAAAAATAAAGATTAAAAACAAAAATAATAAAAAACATCAATTTAAATAACGCATCGATATTTTAAATTATTTATTTTATCATTTCACGCACATAGGTCTAAGATTAAATATTTTGATATATTTGTATACAGTCAGATCCGGCAGCGTTTTAAATTCTTTGTAAATCGAAAGCCCTGTCAATTCAATTATGATAGCCTTCTAAATAATACAATTAAATACGAATTAAAATTATCCGGAGCGTGTCTTTACAATTACTTCAGATTGGAATCATACATTCACAAACCTCAATAAAATTCGTAATGGAAACTCAATAATGATCCCGATTAAAATATCCAGCATACTCAAATAAAAAGGTTTAAATTTTGCAAATGTATCCAAAAATAATAATATATAAAAGCTCACCACCAACTAATGTATTCAAACGCCTCACGAAAGAAACCATTCGGTTAAACTAAGCCATATAATACTGTCATACCGATACGCACTCAACATTCCAGTACCGTAATATAATTGGCACTCGAACACATAAAACGAAGTCCTTCGAAGTGACGATGAGATAAAATTCTTTATTAAAAACCAAACCAAGTGAGGTTGACTCACGGGAAAAATAACGTTCCGTAGAAGCACTAAAAATTTTATTTTATTATTTGAACAGTAGGTACACACTAGATGGGTAAAGCAATCGGATACTTCAAGTGCATGAATAGTGTTGAACTTTGAGAGAAAATACGCGCAGCGGTATATATATTCGGCGGTTATATTCCGTTGTTTTCTACTAGAAAATGACACTAGAGCAAAAAAAGTGCTTTGTATGCTTCCAATATGTTTTTATGTTTTGCTATTTTTCCTGATTATATGGAGCTGCAATAAAATACTGGTTGTAGTATTGTCGGGCCCAGTGCCACAGCAACATTATATTTATTTTTTAAATAAAAGCTTTCAAACTTAAGAACCGAATTCCATGACTCTTGTCCGTCAAAAGAGTCATTGAAATCGGTTATTACCCAGGCACAAATTTATATGATCTTCAAGCTGTTCCGAGCCTGTGCGTTATTTGTTGCGTTGCTAGTAAAAACGTGGCCCAAGGATAATCCCTAGTTCAGGAGTGTTATACAAAAATAATGGCAGTATCTATAACGGACCTAAACGTTTTTATACGAGGAACGAACGTCCCCTGCTTGATCATGCCATAAAATATGAAAAGTGTCAACCGTGTCCGAGTCGATAGTAACTGCGGCGCAATTATAATCAATTTGAATGCAAATGTCGGGCCCAAGACACCCGGCCAGTCGCCATTGCATATTTTACCTGTTATACCATACTTGTTTGATCTCTATAATTGAATATGTTATTATCGAAGAAAAGTGGATTTCGAGCTGGTTTGGTTCTTGAATAAAAAGTTCGACGAAGGCGAAGCAGTATTGTGGGAAATGCATACAGGCTAATTTAGGCTGGAAGACCAGACTCGAGATCTTTTAATACACGTTTCCAATTATTTGGTGATGCTAAAAATGAGCCTACTCGCTTGGAGGCGTACGCTTACAGTCAACCAGCTAAGCAAACGATACTAAGAGTAATAATACTGTTCCAACATTTCGTACGGCGAGGCTATCTATTTTTGGGGTTGTAGCTTTTTTGCTGCCAAATGCATTAACAGATTTTAATGTGATGTTTGTTATCAAACATTGGTTTTATCGAAATGCTTCTTAGCTATGTTAGCTGTTCAAAGTTTATAAGGTTTTTACGATGCTGTACACTCGATTCACAGGTCGATAAATATGCCCGAGATTACAACGTGCTTTATCATCCACAATAAAGGTATTTTGTTATCATTTGTTGTCGTATCAATTTAAGCATTCCGCAATTCATTATTACCATAGAACAAATAAATTAATGTTCATAAAATACTGTTACAAATATGTTTAATATTCAGTTACTTATATCACTTACTGTACATCAACAGAGTTTCGGAATTTTATATTTCTACCAGTCCTAGTCCTTTCATCGCATATTCAATGTCATTTCTTTAATGTTGGCCATTGCCACCAGGAGTGGCACCTCTGGTATTGCTAGTTGAAAATTGCAATTACCACCTTTATGTTATGGTGTTTTTACAACTATGGTTAACAAGCATACAGCCCTGGTGATAATACAATTCCATTTGCTCTGAATCAGATATCTGCCACGATAATTGTAATGTGTTTAAAAATGCTCTTTTAAAGAAAATTGTTTGAAATAATGTGTTCTATTTATTCTTTCTTTTTTATAATTATTTTACGATTATTTACATTAGCTCACTAAATTTTTAAATATCAGCTGAATGATGTGTATAGTTTTAATTAGACTTCAGGTTGGCAACTATTTAATGTTCAATTCAGTTATGTGTAAAATTTAATCTGTTGTCTGTTGTATAAAATAAATGGTGGCCATATTACCATACCCTCTGGACGCTTGCCATCCTAAGCTCGTTACTCGTGCGTTAACAATACTACAAAAAAGCAGTCGTTATGCTGTCAGCGCATAAATATTAACCAATGATCTCCTGACAACACAGTGCCTCCTTAAGAAGATCTAGAAACCACACACACCGAAGGATATAGTATTCTGTGGGATAAAGATAATTCCCTAGTCACGCTGCTATATTATGTTTGATATTTTGATAACTACTATATCTCTCAATCCACAAGTACTCTCAGTGTGTAACTGTTATAAAATAAGTAGCAGGTGTGACCAGTGATTTCATTTATCACGTTATTTTACCCTGTGATTAGCATAATATGTGACGCTGTCTAGTTAATAATACACTCATATAATACAATTACTACCTTGGTGGTCTCATAGCATTAGTTAGCACTTATGTTTGCGTGTAAGTAAAGTGTTACTGGGTGATTCTTTAAAGAAATTCTCAGTATCAACATTGAACTTGGAATGAGCCCAGCAGACGACAATCCCGCTTACTATTACGTGGGACCTAAAAAATGCTAGAAAAATTAAAGTGTTGTGTGTGTGTAGCTTACCTCTTCGAGAATGTACGTCAGACTATGAATGTATGTATTTAAGCTGAGTACGGAACCATCTTGAAATGAGTAGCAGGTGTGATTTCATTTATCACGCCATAACCACCGCACGATTAGCATAACGTTTCCATGCTATCCAGTTAGTAATACTCTCATTTTTATAAATCCTAACAAAAGTTCTTTATAAAATATAATTATAAGCGTGTTAAATAACAGTAAACAGTCTTATACAGTAGAAAGCCACATTGGAGTTAACTCAGTAATGTATTTATTTTAATAGCGCTGTATAATCCCGACTATTCCCGTCACGGATTTGCATGCAACACTGTTTTGTGAAGGAAAGCTTGTAATGTTGGTATTTTTATTGTTCATTCTGTAGTTGGGTATCTTGTTACGACGGAATAATAGAAGACAGTTGGTTGAACAATTTATGTAGTGGTTTACATAGAGTTGTATATAGCTGATTGTTTCAATTTTTATTGTGTATCTATAGTTATTCTTAAGAGTTTGTATGTTCAAACGTACAAAGGTTTGTTTACTTACTAAACAAGCTCACTGCCTGCCCGGCAGTAAATTCTTATCATAGCCTATAATCGCTTTTACTAGCATGGGTATAACTTATGTGTTGCTGACCCTAAGCAAAACGAAACGATGATGCGATTAAAGGAATGCAATGGCAGAGATGAACTCACTTACCCTTACTTGCCATCTGTTCGATAGACAACGGTGAGCTTC
The DNA here is from genome assembly GCA_930367265.1 of Catocala fraxini. Classification (NCBI taxonomy): domain Eukaryota; kingdom Metazoa; phylum Arthropoda; class Insecta; order Lepidoptera; family Erebidae; genus Catocala; species Catocala fraxini. The sequence continues at coordinate 5,465,937 of OV884044.1, read as the reverse complement.
TCCACTTCAAATTAAATTCAGGAACTGCTGAGTCGTTTTGAAAAATATTGTTCAACAATATAATTACCATCAAAGTCTTTTCACGCGAATAAATAACGTGGGACGCGGTTTATTACGCTAGTTTTGGTTTACGGTTTCCCTTAACAGAAATTATCATATTGCCGTCTACCGAGCATAGTTTCAGACTACGACCTACTACTAAGAATTTCTTAACAAAAACCTCACTAACCCTTTGTCCGAAGTGAGAATCGAAACCGAAACCTTATGCATAGCAACCACATACGCTAACACTACGCCATTGAGACAGATGGGTAATATATAAAGTCCCCTTATATCCCCGTAGCGATTCAAACAACGATAACTAAATGAAATTCTGTATAATTTAAGTAAATTCTTTCACATGAGGGGCCATGAAATGCAATTTAAATAATATTTGTCGATCACTATCAAATGGCATTAACATAAGAATGTACCAAAGCTCTAGTTGACACGCCTTCTTTACGTCTTTATTCGGACAGAATTAAGTGACAAGGATAGTTTAGACGAGATCTGCATCCGGTTTTTTCTTTTAATTAGCTTTAATGACAGATTAAGAGTACCCTAAATCGACGAGATAGCAGCGAAAGCCTCATTGATAAACCGTTAGACAGCCACGCCAAGATATCAAATTCGATCCCGGGGCATGCACCTCTAACATTTCGAAGTTATGGTGAAGGAAATTATCGTGAAGAAACCTGCACAACTGAAAGTTTTCTATGATGTTCTCGAAGATATGTGAAGTCTGCCAACTCACACTGGGCTAGCGTGGTGTACTGTGGTCTGACCTTTCTGTCACCGAGAAGAGGCCCGTACCCAGCAGTGGAACAGGCTGTTCAATATACAGAGCTGATATTAAAAACCGGTGAGCATGCATGAAGAATATAATGTGAGTGAATGAAGAAGAGAGATATGACAGGATCGTAGCAAGTGTGAACAGTAGTCTTTGCCTACATCTTCTATAATATTTACTACATCGAAGGCCAGTATCTGTTCAGATTAATTATGTAGTGGTAGACAAGCCAGCAAGTTACCGGATTATTAGCGGAAACGTCGCTCATTGGCTTAGTAGTATTTTACCCCTACAGGATGACAAGGTAGTATACCAGCTGCTCACCATATAGGAAGAAGAAACAAGAACTATTCATGCCTTAATAGATAGACCAAACTCACGCTCACGCACCCTGAAGAGGAGGGCAGGGAGACATGGCTGGCTGCTTATAGGAATTATTTAATAGAGAGTGAATCAATTGCCATCTATCGAGCACACTTTGTGGTGCTACTAAGAATTTTGTTATACGAAACCAGGATCGCCCGTAAACATAAACAAGAATCTATGTCGAGGCAATTTGTCATCCATTCGGATTACAAACTATGTCGGCATCCAGAATAGAAAAGTGGTATATATAGAATTGTGGAATTAAGGTGTTTCTTAACGGGCATTATTTTTATTGCAATATATAGCTGAGATCAAGTGGTCGGAAACATAGACAGCAATAACACTTATTATGTACAATTCCTGGCAATATTTTGTGTATTTAGCTTTATAGCCAGTTAGACATAAGGCATTGGAACGCTTGCTTTAGCTCATAAATAAAAAAAAAGCATCATTGTCAAGATTGAGGAGAGTAATGCGATGCTTTTCTCAATAATCATTTTGCGCGCGAAAAGGTTTACTGCCATCTGTAAAAATGGCGAGTGATTGTCAGATTAGCAGCTTTAGCATAAATATTAATACTTCGTTACCAGTTCTACGCACGGTTTAGAAAATCGACACAATTTGCATTTCATCTGTCAATATAATGACACTACTTACAAGGTAACATCACGTCATTTGAGATTATGAAAAACCAGTTTTAAAAGAGATCTTTTCCTATTCGAGAGATAAGCTATATACATTTACAGTCGCAGAAAATGTTTTATCCAGTTATAAACTGCTGTTGCATAAGATTGCACTTATTTTTGCGACTAATCATGACTTCTCAAACTCGATTCCAGGACTAGACATGTTGTAAATTTTTTATGATAAGATATTTCCTACAGCAGCGTATAAGAATAGCCTGAATACGTGGGATAGATAATTTGACTGACGATAAGTTGGTGATGTATATCTCTGCCTAACGCTTGGAGGATTCTGTCTTAGTATTAACCACACGAAAAGAAGAAGAAGAACAAATGCCTTGAAAAAAGGAATCTCGAGAATCCAGCTTTTAAATCAAAAATGACTAGTCACTCTACTGACAGCAACAACATTCTTAACGTATTAAATAGCAGCCGCACACCGGTGGTCAGACACAATAGGTTTTCAATTATGACTGGCATACCAAAAATTTACCGGGTAGAAAGCTGTTTTTGCAGAAACGCAGAAACACAAAAAGAAACAATATTTGATTTCCATCTTCTGCATCGTGGTACTTCTTTGGTCGGAGTACTCCAGGTCAAAGCGGGATTTTATTTAGCGTCTTTCTAAAATGCTCTCTTCTCTAAAAGCCAAATGTACTGCTTTGATAACTAACAAAACATGTCACAGTTTAATATACTTACCTCCGTATCTCCTATAGAGATAGGCAGAGGTCTATAGCAACATTCGTCGGCTGTATTTTTAGGTGCTAATCTAAATTTATATAGGCATTACCTAGACAACTTATGTGATTAGTATTTATATAATAATACTAGTAGTTTTCCCGCGGTTTCATCCGCGTAAGTCCCGTTCCCGTGTGAATATCGGGTTTCACCCCTTTCACCCCCATCAGGGTGGAATTTTCAAATATCTTCTTCTTCTTCTTCTTAGTGCTCCCCTACACTCTTCAAGGAAAATACATGCCAAATTTCAGCTTCTTGCGTTCAGTAGTTTCGGCTGTGCGTTGTCTGTCAGTCACTCAGTAACGGAAGAGTTTTATTTATATAGATAATAATTATTTATATAAACTGTTACACCGAGACTTGATCACAAAGTCAAACCGATTACACGGTTTTGTGGGGCAAAGAAATACATATGTATGATGATTTGTTATGTAAATAAATAAGGCGAAATAGGGCGCCACCAAGGCAGTTTAAAAAATTCATCAAAAGAACGAATGAACAGCATAGAGACACCTTTTCACATCAACAAATTATTCGATCCTCAACAGCGTACATAAAACATCTTTACTCCCTTCATGTATAAACTAACACGTTAGTACATACATAGGGGTAATTTTAACACGAGACATGGGCCATATACGGCTCCTAAATGTAGGCACATTACAACCTTTTTATGTTTAAGACTGCGCCGAGCGTAAGACGCGGTTGAACTGCATGACAGAGCTCGATATTCAAATCGGCGCGCGGCTGCCGTAGTAAAATTATTGTGTGGAGGATTTAAGTGCTTTTTTGACAAATATGTATCTTTATTGTCAACCAATAACTTAAATATTTGGGACAGACAAATTGTAATATAACTATTTACGTGTCGTTAAAGCTGTAAAATAGGATAGATTTCTACTGCTACAATCTAAAAATCACGTAATACGAACTTACGCTTTTGCATTTTTCGTGCAAATTTACGTAATTTTGTAGGCGAAAATATTAATTATTTTAAGTTTTTCCACAAAGTAATTGTAAACACATTCATTGTTCTGGTAAATGTATATTTTATATTTGTATTAAACAAAAAGTGTTGATTTTATCAACTTAACTGTGACCGCCTGTTTTGGCACATTTCGCTCGACGCACTCTTAATAATAACATTCATAGTGCAGATGCCAGTAACATGTTACTGGCATCTGCACTATGAATGTTATTATTTGCTTTTTTTCTCAACATGCACCATGGTGCATGTTGAGAAAAAAAGCAATATCGTGTGTATCCCTTAATAGTGCGGAGGCTTAAAATGGCGTTACAGCTTAATTACAGTCTAGAATCCGTATTGTTCTGCGCTATTAAACTTTTTGTTTTATTGTACAGAGTTTGCGTTTTATTTTGTTTAATGAAAAGCTTTATTTGATTGTAGGTGTGGTAATTATTTCTGTTTTATATGGAATCTTTCGATTAAATTGTATGTGATATTGTATTTAAGTCCTTTTTTGGTCCATTGGTATAAGATTGCACTTAGGTTAACTGTCAGGGTTTGAATGCCGGTGATGTCTGTTTTTCTGTGAAGTAATTCTCGTAAGCAGCGTACAGCTAAGAAATCTCTTCGGTAAACGTCTCTCCTTGTAATTCGCGAGGCCTTAACATTGCAGGCGAAATATGAGTATTATGCACTTTTATCATAACTTGTCCTTACTCCTTAGTCTAAACTAATATTATAAAAAGGAAACATTTTTGTTTTTGTATGTATGTTTGTAATGTTTTCACACAAAAACTACTGGACCGATTTCAAAAATTCTTTCACCATTAAAAAGCTGCATCTTCACTGAGTGACATAGGCTATATTAAATTTTCAAAAAAAATAGGGATCCTTAATAAAAATGCAATAATATAACCCAAGGTGTGAAAAAATTAGTCATAAAAAATCTGTCATCGCGTGCGCTGCGGCAACTATTGATGATAGAACAAAAAAAATGTTCTACAGAACGTAATAGATCGTTATATCGATATAGAACGTGATAGAACGTATCAATATCTACAAACAAGTTCGCGATACCATAAGTATTTTTTTAATATACAGCTAACTACACCTATATAGGTGTAGTTAGACTTATTAATTTCTTTAGTTGTAGTTTTATATATTAAAATTAGATAACAAATTAAAAGTAGGATTCGGTAATAAATTAAAGTCCACGCGGACGAAGTCGTGGGCAACAGCTAGTAATATTATAATTTTGAAAGTAACTGTGTCAGTCTGCTACCTCGTCACAGCTAAACCTGGGGAAGGAGATAAGCTTTATCAATGTAGGTACCATGCGGGCGGGGAGAAAGCTAGTCTTTTGAAATAATATAATGATTTAAACTTAGATAACTAAGAAAGGCGTGCTAAATATACAATACATTGACACATCTTAAATAAAGTGAGTACAAACATGAAATAGGACACATGTTCCTTGCGTTTTTGTTGATACCCAATGAGTATATATTAAAATTAAAATGCAGACCAAGTAACGATGAGTAAGCCGAACGCATCGAACATGGTGTACCGTTATATTAAGCCAAGTTATAAAATCTTCATAAAAATGTTGACCCGTTTGTTTTTTAAGGATTAAACTACAGTATAATAATGTCTTACGTTTACGAGAATGTTATACATGGAAATAAAACTATTGATAGCCTCGATGGCGTAGTGGTTAGTGTAACCGACTGCCACGCCTGAGGTCGCGGGTTCGATTCCCGCACAAGTCAAACATTTGTGTGCATGAACATGGATGTTTGTCTTGGTCTGGGTGTTTCTATGTATAATATGTATGTATTTACAAAAAAAATGTATATATGTATGTTTATCCATTGTCTAGTACCCATAGTACAAGCTCTGCTTAGTTTGGGCTAGATGGTGTTGTGTGTATGTGGTAGAATATTATTATATTATTATTATTATATACGAATTTAATGAAGTTGTTTATTTTAAAAACACTATTATTTCATAATTTTGAGACTATTAAACTACTGTAATATTGAAATTATTAAACTATTTAGGTTTAGATCCACACTTTTGAGAGACTCCTCGTAACCATGGCTGCTGAAATGCAACCGAAACGTCAGGATGAGTGTAAAGTTTAACAATAATAAATTAATCGTTTCAAAAATTATTACATAAGTTTGAAACTATTAAACTATAAAATAGTGTATTTTTGAAATGAATAAAGACTCTCCCCGTGACCATGGCTGCTGAAAAGCAACCGAAACGTCGGGGAAAGTGTAAAAATAAATTAAATCTAAATAGTTTAATAATAATTTAATTAGCTTAAAAATTAGTAAAGTTTAATAGTAGTAGTAGTGTAACAATTTTCAAAATTTTGTAATAAAGTGTCAAATAAACAACGCGATAAAATCCGTATATAGCAGTTTAATTTCAATGAATAAAGAGGTAAAACCTGTGTATCGAATTTCATACATACATACATAACTACTACTACTACTACTTGACGGCCTCGATGGCGTAGTGGTTGGTGTAACCGACTGCCACGCCTGAGGTCGCGGGTTCGATTCCCGCACAAGTCAAACATTTGTGTGCATGAACATGGATGTTTGTCTTGGTCTGGGTGTTTCTATGTATAATATGTATGTATTTACAAAAAAAAAAAAGCATATGTATGTTTATCCATTGTCTAGAACCCATAGTACAAGCTCTGCTTAGTTTGGGCTAGATGGTGTTGTGTGTACGTGGTAGAATATTATAAATTCACGCCTTTTTCCCGGAGGGGTAGCCAGAGACTACGGATTTCCATTTGCTACGATCCTGATACACTTCTCTGGCTTCATTCACTTTCATCACATTCCTCATACACGCCCGTCGGTTCAAGGTGCTCTTAACCTGGCCTTTGTCATACATTTATACTGCAAACCAAAATGATATCTTACAAATTTATGCTATTTCATCTTATAAAAGTGCAGTAAGAGACCGACTTTATTAACTGTTTAGTAAGGTGACGTTCAGCTATTATTGCAAAAATGCTACAGCTGTATTCCCATACAGCCTCAGAAAAACTCAACTATGTGACTTGCATTTTTCATGATCTCTTCATCCTCTAATAAATGGAATTCACATAGCTGAGAGGCCTTGAAATTAATTACAACTTGACACCTTTAGTCGTTCTGGAGATAATAAACTTGATGGACAGCGAACAGACAAACATGGTCGTTTTTCTTTAAGCACGAAACAGTGTAAAGTTTATGTAAATTTATAAACCGCAGTTTTGTCGTCTACTAGACGTAGGATACAAAAAGCTTTTTATAATATATTGTTACAATGTTGTTACTTCTGCTACAAATCGTATTTATAAAAACAATGAAGCCTTTGAGTTTCTACATCAAAATGTATTATGTATTAGTGTAATAGCTTACATATATGTTTATAAAAAAAATGACGCATACGACATCGTTACAATGTGTTATTGTAAGAAAATTCCACATTTTACGACGTACAAGGTATTTATACAGAATATAAAGCCATAACGCTTCTTACTTACGTTATTTTACATCGGAATTTATAATGGAATTCAATAAAAAACATTATAAGTAATAACTTATTCAAAGTTATATACGATAGAATGGGGTATGGTGTGATGAAAGAGCATTATGATGTGAAAGAAGACGTAGTGACAAGAATAGTGAAAGATATATTAAGAATATAGTAGAAATGGGCAACAAGGATAACAAAGTAAGGATAAAATATACATACGAATTAAACTATCGGCAACGACAGACATAAACTAACATTGTCTAACTGGACAATGTTAGTTTATGTCGTTATTTAATGTAAGTCTCTGCCTACCCCTCTGGGAAACAGGCGTAAATCTATGTATGTATGTATGTCTAACTAGATCGAGCACATCACGAGTTTGAAAAACGCCAGGTTTAAAATATCTTAAATTGACGAGCGTACTTGAGGAATGTTATGTGAGTCAAGAAGCAAGACAGATACATATTTTCCCGAATCATAGCATCTGCAAAATCGTTATATCTACAAAGCGGTTTTAATACTGTTCCGAGTAACTAAGTTTACTGATGAGATTAACTAAAGAGAATTCATAGGCACATTAAATTTTTTATATATGTATTTCACTGAAATGCTGTATTATAGGGTGCGTTATGGTTTGGAGAAATTCTGTTTTTTTTTGTACATCTATGGTGGCAAACAAACATATGGCCCACCTGATGCTAAGCGGTCACCGTAGCCTATGGACGCCTGCAACACCAGAGGCATCACTTGCGCGTTGCCGACCCTTTAGGAAAGGAAGTGGGAAGGAGAAAGAGCGGGAAGGGAAAAAGAGGGTGATTGGGCCTCCGGTACTCTCACTCACCGAACGAAACACAACAGTAGGAATACTGCTATTTCACGTGGATATTCTGTGAGAGGGTAGTCCTTCTCCAATCGAGCCGACCCATTCATGCTGAAATCAGCGAGGCTCTACTACTCTAAAAATAAATAGATTAAGGGCCTTGACGAAGAATACAGTAACAACTTAGGTCGAGTACGACATTCGACCTATTGGTAACAGTTATCCATATAGGTGATAGATTAAAAAATGAGTACTTCACACTATTATCTCTTTGACATTTAAAAAAGTATTTGCTATGATGGCGTTATGGATAATTCTACGGTATACCTAAAATTACGTCCATCATTAAGTTTGATCTACATACACACTTAGACACACTCTGCATTTTGACAGTTATGTTAGTTTGCAAGTAATAAAAACATTATTAATATGGTCTTAACTGAAAGGCTATGTAGCCTCTAGAAATGTGGGTATGAATTTAACTACAGTAAGAACATTATTGACTGAAAAATAAACATGATCGGGGCTGAAGAGTGGAAAAAGGTTTGCGATCATGCAATCAAATGTAAGAATGAATATAGAAGCATTCAACACGGTTTAGACAATTACACTGATAGACTAGTGATAAATACGGCTGACAGTGACAGTGATATTGACCTCTTTGAGAGCATAGATAGTGAAATGGAAGTAATTGAGAATTAGAATTATTATTATTTTTATTACAATGTCTCATTTTAACAATAGGTATAATAGTGTTTATTATGTACACTACAGCTGTAATTTTCCAAAATAATGAAATACGTAAACATAATGTGAACATGTTTTTTTATTTTATTGTACCCCAACCTAAAGCCATCACTTATAGAAAAATTTGTGTATTTTATACAAAGAATAAAAAGAATTATCAAAAGAAGCGAATCATAATTGTTCTAACAGCTCCTAATAGATACCGCACTGTTAGTATTTCGTGCGACAGAGAACGCTCTACGAAGCCGAAATTAGCCGATTTTCTCTTTCCAAAGGTCGATGTGCAATGTTTATCGCCGGGTACTGTACACACTTAGACACACTCTGCATTTTGACGGTTATGTTAGTTTGCAAGTAATAAAGAACGAGCCTATTGCTTTCTTCCATGTATTCTCCTACATTTATTACAGAGAATTGCTGAACAGAAAAAGCCAGTAACAGGTGGCAAACTAATACGACGAGACCAAACACTACGAATTCCACACCAGTTGTCCGAAACTCTTTACCGTCTATGCCAGCAAAGAAAATCGTTCCTCCTTTAAAAAGTCAATGTTTTGACTCACTAAAATAAACACAAAGCCCAACATAATATGTGAATTTCTCATAAAAATTCAATAAACTCACTTCATTATATAACATGGACATTGTCGGATATATTCAGAGGCCCGTCGTGATTACACCAACCATTTTATGTATAGGATATAAAATGATCTAATCTTAAAACATCGCCATTTAGGATGTAGCTGCAGCTATACACCGCTGCTTCTCATTAAACAAGAACTTAATAGCAACAATGTTGAAATTAATATGGTAAAGCTTTAAATAAGTAATATAAAATTCTCTACTTTGTTGTTAATTCTCCTAGACATTTATTTCACTTAATAGCAAAATACGTTAACTTAATAGATTTTACTAAACAACACACTTAATTATAGATTTACGAAGAACAGAAATATTTAGATATCCCTGGGTGTAGCAATAATATAATAATAATAATAATATTCTACCACGTACACACAACACCATCTAGCCCAAACTAAGCAGAGCTTGTACTATGATAGTACTAGACAATGGATAAACATACATATATACATTTTTTTTGTAAATACATACATATTATACATAGAAACACCCAGACCAAGACAAACATCCATGTTCATGCACACAAATATTTGACTTGTGCGGGAATCGAACCCGCGACCTCAGGCGTGGCAGTCGGTTACACTAACCACTACACCATCGAGGCCGACAAGCAAGCAATGGTGTTCCATTGCTGGACAAAATGCTACACCCAGGGATATCAATTCATCTGTTCATACTAACAGACTAAAAACATGCTTAAATCTTAAAATCTTGCTATCTATTGTTAAAATGCCAGACATCATTTAAAAATCTATTGTATCTGTCCGCCGGTGTGCCACGGTCACTCAATAGATTAATATTAAAATTGACGAATGTGAAACTTCATCATATTTGTAAAAGTAGCTTGAAGGTTCTCGCCTCGCCTGTGTATTGCGGGAATGATCCCAAAACAAAATGAAAATTTGCGTGAATCGGAAAGAGTATTGAGTTACATATGTTTTCCCACGTCGCGCACCTCTGACTTTCGGAAGTTATATGACTTTTCGAAATTATGTGCGTATTGATTGACAATTATCGCCTGCTCCGTGCCTCGGAGAGCACGTTAAGCCATCGGTCCCGGCTGCCATGAACATCTATGGCAGTCGTTATTCGGAGAGTGTCGACACAAAGATCCCACTGGATCGAAGCGTCGCCGGTCTGCACTGACTGGCCCCCACATAAGATACATACATATGTTTCTAAACGACTCTGAGAAAATTCAATTCCTTTGCGATTATTAAATTGCACTTTTACAAAAAATAACACGAGTGAAGTCACGACTCACAGTTAGTTATCAATACAACAACATCTTAGCGGCACAGCGCTGGCGTCTATAGGCGTTCACGCGAAAATATTTTTTTAATATTGCCATCCGTTTTATCGTCGCCAGAAGCGATAGGCAGGGCTCCAAGTCCGACCAGCTTAATGTTCACATATTACCAACTACATACACTATCTCTTTCACACAAGTAACTATAATATTGCTCTCCTTGTTCCTCGCATTAAATGTTAAGTTTTTGTTAATAGCAAGTACCGAGTTTCTATAACAATAATAATTGGTCTGATGAATGCTGTATCGATACGAAATAACAGACTTGCTTGAACAATTTAAGTGTAATAACTAATCAAAAAATATTGTTGACTGCCAGGATGGTGCCGGGATTTCAGTGTAACTCGAAGCAAGTATCATAGATTCGATCCCCAGACAAAATCTGTGTGACTCTTTGACCTGTGTTCATTTTATGAGTGTGTCTAAAGAAAGTCAGTTAAGAAAAATCAGGCATATTTAAAAACGAGTTGTCTTTTTTCATCTAAATCCCATTACCCCCTACATTGTAATATTAAAATGATAATTTATTATCTTTGATACAGCAAAAAATATTTGCAGAATCTGATGCCTGCTTAACACATTCACGGACACAAAACCATAATTTGTGATATGGCACACAAACTTTCCATACAAAGTGACATCACGTCTGGGGACGTATTGCCAGACTACACGGTTTTAAAAGTATGTGTTGCAGCATTAACGGTCCGAGACGTAACCGCCTATGATTCTAATCCTTGTGTTACGGCAGAAGTGTTTGCTGTGGCTCTACCGGTCTGTATTTTAGCCTAAAACGGCACAAAGTCATATCCTTCATAGAAATGCTATGGGACATAGTCGGCCGTGGACGGAGTTTTACTTTTAGTGTATTTTAAATCGCTGCCTACATCCGTAGTGCCGTATTATGAGCGTCATAATTCACGTCTCTCGACGTACTGTCCGGAAATGTGTTAACTTTAATTTTCAACATATTGTAACAAAAAGTAGAACGAGCTTCTACAATTTGCTAACTACATTACTCAGTCATCTCATTCTCATATTCTGATACCAATTCAATTGAAGTCGGCGCAGTATATCTTCTTCTTAAGCGGCGCTAATGGAGAGAGAGGAGGTATGTTCAAAACCCACCTTTGCACAAATGCCCAACCCACTCCTACTAAAAGCATTCTAGCTTAACTGGCGGGCTTATTATTTGTAAACCAAGCTTGAATAGTAGTGTGGAGGAACAGTGTTTGATGTCCTTCCAACACAAAGGGAGGATCCTCCGACCAGGCTGGTTGATCGTGCCTGGCGGGCCGCGGCCCAACTGTTGATGTCGGGAGCTTGTATATATAGTTAGTCGCTGTGTAAACTCCGTTTGCGCGATGCAGGATTGTGACGTCATTTGAGCGTATTTGGCGCCATCTGTTAGATGTAGGCGGCACTTCTTCGTCTGTACAGAGTCGCCACAGTAGCATTTTCTTTTCGTGAATTATTTTTATTTTTAAAGACATCTTCTGCTCTAAATAAAATTCCTGAGTCGCGGGAGACTTCACAAACATTTAAGCAACGAACACAAAGAACAGCCAGTCTTGGAACTACCATAAGTAGATGACACAAAATTTAGTCCCGTGTGAGATTCGAACCCACAAAACTGCGGCAGTGACGAGGCGACCTCTTAAACCACAACGTCATCCGAGCAGTCTTTGATTACTATCTAATTGAAAAGTACACACTCACACTTACTTCATAGATCTTTTCTTTAGATTTTCTCTACATTTCTATCTATTTACATTCACATTCATAACTTTTATAATATTAATACAGATAGTATTAAACTTGGCAAAAAGCAAATGATGCTCCAAAGAATTGCTATACACAAAAACCTAATAAACTTTTCAGAGACTGCACAACCAACAAACACACCGACATTCATTTACGCAACAACTATCATATGTTTCTTAATTAGTTCTGCTTAATTTACGACGTTGTGTGTTTATAGACTTGCAATTAAACATTCGTAAGCTATGCATCTAAAAAGAAGATTAACTTTAAGCTAATCTAACGTTTAACAGTTAAACCTTTTAACTATCAAATTTTTACAGCTACTAGCATTTAACTGCAAAAATAGTTAACAATAAAATCCAGGAAGATATTGAACCAACTTAATATTCAGAACCTGTATGCCACAGTACAAATGAATACAGTAGCACAAGATATTGCACCACAATGTGAATTTACAAGTGCAGCTATACAATACTAATAGCGATGTGCAATTATAGGCTAAATATTCGAATTGTCAAGCAAATAGAATTATGCGTATTTTTATTAACATGATTATTTGATAACGTATATGTAGATACGAATGAAAATACCGCAGTATGAAAATAGAAATAAAAAGCGGATTACCTATAAAACTAATTAGTCCGGTAAAAATCATTAGGTTTAATTCCCGAGTTAGGAAAAGTTTAATTAGTATTTTCTAGTAGATTGATATTTTAGGCATTGCACATCTAGCGATGTATACATATCAGAACGGGTTCTTCAGACAAACATGCACTGATAGCAGCAATAAGTACTTCAAGCGTGATGTTGAAAAATAAGAGCAGCGATAGCTCAGTGGGGAGACCAACAGACTGCAATGCAGAGGGTCTCGGCTTCGAACCCACGTCGCGCACCTCTGACTTTCGGAAGTTATATGACTTTTTTAAATTATGTGCGTATTGATTGACAATTATCGCCTGCTCCGTGCCTCGGAGAGCACGTTAAGCCGTCGGTCCCGGCTGCCATGAACATCTATGGCAGTCGTTATTGGGAGATAGTCGACACAAAAGATCCCACTGGGTCGAAGTGTCGCCGGTCTGCACTGACTGGCCCCCACATAAGATAAGATAAGATAAGATGATGTTGAAACTAGCCTGGTTAATTCAGTCATAGTAAGTATAGAGTCGGCACTAATCCCAACAGCATTCACACCACTGTAACACTAGATTCAGCAGAAGTGACCATGAAAACCTCGTCTTGATACTCATGGAGTTCTGTGTAAGTTAACTTGTCACATATCCAGACAACTATTGTACTACTGAGATTCGTCTACCGAAAAACCTAAAAAAATTTCACAACCCGAATAGTACACACGGCTACACATCAAGTTAGACACCCTATATACGCATAACTACGCTACATACAAAATAGAGAATTGTTGGAAAGGGACAGTGCATAGTGGTGTCGATGTAATGGTAAAGATAGAGTATAAATCGATTTCGTATAGTAATTAATTATGCGTACTTATTCATTACTTATGAATCTGAGCCAAAAAAAAGGTTGCGCACCTTAATACATCGTTTTCCTTTTCTACTTTCGTCCGAAGAATAATTTATGTTATGATCTTTACAAACATTGAAACAACGCACACAAACAAGAACCATTTATATACATATACATTTGTTTGTCTCAACCGGGAACCAAAACCTTCATGAGCACTTAAACCTTTGCGTCATTCGTGTAAGGCCAAAGGTTATCCACACATCGTTATCCAATACTCTCACGCTGACGTTTATTACACAGCTGGTTAAAAAGACACCGAGACAAGGGGCTACCGCGGAGCAGAGCGCTGTAAATTAACTAGAATGGTACAGCTTGACCCTAGGGTCACATACCAGCCCCGTCTGGTTAATAGCCGCGTCACAATTGAACTAGCTACGTACTATACGTATTGTTGGTCTGTTCCGTTTCATTAGTGCGTTTGACTTCAGTAAACTTACTATTTTCATAGGTGTTAGTTTGTGATCAAAATGAATATTGATTAGAATAAAATATAAATTTTATTCGAATTTGATTGTTTGGTTCCGTTGTATGTACCCCAAGATATAGTGATAACACTCGTTTCCGGGTTTGGATGTTCTTTGTGTCAATTGTTTTCATGTTGGTAATACATTATCGTGGGAAACAACCTGCAATATTAACATTAGTTTTCTTTTAAAATATATATTTATAAAGATTACCTGAGATTTATAATAATCGCTTTGGCATAGCCCGAATTACCCGCTGATTATTATTTTTAAATGTCTGCGTTAGCAACAATGTGGAAAACATCTATATAATGATTTATTATTATAATAAAAATAATCTTTATTGATACCAGAAAGATCACAATACTTTTTTTACCTATAGTACAATAACTGGTTGTTTCAATTAACCCTTACATCTCAACCAGACCTGCATCTTTTGTTTCAATTGTCAATAATAGGTAAATACTTACATACATAATAATAATAATATAATAATATTCTACCACATACACACAACACCGTCGAGCCCAAACTAAGCAGAGCTTGTACTATGGGTACTAGACAATGGATAAACATACTTATATACTTTTTTTTTGTAAATACATACATATTATACATAGAAACACCCAGACCAAGACAAACATCCATGTTCATGCACACAAATGTTTGACTTGTGCGGGAATCGAACCCGCGACCTCAGGCGTGGCAGTCAGTTACACTAACCACTACGCCATCGAGGCCGACATAGTGTCACTATTATGTATGAATAATTAATGCCATTTTGCGAATAATACCTACCTTCAAATTCAAATTCAAATTCAAATTGTTTTTATTTGTTAAACACAGGTTTATAAAAATATCTTACAAAAACAAATGGCAGTGCATAGCTGTGTCTTGCCAATACAATTGGCGTACAAACATTAAAATGATAAAACTTAAACACACAAACAAATCAAATAATTAATCAAAACAAATCTAAGTCTAAATTACATTTATAGCGACAAAATTAAATCTAACTTTAAAAATTACCAAAAATAAACAAAACGTGTCATTTAGAAAATCCTTGACAGAGTAATAGCATTTATAAACAATAAATTGTTTAGCTTTTTTCTACATACATACATAGACTCACGCCTGTTTCCCAGAAGGGTAGGCAGAGACTACGGATTTCCATTTGCTACGATCCTGACACACTTCTCTGGCTTCATTCACTTTCATCACATTCCTCATACACGCCCGTCGGTTCAAGGTGCTCTTAACCTGGCTTCAAGGTGCTCTTAACCTGGTTTCAAGGTGCTCTTAACCTGGCCTTTGTCCAGAACGCCTCCGTTCTGATCAAGAAACGTTCGCCTAGGTCTTCCTCTTGCTTGAGGAGAAGTGGGCAGACAGACTGGCCCAGCCCCGCTACGGGGTGAGGACCGTCGAGGCTGTCCGTCCGGTTCTAAGACAGTGGACGGACAGACGGCGCGGACCACTCACCTACCGGCTCACTCAGGTGCTCTCCGGACACGGCTGTTTCGGAGAGTACCTCTGCAAGATAGCCGGTAGGGAGCCGACAACCAGGTGCAACCATTGTGAGGAGTGTGACCAGGACACGGCGCAGCACACGCTGGAGGAGTGCCCGGCGTGGGCCGTGGAGCGCTGCGCCCTGGTCGCTGTGATTGGCCCCGACCTCTCGTTGCCGACCGTCGTATCCAGGATGGTCGGCGACGACAGGTGCTGGGGCGCAATGAGGTCCTTCTGCGAGACTGTCATCTCGCAGAAGGAGGCGGCGGAACGGGGGCGTGAGGATGATCCTTACGCCCCGGAAGTCCGCCGCCGGAGGAGAGGGCGCAGGAGACGCGCTTTCGTCGCTCTCCTGCCCCCCACTTAGGGGTTCCGGGTGGCAAGGCCTGAGGGGACCCTGCCACCCGTAAATTAGGAACCCCGAGAGGGCGCGCGCGGTGTTCCCGCGCGCCTTCTAACGTCGAAAGGGGAGAGCGGTCAGGCTCTCCCCTGGGGACGAGAGGTGGTCGGGTCCGTTTGACCCGGCCCACACCCACATGGGGGGGCCTGCTATGGATGAATCCTTTTAGCTCCCAACTGGCCCCCCCTATTGGATGAGAGAGGGAACACCCCAGGTTTTTTAGTGGGTAGACCAGCGCGTCTTGCTGGGAGTCCCACACTCCCCCGCCGGTGCCGTCCCCTAGCCGGCGGGCAGTGCATGAAGCATTTTTCCTGGGAAACAAAAAAAAAAAAAAAAAGGTCTTCCTCTTGCGACTGTTCCATTCACACTAGCCTTATAAACTTTCTTAGTCAGTCTTTCCTCGTCCATTCTTTCTACATGCCCAAACCAGCTTAACATAGCCTTTTCTATTCTTGTCACTATATCCACTTTCATGACGCATCTCCCTCTTATCACACTATTCCTTATTCAATGTTTCAGAGTCACGCCACATATATTTCTCAGCGCTCTCATTTCTACAGCATTTATTCTGCTCTCATGCTTCTTTTGCCATACCCAACTTTCACTTCCATACATAAGTGTGTTTGAAAGCTTTTTTCTAAAATGTTTTAAATTTAAGTAATAGTTTATATTCCTCCGGTAGCTTATTATAGATTTTTGGAGCTAAATAGAATATACTGTTCCACATGAGGGTAGTTTTAGCTCTTCGTATGCATAAATTATTTTTGCGCTTATTACGTAGAACAACATCGGATAGACTGGGAAATAAATGAGGATTTGTTTTAACAAATAATGCGACTTCAATATAAAGACGGAAGCGTTAGAATTTTGTGTTTGATAAAGTGAGGTTTACAACCGTCAGTTACTTGAAGCCCAAACATAGCCCTTATGCATCTCTTTTGTAATTTAAATGCGATCTCCTTATGTGTAGAGTTGCCCCAGAAAATTATCCCGTATCTAAGTACGGAAGCAACAATGCCATGATAAGCAGTTAGTAGAGCTGCTATGTTAACTATATGTTTCAGTTTATGAAGAGCATAGGACGAACTACGTTAAGAGGTTGTCCGAAGTATATTACACCAACATATCATCAGCTATGGTTTGATGCCACGTGAAACCATAACCATAGGTGACGAGCCTAACGCCATCTAGCGAACATAGTTTCAAACTCCAGTATCCTACTAAGATTTTCAATTGTAATGAGATTATTTCTTGACTGAAAATCCAACACTGCCGGGCATGGCAATAAAATGCTATGGCGGTCAAAATCAATGGTAATTATACAAGAATAAAAAAGATTAAATTTGATGTACATGTCAAAATAAGTAACATATTTTATTTAACGTTGCTTAAAAACACGGCCATAATTTCGTGAGTCATTAAAGAATAATGAAATAAACGTGTCTTTGACGAAAGTGTACCATAAAATGGCCACTCGGTGCGCGAACCTGCGGCGCAAACTATAAAACACTGCGGGACAAATTAAGATATCCAACGTTTATATGTTAAACATAAAGTTATAAAAATTATGCTTGAAGACGCACTATAATGATAATGAATTAATTAATGTTATATGATCGTTATTATAATGTTGATAAAGATGATGACATCAGATTGTAAGAAAAGCACTTTGTTTTGCATATACAATTATGTGCTAATTAGTTACTGCACATGACTTCGTTTGCGTTTTAAAAGTATTTGATGTCGTTGCCTAGAAATCCTGTTAAATCTATACCATTTTTATGGGAAAGTGCCTCCAGCTGACATCTGATTTTAATTATGTTTAAACAAATGCAATTAAAATATTAATCTTATTACAAAGTAAATTAATAGTTTTGTTTCTTTGTTTTTCTTTGCTTAATTACACTGAGCAATATAACTTTTAATACAAGTAATTAAGAGTATTCTCGTATAAGTACGAGATAGTACATATAATTAAAAAAAATAAGATTTTTAATTTTATTAAGCGCCCCAGCAATACTAAATACTTATTATGTGTTAGAAGTGGATTTATTTCGGTAGCACAATAGCTTAGGATTGAACCCAATGCCACAATTTCAATTATACTCATACGGATTACTGAAAACAAGTTATATTCTCATTTATATTATACTAGTTTTTGTCCGTGGCTTGGCTCGCGTAAATGTAGGATAAGTTAGTAACACTAAAAGTACTTTTTCTGGTTGAAAAGTATCATCAATTTTTTACCCCGGACAACGTCATCGGTTAAGTTGTTAAAGCGTGCAAACGTTACAAACTCACATTCACATTAATAATATTAAGACGGTACTTAAACAATATTGTATGCAGTATTTATAGAGAGAAATCGTCCTATAATAGGCCGCACCGTTAACTTCGATGTAAGTCACATCTGTTATTCAAATTATCTGCAATAAGCTAATGTTTCAATCGTCACGACCATAGCTTGTATTATAAAGTGACCATAATACGTTAATAAATTGTTCTTAGTCAACCTATCTATTGACAAACCATCGGCTATGGCAATCTTAATCTTTATAAATAATTCAAACTAGCCTATTCACTTGAGTTTGTTTGCAACGTCACGTACACGAAACACTCTATCGACTGTTATTCGAAATAAAACAGCTTAGCTTTAAGTCGATTTTTATGTGGTGTCTCAAACTAATGAAAGGAACCGCATCAAAATCCGTTAAGCCTAAGTTGATGATGTTGAAATAAAAAACATTACCAGTGTTTTGGGTACTAATTCAACCCTAAACAATAACTTCATCATCATCATCGGGCTATAATAGTCCACTGCTGGACTTAGCCCTCGCCTAATGAGCGCCATAGCGCCCTGTCTTCGGCTTGCCGCATCCAGCATCTGCCTGCAGTCTTTCGCAGATCGTCATCTCATCTGGTCGGAGGGCGTCCTACACTACGTTTGCCGAGTCGCGGTTTCCACTCAAGAACACGTTGACCCCAGCGGTTGTCGGTTCTTTGCGCGATATGGCCAGCCCACTGCCACTTCAGCTTGCTAATTCTCTGAGCTATGTCGATGACTTTTTATTCTCTGTCGGATGTATTCGTTACGAACCCTATCCTTCAGAGAAACTCCGAGCATAGCTCTCTCATAAATCTCTCTTAACAATAACTTAGTTAGCCCTTATTATTTAAAAATGTCTGCAATCTAAGCTTGAAGATATTACTTCAAACATTTTCGTTTTAATTTTATAATAGTACAGACAAGTGCAAAGCATGTTTAGTTGTACTTATCTTTCTTTTCATAGAAGAGACTAAAATATCATATTTTGTCAGCCTTAGAGTATATAAAAAATAATGCGCGCGTTTTCAAGTATGAGTAGACTTGTAGGTAGGAACATTTTAAACACAAGATAATGCCATTAAAAACGATTTTAGTGCCAAAATAAACAAAAGTAAGATATTTATTTTTGACCACAGTAACATAATAATATGATAGGTACCTACACCCTACACTCGGTGCGACAATCTACGAGTGATGTATGGGCTCTATGTGTATATGGATATTTCAATGCTCTTGTTCATATATATATGTTACGGCTAATAGCCGAAGTACGGGTACACCTAGTTTTAGCCGGCTAAACTCAAAAGTGACCTAACATAACCTAACCGCATGTGGCCGGCTAAACCTAGTTGTAGCCGGCTAATCTTAAGTTTATGTTCACACCCACCTTTAGCCGTAACATATACATAAATTACAAGAAGTCAAAATATTTCTAAAACGTACTGAGCATAAAAATTTTCAGCCATGCAAACTTGCCTATTAAAGACGCTAGTAGATTATCAAGATGTACAAAACGTTTGTGAATTATTGTAAGAGAGAAAATTATTTATTATTATTATTATTATAAATTATTATTATTATAAATAGCCTAGGCTGTCCCACTGCTGGGCAAAGGCCTCTCTCACTGCCAAATTATTTGTGCAAAATATTTAAGATTGATTAAGTATTTTAACTGCTGTATACATTAAGCCTTTAAATAAACCTTAAACTATATTTTATGAATAGAACCGTAAGAATATAGCTTTCTTTACATAGAACAAGATGTCAACAAACATAATATATCCCGCCGTTAACATACCTTATCGATACTTACAGTAATTAGGTTGCAAAATCCAGTCTTCAAATCTTTTAACGGTTGACAATAAAACCAGAAAACCGACATTAAACCAAAATAGCCTGTTAGTTAAGTCGAATATCTACTGATAATAATTTTAAATAGTAAATGTTGTAGTGGCGAAGAACAGTGTCCGCCATTGTATGATGAAGTTCCTTCACCTATCCAGTTTCGTAAAAGCAATAGAGTGGACATTTTTATACGTCCGCACTGTGATTTATAACACGTTTTTGGGGTTCCATGTTTTGATGGGCTAGGTAACGACTTATCTATTAATATTATATGATAGTTATGAATGTAATAGTTTTTGTGTTTGAATGTTGGATGCTTAACATGAATATTGCTGAAATGCCAGACGTAAAATCAATTGTGTCTAGCCGCCGGCAGCCCAACGCGGCTAAAGAGCTTAACTGTGTCAAAATTTCTAAGTAGATTGTATGCAATTTACTGAAAGACTTTAAATATAGTTATATTATAAAAAATAAGATAAAAGATGGCACATGTTTGATCTATACCACATTTAACGATATAAAAATAATTTGATTGAATTGAGCTGAATAAATTTTTGAAAACTTTATTATCCCGAAAATTCGTTTCGGTAAATCAGATAAGTTATTGTGTAGCGAAAGCTATCAGACTTATATAATTTCGGAGAGCAGCTTAGATTACGTTTATTCCGAAAACAAGGGGGGAGAAAAAGCAATGTATCATGTACGGAACCAAAGTATTATGTCTTGACGGCGTTAGTATTTCGCGTTTTCGTTGACACCGATATAACTTCTCTCGGCGTACGTGGATACCCAGAAACTACAGAACATTTAATTTTGTTACCGTATAGTGTTCACATAGTTTAATAAATAACTGTGACAAAGTTCTTAGTGGTACATTCTTGACTAATTTTAGGAACATATCGTGATAGGCATATTTAATCATATAAAATTTAATATTATATTTACAGATCTACATTTATTTAGTAACTATATTTTAATAAATATTTAAGAGTGTAAGTAGGAATTACACTGCGCTCGCGTTAGCGCTTGTCGGCGTGTGTCAAAGAATCGTTGCATACAAGTTGATCATATGTTAGGTTACACACGGGTTAATATTTGATATAATAATTTATATTTAAAAAATATTATGGATATATTCATAATAAGCAGTAGAATTTACTCTGTAAATGCATATCAATATCTTGTATAATATGTACCTGTGGCATTGTTTAAATATTTGTAAAGGTTCCTGCAATATAGGAATTAATACTAGTGCGGGTTCCGATTTACATAAAGAGAAATTATAAGGAGAAATATCTCTCCCCTGACGGGTGTCGACCACTTAGACCTCTGAGTCATTCTCCCAGTCATTACACGGATACTTTCTCAAATCAATTTATAAATAACCGCGCAACATAGAGAAAGTGATTCAATCCTGTTTCACAGACTCAGAGACTAATCGGTCTACAACAGGAAATTAATATAACGCTAATTATCTCGTTCCTAAATATGAAGCGTAAGTCGGTGTGGAGTTGTTTCTTCATCGTATTAAGCTTCCTTAACACGACAATGTTTCCTGTCATATAATTATGTATTGTGAAGAATGTGAACTGAAATGAGTTAGAAAAAATTTGCGACAAAAGATTGTGTATGGTAAGTGTAAATGAGACTGTTGGAAAGAAAAGATCTTGGCAAATTGGATAGATCCCATTTAAAAACGCGGAACATCAATATCTTGCGCGTTTTTTATATGCAGCAACAAATTGGATTTAAAAGTAACCGTTATTAAGTGGAAATAGCATCGAGATTGGTTGGAAAATGAAGGAGCAATAAATATTTTTCATTAATTATCTATGTTAATAAGTGAAGTTGTAGCATCTCGCTGTCTTCCTTGCACGTCTACACTCAAATAACATTTATGTCACAATCAAGTACGTGTGCCCTTATTTCTATCATTTGTAAAAAACCCTTTTCAAAGGACCTTATTAGTAAAGTAGTATTTACTTTAAAATAGCATCACGGCTGAAAACATTTTAGATTAAGCAGAATTGTAGGAAATCTTCATAATGATACCTATTATATGAGAATAATAACTGTTTTTAAATACTATTATCGTGGACCTTCCAGAATATTTTGACTTTATTTATTTTTGAATAATAATCTCTCTCTAAAAAACCTTCGCGTTTGAAGCGCGGTTCCTATGTAATACATGACGAAAGAATAGCTTCAAACCTTAGTTCCTAAGCCACGTAGGGATTTATAAACCGACCGTATATTACGCAAATAATTAATAACTTTTATCACGAGTGTTGATATAAAGTTGTATCTTCATTAAATGCTTCCTGAAGATGACAGAGTTTCCTGTCATATAATGATACATTGTGTTCTCATGTGAATATACGCAATTATCTTTTTACTTTACACCTTGCAAACTGTAACAATTCTTAATGATATCTATAAAACATAAATAATCTTAATTGCACCTGTAACAAATTTAATGTCTTTCTTACGAGACAAGTTTCTTACCGCAAAACTTCTTTTTATTGTGCATGCATTGCCAAATATATGTACTATATCAGCCGTGTTTGTAAGCTGTCTCATTGCTGGGACAATTCTCAGTTTAGAAAAATATTTGAAAACATAATGGAAAACTCTCATGTCCATAAAGTTCAAAGGCAAGCTGTATAAAACAGCAATTAGACCTGCCGTCCTATACAGCACAGAATGCTGGGCATCTACAAAACAACATCTATCAAAACTACACGTGACAGAAATGCACATGTTACGCTGGTCAGCGGATGTCACATTGCGGGAAAAAGTACGCAACATCCACGTCAGAGGAAGCTACAAGATTGCTCCCATTGCCGAGAAGGTAAAAGAAAGACACCTTCAATGGTATGGACATGTGTTCCGCCGTTCAGAAGACCACATGGTACGAGCGGCCCTTAACCTAACGACAACGACGCGTCGCCGCGGAAGACCTCCTGCCACCAGGCTTTCATCAGTCCATAAAGACCTAAAAGAAAAGTGAATATTGATGCTGCAACCGCGCATAATAGAACAAAATGGAGAAGGCAGACAAGGAGAGCTGACCCCAGATGATGGGTTAAGGTGAAGGAAAGAAGAAGAAGAAGAATGGAAAACTCTCAGTACGCACGCAGTGGCGTGTGTAGGGGTTCAAGATAAGAATTAATACAGTTTCACTCCTTTTATCTGTTGCTCCTGCTTGTTATGAAAAGGTACTTTTAGGTTCCACGTAACAAGAAACGAGCCATTATCATTAACCACAGTACAATTCCAAACCCTTATACTACTTAGCATTCCAATAAAAAAATTGTATAACGCTTTGACTGGCCCAAAAATGAAAACTGAGATCTAACAATTATATACCATTTCCTGACGACGCAGTATAACGAATCAGTAGCCCGATGAATAAGACATCGGACTTCGAAGGTTCGTATCACACCAATTAAACTACCGCACTGACATGAACCCTAACTTGCGTTATTTGCTTACGCATATTAGCGTACCTGTAGGGTTTACCAAGAATACCTGTAATTTGTAACTAAAATTAAAGTTAACTTTTAAAAACCTATTCTGTGAAATCTATTTCAAACGCACGGAACCGTACGAAAATGTCCATTTGTCGGAAGCATCAGAGAGGCTGCGCTCAAAAGGAAGCCTATTACTGGATTTTGAAGTTTGAATGGCCTCGCAATGACCGTGACAACTGGATTTCTACTGCCAACCGCAACAATGGACTTCGTACATCGCATTAGAGTTTTTGTTTTATATTCACACTTTATTTTTTATGAAGATGAGCAGAATTGAATACAATAGACGTAATGATTTAATCAAAGTAAAAGGAAGGTAATGAAGTGTTTATACTGACTGTTCAATGGTCTTGTGGCATGTGTTTGCTGACAATCCTGATTCCAAATCACGGTTCGGGCAAAATGTTAATGAAATTTTTGCAGCGATAGCCTTTTAGGTAGGGGGTTTCTAAACTTACTTTATTTGGCCGGCAATAACAGCCATATTATTATAAAAATCCCGCAAAATATTTTGGATATGGCTATCAAAATTATCTTTGGTATGACCCAAGCGTTAAATGTTCTTGAACTGGCCGGGTATAGTCAAAAACATTGCAGCCACATATTCCAGTAAAAATATTGCCTAATTATAAGCCCTATTCAAATCCGCTAGCCGGCCCACAAAACACAGACATAACGTTACTTTACAGCTTTACAAATTCTAGACATCAAACCTGAAACCTTGGGTACCAAGTAACGCCTTCAGCCACTACTTGGAATAAAGACATAATAACTGTGTGTAAGTAGCTACTATCTAAAACTTATAATGGTCGTAGATCATAGCATAGCGCATCAAAATGACCCATTTTAACTATCATCACCGCTTATAACTATCATGAAGTAAATGGCGAGGTAGACAGTATTACAAGTTAATCTGTATGCGGGGAATGGCTTCATTTTCTATGTAAATCAGTGTATATTACAAGTGTTTTATCTTATTTTAATTATGGCTTTTGATTGAAGTCTCACTGTCAAAGTATAAAAAGCTCAGGTCTTATATAATCTTTATATCCTTACTAATATTATAAATGCGAATGTGAGTTTGTTTGTTATGATTTCAAGCCTTAACTACTCGACCGATTATCATGTAATTTTGCATACGCATTGTGAGGGTAGATAAAATGAAATAGGGTACCTTTCATAAAAAAATACTGTTACTAAACTAATCTAACCTTCATTCACAGCGAAGCTGTGGGCAAAATCTAGTTATGTTTTATACAGTGTGTCCCTGGATAAAGTGCAATCCCGAAAGGGGATGAAACAAGACTATAAATAATCGACAAAAAAAAAATTATATTGTAGGTTTATTACGAGTTGTAAGATTTTAATTTTTATAATATTACTACATACTGTATAATATTAATACATACAAAGTCTCACATCTATATATACGCTAAGTTGTTAGCTAAGATGTGTGACACTCACGTTTCGCTAGTTATAGTTCGTTGCTCCTACGTAATAAGGGTTGAACATATTAAGTACTAAGAAATTGTTGACAGTATATCTTAATACATGCTTTGTCTATTGTCTGGCTGAGGAATCGAACCCAAGGCTTCAGGCACAGCAGTCGCATTCACTGCGGCTGCACCACCGATTCGGTCAATAATTTTTAACAATAAATTTATTTTAGTTTAACTCTTGCATGGATATTGCCATTAAGCTCCTTAACTTGATTAATGTCATTCGTTCATAGATGTGTCATAATATTCCCGTAGAAAAAGACAGTGCCGATATAGACTCAGAATTCGCTAGCTATATTCTACGTCATTTCTAAAATTTTATGTCGTTCACAAAATGATCTAACGGCATAACGGCAACGGGAATCGAACCAGAAACTCGTAAATAATTAGAAAGTTTAGCGATACCCATCTAACATCTATATGTATACATAAATACCAATAATTGGTAATCTGCGACATCAAAGGTCAGCGATGACTCACAGCTGTGAGATTTGTATGAAATTTATCAAATGTTACATCTTATTAAATGAACCTACGCAGACATCCTACTCAGAACGAAACAATTCGATATTTTATATCGATACTTATTCGACTAAAATAAGGATTGGCCATTAATATCGATGACTGTAAAATTCAATATGATTTGAGAGTTTGAACAGACAACTACGCTCAATTTTAGAACCGTCTGGGACTGTACGTTAACTTATCAAAAAATCAAAGCTAAAAGAAATGTTGTAGCTAAATGAACCAATTAAATAAAGAAATTATATTGTTACGGATTACCATAACAATACAATAAATGTTTTACTCTGCTAACTATTAAGTTTGTGGAATTCACATAATATTGTCTTCTGTTTACGCGAATGTTTTGATGAATGATATGATTTTATCGCGTTATTTATTTTTTATATTTATGTGAACATGTGCAACAGGGGACCAACCACTACCTGAGATTTGACAAACCACAGACTCTCGCTAAAGAACACAGATTCCTACCAAGGATGCTTCGCGAGGCTATTGAAATCAAAAAACATCCTAATTTCAATAGAGAAGATGGTTGGAATGTACCACCAACTTGAGATCCAGTCATTCAAATAGTCAAACCCAAGAAGAAGCAAACCACAGCTAGACTTCATGATACTATGAGCTCATTCTGCGTAAATAAAAACACCAATGATTAAATTATGTTCGGTTACTTTGAAATAACTTCACTGGAACATTGAGACAACTACCATCTTAGTCTCCCCGTGACCACTGCTGAAAAGCAACCAAAACGTCAAAATTATCGGTGTTTCTATTTACGCAGAATGAGCTCAAAGTATCATGAAGTCTAGCTGTGGTTTGCTTTTTCTTGAGTTTGACTATTTGTATTACTGGATCCCAAGCTGGCTTACGATTTCAAACTAGCCTTTCCACGGCTTCACTAGGCTTCTACAGGCGATATCTTATAGGCATTCACAAAATACACTTTAGAATTATTTCACTGTAAAAATCGAATGAAATGTCCTAAAAAAAATATCTATCACGTTGATCTCTTAGTAATAAAGAAACGGTATTGATAATAGCCGCAGCCTTAATCCAAAGCCTATGACCTCACTAACAGAACATTTCCCACACTTATAACAATAATTCAAAGCTTATTTTGATACTAAAACATTTATCTATCTCGTTAAATATCTGTCATATTTACATAAGCTGCGGTCATAAAGTATAAAATTACGTTGTTACGGCCTACATCGTTTTATGCTGCCTGCATAATAAGATAATGCGTATTCCTGTTACTTTAATATTATTACCTACTTGTCAGGTTTTTACGAAATTATTTTTGTTTTAAAACGGTCAATGCCTCTCTTAACACTTAAGCGAATCGATCGATAACTAACCCAGTTATCGAACCATTCGATTTTATGACGTGGCATCAAGACTGTACATATATTGAAGATGGTACAACGGTGTATAATATATATATTTTGAGACAATAGGTCCAGATAATAGAGAGGGAGCTAATCTATTGACATCAAATCTCCTTTCTGTAACTGAGAATTTTATACCTGAGGAAAAACCCAATATGACATTTTGCCGATCTATACAGCATATGAATTCGATCAATATATTTTAATCCAATAACCATTCTTAAGAAGGCTGGTCTTTTCTTAGCCCAAAGAATCAGCATTGCCATTCAACGTGGCAATGCTGCCAGTCTTCTGGGCACGTTACCAGTTGACAGCGATGCTGAAGAATTCTACGATGCCTAAACCATTTTTGTAAATATTTAGTATTATAATTATTTGTGTTTTTGTAATGATGTTATCTTTTTTAATACGTTTGTAAATATATTCTTTTTACATACCTAATCAATTAAGTAAATATAGATTAATTATGTATTTGAAATAAATAACCATTCTGATGTCATCTATCGAATTACATATTATCGGATTTATACTTATGTTTAAGATACATACGCTGTCCTCGGCAGTTTCATAATGTTATATTAGCCTATGTTACTTCTAGATAAATAAGCTATCTAATTAAATAAAATAGAATTTATTTATTTCATCAACATATAAATTAAGATGTTACAGTTATTATATCAGTATCACATAATTATGTATCTGGCTGTTTTACAAAGGGAGAAAGAATTTTTTGAATTTCAAAATTCAGCTATTTTTGAGTTAATTCGTTGCAAACTAAAATACACATATTTTCTCTTTACAATATTAGTGTAGATAGTATGATCCGGGTAAAAAAGTTGCGGGCTTCCTATGAATTCCACACGAAGGTGGACATTGGCATAATATTCTGTAATTATATATGTTATATATATACATAGGAAAGCAGTCTAGAATATATAATATATTCATAGAATAACAACTTTCAGCAAAAAAGGCAATTGATTCTGGGAACATGTTCCTTTCATCGGACCACGTCAAGGAAATGACGCCTTCCTTGTTATCCCTAACGAGGATGATAAAGACAGCAATAAAGTACTAATTGCACTACAGGTTCTAGTACCATAGACCAGAACCATAGATACTTATTACGATCTATCAATCCTTAAGATTTGCATCGATACGCGTGTATAATTTATGGATGTGCTATAAATTTTCTTGAAACAAGAAATATGTCGTCACTTTATTAAAATATTCAATATTCTATAACTTTTTGTCAAGTCAGAGGATTGCGGGCGATTTGAAATTCTCTAACACGAGATAAACATACCATTCGTGTGATCCTAAAATTCCTGTTTTCAGTCCTTGTATTTGTATTTTGTTATTCTTCTTATCAAAAGTATTTTCCTGACATTTATTTATTTGGTTAACTCACAGCATATATATGTTACAATTTAGTGAAAAATTTCGATTGTAGAGTTCTAATATTCATTAAGAGGTAACACAGCATTAATAGTTGAGACAACAAAATTATGTTAAATTTTACAAACAATGTTTACAAATACATAGAAAATACCTGGCCTTTGGAAGGCTTATACAGGGACATGGGTCCAAGGAGCAGAGACCCTTAAAAAATTTAAATCAAAAATTGGATGGGACACCTACAGCAGCAATAATCGCAGCAGGCATAGGACTAGACGGCTTAGTGCAATATTATAATGAGATAACGACTGCCCCAGAATCAATTTTAATTATTCTAAGCCGATAGCGGTCGTCCCTTGTGAATTTAAGTTTGTATATCTGTGTAGAGCCAGGCAGAATTATATGACATCGTCATTTCGGTATTTTATACCGTGGCGCAGCGTTAGTGAATGCGACTGCTGTGCATGAGGTCTCGGGTTCCAATCCCGGGTCAGGCCAACAAAAAAGTTATTAGATTTTTCAGTTAAAGAAATCTCAATAGCAGCCCGGAATTAGGAAGTTGGCGGTGTTAGACACCCCCGTGCCTCGGAAAGCACGTAAAGCCGTTGGTCCTGCGCCTGATCTCTCTCCGGTCGTGTCGGATTGCCGTCCCATCGGATCATGAGAGTTAGGGAACAGAGAGTGCACTTGTGTTTGCGCACACACTTGTGCACTATAATATCTCCTGCGCAGATGGAAAGTCTCTGTTAAGACTGGCCGCCGTGGCCGAAATTCGGTCTGGAGG
This sequence comes from Catocala fraxini, assembly GCA_930367265.1. Lineage (NCBI taxonomy): Eukaryota > Metazoa > Arthropoda > Insecta > Lepidoptera > Erebidae > Catocala > Catocala fraxini. The sequence continues at coordinate 5,436,316 of OV884044.1, read as the reverse complement.
ACATTATTATTATTTATGTTTTAGGTTTTGCCTTTTATGGCGTTAGCCTTTTAATGTCCACTGGACACATTGCCAGGCTTTTTGTTGCTACTAAAAATGACCTAACAGGAAAAGTAAATCGGGGACACAATATTAAACAGTCCAGTGGTTATATTCCCCTTTCTTCCTATATACTGCCAATTATATAATATTCTACCACATATACACGACACCATCTAGCCCAAACTAAGCAGAGCTTGTACTATGGGTACTAGACGATGGATAAACATACATATATACTTTGTCGGCCTCGATGGTGTAGTGGTTAGTGTAACCGACTGCCACGCCTGAGGTCGTGGGTTCGATTCCCGCACAAGTCAAACATTTGTGTGCATGAACATGGATGTTTGTCTTGGTCTGGGTGTTTCTATGTATAATATGTAAGTATTTACAAAAAAAAAAGTATATATGTATGTTTATCTATTGCCTAGAATCCATAGTACAAGCTCTGCTTAGTTTGGGCTAGATGGTGTCGTGTATATGTGGTAGAATATTATAATATTATTCAATTATATGAAAGTGGATATAGTGACAAGAATAGAAAAGGGTATGTTAAGCTGGTTTGGGCATGTAGAAAGAATGGACGAGGCAAGACTGACTAAGAAAGTTTATAAGGCTAGTGTGAATGGAACAGTCGCAAGAGGCAAGACCTAGGCGAACGTTTCTTGATCAGATCGGAGGCGTTCTGGACAAAGGCCAGGTTAAGAGCACCTTGAACCGACGGGCGTGTATTAGGAATGTGATGAAAGTGAATGAAGCCAGAAAAGTGTGTCAGGATCGTAGCAAATGGAAATCCGTAGTCTCTGCCTACCCCTCTGGGAAACAGGCGTGAATCTATGTATGTATGTATATTTATTTAGAATCCCAGTTCAAGACAGTTCAGCTTTCATCAGGACTTCAAAATTTGGTATTTTCCATGGACGCCACTTCTGTACCCGGCTATACGGGTTATTTTTAGTATTGACTGTCAAAATGACTGCATAGTCCACGTCCCTCCACACCACGTCCTCACGTGAAGTGATGCCGACCTACAGAGGCACTTTTTCTCACCTTGCTTGTAGGATCTAGGACTGACGGAAGAAAGGAACACGTGTTTCCTCCAAAAAGTGGATTAACTTGGCTCCAAAAAAATACTATGCGATCTCATAATCTCACGATACTTTTTTGTGGCCAAGCCTTCATAGGCATAGAGATCATCTGCCAAATTATTACGAACATCCGCCCAATAATGTCCAATTAAGTTATAATTATAATTTATAGTTTCATATAATTAATTTAATTTATAAATAACATCACATTTGTCACCAGAGTGGTTGTAAATATCTGATTAAGTAATAAATAAAACAAATTATTAACTTGTAATAAAAATAAAAAACGGCCATATAATATTTTTTTATCATCATTATGTAAGTTTCGTATGTTATGTTCTTACATGACATTACATCAATTGAGTAGGTTGCTGTGGAGATTCAGATTAAGGTGTTTCACGCCCACAATTTGGCAATTATATTTAGTACACGTAGCAAGAGCTTATAGCCGTTTACCGGTCTATGATTGACTCGATGGCGTACTAGTTAGTGTAACCGACTGCCACGCCTGAAGTCGCGGGTTCAATTCCCGCACAAGTCAAACATTTATGTGCATGAACATGGATGTTTGTCTTGATCTGTGTGTTGCTATAATATGTATGTATTTACAAAAAAAAACGTATATATTTACGTTTATTCATTGTCTAGTACTCATAGTACAAGCTCTGCTTAGTTTGAGCTAGATGCTGTTGTAATATTATTATTATTATAGAATATTATTATTATGTACTAAAAATTGACATTAACAGACGTATGTAGATAGTGTACGATAGTGACGTATGTGGGCATAGATGTAATACACCTACTTTTCGCCTACTATCGTAATAGGTGGAAAGGTTATTGCTGTCTATCAGACCTACTTTCAAACTTATTATATATTCCTACTAAGAATGTTTTAACAGTAAAACCTTGTTTAAACAATTCATTCGTTCCCTTTCTTCTCTTTTCCCTTAGCCTTTATATTTGCCTTTTATATAGTCTACGGTAATTGCTTACCATTAAGCAGTCTTGTTTGCCACCCATTGGTATACCTAGAATTATTTTTGAGGGTAGACCTTGCCCCTAAACAGAAATACAAGCTTGAAACGGTGGTAGTAAATGTATAAGGCATGGTTTTGCGTTCAAGAGGTTGCGGGATCGAATCCCATCTATTGCACTACTGATAAATCCACTCCTTACACAAGCATTCTAGATTAGCTGGAGGGCTTACAAGAATAATTCTAAAGAACGATGGCGAGGTTGCACCTACAAAATGTAAAAATTAACGAAGTACCGTTCAAGTTCAAATATACGTTAGATATAACTACAGGTTTATAGGATTTTTATATAAAAAATATTGTGTTATTATAAGAAAGGAATTAAAAGTTATGGTTGATTTTAATTTATTAAAAAGTGGGTCATTGTGCACTTACAAAACGCAACTTGTGTGGGATTACGTTCCAATCTACAATACTTTATATTTGTTTTTACTTTAGATATGGTCTTGAATAATTATGAGTTTTTCCAGTTTTAATAAAAAATAAAACTCACTTTCGGCAGTGGAAACATGAATATGTATTGTACGAGTAAAACGTCTACAAAAATATTAAATTATAAACTATTACTATACTCATGTTATAACGTAAAATGGAATGTTTAGCTGGCAATACTGTCTGTCAGTTGTCAATCATAATCTGTCTTATTTATTCCTATAATATTGAATCCACCTATGGGGTCTACAGTAGGCAGTAGCTTGCTATGTATAGTCTTTGCTTCTACGATACCAAGAAAACGGAGCCATTTCTATAAACCTATTGAGTCGCAACGAGACACCGGCGCAGCGGCCAGACTTTATCGATGTTTAATGACAGGCGTCATACGTCACTGCCAGACGGCAGTCCAAGAATTGACAGGTTACCAGAGATTACCACTTACCATCAAAGAGGCTAATACTTATTCTGCCACCAACAGCCATAAAAAAATATATAGACATATCAATTTATATTATTTATATTTCAATAACTATAAAACTAGTATATTTTTATTACTTCCTACGTAGTTCAAAGCGTGTGAAATTAATGTTACCTTTATTAAATTTCCTTTTTAATTCGTATTATAAATGTTTGCAAATTATAACACAGCCTGGAGTTCGATTCCTACTCGGCCAAATTATTATTTTTCTATATTATAATTGAACTTCCACGCTAGTGAAACTCCTGTGTCGCGGGGGATTTTGCAAAATCAAGACACAAAGAACACCCAGACTAGGAACAGCTATATATATGTGAATCACACATAGTTTTGTCCCATGTAGGGACTGAAACTGCAGCGCTCTTCAAAAATGATACTTCTCGGGACCATGTTAGGAATTTTTTAATGACCTGTCTATAAGCTTACCCCTAGTAGACTTAAAACTTAGAGACTGAAAACATAAATGGCAAAATATAGGTCTAATACGCTATCTCTATCCTGTCGTTGTAACACTCTGCGTTGCTATTCAAAATGTATTATATAAAAACTTCATTCATTTCCTGGGCTAGGCAAAGTCACACACTTAACCAGGGAATCAAACCCGAACACATCGCCCGCAAACTTATGCCATGAGTCACGAAGCATCTATTTTTAATTAAACATAGCCGTTAAAGGATTAATGATAAACAATTTGTATCGGCTACCGTTCAGTGCGCATAAGTGGTATTTTAAACAAGCGATAATTGGAAAAGCTGTTTAAGCGTCATCCATTAATTTTAAAACAAGAAAAAAGTTCGGCGTATTGACAAACAAGTTTTGTAATGTGAACTTGTAATGTCAAGGTGTAACGGACATCACTAAATTCTTTTTTGAATTATGTAACAATTTTTTTATACATAGCTTTACGCCTATATTCTGAATAGTTTGGCAGAGGCTTATCATAACCTTTTTACTAACTATGATTTATGTCTCAAATAATACTGCCGTCATTACGGAAAATAAGGAAACAATAAAAAAACTTTTTTCATAGTATAGTTACTGGCAGATGTGTCTTTCTTTACTGATTCCAAATATGTAAAAATCTTAATATAGAAAAATTTTAGAGACGTATTTTTTCCTTGTGACGTCAGAGTAGAGGACGAGCCTTTTAGCGTCCTCTGAGCAGTTCAAGTCTCCGAGATGCTACTACGAATTTCTTGACAGGAAAAACTAATAACTCTTTGCCCGTAATGAAAATCAACACCGAAATCCTTGCATAGCAGGCACATTCGCCACAGGGACACAAATATTTTAGTAGTATTATATTTTGGTTTTAAAAAGAGAACGAAAGCTAGCTTGAGTAGTAGAGCCTCGCTGATTTCAGCATGAATGGGGCCGGCTCGACCGGGGAAGTACTAATCTCTCACAGAATATCGACGTGAAATAGCAGTGTTCCTACTGTTGTGTTTCGATTGGTGAGTGAGAGTGCCGGAGGCTCAATCACCCTCTTTCAAGGAATTGGGAAGGAGAAGGAGCGGGAGGAGTCCCGCTCCTTCTCCTTCCCAATTCCTTTTTTTCCTAAAGAGTCGGCGCAACGCGCAAGTGATGCTTTTGGTATTGCAGACGTCCATAGGCTACGGTGACCACTTATCATCAGGTGGGCCGTATGCTTGTTTGCCACGTTAGATGTATAAAAAAAAGCAAGGTTGTGGAAGAATATAATGAAATTGAATGTAGCAAGCGACATATGCCAGAATCATAGAAAGTGGAAAATGTAGAGGTCCATAGCTTCTGCCAACCCCTTTAAAAATATGTACAAATCTTAAAAGCATTGTTTCGGTACGCTTCACAAACAAAGCACAATAGGTTAAAATGAATATCTATCTTATCATATTCTTTAAATATAAGATCAAAAATGTTATTGTAGTGAATTAATTCATAGTGCCATCTACATATATTCAAAAATCTTTTTGTTTTTAGGATATGGTTAAGACCTAAGTTTTAGGTCCATCGAACTACAAGCGAACTGATTACCGTTTACTAAGCAAATTACCAGAAACCAAGCCGCTAACTAAATATGTTAACAAAAAAATTCAATGACTCTACCAACCAGGAAATTAAATCCTCGACCTCACGATCATTCTTATCATGACCTTCAACAGTGCAAGACCAACAAGCCAACTAAAACAAGCAGATAGGATCTGTCTCCTGCACCAGTTTCCTCTAACTCCAAACCTCTCCCGTTACACAATAACTTGGAACTTAAAACAATAATTCACTACCATTATCTAATAAACCACCGCGAACAATGCGCGTTTCACCCTAGATTTCGTTGCTATCATTTCGCAAATCACGGTGTATCGTTTTCGTGGGAACTCGCCGAGAAACCGATCTCTCAGTATTGATTAGAAGATAGATTTATCTGTGTGATGTTGCCATCAGATACTTGAACTCACGAATATTGCACATCGGGCAGATAGATCTGATTTGTCGTGACTTTGAAATGGAGTTGGATGATTTGTTAAGAGTTGTGACAGTGTTTGATTGTTTGAAGAATAGGTGTAATAACAATAACGGGTAATAATCATGAAGGTCAATGAATTAATTACCAAGAGTATCCAGCGAGGCTTGCATTAAGTTATTGAGTCTAGGATTCGACGCTTTGTGAGGAGCTTCCTGTTCCTGGAATCTTATCCATCGGCAGCTGAGATCATGTTCCCAATATTGGTTGATCTCCGTACCTTTTATATGTATTTTCTCTTAAAAAATTCTCGCCCATCCCTTCCGCACCGTATATCTCTCACAACGTCCAATGATAACGACTAGTTATTTAGACAAAAGATATTCTAGTACGCACAAGCGTGTACGCAAACTTTACTTGAGATTGAGAGTGAGAGGTTAATGACATTGATCAGATTATTAGATTGAGGGAATAGTGAGTGCATTTGCACTTACTACTCAATGTCATAATCTGATGGGACGGCAATCAGACACGGCTGGAGATAAAATAGGATGCCAGCTTTGGCGTGCTTTACGAGGCACAGGGGTGTGTAAAACCGTCAACTTCCCAACTCTTTAGTCCCAATCTCAATAACATAATGTTGGCCAAGATCGTACTCAATACTTACACTTATATTGCGCCACCGATGCTGTTATATATTTTTCTCTATTCTTTTGGACCAGAAAAGGTGTGTTTAACCTGAATTGGCTACATACATTCCACACTAAGATAGATCTTGGCTACATACCTTAAATCTTAGGTATGTAGCTAAGATAGAATGGACCCAAGTAGGCCATCAAATTAACTATTTATAAACATAACTGCTGGCTCTAATCACACTCGCCATCATGAAAAACTAACGTTAATTGGAAATTAAACTTCCTTTCCAATTACTCATCGGTGTACTGTTTGACATTTTGACGTGGCTATTTACTACGTGTAGCTGAGAGTGGATGAGCCCACCGCCAATTACACCATAGAGAGTTGACCGTAGGAATGGGTCACCTCGCCTCAGGATATATCACATTCTTGGAAACCAGGGTAAGTACTGTTATCATGGGCGTATAAAAGCCGGGTCCGCCGCGCTTATTCCAGAATAGTCTGGTACCTTCCTCAAGATATTAGATTTGAACTCAAATGATAGTGATGTATATAGACAATTACTGTTTGGCGATTCCTCCCTGGAAATTAACCCTAGATACGTCAATGACGGTTACTGCGTTCAGCCCGGTGAGTTAATTTCAACGGCCACATCTACGTCTTTCATTCGTTCATCCTGAATTTCTTTTCTCTAAGATTGGCAACGAGGACATATAATATCTCTCTCGTTTGGGTATTATTATTATATTGTAGAGGGATATTACTCTTATAAGGGACGGTAATCGCACCGGTAAGCACCTAAGCTACCTTTTTTGTTCACGGTCTGGTCGGACAGAAAGTGGCAACTTAGCATCCTTACTCGTTGGCGTCCTGTAGGAATGGAAATCTAAAAGAGCTAAGGGTTTGATCATATTTTTGCAAGCGATCGTGAGTTTCTAGGTTCGATTCACGACTTCGAAATAATATTGGAATTACTATTAGGAATTTCCTAGAGCAGCACAAAATTAAGAAAAGCTAACGAGTTACATGCGCATGTGGCTCGCGGTGGTCGCTTACATGATACATATCGGCGCAAGTGCCTCAACTTGTGCATATACTCGTCATGAAAGAGAGCAATTATCGTAAGCGCAAACATACGCCATTGCTCACGCAAAATTACGCTTTGATATTAAACGTAATCGTAACTGGAAATGACATCAGTAATTACGCTATCATATAATTTGATGAGAAAACTAATGAGATCAGGAATTAACAGATTATTTATGAATAACTTAAGACGCAGACTTTTATGTAGACAAAATAAATTACTGCGAGTAGTGATTAAGTGGTATTAATTGACTTTTAATATAAGCTTTATTATATAATATGTTGTCGTATGTTTGTATCCGCAAAACTCGAAAAGTAGTCAATGGATTGACTTGGAATTTTTTAAACAGCATTGTATTTTTATATAAGTGTGTTTTTATTTACTTTTTATCCTATAATTCCTATGGGAATGGTAAATAAAATCCTTTTATTTACTTCTCTAAGAAATAATATCGTACTGAATAGAAGCGTATAAATACTGGGAAGCGTGGAAGTTTAGCTATCTATATATATAAAACTCTTTCGTTACTGAGTGACTGACAGACAACGCACAGCCGAAACTACTGAACGCAAGAAGCTGAAATTTGGCATGTATGTTCCTTGGAGAGTGTAGGGGAGCACTAAAAGAGAATTTTGGAAATTCCACCCTGAAGAGGGTGAAAGGGGTGAAACCCGATATTCACACGGGAACGGGACTTACGCGGGTGAAACCGCGGAAAAACTACTAGTAAACTATAAAAACGCGATATATTAGTGTTTTAACCTATTGAGTCGCAGTGGCACACCAGCGGCCAGAGACAATAGGTTTTTAATTATGTCTGGCATTCCAAAAACTGACAAGATAAGTAAGCTAGGTCGTTAATCTTGCCTTTAGTCATGCCTTAACAAACAATGGTAGCCGAGTGAAGACCGTTTAGCTGCCATGCGCAAATAAGTTTGCTTTCTACATCACACATACACACGTAGACTTAAAACCCATCCTTTACATAGTGCAAGATAATGCTACAATAACAACTATATTTAAAAATGATTAATAAGGTAAAATAAATTAAAACAGCTTAGACAATATAATGATTAATAAGGTAAAATAAATGTTTTCATTTATTTTACCTTATTAATCATTATATTGTCTTATGTTTACGCGAATGTTATACATACATTGAAATTAAACAACCTTTATACGGATTTTATCGCATTGTTTATTTTTTATAAAACACAATTATTACATGATTTTGAAACTTTAAACTACTATTGTTAAACACTTTTACTAGTTACTATTTACTTCAATTTAAGCTATTTAAATTATACTATTTATACAAAATTTAAACAGTAACTAGTAAAATTGTTTAACAATAGTAGTTTAAAGTTTTAAAATTATGTAATAATAGTGTTTTAGAAAAACTAGCTGTCCCGACAGATAGTATACCGACTATGCTGAGTCGAATAGCGTTGACTGCGAATCTCTAGCTCTTACGGTTCTTGAGTTGAAAGATGGTATCACGTGACCTTCAGGTCAGAGGTCAAAGGTCATAGTCATTTCGGGTGTATATCGACTATGATGAGTCGAATGGCGTTGACCACGAGTCTCTAGCTCTTACGGTTCTGAGTTGAAAGTTGTAAACAGACGGACGGACGGACGAACAAAGCATATGTCAAACAGTATATCATGTATACACAAAAAAAAAGCCCAAATCTAAACCATCCTCGAATCCACATGAACACACACAATTTTTTTTATCAAAATCGGTCCGGCCGTTTAGAAGGAATTCAGCGACATACACACGTACAGTAGAATTATATGTATATATAAAGATAAACAACGCGATAAAATCTGTATAAAGTTTGCTCATTAATCATTTTTAAATATTGTTGTGACTATAAATAAATACATCCATAGTCTCACACTATATATCCCTGAGAGTGAGCAGAAGCGTACTTTGTCCACATTTCGCCAAATTGGGGACGAGGTTATTGCCACATAGAAAGAACAGTTCTAGATAAAGTGCTGCAATTGTAAATGTTCTTACCAACAAAAATTTTAACAAAAAAGAAAACCGTCTTTAATATAGCATACTCTAAAACAAAAAAAGGCACTACAAAATTAAAAAATAATTGCGTATTCTTGTGAATCATTAAATTATTGTTATTAATGGAGCCGGTGTCAGACGCCCGCGTCGCGGTCCAAAAAAAACACAGTCGAATTGAGAACCGCCTCTTTTTTTTTGAAGTCGGTTTAAAATACTGCCTAACCCAGGAATCGGAGCGAGAATTTTGCGTTTAACTGCAAACATAAGCTCCGACGCATACTGCGATAACAGCCATATTTGGAAATATTAAATAAATGCAAAATAAGTACATACATGACAATATTGTCTTCTGTTTACGCCAATATTATTCATTGAAATTAAACTACTATATACGGATTTTATCGCGTTATTTACTTTACACTTCATTACAAAATTTTGAAAGTGTCACACTAGTATCCATATGGATCCAGTCATTTAAATAGTCAAACCCAAGAAGAAGCAAACCACAGCTAGACTTCATGGTACTCTGAGCTCATTCTGCGAAAAAAGAAACACCAATGATTAAATTATGTTCGGGTACTTTGAAATAACGACATTGGAACATTGAGACAACTACCATCTTAGTCTCCCCGTGACCATGGCTGCTGAAAAGCAACCGAAACGTCGGGGAAAGTCTAAAATTAAATTAAATCTAAATAGTTTTAATAATCATTTAATTAGCTTTAAAATTAGTAAAGTTTAATAGTAGTGTAACAGTTTTCAAAATTATGTAATAAAGTGTCAAATAAACAACGCGATAAAATCCGTATATAGTAGTTTAATTTCAATGAATAATATTCGCGTAAACAGACGACAATATTATATTGAATTAGTAATTTTTTGGCTGATTGATTCATAGTAGAATTTTCATTTTATTGTGACAGAGACAGGCTTGCTTGGTGGCAAATTATTTACTATTAATGCTAGCAAAAAATTGTCCTTACGTTGTCAGCTCAAGGGATAAAAATTAATTAGCTAAAAAAAATTAGTATAGTTCAATAGTATCTAGTACTAGTATCCCTACCGGCCATCTCACCACGTCTGACACACCGCCTGCTCAACCTACAAAGATTGGACCTTCGGACCATCGTGGGGATCCTAACAGGACACTGTCCCCTGAAAAAACATCTTTACAACATCGGAGCAACAGACAGCCCACTCTGTAGGGGATGTCTGACCGAAGAAGAATCTGCTGCCCATGTAGTCCTGGAATGTGTGGGAGTAACAGCACAACGTAAGGAAATCCTCAACAACCCGAGGTCACTCCGCGAAGCCTGCGAAGACCCCAGGAAACTTCTGTGCTTCTGGGCGGAGTTGGGCTGGCTATCTCCGTAACCGGCCGACTCTCACGCATAATGGACCAACTTAGAGTTCAAATGCGGAAAAGGGAGTCCAATTACAATTACAATTAGTATCTAGTAGTAGTGTGACAGTTTCAAAATTTTGTAATAAAGTGGTGATAAAATCCGTATATACAGGGTGTCCCAAAAATCAACGTCAAGCCGAAAACGGATGACGGGCCAAGGGATGGTGGTTCTCAAAAAAATATGAAAAAGAAATTTTTTGCTGCACTCTAAAAATTATAGCCATTTAAAAAAAAATGAGAAAATTAACACCTTGTTATGATTTTTCAAGTACTATGACTACAAAATGTTTACTTAGCTTAATTATTTTAGTGAGGATTTGTTACTGAATAATGCTAGTATACATTACAATTCAAAATTTGAACACAACTATCTTCATTTCAGAGGAAATATCCCTAATATGCCCAAACATGTACTCAAAATTATTACATTATTCAACTTTAAATGGCCGTGCTGAAAAAAAAATGTACTACACCATTTCAGCACGTGGCATCAAAAGATGGCGCATTTAATGGGCTTTCTAAAATGCTATAACACTTACTACATTTTATCCTAATTATGGATTTTTTTTCTAAAACAACTCGGGTCTAACCTTTTTTGTTTTACTCAAAAATGTTGGTAATGACATCTAGTTCCCCTCTAAGAAACAAATTAGTGTTATACATAACCCTCTTTTATGGCAGTCAGGTAAAAACTACTAGTGACACTGTTTTGCGAAGCTACTGTGAATAGGGCAAATACCTAATTTATTGATAAACCATATTAGATTCCTTTGGTCATTGTGAATCATTATGTGTTCAATTTGAAATAAAAATTCAACCATTCAAATCAACAGTTCATTTTATTTTGTTACAATAAATATTCAAATTGTTTGCCTTCAGCTTCAATGCATGCCCTACATCTCTTTAAAAACGAACGCTTTATTTTACGAGCAAAACTTCTTGAATTGATGTATTCAGCGGCCCCCGCAATTCTTTGGCGCAGTTCCTCTACGTTTGCGATAGGCTTAGAGTAAACTTGATCCTTCACTGCTCCCCAGTAAAAGAAATCAATGGGGTTTAAGTCTGGTGATCGGGCCGGCCACGAGATCGTACCAGACCGACCGATCCACCTATCCGGATATACTTGGTTAAGAAATTCCCTTACTGAGCGAGCATAGTGCGCAGGGCAGCCATCTTGTTGGAGCCACATACCTACGTAAATGTTGAGTGGCACGTCTTCCAATAAATCTGGTAGATGATTTTGTAAAAAGTCTAAGTAAGCCTCACTGGTTAAGGTGTCTGGGAGTTCGAAAGGTCCAATAATTCTACCGTTCAGAATACCGGTCCACATGTTTACTTTGAAGCGATATTGTGACCGATCTTCTCGCATTAAATGTGGGTTTTCCACGTGCCACTCATGCACATTATGTAGATTTAAGTAGCCATCTTTCTTAAAAGTTGACTCATCCGTCCAGAGTACTTTATCCAGGAAGTGGGGGTCTTCTCGGTGTCTTTGTAACATCGTTTCACAAAACGCAACCCTTGCAGGATAATCTTGAGGTGATAAAGATTGAACTCGTTGCACATGGTACGGGTGGAGCTGGTTTTGCTGCAAAATCCGGTGTGCTGTACTCTTCGGCACTCCTATGCTTGTCTCAAGTCCACGTACTGAGACACTCGTGTCTTCTGCGACTGCTGCTAAAACTTCTTCCTCGTATGGAATGCTGGATCTTCCTGTACTGAACATTTGATTAGGAAATCGGCCTTCTGAGAGTGATCGGTGCAGATTAATAAATACTCTATGATCCGGATGACGCTCAGAATTGGGGTATCTCTCACGATAGAGTCGAGCTGCAGCATTAGCGTTGCACCTGCACTCTCCATAAATGAGATGCATGTTTGCATACTCCTGTGCTGTGTATCGAAGCGGCATGGTGGCGATCATAGAATACACACAATTACACGGTCAGCGATGACGATAGTCCAAAAGAAAGCCAAGTTAGTCACAAACGGTCAAATCACAAATCAAATCCAAGTAGCACGTAATCAAGTCCAATAAGCAAAGCCAAAGTTAGTAAGTACGAAAACGACACGAAGGAATACAGAACGATGCGCAGTAAACGAAATAACGTAACGTACTGAAGTATTGCAGTTCGTGCGCAGATGATCCGGTCTTGCTATCTTTTTCACTCGTGGCGTCTCTATCCGTCTCATTCTAACTCATGCCGTAGATGATGCTAAGGCTTGCTATCTCTTTCACTCACACTCTCACTAACACGTTGAAGTGGCGTCTCTCTCCGTTTCACTCTAACTCGTGCTGTTGATGATGCTCAGGCTTCCTATCTCTTTCACTCTCACACGTTGAAGTGGCGTCGTAATCTGTTTCACCCAAACTTGTACTGTCTTACTTTAATTTAAGTAAGCTTTAAATAAAATATGCATCGCATTAGAAGCATAAATCCAAGTTGCTTTAGAAAAAAAATCCATAATTAGGATAAAATGTAGTAAGTGTTATAGCATTTTAGAAAGCCCATTAAATGCGCCATCTTTTGATGCCACGTGCTGAAATGGCGTAGTACATTTTTTTTTCAGCACGGCCATTTAAAGTTGAATAATGTAATAATTTTGAGTACATGTTTGGGCATATTAGGGATATTTCCTCTGAAATGAAGATAGTTGTATTCAAATTTTGAATTGTAATGTATACTAGCATTATTCAGTAACAAATCCTCACTAAAATAATTAAGCTAAGTAAACATTTTGTAGTCATAGTACTTGAAAAATCATAACAAGGTGTTAATTTTCTCATTTTTTTTTAAATGGCTATAATTTTTAGAGTGCAGCAAAAAATTTTTTTTTCATATTTTTTTGAGAACCACCATCCCTTGGCCCGTCATCCGTTTTCGGCTTGACGTTGATTTTTGGGACACCCTGTATATAGTAGTTTAATTTCAATACATACATGATGTTGATCTGCATTTTTGCGATATCTACATAAGTAATTATACTACTTATTTACTTTCTAAAAACATTATAATATGGGTAATATAAAAGTACCTATATCAGTAGAATTAATTTTGTATGAATAATATTATGACTGTTACGTGTCCAAAATTTGGCGAGAATGCAGATTAACACGTTGTACATGTAAATCCTTACTTCCTTACAATATTATAAATGTGAATGTGAGTTTGTTACGCTTTTACGTAGTTACGAGTTACGAGTAATCTAGTATATAATAAAGATTTAACATGGCTTCTTCAGTCAAAGATGGCAGCTACCAAACGAGTCTGGTAGATTCATCGCCGTAATTTAAATCCCGACATTGTATAATTTGGCGTGAGCTTCCCACGTCCTTGTATTGTTATAATTTTGGATGTTCTGACTCCATTGTACTCGTAACACATTAATCATTATGTTCGGAGCATGAAACTCGATCGAACGGATGGCCTACTGGGTTAATCCACCCACTGAGTGCTGGGTATTACGATTTTGTTCCCGTAAGGTAGAAAAATAAAATAATCATTATAAGTCTGCATTGTTTATATACTAGGTAATCACTGGACACAAGACGGTTGTCAGTATGATTAAGCCATAGTCCACCACGCTGGCCTTATGTGGTTTGGCTGTTCATATACATAAACTTAGGCCTCCCTGAAGCATTTCGAGCTATATTACGCCTTAATTTCGCCATCTCGGATAGTACGTAACGTTCCTCTCGTTACAGGCGGGAAGCTTAGTACATACATTACGTCAGCCATCCGATATTGCCCACAAAATAGTTGACATTTCGAGCCTCTATTATGGTTCTGAGAAATATCTAACAATAAAAATAAAATTAAGAACCTTTTTAAAGTCGGTAAAAATCGAAATACTTATAACACAATTCGGGAATTGAAATCGGGACTTGCCACATCCAAATTGCACTAGCATTGTTTTCATTTCTTAGACCAGACCTTCTTCCAAACGCCATGATGCTACTGAATATTCTCTGACAGAAAATTCAATAACACATAACTAAGAACCCAGAACTTCACGATAACCGACAGACATAAGCGTAAACCAATGCCACGGAACTAACGAAGAATTTCCTAGACTAAAGTGTATACGATCAGGCTGGCAATATGCTTATATGTCACCATTCCATAAAGATTTTTTATAAACTTACCTCACTTTTATTAATATTCAATGTGCTACAGTTTATAAAGATGTTTGTGACTCAATCATTAATAAACCGCTGAACGAATTTGGATAAATCTTGACACACAGGTGGACCATATTCTGGATATAACCTAGCGTATACGTTCCCATGGTATTTATGTGGACGTAGCCGCCAACAGACATCAAGTACTACTACTACATATACAAATATCCTTTACTACCTTCGTGCCACAGTGATAGGAAATCTAACTGCTTATACGAAGTCTCTGTTTCGAATCCCAGGTATAGTAAAGCGATTTTGGGTTCTTCTGTGAACAAATTCTGAGTAATAGTACGTACATATGTACGTCTGAAATATGCCCGATTGTCGGCAGAATGCCAGCTTCCCAATTCTCCTCTCTTCAGTGGTTAAAACCAAAGCTAGCGAAATTTGATCGAGCAATCTGTTATTGGAATTTTCTGACTAGAAATTCTCAATAACAACAGAGAGTCTGAAACGGTACCTAGTAACTAGTAGACTCGCAAATCATTTCGTGAGATTTTAGCTGGCGAAATAAATCTGTAATACACATCTTCCTACCCCTTAGGGCCTTCGGGGATATAGACGATGCATCACTACATACTTAGCGGGCTCGATGGCGTACTGGTTAATGTAACCGACTGCCACGCCTGAGGTCGCGGGTTTGATTCCCGCACAGGTCAAACATTTGAGTGCATGGACATGGATGTTTATCTTAGTCTAGTTGTGTCTATGTAGATTTAATATGTATATATTTACAACATAAAAGTATATATGTATGTTTATCCATTGTCTAGTACCCATAGTACAAGCTCTGCTTAGCTTGGGCTAGATGGTGTTTTGTGCATGTGATAGAATATTATTATTACTATTATAAAACAAATCCCCCGCCGCATCTATCTGTCTGATTGCATTAAACTTAAATACTGAACGGATTTTCATACGGTTTTCACCGATAAACAGTGATTCATGAGGAAGGTTCCGGTGTATAACTTGTTAAGGTTTTGTATTACCCGTGCGAAGCCGGGGCGGGTCGTTAGTACATCATAAATACTAATAAACGATAGCTTTTCAACGTTGACGGATACAAACAGCCGACTTACTATAGTTATGCTTACTTAACTCAACAGAAACCGGCTTAACCGATTGATACAGACAAATTAGCTTTCCCTGGCATATATGAGGCCGAGTTGACATCGAATACACGCCATACATTATGGTTAAAAGTATTTCGGAATTTGAAATGACATACATACATACATAATATTAGAGATATTTCCCATGGGTATAGAGTATGACTACACGGACAGCGCAATGGTTTATGTGTTCGTCTGGCCAATAGCGTTGAGCGAAGTGTTGAAGGTTCGATCCCCAAACGGGACAAAATTTGTGTTATTCACAAATTGTTATCCCGAGTCTGGGTATTCTTTGTATCCGCTGTTTAAATGTATATAGTTACCCGTGACACAGAAATTATATCTAGCGAAAAGGAGGTTGTTTAAAAAAAATTCAATAGCCCGAGTAAATATTTAAAGCATAGACGTTTCCTTGCTGTACTTAAATCGCACGAAAATATGTCTACACTAAGAGGAATGAGCTCACACATTAGAGAGAGAACGGTAGTGTACAGTTTTAAATATGAGTGAGTGTGATAATGTATGTATGTATCTTATGTGGTGGCCAGTCAGTGCAGACCGGCGACACTTCGACCCTGTAGGATCTTTTGTGTCGACACTCTCCCAATAACGACTGCCATAGATGTTCATGGCAGCCGGGACCGACGGCTTAACGTGCTCTCCGAGGCACGGAGAAGGCGATAATTGTCAATCAATACGCACATAATTTCGAAAAGTCATATAATTTCTGAAAGTCAGAGGTGCGCGACGTGGGTTCGAACCTGAGACCCACTGGATTGCAGTCTGTTGGTCTCCCCACTGAGCTATCGCTGCTCAGTGAGTGTGATAATACTATATTTATAATTCAGGTGTCACGTTGAAAACGTGTCAGATGACAACTTAACTTCCAGAAATATAGCCATATTTAAACGTAGTGATTAATATATGATTTAAATCTTTAGTCTCAGGACTTTATCACCAAAGGGGTGGGCAAACGTGTACTACAGTATTTCTTTCTTATTTATTATTCTTATAATATCACGATGAAATTTTTCCAGCTATGGACTATAAGTTCCACTTAATAGAAGACGAAGCTTATTACTCTCTATCTATATACAATGGAACCCCGATAATCCGGCCCCTGTTTAATCCGACGCCCCTATAATCCGTCATGCCTACCACTGTATATAAAATTGATTTCAACAAAATCTTCACTAATATAATGTATGATTGAGATTTTAACTTGTAGGTACGCGCCACCACTATTATGCTCGACGTGTTGTAGTTCAAATAGTTTTTTTTTTATCATTTTTGATTTTAATATATTTACACAATTTTTCAATTCGAAGTAGTAGTTTCTGAGTTTGGTGCGTTCAACCAAACAAACAAACAAACAAACTCTTCAGCTTTATAATATTAGTATAGATGTGGTTGAAAACGTAGCTGACGAAACGAGTACATCTCTATTGTCTGTCTACTAGACAGACAGACAGTAAAAAACATGGTGTCTAGATACCATGTTTCAAGCAAATAATGTAATAGTCAATATTGATAATAATACTTTCGCTTGCAATGAAACCGAACCCGAACCCACCCCATTAACAGTCGAACTTTTGACCACCGCACCAAACAGGCTATCGCTTACAGTATTTCTAAATATTAATCCTATTCAAACCCAGCAGAAAATGGATCAGTCTACAAAAAAGGCAAAATGAACTCTATCGCTTTACAAATAAGGGTCCAAATGGGTACAGCAGATTGATCGCAATAAGTTTCCATATTTAGCAAGTTTATATAGATAATATTCATACTAGCAATTTACTGATACCAGAGACCTAGTTAAGGAACTGTATTTTAAAGGTTTAAAGCACTCTTGCGCAACCAGAGCCTAATATAGCTACGTTCGTTTAATTTTCAAATCGTGGTGTAAAATAACGTGTAA
This sequence comes from Catocala fraxini, assembly GCA_930367265.1. NCBI lineage: Eukaryota > Metazoa > Arthropoda > Insecta > Lepidoptera > Erebidae > Catocala > Catocala fraxini. Next base: position 5,418,426 of record OV884044.1, on the reverse strand, counting down.
TTATTAGGCTTTATCTGTGGCATAAATCTATGCTTTATCATAGTTTATCTGTATATGGTAAAGATAATATGCTGTGGTAACACCTTTTTGTTGTACTGTTGGTTTATGTACGTGCAGTAGGTTGGGTGGTGACTTGACGTTATAGATATGACAAGAGTTTGATATAGCTATGGTTAAAATAGACTTTTTATCTATTAATGAATACACGACACTGAAAATTACATATTAATTTTCCAATTCTTAGAATGCCAGTCGTAATTGATAACCTATTCTCTCTAATCGCCGGTGTACTACTGCGACTCGATAGGTTAAAAGCGGAATTTGATGAAGGTAGTCCAATGAATAAGGCATTAAATTTGCGATCGAGAAGTAGTGAATTTGGTGCCCTACTGCAGGAGTCCAAGGTTAACTGGAGGGGTAAATAATACTAGTAATTTGTAATCCAAATTACAAGGAAATTAAAAAAAAATTGTGTTGGAGTTTGATGAAGAAGAGACATGTACATAATTATTGATTTGCAATTTAATTTCAGTAGAGCATAGAAGAAAGATTAAACAAAATTTTAAATTTACATTTACTACTTTCTTTGCCTTTTCAATGTACATTTACATTACTTTTTTGCCTTTTCAATTTACATTTACAATATTTTAAATTTACTTTTATAATATTTTCAATTTAGAAATGCAATGAAAGATTATATCTGTAATAATCTGGAGTAACATAATCAGGGTGTACAACAATTTTTTCACCAGACGGACGATATTTATGGTTGCCAATTGGTACAAAGAATTGTAATAACGTAACATCATTAGAGATTTAGTTTGCTGATTACTTTTAGTCATAAGTACATTCTCATATTTCATATTGACTCAACAAATTATGAATTTACTGATTGCTTATCGATCTGTTAATTAAACAGCTTACTACCTACCTTGGCAGACGAACTAACGACCTTTTTTATGTGTGGAAATGCTCCTGATGCATACCATAGGTGAGAGGGTTATGACAGGATCTTCCGACACGTCGGGCTTACCGACTAAAACCACCACGGTGTGCCACCTCACTGCTTTGTAATTCGGACGGGTCGCTGGGACTAGAAAGACGAGCTAACGACCTATGTCAAGTAATTTAAGTGGCTATTGATAATTTCGTTTGTTAATCACAGCAGTTGACATGTGTTTGATCGTGTGTTAACAAATTTTTGAGATGATCTGCCTACCAGAAACGAAGGTTATAGGTATGTACTAAACATGAAAGAGAGAATCTCTATTTATTTAATGATCTAAATATTTTAAAAGATGCCGATTTAATGACTTTTTACTGGACGAGTTAAAATTTGCAAGTTGAGGCACGATTTATATGGACAGGTAACCTGTACTATTGACTCGTGCATCTGGACCACGCAGGCTCAGTAGATGATCTTATTAGTATCGGCGAAGTTTTGTAAAAGACGTTACGGTCAGTATAATGAATAAATATTATTGGGGATATTCTGCAAAAGACGTTACGCTCAGTATAAGTTTTAAATATCATTGGCGACATTCTGTAAAAGAAGTAACGTTCAATACACTGTTTTAATATTATGGAAGACATTCTATAGAAGACGGTACGCTTATTATATGTTGTAAATATTTGTAAAGGTTATGTAATAGACGTTGTGCTTAGTATAAAGTTTTAATATAATTACCCCAATTTTTTAAAATTTTAATATAATTGGGGTCATTTTGTAAAAGACGTTACGCTTAATATATGTTCTAAATATTATAGATATGTTCTGTAAAATACGTACTGTGCAATATTTATTCTAAATATTATTATATATAATCTGTAAAAGACGTTACGTTCAGTATATGGTCTAACTATTATTAGAGATATTCTGTAAAAGACGTTTAGCACAGTATATGTTCAACATATTATTTGAATTAAGAAGTTAAGTTTATAGAAGAAGTTAACTTTATAGAAGACTTTCTGTATAAGACATGATACGCTAAGTACATGGTATGAATATTATAGAACACGTTCTGTTAAAGACCTGCCTAGAAAATGGTATAAGTATAATAGAAAGATTTTTGTTACAGACGTTATGCTTAGTATATGGTATGAATATTATAGAACACTTTTTGTTAAAGACCTTATGCTTATTATATGCCATAAATATAATAGAATAATTTTGACAGACGTTATGCTTGGTATATGGTATGAATACTATAGAAGCCTTTCTGTAAAACACGTTCTGCTTAGTGTATTAATAATATTCATACCATATACTAAGCATAACATCTGTAACAAAAATCTTAATATTATTGGACATTATAGGTAAAATTATGTGAAAATTATAAGGCTCAATATACTGTCTAAATAAATAGAAATCAAGCAGCAGCGATAGCTCAGTGGAGAGACCAACAGACTGCAATGCAGAGGGTCTCGGGTTCGAACCCACGTCGCGCACCTCCGACTTTCGGAAGATATATCTTTTCGAAATTATGTGCGTATTGATTGACAAATATCGCCTGCTCCGTGCCTCGTAGAGCACGTTAAGCCGTCGGTCCCGGCTGCCATGAACATCTATGGCAGTCGTTATTGGGAGAGTGTCAACACAAAAGATCCCACTGGGTCGAAGTGTCGCCGGTCTGCACTGACTGGCACCCACATAAGATACATACTGTCTAAATAATAATAATAATAATAATATTCTACCACATACACACAACACCATCTAGCCCAAACTAAGCAGAGCTTGTACTATGGGGTCTAGACAATGGATAAACATACATATATTCGTTTTTTTTGTAAATACATACATATTATACATAGAAACACCCAGACCAAGACAAACATCCATGTTCATGCACACAAATGTTTGACTTGTGCGGGAATCGAACCCGCGACCTCGGGCGTGGCAGTCGGTTACACTAACCACTACGCCATCGAGGCTGACACTAAATATCACTGAAGACGTTGTAAATAGAAGGTATGTTGTATTCTATAATAGTTGAGTATTGTTAGAGTTGTGGTGTAATACACATCATTCTTAATATATTGTTTTGAAGTTGTGAAAACGATCCTGTACAATATACTATGTGTTTAACTCATAGCGTATTTCACAGGAACCTTCAAATAATCGCTATTATCTAAATATCATACTATACGGTATCTTTGTATGAGTGTTCAGACATCATGCTCAGTATATAGCCAATATTTGATACTTGTATACAAGATAATTTACTTATAGGATTTCTATTATATTAATCTGTCAATTGTTAAATGCCAGACTAATTTGGAAACCTATTAAGACTGGTCGCTGGTGTGTTGCTATGACTTATAAAGTTAATAATCTAGTAAAATAAACTAGTAATATGGTAATAAAATAGACTAACTCAGATGTGTACATTGTGTAATCACAAAAAGATTTATTAAATGAATTCTGATAATCAATTGAAGTCAAATATAGAGTCCATATAGAATAAGACGTACTAGAGTCTTCAAGACGCCCAAAAATGTTTCCATAATACATATTTAGTATGATAGTATTTTCTTTTATTCCCTATTAATATCTGGTAACTTTAACTGGGATTGAAATCTTTGGAAATTGGAAATCGTGTCTGTGTGTAAATAACGTTATGGGCGAGTAACTTAAACTAAGTTAATTCAAAATTAAAGATTAGAATCAAGAATTTATCAATGATTAAACTTTCAAGGTCTTAGCACAAAACGGTATATCTGGTAAACATTTAAAATTGTCTGTCTCTATTCAATATTACAGGCAAAAAGGCGACAGCGATAAATTTAGACAGTGTCTAATTTAGCACCGTTTTATAGACAAGATATTCTATATTCAGATATGTATTTGTTGTTACTGTTAGAATTCAATCTGTTACTAAATGTTCATTTGAATTGAACAGAATGTCAAAAGCCTTACAGTTTATCGTGTAGAGATACGATCTTTATTACTTCACTTACATATAAAACCGATTCAACACCAATATTACTTCATACAGCTTCAACTCGATTTCGAAACCCAGTAGTCACTAACAACAAAATAAAGTCTTAACGTTCTAAGTCTCACAGATTTCATACAACAAACCACGTTTAAGTTCAACTTAACAAACTTACTGGTAACTTGAAATTCTAAAACTAGCGCTATGCAAATAAGGCTTACCTATACACTGGATCCCTTTTTCCTCACTGTTTTCACGTAGAATAGGTACTCCCACATTTTTACCTCGAGTGTAATCCTCCCATAGCACTACAGCTTTTATCAATAGCACATATTCACAAACACAGTTTCACTTAGCACAAACTTAATTAAAAGAAACTCCAGCTTAAACTAACACGTTTCAACTTGGTTGACAATGCACGACAGCTTTCGACCTGTACTCACTTAACTCACACTTTTGAACTTAGCACAGGGGTTTTCACATAAATATTTTGTTATGCATAGTTTTAATTAATATGTCAAAATTGTTTGACGTATGAAGTTATAAAAGGTTTCCTATAAAGCGTATGATGACCCTAAAAGTTGCCTTACAACTGAGTGTTGAATGCAAAGCACACGGTTTCTCCTGCGCCCGCGCCGCTCGGTATGCGGGCTTGTATGTGTGCGTGCGTGTACGTATACAGCGCGACGCACACACGCGCATGCAGGCTGCACGGTTTTTGTCGATGTCCACGGGGCAAGTAACCTTAGCAGTATAGCGTTGTAGCTCGAAATGCATCGTAAGTATTTTTATGTTTTTCTAAATATGGATAACTTTAGGCGATTTTGTGAAATTTTTCGTAGTCAATATTCCCCATTATACCAAACGCTTGGGTGAGTGTAATAACTTAAGTAAATATACGAATAACTAAAGTTGCAAAACAAGCTAAATAGAGCTAACTCTATAAAAAAATAACAAGTGCTTTAAACTATAAAATAAATCTTATTAAATTTATTTCAAGGAATACTTGTTACTATTGTAACATCGATAGTATTAAGAAGATATTGAAAAATATTAAACAGTAACAACTTTTAAATTTCCAAGTTGCATCGCTGCTACACTGAGCCAAAGTTTTTCTGAAAGCTGCTGGTCGATGTCCCGCTAGCGAGGCTCGAACTTCGATGTTTCTTCTCGCTTTCACCTTCAGTTAATCATACATTGAAAAGAGACACAAATACGTCTCACAAGGCTGTGTAAATTTGCAGAACTTGGTGAGGCCTTACTACGGTATTATTGACAAGAGAATTATGGTCGTTTAGGTAACAACCGGCTGTTTTAAAAAGTTGTTTTGTAGTATAGAATTCTTCGATGTGAAATAGCAACTTTTATAGTCGGTTTTGCGACATTAGGTACCGCTTCATTATATGAGTACCGGGCTGATTGGTTTGGATATAAGTCTATTGAACAATTTCGATCGTCCCCGGTCTATTTTTTATTACATAATCTAATTATAAATATTAGGCATGTGAATGTTAGAGTAAATACGTTGTTATATTTAGGTGTAACTATATAATCCGACTTTTAAATATTTAACTCAGGATGAAAATAGTTCATAATTTTGTTGTTAGGTCTTTGTTACATACAGTTAATGAAGAGAAGAAATAATTATTGTCTATAAAAAGTAATTATTTTTAAACCTATATCAGATCCTCTGCCTTACTTTAAAAACCACTCAAAGGGGCAATCAAAGATTTCAATTAGTTGGTCTATGATAGTTTGGAGTTACTTATATTTTGTTCGGGTATTTCTCTTAGTTATTACTAGATTTAGCCCGCTTTAATCTAGATTCCATCAATTAATTTCTATCCTTCAAGAACAGTACGCTTTTCTTGATCAAAAGAACCTTATGTCCTTTCTATACCCGTGACAGCGCTTTTACAAAATTACATGATGATCGGTTGAGTAAATAAGGCGTGAAAGCGTAACAAATAACAAACAAACTCACATCCGCATTTATAATATTAGTAAGGATTCATCAATAGTTATATATATCAATAAATAAATTATATATCAATAGCCTTCCAAGAAATATCTACCTCTATTGATTATTTATTTTATTAATTCATTTTTTTATATTGGCACCAAGATAAAAGATGTTTTACTTTTGTATAGGACTCCGGCTATAACTTGTACATCCTCAGGAAACCCGGGAAATGTACTCCTAAATACATTTAGTTAAGCAATTTTTTATTAATTTCTAGTATTTTCCTTGCGCAAAATAAAATATAAAATGTTTGACGTTTGTCGTGCGGACTATCTATGACAAGTAGGTTGTTGACATTTATATATAATCTAGAATTGTCAGAAGTAAAAGAACTCTTGCTTGAATAATATTCACCAAAGAATTGATAATTCTTGTAAAGATGAAAGGAAAACGTATGAATTCAGGAAAGTGTAATAAGAAACACCAATTCAGCATTGGAATATTTATTATCAGTCAATATGACATTGACAGTTAATGTCAAACATAAACAAAATGTTTCGTTCCGGAGTGCACCCTGCAAAATCAGTATTATATTATATGAATATACATATTTTTTATGTTGATTGTTTGTTGAAAATATGTGTATGATAGTTGCAATGAATAAATTATACTCTAAAACATATTTATTGTTGACATATACATTTATATATTATTTACATTATTATATAGTACCTACTTTCGTACTTTCGATATGATTAAGAACGCATACAATATTATATGACCGAGAATCCCCGCCATATTGAATATAATGGCAATAATATAAGAACTATTATTTTTAAGCGCAAACGTAATTCGACTTAAATAAGGAAAATTTTTTTTTATCCCGATTCCAATTTTTTTTTGGCTAATAGTACATTTCATAGCCGAAAATGAAACATCTCCTTTACTCTCTTACAATAATATTGATGTCAATAAAATAGCTCAACACGCATACATATTCTATCATATCAGGTAAGCAATCAAAAAAAACTAATCACATTCGGTATTCTTATCTTACGTTAAGTATCTTAATTGAACTTATCTTATTTTATCTTCTCTCATGAGATAAACTGACAGCTCGACAATAAGCTACTTCCGCACCAAATTACAAAAACGCTTCGACTTAATTTCAACCATTCAAACTTATGATAATACAACACAAATGGAAAATTAGATAATTATGTTTGATATTATAAGTTTTTAATTCAACAACAGTAAATGGCAAATATAATAAACTATTTATTAAAAGAAACATCGCCACTAATTGCAAAATGATGATACAATATAGTATAGTGGGAGTATTTCTCTATCTCCCTTACGCTTGCACTTAAATAGCGATTACGTCACTGCGTTGTACCGTACATCCGCTTTCTGTCATTTGACAAATCATCCTGCTACCATTCTTGTTATTTGGCGGAAATTAATGTGACTGCTGTACATGAGGGTCTCGAATTTAATTACCGAATCCTATCGAGATTTTTTTAGTAGGTACCAATAGTGTCCATCTATGCCTAAAAAACGGCAATAAACTTCCTCTATAACTAATTAATTATCTATTAATTATATACTAATGAATGTTCATTAATTATTAATTAGTAAAAGAGGAATTTTATTGCCGTTTTTTGGCCATAGATGAACACTACTGCTACCTACTGAAAGGGTAGAAAGAGGTGTATTATATTTACATAAATATAATACACCTCTTTCTACCCTTTCAGTAATACAGACATAAGACTATGCATGTATACTAAAAATTAAATTAAATTAACTACCCTCTTTAAACAACACACGCTCAGCGGACTCAAACTAAAGTCGTCGCTTAACACAATACAGACGATCATACGAAGACGGGCTGTCCCACAGGGACCCAGTAATTTGTTAAAATGATGATTTAAATAAAAACATTCACTTGCGTAATACACTAACTGTTTATTTTTTATTATAACAAGACGATCGCCATTAGATAATAAACACATAAAGGATTTTTTGTAACATTTTTCGTTTAAAACAGTTATCGAGTTTGCTAGTTCGCCAGAGGCAGGCACTTTGATTCTACGATGTATCATGTGCGTATAATTAAGAATTTATGTTGCAACAAACTGTTATTACGAAATTGATGTTAAAAAGATTTTAAAATAATTATTGGATGCTTCAAATTTTTTATTATGAGAACAAAAATTCTTATCGTGCTCCGAATAACGTCGGCTGATCCAATCGGTTTGAAACCGCTCGGGGTTGATTCGAAACCTAACTATAGCTATCGATATCGATAAATTATCGAATGATTCGATTTCAAGACGTACGATTCAATTTATTCAATATAATTTTATGGTGGCGATAGCCTAGAGCAGACATCGTTGGACTGTCACGCAGACGTCTCGAGTTCGATTAAACGACGCGCACCACCGAGTTTTCGAAATTAAAAGGGTATTGAAATGTTTATAATAGACTGCACGGCGCAGCGGGCAAGCCGCCGTTCTGTGTGTTGTGAGTTCGAATTCCGCACGAGAGAATAATTTATCTTTGTGTCTGTTAATAATATATTTGTAAAGTTTCCAGCGATAGGGTTTTTGAAATCTAGAGCGGGAATTAATTATTTTAAAGATAATTATGTTGTAATAATTATGGTACTCCAGATACCATGGACCGCCATGAGGACAAATGAATCTATTTTACAAGAGCTCAACATCACAAAGCGGCTTACAACCATTTGCGATGAGAGAGCCCTCAGTTTCTTTGGACATACCATGCGGTCACCTAAGCACTGTCTAGAGAAGCTCTTAATATTGGGTCAAGTTAACGGAAAACGCGCCAAAGATAGAACATCCAAATGATGGTCGGACGTTATAAAAAACACAGTAGGTGGCACCTTGCAGCAAGCAGTCCACGCAGCACTCAGTCGCTCTCATTGAAGGGACATCATCTGTGGTCGCGATCCTCAGAATTGAGGGCACGAGGAAGAAGAAGAAGAATGTTGCCTTGATAGTGATTGCGACTGCTGTATTATATAAACTAGGGTTCACTACTTGAGGTCTCGGGTACAAGACCCGGCCCGCAAACTGTTATTGCGTTTTTCTGACAAGACACACTCAAGTGGTACGAAAACAAAAAAATTCTGGCACTATCCCAGACAATCTATTTTTTTTTTCTTATGTGGGTCCAATCAGTGCAGACCGGCGACACTTCGACTCAGTGGGATCTTTTGTGTCGACATTCTCCCAATAACGACTGCCATAGATGTTCATGGCAGCTGGGACCGACGGCTTAACGTGCTCTCCGAGGCACGGAGCAGGCGATAATTGTCAATCAATATGCACATAATTTCGAAAAGTCATATAACTTCCGAAAGTTGGTGCGCGACGTGGGTTTGAACCCGAGGCCCTCTGCATTGCAGTCCGTTGGTCTCCCCACTGAGCTATCGCTGCTCTTGACATATCAATAAACTCGGTTTAGATTATATTATTTTAAAGTCTTTCGGCTTTTCCACGCTGATTCGTATACGTGGAATTTGATACACTGCTTCTTTATATCATTTGGTTTAGTTGTATTTCTTATATTATATATGTCTATAGACTTCTATAATCATTAGGTAGGTAGGTATATATTTCAATCTTAAAGTGACATCTGTTAATGAGTAGCGCCACTAATTTACTTAAATACCCAAACATATTTTTATATACATATGTTTAAAGATTTTCTAAAGAAATAAGTTAAAAATAGCTTAAGACTGCGCCGAGCCTAAGACAGATAACGACAGAGCTCTTGCGGCGCATATTCAAATCGGCGCGCGGTCGCCATAGTAAAATTGTATGGAGGATTTGAAGTGCTTTTTTGATAAATATGTATCTTTATTGTCGACCAATAACTTAAATATTTGGGACGGACAAATTGTAATTTAACTATTTATGTTTCGTTTAAGCTGTAAAATAGGATAGATTTCAACTGTTATAATGTAAAAATCACGTAACACGAGCTTACGTTTTTTGCAAATTTACGTAATTTTGTGGGCAAAAATATTAATTATTTTAATTTTTTTACACGGAGTAATTGTAAACACATTCATTGTTATGGTAAATGTATATATTATATTTATATTAAACAAAAACTGTTGATTTTATTCACTTAACTGTGACCGCCGGTTTTGGCACATTTCGCTCGGCGCAGTCTTAACTATATCTCTCTATCCAACCCTCGTCTTTTTTTTACTGTTACGGCTTGTAGGCGGCATATCAAAAGTTTCTTATTATTTAAACTCTACTTTCAGGCGGCGTATCGAGATGAAACATGCACTAGATTTTAAGTTAGACCCTTAGCAATATAACAGTGAAAACCGCATTCAATTTCGTGAAGTATATTCTGTATGATACGCGTATAATAGATCAGGATAAAATATTAGTTATAGTTATTGTTATTTTGGAAATATAATGTTAAACATGTTATACTATTTAATAATTTTTATTGTGAAAATTTACTATTTAATTTGATTATTTCCAAGTCTGATCCTATTTATGTTTGAGTAATGGCAACCCACATGTAAAATGATTATAAAAGGCCCTCACGGGCAGAATTTCTCCCCTTTCTGTTGTGAGCTGAAGAAGTGAACGGACCAAAAGCCTCGTAAGTTAAGTAGCCTATTTTATTTTCACTGTAATGACTGTATTATATAACTATTTTAACCTAAATATTATAACATTTAGGTTATAGGTTAGGTCATGTGAAATTGTGAATATTGAGAATTATGTGACCTGTGTTTTAAAAAGGATATTAACAATACGTGTGTGATTTATACTTGTGTTAATTTTCCATTTAACCAAATCATTATTAAATATATTTTATAAAGTTGTTCCTCGTTTCCATTTACATCCACCTTCACCACACATAAAGTTTAATGTTTGCTGTTAACCTGATAGGTATATTAAACAGTAACAGTAGTAGTTAATATTTAACAGTATATTCAATAACTATAATTGATATATAATAGTAAAGAAACAAATTCAATTTTATAACCTAGCTGTACTTAGGAGATTTTTCTTGTGGCTATAATTCTATTTGAATTATCACACGTACAAACACACAGACAGAGACAGTCGCAATTCTGAAAATATTGTTTTGACTGCTATAGTTCTTATAAAGATCTTTGTATAAAAGACCGCATTTATTTTCTTTTATATTTTAATTGACATCACGCACCAGGAATTATTCCTGTTTCGTGGTCTACACAAAGACTTCACAAAGTCCCCCGTTTGTAAGATCTATGGTCCTGGACACAAAGAACACCCAGACTCGGAATAATCACTTACAGCTGCTTTCTGTATCCAATCTCAATCGAAATGTTGCTATCTGAATTAGAATTTTGACATATTTTATATAGAAGATCTGTCAACATTCTAACTCAGGTAGCAATATTTCGATTGAGATTGAATTTAGAAAGCGGCATTTAACCACTAGCCATCCATGCAGTCATTGCATTTAAGACTGCGCCGAGCGTAAGATAGATAATGACAGAGCTCGTACGGCGCATAATGAAATCGGCGCGTGGCCGCCATAGTAAAATTGTATGGAGGATTTAAAGTGCTTTTTAAATAAATATGTGTCTTTATTGTCAACCAATAACTTAAATATTTGGGACGGACAAATTGTAATATAACTATTTATGTTTCGTTTAAGCTGTAAAATAGGATAGATTTCTACTGTTATAATCTAAAAATCACGTAACACGAGCGTACGTTTTCGCAAATTTACGTAATTTTGTAGGCGTAAATATAAATTATTTTAAGTTTTTTACACGAAGTAATTGTAAACACATTCATTGTTATGGTAAATGTATATTTTATATTTGTATTAAACAAAAAGTGCTGATTTAATTCACTTAACTGTGACCGCCTGTTTTGGCACATTTCGCACGGCGCAGTCTTAAGAATGAAGCTTGTATTATTACAGTACCTGCATTCTATAAACCGAGTGCGCCAAAGATTGCTTAACTTTAGTGATCGTTTACTCAACAATGAGTGCAGCTGTATTCAACCCGCATTGTCTCAAGTAAATGACAAGGACATGGCTTCATCATATCTTTTACATCTAACAACAGCCTAGATAGTTATACCCTTCCATGGAAAGAATTGTTTATATCTTCAGCAGTAAACAGAGTTGTATGTGTTGAGCTTATCTTAGGTGCCACGTGAAAGGGATCGAGTCTATAATTGCTGTCTACTAGACACAGTTCCAGAGACCGTGCTGTTATTTCTTTACAGAAAACTTTGCCTTTAACCTTCAGGAACCCCGTTTGGAATGAAATATTGGATGTTTAACCCTGAAAAACTACAATCTGCGTACGACTGTCAAAGTTCTATCTGTTTAGATTTTACAAAAACTTTCTTAACTTCCTTGGTAGCAAAGCGACATGGTCTCAGTTCGATTTTCGAATAGGGTAAAGTGTTATAGAATTACTTTGTTAAAAATGTTATAGGCGCAGCGAGGTTGTACCTTTGGAATAAATATTTATTTATTTGATCAAACTTATGATATCATTATCTTTTATATATTTTAAATACTGAACAAAATCGACTATTTAGAAATGGCTGTACTCAAAACTAAGTTCTTTAGAATTATTCATCTGACACCCTTTAATAGTACCAAAGACACAACAAATAGTATGATTCACATAATGAACAAACCAGCGAACTGTCACCTTAATAAATGTCACAAGCAAAGGCTCATAATATATAAAGCCGAATTTACATCACAAAATTAGTTGCATGCCTATTAAAATTAATTTGTTAAAACCAGTTTGAATAATCGTATAACTTGTTTTAACAAATAATTTAATCATTTGTGTCGTGATGTTTTCTGTATCGCTGAGATCATGATTCCGACAGTATCAAAACCATTATTTGCATTAATTGACCAACTACTAGCTTATGCCCACGAATTCACTTGTTTTTTTTTATACTACTAAAGTGACAAACAATCATACGGCCCACCTGATGGTAAGTGGTCGCCGTAGCCTATGGACGCTTGCAACACCAGAGGTATCACTTGAGACCTTGTAAAAACCTTGAAGAACCTATCTACTTGTTCGGGAATACTACGTTTTCAAGTTACACATATCACAAATTAACCTTATAATATTATCAGCCCTATATATAAACTGTCCCAGTGCTGGGCACGGGCCTCTTCTCAATATAAGCAGAGTTAACCACAGTTAACCAGGCTGACCCAGTGCAGATTGGTAAGCATCCCACATCTTCTAGATGATTATGGAGAACTCTAGGACATGATGATTTCCTCGCGATGTTTTCCTTTATCGTTATAGCAAGTGATAATTCGGTCGGCTTCGGTGGCGTAGTGGTTAGTGTAACCGACTGCCACGCCTGAGGTCGCGGGTTCGATTCCCGCACAAGTCAAACATTTGTGTGCATGAACATGGATGTTTGTCTTGGTCTGGTTGTTTCTATGTATAATATGGAAGTATTTACAAAAAAAAAAGTATGTTATATGTATGGTTATCCATTGTCTAGTACCTATAGTACAAGCTCTGCTTAGTTTGGACTAGATGGTGTTGTGTGTATGTGGTAGAATATTATTAATATTATTATTATTATTATTATAAAATACTTAATAGGCACATAACTTTAAACAATCAGAGGTGCGTGCCTTGGTATCCAATTCGAGACCTCTTCATGGCAGTTCAACAGTCTACCGCTAAGCTATCACTGCGGTCCTTCAACCTTAAATCTTATATAATAAGCAACAAAGATTGTAACGAATAAAATTCCAGACTACATACTATGTTGTAATATACACATATCATAAATTCCTTTTGTGCTTTATGCAATAACCCTTCTACAGAAAAACTGAACACCTAAATTTTACAAGTAAACCTTAAATCGTATGGACAGTAATATGCAACAAACCATATAATTTCCAAACTCCATACTCCAGCTGTTGCAAATATCCCACAGTAAATAACAACAAACCACGTTACCCGAGACACGAACCTGGCACCTCACTTACACCACTAAACGACAAAGACAGTTACCAAACCCCAAAAGCAACAACCACAAACCTCAACCATCCATTTACTAAACCAAATCTCCATCCGTCAAAACAAAAAAGACAGGTACAAATTATCAAACAACATAAAAATGGTAAATTAATACAAAATATCATAATTTTACAGCAGTCCTCTCTTAGTGATACTTTCCTTGAATAATAATAAAATACCGTGTGACATTCCTTGTATATGACTGGCTCTCTCACATGCGCGTGCGCAGCTAAGTTAGACAAGGACGGCAGTATCGAAGGAAGCACTCCCTTATCGTCCATTCCAGGAATAACTTTCCCATAGATGTAATGGTGGAGTGGTTATGCGTATGGAATGCAAAAAGTATGGCGCGCATTGTATACGGGTTCGTCATGAGTCAAAATTTGAGTTTATGGAATGATTAGTTTGACTTCAAGTTTAAAGGTTGTCTGCACAGATGGCGTAGTGGTTTAATTGGTCGCTTCACCACCGACACTGCACCGAGTGTTGTGGGTTCCAATCCCACAAGGGATAAAAATGTGTCCGTTGTTTGAATGTTTGTAAACTCTCCCGCAATACAGAAATTTATTCCTAGTGCAGGAGTTGTCTTTTTAAAAATAATATTCTTTTAAATATATTTTTAATTGCCTCGGTGGTGCATTGATAGTTTGAGCGACTGCTGTACGTGAAGTCTTTGGCTGGAGTCCTGGGTTGGGCAATATGTTACGTGGTTTTTCTGTGAAGATATTCTCTGTTGCAGTACTAAATCTGAATCTATACCTGGTAAACGGCCGATTACCTTCTTACATAATCACATGTAATTTGAAATGTGAGTGTTATTAACATCCCTACCCTTCGGTGATGTACCCGTGAGACTAGGCTAGGCGTTTGGGTGTACTGAAGGCCGTGAGTTCCATTTTTAGTTCGACGTTTTTTGTTTTGGTATTTAAATTAAATTATGCATATATGATGTTGAGCTTCTAATATATAAATATAAAACGGTATAGTAACGGATTTTTATAAATGGTAGACTGTTTTCCCGTTGTTTGAGGCTTGCCGCCGATCGTAAACGTATTGGATTTGATTCCCAGATTGAGCCACGTGTTTTTGTTGGGCAAAGAATATACCTTAGCCTTACGTTATTAAAAATTTATTTGCGCAGATTAAGCCATATTTATGTTTCACGTACTATGGGGCAACAAAATTTTCGTTCAACGGACACAGATTCAGGCTGCGTGCTTTTATTAAGAATTTTTTGATACTAAATCCAAATCCTTTTACGTTTTGGATTATGTATTTTATTTCAGTGTACATTTTAGTATACAAACACAAATTGTTATTTATAATATGAGTTAGGAAGTAAGGATTTACTGTACGCAAACCAAATGCAAAAATACTTTTCTTTATCCAACACAGGATATGAACCCAAGACCTTACGCACAGCAGTCTTATTCACAACCGCTGCGTCACCTAGGCAGTGCTACTCATAATAAATGGTACCTACAAATTATTTCGCTACAATGCACCTATACATGATAAGGATCTACCAAAGAATTCAACCTCAATTCTGTCCGCTTGAATAACGCTGGCGGCTAGAGACACATCAAAAGCCTTGTGGTCTTATGTACATATATTTAAAGATAGGGGGAGCCACTACTTATGTATATATCTATAACTGCTTCCGTAGCGCAGTGTTAGTGGATGTGTTGAAATTAAACTACTATATACGGATTTTATCGCGTTGTTTATTTGACACTTTATTACATAATTTTGAAAGCTGTTACACTACTACTACTATTAAACTTTACTCATTTTTAAGCTCATTAAATTATTAATTTTGTTTTATTATTATTTAATTCGTAAATAGTAGTTTAATTTAAATGAATAATATTCGCGTAAACAGAAGACAATATTAGATAGTGTGACTTTTTTGTATGAAGTCTCTGATTCGAATATCGGATCGGTCAAATTTTTATTGGATTTTCTGTTAAGGAATTCACCTTGGATGGAGACCTCGGCATCACTTTAAGTGATGATGTAATGTGGATTGCTTTACTCCTGGACTACTCAAATACATCTGGCGGAGAGTAAACACACTCACATTCGCATTAGTTAGGAAGTTAGGATGTCATTGAGACCGTTAATCTAATCAACAATGAACCCAAGGAATTTAAACGTGGTCTAAGCAACTCATGTATGATTTGCGTGAAGAACGTCCTTCCACGACGACCACTAAACATAATGTGATGCCAGTACAACTAATGATAGAAGCTGATAATAAAAGAGAGACCTATCAACAGAGTCAGGCAAACTTAGGCACTGACAAATCATAATATTAAATCGACGTAAATCGACTATCAAACGTCTTATACGAACAGTCACGAAGCTTTTAGCTTTACGCTAAATTGATATGTTACGGTAGTACCCGTATAGATTCAGCCGACTAAAATTAGGACTGGCTCGCAGAGGTCTCGAGTTGGATCCCAAGGCGCGGATCGCTGACTCTTCGAAGTTATATGTATGCGTATTAAACAGTTAATTATCCCTTTAATGGTGAAGAAAAACATAGAGAGGATGGCCGCATTCCTTTTTTTTATGTGATTGCGATAAGCGATTACCGCCGCCTATGGAGACCCGCAACGTCAGAGGAGTTACAAGTGCGTTGTCGCCCTTTTAAAAAGGAGTACGCTCTTTTCTTGAAGGTTTGTAGGTCGTATTGGTCCTGAAATACCGCAGGCGACAGTTCATTCTACAGTCGAGGCAGAAAATTTCTAGAAAAGCGCACACGAGTGGACTGCCAACCATCTAAATGATGGGTATAGAAATTCTGTGACGAAGAACGATAGCGAAAAGAGGCAGCAGGGATCAGTCCGAACAATTCCTCGGAGCACTCCCCATAGTAAAAGCGATAGAAGATGCATAGCGAGGCTACATCTCTACGCAGCGCCAAGAGGTCCAGCCGATTTGAAACAACCTGGCAGTCGACAATTCGAGTCGCTCTCCGCTGAATGCGGTCCAGAGGGTGAAGCGTACGTAGGTACTGAGATTTCTGTATAATGTTCGTGAAGATACGTACTCGGCAAGCGTTGTGGACTACAGCTTAATCCTTCTCACACTGAAAAGAGGCGCGTGCCCAGCAGTGGGACGGTTTATATATAGGCCTGTTATAACTATTGTATTATATAACCTAACCTAACTGGCTTTTAGCAGACCAATCCTAGTTTTAAACGTACTACGGCCGGCAAAACTAAGTGTATCTGCATTCTGGTTTTAGTCGTAACAGATACGCTATAATTCGACAAAGGACTAAAATGCCAATACTTGAATTCGTGCGTAATGCTCAGAATGTAAAACGAACGAAATTCAAATGATATGATTGACATAGTCACAAGTAACAACTTATTTTATTGATAACTAGATTTTGCTTGCGTCTTCGTTCGCGTTAAGTAGGTTAAATAAAGTTTAACAGTACTTCTTTTAAAATGATATAAGTTATATTATCACCGAGTAACATAGGCTATATGACTCTGTTACACGGTGACAATATAGCTTTTTAATGGAGAAATAATTTTAAAATAGGTTGATTATTTGTTGAGTTATATCATTACGAACAAAAAATCGTTCCTTTTTATAATAGGACCGGGTTGTATTAAAAAATTATTGTTGTATATAAAACATAAATAAAAGTTATGCTGTTTTGAAACATAAGGTCATTTTTCTTCTGACTGTTATCCTACCACATCATGTTATGCCTATAGTTTTATAAAAAATTGAATATAGATTTTTATATTACTTAATGTTTATTCAAAAGACTTTCATACTTATAGATAAATTTTCAAAAAACCCTGTATCATTTCTGCATAACACGGTCCAATATTAGTATAGATTATTAAGTAAACAAGTGAGAATTGGCAATGAATTGCCGTAAATCTTAAAGTTGGAAAAAATGGTTTAAGTAATATGCAAAGGTCACGTGATATCACGTGACCTTTGAGGTCGTATCACATATTGAGGTCAGTGATCAAAGGTCGTAGTCATTTCGGTGGTATATCGACTATGCTGAGTCGAATGGCGTTGACCGCGAGTCTCTAGCTCTTACAGGTTCTTGAGTTGAAAGATGTATAATAGACAGACGGACGGACGGAAGGACAAAGCTGTTGGATAAGAGTATTTTCGAACTCTAAAATACTGTCATATCGTATTATATTATTAATGAATACAAATTTATGTTATGTTATTGTGTAAGGAACTGTAATCAGTTATTGGAAAATAAATAAATAATTAATATTATTATATATCTACGACATTAATACACACCGAAATTGATCTACTTTATACGACTTTTAACAGTTTACTTTACCGTTTATAACGGTTCATTTTAAACTCAATTGTGGAATGTACCACCATCTTGCGATTCAGTAATTCCACTAGTCAAAGATCCAAAGATTTATTGCATAAGTGTACCTCATTTAGTGCTCCAATATTTTTTTTGCACTTATTTGCTTAGTAGCTTTTTACAAGCATTTCAATGTTGAGTTCGATACTACTACGAATAATGTAATTATTTTGAAATGAGCTTTATGATAAATATTTTCACTTGGATCATTTATCTTTTGTAAAATTCTTTTAAGATTTTTAATTATTTTGGATTTTGAATTCAATCAATTATCATAATTTTATTAGAATTTATATTATTTGGTAAACAGACAATTCATTATGAAATCATTTAGTTACAGCTTCCTGACTACATTCGTACTTTAAAATAAAGATAGAATAACATATCAATATAATTTATAATTTATTATGTATTATCAATAAAAAACATTAAAATATTGACATTGTATAATTTATGTGACATTTTATAATTTGTATGACATTTTAATTTAAGTATATGGCATTTTAAAGTTGATCATTATGTTTTTGATTAATTATTGTTCATAAGTAAATATTAATTTATTGTTAATTGAAGTTATTATTATCTGTTATTATAATTAATGTAAATTGTTAAAATATTATTGTTTAAAGCTTAAGCATATAATTACAGTATCAAATGTGTACGCTTCAATGCAAGACATAGACGAACATATCCATTCATTATAACATCCCATGTATTACCTATTTACAAATAAATATTTCTGATTTCTGATAAAAATACTATACTACTAGATATGTGTCTCTAGCTAACAATACGAAAAAATTTGTTCACTAGAAATAGGAAAAATAAATTAACTGTAAACATTGTTTTTACATTTTACATTAGAATTTATATCTATATTAGATAGTATGTGCCCTTAATGCCTGTGGCACAGGTTTACCCTAGTACAGGCACCCCTTATATATTACGTTTACAATGTAACCTAAGCTCTGTATCAATTTGTACCAATTTAAGTTGAATAAATGATTATTATTATTATTATTATTATTATTATAAAGGTTAGCAGCCTTATCAATAGTTACTTTTTAGTGATTATGTAGTTAGTTACTTAGGTATCTTATCTTATCTTGTTACGGGGGCCAGTCAGTGTAGACCGGCGACACTTCGACCCAGTGGGATCTTTTGTGTCGGCCCCGAGATCTATACCTTAGCTATCTCCCTATGAATGTACTGCATCAATCGCAGCGTACACTTCAGAGGGAGAAGCCTGAAGTCTTCAGGGCTCGGATATGCCAACCCCATCAGACCCATCCTTAGTCCAGCCAACGCGTCACATTCACACAGTAGGTGTAATATGGACTCGTCCCGCTCACCACAGGCTTTGCAGATCAAATTGTTTGCCAAATTCAATCTGCACAGGAAGTCATTGGTGCCAAAGTGACCAGTAAACGCTCCTGTGAGCAGGCGTATTTGGCCCTTGTTGTACCCGCAGAACTTCCTGGTGAAGCCCGTGGCTCTGTTTCCAATGAATTTCTTGGAGTGTTCCAGACCCCTAAGGGCCATCCACTCCCGCCTGCATTTATCATTGCCATGTGCATTCATAGCTGCCTTGACGGTACTCTCAGAGAGTCCTACAAATGGCTCGGGGCCAACAAATAGTTGCTCCGAGCCCTTCCTGGCCAATTCATCAGCCTCCTCATTACCCTGCACACCTGCATGCCCCGGTACCCACATCAGCCTGACTGTATTTTTTCTGCCAAGTTTGTTAAGGGCTTTAACACAGTTCAGGACCAGTCCGGAATCCACCCTACAGGAGTTCAGAGCCTTAAGAGCAGCTTGACTGTCACTGAGAATATAAACAGTCTTGTCATTTAGGTAAGTTTAGGTTCTTAAGTATTCCATCAAGGAGGCGGCGGAGCGGGAGAGGGAGCGCTTAAATCCTCTCCCCAACTGCAGAACCGGGCGCCGGAGGGCGCGAGATGACCTCCAGCCACCCTGAGGTTTGACCTGGGGGTGGTGGGCTGCGTGGGCCTGCCCGCCACCCGATCAGCACCAGGTCCGAGAGGCGACGTGCGTGTTCCCACGCGCGCCTCTGAGTCGTGTTTTTTTTGTCCCCCTACAAGGGCACAGTAGAGGGTCTTTTATGTAGTGGCCTGCCGTTTCGCACGGCGGGCCGAAACCACGGCGGGGTCGCGATTGCATGTGAAAGCGATTCGCGCGGCCCCGCCGTCTATGGTTATGTCGAGGAACACCGTGGTAGGTTTAGTCGGTATTACCGGGGTGTCTCTCCCCGGTGAGCCCGACATAACCTCTCCGTCACCCCGCGGAGAGGTAAGCGTCAAAGCATTACCCCACATAAAAAAAAAAAGTTTCTTGAGTTTTCATTGATTTAGTAGGAACATGACTGTTCTGTTCTTTATGTCTTTTAGAACAAATTAAAGGAGAACACTGCTAGACTTCATGACAATTTAAAGCATATTTCGTTTAAATACTAACGCTTATACATAAATAGTATTCGGGTACCTAAAGTTACTACACCTGAGGACGTTGATTAACATCAACTCATTGATTAGTGGCAGAACTTGTCATACGATGACACTGAAAATATTTAAGCAATTTTGTACAGGGAGATCGCAAAACGCCTGATCGACGTTTCGCGTGATCAGAAGGCTGGTCTTTTCTTAGCCCAAAGAATCAGCATTACCATTCAACGTGGCAATGCTGCCAGTCTTCTGGGCACGTTACCAATTGACAGCGATGCTGAAGAATTCTACGATGCCTAAACCATTTTTGTAAATATTTAGTATTATAATTATTTGTGGTTTTGTAATTATGTTATATTTTTTAGTATGTTTGTAAATATAGGTTATTAGATTATTTCATTTTAAAATTAATTATGTAAAATTTAATTAAAATAAAATTTAAGCAATTAGTTCATAATTTAGCTGAAAAACTGTTAATTTCCTACATTTAATTGTTTACATGAGTTATTTATTTTATTGTATATTAGTAGTTGTCATGATCACCTATTAGGACGGATATGGCTCCAAAAGATTTAAGTATTTTTACTTTGTTTATGAGTTAGCTGTCCATTTTGTTTTCACATAATTGTTTGTACAATTTTGTCTTTGTATTTCTAATAATATACTTGTGTTAAATCTACAATAAACGTTATTATTATTAAGATAATCTTAGTCTCACTGACTATGGCTGCTGAAATGCAACCTTAAAAGGCAAATTTAAATTATTTATAGCTTAACAAGTTATGTTTTATGAATTTATAATACACCGCGATAAAATCTGTGTAAAATAGTTTAATTTCAATTATTTTATTCAATTATAGCTTGTCGTGGAATATTATTGCAGTGATTCATGACCAAAACTTAATAACAATACATAAAATAAGTCATATTCCATTTTAGTAGACACTATTACTTCAACAAGCATTAACTTATCTGACACGTTTAGCAATTTACATTAATTTAACAACCGTAAAATTTGGCATTGGCTTTGCTCGCTTAAATGTAGGTTAGGTTACTTATGTAGAGGTACCCTACGTCCTTTTCTGTTCCCTGTCAACGTGGATGCGAAATTTCATGATGATCGGTCGAGTAGTTAAGGCGTGAAAGCGTAATAAACAAACAAACTCACATTCGCATTTATAATATTAGTTAGGATTAGTTACACTATTATAAAATTGTAGTGAGATTGTATCTTTACATCTTACCTAATTATAAATTCGAATGTGAGTTTGTTTGTTTGTTACGTTTTCACGCCTTAACTACTAGACGGATCATCATGAAAGGGTAACGCCCATCTGAGGCTACGAGTGGAGACGAGGCTAGAAAAAAAATTACTTACCAGTTGATTTTGTCGTAAAAAAATATATATTTACTTTCATTCAACTTGACGCCACTGCAAATTACAAAAAAATTGTTAAAAAGAGTATGTATGTATGTATCTTATGTGGGTGCCAGTCAGTGCGGACCGGCGACACTTCGACCCAGTGAGATCTTTTGTGTCGACACTCTCCCAATAAGGACTGCCATAGATGTTCATGGCAGCCGGACCGACGGCTTAACGTGCTTTCCGAGGCACGGAGCAGGCGATAATTGTCAATCAATACGCACATAATTTCGAAAAGTCATATAACTTCCGAAAGTCAGCGGTGCGCGACGTGGGTTCAAACCCGAGACTCTCTGCATTCAGTCTGTTGGTCTCCCCACTGAGCTATCGGTAAAAGACAACATATATGATCATAAAGGCCAAAAAACACATTTTCGTATAATACAATCACTACGAAAATGTACGATCAATGTCGTAGACCTCAAAAATAAAATAAGTCCTTTGCAGGAAATAAGGGTAGAAATCGATAGTGGAACAGGCTCGTAACTAAATTTAAATATTAACTTATTGGGTCGCAGCGGTACATCGGCGGACAAAGATTTTTAACTATGTCTGGTATATATCAATATGATATGAACTAAAATAGCCAAGTATAAGGGTTTAAATTGAATCAAGTGCCTACGGGAAGCTTTGAAAGCGTAAACAATAGACTCATCACAAAGGACAAACCACTTCATCCATGGGAACAAAACGCTCCCATGCCAAGCGGAAACCACACAACATTCCTCAACGCTATACAATCTTTACATTGATTGTTAATTGAATTATGATCCAAACGATTCTAAACGAAAAACCAAATGTCACATATCAAATCATAAATTACTATATTCTTAAACTATAAAAATATATTACACATATGATATGTAAAGCTTTACCTACCGAAACCGAGTGTTTGGAGAAAATAAACATATATCGTGGTCGACGTTTACGATCTTTCTAAAATTATTTTATGTTGCACTCACATTTGTTGTTATTGGTTTAAGTGTGTAATAAATATTGTATATACGTGTGACAGTATTATAATATTGTATACATGTCGTAGAAGAGTTATGATAGCAGATTCTTTAATCTTTGTAGAAGGATTTTGAGTGGTAGAGCTCGCGTTGTCATGTGTTTGTTGACTGTTTGTGATTTGTGAACCGGCTTGCTCGGAGAAGTATTATCCTATTATCTGTAATAGGATGTTGAAAAGGTGCAATTTTGTTATAGAATTCTCTTGCACTAGCGCTAGTAAGCACTGTGTTGCAAGTGCCAGTGTCTTCTCCTTATAATATTAATAGTAGTTTTACATTAAAAAGAAATTAGTAATATGAAGTATATAACACTGCTTTTCACTAGGTAAGATTAAGTACAACTTTTGGAAGCTTACGTATCTACCTTTTTTATTTCTTTCCTTTCTTTCCATTTTTAATTTGCACGTTGCTAACCTTAATAAAGTGTTACCCACAGTGGGTACGGTGAGCAGCGATAGATCAGTGGGGAGACCAACAGACTGCAATGCAGAGGGTCTCGGGTTCGAACCCACGTCGCGCACCTCTGACTTTCGGAAGTTATATGACTTTTCGAAATTATGTGCGTATTGATTGACAATTATCGCGTGCTCCGTGCCTCGGAGAGCACGTTAAGCCGTTGGTCCCGGCTGCTATGAACATCTATGGCAGTCGTTATTGGGAAAGTCAGTACCCTCTAATATCCTGACACTGGTCTAGCCTTAGGGTATCGTTAGCCTTCGGGTTGCGGAGGTCAGGTGGCAGCCGCTCCGTGTAAAAACTGATATCCAGTCAAATCCGGTTAGACCAGGAAAGCCGACCCCAAGTGACTTGGGAATAATAAAGGCTAAGAGTGAAAAAAGTAAAGTCAATAGCAAAAATGAATTAAAGGAGATACAAGAAATAAATAATTACGTATGACTTGCTTTTAACCACTGTTTAACTGGTAGCGGCTAAGTATATATACATATATATCTCACAGGCACCTCGCATTTTTGTGGAACAGAAGCAGCCTATGCATCCAGCCTATAAACTATCTCAGTGCAAAATATCACATCAACAAGTTCCGCTATTGCTAAATGAAAACAGAACGAATATAAATAAATTAATATAAAAAGGTTAGTAAAGATGTCTGGATATTTGTTGCTCAATCACCCGTAAACCCAGCCCAGATTTGAGAACAGCTTGTCTAGGCACACGGGTTCCTAGCCGTGTGCCTAGACAAGCTGTTCTCAAATCTGGGCTATTTTATCGTCCATATGCGAGGACTAACTTAAAGATGTTTTCAGCTATTTCCCGAATATCAAAAACATACAACACAATTTGCGGAGAAGTTGATATTTTTGCTGACACACTGTCAAAATTCAAAAAAGTTGTGTTAAGTTTGTTGAAGGGCTAAAGGTGCTCATGTTTAAAATATTTAAAATGTTTATAATGTCTTGTTTTTGTTTTTTTTTCTTACGTATATTTTTGTTTACTTGATTATTCATGGTGTAGCCTTCTTTTGTTTTGCATTGGTGTTTTAATGTTTGGTATTGTTATTTTTTTTTGTTTTTTTGATATTTTGATAACTATCTTATAAACGCTATAATATGGTGCATGGTGTGACACCTTAAAATGTTGTGCATTTATTCTTATTACTGTGTAAAATTTTTAATGTATAAGCACTAATGTAACAACTATTGGTTGTCCAAATAAATAAATAAATAAACGGTTGAACAGAATTGGATAAAACTTGACACATATGTATGTGGGTGGATAATCCGTCCATCTTGGATATTAAAACATGATCCCTCTGTGTGTCAAGCTCCTATCTATGTGTTAACATAGGATACTCTTTTTGATATCGTAGGGACACTCTATCTGCCATGAGTGTGGGACGTCGGAAGACACGGCGCTCCACACGCTGGAGGCGTATGCTGCGTGGGGGCCGCAGCGGCACTCGCTTTCGGCCATAATAGGCGGGGATCTCTCCCTGCCGAGTGTGATCAACGCCATGCTCGGCGGCGAGAGGTCGTGGCAGGCAGTGTTCTCCTTCTGCGAGGCTGTCATGGCGCAGAAGGAGACCGCGAAGAGGGTCAGGGAGAACAACCTCCTCGCTGACCCTCTCTGGCGCAGACGGACGGGAGCGAGGAGGAGGCGATTTGCCCTTCTCGCTCCTGTATAGTGGGGTCACTGGTACAGAGTTGAGGGACTCTCTACCCACTTACATAGCCCCACACGTCTGGGGGGTGGCCTTGGTGAGCAAGACCACCCCTCCACAGGTGCTGAGGCCCGATCACCATCAGCCGGGCCAACCGCCGGGGCGGGATGGTGATTGCTAACGCGACCCCATCCCGCCCCACCCCGTCGGCGGAGGGACTGCTCACCCCAGGTTTTTAGTGTGTATACCGACCCCCTTCAGGGGCGCAGAGTCTCACATAACTGCCTTCCCCCCCGGGGGAGGGGGCACCCACCAAGGATTTTTCTGGATCAAAAAAAAAGTACACTCCTATGACATTCACGTGGGTGAAACCGTAGGAGAAACTAGTTTATAATAATATTAACTAGCTTAATACCTAACATTCATTGCAATCTAAATTATGACTTTCTAAAGCAGTTATACTAATTTATAGGATAATAGATAAGGTATACTTAAGGTATAATATAGAGCAGCGATAGCTCAGTGGGGAGACCAACAGACTGCAATGCAGAGGGTCTCGAGTTTGAACCCACGTCGCGCACCTGTCTTGCGAAGGTTATATGACTATTCGAAATTATGTGCGTATTGATTGACTATTATCGCCTGCTCCGTGCCTCGGAGAGCACGTTAAGCCGTCGGTCCCGGCTGCCATGAACATCTATGGCAATCGTTATTGGGAGAGTGTCGACACAAAAGATCCCACTGGGTCGAAGTGTCGCCGGTCTGCACTGACTGGCCCCCACATAAGATAAGATAAGATAAGGTATAATATGAATAGTTAATAAGTTTATGATATGATGGAGCTGACATGGCCGACAAACTCCTAAATAAATCTATACTAATATTGTAAAGCTGAAGAGTTTGTTTGTTTGTTTGTTTGAACGCGCTAATCTCAGGAACTACCAGTTCGAATTGAAAAATTATTTCAGTGTTGGATAGCCTATTTATCGAGGAAGGCTATAAGCTATTTAACATCACGCGACGACCCGCGAGAGCGGCGCAGTAACTATAAACGCGGGTTAAACCGCGGGCACATCTAGTAAAGAATAAAAATGATTCCTCTTTCAGGCATTAAAGGTGATAGAGAATCGATCCTATCTAGACCCCGGGATAATTAACAACAATGAACCATCTATTCTCATGCAACTTTTATACATACATCCAAATACCATTCAGTAACAAACGTATACTCAAGCAAATGAACAGGCTTCTCTGATGGCGTAGTGGTTTAAGTGATCGCCTCGCTACTGCCACTGCGCCGAGTGTTGTGGGTTCGATCCCCATACGGGACAAATATTTGTGTCCACAAATAGTTGTTCTGAGTCTAAGAGTTCTTTGTGACCGTCGCGTTGTTCAAATGTTCATAAAGTCCCCGCGAGGCAAGAATTATTCCTAGTGCAAGAGCTGTCTTCTTAAAGTAATAAATAACGATAAAAGCATTACCTGATACTGTTACACATAAAAAACAGGTTCGTTAACAAAAATGGCGAATCCAAAATGTCAACGACTTTGGCCTTTGTGAAATTTTTGATAATTATCTAATGAAATTCTATTAGATGTTATCTTGAAATCAAATGGTAATTTCTTGATAAATATTTAATGAGTGGAGCTCGAGATATCCGCAGAATGTGGTTGAATGGCGTCGACCTAGACAACGCGAGAACAATAGATGATATCATCTGAGTGATATCTTGTTAAGATACAGCATTACAAAGTACCTATTATTAATAGTGACATACTAATCGAAGAACCCGTTTTAATAACAATAATAATAGTAATCCAGTTTCAGTTGGCGCTGTTGCTTAAATATTAGGAATTATATATTTGACGGCCTCGATGGCGTAGTGGTTAGTGTAACCGACTGCCACGCTTGAGGTCGCGGGTTCGGTTCTCTATTGTTACCTAACTTTTTTATCCATAATATAAAGTGCCATTTTTTTTTAAGTCCTAGTCATCATTTGTCTGAATGATAACTTATCCGAACTTATAATATCACATATCATAAAATTAAAATCCCTTAACACAATATGCCCTAAATTTATTTGTCATAAATATTACAATCAATAATATAGGTACAAAAGACTTAAAACCGTTTTCAATAAAAGTTCAAATTATTTAATGTTTACATAATATTGTCTTCTGTTTACGCAAATATTATTAATTGAAATTAAACTACTATATACGGATTTTATCGCGTTGTTTATTTGACACAATATTACATAATTTTGAAAATTTGTTACACTACTATTACTATTAAACTTTACTAATTTTAAGCTAATTATATTGTTATTAAAACTATTTAAATTTGATTTAATTTTACACTTTCCCCGACGTTTCGGTTGCTTTTCAGCAGCCATGGTCACGGGGAGACTAAGATGGTAGTTGTCTCAATGTTCCAGTGTAGTTATTTCAAAGTACCCGAACATAATTTAATCATTGGTGTTTCTATTTACGCAGAAGCTGGTGGTACTTTCCAACCACCATTACCACCAGCTTGGGATCCAGTTATACAAATAGTCAAACCCAAGAAGAAGCAAACCACAGCTAGACTTCATGATACTTTGAGCTCATTCTAATAAACAACGCGATAAAATCCGTATATAGTAGTTTAATTTCAATATTTAATGTTTATTTATCCTAATAATGATTTTTAAACTAATTTGTGTCACAAAGCTTGGCTTTTGTCACGGCTCCGGCGTTGCGGGTCTCCGGTGGTCCCACGCGTGCTAATCGTCGCAGGCGGCTTTTGCTCACCACCGCAGCTTCGGCTTACTGGCCGGCCAGCCTCAGCCCCGGCGGCTCACTCACAGCCTCCTGCTTCTCAGCCCGCAGGCCGCCTCGCCCCTACGCGCCTACGCGATTCTAAATTACACTAGAAGGTAGGGCAGACAAGACTGGGGAAGTCAGATTCACAGCAATTCGTTTCTGTCACTACAACCTACTTTTTAGCAAATGTTTTAGGACTAACAATTTTATTAGAAATGAACATTTGGAATAATACACATTATCTAATACAATACTCAGGACATATGACTTTATTTCATGCAAAATTAGGAGATTCAATTATTATAGTACCTAATATTATGACAGAATAATTTTAGAAGTAAAAACAATTAGGTAAAACAAAATTTCGAATTTTTGGACTTTTGGTTACTGAGTTTATAGCAAACATGTTATGGATAATGATTTTCGGACAAACAATTTTAGGAGAAGAAAGAACATCAAATCAATCATTTGTGTGCATGAACATGGATGTTTGTCTTGGTCTGGGTGGTTCTATGTATAATATGTATGTATTTTCAAAAAAAATGTATATATGTAGTTTATCCATTGTCTAGTACCCATAGTACAAGCTCTGCTTAGTTTGGGCTAGATGGTGTTGTGTGTATGTGGTAGAATATTATATTATATATTATTCAATAATACAACGATAACCTAGTGGGAGATTGTTGGACTGACACGCAGAGTTCACGATTTCGATCCCCAGGCACGCAATTCTGACATTTCGAAGTTTAATTATGTGCTTAGTAAATATCTATCTATAGCTGTCGCTCGCTTGAATGATTAAGGAAAACATCGTAAAGAAGTCTGCATGTCTTAGAGTTCTCCAAAATGTTCTCAAAGATATGGGATGTTTGCCAACCCACACTGGGCCAGCGGCTAGATGATAGCCTAACCGTTCTCATATTGAGAAGAGGCCCGTGCTCAGCAGTGGGACAGCTTAATACAGGGCTGATATTAGTTATTTATATATTCTTACTATTTTATTAAGCAGCGATAGCTCAGTGGGGAGAACAACAGACTGCAATGCAGAGGGTCTCGAGTTCGAACCCACGTCGCGCACCTCTGACTTTCGGAAGTTATATGACATTTCGGAATTATGTGCGTATTGATTGACAATTATCACCTGCTCCGTGCCTCGGAGAGCACGTTAAGCCGTCGGTCCCGGCGGCCATGAACATCTATGGCAGTCGTTATTGGGAAAGTCAGTACCCTGTAATATCCTGACACTGGTCTAACCTTAGGGTATTGTTAGCCTTCGGGTTGCGGAGGTCAGGTGGCAGCCACTCCGTGTAAAAACTGATATCCAGTCAAATCCAGTTAGACTAGAAAAGCCGACCCCAAATGACTTGGGAATAATAAAGGCTAAGAGAGAAGATTTTTAATATTTTATTGCTATGCATGACGTATCTGGTTTAATTCCAGGTGCGGGCAAAGTTTTATTCAGTTTGTCTGTAGAGAAATTCTGAGTAGCAGTACGGAGTATTCCTACACCGACTAAGTGATAATTACAAATATTTAATTACCACTCAAGCGTATAGCATGCACATAACTTCAGAAAGTCTAGCATGCCAGCCGTAGTATCAAACTCGAGACCTCTACATGGTAGTTCTAAAGCCAAAAGCTTCGCTGCCTTTAAAACTTACATACATATTATAATCAACAATCAGATACCACCCCAAATCAATTTACAAACCGAACTAACGCAAAATAAATCTAGATATATCGAAACGTTTATCGATAATCGACATTGATATCGAGTGGTCTTTCGTTCTCTTGTTCGTTTCGTTCGTTCATTAGTGGTACGTGACGTCATCTGGCGGCCAACAATCGTTAACCTAATTAAAACATTCCCTGGTCTCGATTATCTGGACTTACGATACAAGTATAATTCAGTTTTTCTTGCGGCTTTTAATGTACATGATGTTTCTAAATGTTTGTACACTAAAAGAGTTTCTATTAATTCATATTTTGAAATGGCAGACGTGATTTAAAACGTTTGGCCGTCGGTGTGACATTGCAACTCGATAGGTTAAAGAATGCTAATACCGCCGTCTTTGTATCTATCTCACATATCATTGTTTAAATCCAAATAATTATGAAATGATGAAGATATCAGTAAGGCCTACCATGAATACACGTGGCTGTTGAAATCAAAAATCCTAATTTCAATAGAGAAGATGGTTGGAATGTACCACCAGCTAGGAATCCAGTAATACAGATAAGCCTAAGAAGCAAAACACAGCTAAACTTCATGTTACTTGAGCTCATTCTGTGTAAATGGAAAGACCAATAATTAAATTATGTTCGGGTATTTAAAACAACTACACTTCAAGACATTGAGATAACAATCTTAATCTCCCCGTAAACATGGCTGCTGAAAAGCAACCGAAACGTCGGGAAAAGTGTAAAATTAAAAATAAATCTCACTATTATTTTTATAATTAAGAGTAAGCTTAATTAAGCTTTAATAGAAGTAAACAGTAACAGTATTTCACAATACTAGTTTAATGTTTCAAAAATACATACATATAATAAAAGTGTCTAAAAATCGGGATAAATTCCGTATAAAGTAGTTTCATTTCAATTTACATTTGCGTACGACAATACGCTGTGATGTCACAGTCTGTGATCGGCTGAAAATCAAGCAACTTATACCACGCCAATAAGTCTTTATAATATATGCACCTAATTAAAAAACATCCTGTATATATCTATATACACATATTATATGTATACCTATACATTTTAAAAACATGATTAAGGCGTCGCATTGGCGATTGAAGACTGTGAGTTCGATTCCCTTTCGATGCAATTTTGACTAACCCTTCGCATAAGCATTGAGTTCATTTCTTAACATAATTATGTGTATTACTGCTTTTAATGAACTTTTAAGAAGGCTGACTGATACAAGTAATGCGGTAGACTCCCGTTCATAATGTAAGAGATAACTAATATATTGGTGATCCGCAGTACGAGGCTGTACGGAGTGGCTACCTGTGGATCGTTCGCTCCGTGAGGTTAAGCAATGTTGCCGTCTTCATACTTCTTCTTCTTCTCGAGTCGATGGTACAAATATTTTAAATATATCCTGCCCAATATGTAGCCACGGCAATCACATCAGCAGTAGCGCCCCTCAAATCCTCCATGGTGCACCTACAGGGACAATTTGAGCATTTTAACATATATGACATGGTTTGATTGGGATCCCCACACTCACACTGTGCTTTGTGAGGCTCCCTGATTCCCCATTTTACCAGGTTGCATCCGCAGCCGCCGATTTGAGTACAAAGTCGATTTAGGGATTTCCATATTGACCATGGTAATTTCGACCCAGGTGATAGGTTTTCGCTAATTTTTAAATAGTCGATTGGCGGAGGTCGATTCATCATACTTATAGATGTAGTAGTTTAGTTAATCAGGAACTCGCCTTGCCATTGCCACTGCACCGAATCTTGTGCCGAATTGTGGATTCGATCCCAGTATAACAATAATTTGGTCTTATCCTAGTGGAAAATATTGTAAACATTAACAAACTATTGTGTACAGCTAGCAGGCTACGTCCGTGGCGCAGCGGTAATGAATGGGACTGCTGTGCATGAGGTCTCGGGTTCGAATCCCGGGTCGGACCAACAAAAAGTTATTGGGCTTTTCTATTAAGAAATCTCAATAACAGCCTGGAGTTAGGAAGTTTTCGGTGTTAGACACTACCGTGCCTCGGAAGGCACGTAAAGCCGTTGGTCCTGCGCCTGATCTTTCTCCGGTCGTGTCAAATTACCGTCCCATAGAATTATGAGTGTGAGGGAACAGAGAGTGCACTTGTGTTTGCGCACACGCTTGTGCACTGTAATATCTCCTGCGCAGATGACCAGTCTCCGTTAAGATTGGCCACCATGACCGAAATTCGGTGAAGGACATTATGTCAGCTGGTAGGAACTAGTGTCTCTGCTGGTAGGAACTAGTGTCTCTGCTGGTAGGAACTAGTGTCTCTGCCAGCTGTATTCTCTGGGAGGGAGACGTGTGTGATCCATAAATAGTTATTCCGAGTCTTAGTGTTCTTTGTGTCCGTTGTTTGTTTTACAAAAAATCAAATCATTTATTTATTACATTTTATTAGTAGTAACTAAGTACACAGACACACAAGAGCAGCGATAGCTCAGTGGGGAGACCAACAGACTGCAATGCAGAGGGTCTCGGGTTCGAACCCACGTCGCGCACCTCTGACTTTCAGAAGTTATATGACTTTGCGAAATGATGTGCGTATTAATTGACAATTATCGCCTGCTCCGTGCCTCGGAGAGCACGTTAAGCCGTCGGTCCCGGCTGCCGTGAACGTCTATGGCAGTCGTTTTTGGGAAAGTCAGTACCCTCTAATATCCTGACACTGGTCTAGCCTTAGGGTATCGTTAGCCTTCGGGTTGCGGAGGTCAGGTGGCAACCGCTCCGTGTAAAAACTGATATCCAGTCAAATCCGGTTAGACTAGAAAAGCCGACCCCAAGTGACTTGGGAATAATAAAGGCTAAGGAGAAGAGTAACTAAGTACACATGTAGCAGCGGCAGCACAATAGAATGCCACGTACAGGTCTCATATTTGATTCCAAGACACGCACTTCTAACCTTTCGAAGTAATTTGCTCTTAATTATCGGTCGCTTTATCGGTAAAGCAAAATATCGTAAGAAAACCTGCATGCCCGAGAACGCTCTATTACGTTTTTGAACTTATGTGAAGTTTGCCAACCTGCACGGGTCCAGCGCGGTGGATTATAGCCTAACTATAGCCTCTCCTCAGTGTGGGCAGGGTTAGTCTTCCGACACGGAGAAGAGGCTCGTGCCCAGCAGTGGGACTACTTTTCCAAACATTACAATATTTTTAGTCGCAGACTATAATTTTTACAGTGCGTATTTTACTTATTGATGATAGTCTTATTATATTCATGTCATGTAGAATGTATTGTAATAATTAATCTAATAATTAAATATAATATTCAAAATATTGGCAATGAATCTATAAGTAGAGCATCGCCATAAATATTCTTTAAATTAATCAACATTTCACATATTCATTTAGCGTTTAGGAATTCTACAAAAAAAACATATATACAAAAAATGCTACCATTTGAGTAGCATTTTTAATAAATATGTTAAATATTTTATTAAAGCAATTTACGATTTCTTAATTTTTGATGGAATTTGGCAATTATTTAAAATATTTATGACTGCCATATTGACTCTAAGAAATTCTCAGTCGCAACGCGGAGTCTAAAACTAATCTTGATAGACGGCGATAGACTCGCCGCCTATTACGAAGGACATCATATGTAGATACATAGTTGGCGAAAAGGAGGTGTAAGACCCCTCTACCCATTCTTTGGGGAGATAAGCATATGGCCAAGTACCTACATACTTAGTCTTCAAACATGGATGCAATAATAATAATAATAATAATATTCTATCACATACACACAACACCATCTAGATGATGGATGGATGTAATGAGTACCAACACTTGGAACTTGGGTATACATACATATATATACCCAAGTTCAAAGCTGTGTATGAGGTCTCGGGTTCGAATCCCGGGTCGGGCCAACAAAAAGTTATTGGGTTTTTCTGTTGAGAAATCTCAATACGAGCCTGGAGTTAGGAAGTTAGCGGTGATAGACACCCTGTGCCTCGGAAAGCACGTAAAGCCGTTGGTCCTGCGCTTGATCTCTCTCCGATCGTGTCGGATTATCCGTCCCATCGGATCATGACGGTTAAGGAACAGAGGGTGCACTTGTGTTTGTTAACAAACTTGTGCACTATAATATCTCCTGCGCAGATGGCCAGTCTCCGTTAAGATTAGCCGCCGTGACCGAAATTCGGTCTGGAGGACATTATTAGACTAGGTAGGTCCATTATATGCACGTTTGTGATGTTTCCAAGGATGTAAAAATTATCCCTAGAGAAAATGAAGAAGTAAAATAATTTTATTTGTATTTCTATACATACATAATCTTAAAAGATATTTAATAATAAATACAATTGAACAGAAGGCGGTACATAGAGATCAAATTATGCAACTGCGTCAGTTATTGTTGCAGTATAGAGTACAAAGCTTTTTTTTTTTGTTGTGAAATGTATGGCGCATACCCCTCCACGGGGGCGGGCGGAGGGGTTATGTCAGACTCGCCGGGGTAAAAGAGAAAGATGGAATAAGAATAATGTACCTCCCGGAATACCGACTAAACCTACCTCGACAAAACCACTGTCGACGGGGCCGCGCGAATCACTTGCACATGCGGTCGCGACCCCGCCGAGGTTTCGACCCGCCGTATGAAATGGCAGGCCACTACACGAAGAGGCCTACCTATTAGGCAAAACTCCCCCCAAACCCTACTGTCTCCCCCCTAGAGGAGAGACGGACTCAACACAGAGGCGCGCGTGGGAACACGCACGCCGCCTCTCGGACCTGGTGCTGAATGGATGGCGGGCAGGCCCACAAAGCCCACCACCCCCAGGTCAAACCTTAGGGTGGCTGGAGGTCGTCTCGCGCCCTCCGACATAGACTACAACGCTAGTATTCTAGCAGGCCTATGAATAATATTCTACTATCATTAAAATATGAAGTTAATTCGACCCATCGTTATGTCTATATATCTAATGTATTTATCTATATATATAGCAGTATGAAACCGCTATATATTCGACACTAGGATTTTTTATAATATTTTTATAGACATAAATTCTGAAACGAGACACTAACTCTGTAAATAGAAGCAAGTTATTAACCACAATGCATTTATAATTCACTAATGACGTCGTAAATTTTCTACATTAATTTAACAATTTAAAACTCATAAAAATCGTATCATTTATTTATTTTAAAAATGCCGTTCAATTTATATTTAATTAAAATACCTATATACATAAGAATTTATTGAATGTTAATATGTTAACATCACGCATATTATTATAATAAGCTAGCATTTGTTCTCGACTTTATTTGCGAAAAATATTAGATATACAGCAGTGGCATGTGGATTAAATATGAAGTTGCCGTTTTGTATTTAGCAAATCAGTAACATTATGGTTTTCATACTATTTCATCAATATTTTTGAATATTCAATTCGATTTCTATGTTTTTTTTTTATATATAGTTGCTTGCATTTTCACAAAAACATCAACCATCATGTAATTATGGAAAATTGATACAACGAATGCGGGCAGACACTAAGCAATATAACTTTAAATACAAACCACATGTTATTAATAATATATAGTTTATACTTAGAATATTAATTAATTTTATATTACCCATTGCTTTTTGTACTAAGTATATACTAAAATCATAAAATCAAATGTGGGATATAAACGGAAATTTCTTAGCTGAACACCTAATATTACAACATAACTATAGGGATCGAAATTAAATTACTTTATACGAAGTATATCGCCGATTATTATTTTAAGTACTCAATTGACATATATAATAACACATTTATTATATATGTCAATTTATACTTTTCCCGAAGCTTCTATTGCTTTTCAGCAGCCATGTTCACCAGAAGTCTTATTTATTATATTCAAAGATTTATTGCAAACTAATTGAGACATACAGGTGTTACAAATTATTTAGTTCTTGCAACTGACTTGGCCTTTTACAAGCCTTGCAACATTGAGGGCTGTCATTACAAATTTTATTTAGTAATATAATTCTGTTAAATACATGATAAATATTATAATATTATTATATCATTAATAATTAATTTAATTGTAGGATTCGCATCAACCTAAGACAATATTATGTAAAACTGTATTGGTTAAAACCACAGTACACTCAAAAGATTCTTATTCAAATCAGCTTTAACAACTAGAAAGCATCTCAAAAGTTTGGATTGGATTTTATTAAAACTATATTAATTTACAGCAACACTAACCTAAAAACGAAATCATATGAATAGTTGTTGAGATTTACATCCACATTACTCAAGACCATAGCTGGTGAAGCTTTGATTTTGGGTTCCATATAGTACAGGTTGAACTTATTTTAGTCAACCGGGCACAATTCTAGACCCTATTCTGCTCCCGAGAAATTAGGAGTAAGAATATGACACTTTGCCCGGCCCTGGAATCAAACACACGCGCGACCACATACACTTAAGTTGAATTCCCTGCACTACTAAGACAGTCAATTCTTCTATTGTCTGGTAAATCCACCAAAACGAAATACTACAAAAAGCAGACTAATATTTTTACAAGCAACGGACTCAATACCTACTGTGAGACAAATCTTTATAAAAGATAAATATACAACCGTGAAACTGTGTTATGTGTTTTGTTAATTAAAAATAATGTGTAGATTTACATAAGATTATTATTATAAAAAACAAGATAACAACCCGAGCGCGTTTATGTCTTTTATATGGAGCGTGTCAGACGGTTGTTCCCACGCTACCAAATACAATACGAGAAGACTTTTACTCACATTACGTCAGTAAACAATGTAATATAGGGTGGTAATAGTATCTTTGGTTCATTAATTTGTATAGCAGACAAACTAATTTTATAAATAATAATAATAATACTGCCATGGAAAATGGGTAGGCCTTTGGTGTGGGACGCAAGTTGTGTCGACACCCTTGCGCTATCACATCTTTCTAGTACAGTGGGTTGTGCTGGTGCTGCTGCTGCATCAGCGGAGACGCTCAAACGCCGCAAATATCAAAACCTTATTGATGAGTACATATTTGAGCCGTTTGGTGTCGAAACGCTGGGACCATGGGGTCCAATTTCTAGGTATGTATATAGAGACCTAGCTAAGCGGCTGATCAACGCTTAGCGTGACCAGAGGCCTGGTATTTTCTGTGCACAAAGAATAAGTATTGCCATTCAACGTGGCAATGCTGCCAGTCTTCTGGGCACGTTGCCAATTGATAACGATGCGGAGGAAAATTATGACGCTTTTTAATTTTGTTCTTTTATTTTTCTCTTTAGTTTATATTTCTTGTAAGTCATTTGTGTACATATTATATTAATTATTTAATTATGTCATTAATAAACAGTGACAGCAGAAAATCTGTTCTAAAAAAAATGAAATCTTCTCTCTTAGCCTTTATTATTCCTAAGTCACTTGGGGTCGGCTTTTCTGGTCTAACCGGATTTGACTGGATATCAGTTTTTACTCGGAGCGGCTGCCACCTGACCTCCGAAACCCGAAGGCTAACGATACCCTAAGACTAGACCAGTGTCAGGATATTAGAGGGTACTGACTTTACCAATAATGACTGCCATAGATGTTCATGGCAGCCGGAACCGACGGCTTAACGTGCTCTCCGAGGCACGGAGCAGGCGATAATTGTCAATAAAAAAAAATGTTATATAATAATAATATATTAATTGAGACCTAAACATATGAACAAACATTTATATGACACCAAACTGCGTAACAGTTTATAACAATTAAAAACTTTAAGCACGTAGCTTAATTATAGAATAAAAATATATATTATAATTATATAACAAAAATTATAAAATTAATGTCGGTGGAAATTATGTGTGTAACCGACTGCCACGGCTGAGGTCGAGGGTTCGATTCCCGCACAAGTCAAACATTTGTGTGCATGAACATGGATGTTTGTCTTGATCTGAATGTTTCTATGTATAATATGTATGTATTTACAAAAAAAAAGTATATATGTATGTTTATCCATTGTCTAGTACCCATAGTACAAGCTCTGCTTAGTTTGGGCTAGATGGAGTTGTGTGTATGTGGTAGAATATTATTATTATTATATTATTATAATGAAACTTCAAGCTATAAAAGTGAAGAATGCTGATATGACTATTTCAATGCGAATAGTTTAAAAACACGAAGGTCGTTATAGGTCGTTTCGTAATGAAATATATTCAAAATAGAATTCCGACTTGGTTAATCAAACGTCAAATGTGAACTAAAATACAATTAAAGCTGACATTTGACGTGTATTTTAATTTAGGAGAATGCCATTTCTGATATTTATGACACTTAGACTAGATCAGAACTCCATTTTAAACATTTTGCTATAAAAATTGGTCCTCTAATAAAAACACCTGCAAAAATTTCTTGAATGTTGATGAAACGACAGAAATTAAAAATGTAATCCGATAAAACGCGTCCGTATTCTCTTCTTCTGGTATTTTATCGATAATTCTATACCGTACAAAAACGTTAGTATTTTTACACTCTTGTTTTTCTGTATATATTTAGTCACCTCACAGCCTTATTTAACAATACTAGATTTTGCGCGTAAATGTATGTATGTATGGCGTATGTG
Organism: Catocala fraxini; assembly: GCA_930367265.1. Taxonomy (NCBI): domain Eukaryota; kingdom Metazoa; phylum Arthropoda; class Insecta; order Lepidoptera; family Erebidae; genus Catocala; species Catocala fraxini. The sequence continues at coordinate 5,379,933 of OV884044.1, read as the reverse complement.
CTTTTCTGTTTCTTTGACAACATGTATACGAAATTTTACGATGATCCGTCAAGTAGTTAAGATGTGATAGCGTAAGAAACAAACTCACATTCGCTTTAATTATATTAGTTGGATGATTTTTATAATAAAATGGGTAAGTCCCAAGTTTATTGCACTAGGGTATACCCTAGAACTTAAACTAGGATGTGTATGAATAGTACACAAAATAGAAATCAAACCAACAGCAAATTCACGCGTAAAATAGTGCGTGATATAGACACAAATTATCGATTAATCGTACACAAATTCGCGGTGAACGCGCTAAGCGCTGTCTGCAATGGAATAATAAATAAGTCTACGAGATATGCACGTTGACTGGCAGCCATTTGGAAGCTTATCAAGTAATTCAACTAGACTATAATTTTCTAACAGAATATACAGCTTAATTTCCGTAACATTCTCAAGTGCCTTATTGCCACGTGGGGAATATTTTAACAACTGGTGCATGCACAATGAAAGTTTTACTTATATCAGTGACGCATGTCTTTTGCTCTTTAATTTATGAGTTAAAGTATCTACCTAAACTAATAAAAATACATACATACATACATAGATTCACGCCTGTTTCCCAGAGGGGTAGGCAGAGACTACGGATTTCCATTTGCTACGATCCTGACACACTTTTCTGGCTTCATTCACTTTCATCACATTCCTCATATACGCCCGTTGGTTCAAGGTGCTGTTAACCTGACCTTTGTCCAGAACGCCTCCGATCTGATCGAGAAACGTTCGCCTAGATCTTCCTCTTGCGACTGTTCCATTCACACTAGCCTTATAAACTTTCTTAGTCAGTCTTTACTCGTCCATTCTTTTTACATGCCCAAACCAGCTTAACATACCCTTTTCTATTCTTGTCACTATATCCACTTTCATGCCGCATCTCTCTCTAATCACACTATTCCTTATTTTATCTTTCAGAGTCACACCACATACATTTCTCAGCGCTCTCATTTCTACAGAGCAAGAAAAATGCGTGTATAAGTTTAATTTAATGTTTGATGAATCTACTCATCAAACTTATATATATATATATACGTTTTCTATATATATTATATTTCTATTTTCTTTTTCTAACGTAGCAAAAGAATATCCTTAAAGAAAATTGTATATTTAAATAATATCATATGTTAATGCATATAATGAATTCCACCAACATTTACGTATATTGTGCAACAACTGCTGCAACCGCGGAAACCCTCAAACGGCGCAAATATAGTAATTTAGTTGAAACTCTAGGTTCATGGGGTCCGAGCGCTCGTATTTTGTACAGGGAGATCGCAAAACGCCTGATCGACGTTTCGCGTGATCAGAAGGCTGGTCTTTTCTTAGCCCAAAGAATCAGCATTGCCATTCAACGTGGCAATGCTGCCAGTCTTCTGGGCACGTTACCAGTTGACAGCGATGCTGAAGAATTCTACGATGCCTAAACCATTTTTGTAAATAGTTAGTATTATAATTATTTGTGTTTTTGTAATTATGTTAATTAATTTATACACCCTTCACAATAGCGATTCTATTTTATTACATGTAATAAATATTATAATTAAACACATAATTCATTAACACTCAATAATGTGAATGAAGTAGATTGTGTTACATTAGGAGGATCAAAGAATACAGTGTTGATTCGCCAACATAACTCGTAAAACGGGAGAACAAACTCGATGTACAATCTACTACAAAACTTTGATAAGTTCAGGTAAAGACTAAATATCAAATAGCAGCGATAGCTCAGTAGGGAGACCAACAGACTGCAATGCAGAGGGTCTCGGGTTCGAACCCACGTCGCGCACCTCTGACTTTCGGAAGTTATATGACTTTTCGAAATTATGTGCGTATTGATTGACAATTATCGCCTGCTCCGTGCCTCGGAGAGCACGTTAAGCCGTTGGTCCCGGCTGCCATGAACATCTATGGCAGTCGTTATTGGGAAAGTCAGTACCCTCTAATATCCTGACTCTGGTCTAGCCTTAGGGTATCGTTAGCCTTCGGGTTGCGGAGGTCAGGTGGCAGCCGCTCTGTGTAAAAACTGATATCCAGTCAAATCCGGTTAGACCAGAAAAGCCGACCCCAAGTGACTTGGGAATAATAAAGGCTAAGAGAGAAGAAGGTAAAGACTAAATATTGTTTGATCCACAGTTCTGTGAAACCCCTCATAGGATTAACACGTGGCACAGGGCACGTTACACTCTGTGGATTGCCGCCAATAATTGGGCAGAGAGGCAGAAAGGCAACCACGCCCCCTCGGAATGCTCACCCCAACTATTGCAATAAACAAGATTATTAATACTGAACTCTACTGTTCAATAATAACAACAATTCGTTTCTCATTTATCGCCAAACTATCCTGAAGTACGCCCAAACACCATGACGTGGCTGTCCCTTATCAGAGGACTTTGCAAAGAGTTGAGGTGACAATTCGAGGGTGTGTGGCGAATTCCTTTCTTTACAATCATTTTAATGGAACAATACCTACGGCACAATATACGTAAATGTTGGTGGAATTCATTATTATGACACAATTTCGCTAATTTACTTTCAATCGTCATTTTTATATCCAATGGACATTTGATATTAATATTATAAATATGAAAGTTTATAAAGATGTTCATAATATGTTTGTTGAATAATAAACATATAAAAATCGTATTGTTTGTTTTGATATACGATCAAACGCGGAAACTGTTGCACAGACTTGGTTGAACTTTTGTACACTGGTAGACCATGCCCTATACTATCATATAGGATACTTTTATCTCGGTATGAGTTCTCATAGAAGTCTAATGGGCAAATTCGCGGACAGAAACTAATGTATGATATAATTACGATCGAGTTTTGATGTTCACTGTACTTGTATCCGAGTAGTCATTTACTTTGAAACAAGAGCAATTTAAAATTAAGTAGCGATAGCCTAGTAAGGAGAAAATAGGACAGTTACGTAGAGGTCTCAAGTTCAATCTTACGGCACGCCTTTCTGACTACAATGTTTTCATAGCTGTGTGGGTATGAAGAGTCAATTATTGTTCTCTTTAAGGTAAAGAAAAACACTGTTGGAAGATCTGTATATCTGTGGCAACTTAATGTTTCGAAAGTATAGTATAATAACCAGCTCTGAAATCGCGATAGACTACACAAACTCACTTTTACTCATACCAAAAGGACTTCTTATTCATCTATACTTGCTCTGTGATTGATCGGATAGTGTTTAGGCATGATCGCAAAGAGACAAAATATAATAAACGAAATAAACTTTATCTCGATAAAATATTTACAAGGTCGTTAATCTCGAATGGTAAACATTCGTGGACATAAGTCTATAGCACTTTATTAACTCAGAAATAGGATGTATTACTCACTTTTTCTTATTATTTTAAGCAATAAATTACGTTGTCTAAAATCTAAAATGCAACATTTAGTCAAATCCCCACTACAACAAATAATTTGAAAGTCGTTCAAGAAGTAATTGTCATGTGACAGAAAAAGATCGCAAGGACTAAGTTGAGACGTATCTCCTGTTTATGTGCAGGCGAACGAGAGAGATAGCGTGATGATAGATTAACCTAATATCACTCACCCAGGAATCGATCCCAAGACCTAATGCAGCGCAGCCACATACTATCCTGCACCACCGAGCCATTCCTTTCAATCTAAACTACCAATCAAACTCACGATCTTACGACCAGACCAGACCTTACCTTACCATCACTGTGCCAACATCGCATCCTATACAAACATGATTACTTTTTTGTGAAGCCTATGTCAAATTGTAGATCCTTTCACAGAAGGTTGTAAAGGTACAATTAGTACGTCCTAAGCAAACACAGAACAAAAAGTATCGTCACCAAACTGTCAATTCATTACCTATGCAGGACCTTTTCATTTTTTATTCAACATCATTAGTAACTTGCTACCATTTACTTTGTAAGTCTTTAAACAATATATAAATTTAAAATAATGATAACTAATTAACTAATAAATTAATGAACTTTCTGTAAAAGAAATTATATAAACTACAATAACAGGCAATTGCCTGATTCGGGAGCAGAAGCCGAGATCTCACGCATATATTATATCTCCTTCTCCTTCTCCCTAGCCTTTATTATTCCCAAGACACTTGGGTCGGCTTTTCTGGTCTAACCGGATTTGACTGGATATCAGTTTTTACACGGAGCGGCTGCCACCTAACCTCCGCAACCCGAAGGCTAACGATACCTGCGGCTAGACCAGTGTCAGGGTATTATAGGGCACTGACTTTCCAATAATGACTGCCATAGATGTTCATGGCAGCCGGGACCGACGGCTTAACGTGCTCTCCGAGGCACGGAGCAGGCATTCACGCATATATTATATACTATATATATATATATACCATGACCGCGGCCTACCATAGAATTTTGTTTTATTTAATTTTTTAAATGTCATGTCGTTTTGTGTACTTGTAGAAATAGAGAAAACAACGCGCATTTAGTTACTTATTAAATTTTCTTTTCATTTTAATGTACTGTTAGTTAAATAATACATGTATATATAATTTTCATAACTCACGTTATTTATGTCTTTTAATACAACTACAACCTTACACACATACACACTTTCACATATCACCTCCAAGATTTTCGCTCGCGATAACGTAGATTAGGTTAAGATAAACAAACACACAAGCTCACATTCACATTAATGTGGGATGGATTGAATTACTGAACGTGAAGAATGTAAGCTGATTTTTGAACGGAACTGAGTGAATGGGACGGAGAGAGGAAGGAAGGAGAAGGCATTTTTACTGTGAGGCGTGTGATGGCAGGACGCGTGGGATTATGTAAAAAAAAGAGTGTGCATGTAGTTTTGTTATAATTACTGTTGAAAATAATAAAGAGAAATATTCTCGAGTTGCAGTGTGCGTTTTGATTAAGATCACACCCTCACAGAAGTGGGGGCTCGTCGATTCTTGGGTTGGAGTGACGGCGTGGCGTAGTTAGGATATTAAATTTTACTTTACATACATACATACATAGATTCACGCCTGTTTCCCAGAGGGGTAGGCAGAGACTACGGATTTCCATTTGCTATGCTCCTGACACACTTCTCTGGCTTCATTCACTTTCATCACATTCCTCATACACGCCCGTCGGTTCAAGGTGCTCTTGAACCGACGGACTTTACTGATCTTTTTATTTTAATATATTGTTAGTTGAGTTATACACGTATGCAATAGTTTCAGCTCTCATCACATACAATTACATCTATACACACGCACACACATATTCCAACACACACCTGCAAATATCGCCAATATCATTAGGTCAGGTCATAGCACACAAAAAATATTTACGTAACGCATTTATACATACCTACCCTAAACATTTTTTTTCCTTTCACAAATATAATATTCCCTCCAATATAACTATGATCGAGCAAGATTAAGGCTTAATTTCCTTCGGTCCGTCCTTGAGAGCTTGCGGACCACAATTAGTGGATCCTAAATAAACTTAGGGAACAAAGGATGGTCGTCAGACAGACGCCTCACTCCATTAACGATGTAACTGTACCGTGTATTACGCCACTGTAGGTTTAGTTGCTGAACAAAAAGGTTCTAGTCGAGTAAAATTAAAAAATTAAGATGACTAGTCTGCTTTGTCCTGTGGTACTTCTTTTTTATTTTGCTGTGTTGGTTCCATCGTATGAGTATTTATGAAATGTAACCTAAGTAACATAATTATAATATCTGTATATGAACTGTCCGACTGCTAGGCACGGGTTAATTCTCAGTATAAGGATTGATGCCGTAGTTTACCACGCTGGCCCACTGCGTGTTGGAGACTTCACACATCTTACAGAACATGATTTATTTATTTATAAAAGGTACAGTTACAGAATACAGACCAAGTAGTGATTAGGATTACTTTCACATGAAAACATTTTTAAATCTGCACTTGAATTACTACTGTACATAGCATTCAGAATTTATATAGCATCAAATAGGTAAGTGAACGTTAATATTTAAAAAAAATAAGTTACGATCAATATAGTTAAGACTAGGAGTGTAATATACATTAGGTTAAGGTGCATTCAATTTGCGTAAGGATTCTATGAATCTGCTGTGACTATCCACAAATATATCAATATCAGCGCAAATATCATTATACTGTCTACACATACGAAACAGTGGATTATTTTGGGACACATTATTGTTGCACGCTGGTATTCGAAACAGCTGCGGAGTACGCACACATTGAGTAGGTACCTTGAAGTGTAACTGACTTAGGAGAGTACTATTAAATGAGCCCTTCAAGATTTTATATAAAATGGACATGTCGCTCATCCATCTCCAGTTATCCAATCCAACCATGTTAAAGTAACGAAGTTATGGAGAACTCTCAGACAGGTTTCCTTACGATGTTTACCTTCAAGCAAGCGATTAGAATTAACAATTTAATACGAACATAACTTTAAAAGTCGAAACATCTGCGTAGCAGTCTAACGATCTCCCACTAGGATATTTCTGTTTACTAAGTAAGATGTGTTTAAAATTTGCTAGAAATATAACAAACGACTAACAATTTTAAAACTTATTTTTGCATGAAGGTAATTATATAGACTATTTATTTGCTAGGTATGTACATATGTATGTATCTTATGTGGGAGCCAGTCAGTGCAGACCGGCGACACTTCGACCCAGTGGGATCTTTTGTGTCGACACTCTCCCAATAACGACTGCCATGTTCATTTTCAGCCGGAACCGACGGCATAACGTGCTCTCCGAGGCAGGGAGCACGCGATAATTCTCAATCAATACGAATTAACATAATTTCGAAAAATCATATAAATTCCGAAAGTTAGAGGTGCGTGACGTGGGTTCGAACCCGAGACCCTCTGCATTACAGTCTGTTGGTCATCCCACTGAGCTATCGCTGCTCTATCTATCTCTATCTTTGCTAGGTAAGTATAAGATCCTCTTAGAAAACGCAAGAAGCAGATATTGTTCACTCTGACCTACTAACAGTTGACAAACCATAAACCTTTCAGAACATGTTTAAAGAGCAGGAACCAGCTCATCAATACGTCAAAATAAAGCCACAAGCATGTCTATAAAGTCTGCTAGTAACATTTTCTACTTAAAGAGTTATCCCCGTAATAAGAATGAAAGTTGCTCGTTAGGGGCAAACGTGCCGATATAAACCTCATTCAAACGATACCTTCACTCTCAGCGGTAATCAATCACATCTTGTAATGATCCGCTGCTGAACATGCGTTTCACTACTTAAACCGCTACAAATTAACTCCGGTCAGTATAGGAGTACCGCGAGTTACGTTGGCCTATCTTTTTTTTTATACTATTAAGTTGACATACAAGCATACGGCCCACCTGATGAAAAGTGGTCACCGTAGCCTATGGACGTATGCAACACCAGAGGCATCACTTACGCGTTGCTGACCTTTTAGGAAAGGAAGTGGGAAGGAGGGGTGTTTGGGCCTCCGGTACTCTCATTCACCGAACGAAACACAACAGTCATTAAAATCGTCAAGAGCCTGCTTTCATTTAGTACGACTGTAACTTGAACAGTTATAAGTGTAAACATCGCTGATATACTTTAAGCAAATAATAAATCTGAAGAATGTCCAAATTAAAGTACATTAAACGATTAAAATGTGATAAGCAGAGGACTACGTTAATAGAAATTTATGACCTCAGCCATCGTCACTAGAATATTGTAGTTACTGACCTTAGGGTCTTATTCAAAACCCAGATCAAACAAATTATAATAAGGTGTTGCCGTCTGAAAAATATCAAGGTCGTTGTTGAACTGATTGAACGCCGGCCGCAGCAATAAAACTTCGCGAACCTTTCGTTTCATCAGTCACAATTCTGCTCACCAGATCTTCCTGGGATATACATCCATTATACCTTACGTAAGTCGAGTCTAAATATATCTTACATACTATAATAGACTCGAGTTACGTAACTTTACAATCTCAACTACCGCGAAAGTTATATCTAGATATTACAACAATTTAAACTTCAATATTCGATTTGCTTGTCAAACTTAGACAAGCATACAATTATAATCAAACGGTAAATTGAATTTCGTAGTGGCTACTGGGCCCTCGAGCTAATTGTGGACATTGTACAAACTGTAACTTGACGTTTTACCAGCTTAATCATTATTTCGATGGCTTATGCGTAAGCGCAAGCGTGAGTCCAGCTTTTCTTTTTTAATAGAACGGCGGATAAACATTTAACCCGCCTGATGATAAGCGACCAATCTCTGACCACTTGTTGTACCAGTGAGGCCATCGATGGCGAAACGTAAGCGCTCTTTGCTGGTCTTTTTAATTGTTTCTTCTAGAATAGCGATTAAAAAAATATATGGCCCGCCTAACAGTAAGCGGCCAGTCTCTGAAATTTTGTTGCACCAGCGAGACCCCCTGAGCGCTTCTGACAATTGAAAAAAGAGCAACAGAGCTAAAATACACTGGTATTTCCCTGACAGCACAGCATATCTTGAGAGGCCTGCAGGATATCGAGGAAATGTCATTTTAATACATATAGTTTTCCTTGCTGGCCCTATGCATTAACATTGATAGAAAAGTAATCTTGTCTAAACTTCTTGAAATTCCTGACAGTCATTGTCATCGCACGAGCCTGTATTTAATACGGATTCCAACATACCAATGTTTTGAAGCTGTAACATTATTGTATCTATAAAATGGTATTTCTTTAACTCTTTATAAATTATTTTAAAACATTCGAATCTAATTCGAATACGATTGCCCACGTTACTATCGCTACGTTCACTAACAAGTTGACCATATTGACCATGCGAGGGCCATAGATATAGCAACAACTTTCATTGCAACAGAAGTGAAGTATAAACGAGTGCCATAGCCACGTTTGCAACATCAGCGGTATCACTCGCGAATTGACTAACCTACACAATAGGTTTTACTATACAATAGATAAGAACATTAATTTGGTCTCGATGCTTGCAACACAGCACTTCTTGGAACACCAGATTATTCAACTACGATCTTTGTTGACACTATAATAATATCAACCCAGTAATAAGCTGTCCCACCGCTAGGCATGGGCTTCTTCTCAGTGTGAGAAGGCCATAGTCTACCACGCTGGCCCACTACGGAATGGCAGACTTCACACATCTTCGAGAACATTGTAGAGAACGAGAAACATCGTGAGGAAACCTGCATGTCTAAGAAGACAGGTTGCTTCATGATTTAATCACTTTATTTCCACATATTATATTTTAAAACTCTTTTATCTGACTGTACTAAATAGCTTTAATAATTTGATGATGTCATCAGTTTAAAATATATTTAAATTAAAATGTGTCAATTCGGACACTCTGTCCAAATATATTGTGCCCGAGTCATCAGCAACCCTTCCGAGAGAGGCCCGTGCCTAGCAGGGGGACAGTACACAAGGATATACAGGGCTATTAATACTGTATTATATTATACATGCATAAACTACCTCCGTGGCGCAGCGGTAGTGAATACGACTGCTGTGCATGAGGTCTCGGGTTCGAATCCCGGGTCGGGCCAACAAAAAGTTATTGGATTTTTCTGTTAAGAAATCTCAATATGAGCCCGGAGTTAGGAAGTTGGCGGTGTTAGACACCCCCGTGCCTCGGAAAGCACGTAAAGCCGGTGGTCCTGCGCCTGATCTCTCTCCGGTCGTGTCGGATTATCCGTCCCATCGGATCATGAGAGTTAGGGAACAGAGAGTGCATTTGTGTTTTCGCACATACTTGTGCACTATAATATCTCCTGCGCAGTTGGCCAATATTCTTTAAAATTGGCCGCCATGACCGAAATTCGGTCTGGAGGACATTATTATATTATACATATGGTCATTTTACTTCTAGTTTATTTTTAAAAACGTATGAATGACCTTGTTTTTACTATCATCCATACGCTACAATAACTTACCAAAGATTTGATTCATTCATGCTACTCTACGTTTAAACATGGCCACCTTTCTGGACGTTAAGTTGTCATCTGACACAATACCAATATGATATCTAACATACATACATACATACATAGATTCACGCCTGTTTCCCAGAGGGGTAGGCAGAGACTATGAATTTCCATTTGCTACGATCCTGACACACTTCTCTGGCTTCATTCACTTTCATACCTAAATAATATCCAAATTACAAAAAAAAAGTATTAACACGCTCACTCATATTTAAATTTGTGATGTGTGAGCTTACTCTTTCGGACAATAGCTATGTGCAATCTAAGCACGACTACACACACATCTATGATGTAAATCTTTGCAGTCTGTATGTTTGTCTGCCATCATAGTAGTATAACATACATACTTACATAGATTTACGCCTGTTTCCCAGAGGGGTAGGCAGAGTGTACGGATTTCCATTTGCTACGATCCTGACACATTTCTCTGGCTTCATTCACTTTCATCACATTCCTCATAAACGCCCGTCGGTTCAAGGTGCTCTCAACCTGGCCTTTGTCTAGAACGCCTTCGATCTGATCATATTATAATGAAGAAAACAAAAGAGATCACAGCACATTTATTTAAATGAGAATTCCATATTTTCGTCCCTATACTCAAACTGCATAATATTATTGTTTATAATTACAATATTCATCATAATCCACAACTCCCGGGGGTTCCCACTGATCAACGTCAGACATAAATAAGGATTAAATAAATATATCAACCAAAGGTTTTACTTTCTCTCTACACATAAAAAGGTTCACCCGCTGCGCTTTTATCTTATGCAATTGTTTAGTTGCATAACTGGTCGACGTGGTTTATAACAATGCAACTTTTGTGGGACATACTGACGGTTTATATCGACAACTGACACATGAATGGCGTAGTAATGATTGCATGTATGGCATAGTGGTAATCAAATCAAATCATTTATTTCAAGCTGCATAGGCCCAAAGATAAATACCTTAACCTAAAACATATTATAACATTTTATAATACATACACACAAAACCATCTAGCCCAAACTAAGCAGAGCTTGTACTATGGGTACTAGACAATGGATAAACATACATATATACTTTTTTTTGTTTTGTAAATACATACATACATATATACATAAGAGCAGCGATAGCTCAGTGGGGAGAACAACAGACTGCAATTTAGAGGGTCTCGGGTTCGAACCCACGACGCGCACCTCTGACTTTCGGAAGTTATATGACTTTTCGAAATTATGTGCGTATTGATTGACAATTATCGCCTGCTCCGTGCCTCAGAGAGCACGTTAAGCCGTAGGTCCCGCTTGCCATGAACATCTATGGCAGTCGTTATTGGGAGAATGTCGACACAAAAGATCCCACTGGGTTGAAGTGTCGCCGGTTTGCACTGACTGGCCCCCCACATAAGATAGATAAGATAAGATAAGATACATATATACATACCTACATAGAAACACCCAGACCAAGACAAACATCCATATTCATGCACACAAATATTTGACTTGTGCGGGAGTCGCCTAACTACTAAATCACTCTGTTGTGGGTTAGATTGTCCCGCAAGTCAAACGTTGTGCGTATCCATAATTAATTAAATGTTTATAAAGTCCCTAATGACACAGAATTTTTAACTAGTGCAGCAGGGGTTGTTACAAAAAACAAAGAAAGATATTGTTTATATGTTTACAGAAATCATATTGACATAAGTATTTAAATAAAGGAACTTCTAAACGGGTAATATTCTACTGCAATATATACTCCAATGTTATTACTACGGTTTTGCCCGCTTAAAAACGTTAACAAAAGATATTATAGTCCACAAATACTTCCCTAACTGTCATATTCCAATGAGACAGCAATCACTACCAGAAAGAAATCGAGCGCAGGGCCAACGGCTCCACGTATTTGCCGAGGCATTGAGGTGTTCATCACTGCCAAAATATCCGGTTATGCCAAACATTTATAAACGATAAACCATACAAACTATCGGTATATCAAAATAACCTCCATACTTTCAAATTGTTTTGCTTCTTTTAAACCCAAACCAAAAACCGAAATGCGAACAGAAACTCGTTTTCATATATTCGCCAAAAGACATTTTTGAACTTGTGTTCAAAAATGTCTTTTGGCGAAGAGTTTGTACTCTTAATCTTGCAATAAACTACATATGTATGTTTCTTATGTAGGGGCCAGTCAGTGCAGACCGGTGACACTTCGACCCAGTGGGATCTTTTGTGTCGGCACTCTCCCAATAACGACTGCCATAGATGTTCATGGCAGCCGGGACCGACGGCTTAACGTGCTCTCCGAGGCACGGAGCAGGCGATAATTGTCAATCATATATCTTCCGAAAGTCGGAGGTGCGCGACGTGGGTTCGAACCCGAGACCCTCTGCATTGTAGTCTGTTGGTCTCCCCACTGAGCTACCGTTGCTCATAAACTACATATACTAACCACCAGTCTATCAAAATGGCGTCCAAGCTTTCAAATAGTTTTGTTTCTTTTAGAAATAAACCAAATAACTAATGGCGTACAGAAACTCCTTCTCATATATTCGCCAAAAGACATTAGAACACAAATCTTTAAATCTTGCGACGTACTATTCTAAACAGTGGTCTATCACAAATGACTTCCACAATTCCGAATTCTTTGCTCCTTGTAGAACTAAACCTACCAACTGATCGCGAACAGAAGTTAGTTCTTGTGTTGTTAATCCTAGTCGTCCGTATGTGAGCGGTGCCTAGCCCTGTATGGCGCCATGCAATGACCCACTGCGAGTTATTTATATGCGGCCAGATAACTGGCATTGTTTTGTTCAACGGTCCATGCCTCCACAATGGACACTACGACATTATTAAGTCCTGCTTATTCAATTTGCTGGATATGTGAATGCATTGCTGTAATACTCAAGTAAACGTATTTGTTTTAAAAATATGGACTTTGTTTTAAAATAAAATAATAAAATAACATATATTTATGTCAGACATTAACACGTATGTACATGAACAGTCCATAGGTTGTTTAGTAATGGGTTAGTAAAAGAATGTACTTATAGTTTATATTAGTAGTGTTAGTAAGCCCGCCCTCTAGGCACCGTATGGTCGCACTATAGGCACCTCTACGCTACGTTGTGTGATGAGATCCATGTAACTATACCCAGTGCCGTTGTATAGGACAGTCTGGCCTGTTAACAATCATTTTCAGGATGCCGTTCCGAGTGCTACGTAAGCGCTGTAGCAAGGAAGCCGCTTTTTTACGCATGATAGTGTGAAAGCGATCTGTGCGACCTTCGGCAAACATGCCCGATGCACTACAACGCCGCGGCAGCCGCAACAGCATTGTGAAGGCGTTGTTATATTGTACGCGCAGGACGTTGTAGGCTCGGCTTGTATATGACACCCACAGGCCCCTCGAATAGAATGACTGACAGAACGCCATGAATTAGGTCAATTTGACGTCTGCCGTGCAGCGTGCAAACCTGCGGGCTAGCATATTGCCTCTCACCGCCAACTCCTTGCGCTTCCGCTCTATATCACTGTCATCGCATAGATAACTGGTGACAATGTGGCCTAAATACTTAAAATGCTCAACTTCGTTTAGTACTACGCCATTGAGATATACTGGAGGTGCACGGCGGGGCTGTTGTTTCTGCGTTTTAAAAACCAGGATCTCACTCTTATTAGAGTTGTACTTAAGGCCATGCACCTACGCATACGTCTCGCAGATCGATAGTAGCTCTCTCAACCCACTTATCGATGGACTGAGCAGCACCATGTCGTCCGCTTAACTTAAGTTATTGGCACAACTGCCGTCTATGTGACAGCCGACATGTGTGCTGCTCAGTCACTCGATAAGCTGGTTCATATATAAATTAAATAACAGAGGTAAGCTTAAACTCCCTTGCCTAATACCACACTCCATTTTGTACTCATCCGACAGAGTACCGACCCATCTCACCCTGTTTGTCTGGTTGGCATACCAGTATCTGAGGAGCACTGTGTATTCCGCTGGCACACCCGTGCCCCTCAACTTGTCCCACGGCACATCAAAGGCGACGAGATCGAAAGCTTTCGACAAATCGAGAAAACACTCGTAGACCGTCGTCCTCCTCGAGGTATAGTACTTGACCGTGTGCTTCAGGCTAACTATGGCACTCTCCGTAGATAGGCCTGCCCTGAACCTGAACCATCAAGCACCTTAGCTATGGTGGTGGCGAGTGAGATTGGTCGATAGTTATTTATATCCGTCGTGTCGCCCGTCTTGTTTTTAACAATGGGTACTACTATCGTCCGCATAAGCAGTTTGGGTAAATAAGAGTGACTGAGGCATAGAGAAAAAAAAACAGAGAGAGCACTCGAGGCAAATGAACCCCCGCATGCTTAAGATGTTCTATGCTGAGGCCATCGTGACCCGGCGATTTTCCATGTTGCATTCCGAAAATAATTTTAGCAACTGTCTCAGCTGGTATTTTAGTCATCCGCTCGGTTACAGTAGCCTCAGCACATCACAAGACCCTGAGATCAAGGGCGACCGCACAGAAAAGTGGTCCTTAAAAGCATCAGCAATATGCTTGTGATCAGTCATACCACCGACACTCACTGGGAGACTCGGCCTCACATTCATTTTGTTTGTATTTTTCCAAAACTGCTTTAAGTTCTTAGTGGTATGGTTAGAAGCAAGAAGATCCATTTTAGGAATTCACATTTGCTACATTATTGCTACATGCAGATATTATACTCGTCTGTTGAAGAGTAGGTAATAACTGCAACAAGTGCTTTGTTGAGTCTCTGAGGGACTAGAGTAAGTGACAAAGATTACTGATCCTTCGTAGGCAGCAAAGCGCCTTCTTGAAGAGTCTGGCAACCCCTACTCTTCGTGACAATAGAGTATCCAGGTGGTTTATATTGCTGTAGTTTCTGTAGGGTGAAAGTAGTAGAGCTATTCCAAGTTCAGCAACTTTCACGAGTGACTGTGTTAGTATGTACAACCAATAATAATAATAATAATAATAATAATATTCTACCACATACACACAACACCATCTAGCCCAAACTAAGCAGAGCTTGTACTATGGGTACTAGACAATGGATAAACATACTTATATACTTTTTTTTTTGTAAATACATACATATTATACATAGAAACACCCAGACCAAGACAAACATCCATGTTCATGCACACAAATGTTTGACTTGTGCGGGAATCGAACCAATGATAGGTTACATAATATTGTCTTCTATTTACGCGAATATTATTCATTGAAAGTAAACTACTATATACGGATTTTATCGCGTTGTTTATTTGACACTTTATTACAAAATTTTGAAAATTGTTACACTGCTACTACTATTAAACTTGACTAATTTTTAAGCTAATTAAATTATTATTAAAACTATTTAGATTTAATTGACTTTTACACTTTCCCCGACGTTTCGGTTGCTTTTCAGCAGCCATGGTCACGGGGGTCTCCCCGTGACCATGGCTTCTTCTTAGTCTAAGATGGTAGTTGTCTCAATGTTCCAGTGTAGTTATTTCAAAGTACCCGAACATAATTTAATCATTGGTGTTTCTATTTACGCAGAATGAGCTCAAAGTATCATGAAGTCTCTATCTCTCTCTCTTCTCTCTTCTCTCTCTCTCTATCAAATTATTTACACCTATCACCCTGTTTTTGTATAATGCTATCTAATATGATAAGCACACACACTAGCTCATATTAATTCAAAACTTCTAGAACCGATGGAATTCATTAGAATGTAGATGGATAATTTTACAAATTATTGGTTTCCTTTGCATGCAATATGACATTACTGCGCAAGATTAGATTTGTATCTACGATAACATCGATAGGTATGATAAGTAGATCGTACAGTTACATTTTTGTTAAATTACCGAGTTCCGTTTTTAGACTAGATGTTATTTTTATTATAAGCGTTAAGCGACTTTGCGGCTGCTGCATCGCGATTTTAAAACTTTGCATTGCGATATCGTAATCGCGGCTTTTAGCATTAGTATCGAAGTTGCATTGTGTTTAAAAGCGAATGAATCATCATTATTAGAACATTGAACCTTCAATCTAAGGCGAAATTTTTAATATATAACAAGAAAAAGATTGTGTAAACAATATTGGAATTTTACACACAGTCAATATAACGACTAATGGCTCCATCCTGAATCGTAAACGTCAAATGCGGCGATCGAGATGGTTTAAAGATGCAATATATATGCTGCTAAAACGCGCAATTTTGCATTCTTAATCAAAGATACTATCGCGATGCTGCGTCTAAACATAAACTAAATCGCAGTCGATAGCAAAAAGCTCCGACGCGAATGCAAAAAAGTGTTTTATATATAAAAATGACTGTCTGTTTGTGTTTTATGTATAAGCACTTATATCATTGTGATGAATTGACGTGCGTTCTGGACATGTGCATTAAAAGACAAAACAAAACCTTAAAAATTAAAAGAGTCATTAAAACACAAGTCCAGCATTAGCTAGTTTGTAATAAATAAGCAATCGTTTGAAGTAACTGGAGATATTGTGCCAAATATATTTCAAAACGTGTAACAATCATCAATGTTTGTACCAAATAAGGAGGACATAATAATACGGAAGAAATTGTTTCGTCACAGCATGCGTCGTACCTACTTCGTAAAGGTAAAACAAGTACGGGAACACTAAAATGTCATGATACCAGACTATAGACTGATAAGTATGTATGTGGTCGTTTTAGGTACTACTTCTTACACGGCCTAATCTTCTTATTTGATTTGATATCGGCCCTGTTTATAAACTGTCCCACTGCTGAGGATACGCCTGCTCTCTGTCTACCAGTCTATCATGTTGTCAAAGATGTGTGAAGTTTCAAGGAGAACTCTCGGACGTGCAGGTTTCCTAACGATGTTTTCATTCAACGTTAAAGCAATCTATAATTAACTATTTAATACGCACATAACTTCGAAAAGTCAGAGCCTTGGGATCGAACTCGAGATCCAACATGACAGTTGGACAGTTTCCCATAAGGCTACTGGTGCTTCTAATATTCTATACATACAATAAAATTATAACATCTATACACAGGTGATATAAAAAAGAAAATAACGTGAGTGGTCTTTCTCGAAGTTATAGAAACTACGTTCAATTGACATTCGATATACAAAGCCATCTTAATACATTTCTAGCATTGTATATTTATGAAATTATTCTCTTTGTGAAAACTAACACGAGTTTATATACAATAATAATAACAACCAGAAAAGGCCCTGATAGAGCTCAGTATTAAAACATACTGCATGTTAATAATTACAATACTGCCTTACTAAAAAAAGTATCTTTAACATGAGCACTATTATACAGAATGACTGGTTAAACATTGTACGTACTTAAGGACATGATAATTTATGGTCAGAGGTAACATATAAAAAAAAAACTATGTAACCTGCAAAGAAAATCTTTATGAAAATTTGTATGAAATATCCATAAAATGTAGACACTGCGCCGGGTCGCACACAGCTGTGCGCGCCGCGCTTCCGAGGCTAATGACCTTTGATAAGAAAAGAACGGTTGGGGTGCAAATTCGGGCGAGTGCGGGGTGCGGTAGCGAGGGGTGGGTGCGGAGGTTTTGGTTACTGTACTGAGTCGTTTCGTGGAATAACGGAAATTACCAAGGTACGCACGGCCAATCGGTCATCGTTTGTAACACAGCTGTGGTATATGCGAAGAGTGTCAACACATAAAGGTTTTATTGGATAACTAGGTCAAATTTTTAGAAACCATTTTTTTTAGTTATTCGTTTCCGGTATCGGGTACTAAATACCCTCCTTCAATATGTCCAGTCTTTTACTAATTACACCGTATATAACAAAATACCAGTTTTTATAAAAACCTCTCCAATCTAGTTGTTTAATATACAACTTTATTACTATTATAGTTATTATTAAGCCTTTAGTAGGATATATTTATGAATAAAACCGTTTGTGTAGAGACTTTTTCGTGCAACTGAAGTACGGGATACATCAATAATAATAATAATATTCTATCACATACACACAACACCGTCTAGCCCAAACTAAGTAGAACTTGTACTATGGGTACTAGACAATGGATAAACATACATATATAATTTTTTTTTGTAAATACTTACATATTATACACAGAAACACCCAGACCAAGACAAACATATATGTTCATGCACACAAATGTTTGACTTGTGCGGGAATCGAACCCGCGACCTCAGGCGTGGCAGTCGGTTACACTTACCACTACGCCATCGATGCCGAAATAATAGAAATTCAATGATAGAAATATTCGCCTCTAAAACCATCCTCATTATTGCAAGACTAAATAACCGTGATTAACATTCTAATACTTAGTTAACAAATACCACGACACAATTAATATTGCCCCACGCGTCTGAGTCATCTGTTCGGTAATTTACAACGTAAATACCTTAAAGGCAACGTTGGCAAATGGTTCATGAACATACATACATGGTTGTATGTCTAATAAAGAGTAGGTGTCTATGACCAGTTCGCCAGCTGTTTAAGACCCATGTAATGGGGCCTCTATTACTGACTACTGGGTATATTGCCAAACACCGTCCTGCTAGTACAAATTTCTTATCAGAAAGCATACATGCCTTTATCTATATATATAAAACTCTTCCGTTACTGAGTGACTGACAGACAACGCACAGCCGAAACTACTGAATGCAAGAAGCTGAAATTTGGCATGTATGTTGCTTGGAGAGTGTAGGGGAGCACTAAGAGAGGATTTTTGGAAATTCCACCCTGAAAGGGGTGGAAGGGGTGAAATCCGATATTCACACGGGAACGAGACTTACGCGGGTGAAACCGCGGGAATACTACTAGTAGCATATAAAGCCCTTAATACAAAGTAATACTCGCTTGATATTGAACACTATTGTAAGCGTTACCAGCTTTGGCGGTTGAAAGTAAGGTTTTAAAACATTTACGATATTTGTTTATTAACAAACTTCACAAATAATATGCGGTCTGAATTACTGTGCAAAATATGCACTAGTACCAATCAAAACAACCTTTGAAAGCCTCTATTATTGCATGCACCATTTGCAATAACAAATTACAGGCGTAACTCATTTTGCATAAGAAGTGCAATAGCGTCTAACACAGGAATTCCTAAACTTTTAAGTTTTTTTTTTAACGTGGTTTGATGCATGACGCATACCCCTCAGTGGGGGCGGGCGGAGGGGTTATGTCGGACTCGCCGGGATAAAAGAAAGATGGAATAAGAATAATGTACCTACCGCCCGGAATACCGACTAAACCTACCACGGTGTTCCTCGACAAAACCACTATCGACGGGGCCGCGCGAATCGCTTGCACATGCGGTCGCGACCCCGCCGAGGTTTCGGCCCGCCATATAAAACGGCAGGCCCCTACACCAAGAGGCCTACCTTTTAGGCAAAACCCCCCACCCAAACCCTACTGTCACCCCTAGAGGGGAGACGTACTCGAAACAGAGGCGCGCGTGGGACCACGCACGCCGCCTCTCGGACCTGGTGCTGAACGGATGGCGGGCAGGCCACCACCCCCAGGTCAATCCTCAGGGTGGATGGAGGTCATTTCGCGTCCTCCGGCGCCCAGTTCTGCGGTTAGGGAGAGGGTTTAAACCCGATCCGCAAGATAACGGAACACTCACCAAATACCGTCTATTTTTATGGAACCCCATATCAAATGATTATAAATCAAAGACACTGTAATTTAAATAAGAATAAGAAATTTTCTTCTCATTACATATCTTGTGCTATTTCTAAATAATATTTGTACTTAGCTATGGTATTATTTAACAGCGAAAAATAAATGATTTCGCGGAATCCTGGTGACTTTCCTACGGAATCCCTAGCTTCCGCAAAACCCACTTCAGGAATCGCTGGTCTAACAGTTTAGCAGCTCACTTGGAGATCAATCTATTCTGCACTGACGCACACAAAATAAAGAAAATTACGAACTTTAGCGACAATGTCGGACATAACTAGTTTCATTTTGTATAATACGCTTGATTACTTACTAGATTTTATTATTTATTTTATTTGGTTTGCCAACAATATATATATAATACACTGGAGTAATATATGTGACACAAAATGAGTTTCTTTCATTTACCTATTAACCAGCACTTATACATCTTATCTTATCTTATGTGGGGGCCAGTCAGTGCAAACCGGCGACACTTCGACCCAGTGGGATCTTTTGTGTTGACACTCTCCCAATATCGACTGCCACAGATGTTCATGGCAGCCGGGACCTACGGCTTAACGTGCTCTCCGAGGCACGGAGCAGGCGATAATTGTCAATCAATATACTTATAAGTCATATAACTTCCGAAAGTCAGAGGTGCGCGACGTGGGTTCGAACCTGAGACCCTCTGCATTGCAGTCTGTTGGTCTCCCCACTAAGCTATCGCTGCTCTATATTATACCTTAAGTATACCTTATCTATTATCCTATAAATAAGTATAGCTGCTTTAGAAAGTCATAATTTAGATTGCAATGAATGTTAGGTATTAAGCTAGTTAATACTATTATAAACTAGTTTCTCCTACGGTTTCACCCACGTGAATGTCATAGGAGTGTCCCTACGATATCAAAAAGTATCCTATGTTAATACATAGGTAGAAGCTTGACACACAGAGGGATCAAGTCTTAATATCCAAGATGGACGGATTATCCACCTATGTGTCAAGTTTTATCCAGTTCTGTTCAACCGTTTACGGGTGATTGACTAACAAATATCCAAAAATATTTACGAACCCGAGACCCTCTGCATTGCAGTCTGTTGGTCTCCCCACTGAGCTATTGCTGCTCTCAGCACTTATACATAATAATATACATATACTGTGAGCAGAAAGCGTGAATGCTAAATTTTTAATTTACATATATGATATTATTAAATAGTGTAATTGGCGCAAGTCGTTTTATTTAATATAAATAAATAAGATGACATGACACTGCTTAGTTATTAATATTTAATAGACATTTATACCAATTGAAAAAAAGAAAGAAAACTAAACAAAATATAAAATAAATAATTATTTCGGCTTAAAGAAATGTATTTCTCATAAGGGTTATTGTTGATAAACCTGACTGTCCGTTCCTGGAGCACTGGGCACGTATACACAGCTGCCGGTCTGGGGCAGCGGGAGGCGGACTTAGTTATAGTTATAGGTTTTTAAATTGATTATTATTTTATTGTAATGAAAATGGCTGATATTTAATGAGAATGCTATTAACATAGTTTATAAGTATTACTAACAACAATATGAATCGCTTGTGTTCGAATTAAATAAATAATAATAATAATAATAAGATCAATAGTCCACTATATACTTATACACTGAGTTAAAAACAATAATACAACAAAATTAAAATTACCTCTAGAGATATAGAAGCTACAATGTAAATACATATTTCTAAGTCTATTTTTGATTGTGTTTAAGTTATCGCATGCTTTTATATCGGCCGGTAATCTATTAAACAGCTGTGCTCCTTCAAACAATACGGTTTTTTTACCGTAATTAGTGCGTGCGCTGATAAGTTCGAGTTTATTTTTGTCTCTCAAATTATGTGACATTGTTTTTTTCTATAGTTGTAAGTTAGTTTGTATTGTATTAGTAGTAATTTTTTTGACGAGAATGCAATTGTAGTAAATATATAGCTGACTAATATTCATTAGTTTGGTTTTTTCGTATAGGGTTTTTGTTGGAGTGAGGTGATGAAAATGGAATAAAATTTTGAACTCCTTGAAGTGAATTTAAATTAGTTACCGCTGCTGAACCCCATATCTCAATTAAGTATTCTAAATGTGATTTAACTAGCGAGTTATAAACAAGAGTGCGCACTTTACTTGGAATAAAATTACTTACTTTCCGTAATGCTCCTAAAAATGATGTTAATTTGTTTCTGAGGTGGTCGATGTGCAATTTCCAAGTTTTTTCGTCTACCCTTAACCCAAGATATTTTTCGTTACTTGACCGTTCTTTTTTTAATTTTAACCAGTAATAATAACATTTTTGTGTTGGATCGCTATTGGAGACGTCAAAGGATTTAAAGATTCAATTTTTTTATTTGTTTTTTATTCATGATATATATCAATGTCGTCATGGCTTTAGTTACTCTATTGAATTCTCTACAGACACGGTATAAGGGTGAGTTCAGGCCGATATTAGTTTTACAGGTTGGTGTAAAATATATGTCGGTGATGGGATGTCTGGTTGTTTGAGGCACTCGAAGTGAGATACAGCATGCCAGCTCCTCGCAGTTCATCTTGCCATAATATATACATATGTGTGCAAGCATATAATCAGCAATTACGTATACTAGCAGTCGCCCAGTGGTCGATATTCGACCATAATTGATTTAAATAAAAGATCACAAAATGTAATAATAAATCTATTTTGTACCCATATCTTATTGTTAGACAATTCAAATTACTGCTACTCAATTTTCTTTTTGCAATACTATGTATATTGAGCGAGTTGTATTTCACAAATTATTATCACTATGAATAGAAGTAAGTGAATAGAAGTGGTCGTTATAAACCATACACAACAGATACAAGTACTGCAAGACAACAAGCTCCAACAGCCGCGCCGCTGTCACAGATCCCGACAAAAGCCAGCCACAGTCAAGCGCCAGCCTGCTATACTGCCTTATGTAAGGGGTGTCACTGACAAGATTGGCTACATCTTGAAGCGAGCTTCAATCAACACATACTTCAAGCCGCCAACAAAGATAAGTCAATTTTTACCATCCGTCAAGTGCCAACTACCTTTACAAGATACAGGGGTCTATAAAATAGATTGTGACTGCGGACTCTCATACATTGGTCAAACCAAGAGAAACATAGGCACCCGCATAAAAGAACACATAGCTGATGTAAAACACCAACGCTCGTTGAAGTCTGCTGTGTGTGAACATGTGCAACAGGGGACCAACCACTACCTGAGATTTGACAAACCACAGATTCTCGCTAAAGAACATCGATTCCTACCAAGGATGCTTCGCGAGGCTATTGAAATCAAAAAACATACTAATTTTAATAGAGAAGATGGTTGGAATGTACCACCAGCTTGGGATCCAGTAATAAAAATAGTCAAACCCAAGAAGAAGAAAACCACAGCTAGACTTCATGATACTTTGAGCTCATTCTGCGTAAATAGAAACACCAATGATTAAATTATGTTCGGGTACTTTGAAATAACTACACTGGAACATTGAGACAACCACCATCTTAGTCTCCCCGTGACCATGGCTGCTGAAAAGCAACCGAAACGTCGGGGAAAGTGTAAAAGTAAATTAAATCTAAATAGTTTTAATAATAATTTAATTAGCTTAAAAATGAGTAAAGTTTAATAGTAGTAGTAGAGTAACAATTTTCAAAATTTTGTAATAAAGTGTCAAATAAACAACGTGATAAAATCCGTATATAGTAGTTTAATTTCAATGAATAATATTCGCGTAAATAGAAGACAATATTATGTTGTACAAGAGTTTTTCGAACTCTAAAAATCTAGATTAATTTACTACTACATTGCGCAGTAGTAAACGTGGTCGCCACGCCTAATTATGCAGTTTAAATATACAGTTCACCACTCTCGACTTGGGCTACGGATGACGTAGTGTACGCTTTTCCACAGCTACTACGTCGAGTATTGTGGGTCCGAATCTCACGCAGGACAATTACTGTTTGTGTGATCCTTTAATGGTTGTTCCGTGTCTAGGCGTTTTTTGTGTTCATTGTTTGAATGTTTTTAAAATAGCCCACGACACACGATTTATTATTAATGCGGGACTTGTCATTCAAATAAAGATAGAAATAAAATCTCCTGCTCCACATAGACGCCGGTTGTACAATAAGGCGATGGTATACTATCAGCACATTGGGCACTTTGTATACTTGGACAGACGATTCTTTTAATTTACTGAACTTTGGTTTGTTAGCGCTTACATAGAACTGATAGGTCTACTTAAACTGGCTAGCTAGATTGCACTAAAATAAAGTCGAAGCGAGACGGGAGTCCCGGCTGGAGTGTTATAGAGTTTTCTATTCTCATTAGCACTACGATGTAACAGACGGTGATAGGGTCATCCACAATTTCGCAAGACTTAAAGTACAGCTGGCAAAATGTGAGTGCAAAAACACACCTACCTACTTGAGAATATATGTTTATAACCGCGAAAACGTACGTACAAGCAATAGCGGAGAAGAACAAGCGTCTGTGTACATAAGTTCACGTATACAAAACGGACTAACAATGTTGTATCATATTACAAGAATATTTTCGCCTCAACATTTTCGTCACCAATTACGTCATAATTTCATTTCTCGGCAGCAATTAAAGCTAAAAGGATTCAGAAGTATTTCTGCTGCAGCGGCTCAATATCCCAAGAATGCATATAATGAGCTGGCTTAAGTGACCTGTGAGAACGCCGGTAAATGTTAGCAATGGTCGTAATTGAAGTACGAGCACAATTAGATACAATTAGAACTAAATGTGGCTCTAAGAAGTGGCGCCGTGTGTGGCGGGGCAGGTGAGCTGTGTTATGCGTGAAGTTTTCTTAATGGATGGATACTATTGCTAGGTATGTACTGGAACACATTAGGTTAGCGTGTGCTATGCGTGCTAGCTATCATCTTTCTGCATCAATCTGCATGTCTGTGAGTTCGCCATAATGTTCTCAAATATATGTGAATCTGTCAATTATCAAAGAGCCAGCGTGATGGACTATTAACCCTTTTCATACTGAAAAAGGCCCGTGCCATTCAGTCAAACAGTTTATAAGAATAATAATAATAATAAGATGTTACCATTCCGCATGACGAGAATCTTGTGAAAACTGAAAAATAAAAAGAGTTGAAATACTTGGACCTAGTTCACGAGATTGTCGACATGTGGCGTGTGAACTCGGCGATCATTGTGCTGATAGTCATTACAGTCAATGGTTTAATACCTAAGAGCCTCGACCACCACCTGCAGAGGCTCGCGTTAGATGGCTGGATCAAGTCCTTGATGCAAAAGGCAGTACTACTCGACACGGCGCGTATTGTGAGGAGATTCCTCTCTCTGGGGCCCTAACCACCGGCAGCTTGGACCCTGTTCCCGATGTCGGTGGGTCATTTCAGTTTTTATATTTCTAAATATGTATGTTTTTATATTTTAATTTAAAAATATAATAATTAGAAAAAAATAGTAATAAAGAGAATAATGATAATATTCTACCACATACACACGACACTATCTAGCCCAAACTAAGCAGAGCTTGTACTATGGGTACTAGACAATGGATAAACATACATAATATATACCTTTTTTTTGTAAATACATACATATTATACATAGAAACACCCATGGCTGATAATATAACTATTCGACCCGACTACTGAAGAATTTAAAATTACGTTATCCATCGAATAAACCCTCCCTGCCTGCCTGTTTATCTGAGCATTGAAAAATCGGTTCTAAAACAAATAAATTGTCAACTATTCTTAAGAGTAAGAAAAAAGACATAGAAACAAAGAAAAACAATAATCAAAACAGATGCTCGTAGACTTATAAATAGCTTTCGGCCGCTATGACTACTGAGTTTGGCAACCAGCTACGATAGAAGATCTTTTATTCTTTCTTGACATTTCAATGACAATTGGCAACTCGATGGCGTAGTGGTTAGTGTAACCAACTGCCACGCCTGAGGTCGCGGGTTCGATTCCCGCACAAGTCAAACATTTGTGTGCATGGACATGGATGTTTGTCTTGGTCTGGGTGTTTCTATATATAATATGTACGTATTTACAAAAAAAAAAGTATATATGTATGTTTATCCATTGTCTAGTACCCATAGTACAAGCTCTGCTTAGTTTGGGCTAGATGGTGTTGTGTGTATGTGATAGAATATTATTTTTATTATATTATTATTGACAGTTGTTCCGTGAAGTATTATTCTTCCATCATAGTTACGATGAAAAAATAAAACATCTACTCTACAGAAGACCGGAACTAAATTACCTGGAGTTGTATTTATATGCAAATGAGGATTTCTGGGCTTCTTAAGGAAGTCCTGTACTATCAGTACAAGGAATAATAGGCATGCTAGTATTGTTAAAAACTATACACCTATGCGGAGGGGCTCACCCGGGGAAATATGAAACGTCCCGCATACTACCAACTGTGCCATCTCGAATGGTAGGTGGGTTGCTTGAACAGAAAATACATCAGCCACCCACCCAGCACTGCCTAACGCAGGCAAGAAACGCCTGCCGGTATTAATCTATACACCTACCATAAGCGCAAAACATCAATTTTTGTAAGGTTGGCAAAGCGCGAATTATATTTAAACTGCCCAGAGGCGCACAGTATGCTTATTTACTATTTCACTAGCACATCAACTATCGATAGATAATAAGAATGTATTACATATGTACAATTTAATAAACAACCGTACTTCATAAGCGTCTTTCAATACTCCGACATACCAATACAGAACGGACAACAATGACAACAAAAAAATATAAAACCACAAACGCATCTTACTCGAACAAGCAATGCACTCGATCCAAATCGTTTTTTTACCGTTCGGAAGGTCCAAAGGATAAAATCCTATGTCACATAAGATTGATAGCTTTACTAAATGTAGTATTATAAAAAAATCCACTCAAAAATAAACTTTAATGTCGTCAAAATAAAGTTGATTAAACATGCATATATTTGGAACATAGTAAGCTGCATTGAGGAATGTATTTATTTAAACAGTTCCGTGTACTCTTTGATAGAGATTGAGATAAGATAGATATGTTACAGTGTACTATCGGCATCCCGCGGGATTACATCCCGTGACGTCATTTATTATTCATTCTGACGGATGCTTCCTATACAAATTGATGGTGTACAAGGCGAAATAGATTCCTCCGAGGTAAGAACATGTAAAAAAGAAATGATTAGTTATAAATTATAATATATACCTCACCTCATAATTATGAGAGACTAGATTATGCCCGTGGATTCTAGATTTTGTCAATTTTCTACTCTATGTCCTTTTCTGTAACCCTGACAACTTGTATGCAAAATTTCATGATGATCGCTCGAGTAATTAAGGCGTGAAAGCGTAAGAAATAAACAAACTGACATTAGCATTTATAATATTTGTTAGGAAGTAATAGTATCCTCGCCCAAAATGGTAAAGGTCCCTAGCTCCGAGCCTGTCTTACGCTACTGGCACCCCAAGCGTAAATTTCTGTTGCGTCAGTCCAGTTTTTACGGGGTACGACCAAGTGCCGAGTGGAAAACCATTGCAAATTTTGCCCACAGTGTGAGAATCGAACATACAACCGTCAGTGCATTGTCAAAGTAGACAAACCAGTGTACTATCCAAGCACTCAGTCTCCTTCAGTTCAATCATATCATATATGTGTATGTAATTATGTTAATATACATTCATATCATGTGATACCTGATATAAATCTATTTAGATTTATATCATGTATGTATAATATAATAATGTGATGCCACAGATAACAGCGAATGTCATAAATATAACAGAAAATAAATGTGAAAATCAAAAAGCGTTTTGATGTTAGGACTATTGATTTTAATATTGAAATAACTAATTAGGTTATAATAAACTAAAATATACGAGCAGATTAAATCAATTCAACTAATATTATAAATGTCAAAATTTGTTTAAAATGTTTAGTACACTTACGTGTGAACTGATGAACGGATTTGGATGAAACATTGCACAAAGATAGATTATGTTATGTATGTCTTAGATTAAAACATTAAAATTTTTATCCAAATATATATCTCCATGGATTTTACGCAGGTGAAGCGCCGGTTATAAACTAGTATTCTTATAAGAAAGGTATATGTAAACTTTATTCGGCCACAATAGATAGAAGCAAATGACATCATTTTTACGCAGATTCGTAACGTCCCGGCTATCGATCGGGTTGCCACACTCTGTGTTGGCACTGAGGATTTCTTCAAATTAAATCCTAAGAACACTTCACTGATTTTGAATTTGAATCCATGGCCACACAATCAGGCGTAAAAATAAGCGCCATCTAGGCAGTTTACAAATGTAGTCTATATACGCGGTCTCACGCCCAAATCCTGGAAACAGCAGAGGTATAATATAACGCGCGCACACACACACAGAGGTATATTTCGCAAACTCAATTGCACGGGTGGCGTAGAGGCTTAAGTAGTTGCCTGACCACTGCGCCGAGTGTTATGGGTTTGATATTCAGACGGGACAAAAATTTGTACACACAGCGACACATCAACCTAGACTGTTTGAACTTTGAACTATTAGAAGTTGAACGCTGCGAATCGTGCGAGAGAGTGCGTTATATTTTTGTTACGCTCTATCCTTACCATTACATAGACACCACTATACACAGTCCCTTTCCGACAATTCTCTATTTTGTATGTAGTCTAGTTATGCGTATATAGGGTTTCTAACTTTATTTGTTGCTGTGAGTATGATCCACAAAAAATAGTGCTTAATTTAGGTGTTCATTATGTTCGTTGTTGAAATGTTTGTAAAGTCACGCTTTGCGATCTAGAATATATAACAAGTGTGGAAATAGTCTGATAAAAAGCTATGATTTTATGTTTCTTGTAATAAAGTCGAGGCGTCTATCGGACTCAGTTTTAAACTCTACGCAGCTACTAAGAAGAACTTCATAAAATGCTCAATAACTCTTTGTACAGCAACCCAAGACACACACGGTCGAATTAACTTTTAGAGCACCACCAAGACACACACGGTCGAATTAACTTTTAGAGCACCACCAAGACAAGTACTTAAGACTGCGCCGAGCGTAAGACAGATAATGACAGAGCTCGTACGGCGCATATACATATGTACAAATCGGCGCGCGGCCGCTATGGTAAAATTGTATGCATGATTTGAAGTGCTTTTTTGATAATTATGTATCTTTATTGTCAACCAATAACTTAAATATTTGGGACAAACAAATTGTAATATAGCTATTTATGTTTCGTTTAAGCTGTAAAATAGGATATATTTCTACTGTTATAATCTAAAAATCACGTAACACGAGCTTACGTTTTTGCATTTTTGTGCAAATTTACGTAATTTTGTAGGCGAAAATATTAATTATTTAAAGCTTTTTACACGGAGTAATTGTAAACACATTCATTGTTATGGTAAATGTATATTTTATATTTGTATTAAACAAAAAGTGTTGATTTTATTCTCTTAACTGTGACCGCCTGTTTTGGCACATTTCGCTCGGCGCAGTCATGGTAAAACGTGCGGGCGCAGTCTTATAAAAATAAAATGTTAAAAACACACGTCAACGCATAATTCGCGGCTTTAAAGTAATAATATTCAGTAGCATTGCAATAGTTCAAAACAAAGGGTGTCGTAAACTGTACAATAAAACCACCCGTATAACCCAAAAAGGTGCAAAACCACAACAATTTGTTACAAATGATTATTATTTTCCGACATCTTTATATAACTAGAAGTGCCTTGCGGTTTCACGCGCTTTAAAAGTTGTATTTACTATTCTACTTCTTAGTATCGTAGTTTGTTTTATATTGGTATCATCTACGATGGCATAGCGGTATTGAATACGACTGCTGTGCATGAGATCTCAAGTTCAATACTAAGAAACGTTCAATACAAAAATAATGAGCATTTCTTAGTAGAAAACCCAATAACATTTTGTTGACCCGACAAGAAGTACATATATGAATGAATGAATGAATGAATGAATGAATGAATGAATGAATGAATGATCTTTATTTGCATAAACATGTTGTATACATACATTATTGTGCATGCATGTATACAACAATTCAAATAAAAGATACATACTATACTACTACAATTGTAGATCTTGTATTTTCTCACTCTAAGTAGTTTTTAGACAGAATACATCTATATATATAAAACTCTTCCGTTACTGAGTGACTGACAGACAACGCACAGCCGAAACTACTGAACGCAAGAAGCTGAAATTTGGCATGTATGTTCCTTGGAGAGTGTAGGGGAGCACTAAGAGAGGTTTTTTGGAAATTCCACCCCAAGGGGGTTGAAAGGGGTGAAACCCGATATTCACACGGGAACGGGACTTACGCGGGTGAAACCTCGGTAAAACTACTAGTACAGTATAAAATTAAAAGATAAATTGAATAAGAAATTACAATCCGAAATATACACATTGACTTCGACTATACTTAAGATTAACACTAATCAAAATGAGAAAAATGATGTACAAACTCTCCGCAAATGAGCTGCAACAAATCTTAAATTTCGTCAGAGAAATATTACCATATCTAAGTCCTTCGAAGCCTGCGACACATCGTTGTAAAGATAAGACAATCTATCAGCGTATGTCTAACAAAGTGTGTTCTATGTCGTGGTGGTCTCGCTATGTTGATACATATTTTACTGAGGAGGTCCAGGCAGTTAACCTGGTTATTGAGCATCTTGTACAGGAATACCAAGTCAGATAATTCTATAGAAGTCATTTTAAAGTGGATTAGTAAGTCCGTTGCCATAAAAACTTAATGCTTTTGCTCATACGATCAGATGGTTGGAACCTGCAAAATTTTAAATGGTATGATTGAAGCACCGATTCTTCTCGACAAATGTTGCAGATTGTTTGTGCCTAACAACTACTGTCGTGGTAGAAAGCACCGATTGCTGGCAGTTCCAGCGTGCCGTACTGTGGCACGCTGTAACTCACCCATACCTCGGTCACTAAAGCAGCTTAACGCTCTCTTGGACTTTAACCCAGAAGTTGATATTTTTGCGGATGAATGAAAAGTATTATTATTAGAATGTATGAGGTGCTGTGAGCAGAATGCGTGAATGCAAAATTTTTATTTTATGTTATATTATTAAATAGTGTAATTAGCGCAAGTCGTTTTATTTGATATAAATAAATAAATAAATAATAAATAAACTCCCTCCCGAATAGTCCAATGGCGAACCTATTTATTGTGTTTTGAATTCTAGCTACGTGGATTTGGTAACTAGAGTGCCAGGTCGTGCTATACACCAGTTTACTTCTTACGAGACTATTTTATAACAGACCTATGTGATGTTAGTCTAAACTGAACTTGGCTGCTGTAAAGCAACCGAAACGTCAGCGAAAATGTAAACATAAATATAAATAGTTTTAATTAATTTAAATATCTTAATTTAAATTAAACAACTTTATAAAATTTTTAAACAATTTTTTTTTTATGCAACTATTGTTGCAAACAAGCATGCGGCCCACCTGATGGTAAGTGGTCACCGTAGCCTATAGACACCTGCAACACCAGAGGCAATACATGGATTGAGCCCTAGACCTCATACTAAGATTTCCTGTGTTGTGGGAATTCTTATGGTTGTACTTTTTATTTACCACCCCATAAAACAAAACCAGTGGCGTCACTTGATGTTGCCACTTTAAAAGATCTTTTCATTTAGTAGCAACACTAATTGCTCCATTACTGAGTGAATAAAAAACAAAACAACTTGTACATATTAAACACATGCCAACAACATTTTTGCATGTGAATACGAAATGATGGTAATACGTTAAGATACAGGTAAATACAATTAAGCTAAAATTCTGCTAAAACACGATATCTGGCAACATTCATTATTACATACACCGAGATTAGTCCTCAGATAACACATATTACAATTCACTTCGAAATAACAAGTTACGACGGCGACGTAAGCAAAAAGCCCTTGGCAGTCATACATAATCAAAATGCAACAATGTCGCAAATATCACATACTATCTGCCGCACATGTCTTCACTCGCGTGATTCGTTGAAAAACGTGTTTTACAAGACACGCAATGCCATAAAGTTCATCGTTAACCACTTTTATACTACCTTACACCTGTGAATTCACCCGCTTGTGTTGTGCGGGGAGAAAGTACCCAACATACTGTCACTTGGTTTTAATGTGATTTTGCCCGCGGCTTCGCTCGCTCGTTAACAGTACTTTTTAGAGTTCGAAAAAACTCTTATACAACAGCTTTGTCTGTCCGTCTGTCCGTCCGTCCGTCCGTCTATTATACAACTTTCAACTCAAGAACCGTAAGAGCTAGAGACTCGCGGTCAACGCCATTCGACTCAGCATAGTCGATATACCCCCGAAATGATTATGACCTATGACCTCTGACTTGAGGTCACGTGGTATCACGTGACCTTTGCATATTACTTGAACCATTTTTCGAACTCTAAGATTTACGGCAATTCATTGCCGATTCTCACTTGTTTCTGGATGAAAAGTTCCCGATGTCAGTTTTTGTATCGCAGATAACTTGTTTATAATATTACTAGTTTTTGGCCGCTGCTTCGCTCACGTAAACGTAGGTTTACGCTATTACGATTATGAAATTTTTCTACCTCTGGAGAACAGTACTTTTTCTGGACAGAAGGTATGCTTTTCTATACCCCAGACAACATCCATACAAATTTTCATGATAATCGGTCCAGTAGTTAAGACGTGAAAGTATAACACAGAAACTCACAAACCTATTTAAAACACGACCCTGATATGTTTTTGAAAGTACATCATTCAATCCTAGTAATTTATTTAATCAGTATCTACCTCTGATATATTTATATGTTATAGGTACTTATATTCATTATGACTTTATTATAAGGACCTTCAACCATTACAAAAGTTGCATGGGTACTGTTGTTTTCAGACATCCAGGGCATTAATTAAACAAAACCAATAAAATAGATTAAAACATGCAGACCGCCGAAATCCTTCTGATATTATTTACGCATAAAATAATTAAATCGGTTTCATTTGGAACTGTAATAAAACTGGCAAAAAAATGTTGATGATTTTGCCAATTTTGCATAGGCCGGGCTTGTTAGCTCTTTTGCACATTGATATTTTGTTAATGCTCAGTCTGACAGTAAAATATTTGTTAAGAACCTTTGCTTTACATATTTTGATAGCCATATTGCCTCTTAAAGCTAATAGGTAGTATTAATTACCGATATTAAACCGCCGTTCTCTAAGTCAAAGTCAAAAATCTTTTACTCATATTAGGTCGCAAAGTAACACTTATGAACGTCAAAGTTTCTGAGTTACTGAATTTACATTTAGGTTAGTTGCTACGTAAAGAGTTGAGCCTATGAGATGATACTTACAAAAAACACACGGCCACTCTTTTAAATCGAATGTAAGTTTGTTTGTTTGTTTCGCTCTCACGCCTGAACTACTTGACCGATCATCATGCAATCTTGCATACACGTTAACCGGGTAAAAAAAGAGACGTAGGGTACCATCCAGAAAAAATACTACCTAACCTAACCTACTACGCGAGCGACGCCGCGGGTAAAATCTAGTTAGAGATACATTTGAAAACATTACTCTCCCTAAGAAGTAGAATAATAATACATTCCTCCGACCCTTCAGTTATATCTATAAAGCAATCACGTCGTGTTATTATTTATTTTTGACGAAGATGTGCGCTACAAAGTCGTTCACATAATGCGTACGCCAGAGGACAAATGTGGTACAACCTACCATTACGCCATCCTTAAAGACTATCAGCACCCCATCGTTGTTCCAATGAAAGATGAATTAAGATGTATTATTATGTATATTGAAGGCATTAAATTTAACTACGTGCAATGAGTGTAGATACCTACTATTTGTGAAGAAAACAAGTACTAAATACCTTGGTATCTAAATGATAATAACAGCTCTGTATTAAACTGTCCCACTGCTGGGCACGGGCCTCTTCTCAGTGTATGAAGGATTAGGATAATCACCACCTTGCCTAGTGCGTGTTGGCAGACTTCACATATCTCCGATAACATTATGGAGAACTCTCAGACATGAAGGTTTCCTCACGATGATCCGTCACCGTTAAAGCAAGCGATAAATAATTATTTAATACGCATATAACTTCAACAAGTGAGAAACGGACATGAATTGCCGTAAATCTTAGAGTTCGAAAAAATGGTATCACGTGACCTTGAGGTCAGAGGTCAAAGGTCAAAGGTCATAGTCATTTCGGGAGTATATCGACTATGCTGAGTCGAATGGCGTTAACCGCGAGTCTCTAGCTCTTACGGTTCTTGAGTTGAAAGTTGTATAACTGACGGACGGACTCACGGGCAAAGATGTTGTATAAGAGGTTTTTCGAACTCTAAAAAGTACTGTTACTAACATAACCTAACCTACAAGAACCGTACGAAAGATTTACGGCAATTCATTTCCGATTCTCACTTGTTTAAATAAAATATAGCCTATGTTTCTCGGTGATAAATGATAATATAGCTTTCTAATCGCGAAAGAATTTTTAAAATCGTTTGAGTAGTTTTTGAGTGAAATCCTTACAAACAAACAAAAAATCAAATCTTTCGTCTTTATAATATTAGTATAGATTAAAGCTCTTCCAATATTTACAGTTAGGGACTAACTGTAGCAAAATAATAAACACCATGCACAAACAAAATAACTTAAACCACAACAAAAACCATGAAAGTAGTTTAATTAGCAAACCGTTAACATACATTTGAGAACAACTTTAAATATTAAACCTTTAGTCACAAACATTTCAAAGTTAAATACCTAATGAGCAACCCTTTTGAATCAAACACACTAAATTACGGGTACGTTAAAGGCTAAAACAAACCCAAAGAGCCATGTTCACACTGGCTATAAATAAAATACAAAATACAATAAATAAGAAAATAAAATCTAATTTCAGAGAACGTTTCTGTTGTCAAGAAGTAAAGGATTATAAGTTAAGTTTTACATAATATTGTCTTCTGTTTACGCGAATGTTATTCATTGAAATTAAACCACTATATACGGATTTTATCGCGTTGTGTATTTAACACTTTTTTACATTATTTAAAAAACTACTACTACTAAACTTTACAAATTTTTAAGCTAATTAAATTATTAAAACTATTAATATTTAAGTTTACAACTTTCCCTGACGTTTCGTTGCTTTTCAGCAGACATGGTCATGGGGAGACTCCCTGTGACAATGGCTGTGGAATTAGTAAAGTTTAATAGTAGTAGTTTCTAAATTATGTAAAAAAGAATCAAATAAACAAGGCGATAAAATCCGTATATGGTAGTTTAATTCTAAATAAAGTTTTATAAAATTTACTGTTTTTTTGGACCAGTAGCATAATTAGCCGGTATATTTACGGTAAATTGTGAGGTGACAGGT
This sequence comes from Catocala fraxini, assembly GCA_930367265.1. Lineage (NCBI taxonomy): Eukaryota > Metazoa > Arthropoda > Insecta > Lepidoptera > Erebidae > Catocala > Catocala fraxini. Next base: position 5,344,686 of record OV884044.1, on the reverse strand, counting down.
TTAACTAGAGATGCGACAAAGTGAAAAAATAAAACCTCTCTTCGGTCTATCCTCAGAGTGCAAGGCACTTGACCGTTGACCCTTGACAGGGGTTCTAAAACAAAGTTGTCAGTATGTAAGTGTTATTTAGGTATAAATATTCATTCAAAATATTTCTGCCTTTAACTAATAGATTATATAGGCGTAAAACTATAGATAATATATTATACTTTTTAAGATCACAGTGCCACAAAGTAAAAATAACAATGCAAGTAAAACATATTTTAAGTATCACGCTTCTAGCTATATTCATTATGAATACGTTTAAACCTTTTCTAAGTCTCAAAATAAACAGTAACATGACCCGGTAACTGCGAAAATATATTGAAGCTATAATAAATTTAATTCTTCTCATTCCCTCTCTTTTGCCTGTACCTAGCAACTAACCTAATGTTGCTTCAGTAATAAATCATTAAAATTAAACTACTATATACGGATTTTATCGCGTTATTTATTATACACTTTATTACAAAATTTTGAAACTGTCTCACTACTACTAGATACTATTGAACTTTACAAATTTTTAAGCTAATTAATTTATTAAAACTATTAGAACTATTTATATTTAAGTTTACACTTTCCCCGATGTTTCGGTTGCTTTTCAGCAGCCATGGTCACGGGGAGACTAACGTAAACAAATAACGCAATAAAAGCCGTATCTAGTAGTTTAATTTCAATGAATAACATTCGCGTAAACAGAAGACAATATCAGTAATAATTAATAATCTCACTAACCTATATATTTTGACGTTCATAAGTGTTAGTTTGTGACCTAAATGCATAAATGAATTCTGATTTTGATTACATCTGATGGTACGTAAAACACAGTTCGCAAATTTTGCTCGATGCTTGTAAAATGATATTTGTGACTTACCACTCTTGCCCTCTAAGGTCCATATTTTACGAGCACGGTACACGTTTGAGTTTTACATACATTTTATTGTTATTTGTTTGAATACTTTGATATTTCTAAAGGTATTTCTATGGCTGGGGTCTCATTCTTCTGTTTCTGACGGCTTGTGGACATATTGTGCTCTTTCAGCACTCATATGCCTCCTTTATTTGTTCGTAAGTTCATAAGTATTTTTGTATGAAATGCATTTATATTTGTCAACGTGTATGTTAGTTTCAATATTTTTGACATATATATCATCCATTGGATTGGATATATTGAACTGTTACGCAGAGGTCTTGAGTGAGATTCTGAGGCATGCACTTATATACTTACAAAGTTATAATTATTCATATTAAATAGTAAATTATCGCCCAATAGCACGCGTCGCGATGAAATCTGCACGTCTAAGAGTTGTCAAATTTAAATCTTTATTGCTTTGCCACAATGTAGTAGGTATACCTATATATAATAAATTATAATAGATGATAGACTTATATCTAAGAATTAACTGTGGACCCTGCCGGGCACAGCATACTAAATATAGGCTTTTGTCCATAATGGTCTCGAAGACATGATTAGCAGCTATAGCTCAGTGAGGAGACCAACGACTGCGATGCAGAGGTCCTCGGGTTCGAATCCACGTCACGCATCTCTGATTTTCGAAAGTTATATAACTTTTCGTAATTATCTGCGTATTGATTGACAATTATCGCCTGCTCCGTGCCTCGGAGAGCACGTTAAGCCGTCGGTCCCGGCTGCCATGAACATCTATGGCAGTCGTTATTGGAAAGTCAGTGACACTGGTCTAGCCTTAAGGTATCGTTAGCCTTCGGGTTGCGGAGGTCAGGTGGCAGCCGCTCCGTGTAAAAACTGATATCCAGTCAAATCCGGTTAGACCAGAAAAGCCGATCCCAAGTGACTTGGGAATAATACAGGCTAGGCAGAAGAAGGTCTCGAAGACATGTGAAGTCTGCAAACACGCACTGGGCCAGCATGGTGGACTATGACCTCGCCCTTCCCACATTAAGAAGAGAACCGTTTCTAGTAGTAGGACAATTTATTTACAGGGTTGATATTACAATATATAAATAAAGTTTAAAGGTGTGCCTAGAGTACCTGCCTATCTATTTTTACAGTAATAAAGTGCAATCCATTTTGCTCCCACTTTAGTTCTCAATTTCACTTGTACGTTGTGGATAAGATCACTAAAACACCACTAAAGCATGATATTGCTAGACTGATATAATAAACTATTCTTAGAGGATTTATCGTCTGTTAAGGCGGGGACGTCACGTGACCGCGATGACGCAGCAAGTGGAGGGGATCGTTCGTGTTGAACGCTCATTCTCATTCCTCTCGTTACTTATGCTCGGGCGCTCGGTGGTAACGGACGCGTATCAGATCGTGGCTATAAAATATTTCTGTATAACAGTTTATTTTATTTTTTCCTTGTCGGTAGACGGTATCTCTATTTTTTTAAATCAAATACACTTCTGTTCAATAAGACTATTTTATATACTGCATTGAGCATTTAAATAAGACAACCCAAGTTTTAGACAGTGTTTCCTTAGACCCTGGTTCCTTCAAGCGGAGCGTAAAAAGCACTTCTTTAAGCCGTCAAAATAAAGAGTTCGTCACCACCTCAGTTGTAACGAGGACGTGGTGTGGAGGGTACTGCTTGTGGACTACATGACTGTGCACCATCAGGCGAAGTGTAGTTATTCCGACTAGCTAAAATCCTAACTAATATTACAAATATCCAAAATAATTTGGTATAGTAGAGCCTCGCTAATTTCAGCATGAATGGGCCGGCTCGACCGGGGAAGGACTACCCTCTCACAGAATATCGACGTAAAATAGCAGTATTCCTACTGTTGTGTTTCGTTCGGTGAGTGAAAGTGCTGGAGGCCCAATCACCCTCTTTCCCCCTTCCCGCTCCTTTTCCTTTCCACTTCCTTTTATTCCTAAAGGATCGGCAACGCGCATGTGATGCCTTTGGTTTTGCAGACGTCTATAGGCTGCGATGACTACTTACCATCAGGTGAGCCGTATGCTTGTTTGCCACCTTAGTAATATATAAAAAAAAAGCGAATGTGAGTTTGTTTGTTTGGTACGCTTTCATGTCTTAACTACTCGACCGATCATCATAAAGTACAAACGTAGGGTACGCGTCACTATACCATTAATCTCATTCGTTAGCAGACTATTAGAGTAGACCGCTTATCATATCGACTATTATTATAAATTCGAATGTGTTTGTTTGTTACACTTTCACACCTTAACTACTCGACCGATCATCATGAAAGGGAACTGTCCATTATTGGCTTAGCGTGAACAGAATTCATACTTTAAAACAATTAACGACGATCCTACAGGCGACGGACAGTAGGTTGCTGCGCCCATATAATGATAATTATTTGGTTTTTGAGTTAGGCAAGATATCAAAACAATTTAAAACCACCAGCCCAGCTCCTAGATAACATTTTAGTAACATATGAATCAGAATAATAAAAAAAATAACATAAAATGAATTAATTAATGATTTTTTTATTTCAAATACCTTTATATAAACTACCACAACAAAGGAATTAGGAACACCTGGATACAAAACTTTGTTATTTTTCTAATTCCTACTGGTTAATGCTTCTAAATTAATATATAATTATTATTCTCAGTGACTGTCCATTCCAAGCCAAAACCCCCTTACAAAGTGGACAGTTCCCTTTCATCATCATACACATTTTAATTGTTGTTTTTAGGTATCACGTTATAAGGACGTTAGCTTCTACAAGTCATAATTAGAGATAAAATGGAATATACAAATATACTTACAGAGAGGTACAGAGAATTTCTTTATAAAGGAACTGACTCTTTGCTCGGTTCGAGAATCAAAACCGAAATTTCTAGAAACTTGAACGCAACCTTATGTCACTAGAGCAAGGAAGCGCACTGAATATTATAAGATTAGTTGTTAAAGGTATCTTTAAACTTTTATTGCAGAAATTCAGTTGTCCTGTTTCCCATCGAAAAACTCCCAAAATTTTGTCATGACATGTGTCGCGGGGAACCGCAAAGGTGTGGAACTCACTACGTAAATCTTTTTCCCGATAAGCACAATCTGGCTGCCTACAAGTCTTGAGTGAATAGGTATCTTCTAGACAAGCGTGCTCTATCGTCCACTGCATCGTCACTTAACAACAGTTCAGATCGCGGTCAATCACAAGCCTATTAAAAACTACAACAAAAATCAATGGACACATTCTACCCAGACTCTGAACAAGCATATGCAGATCACAATATTTTTTGTCCCGTTTGAGGATCGAACCCACAACACTCGACGCAATTGCAATGATGATGCGGCTAGTTAAACCACTACGCCATCCGTACGTCAACTTTAAAACGGGTTGGCATATTTATATCCATTATAGGTTATAAAATAAACTTAATATTATCCTACGCTGGTTCATATTTACGAAGTAATAAGTTAACAGAATCTTTACGAGTTACATTTATATGCCTAACCTTGTGCCAGATTTGGTCAAGCTGTCCATAACTTTTGTCTTAACGACAGCTGTCTGATATCTTGAAACGGGACTGCTATGTTTTCGTAAGAGAATGCCTTCTAGTCCAGTGGTATTAGTATGCACTTATAATGTATACTAACTGTATAGTCGTGAGTTAGATAACCGGAACGGATAATGATATTCCATTTTAGTTTGCCGTGACTGCAGCTGAAAAGTAACCGAAATGTCGAAGAAAGTAGACGTAAAATCAATAAAAATCTCAATAAAGCTAAGATGTGTTAGTAGTTTTTACCTAATAAGTAACGGATATTAACCACGATTATGCATGTTTACCTTGACAGTCAGTAATCATCAGTCAGCTTGTGACCACGGCCGGTAAAACCTGGTCTAAGCCTGGTCTACCCGTTACATACTATATATGTTACGGCTAACAGCCGAAGTACGGCTACACCTAGTTTTAGCCGGCTACAACTCAAAAGTAACCTAACATAACCTAACCGCATGTGGCCGGCTGCACCTAGTTGTAGCCGGCTAAAACTAGGTGTAGCCGCACTTCGGCTATTAGCCGTAACATATACATATATAATTAAGCACGTTAAGCCGTCGGTCCCGGCTGCCATGAACATCTATGGCAGTCGTTATTGGGAGAGTGTCGACACAAAAGAGCCCACTAGGTTGAAGTGTCGCCGGTCTGCACTGACTGGCCCCCACATAAGATACATACATACATATATATAATTATACTAATGATAAAGTGTTTTAAAGTTCGAAAAAGCTCTTATACAACAGCTTTGTCCGTTTGTCCGTTCGTCTGTCTGTTATACAACTTTCAACTCAAGAACCGTAAGAGCTAGAGACTCGCGGTCAACGCTATTTGACTCAGCATAGTCGATATACCCCGAAATGACTATGACCTTTCACCTCTGACCTCTGGTCACGTGATAAAATTTTTCGAATTCTAAGATTTATGGCAATTCATGGCCGTTTCTCATTTGTTTTTAAAGGAGACAATTCATGGATTGAGTCTGTCATTTCTGGGGCGGACGTCCCATCTAGGTCTCCATTGTATACGCCAATGATTGCTACTTTGGAATTAAACAAGCGAGAATCGGCAATGAATCAATCAATTATGCGAAGGCAGGTTCGCCCGCATCGTTTCTTAGCGATTACCACTGATCATGTTGATAACTACCCACAGAGTATAGTAAGAAAATAATAATTTGAAAATATAGGTAAATAAACCTGTATAGCCTTGGTGAAATCTAAATGAAATGTGATTATAAGGGTAAAGTTATGGACAATAAAACCTTAATAATGATCAAACTTAAAATTTAAATCAAGTATGGTCGTATTTTGACCAGTGGGCGACCGCTGGTACCTACTTGTTATTATGAGTTATATTCTGGGACATTGCCGAAATCGCGGGAAAAACTGCTGTTCCATACAAAATTGGACTTTGACCTCGACAAAATAAATAGAAAGTCTGATTTTTTTTTCGCGATTTTGGCAATGTCCCAGATCTAAAGTTGTTCATAATAACAAGTATAATGAGAGGTTTTTATTATACTAAGAATAATCTTGTAGATTGAATGAAATGAATGAATAAATGACCTTTTTATAAGACACACACAGACTCACACATACATAATACAGACAATAACATTTTAAACAACACAGTGTGCCTAAAAGGCTCAAGGTTAGCCTATGCTTCGGATGACCGCAGCGCTGATTTTCAGCTGAGGCCTACGAGCGACTCACGGACGAACGTACGTAATTCTAATAAAACTAATAGAATAATTAGGTAATAAAAAAAAAGGAGAATAAACGAAATAACGATTAAATAGGTAATATTAATTGAAATTAAACTACTATATACGGATTTTATCGCGTTGTTTATTTGACACTTTTTTACATAATTTAGAAACTACTACTATTAAACTTTACTAATTTTTAAGTTAATTAAATTCTTAAAACTATTTATATTTAAGTTTACACTTTCCCCGACGAAGATGGTAGTTCATGCATCTTAGTCTCCCCGTGACCATGGCTGCTGAAAAGCAACCGAAACGTCGGAGAAAGTGTAAACTTAAATATAAACAGTTTAATTTCAATGAATAACATTATACATACAGAAGACAATATAAAGTAATATTAAAAAACTCACTTATTAGTAATATATAAATAAGCTAAAAACTTACTTCTGGCAGCTACTTGAGCTTTCTAATGATGGAAGAACTATTAACATCGATTCAGTAGTGTCAGAGTATATAGATTACAAACCAACAAGTATTTACTCTTTATTACACTAATATAGATTAAAGCCGATTTAAGACTAGTAAGACAGAATTATAGATCTGTAGCATAGCTATAAAATTAAGCTTTTAATTCAACTCAATAGTATCTGGTTTATGATCATTCAAACAAGTATTTACATACTTACTGCACTCATGACTGCCTATCAAAACTTTAACAGCCTTATTAAATCGCCTACATCTTAACAGCTTAGGCCTAAGCATATACCATCTACTATCGACCAGAATTATACATGACTAGCTGCGCCCCGAGATTTCATCTGCGTAAGTCCCGATATCGGGATAAAAAGTAACAGTCCAGCTATCTACGTACCAAGTTTCATTGGAATCGATGCAGTAGTAGAGTAGCAAACATTCATCCATCCATTCTCACATACTTTTACATTTATCTTATATATAAAATTCTCGTGTCACAATGTTAGTTACCATACTCCTCCGAAACGGCTTGACCGATTTTTATGAAATTTTATATGCATATTTAGTAGGTCTGAGAATCGGCTACTATCTATTTTTCATACCCCTTAGTGATAAAGTAAACATAAAAAATCCAGAAAAAAGAGCTTTAGCATTTACTTTGTTTTTTGTTTAACCGCCGCCCCCTTGATGAAAATGACTTCCTCACACAGAAGGCGGCGACGGCGATCCACGATCTCCCGCTGGGGGCCATAGACCATAGACTGAATGCTGTTACTAACATAACCTACATTTATGCGAATGAAGCCACAGACAAAATCTAGAATGCGAATAATTTGAATGCTTATTTTGATTATCGAACGTCATTAATTCCCACACTATTATTACACCTCAATGAATGGAGACCTCTTTCGTAAACAGATTCGATTTGGCAATTTGGAATTCAAATACACTTGTATTTGAATTCCCTGTTCAATTTATGTTCGACACAATAGTAGCGGTTATTTGCTATGATTTATAAACGGATACAATAAAACGCCATTGTTTTATTACCAATCGTAACTGGGTACTTCGATTTATATAAATACATGTAAATGTTAACAAAATGACATTAATATGTTATAAAATCACGAATTGCCTTTATAGCCCTTCGAAAAGTATAAGCAATGCAAAACTAGGAGATAATTTTGAAGTAAAATGGCGCGTCTACATAGCAAGATATTTCGTGTAGACGTACGACAGTTTATGGATTTCATCAGAATGGCATTTCAGTATTGCTACATTATGAAAGATTACACTCTTTACTTTTGTCCGATATGAGTGTACTACGTGAATTCGACAAATGGAAGTGCGATAAACGCTTGTGGGACAAAACTGTTCTGCGACTCACCGTAGTTCGAATGCACGCTAATGCGACACACTGAAGCTCGATATCACTCTAGACTCTAGAGCGACACTAAAGATTACAAGTTGTCTTAATATTCATTAGTATATCTGATGTCATCTATTAAATAGTTTCTTTATAAGCAGCAAACACCACGCTGAGATCAATCCTTCACTCTGACAATGTGCAGCACATCACCACCGCTATGCCTGGCACGGCTCTGCAACGCTACCCCACAGCCACCGCACCGCCACCGCACCGCCACCGCACCGACACCGCAACGCCACTGCAACGCCACCGCACCGCCACCGCACCACCACCGCACCGCCACTGCATCGCTACCGCGCCGCTCTTATACCTATGCTAATGTAAGTACAATATTAAGGATAGAACACGCGTGGTGCCGCTCGCAGCGGCTAGTTTACTTCTTGTCTTGAAATGTGCGTAGCGTTGATACGTGGCTTATCAATCGTTACTGCGCGCTGCGTTTGTAAACCAACATGTGCACATCCTGCTGCGGCTGCTGGGCAGCGAGTAACTTAAAATCGTGAGACGTTGAACCAAACTGGCCAAAATGTGGATTACATACTCCATATCCTACCTTGTATAAGATTACTAGCTGAACCGCGCAGCATCGTCTGCTTCACATAAGAGAATTTGCCCCGTTTTTGCAACGTTTTTCATTGATGCTCCGCTCCTATTGGTCGTAGCGTGATGTTATATAGCCTATAGCTTTCCTCGATAAATGGGCTATCCAACACTAAAATAATGTTTCGATTCGAACCAGTAGTTCCTGAGATTAGGGCGTTCAACCAAACAAACAAACAAGCAAACTCTTCAGCTTTATAATATTAGTACCTATATATAAGAGAGATAAGATGAATCTACTAAATATGTATGAATATGAATTAATATGAAACAATTTTTAAGCAATTTTCTTGCCAAATCTGCTTACCGCCTAATGGCATGTTATGTATGACACGTGGTCCTTTTATCTATGTATAATTCTATTCTTATCATTCTCTAACAGACACGTAAATTTTGTCGGCCTCGATGACGTAGTGGTTAGTGTAACCGACTGCCACGCCTGAGGTCGCGGGTTCGATTCCCGCTCAAGTGAAACATTTGTGTGCATGAACATGGATGTTTGACTTGGTCTGGGTGTTTCTATGTATAATATGTATGTATTTACAAAAAAAAAATGTACATATGTATGTTTATCTATTGTCTAGAACCCATAGTACAAGCTCTGCTTAGTTTGGGCTAGATGGTGTTGTGTGTATGTGGTAGAATATTATTATATTATTATTATTATGTTTCTCTTATCACAGGTACTTTCATACATATTATTAGAAAATACCTGGCCCTTTGGGAGGCTTACTCGGAGACATGGGTCCAACGTGAAGAGGCCCTTCGAGAGTTTTAATCAAAGGTGGGATGGAACACCTACAGCGGCACTAGCCACAGCAGGCATAGGACTATTGCTAAGTATGGATTTTAATATATGGGCTATGGGTATGGGTGTCTGGTGGACCGGTATATTGCTAACTATGGATGAAAAACGGCGATATGATTATTATTATTATTATTATTATTATTTTGTATGTTGATAGTTTGATAGCATTAGCCGACAGACACTAGCCAGCTCTCCAACTTGATGTCATAAGCATAATACTTCTTTTTTTATCTATTAAGGTTGTAAAGTTTTCGTAGTGACCCGTCTGATAGTAAGCGCTGAGGGTAGCCTAAGGATGCTTGTAACAACAGAACTGGATTGTTGCTGATCTTAAAGAAAGGGGCCGTTGTACTGCTAGCGCAAGTGACAGATTAAAGCAAGGCGCCTACTGCCGAAGAGATCAATCCTTATTTTATTCTTCATTATATAAATAGGGTAAGTATCTTATGTGGGGGTCAGTCAGTGCAGACCGGCGACACTTCGACCCAGTGGGATCTTTTGTGTCGACACTCTCCCAATAACGACTGCCATAGATGTTCATGGCAGCCGGAACCGACGGCTTAACGTGCTCTCCGAGGCACGGAGCAGGCGATTATTGTCAATCAATGCGCACATAATTTCGAAAAGTCATATAACTTCCGAAAGTCAGAGGTGCGCGACGTGGGTTCGAACCCGAGACCCTCTGCATTGCAGTCTGTTGGTCTCCCCACTGACCTATCGCTGCTCATATAAATAGGGTAAGTTGCCTATATTCGATATTGCACATTATTTTTATAAAAGCAAATAGCAATCAAAATAAATCTTTTTGCGCAAACAGTATCAACATTTGTTGCAAATGAAGAGAGTTATTAATATTTTTAATTTGGAAAGAAGAAAATGTCGGGATTTAGTGAGGATATCTGGCTATCTCCCTCGAACAGCTGCATTTAAATAGCGGTTGCGTCACAATTTGTATCGTGCATTATTTTTCTGTAATTTAACGAGCACTCCTAATACCAGATTTAAAACGCAGGTATCTTATTTATTTTTGAAAAGATTTCAAAGATATTTGTATTTTATAGTTCGGGTAATGTAACTATTTCACTTAAATTCTAACTAATAGTATAAATGTGAGTTTGTTTGTTTGTTTCTTACGTTTTTACGCATCAACTACTCCACCGAACACCAAGAAATTTTGCATATAGCAGCTGCTATAAATAAATGTGTTTTCTTTATTTTTATTTTTTTTACGTGGGGGAATGTTTTGACGCGTACCTCTCCGCGGGGCGACGGAAAGGTTATGTCGGGCTCACCGGGGGAGTAATACCCCGGTAATACCAATTAAACCTACCACGGTGTTCCTCGACATAACCATAGACGGCGGGGCCGCGCGAATCGCTTTCACATGCAATCGCGACCCCGCCGAGATTTCGGCCCGCCGTGTGAAACGGCAGGCCACTACATAAAAGACCCTCTACTGTCCCCTTATAGGGAGACAAAAACACGACTCAGAGGCGCGCGTGGGAACACGCACGCCGTCTCTTGGACCTGGTGCTGATCGGGTGGCGGGCAGGCCCACGAAGCCCACCACCCCCAGGTCAAACCTCAGGGTGGCTGGAGGTCATCTCGCGCCCTCCGGCACCCGGTTCTGCGGTTGGGGAGGGGGTTTAAGCGCTCCCTCTCCCGCTCCGCCGCCTCCTTGATGGACATGACTTCCTCGCTATAAATAAATGTGAGTCAACTTCCCTAATGTCAAAATTTGCAGTACTTTTTTGTAGAAGAAAGGTACTCTATATTATTTTCTATAACCCTGGCAAAGTCTAAGTATGCAAAATTTCTTGTGCTATACTTCATAGTAAATTATACGGAGCATACCTATCTATTAAACCCAGTTATATTTCCTTGCAAAAGCAAATTTATAATAATTGCTTCGTGGAACTATATCTTCGGAGTCAATCACTCCTGATTTACGCACCTATTCCCAGTAATCTCATACTAGCTACTGTTATTCAATTACAGCAGTACTTATACCTAGGTAATTATATAAGATTAATATCCATAGCTTAAATACCAGATTTACAAGCCATTATCCTAGATTAGCGCAAAGACGTGTTCAATGGCTGCCTCGTGACAAAAGATAATCTTTATTAATATTTGTAGGTTTAAAAGAAGGAATGCCTTGCTTGTCCCGTAATATAAGTTTGGGTTTCCGTTTGTGTTTTATCGTGAGGTCCTAGCTTCGATATCGGTCGGGCAGTAATTAAATATGTATAACACCCATTTTTTTTTTTTTTTTTTTTTTAATGTGGGGGAATGCTTGATGCATACCCCTCCGCGGGGGCGGGCGGAGGGGTTATGTCGGACTCGCCGGGGTAAGAGAAAGATGGTAAAGATGTTAAAGTACCTCCCGGAATACCGACTAAACCTACCACGGTGTTCCTCGACAAAACCACTATCGACGGGGCCGCGCGAATCACTTTCGCATGCGGTCGCGACCCCGCCGAGGTTTCGGCCCGCCGTATGAAACGGCAGGCCACTACACGAAAGACCTACCCTATTGGCACTTCTATCACTCCCTACTGTCCCCCCTAGAGAGGAGACGGACTCGACATAGAGGCGCGCGTGGGAACACGCACGCCGCCTCTTGGACCTGGTGCTGAACGGATGGCGGGCAGGCCCATAAAGCCCGCCACCCCCAGGTCAAACCTCAGGGTATGTATAACACCCACTGCCAACTTTTCGTTAGGTACGTTTGAGAATGTTCTGAAATTTGCACGACCTCGTTCACACCATTTTTTTGTATATTTTATCTTATTTTATTTGGAAAACAACCAGTATCTTAAATCTAATTAACAACTATATAAAAATGTTTAAACCATTTCGATGTTTTCATATTTTAGTATTAGGTGCATGGTAATAATTAGGCAATAAGAACATGGACTGTAGAAATAAAAACTCGAGCAATCAGAAAACTGTAATAAAACGCTTAAAGCTAGAAGGACTATGGATTACCTAAGCCTTGTGTCGCGGGTGACTATGGATTAAGCCTTGTGTCCCGGAAGACTTTTCAACAAGCAAGTAACAAACTCAAAGTTTACCCAGACTCTGTACAATTATATGTATTGTTATCAAGTTACACTTTCGGCCTCACATATACTGCTAGTTCGGGTACATCTTAACCACTATATGTACATTAAAACCTATTATCGTTTTATAATTTAATTAATAATTTTATAATCAATAATCTAAATAGTTACTTCATATTTATTAAGTATAAAGATTATATTTATTAGCTTGGTGCCTTCCGCTTGTCAGCTTCCGGCGCGATTAATAAATAGTACGTATTGTTACTGATATCTGTACTTCTTTTACACTATGTCGAATAATCAATCCTATAATCATTTTGTTTTACTATGTATAATATAATGATAAAGCTATTAGATTCTTACTGATTTTGGGTTAGGCATAATTTTGTCACACCGGCGCCTCTGCTTCCGGTGTAATAAATCCTTAATGTTACATAATCCTGTATTATTAAATAATAATTGTATGTAAATAATCATCAGAATAATTAAGATACCAATGTTTAATATTATCTATTGAGTTTGTGAATTTAGTATTAAATTAGGTCAAATGTTTGTATAAATACCGGCGGTTAGAATATTTTGGGGACATTCATATTCTAACCGTTGAAACGTGCATTCAAGATAATATAGTGCTTTTCTGTACAACTTGTGTCTTCATTGTCGCCGCCACCCTGACTATTCATCTTTTTACAGTATACACAAATCGCACTCTTAATAAAACAGAGACTTAACTCGAAATTTGAAAGTAAAGCAATTTGAACTCTAATTGTATATGTTAAATTCTAATATTATATTTGTGTTGAATCATTGCAATATAGTTCAAATTTGTTTAATCCAAAATACTGAGATAAGTCTCTGTTTTATTAAGAGTGCGAAATAATAACTAACTCGAATTTACAACACCTAGTGCAAAGGCATTCTCACTTTTCTGCTGCGCCATTTACTATCAAAACTGCTACTGAGATTTTGCGAACAGAAAGAGCTAAAGGTTTATAATGCTTATCCCTTTTACTGATTCAAAACTCAATAGCACAGTCTCGGTCAACCTGTGACTACGACCATCGCAATTAGAAAACGAAGAAACGGTACCTACGATCTCTTAGAATCAATCTTTTACAATCAAGGACGAGAGCTCTTGTACCCATAACACAAGTTGAATCTTACTTGTCGGCCTCGATGGCGTAGTGGTTAGTGTAACCGACTGCCCCACCTGAGGTCGCAGGTTCGATTCCCGCACAAGTCAAACATTTGTGTGCATGAACATGGATGGTTGTCTTGATCTGGGTGTTTCTATGTATAATATGTAGTATTTACAAAAAAGAAATATATATGTATGTTTATCCATTGTCTAGTACATATAGTACAAGCTCTGCTTAGTTTGGGCTAGATGGTGTTGCGTGTATGTGATAGAATATTATTATTATGTTTCTCTTATCACAGGTACTTTCTAACATATTACATTAGAAAATACCTGTCCCTTTGGGAGGCTTACGCGGAGACATGGGTCCAACGTGAAGAGGCCCTTTGAGAGTTTTAATCAAAGGTGGGATGGAACACCTACAGCGGCACTAGCCACAGCAGGCATAGGACTATTACTACGTATGGATTTTAATATATGGGCTATGGGTATGGGTGTCTGGTGGACCGGTATATTACTAACTATGGATGAAAAATGGCGTCTGCCCTGAATACTCTAATAGCATCAATGTAATGGGCAGACGGTGACTCGCCAACTCACTAGATGGACCCCCTGAATAGCCACTATAGGTATACACGCCAGCAGCAGAGGGCAACACCGGTGCGAGTGGCTAGGGGTGTCGAGCGGTGCGGCGCCGGTTTCACCATCACGGGTCTCGTGACAACGGAGACCCGGAACGGGTTTTCCCGTAGTTATGCCCTTGAAAATGACACTTCCACCCCCAAGCATATGGCTCTAGCGGCCTCCCTCTGACCGGCCGACCAAGGCAAGCCAGAGTTGAGAGTCCAGTTCCACGCCAATCAACCAGTAACGGCAAGCTGGAGACGAGGCCCTAACCAACTCTCTGAGACATTCAGGACCGCAGTGTCGCCACTCACATTCAGCTTGCCACAAGCTGCCCTGCGGTTTGTGTGCTTTTATTTAACCTGGTGATACATTGTTTATATCACAAGGCGAAGGTGATAGTTTAAAAGCTAGTGTACTGTGCCCTCCGATATCGCATTAGTCTCGTGATGAGATAACGACTGTCCCAGAGGGGTTTATTATTATTATTATATTACTTTGGGTACCAGTGTTCAAGCTTTGTAACTATACCTATTTGATTCTGTTTCAAGTGTGTATAGCTTATGTGGCAATAAACTATTATTATTAGACTATATAACGAAGCAGATATTTTAAAATTATATTATTTACTTTGTATTTCTGACTGCTACCAAAATACTTTCAACAATATAATGCACGACTTTCGACGTCGTATTCCCATTGAAACGGCTAATGCAATCATACTTATAATAACAAGATATATAGGTATTAAACATTAATAAAAAAAATTTAATCACTTTATAATTACTCGGTCTTTGCTTTAATGGCGATAATTCTATCACACGGTTTTATTGCTACTACTCGTAAATGTTTGCAGTTTGTAATTTATTTTATTTACAAATTGTTACCATTATGTGAATAATACCAACATAATACCTAAGCGTAATGGTTTTAGTATAAAACCTTACATGTGGGTATAAATAGACTGAATCGGTAGCTAAATGGTCGTACATAACTGTCATGCATGAGGTTAGATGCCCAGATCCATCAGTGACACAATTCTTTTTTTGTTTCTTTTTTTGTTATATGGCAACTCCCGCACAAGGAAAAGTTCCTGTGTGCGATACTGGAAAGTTTGTAAAAAAATAATTGTCGCTGTAAGGAATCTCGAACTATGCTCACTAAGGCACTAAGGCTTAAAACCATTGATGGCGAAATGTGGGTGTTATTCACTTCTGCCTACTCCATGGGGAATTAGGCGTGAAACTGCGCATATACAAATCAGTATATCAAAAATTGTATTGTCAAAATAGATCTTATTATATCGCACTATCGGTAAGACAAGTGCACAACTGCACTTTTCGTAATTTTACAGGAAAGCCATTTGAATGCTTTTTTCACATTCCTTGTCGTATTATTTTGCACATACTGTTAAGAATCGTTTTTGGCATGAAATAAGTCCTATAATTTTGTGACTTGGTACATGTTCTCTACAATAGTCTTCTATAGATAACTATACGAAAGATGACACATATCATTACATTCACCTTAGATGCAAATCACAAGCAAATTTTAACGTAGCGCCATAAATAGCTCAGTTGGCACAAAGACGACACGATTTGTCAAGGTTCATCCTGCCTAAGGCATTATGTGTTGTTTTCCGTTGTTACAATGTACATTCTACCTTTCCATGGGAAATGCTTATAAAATAAATCTCAATATACTAAAATAAATCTTACTAATTAACTAGTGAATTAAATACTTATTTAATAATTTAACAAATATGTTGCGGCTATAACTGATAGTACATACTTAGTCGAAAACGGACTGGATTATGATCTTTATGCTGCGTGGATCAAACACATCAATGAAACAGTGGTCACACAGGACACCGTAACATGAAACGATATGTTACGCAACTTTATTCCCCGTGTGGGGATCGAACGCAACACTGGTCTTATTATTAATAGTCGAGGCAACTACCTCAACAGTTGACATCCGTCACACATGCAGCTACAGAGTATTCTGATTAAAGAGAACGTTATTTCGCTGTCCCTATTACATTTTATTAAAGACTACAAGTGTTTAACATTAAATCATTTTTTTAAATATTTACGATGAATGATTCACCATTGACCAAAGCAGATGCTGTAGTTTCTTGATCTTAATATCTTACCACAAAGAGACACATCTCTACCGGTATTAGTGTATTATCTATGCACATCTCTACTCCCATGAATTTTCCCCGCGTTGGCGCCCCACAGCGCATGCGCGGCCCGCCACGCAACTGTCACTTTGACAGCGTAATACCATGATAAACAACCGGCTTCGTTCAGAAAACAAACCATGCTATTGAAATAAATATGTAATTATTTATTAAGTTATTGCCTGTGCAGGTATTGTCTGACTGCTTGCGGAACCTGTTTCGTGTGAATGTGATAACGAATGGTGTCCAGTTCGGAACACGTAGATAGTGGCTCGTTCAAAATAACGGAAGCTTGAATTGGTGCATATTATTAACGTTGATATCTGCTTATATGCAATAGTTTAAATATCGACTTATTACTTGTTGCGGGTTCGATCACTATTGTTCTGAGTCCGTGTTCTCAGTGACACTTCTTTGAATATTTTTATTGTAGGTTAGTACATACTAGTCAAGTCTTCTTTGAAATGTAACAATATATAGATACCTACATTGTTATATTTCAAGAAGACGACTATAACCCCTAAGGAATAATACCTTTTTCATGCATCCACATTTAATGCTCAGTTGACAGTAAAAGTACTCAACAGATTGCTTGATGAAGAAATAGAAAACGGAGCCTCACAATCGGCAGGCAGTGCAGTGAAACAAAGACAGACTGCATCCATGGCGTAGTGGTTATGTGGTCGCCTCGCTACTGCCATTGTGCTGAGTGTTGTGGGTTCGATCCGCACACGGGTCTAGCTAGCTTCATAAACTATCGTTTCAAGTTAGAGTATTCTTTGTGACCGCTGTTTTAATGTTCGTAAAAACCACGTGGCGCAGATCATAACTCCGTGCGATTTTGACTACACCACAAATAGTAGTTAACTGCACGGATGACGTACCTAGGGGTTTAAATAGTCGCCTCTCCGCTGCCACTATGCCGAGTTTTGTAGGTTCGAATCCCACACGGGACAAAATTTTGTGTGATCCACAATTAATGTTTGTTACGAGTCTGGGTGTTCTTTGTGTTCGTTGTTTAAATGTTTGTAAAGTGTCCCGCGATACAGGATTTATAGCTAGAGCGGGAGCTCCCTTAAAAAAAAAAGAATATGGTAGAGCAAGGTGCTTTTTTTTTTAAAAGATTTTTGACACTTTGGGCTACTGACTTCTAGTAAGTCTTGTTACTTTTTTACATTGCTATTATAGTAATCAAACGTATGGCTTGGCAGAAACCGTTGTTTGAATGTTTGTAAAGTCTTCCGCGATACGGGATTTATTCCTAGAGCGGTAGTTGTCTTCTATAAATGAATAAATGAAATGAGTTGTTCCGAATCTGAGTGATCTTTGTATCTGTTGTTTTATTGTTTAAATAACCCCGTGACAAAAGTAGGCAGAGTATCTTTAAAAAAATATATTGGCTTGTGAATTTCAGATATTTTGTTTATATTATACCAAAGTTGCCTCGAGAATGCTTCGTATAAAGACCAAGCACGTATTTAAATGACAAACAAATCTATGAATGTACTGTGACAGAATATAAAACTTATGCACCGCTTCTAACGAGTGTGAATTGATTCCATACTCTTTGGTCACATTAAATACTTGTTTGATTTCGATGCAAAATATTACAAATTAGATAACAGCCGGCGGTCCAAAGCCCCCAGCCAATAATTAACACAAAAGAGACAACATTAATAAATAGTTTGCGTTATATTTCATATGCTTGCTTAATTTTTATTTTTGTTTAGTGATGTTATATACATAGCCAACTGCCTTCGAAGCGCAGTGGTAGTAAATGCGACAGCAGTGCATGAGGTCTCGTGTTCGAATCCCGAGTCGGGCGTTTCGGTTAAGAAATTCTCTATAGTCCAAAGTTAGGAAAATGGCGGTGTTAACAGCCCCGTGCCTTGGAAAGTACGTAAAGCCGTTGGTCAAGCGCCTGATCTCTCTCCGGTCGTATCTGAATGCCGTTCCATCGGATCATGAGAGCGAGGGAACAGAGAGTTCCTGTAGAGGTAAACAAATAGGTACTACGGATTGTCATCGGCTTATCCTGACGTGCTTTTGTCGTAACCCAACCGGCTCAATAGCGCAGCGATAACAAGCAGTGAATTATGTGCAAGCAAACGCTATTGATGTGCATGATGTCTAGAATTCGAAAAACTCGGGCTTTTATTATCAATGAATTCACACTAACAGTTCGATTGCACACCCACGTGGCTAGAAAAGCACGTAAAACTGGTCTACGCCTGATCTCTCTCCGATCGTATCTGATTACTGCGCCATAGGACTATCAGAGTAATAGGACTAGCAGAAGAGTGCGCTTGGATTCGCGCGCACACTAAACGATAACAGTTTAACTAATTTAAGTATTTTGTCTTCCTTTGGCCTATACTTAAAATAGTTACTTGCATATTAGCCATTAGTGGCCGCAATATCAGCAAGCAAACCCTGGTTATTAAAATCTTCTCTCTTAGCCTTTATTATTCCCAAATCACTTGGGGTCGGCTTTTCTGGTCTAACCGGATTTGACTGGATATCGGTTTTTACACGGAGCGGCTGCCACCTGACCTCCACAACCCGAAGGCTAACGATACTTCTGTAAGTGTGTAGTGTACTTCTGTAAGTGACAAATTCGCTAAATCTTAGAACATGTTCTAATCGAGTATTGAATGTATGTAGTGAATAAGTCGTTGAAGTACCTTATGAATAAATAAATAAATAAATACCCTAAGGCTAGACCAGTGTCAGGATATTAGAGGGTACTGACTTTCCCAATAACGACCGCCATAGATGTGCATGGCAGCCGGGACCAACGGCTTAACGTGCTCTCCGAGGCACGGAGCAGGCGATAATTGTCAATCAATACGCACATAATTTCGAAAAGTCATATAACTTCCGAAAGTCAGAGGTGCGCGACGTGGGTTCGAACCCGAGACCCTCTGCATTGCAGTCTGTTGGTCTCCCCACTGAGCTATCGCTGCTCTGTATTAAAATACTTAAAATAAAATATAAAACACATAATTTACTAAATAACGGCATTATCTTATTTCACCGTGGGAGAGCCACGCTTCGGCACGAATGGGCCGGCTCGACCGGAGTGATACCAAGGCCTCACAGAAAACCGGCGTGAAATAGCGCGTGCGTTGTGTTTCGTCGAGTGAGTGAGGGTACCGGAGGCCCAACCTACCCTCACATCCTGGTGGGCAAATGTAAAAGGCTGGAAACGTATTTGTGACTCCTCTGGTGTTGCGGATGTCCATGGGCGGCTGTAATCGCTTACCTCAGTCGATCCATCTACTCGTTTGCCACCAATATAATATATATTTTTTTTAAATCTGCCTCTAGACCGAGCCTCTTCCTCCATAGTTACTACGATCGAAGTTGAAACACAAATCAAATATTCAAAGACAATAAAAATTGCCATTATCAGATACAATCAATACCTACATAGGTATAATAAAATTGTAACTGGTCGATGTCTGTACATAATCGACAATAAAAAAATAATGTGATATCTAGGCAATTAAAAAGAATACCTAGTTATCTTTAGAGTTTTTGTCTGGCTCTATGTTTGTACTCGCATCACGCAAATACTAATCCACCAAAATGAATATGGGTTTCACAGTTGTATTGCTGGAGATCTAACCTCAAATCTGGTGCATATTTCATATTGATACGCCGCGCGCCACCTAGACGTAGAGTAGGTATTATATTTGTAGAACAACTTCTTACATGAAAATAAAGAAAATATAGATAGGTACCAGCTTCCAAATTCCACTCGTACATAGTCGCGGTCGTAAGCTAGTTTCCAAATAAATATGACTTACCTACTATTATTTTTTGTCTACAAGTTCACTATCATTATAAGCAAATAAAATAACTAAACGTATATCCAGTGTATTGTAATCGAAAGCCTAGATTACAAGTTAGACATAAGTGCATAATGGAACTATTAAATATCAATTTTCAATACCGTTAACGCGTTGGTCCACGATGATTGCCGCGCTGTAGATTATATAGAACATTATGTCGCAAGCCAGAGGTCGTGGACATGTTATATAAGAGGAATGTGAGTCCTTTTACTGTCTGTGAGACTATATAAAGTTTAAACACATGTTTATAGTAAGAAAGAAAGTGTTAGGCACAGTGAAACACATCAAAAACTTACCTATACAACAATGAATACTTCTGCTAATGTGCAAAACAGTTTGTTGGCAGACGTAGCTCTCAAATCATTTATTTATAGGTAAATGTTCACAATATCACACTTATTCACTTTTACACATGAGTAGGCAAAAATATTTGTGGAAAATTTCCGAGTAATCCATAAGTAAGTAATAAGCATTTCTCGGAATACTTCCTCATGAATCTTAGTAATTTTAAATATGGTTTTGAGACGGAGTTACTTCCCATATTTAAATAGTAAGCTGTTAAAAATTGTTGTGTCTAAATATTTTGACCATACTAGATATATAAGAAGTAGTATTAGGCTTACGAGAACATGAAGGAAATAGGTTCAATCTCGGTCTTTTTTTTCTTTTCTGCCCGGTGCTATATGTAGGTACCTAGTAATATTAATAGGACATAAGATCGTATAGAGCCAGTGTCGTAGCTAAGTTGTAACTGTATTTTAATAATAAAGAGATAGTTACTAGCTTTGCCCAAGACCATACAAACACATACACGGAAACATGCATCTTTTCCGATGCAATTTTAAATAGACGTTATTTTGGCATTGAATGGGAAACAAGCAAGCACTACTTGAATCTGAACGAGTGCTTAGTTCTCTTCTGTATCCCTTTTATAGGTATAGAGCGAGTAGTCGTTGGGAGACCGGTAAGAGACTTGGTAGTCGGTCAATGATCTCCATCTGGTCGTGTCGGATGACCACACACTTGTGCACTATAATATTTCCAGATAATATAATAATATTCTACACACAACACCATCTAGCCCAAACTAAGCAGAGCTTGTACTATGGGTACTAGACAATGGATAAACATACATATATACTTTTTTTTGTAAATACATACATATTATACATAGAAACACCCAGACCAAGACAAACATCCATGTTCATGCACACAAATGTTTGACTTGTGCGGGGATCGAACCCGCGACCTCAGGCGTGGCAGTCGGTTACACTAACCACTACGCCATCGAGGCCGACAGATAGGCCTCCGTGACGAATTTCCGTTTGGAGGACCTTATTGGCCGATACCGATAAGGAGCCCGAAGCAATTCCAAAGACATAACCAGACCGCTATTTACCATAAACCTCATCGGTGTCAGTTAAGCACACAGGTTGCTGCCTAATGGTAAGCAATTATCTTAGCCTATATAAAAGGCACAAAAGAAAGGGATAGGAAAAGGAACTGGAACAAAAAAACTAAAGGAAATAATATCCAACGCCATTATTCCCCGAATAAAACACAACAGTGCGTATATTGCTATTTTACATCGACATTCTGAGGGTAGTAATTCATGATCTAGTCCTTTTATACTGAAATTAACCTGCCAATTATTAGACCAGACATAATTGGAACCTATTGTATCTAGTCGGTGTGCCGCAGGCGCTTAATAGATTGACAAGACTATGCTACTAGTGCTTTTCCTGAAAAGGGTATACTCAAGAATAACGAATAGGTAATCACTGATGCACTGGTGTGAACTACACACGGCTACACATCAAGTCAGACACTCTATATATGCACAACTATGCTAGATACAAAATAGAGAATTGTCGGGAAGGGACAGTGCATAGTGGTGTCGATGTAATGGTAAGGATAGAGCGTCGCGTCCCGTTCAGCGTGAATGAGACAAAATAACAAAAATGTAAGCACTCTCTCGCACGATTCGCAGCGTTCAACTTCTAATAGTTTAAAGTCCAAACAGTCTAGGTTGATGTGTCGCTGTGTGGTACATAGGTACATAAACATACCTTTTCAATTAAAACATAAATGAGTATAGACTCTTCTCACACTGAGAAGAGGCCAACAGTGTAACAGATTATAAACAGGGCTGATATTATTATAAGTATGGAGCTGCATCTTCTCTGAACTGATGAAATTACAACCAAAGGTAAGGGTACGTCAAGGCTTTAAAATAGATTTAGTTACTAATTTAAAACCGAGACGAACCCCATCCTTGGTTGTCCATCTTCTTTCTTCTTATGTTTATGGTATGAAGTCTGAAAGAAACAAGTTAAGTAAAACGTTGGGACGTAAAGTTAGTGACATAAGTCGATCAACATTTGCGAGATTTTTGAACAATAATGGTAATTTCACATCTTTTACCGAAACACATCTTTTAACAGTTATAGGATAGTAATTTTAATCACAATTATATTACCTATATGTATATTACTCTAAAATTAAAATAAGTGAATTTTTATTTAGTGCTTATGTTGATGACTGTACCACAGAGCGTAGAACTTGCCCGCGGTGCATGTTTACGCTCCGCTTCTACATGAAGCGTGATTTGATTTCTTGCTCTTTGGCATTCGTTCCCAAAGTGGTCCAGGTAGACCCCAGGGGTCCACGGGAGACTCCACGGGGGTCTATGTTAACGTGACAAAAAAATTGAGGTTCACAAGTCCACGAAAATGTATTTGCTTGCGATAGTGAAGCACTAAAATGTTGGCTTGACTTCACCTATCAATGTAGCCAGATAATATTTTAAGAAGCTCAGCGACTGCTACTTTTAAAACCTTGCATATTCCATATTCAGTACCAGTGGTGGATTTTTCGGTAGAGATTTAGTAAAAAAAAAAACTTCTACCCGTAAAGATTTGATCAAATTTTTTAATTGCATGAACTTGTTTGTTTCTTCACCAATATAAATACGAATGCCAAGGAATATGGTAGAAATGTAGCTGCAAGAGGTCCACCGGAAACTGTAAAATTTTGAAAATGGTCTATAAAAAAAAAGAAGTCTGGAGCCTCTGCTCTATGGCATGTAGGTAGTTACGAAGACACAACATAAAATCAAACTTACTTAAGATTTATATAATAACTTATGTTATCATTATACCTATTTCATAATATGTACTAAATAATAATATTGTTTAGGATTTTCCCAAAAACAAATCCACAATGTATTTCTTTATCATTGCAATAATCCTAGGTTTCTAACGAAGATCACTCATATTTAAGGAAGCAACATTTCTTCTCTGTTCAAAAATACAAACTGTTAATAAAACTGCACATTATAAAAAAAAACAAATACTTTAACAAAAATTTAAACTTTATAACAACGCACGTGACTGCACGGATCGCATAATAGTTGCATCGCCACTTCGTCTGCGTCGCATGTTATAGGTTCGATCACCACACGGGACAAAAATTGCCGTCTAAATGTCACAAAAAACGGATAAGGAAGAAAGCAACATAAAAATAAAAAAGGCAACTTATAATGCGTCCTGACAGATAGACAAGACACGTGACATTTGCCACGCCATTACTCTAGATTTGATATTTGTACGTGACTAAAATTTCGACATCACACGTTACTTTTTTATTGTTCTATTTCACTTTCCCCGTACTTTGGATGACGTGAGCACTTAATATTATTGACACCGACTTTCATAATCACCTGGATGACCTGGATGTGTACACAAGGTGATGGAACGTTATAGGTACCTAAATGTGTAAGTTTTTATGACGCTATAGTATATACATATAATATATAGTAACTGATAGCAAAGTTTTAAAAAATATATGTAGTACTAATTATTCAATTTAGAGATCGGTTACTAGACAACTGGCAGCCAAGCCAATTCATTA
This sequence comes from Catocala fraxini, assembly GCA_930367265.1. Classification (NCBI taxonomy): domain Eukaryota; kingdom Metazoa; phylum Arthropoda; class Insecta; order Lepidoptera; family Erebidae; genus Catocala; species Catocala fraxini. The sequence continues at coordinate 5,320,382 of OV884044.1, read as the reverse complement.
CTGATTCGGCCCGGCCGCGGCAGCGGGGAATGTCTAAAGTAGCATTCTAACAAACTGGAAATTTTCGTTTTATTCATTTTAGATAGGTGATTAAAACTGTGTCCCACAAATAACAAATTATTATACCATATGAAATCCGTAGTCTCTGCCTACCCCTCTGGGAAACAGGCGTGAATCTATGTATAAATGTATGAATTATCTAAATTATTGCATACAGTAATACCCTGAACTTACGCGATAGGTGGGACTGAGCGATAACCGCGTAAGTCGAATTCGCGTAAGTCGGGGTATAGATTAGCATATAAATACATAATATAATAATTTTACAAATATAAAATCGCTCACTATTGTGATGTAGAAGGCTTCATAAAATCGAAGAAATTAGTTTGACAACTCAAAGACTCTTTCTCGCACAATATTCCTTGAATTCCTAAACAAGTGTAGGGATAGTAAGTCTAAAATTGATATTTGAGAATTGTACAATGATCAAACAAAATACGAATCGACGAGATTTGAAAATTGCGTACGTCGGGGTAGCGTAAGTCAAGGTCAGGGGGGTGACAGTGTCCTTAAATTGACGTTTCAGTAAGATAGAGGTGCCATCTATTACTTGGAGTATAAAAAACAAGTCCTCACAGTTCTGCAAGTAACAATTTAATTACAACAAGCTAGGCAAAATTAATAATCAAATATTTTCGACTTTACTTATGAAACCCGTAAAGATGTTGTATAGCATATTTTATGTATAATTTCTACACAAAATCTTTTAAATTATTGTATAATAACAATACTATACACTAAATGCAAAGATTTTAATTATTTTCATAGGAAATTAAAAATGTTGGCTTGGTAACACTGGAAACGTCTACGGTAAAAGATTTGACAACCAAAACAAACACCTTTTTGTCACAAAATGGCGGTTACTTCTTGCGAGTGCGCATGTTTGTAGTTCTTGTTCCATTTTGTTTATTTTCGGCTATGAAAAACTCTAATAAGTGCGTCATGTCGAGGTTTGTGTTCCTCCGCCTTAGTGTTGAGATTTCACTTCGAAAAATCTGCGTGGTTGTGTTTATTTCTGCTTAGTGATACAGACACTGCCAACATTTGTTTCCTTGATATTATTTAAAATACCTCAACGTTGTGTTATGGATAAATGTGTGATAATCAAGAGTTATTTTTATTACCTATTACTACTATCTTAATCATCAAAGTCATTCTGCAAGTTATTTATTGTGTATTATATACTCGATTTACTTGTTAAAAATTTAGATACAAGTGGATAGTGCTCGGGTATGCAATTTTCTCATTATTTCTTAGAACATCAAATAAATAATGAGATTAACGCATACCCGAATACTATCTACTTGTATCTGAATACATAACTCAAAACAGTAATACTTATTGTACAGCTATGTATAGCATGAATAGTTTTTCTCCAAAATACAGATGTCGCTAGTTGTCGAACATGTTTGCTATAAATTGCCTAAAGAGAGCTCTCTTTTCCCTATATATTACGATACTCTTTGGTCAAGGTATTACTGTACTTAATAGCTACACACCATCCGCGGTTTCGCTAGCGTCGTTTATTATTGTAAGAATTAATTAATTTTGAGAATCGTTTCAGCAGCGCTACAGTTTAGTGCCTACAAACACACAATAATACCTCTTTTTAATATTGCTAAACACAATACAATATGGCCGCCCACAACCGCGCTCATAAACCGCCATTTGCATCAAGGCAAATAATAAATAAAAGAAAACATATTTTACTGATACCTACACATTTATTAACAATTAAAACTAATTATGCTACAATGGGAACCATCTTTGCGCTCCATCTAATCTTATAACCTCTCCGTTCAACATCGGGTTTTCTACTATACTGGTGACTAGGTGCGCGAATTCTTCAGGCTTACCAAGTCTTGAGGGGAATGGTGTCATGCGTTTTATGAACTCCATCATTTTCTCTGGAAGGTACTGGACTAGGGGGGTGTTGAATATACCTGGGACGAAAAAAGTTGTTTTACAATTATGATATTAAGTGTTGGTATGACTGCCTTGGTAGATGCGATGGCTGTGCATAGGGTCTCAGGTTCAATACCTGGATTGGGAAAAGTGTAGCTAGATTTTACAGTTAAGGAGGCTCGTACATGTAGCAGCACGGATGTTGGAATAGTTAATTGTTAGTCTCGCCACAGCTACTGCGCCGCGTATGGGTTCGAATCCCACACGGTACAAAAATTTGTGTGATTCACAAATAGTTGTTCCGAGTTAAGGTGTTCTTTGTGTCCGTTGTGTGATTTTTTGTAAAGTTAAAGAAAGAGAAGCCTGAACTAGGCATTAGTCTCACATCTATATCCGTGACAGCTTAGGCAAATGTGTGTTACACCCATATTCTTATATACTTAATAGGGAAGCAAAGCCCATTGCCGCCTATCTAACATAGTTCAGAACTCTATACTGAGAATCTTGTGACAGAAAAAGCCAGAAACACTGACCAACCCTCATGCACAACACCAATGCGCAACCAAGGCAGTCAAAATCTATTATCGACGGTTGAAAGGCTATTTGAGTTAACCGCCGCTTTTTGTGATAATTACTTATATACATATTTGAAAAAGCATTTTCTTCTGATTTTAAATAGGTATTTACATAAGTCATTATCGCAAAAATTGGTGCTTATGTCAAATAGCCTTCACCCGTCGGTCAAATCTTACTAAATCATACCTGGTGCTATAGTTACAACTCTTATCCCTTGCGACGCCAAATCCCTTGCTATAGGCAACGTCATCCCCACTATACTGGCCGCAGAAGCCGCATACGCAGCCTGTCCGATATCACCCTCATATGCCATTGTGGACGCCGTGTTGACTATCACACCTCTTTGGCCATTCTCGTCCGGCTTATTCTTACCCATAAGACCTGCTGATAGGCGGATCGCGTTGAATGTGCCTACAGTGTTTATCTGAAAAAGATTTAATGTCATTTAATAGGTCAACTCTTAGAATAAAAGACATAATTAAAAATCTAGTGTGTCTGGTCACCGACCTGCTGCTGCGACTCAATAGGTTAAAGGACGACACCACAGTATAAAGCCGCTGGATTGCCACACAGATGTCTCGAGTTTGATACCGCCGCAAGCATTCATAACTTTATATACTACATAGTTTATTATTGCTCATTTTAACGGTGAAGAAAAACATTGTGAGGAACCCTGCATGTATGAGAGTTCTCAAACATGAGTTAAGTATGCCAGATGGCTGTTATCATACAATATTATACAGAAATCACCATTCAGCCCTTCACTATCTAACTTTTGGAAAGTGTTAAGTCAATTTGGCAGGCAAAATAATAATGTCCTCCTGACCGAATTTCGGTCACGGCAGCCAATCTTAACGGAGACTGACCATCGGCGCAATAGATATTATAGTGCACAAGTGTGTACCCAAACACAAGTGCACTCTCTGTTTCCTAACTCTCATGATCCGATGGGACGAATAATCCGACACGACCGGAGAGAGATCAGGCGCAGGACCAACGGCTTACGTGCTATCCGAGGCACAGGGTGTCTAACACCGACAACTTCCTAACTCCGGGCTCGTATTGAGATTTCTTAACAGAAAAGCTCAATAACATTTTGTTTGCCTGACCCGGGATTCGAACCCGAAAGCTCATGCACAGCAGTCGCATTCACTACCGCTGCGCCATGGAGGCAGTAAAAAAAATTACACAAAGCCTGCCTGGCAATACCTCTGTGTAACATAACGCTGCAGCCAAAAAATATGTCATTCCTGTGGTGTCTTCCACTTCAACATAGTTCTAATATAGGCCAAGGTCACCAATGCTGCAATGCATGGCCTGCAACCATACCCTTTTGCACCGTTTTCTTGATACCCAAACACAGATGACATTATTAAAGTCCATTATCAACACTCACAGACTTAAATTACAACTATATTGTACCAACTAAAATATTATAAAGTACATAATAATACTTACTCACATTTATAATTTGTGTAAAACTGTCCAGTTGACACGCTATGTCTCTGTGAAAGTTGTACACCTGGTATGCGGCTGCTTTTCCAGCACAGTTCACCAGTATGTCTAGTCGACCATGCTTATCTTTTATTACATCTAGAGCTTTTGTTATGTCTTTTTCAGATGTGATCTGTAAAATAAATATTGTTTTTATATCCTCCAGAATTAATGAATGGACCAGAAAAGACTGACTAAGAAAGTTTATAAGGCTAGTGTGAATGGAACAGTCGCAAGAGGCAGACCTAGTTGAACGTTTCTCGATAAGATCGGATACGTTCTGAACAAAGGCCAGGTTAAGAGCACCTTAAACCGGCGAGCGTGAATGAGGAATGTGATGAAAGTGAAGGAAGCCAGAGAAGTGTGTTAGGATCGTAGCAAATAGAAATCCGTATTCTCTGCCTACCCCTCTGGGAAACAGGTGTGAATCTAAGTATGTATCCTCCAGACCTAATTTCAATCAGTAACCAATCTTAACGGACACTGGCTATCTGGGTAGAAGATAATATAACACTATACAGGTGTGAGTGTAGATATGTTTACACAACCTTTTGCCAGCATTTTTCCTTGCGTTAATTTAGAGTGTTCACATAGTGCTTGTTCCTGCATGAAATGAAACACTATGTGTATGAGAAATTACATGATGATTGATTGAGTAGTTGGCATGAAAGCAAAAGCACATTCGCATTTATAATATTAGTTAGGATATCTGTAATCTTATAGATATGACCTGAGAGAGATGAGGCACAGAATGTATGCTTTACTTGTTCTCTGAAACATGTAGATGAGCAAGACTACTAATTTCCTAACTCCAGGCTGTTGAGAATTTCTCGATGAAACACCCAATAATCTTTTGTTAGTCTAACCTGGGATTTGAATGCCAGATCTTATCTACAGTTGCATTCACTACTGGAGTACTAGAAGTGAATGTAGAGTTTTTATGTACATTTGTACTGCTTAGCAACACAATGTTAGAGCAATAAATGATGGTAAAGTCTCAGGAATCCCAATTAGTATCTAACTTACTGCTAAAAGTAAGGTGCAATGGGTTTACTTGAGATTTTATGGAGAGAGTATGCAAACATGAATTCCTAAACACAAACACATAAATTCATGTTTGGATATTCCAACAGTAGCGATGCTATTCGCGTTTGTTTAAGACAAGACACTTTATCTCAATATGCGTGTGTGTGGTGAAACCGCGGTTTGAACGATTGTCTATTAAATAAAGCATAAGCAACTTGGCATTTTGAAGAAACATATGTGAAACACACGTGTTTCATATAAACTATCTCAAATTATATTACAGTGCAATATTTATAAAAACTTACACAACCAGGAGAAGCAATAACATTTTCGCCATGTTCCTTAGCAACCTTCAGAGCTTTCGTACCCTGAACGTCTAAAATAACCACTTTACCGCCATTCTTAACTAGTCTGTCCACTGTAGCTCTGCCAAGACCACTTGCTCCACCGGTCACTAAACTAACCATACCCTGAAAATTATAGGTTATGTTTACAATACTTTAGTCATAACAGAAAACACGCGCAATACTAACACATTGCTTTACAAGTACTCACTTTAAGCATTTTAGTTAGACTTTTATCAATTATCTGTTATTCCTATCTAATTATGGATTATCTGCTTCAACAAAACCAATATTCTATCTTATTGATCAGGATGTTTCTTTTTTGCGAAATGTCAGAAATCAGAAAACGCAAGCGCGTTTCAGAAGTCAATAATTTTATTTAAAAATTATGGTACCTGAAACGCAATCGTGTTTCATGAATTCGTGATCCTATACATATAAAGCTTGAATTTTAAATAATAGGTAAATTGTATAAAATATGCTATATTGAAATCTTGCACAGCAATACTACGGTAACAACTTTCGTTGTGTAAAAGAGATTCCAATAAATATCTCAAAAAAAGAAATGTAATTGTATAAATTTTGTCTATAATGAAAATAATATTCGATATTGTATTATATTTTATCTAAACTATCTAAATCTAAACTAATATTATAAAGAGGAAACATTTGTGTTTTTGTATGTATGTTTGTAATGTTTTCACACAAAACTATTGGACCGTTTTCAAAAATTCTTTCACCATTAGAAAGCTGCATCTTCACTGAGTGACATAGGCTATATTACATTTTCAAAAAAATAGGGATCCTTCATAAAAATGCAATAATATAACCCAAGGTGTGAAAAAATTAGTCATAAAAAATCTGTCATCACGTGCGCTGCGGAAACTATTAATGATAGAACAAACAAATGTTCTACAGTATTATAGAACGTATCAACATCTACAAAAAAGTCCGTGATACCATATGTCCAACTACTGTAGTTATGCTACCATAACTACTTTTTACATTTTAAATGTTGATAAAAGTGCCGACAATAATCAAACCATATTATCCATACCTCTGTATTAATCCTTATCCCATTAAATGATATTTTATTAAAGACCGTTTCAATAACCGTAAAATACTTTTTAAATTATTAAAATCGGACATTTCATTCAAAAGATATAATTCTTTAAATATAGTAGGTAGTTTCTAAATATTAGTAGGTAGTTTTTAAGTATTAGTTATATATATATAGCTAACTACACCTATATAGGTGTAGTTAGACTTATTAATTTCTTTAGTTGTAGTTTTATATATTAAAATTAGATAACAAATTAAAAGTAGGTATTGGGTAATAAATTTAAGTCCACGCGGACGAAGTCGCGGGCAACAGCTAGTAAATAAACAAGATATAAAATCTGTAAAAAAAGAAATAAGTCCAGTATTAGCAAAATTTATAAATATGTGTGTAAGTGAGGGAGTTTACCCGGATATATTAAAGAAGTCCATTATACGACCCATTTATAAACAGGGAAGCCATTTAGACTACAGTAACTACAGGCCAATTGCAATATTATCGGTGGTAAATAAAATAGTGGAAAAGATAATAGTTAACCAGGTAAGTAAATTCCTAGAAAATCACAAAATAATTTCGGATGCCCAACACGGGTTCCGACGGGGGCGCAGTACAAACACCGCGCTCGCGCAGTTTACAGACTACGTCAATAACAGTCTCAACGAGGGTAAGTTTGTGGCCGCCCTATTCATTGATTATAAAAAGGCATTCGATACTTTAGAACATAGCTTATTACTGCAGGCTATGGATGAATGTGGTATCAGAGGGCCAATCCATCGCTGGTTTAAAAGTTATATAGAAAATGGATCCCTCCGCACGTTAATCGACGGAATAACAGGTAATGAGATAGGTGTGAATCTTGGCGTGCCGACCGGATCAGTATTTGGTCCGGTAGGGTACATAATGCACGTCAACAGTGTTATAAATGTAATAAAGCACTGCAAAACATTTATGTACGCGGACGACATGTGCTTACTGTATTCGTCCAAAAACATGAGCGATGCAATAACACACTTACAGGAAGACTTCGAAAATATCACTAAATGGGCACACGACAATGGCATAATCATAAATCACTCCAAAACAAAAACCATGCATATATGTTCTCCCTATAGTAAGTACAATAAACAAAGTAGGCAAAACTTAAATATAACCGGACATACGTACGAATGTCTACACAACAGTAAAGCAGGCTGCCCGTGTACCGCTATACAAGTAGTAGGCAACTACCGATATTTGGGTCTAATGGTAGATAGTCACTTTAATTGGAAGTCACATATAAATGACGTTTGCAATAAGCTACAGTCAATACTGGGTAAATTTTTTCACCTGAGTAATTTTGTAAACAAAAAACTTATGTATATATTGTACTATGCACTTGCTGACTCAATAGTTGACTATGGCTTGAGTTGTTATGGCCTAACATTTAAAACGCAGCTTGATCGCATAAAGCAACTACAAATCAGATTAGTTAAGTATTTGGTCAATCAGAAGCAAAAATTACAATGTAAGCCACACTATGACAGGTTATTTATTATATGTAAAATACTTCCCGTGCATTTGAAAGTAGAATATCTAATAGCATTAGAACAATATTACACAGATGAACATAAAAAACCTAAGACACATAAGTATTCCACTAAACAAGCTCAGGAAGGGAAATATGTGATCCCCTCTGTAACAAACTACTATGGCGAACGAACTAGACAATACTTAACTCCTGTAATATATAATAAAATAGATTTTATAAGAACTCACACGGAAGGTATAAGCAGGGTAACTTTAAAGAAAAGACTGAAAAATGAGATGTTAAACGTCATTAATAGTTAGGCACAATACAAACCGTTGTAATACACAAGACCATAACTAATTTAAATATACATTTAAATTAAATATTGTTTCAAGAATATATAATAATTAAAGTAAGTAAAGTTTATGTAATGTACGAAAACCTCCTCTAACATAATAATATTATGTCAATAAATTATAATTTAGTATAAGTATGTAATTAGAATTAAGAAAGAGCGCCTCTTTCGCCAACAAACTGTGTTTACAGTTTGGCGAGTTTGTTAAAAATGTACCACATTTTATATTTTTTATGGAAATAAACGAATAAAAAAAAAAAAAATATAATAGCTAGTTCTATTATAGATTCATACATTGTCAGCTAAAATAATACTACAACAATACAAAATATAACCGTAATGATTGCAAGATACATACTGAACTTATACTAAATAATACTTGGGATTTATTCACGCAATAGAATTCGATACATTAAAATATTTTTTACGATTAATATTATTGATTGTTATAATGTATTTTAGGATAGTATCAATATTTATTCCATTGGACTACATTTAGAATACGACCAAAATTGAAATGTACCTTACTAAAGTATATTGTCAAGTTTCTTTTTACTGGGTAACTCAATAATGTTTTAACTTTATTTTAGTTGCCTAATAGCTGCCGGTGGCGTGTTTGTTGTTTTTATTATTCGGTTAATTTGTGAATATTTATCTGAATTTTGTGCATTTTGTGTTCTGAAAACCGTGAGGTGTCATGGCTAAAGTGGAACAACCTATATTTATACTGCCGAAGAAGCGGAACGGAAAGAAACAGAACTCCATAGCTAGTCATGTAGATCATATAATTACTGTACAGGTAAAGACGACATTATTCTGCTTATTAATTGCATTTTCGTGTGTATCTGTGTATGTTTATCTGTTCATTGATTGTTAATTTAACTATTAACCGTTTCATGCAATGTTATTGTGATTCATTTAATTATTTTTGTAAGCGGGCGGCGTATTTTGTAAACAATAAATCTCTATAGTATCGGCTGATAATATATGTAGTCATAAGTCATATCATAACATACAATTGCCGCACTCTGAATCTGCAATACAATATAACGTAAAGAATTCAGTTAGTTTACGCTTTTAAATGAATAACATATTTCCATTCTTTCTTTTATAGACCCAAATAAAAATAATTAGTTAAATTACTTTTTGTGTGACATCTTCATTTTCAATACAAAAATGTATCTTTGCAGGGAGTTGCAGACGAAGCACAAACAAAATACAAAAACGGACTGTCACCGGTATCTGAGCATGCTGTGAATGGCATAATTCATTCAACAATGGAAGGCCTAAAGTCCAACATGAAGATTAATCTGCCAATAATTAATGATGTAAATGATGAAGATGTTAATGAGATGAATGGTGACACAGAATCTCAAAAAAATGTACAGAAGAATGGCTACCAACCTCTTTCTACTATAAATAGCAGCCGGGAAATTATTGATCTGTCTCCCATATATGAGAACTCTTCTGATGCTTGTTCCAGTCATGGAGATCTGAGAGAAGGTAATGAAAGTGACTTGCAAAAAAGCTGCAAGGTCCTGAACTCTGACCACAATGAAAGCTCATCAGCTACTCCTAATAGTCTGTCTCAAACACAATCTGAGAACAGCTTTGAGATGGGCATCATGACTGACAGTCTGAAAAATAGTGCCAAAAGGAAAAAACGAGTCAACATTGTGCCTGGGATAGTCGAGTCGGAGAACACTGATACTGAAATAACTGCTCTACGGGTAGAATCTGAAGGTTCAATTTCACCTGAATGCTCTTTGACAGATAATTCTAAAGATGGATATTTAACCATGACAGGTACTATCAAAAGGGGTAAAAAGAAAGGTCAGAATGTTGATGTAAAGCTCAACATTTCAAGAGAGGAACTGGAGATCATTGAGGCTGCTATTGTCGCCGAAGAATACAACAAGATGGACATTTCAAAATGCTCCTTATATAATGGTCCACATATATTTTTATTTAGTCTGATTTGTATCCCATTTGTTACATGTATTTCAGCTTTGTACTCATTCTACATGGGAACTATGGCTTGGTATAATGTGTTCTCCCATGTCACTGAGAATTTCAGCTGCATTAAAAAGATACTGCTAGCCCCAATTGTGATTTTGTCATACCCATTTCTGATTGTTGTATTTACTATTGGTCTGGGGCTCTATGCTGGAATTGTTCAGCTGACATTCAGTGCTGCTAACTGGTGGAAGGACGTATGCGATTTTGAGAAGGGATTTTATGGTTGGCTCTGTAATATGTTAGGCTTATCTGAATGCTGCCCTTATGAAGTAGTTGTCCTTATGGATGTGAAACCGTAAAAAACATAACATACTGAATCTTATAAAAGTCAGCCTATAGATGTTCACAATAATCCCTTCTAGTATTCCTTTTAGATGTTGTTGTTGTGCATGAATAACAAAATTGAGACAGTAAATCGAAATTCTCTTATGTATGAAAAATTGGAACTGATCATTTTGTCATATAACCATTCCATTTTATTAGTAATTTAACATTGTGTAAGGTAATCTTAAGATGTTAAATGTACGATTTCATAAGAATATATGGAAAGGGAGTAATATACTGTTACGCCCAGTGACATCTCTCGGCATTGTGGGAGGGACTCGGCGGTTCCGTCTAATAGTTTACACCGCCATCTATTGACATCTTACGGAACTGCATAGTACGGTACGAGAATCTTAGAGAGAATGCTGGTACTTTCTCGAATCATCGTGCTGTTTACACGCCGAGTACCGCGTTGCTGGAAAGCTCTAGAAGCGCTTTAGCCGCGTATAAATAGGGCGCACGCGCACCGCCAAGTTGAGTTTACAATCGTAAGCGATCAAGTGTTCATCGAAGCGAACGGAAGCGGAAATACTACGGAGTTTGAAGCAGTACAGTGAAAAAGTGTGGTATAGTGTTTATTGTGTTTTAAATTGAATTGTGTGTTTGAATAAAAGTGTTTTAGTCGGTAATATTGTTTATATTCTTATCCGTCGAACCCAGCACGTAACAATTGGTGTCAGAAGTGGGATAAGAATATGCCAGTACTACCAAAGGAGGAAGTGGAAGGGGTGCGTACCAGGAACCAGCGCTAGCAAGATGTGGACCAGAGGCGCTTTGGAGACGCCCCCTCGCCGTCGTCAGGTGGACAACGTGACTCCGCAGCTGCAGCGGAACCAACTAGTGCAGCTCACTCGCCGGTAAACCTAGACCTCGCGAACCTGATGGCGTTTATGCAGGAGCAGGCACGCCGCCAGGAGGAGCAGGCACGCCGCCTCGAGGAACAGCTGCAACGCGATAAGGAAGAGGGCATGTGCCGCCAGGAGGAGCAGGCACGCCGCCTCGAGGAACAGCTGCAACGCGATAAGGAAGAGGGCATGCGCCGCCAGGAGGAGCAGGCACGCCGCCAGGAGGAGCAGGCACGCCGCCTTGAGGAACAGCTGCAACGCGATAAGGAGGAGGGTATGCGCCGCCAGGAGGAGCAGCTGTTGATGTTAAAAGACCCAGAAGGACAGGTAGCAAGATGGATTGAACAACTACAGGAATTCGACTTCGTAATACAGCATCGTAGTGGCAAGTCACATGGTAATGCGGATGCCCTGTCACGTAGACCGTGTCCCGACCAGTGTAAGCACTGCGCCAGGCAAGAGGCTAAGCAGGAAGGACTAGTGAGGATGTTGAGGACGGATCTTAGCGAAGACTGGAAGGAAACTTTGCAGAGAACGCAACAAGAAGACAAAGACATAAGACCCATCCTCGAATGGAAGAAAACAGGTGCATCGAGACCTCACTGGAGTGAAGTTGCGGCAACGAGCCCTACCACCAAGAGTTATTGGGCACAGTGGGAAAGCTTGGTTATCCAGGATGGAGTTCTGTGCCGGAAATGGGAGAATGCTCGAGGTGACAAGTGTCACCTGCAAATGGTCGTGCCAAAGCTCAAGGTACCGGAAGTTTTACAACTCTATCATAATGGGAGTTCGGGAGGTCACATGGGAGTTAAGAGAACTCTGGTTAAGATCCGAGAACGATTTTATTGGATCCATTGTCGAGAAGACGTTGAGGAATGGTGCCGTAAATGCACGAGTTGTGCTGCCGTGAAGGGACCACACACTCGCAGCAGGGGTGCATTGAAGGTGTACAATGTTGGAGCCCCATGGGAACGTATAGCTTTAGATGTTGCCGGACCGTTTCCTGAAAGCCAAAGTGGGAACAAGTACTTCTTGGTGGTCATGGATTACTTCACAAAGTGGCCGGAAGTGTTTGCGATTCCCAATCAAGAGGCATCTACGGTCGCCGACAAGCTAGTCCACGAAGTCTTTTGTCGTTTCGGGGTGCCCTTAGAGATACACAGTGACCAAGGTCGGAACTTCGAGTCTGAAGTATTTAAGGAGACATGCCGGGTGATGGGTACCCACAAAACGAGAACGACCGCTTATCATCCGCAATCAGACGGCATGGTTGAACGATTTAACCAGTCTCTGGAAAGATATCTGGCAAAAGTTGTAGAAAGCAAACAAAGGGATTGGGACAAACACATTCAACCATTTCTCCTGTCATACCGTAGTGCCGTTCACGAAAGCACATCAGTAACACCTGCTTTCGCTAACTTCGGAAGGGAACTACGATTACCTGCAGACTTGATCACCGGCATCCCACCTGAATCTCCACGCAGCATAACAGATTATGCGAATGATTTGCGCAACAGGATGAATGACGTATACGAGCACATCAGACAGACCGGTCAGCAGATGTCTGAGAGGATGAAGACCCGTTACGACCGGAAGGCGAACAATAAAGGCTTCGAGGAAGGATCGCTGGTGTGGTTACATAATCCGGCACGCAGCAAAGGAAAATCTCCTAAGTTGCAGGCAAAATGGGATGGACCCTATCGCATAGTCACTAAGATGAATGACGTCACCTACCGGATCCAGAAAGGACCACGAGGTACACCAAAGATCGTTCATGTGGATCGATTGGCACGCTACTACGGATCCAACAATGTTCGGGACGAACATGTCTAAGAGGGGGGCAGTGTTACGCCCAGTGACATCTCTCGGCATTGTGGGAGGGACTCGGCGGTTCCGTCTAATAGTTTACACCGCCATCTATTGACATCTTACGGAACTGCATAGTACGGTACGAGAATCTTAGAGAGAATGCTGGTACTTTCTCGAATCATCGTGCTGTTTACACGCCGAGTACCGCGTTGCTGGAAAGCTCTAGAAGCGCTTTAGCCGCGTATAAATAGGGCGCACGCGCACCGCCAAGTTGAGTTTACAATCGTAAGCGATCAAGTGTTCATCGAAGCGAACGGAAGCGGAAATACTACGGAGTTTGAAGCAGTACAGTGAAAAAGTGTGGTATAGTGTTTATTGTGTTTTAAATTGAATTGTGTGTTTGAATAAAAGTGTTTTAGTCGGTAATATTGTTTATATTCTTATCCGTCGAACCCAGCACGTAACAATACATTTTTGAGAAGTGATAATTATATTGGAGTGGGATCAAGAATTGATGGTATACCTTTTAGAAGTATTCATGTGTGTATCAAGATGTTTTGCTCAATTTCTTCCATTGTGTCATTCCATTTTATGCAATTATTTCTAGTCATTTTAACCATTTTGGTTTTAATCTATTTTATACTTAAGGAATTGTAACCATACTTAGTTGTATTTTAGGGTAATGATTTTTACATATCTTTTAAGAATTATGGGGTTTAATTACGAAAGTAATAATACAAACCGTGTATATTAAATATTGTAATTCAACATGAGTATGTATGTACTATTTACATATAGTAGCAATGTTAGCTTTCAGCATCTACATCAGAATTATTTATAAGTAATATTTTTGACTGAAATCATATTATATACTGCTAATCACAATAGCTTTGAAGCACATTATAGTTAAAATAGACAAATGTATTGCAGACATATTATTATTCTAATGGAAATAGGAGTAAAAATCAATTTTTAGCATAACAATTTTATTGATTTCTATTTATTTTTGTATTGCTGCAGCATATTATTGTCCTATAAATAGTGAATTTTATAAACATTTTTTATGCGTAATTAACAGTGTATGTTATGAAGACTGATGTATTCTAGTCACTATTGTGGTATCCATTTTCTACGCAATAAAATATTTTACAAACTCATGTTTGTTTAACTAAGACAATATCTACAACAGTTGAAATAAAAACTAGAGTCCAAATTAATTAACTAAAACTCATGACGTGTCCTTCGGTTGACTTTGTGCATCTTGCGACGGCTTTCCTTCCGTTTTGTTTTTTAATTCAACATCTAATCTTTCTTTTGCTCTTACTATTTTAGATTGCAGATAAAACGAGCCTCCTTTGGCTTTGTCGTTCATAGTAAACAGGTGTTCGTAATTTTTGTTAATTTTATCACGGTCTAATTTATCTAAATTTAGAATTTGCATAGCTTCTTCTAAGGTAAGTCCCGTAGATGCATTTGCTGCGGCTCTTCTTGTCCCTTCAGGTCCTCCGCCAGCCCTTTTCGCTGCCTCCTGTGATGCAGCAATTTCTTGTTTTAGGGCTCTCGCAAAAGCTCGTCCCACTACTTGAGCACCCAGAACTATAATTTGAGCGATGTATTTAGCCATATTTATACTAATAAACGTATGAAATAATAAATGACATTACGACATCGGTAACAAACTGTAACAAAATAAATGTGAACTGTCAAAGAACTTGGTTAAAATTCATTCGTAATAAGCTTTTATTTTCAAATAAGTAACAGATGTGATGTGAACGCACCACTAACTAAATTGTTTGTAAATATTTGTTTGCTGGACCAACGCCAGGATGTATTAATTTCACAATCGGATAGCTAGGTGGCGGTGTAAGCATCAACCGAGTACTAAACAATTTTGATCCATATCTGTAAATAATAGAGCTTCAAGTAGCTTATAATGGGTTTAAGTTGACAAGCAGTTCAGTCAGTTCATTTCGCGCGTAATTTTGACATGCAAATAGTTAACCTGTTTGTTTTTTGTAACGTTAAGTTTTGCTGTTAATTTGTGAAATAAACTGCTTTTAGTACTGTTTAAGCAATCAATAGTGTAGTGTAAATTCAATAAAAATGGTGAGTGTTATGTACACGGTGTAATTACTAAATAACATGATTTGACAGTTCTAGTAAAATAACTTTTATTATCCCGCATCGTCGGCGTCCTAATATTAAACTTTGAAAGATCTTTGTGACCGTTGTATACATATCTTTCAGCCTTAGCTTTAGTGTTTCATATTACATATCAAACGTAACAATGGTAATATTCATAAAATTACAATACTTACTGCCTTAAATTGAATTCTTGATACTAACCTATAAATGTGACTATGTTGTTGAAGTTAGTGTATACTAACGTATAGCCCTATTTAAGTAGTTAACCATGTGTTGATATACTTTTATTTATTATTATTATAAGCCTTCTGTCAGATATTTCACCATTGGTTTGGTTCTTTAGTTGTTTCATTGGTTGTAATAGCTGTGTGCTTTGTTATAGCAAAGGCCTCCTCCAACTGACTCCAATTTTCTCTTTCTCTGGCTAGTGTTGTCCAAGTACCGCCTGCCACTGCCTTAATTTCGTCGACCCATCGCCTGAGTGGTCTGCCTTGTTTTCTTTGCCTGTTGCCTGTGTACCAGTTCATTACTAATTTCGACCACTTGTCTATTCCTCTGATAGTATGGCATATACTTTTATATTAATATATAATACGTTTTAAAAGTTTACAGTAGTTTCAAAAAGTTATTAAGTGTAATGTTATGAACTTCTTCTTTTCAGAGTTCCCCAGCTCCTGATACGCCTTCTGAGCGAGATGGAGCGCGGTCTCGTATGACGTCACCAGCGCGAGACTATGAAATGTTTGAAGATGAAGGTGCAATCCTCGGTGAAAACAATCCAGAGGAAGAGGAAGATGATGGAGAGGAATTGTTCAATGATAATATGGAAGCGTAAGTATATAATTGTCTACATTTTTGTATAAAATATTGGGTTATATTTTATAATGCAAGTAGCAATAGAATATAGTGTACCACTATTTTGAATTTTAATGATCCAGTTACATAATTGTCAGCAACAAGTTGTGCCCGCTGGGACACAAAATTGTGTTATCTACAAATGGTTGTCACGGTGTTCTTTGTGTCTGGTGTTTAAGGGATGCAAAGGCCTCCTGTGATGCAGGATTTATTCATAGTATGGAGAAGTTTACTATAACAAATAATAGAAATTACTTATCTGAAAAAAAATAATAATTATATTTAGTTAAACTTTTGTGGACACAGTTGCTGCTGTGTCTCAAAAGTTCAATTCACCAGCGGCCAGACACAGTAGGTTTTGAATAATGTCTTGTATTGCAAGAACTGACTGGTTAATTTCTTAAATTCTGCAGAGACTATCGTCCAATGCCAGCATTGGATAGATATGATGCTGAAGACTTGGATGATGATGACTATGATCCAATGTCAATGCAAGACCGTGTGGCAGCTGAGCAGGAGCTACGGAGACGTGACAGAGATGAAGGAAGGACGAGAAGAGATGACCGTGATTTGTTGTATGGTAAGATAAACTTATATTACTACACTAACTTTAATTTTATTTAAATATCTCAAAATTAACAGTTGCAGCTTTGCCCTTCTCACACTGAGAAGAGACCCATGCCCAGCAGTGGTACAGTTTAATACAGGGCAGATTTTATATAAATAATTTTTAATCATTACCAAAAGCATACTGCTTTCAGTGTTAGTGTGTTGTAGTGTGTTTCCAGAGAGAAGAAGAGAAGGACCAAACTAATGGTATGACAATATTATGTTTAAATATGCAGATGAATCCGATGAAGAGAGCACAGGAGCGCCGCGTGCTAAACGCCGTAGGGCTGCAGAAAAGGCCGCCATGGGTTCGGATGAGCAAGTGGAGGAGGGAATTGAGAGTATAGAGAATTTGGAAGATACTAAGGGATATACTACGAAAGAGTGGGTTTCCATGTTGGGACCCAGGACTGAGATTGCCAACAGGTTAGTTTATTATAAATTATAAAATTTAGTATTCTTTTTAAGCATATAGCAGGCACAGAGAATTGTAATATTGACTGTACAGATAGTGTTGTGGTTTAAGTCATTGACTCACCTTTGCCACTGTGCCAGGTGTTGTGGGTTTGACACACATAAGACAAAAAATTGTGTGATACACAAACAATTGTTTTGAGTCTGGGTGTTCCTTGTGTCGTGTGGCCATGAGTTTCTTACCCATTCTTCACATTGGTTCTACGCCCTTGCTTTGCTGAACATGGCAACAGGTAAATGTAAATTCGGATTATTGTTTAGTTAGTGTAACCTTGACGTTCATAAGTGTGACACACCTAGTGTGGGATTTGTCTCATGTTATGTGTTTAAGATAAAATATACTCATTGTGTTTTGACTACTGGGTGACTACTAGTATTAATTAATCGGCTATTACTAGATACATATATCACATGGGCCCCTACTCATACAAGTTTCAATAATATATGTATTTGTAGTGTAATAGATGAAATATGTAACAAGTGTTTGAGAAATCATAGATTTAACCACCCACCTATTACAAAGTGAAACCACTCAGCAACACTTGCATTTAGTATTAAAGGAGTTAGCAAGACTACAAGTAATTTGTAATCATCTTAATACAATATTGATATTTTCTACATACATCATCGTCATCCAGACCATATTCAATTTATTTCAGGCTTTTGCGAATTGTACACATAGGTACTTTGTCTTCTATTTACGCGAATAGTATTCATTGAAATTAAACTGCTATATACGGATTTTATCGCGTTGTTTATTTGACACTTTATTACAAAATTTTGAAAATTGTTACTCTACTTCTACTATTAAACTTTACTAATAGAATGTACCACCAGCTTGGGATCCAGTAATAAAAATAGTCAAACCCAAGAAGAAGCAAACCACAGCTAGACTTCATGATACTTTGAGCTCATTCTGCGTAAATAGAAACACCAATGATTAAATCATGTTCGGGTACTTTGAAATAACTACACTGGAACATTGAGACAACTGCCATCTTAGTCTCCCCGTGACCATGGCTGCTGAAAAGCAACCGAAACGTTGGGGAAAGTGTAAAAATAAATTAAATCTAAATAGTTTTGATAATAATTTAATTAGCTTAAAAATTAGTAAAGTTTAATAGTAGTAGTAGTGTAACAATTTTCAAAATTTTGTAATAAAGTGTCAAATAAACAACGCGATAAAATCCGTATATAGTAGTTTAATTTCAACATATAGGTACTTAATATAATATTAAACACAGGGTCTTAATTGCGATTAATTATTGAAATTAAATATGAGCTAATACTATAAATGCGAATGGGAGATTGTTTATTTAAATAGTGAAATTTCAAAAGTACTAAGGGTACTTTTCATCCAGTAAAAGTACTGTTACTAACCTAACATTTACACATGCAGCCTATTATGATCCCAGTCACAATGTGAGGAAATGTTTCAGATGTATAAATGAATCTAAGCACTCAATCATGTATTTAGAACTTTTTGCCATCTCAGAAGCACTCTCATATGTAATCAGTGCAGGACTTAAGAAGACAGTTATTTTGTATGACAGCAAAAGTGCCTTACAACATGTGGCTCGATGTTCCTCTGCTCACAGAGGTGCATCAATAGCGTGCAGAATGTGTTTGGAGTGCTACTTTAAGAGAAAATCTTGCTGATACATTTAAAATTAACTGGCTGGATGTGGGTATGGTTTAGAGTATATATTAGCGAACCAAACGGAAATGGCTATGTTTTTTTACATAGCAGTATACAAGGTCCTTAGAGCCACCCATTGACGTTTTCCTACTAAACTCATTTGTTTAAAAGAAAATTTTTAATGTTATGGTTATGTGTATACGATGGGACTGACATGGTCGTCAAATGACTAAAAGCCCCGAAAAGAAAATACAAAAAAAAAAAACATTTACACGAGCAAAAGCGCGGGCAAAATCTAGAAAATAATATATTTATTGAACAATGTATCGACCGACTTGCAATGATCGATGTAAGTCGGTTGTGTAATATTAAGTATATTCTTTATTTTATTCCATATTAATTAGACATGAAAATACTGCTTGCAAATAACACTGAACCATTTTATTTCCAGGTTCAAGAACTTCCTACGCACATACACGAACAGTAAAGGTCAGTTTGTGTACAAGGAGCGTATCCGTCGTATGTGTGAACACAACGCGGCGTCCTTTCACGTGGAGTTCGATGTGCTAGCTCGAAGAGAGCAAGTGCTTGCCTACTTCTTGCCTGAAGCACCGTTCCAGATGCTTCAGATATTTGATGAGGTGCGTTGTTGATGTGATCTTACTCTTATTGCCAAGATGATTGATTGATTTTACTGGTTTGAATTATGTCAACTCTTGCAAACCCTTTGAGTTGCAATCATTGAAGTTGTATTTCTTCTATACCCTTATAGATAACAATTGAGTAAATATAATTATTTAATTGCTTTGGGGGCGGTTAAAGCATAACGTAACGTTTTATTAACCTCTGAGTCTTCTTCAGAGGTTAATGAAAATACTATATGGGTCTGTGTGTCTGTCTGTTAGTGACAGGCATAACTCCGGAACCACTGGACCAATTGACTTGTAACTGGTGTGCAGATGTGTACCTTGGGCTCATACCTCGGTCAAGTTTGAATATGGGCCCTGTGGATCAAAAGACCCCCGAGATATAGGAGTCACAAGGTCACATGATGTACATTGAAGACGGAAGAGGTTGAATCCTGGGCTTTTACACTCATCTCGTTTCACAAAAAATCAGTAAGAACCTTTCCTTCACGCATTCGAGCATTGGCTCATAATTTGTATGTATAATTCCTAATCTACTGAAATTTACAATAAGTATATGAAGAATTAATTAATAAATATTGCTGACGTAATCTGATTCAAACCCCACATCCCCAATGTTATAAAAAAACAAGTGAGAATCGGCAATGAATTGCCGTAAATCTTAGAGTTCGTAAAAATGGTTCAAGTAATATGCAAAGCTCACGTGATACCACATGACCTTGGTCAGAGGTCACAGGTCATAGTCATTTCGGGGGTATATCGACTATGCTGAGTCGAATGGCGTCGACCGCGAGTCTCTAGCTCTCACGGTTCTTTAGTTGAAAGTTGTATAACAGACGGACAAAGCTATAGTATAAGAGTGTTTTCGAACTCTTAAAAGCAAAGCAAAGAGCCTGCTCCCTGGTGCGTTCATAATACTACGACCCTTATTACTTTGCGCTTAGATTTATATAGGCTACTAAAGGCACGACTTTAAGTCTAGTAAAAAGCAACCGGATCGCGCCCTTTTACGTGTCATGAAATAAGAGATAAACATTTCCAGAGAAATTAAAAATACCTTGTAGCAACATGTTGGGCAAGGTATTTTTGTAAGAATTTTATTCATTCCAGAGAGCGAATCTAATATCCTCATGATTGGTTTTTGGCCAAAAGTAATCACTCATAATATTATAAATGCAAATGTGAATCTGTTTGTATTTTACGCTTTCACGCCTTAATTACTTAAGCGATCATTACGAAATTTCGTATACACGTTGTTCATCATCCAGAAAAAAGTACCGTAACTAACCTAACCTACATTTACGCAAGTGAAGACGCGGGCAAAATCTAGTATAGTATAGCACATTACGGCTAGTTTTTACCTTTACAGGTAGCAAAAGACATAGTCCTCCAAATCTTCCCAAGCTACGAGCGTGTCACATCCGAGATCCACGTGCGAATCTCAGACCTTCCCCTTATTGAAGAGTTGAGAACATTCCGGAAACTACATCTCAACCAGCTCGTGAGGACTGTGGGAGTTATCACTGCGACTACGGGAGTGTTACCACAGTTGTCTGTAGTGAAATATGACTGTAACAGGTGCGGTTATATATTGGGACCGTTTGTGCAGTCACAGAACTCTGAAGTTAAGCCTGGAAGTTGTCCGGAGTGTCAAAGTGCTGGACCATTTATGGTGAGTTTCAGATCCTAACTTAATATTATAAATGTGAATGTGATTTTGTTTGTTACGCCTCGATGGCGTAGTGGTTAGTGTAACCGACTGCCACGCCTGAGATCGCGGGTTTGATTCCCGAAGTCAAACATTTGTGTGCATAAACGTGGATGTTTGTCTTGGTATGGGCGTTTCTATGTGTAATATGGATGTATTTACA
The DNA here is from genome assembly GCA_930367265.1 of Catocala fraxini. Taxonomy (NCBI): domain Eukaryota; kingdom Metazoa; phylum Arthropoda; class Insecta; order Lepidoptera; family Erebidae; genus Catocala; species Catocala fraxini. The sequence goes on along the minus strand of OV884044.1, from coordinate 5,298,818 downwards.
AAAAAAAAACATATATGTATGTTTATCCATTGTCTAGTACCGATAGTACAAGCTCAGCTTAGTTTGGGGTAGATGGTGTTGTGTGTATGTGGTAGAATATTATTATTATTATTATATTATATTATTGAATATTATTATAACTTGTCAATAAATCATCATGTAAATTTGCATTCACATCAGGGACACAGTAAAGAACATAGGGTACCAGAACGAAATTACTGTTCCCAGGAGCAAATAAATTGATTAACAAAATCTACATTAACGCGAGCGAAGCCGAGGGCAAGATCTAGTATATTATAAAGTTGCATACATATTCAAACTTCAAACTTATTATTTGTGTGATTTTGGGTACAATAGTTCTTAAGCTATTACAATATTTTATACATACATACATACATAGATTCACGCCTGTTTCCCAGAGGGGTAGGCAGAGATAACGGATATTATGTGAATCTCCAAAATTTGCCTGGCGGCTTACACATTTTTATTGCAATGACAGGTGTATCTATCTTATAATAACGTTTAAAGTCAAATGACATGCACGGCAATATAATTATTATTGACAATAAATTACGATACGAAACTAAAAATGGAATAATTGCTACATGTCATTGCTGTCGAAACTATTTGGTCAAGAGTAGTACAGTCAGGATCAGAATTAATTAAATGCACCAGTTTCATATGTATTTTTTTAAGTGAAAACTTCTTTAGGCGCGTTGAGCACTTTTTGGGTGAACAAATATCATGGATCTCACGTCATCGTCACCGAACGCATTCAAAATTCAAAAATAATAATCTAATAGCTCGACGATACAATTCACAAGTTACTTAGTTTTTACTTCTATCGGCAGTCTCCAAAAACTGCTCCAAATGTTTTTTTTAATATTAAATATTCACTATCACTCCAATTTAACTCATCTCTCTTAGCCTTTATTATTCCCAAGTCACTTGCGGTCGGTTTTTCTAGTCTAACCGGATTTGACTGGATATCAGTTTTTACACGGAGCGGCTGCCACCTGACCTCCGCAACCCGAAGGCTAACGATACCCTAAGGCTAGACCAGTGTCAGGAGATTAGAGGGTACTGACTTTCCCGATAACGACTGCCATAGATTATCATGGCAGCTGGGACCGACGGCTTTACGTGCTCTCCGAGGCACGGAGCAGGCGATAATTGTCAATCAATACGCACATAATTTCGAAAACTTATATAACTTCCTAAAGTCAGAGGTGCGCGACGTGGGTTCGAACCCGAGACCCTCTGCATTGCAGTCTGTTGGTCTCCCCACTGAGCTATAGCTGCTACTAGTTATATAGTAGTATCACTCAAATTTAACATAATATTGTTACGTGCTGGATTCGACGGATAAGAATATAAACAATATTACCGACTAAAACACGTTTTATTCAAACACACATTTAAATTTAAAACATAACAAACACTATACCACACTTTTTCATTGTACTGCTTCAAACTCCGTAGTATTTTCGCTTCCGTTCGCTTCAATGAACACTTGACCGCTTACGATTGTAAACTGTCTCGGCGGTGCGCGTGCGCCCTATTTATACGCAGATAAAGCGTTTCTAGAGTCTTCTAGTAACGCTATACCCGGTATGTAAACAGTACGATGTTTCGAGAAAGTACCAGCGTGATCTCTATGATTCTCGTACCGTACTACGTAGTTCCGTAAGATGTCAATAGATGGCGGTGTAATAAATTATTAGACGGAACTGCCAAGTCTTTCCCACAATGCCGAGAGATGTCACTGGGTGTAACAATATTATAAATAAGATATATAAGGCCCGCGTCGATCTCCAACTTCTAAAATAAAACAATAATTTTTGATAGTAATATATTATACGCGCCGGGCTTTTAAAGCTGTCTTAATAAGCCCATTTAACAAGTTCTCTTTTATCAGGTAAACATGGAACAAACAGTATACCGCAACTACCAGAAAGTGACGATCCAGGAATCCCCGGGTCGCATCCCCGCCGGCCGTATCCCTCGCTCCAAAGATTGCATATTGCTGGCCGATCTGTGTGATAGATGCAAACCAGGAGATGAGGTGGACTTGACTGGGGTTTATACTAACAATTATGATGGATCACTTAATACTGAACAGGTACGATTATTATAATACATTAGCTAACCATAAGAGAATTTTCCCCGTTTTTGCAACATTTTTCATTGATGCTCCGCTCCTATTGGTCGTAGCGTGGTGTTATACAGCTTATAGCCTTCCTCAATAAGTGGGCTATCCAACACTAAAAAAATTTTCCAATTCCAACCAGTAGTTCCTGAGACTAGCATGTTCAAACAAACAAACAAACAATTCAGATTTATAATGTGCATATCTGCCTTTTTGAAGTAATGTGCGCTTTAAATAATAAATATCGCTCGCTTTAACGGTGAAGAAAAACATCGTGAGGAAACCTGCATGTCTGAATGTTCTTCATAATGTCCTCAAGGCTATGTTTTCTTTTTATACAACTAAGGTGGCAAACTAGCATGCGGCGGCCCACCTGATGGTAAGTGGTCACCGTAGCCTATGGACGCCTGCAACATCAGCGGTATCACTTGCGCGTTGCCGACCCTTTAGGAAAGGAAGTGGGAAGGAGAAGGTGCGGGAAGGGGGAAAGGAGGTGATTGGGCCTCCGGCACTCTAACTCGCCGAACGAAACACAACAGTAGGAATACTGCTATTTCACGCCGATATTCTGTGAGAGAGTAGTCCTTCCCCGGTCGAGCCGGTCCATTCATGCTGAAATCAGCGAGGCTCTACTACTCTAAAATATGAAAAATGTGAAGTCAGTAGGACAGTTTAATATAGGGCTGATGTTATTATTATTATACTAACTGTTAATCATTTACTTCAGGGTTTCCCCGTATTCGCAACAGTAATCATCGCGAACTACATCGTAGTGAAGGACTGCAAGCACATCGTGGAGTCGCTCACGGACGAGGATATCGCCACCATCATCAAGCTGTCCAAAGACCCGCGGATCGGAGAGAGGATCGTACAGAGCATCGCTCCTTCTATATACGGATATGAATATATTAAGAGGGGGTTGGCGCTAGCTTTGTTTGGAGGGGAGGCTAAGAATCCGGGTATGTTGACCTTAGGTTATTTAGATGTGACTGAACTGACACATTGAGATGAACACCATCTTAGTTTCCCTGTGGAAACTGCTGGTCACAGGACCATGGGTACTAAAATACAACTAAAGCATTGGTCATAGTTTAAATATAAATAGTTTAAAATAATGTTTAAGTGCGGTAGTCCAATGGATGAGGCATTGAACTTGCAATCTAAAGGTTGTGGGTTTGAATCCCATCCATTGCACTACCATCAATATGAACCAACTATTAGCACAAGCATTCCAACCCATATGTAATAAGTAGGGCTTGTATCTTATGTGGGGGCCAGTCAGTGCAGACCGGCGACACTTCGACCCAGTGGGATCTTTTGTGTCGACACTCTTCCAATAACGACTGCCATAGATGTTCATGGCAGCCGGGATAGACGGCTTAACGTGCTCTCCGAGGCACGGAGCAGGCGATAATTGTCAATCAATACGCACATAATTTCGAAAAGTCATATAACTTCCGAAAGTAAGAGGTGCGCGACGTGGGTTCGAACCCGAGACCCTCTGCATTGCAGTCTGTTGGTCTCCCCACTGAGCTATCGCTGCTTTAAGTAGGGCTTAATAAGAATACAAGTAATGTGTAACCCATATCTATATATTAATACGTGAAGCAAAGACTTTGTAACCCTTTTTACAAAAATTGCGCGAACGGAGGAGTATGAAATTTGGCACAGTTAAAGTTTATATGGAGAAAGAGTGGCGAATCCTAATAGTTTTATTAAATATGTATGAGAAATACATTAAATTCATGAAAAACACTACACATACACAAACTTGTATTTAACACACGCAGTCGAATCTTGTTCGTAGTATTTCGACATTGTTCGTCTGACGTAGTATCATTCTTTGTAACTATGGTTACCTATATATACCTTATTTATATCTTCATCTCTCTTAGCCTTTATTATTCCCAAGTCACTTGGGGTCGGCTTTTCTGGTCTAACCGGATTTGACTGGATATCAGTTTTTACACGGAGCGGCTGCCACCTGACCTCCGCAACCCGAAGGCTAACGATACCCTAAGGCTAGACCAGTGTCAGGATATTAGAGGGTACTGACTTTCCCAATACCGACTGCCATAGATGTTCATGGCAGCCGGGACCGACGGCTTAACGTGCTCTCCGAGGCACGGAGCAGGCGATAATTGTCAATCAATACGCACATAATTTCGAAAAGTCATATAACTTCCGAAAGTCAGAGGTGCGCGACGTGGGTTCGAACCCGAGACCCTCTGCATTGCAGTCTATTGGTCTCCCCACTGAGCTATCGCTGCTCCTTATTTATATGTAATAGAGAAAAACAGAAAACAAAGTAGCAAGTTTAGGAATTTTGGTTGAATTTTGACCACTAGGCGACCGCTAGTTGTTAGTAGTATGTTTAAGTATAGTCTTCTTCCTAGTACACTTCCTAACTTTAATATTATAAATGCGAATTTGTCATTTTTTTTTTTGTTTTCACGCCTAAAATCCTCGACCGATGATCATGAAATTACACATAATAAGTATTATAATTACAAAGTCATCCCGTTTGTACCATTGTCACAGCTAAACTGCTTGACCGATTTTCATGAAATTCTGTATATTTTTCTCTAGGCGAGAAACACAAAGTGAGAGGCGATATCAACGTTCTGATCTGCGGTGATCCTGGTACTGCCAAATCCCAGTTCCTCAAGTATACCGAAAAGGTAAGATTTTGATTTGTACTAAAATGTCCTTCAGACCGAATTTCGGTAACGGCGGCCAACCTTAACGGAGACTGGCCATCTGCGCAGGAGATATTATAGTGCACAAGTATGTGCGCTATAATATCAGGCAGGACAAACGGCTTTATGTGCTTTCGGGACACGGGGGTGTCTAACACCGCCAACTTCCTATCTCCGGGCTCGTATTGAAATTCTTAACTGAAAAACCCAATATTTTTTTGTTGGCCCGACCTGGATTCGAAACCGAGACCTCATGCACACCAGTCGCATTCACTGCCGCTGCGCCACAGAGTTAGTTAATTAAACTAATATCATTATGACGTCACTTCTTAATGACAAGCCATTTGCCCATTCAGGCCCAGTTCTTATATCAAGATACTAGTCGTTTTATTTATTTTCAGTTTATTTTTGACACATATTCTATGAATCCTTACTAATATTAGGTATAAACGCGAAAGCTTGTATGGATGTATGGATGTTTGTTACTCTTTCACGCAAAAACTACCGGACCGATTGCTATGAAGCTTGATATGTAGATAGCTGGAGACCTGGATTCACATATACACATCACATTTTTATACCGATATTCCCACGGCAATGGGACTTACGCGGGTGAAACCGCGGGAAAAAACTAGTAATATATAAAAAATTTACTGTCCGTAGTTAAAACGGCTCGTTTCTATTTATAGGAACCGAGCATTAATGAACTTAGTAAAAACTTAACTAACGAAATAACTGCACGGATGGCGTAGTGTTGTGGGTTCAAATCCCACACGAGACAAAAAATTGTGTGACCCACAAATGGTTGTTTCGAGTCTGGATGTTCTTTGTGTCCGTTGTTTGAATGTTTGTGAAGTACCATGCATCACAGAATTCACACCTAATGCGGGGGCTATATTTAAACTGTCAAGTCTTATAATATCTATTGCGCCTAGCCGCCGGTGTGCCGCTCCACAATGGTCACCTGGTCAAAGAAAAAGAAATTAAATGTTATACATATTCAAGCTTTAATATTCATGTATGTTTCAATGGTGTTATAATTATATTTTTTACGTAACAGATCGCACCTCGTGCAATCTTCACAACTGGTCAGGGCGCCAGTGCTGTGGGTCTCACTGCTTATGTCAGGAAGAATCCTACAACCAGGTAAGAACATTATAAAGTTTATTATTGTGTTCACACCATACAGATGAAGAAGTTTCGACGACAGACAACAGATGGGGCTGTACACAATAGGCGCTTATAATCGCCTGTGACTTTGACTGTGTATCTATTAGCATAATTAGTGTTTATAATAATAAAACAACAAAAAACCGATGGAATTCAATCATTTATGGTCGCAGTTTACAAAAGATAAATAAGGTAATTAAAAAAAACATATCTCAGGTAGTAGTTAGGATAGATTATTTTACATTTTTTTTCTAAATGACCATCAGTTGTACTATACGACATTTCAAGGTTATCCGTTAATTACCGGACATTCTGTATACAAGCTCCCGACATAAACAGTCAGGCCGCGGCCCGCTAGCATGATCACACAGCCTAGTCCGGAGATCCTCTCTTTGTGTTGAAGGAACACCAGACGTTACGTTCCACCATAATTGTATTAATAACGAGATGGATGTAAAAACCCAGGATTCAACCTCTTCGTCTTAAATGTACATCATGTAACCTTGTGACCCCTCTATCTTATCTTATGTGGGGGCCGGTCAGTGCAGACCGGCGACACTTCGACCCAGTGGGATCTTTTGTGTCGACACTCTCCCAATAACGACTGCCATAGATGTTCATGGCAGCCGGGACCGATGGCTTAACGTGCTCTCCGAGGCACGTAGCAGACGATAATTGTCAATCAATACGCACATAATTTAGAAAAGTCATATAACTTCCGAAAGTCAGAGGTGCGCGACGTGGGTTCGAACCTGAGACCCTCTGCATTCAGTCTGTTGGTCTCCCCACTGAGCTATCGCGGCTCGACCCATATATCTCAGGGGTATTTTGACCCACAGCGCCCATATTCAAACTCGACCGAGGTATGACTCCAAGGTGTCTGCACACCAAGTTACAAGTCAATCGGTCCAGTGGTTCCGGAGTTATGCCTGTCACTAACAGACAGACGCAGACCCACATTGTGTTTTCATTAGCCTCTAAAGAAGATTCTGAGGTTAACAATTACTTTATAATACACACACTATTCCTCCACTCTGGAAAGCGTGTAGGTAGGTGCCCACAGATTGAGAACATTTATCACAGTCTTCCAATGCTTCCTACTGTCAGCGAGTATTAAGAATTTAATATGGGATGTAGGTTTAAAGTAACAACAGTATTGAAAGGTCTAACTTTTCAATAAGACTAAATTAGCACTTTGGGTGTGTTTATAATAGGTACGTCATTTCCTTTAAGATTATTTCCTAGTAACAGTTTAGTAATGTGCACATCCCATCTGAATTATATTCAAATACAGTTTTGCACAATGTTATACCATTGTATCTATTTTGCATGGTGAAGACAGCAGCGCACACAAATATGCATAGTAATACTATAAATATAATTATAGTATGACAATATATTCGAATACAATTGTACATACGATCTTCACGAAATTAAAAACATTTTTACACGTAATACTAATGTCCAACTACGAGGTCACCACTTTAAATAATACTACAACTCAAATAATAATCCCCACAAATACTATCTAAGTAATTGGGTTGTAAGAGCGTGGAACAAACTGCTAGCAGATATAGTCTCAGCTCAAAATACAAATATATTTAAAAATAAACTTGACAAATACCTTCAACAACAAAATACTACTCAGTGGGGATTTAGCAGGATACAGGCACATATCAGTGGCTTCAACAGCCTGCCTGTTTATTAATAATAATAATATAGCTATCGCTGTGTGTTGGACTTACTAGATGAATATAAAAATGGTCACAGAAATAAATATGCTTCAATAATTGTTATATATTATAATACATATATAACCAAAAGCAATGAAGTCCCGCAAACTTGTTTGTAATAGCGTAGTTGACTCATATTTTTTTTATTATTTTAGTCGATTAATTACGTTACCCAAATACTAAAATTAAATTAAATTAAATTAAAATGCATTTAATTCGGACAACAGGGATCCATATTGTGTTAGTATTACAAATAGCTTATATCTAGTGTTAGTAGCGTACGTAGAACAAAACAAATAAAATAAAATAAAATAAAACAGTAATGCAAGAGGATGACCAAACAGAAAAACATGTTTCCTATTTAATAAGCCTCCGCACAAAATGGCTGATGTTCGGAGTATAACTCTCCGCCACAGCTCTCAGGATATAGTTGCGACTACTCCGCACTCTGCTCAACAGCGACGCAGTTTTTTTGCGTATAATGGCATGAAAGCCGTCTGTGTGAGTTTTTGCAAACATTTCCGAGGCACTGCAGAAACGGGGCAGTCGCAACAACATCCTGAATGCGTTATTATACTGTACGCGCAGGACATTCAGCGATCTCTTGGTGTAGTTGACCCATAGATTCCCGGTGTAAAAGCTCTGGCAGTATGCTTTGAACAAAGTAACCTTAACTGAGTCTGAGCACCGTGCAAATCTACGTGCCAACATGTTACCTCTGATCGCCAGAGCCCTGCGCTCCCTCTCAATGTCCATATCATCCCTAAGCTCGTCGGTGATGAAATGCCCAAGATATTTAAATTTGGTCACTCTGTTTAAGTGAAGCCCATTCATCTTTATTATGCTAGGCACAGACTCTGGACATCTACCGGCGGCCTTAAAGATCACATATTCACTTTTTGTGACATTATAAATAAGTCCATGTGAGGCAGCATACGCCTCGCAGACTTTGAGCAGTTCCCTGATTGCCCCAGCAGTCGGACCCAGCAGCACCATGTCATCCGCGTAACTGATGTTATTTACGCTCACTCCGTTAATACGACAACCAACATTCATGCTGCTGAGCTCGGTGATGAGGCCATCAACATACAAATTAAAAAGCCTCGGGGATGTCAAACCGCCCTGCCTCACCCCGCATTCCAATTTGTATGCCGGAGAGAGAGTGTTAGACCACTTCACCTGATTTGTTTGATTGGCATACCAGTACTGTAGGGTTTTTAATATTTCTGCAGGAGTACCCCTGTCCCTTAACTTATCCCAAAGCACGTCATAACTGACAAGATCGAAAGCCTTTGAGAGGTCAAGGAAACAGGCGTACACCTGCGTTTTACGATCGGTATAATATTGGACAGTATGCTTGAGACTTAAGATAGCAGTTTCGGTTGATAGTCCAGGCTGAAACCCGAACTGTGCTTCGTGAAGAGTAAGTATATTTTTCAAACTTGAATCAAACAGACTGTCCAACACTTTAGCCATAACCGTTGCCAAGGAAATAGGACGATAGTTAGCCTTACTTGAAATGTCCCCTACCTTATTCTTAACAATGGGAACCACAATAGTTTTCATCAGGTTTTCAGGCAAGTATGAATGGCGTAGACACATTGTATAGAACAGTGACAAGACCCTCGGCATGTGAACTCCGGCGTATTTCAAGTGTTCAATGCTGAGTCCATCATGACCGGGAGACCTGCCCCTACTCATTCCCTGTAAGACGCTTGTGACCTGCTCGGCAGAAAAGTGCACAAGTGTCTCTTTAAGTGGCCCTTCTCTACTACAATACTCAGCGCTAACATTAGGAGCTGAGGGACCAAGGGGAGATTGCACCTGGAAATGTTCCATAAACAGGTTTGCAATATCCCCGTGATCACTCATTCCCTCCACATTCACCGCGAGGCCAGGCCTAACATCCAACCTACCTGTGGATTTCCAGAACTTGCCAAAATTCTTAGAGGCTCGTTGTTCTGTCAATATATCCATTTTAATTTGCTCTTGATTATTTTGGCACCATTTCAAGCGACTTTTAAAAACTTTACGAGACTCTCTCATTTGTTCAAAATAATAACCATCAGTCGGTCGATTTTGTTCAACCCAGGATCTAAATTTAAGCCTAGCCTCGCAGTGAGCATCATACACATGTTTATTCCAGCCACACAAAGATCGATATTTTCTGTGGCCGCAGTCACTCTTCTCTTTAGATTGCTCAGCTGCCTCACATAGAACGTTAACAATCCGATCATACATCTCATCCAATATCGATGTATGTTCAGTCAGACTACATGACCCATGACTGCATTGCATAAATTCTTGGGGGAAATCAATATCGCGCAATTTACCGTTACATAAAACATGATATCTTTCAATTTCAGAACAGTTTCTTTCGCCCCATATAGTCGCGCTACGGGTCACTGTCTGAGTCACCAGTTTTGACTTTACTATGTTTAAGTCACAAACAATATAGATAGGTAAATGGTCAGAGTTATATACATCATCTTTAATAACAACTTCAACAACAGTGTCCCATGCCGACAAAGAAACCACACAGTGATTTAGCCATCTCTTACAACCATGCGCATCACTAATGTATGTGTAGTAATTATGCTCAAGGCCTAGAGATTGAATATCGGCACACACCCATGACTGCTCTGTACAGAAGCTAGTTAGTTCATTATAAAAGTTTTGTTTTGGGTGCGCATTAAAATCACCTAATACAAATACATTTTCAATGTCATAACTAGCCACAATAGCATTCATCTCACTTAATACGTCAGTAAAAATGGTCAAATTCTCCGGCAAGTCTGTTGGCATGTAGACAGAAAAAACAAGAATAGATCGCTCACCAATAGCTGCCTTAATGGCCACAATCCGCTCACTGCTACAGTTTAAAACAGAAACTGACTCAAACAGACCTTTCCTTCAGAGAATAGCGACTCCCCCAAATGGCCTTCCTTTTAAAGGTCCGACTGAGGTATCAACAGCTGATTTTCCAGTAAATTCAAAGTCTTGACTAATGGTTCCTAACATTAATACATCATGAGGAAGAAGCCAAGTCTCCTGGAGAGCTATAAGATCTGACCATGTACAAATTGTTCGAATGTCATCAATTGAGCGTTTTGCTGATTGACAATTAAAACTTGTAAATATTGAGAATTTATTTGTGTTATTATACATTACAAAATATTTAATTAACTTTAACTCTATTCTCAGAACTAGTCCGATACATAAAATGTACAAATCGCCTAAAAGTGATGCCTTCCGGCCACAGCTGGTCATGTAGAAATACATCAACTTTATTCTTGGAAACAAATAATTTGTAAGCATTGTACTTCTTAAAAGATTTAATGTTTATCTTTTTTAAAGAGACACTCTCATTTGTTTTTAACTTGATGTAGCTAATAATATCGCTTTCTGTCGTTTCCGTACTTACATTCGAAATCAACAACGGCACTTTTACATCGGCCGCCCGAAATTTAACGTCCGGCTCAAGGGAAGCACGACCCCTTTGACTCACTAACCTTTTTAACTTCGATGACTTACGTTGTACTAACTTCCATTCTTTGTTTTGGTCCGTTACTACTTGCTCACTATTCACATTCGATTCACACTTACTAGAACATTTTACTGTATTTAATTCACTCGATACAGTTCCAGTCGACACCGCAGTCGCGAACGTAACAGTGGTAGGGGACTCAATCGGCCCAGGCGCATCTTTTGGTTCACTCAAGGTCACAGCCGCCGCGTCACTCGTTTCTGTCTCTGCAAACATCAAACTCGTGCTCGTGCTTCTTTTATGTGTTGTGCTCTCGCTCGCACTCGTCGCTGGCGTTGAATCCCTTTGTTTACGTTTTCTCCAGCTACCTTCATTTTCGTGATTTATCGCAACTGATGGCGAATCCATCGTTACAAGGTTATTCACCTTGGTATCAGCTGTTAATTGTGTTAACGATATCGGCACATACTGCAAACCTATAGGGCCACTATCCAATGTAACACTATTCTCTAAACAGGCACCTCTTCTTTTATTTATGTTCGATTTAGGGGTACAATAATAATTATTGTCTACTAATGACGCACACTTCATATTTTGTACCTCGAACTTAAGCACATCAAACTGATCCTTGGATACCATTTTATCTTCTAAAACCTTGCACTTGTTTTGTAGTATTAGAATGTCCTTTAAAAGCCGGGTCGCATCCACATGATCAAAAGTGACCGGTGGAAGTTTGTGTAATTCCTTGGCCAAAAAATAGGGAAGAGCTCAGGATCTGTTGCTTTCATTAGACATATTATGTCATCTAAATCCCTGGACATTTTCTTCTTGCCGTCTTTCCAACGAATTGGCATCTTCTTCGACGTAGTTAGCGATTCAAACAGCAATGTTTTCGCTTTGACAATATCATCAGCTGTGAAAGATGACGTACACAACTGATGAATGCTTTCTTCATCCATAAATTCCAACACATTTCTTAGAAAAGCCAACAGTTCATTAATTACAACATTGCAATTCACACAGTTAACAGTTTTTGATGACATTTTTCTCACTATGAGTCACTTGTCACTACGGCAAGTAATACGCGTCCGCGCTCAGTTGAGACCGACACTAGACTGTAAAAATACGAAAGACTAGACAGACTAGACTGTATAAAATACGAAAGATTTTTGAAATGTTCTCTAAAATAAATAAGATACAAGCATTTTTTTCTTCTGATTGCTATTTTCTATTCTAATTTTACACACAATAGCATTTGCTCTTTTCATTTGCCCTAAAATAATGTACAAATACAAACAAAAGCTGTTATGCTTAACGACGACTGCCACGCCTGAGGTCGCGGGTTTGATTCCCGCACAAGTCAAATATTTGTGTGCATGAACATGGATGTTTGTCTTGGTCTGGGTGTTTCTATATATAATATGTACGTATTTACTAAAAATAAGTATATATGTATGTGTATCCATAGTACAAGCTCTGCTTAGTTTGAGCTAGATGGTGTTGTGTGTATGTGGTAGAATATTATTATTACAAAAGAAGTTATTTTTGTATCGTTTATTAAAAGCACTTTATTTAACCGTAACAAACAGATAGACTTTACTTCTACATCTACCATATTAGTACCCATACTATAATAGAGACCTTATTTCCAGGGACTGGACCTTAGAAGCCGGGGCGCTAGTCCTGGCAGACCGCGGCGTGTGTCTCATCGACGAGTTTGACAAGATGAACGACGCGGACCGCACGTCCATCCACGAGGCCATGGAACAACAGACCATCTCTATATCTAAAGCTGGCATTGTTACTTCTTTACATGCAAGGTATGTTTTATAATTATAATAATCCTCCAGACCGATTTCGGTCACGGCGTCCAGTCTTAACGGAGACTGGCCAACTACGCAGGAGATATTATAGTGTACAAGTGTGTGCGCCAACACAAGTGCGCTCTCTGTTCCCTAACTCTCATGATCCGATAGGACGGTAATCTGACACGACCGGGGAGAGATCAGGCGCAGGACCAACGGTTTTACGTGCTTTCTAACTCCGGACTGCTATTGAGATTTCTTAACTGAAAAACCCAATAACTGTTTGTTGGCCCGACCCGGGATTCGAACCCGAGACCTCATGCACAGCAGTCGCATTCACAACCACTGCGTCATGGGGGCAGTAATATTAAATATTTTGTAGGTAATTATTCAACCTGTTTATGAATACATGAATGTTGCGTATTTCTGCGCATGGGGACTAGTGTTGTCTGCACGGATGGCGCAGTGGTTTAAATGGTCGCCACGCCACTGCCACTGCGCCGAGTGTTGTGGGTTCGATCCACATACGGGACAAAAAGAACATTGTCCACTTTTGGTCACCCGTAGACACGACGCTATGAAAAAATAAATTCATGAAAATTATTTATTTATTTTTCGCTTATGTTATTTTAAAATCTTTGTGTAAGGATTAGATTTAGTAAGGATTAGAGAGGATGCAGAGAAAATACTAGAAATAATTAATAATCTAAATTCGTCATATAAATAGGAAAATATGTTTTCTTTATACCATTTGTGAAGATAATACTGAAGGGAGGACGCAATAAAACATTATTATTGCAATTGCATAGTGGGCCGTAAAACAGTGGGTTGCTGCGCTCACATAATAACCATAATATGGTTTTTAGGCTGGGCAAGGTACAAGAGCAAATCCAGCTGATCAGTTTCTTGATCATATACTACTTACATATGAGTCTGATTAATAAAATATTCATGAAAAATATGTTGTTTTATTTGAATAATTACCCTTTTCAATAACGTATAGAAACCTATCTAAATATAAAGTCTGATACAAAACTAGGTTTATATTCTCCTTTTTACTGATGTGAAGTATTTGATTGATATTATACTATTAGCTAAATGACCTGTCCACGATTGGCCAAAGTGTCTATAGAAAGTGGGCAATCCCCTTTGTGTGATCCACAAATGGTTGTTCCGAGTCTGGGTGTTATTTGTGTCAGTTGTTTGAATGTTTGTTAAGTCCCCGCGATTCCTAATGCGGAAGTTGTCATCAGTGCAGTCAGTCAATCATATAATTCGGTAGCAGCGGTAGCCGTTGGTCTAAAACATTAGTTCCCAAAGTGGTCCAGGTGGACCTCCAGGGGTCCACGGGAGACTCGACGGAGGTCTACGTTGGCGTGACAAAAAAATGGGGTCCACAATTTGTAAGCGGGGGTCCACAAAAATTTATTTGCTTCCGATAGTGAAGAACTAAAATATTGGCTTGACTTCACCTATCAGTGTAAAAAAAAAGCTCAGCCCGTAGGACTAGATAAAAATTTAGAAATGTAGCTGTCGTAAGTCCACCCAAATCTGCTAAATTTTGAAAGTGGTCTATGATAAAAAAGTCTGGGTACCTCTGGGCTAAAACGAAGAGGTGTCGAGTACGATACCAAGGCGTCGTACCTTTCAAAGTTATACGCGTATTAAATAGTTAAATTTGTTTACTTTAACAGTAAATGAACACATAATGAGGTCTTTTAACCCGCACTGGGTCGACGTGGTGGACTATGGCCTAACCCTTATCACACTCAGAAGAGGACCGTGCCCAGTAGGTCCATTTATGATTAGGCAGAATTGATATTTTATACCGCACTAGATGTGCCCGCGGTTTCACCCGCGTTTACGACTGCACTGCCCCCATGGGTTGTAGCGTGATGTTATATAGCCTATAGCCTTCCTCGATAAATGAGCTATCCAACACTAAAATATATTTTCAATTCGGACCGGTAGTTCCTGAGATTAGCGCGTTCAAACAAACAAACAAACAATCTCTTCAGCTTTATAATATTAGTATAGATATATCAACTTGACAGATACTCTTCTTCTAAATAAACATAAAATTAATTGATTCATTATGTTGTTGAAACGTTTCGAAACGCACTCTTGCTTAAACTAAACTGAAAAGACCACATTATAGATCAGGAAGAATAAAAAAAAATGAAAATAGATTATGGTACAATATTTGTAATTTAATTAATGTTATAAATATATTTTATCGTTCCAGATGTTCAATAATCGCGGCAGCTAACCCTATCGGCGGTCGCTACGACGCTTCACTAACGTTCACAGAAAACGTGAACCTATCGGAGCCTATATTGTCACGTTTCGATGTTCTCTGCGTGGTGAGAGACGAGGCCGATCCTATGCAAGATGCACATTTAGCTAAGTAAGTATTGTTACGCCCAGTGCCATCTCTCGGCATTGTCGGGAAGACTTGTCAGTTCCGTCTAATAATTTATTACACCGCTATCTATTGACATCTTACGGAACTACGTAGTATGGGTACGCGAAGCGTAGAGAGAACGCTGGCACATTCTCGAATCTTCTTACTGTTTACATACCGAATATGGCGTTTCTAGAAAACTCTAGAGACGCTTTACCCGCGTATAAGTAGAGCGCACGCGCACCGCCAAGTCAGTTTACAATCGTAAGCGGTCAAGTAGTCACCGAAACGACCGGAAGCGGCAATACTACGGAGTTTGAAGCAGTTACAGTGGAAACGTGAAGTATAATGTTTGTTGTGTTTATTTTTATTAATTGTGTGTTTAAATAAAACCTGTTTTAGTCGGTAATATTGTTTACATTATTATCCGTCAAACCCAGCACGTAACACTATATATCCTAATAATGTTATAAATGTGAAAGCTTGTGAGGATGGATGTATGTTTGTTACTTTTTCAAGCAAAAACCACTGAATGGATTTTGATGAAACTATAGTATTATTGTTTATACATCAGAATAACATATAGGCATTGAATCAAAATAACATAGCTGCTGAATAGCAACCGAAACCTCGGGGAAAGTGTAAACTTAAATATAAATAGTTCTAATAGTTTTAATAAATTAATTAACTTAAAAATAAGTAAAGTTTAATAGTAGCAGTGTAACAGTTTTCTAAATTATGTAATAATATGTTATATAAACAACGCGATAAAATTCATATAAAGTAGTTTAATTTCAATGAATAACATTCGCGTAAACAGAAGACAATATTATCTAAATAGATATTGTAGCAAATTAGATTCCAACATAAAATTTCCAATAATTGATTAATTCCTCCAAATTGTATGTACACACACATCAACAATAGTCAGCAAAGTTTTATGAGATACAGTATTTGTTAGCAGGGGCTTCCTTTTCCCTGAGGGTCTCAGGGCGGGTACTCAGTATACCGAGCCAAAGCTCGAGAAGAAACACTAAACATAATATATGTGTTATTATAATGTATTGTTTTAATTGTTTAGGTTCGTAGTAAGTTCACACATCCGGCATCACCCCACCCAGCGCGGGACTGCGTTAGAAGACAGCAACGCGCCTGACCCGGAGTTCGTGTTACATCAAGACCTCCTCAAGAAATACATTGTGTACTCTAGAGAGAATGTTCACCCTAAACTACAGGTATGTCTTCATCAAATTTTTTTTTTTTCTTTAGAAGGATTTCTGGTTATTTGGGTTTCAAATTACTAGTATACTAGGCGAACGTTTCTTGATCAGATCGGAGGCGTTCTGGACAAAGGCCAGGTTAAGAGCTTGAACCGACGGGCGTGTATGAGGAATGTGATGAAAGTGAATGACGCCAGAGAAGTGTGTCAGGATCGTAGCAAATGGAAATCCGTAGTCTCTGCCTACCCCTCTGGGAAACATGCGTGAATCTTTGTATGTATGTATTACTAGTATTCTTGGTAACCCCCTACAGCTAAGCTAGAATGCTTGTATTAGGAGTGGGTTCACCTCGGTAGTGCAGTGGGTGGGATTCGAACTCGCGACCTCTCGATCGCTAGTCCAATGCCTTAACCATTGGGCTACTGGCGCTTTAAATTATATAGTAAACAACCATATTGACTGTGAACTGCCAATATCTATACAAATAAATAAAATTGAAGTGTCCGTTTGTAATGTCATAATAACAGTTTTTCATTAAATGCATAAAAGTATATACGGTACTTATATCAAGAAATCTTTTTTTAATTTTTGTCTGTTTGTTTTGTTCCGGCTAATCTCTGAAATGGCTGGACCAATTTTGATGGGACTTTCATTGGCACACAGCTGATGTTAAAAGAAGTAACTTAGGCTACTATTATTTTAGAACAAAATAGGGTTCCGTCAATAAAATAATCTACGTGGATGAAGTCGCGAGTAACAGCGAGTGTCCTATATAAGTATTCAAACCATTTATCCTTTTAACTTATATAATCATTCAGTTCTGACTTCTTGCAAAACTTTGACGTACGGTTAAGCATAATTTGGTATTAAAATTCTGAAAAGGTTTAGATAAGACATATTTTCAGTTCACAGTCGATATGGTGTCACTCGTGACCTCGTCGTAACCTGTAGATGCGTGAAATATCAATTTACAAAATTTCCTGATATATGTATGTCAGTAAAAAATTAATACACAGAAGACTACTTGAGGTGTTGCTGAAAATCAGCGCTGTATCAAAAGCGGTACAGCATTATACTGAGCAACATCTCTTTTTAATTAACACTGCGACGCACATTGAACAGCAAGGGCTCCATGTATAAATGTGTATTCGATATTATATATAATAATATATTGAGTAATAGTATATGTAATTAATTAACGTATTATAATGTAGTAATTAATATAGGTATATAATAATGTATATAAGTTTTATTTTTATTATTATCAATTTATAAATACATTTATTACTGTTACACACAAATTTTGCATTATAATAGTTTTGATTGTGTGTTGCAATGCTTCATTAAAATAAAATATTTCTTTCTACAATTCCTAGCCAGACTTACTACTAGCTCACACAAGTTATATATATTTTTATACAACGCCCACACTAGTAATAAAAGCTGTGTCGCGGGGGACTTTAAAACATTAAAATAACGAACACAAAGAACATCCAGACTCTGAACAATCATTACTGGATCATCAACAATTTTTGTCCCGTGTGGGATTCGAACCCGTAACACTCGGTATACTGACAGCGCCGAGGCGACCACTTAAACCACTACGCCATCCGTGCTTTGTCTGTCCGTCCGTCTGTTATACAACTTTCAACTCAAGAACCGTAAGAGCTAGAGACTTTCGGTCAACAACATTCGACTCAGCATAATCGATATATCCCCGGAATGACTATGACCTTTGACCTCTGACCTCAAGGACACATGGTATCACCTTTGCATATTACTTGAACCATTTTTTAGAACTCTAAGATTTATGGCAATTCATTGCCGATTCTCACTTATGTACATGCATACAAAGCGACAACATCATATTTGAACCCCTATTATTAGAATTATGTTGCTAAAAACTCTATTAAAGTAATGATTTGTATTACAGAACATGGATCAAGACAAGGTAGCGAAGATGTACAGTCAGCTAAGACAAGAATCTCTCGCGACCGGTAGCTTGCCCATCACAGTCAGACACATCGAATCTGGTAAGATCTTGAATAAACTAAACTATTTAAAATTAGATAGATTTTTCAGACAGATGGCACAATTGACCACATCTGTGCCAGATGTGGTCAATTTGCTGAAAATGCGCCGATAGTTATTAGGTCTTTCATGGACTCACACAAAACCCCTTACTACATACTTTACTACTATGAAGTGATATAATGAATGTTGTTCCTGCAGTGATCCGCATGAGTGAAGCCCACGCGCGCATGCACCTCCGGCCGCAGGTGTCGGAGGAGGACGTCAACATGGCCATACGCACCATGCTCGAGAGCTTCGTCGACACGCAGAAGTACAGCGTCATGCGGGCCATGAGACAGGTCACACCATTACACTTATACTTACCTTACTTTAACATAGGTCACATAATATTGTCCACCAGACAAAAATTTCGGTCACGGTGACCAATCGTACTGGCTATCTGCGCAGGAGATATTATATTGCATAAGTGTGTGCGCAAACACATGTGCACTCTCTCTCATGATCCATTAGGACGGTAAACCGACACGATCGAAAAGAGATGAGGCGCACGACCAAAGGCTTAACGTGCTTTCCAAGGCATGGGGTTGTCTAACACCGCCAAGTTCGTAACTTCGGAATGCTATTAAAATTTCTTAACAAAAAAACCAATAACTTTTGTTGGCCTGACCCGAGATTCGAACCTGAGACCTCATGTATATGCTATACATCTCGCGTTCATTACTGCTGCGGCATATATTTACCACATTTCTTACTTAAAGGTATGAAGAAATGTTTACCCCACCCAAGTAGCTGCAGTAAAATCTGAGACTATTTAACTGATATTACTTTCATCGTTTAATTCGTTTATCGACATACATCTAACTACGTAACTACATCAAGATAGGTCACCAAAGACAAATTAAATTTGCTGGCTAAAACAAACCTAACTTCTGCACATATAAATAAAATGTTGACTTCTTATTTATTTCACAGACGTTCCAAAAATACCTATCATACAAGAAGGATCACAGCGAGCTCCTATATTACATCCTGCGTCAACTGACAATGGACCAGTTAGCCTACATGCGTGGACTCCACAACCACTCACAATCTACCATCGAGATCTCGGAGAGAGACCTGACTGAACGAGCCAGACAGATCAACATCAATGACCTGAAACCTTTCTACGAGAGCCGGATATTCAAGATGAACAGTTTCAGTTATGATGCAAAGAGAAAGGTGATCATACATGTGCTACCTGATGCTCCAACTGCCTCGTCTTAAGTTACTGTAAAAGCTGCATGATCGAATGGCATAGTAACTCAAAATACAGTGTTTTCGTAAGCGATTAATTATTCGATTTTTATTGTTTGTATTCGAATGATTGATTATTATTCGAATGATTTAATGATTTCGCGTTGACAGCAAAATGATAATAATAATGAATTTAAATTCCAATTCGAAATTGTAGAATTGCTAAATCATTCGATGTCTATCGCAAAGACAATCGCGATAGTTTTAATTGAAAAACTCCATTAAACATAAAATATATTACATAGACATAATACATCGATATTTCAAAAAACATTGTACTTCGAATTAATTAGTCATTTTGATTGTAGGATTGATCTGTCATAGAATTGTGTTAGTAGATTGGCTCTTGAAAAACAAACTAAACCATTATATGGTCCATTCAAACTTGTTTAAAACCCAAAATGAAGCAATGCAATGCAAGTATTGAAATTGTAAGCCATATTATGAAACAACATGTACTACTATGTCATATAAGAAAATATGTATGCAACAGCATCTTATTATGTATTAGATTTTGTCCGTGACTCTGCTCGCGGAAATTTAAATTTCGTCAATACATTTCTATCCCTTGGGAACAGTACTTTTTGTACATGAAACGTATATAGGCCATTTATTTCTGAATACCTAACAAACAAACTCTCATTCGCATTTATAATATTACTTGGGATGCGAATGTAAGTCTGTTGGTTACGCTTTTACGCCTTTACTACTCGACAATCATTATGAAATTACGTATACACGTTGTCAGGGGAAGAGAAATGGACATAGGGTATAATTTATCAAAAAAGTACCTACTTTTGCATACTACTACTACTTTACCTAATTTACATTTACCTACATAAATCTATACTCCATTTGATTATACTTTGACCAAAACCGCTGTACCGCGCTTTAGGTATGTGCACGGCGAGACGGGGGGGATTGCTGTGAGCGTTGACGCACAACAACGGCCTGGTAGCCTGCGTTCTGTCTGTCTGTCTCACCGCGCACATACCTAAGACGCGGTACAGCGGTTTCGGTCAAACTACAGGTGTTTAACTAAACGTAAACAATCTTGATGTGTATTATTATCTAAAAAAATTGTTAAAAAATAAAATGCTGCTAAAGATCAATGTAAATAAAACAATAACGATTACTAAGGCCCGGTGCACGTTGGCCGCATGGCACTACATGTAAGCGCACACTGGCGGTAACTATGCCGTGACGTCCTTAGGTATGCCGCGACGTCCGAAGCGTCTAAGGTACTTCGTGTACGGGCGGGCGCTGTCTTGCCGCAGTATCCCGAAGACTGCCAAAGCGTTCCGAGGGATGCCGAAGCATTCCGAAGGCTGCCGACACAGCATGCCTAAGCATACCGCGGTATTGTTTTTGTACTTACGACTGTAACATTGAAATTTCAACTTTATTAATCTTCGAGTCTTCGTCGAAGAAGTTAATGAAAACACTATATGGGTCTGTGTGTCTGTCTGTTAGTGACAGGCATAACTCCGGAACCACTGGACCGATTAACTTGTATATTGGTGTGCTGACACCTTGGGGTCATCCCGCGGTCGAGTTTGAATATGAGCCCTGTGAATCAAAAGACCCTGAGATATAGGGGCCACATATTTTAAATGGGAAAATATTGACTTATAACTTGGTGTGCAGACACCTTGGGGTCATACCTCGGTCGAGTTTGAATATGGGCCCTGTGGGTCAAAAATCTCCGAGATACAGGGGTCATAAGGTCAGGGGATATCCACCAACAGAGTGATTTGGAAGTCCAAGGGAAAGGCTTTTGCCCAGCAGTGGGACATTACAAAAAGTTTATGAAAAAAAAAGTTACATGAAGACGAAGTGGTTGAATCCTGGGATTTTACACCCATCTCGTTTGTTTAATATATGTTAGTGTAAAAAGTCACATCAAGATTATTTACCTTTAGTTAAATACCTAACCAAATGAAGTATAGTTTTTAATATTAGTAAGGATATACTGTTTAAAACATACATATCTTAAAAAGTATACAAATTTTAACCAATATTTTCTCCAAACTACATACGTCATATTGAGCCAATCTACACATTTAAGTATACCCACCTGTTTCATTATCACTTCATAGTAATAAATAGCTTTAACATCATTTGTAATACGTTTATTCTTGTCTTTAGTTATATCATTATACATTAGTGTCTAAGGCGAGGTCTAATAGCGATATTGTAAAATAGGTCATGTGTTTTGACCTTGAAATATAGAAGGAAATAAATAGACGTAGACTATCGATTAGTCTGCTGAGTATTGGCTAAAAATATACGACTAATGTGTGAAGGTATCTTATACATATCCATATGTATAGCTCATACTCAACATCCCATTATATGCACAGCCATTAGCCAACAGAAATATGTAATGAAACCGGAGACAAGTATTCTCACCGCTAAGCCTCTAGACAGACAGTCAGTGCGCAGTTCCATCGACTGCAACAGCACAACTGCACACCGGTTACAATCAAGCTGCACGGTTGGTGTACAGTTTTATTGCAGTCGTACTAACTGCATTCAAACCGCAAATTTGCAGTCGGAGTGCAGTTGAAATGCAGTCCGTCTGTCTAGCTAGATCCTACACTAAGTTGGAGGGACTAAATAATACTAAGCCGTGTCATTATAGTAAATAACAGTACTGCTTCCATGTTTTATTTCTGTTCACTGGCAGCCGTGTATATATTCGGCAGTCAGTTAAAGTATTAGTAATAATAATAATATTGTATCACATACACAACACCGTCTAGGCCAAATTAAGCAGAGCTTGTATTATTGGTACTAGACAATGGATAAACACACTACTATTATACATACTATATATACTTTTTTATCCAAAAATCATCAATCATAAATCCATACATATTATACATAGAAACACCCAGACCAAGACAAAAATCCATGTTCATCATGCACTCAAATGTTTGACTTGTGCGTGAATCGAACCTGCGACCTTAGACACAGCAGTCGGTTACACTAACCACTACGCCATCGAGGCCGCCTTTGAGTCGCAGTGGTACACCGGCGGCTAGACGCTAAAGGTTTTCAATTATGACTGACAGTCCAAAAAAAACACATTAAAGGGATATCTCGCAAACATGTTAAGAAGTAAAACTAACGCGACATTTTAGATAACATTATAGAACACACGTAGACTAGGCTTTGTTAAATAATAATTAAAACACATCCAGTTTCATGAGTATACATGCAGAATAAAATTTATTTCTATATCTTTATCAGATCACGCCTTAAGGTTTTGTAATATAACATTTATTGAATTTGCTAAATAAATCATGTAGGTTAGTTAAGTTTAGTTATTTTAAGAATAATCCAGTTTAATACTGGTGTGCATGTTAAAGAGCAAAATTAATGACTTATTTTTTGGTTATTGGCGTTTAAAGATTTTGCCAACTACATTTTGCTCGCGTTAGTCTAGATTTTATCAATTAACTGCAG
This sequence comes from Catocala fraxini, assembly GCA_930367265.1. NCBI lineage: Eukaryota > Metazoa > Arthropoda > Insecta > Lepidoptera > Erebidae > Catocala > Catocala fraxini. The sequence continues at coordinate 5,275,353 of OV884044.1, read as the reverse complement.
TTCCTTGGTAATAATACTTTTTCTGGTCTGGTAGCCTATGTCCTTTTATATACCCCTGACAACTTGTATGCAAAATTTTATGATAATTGGTTGAGTAGTTAAGTTGTGAGAGTGGAACAAATAAACAAACAAACTCACATTCGCATTTATAATATTAATTAAGATACCTATCTCTGATGAAGCAAGTAATCAAAAGATAAGTTTTTAACCCATAAGTCTGTATTCTACAATCTAATATACTTTCCGATGACCTTAATATGTTAAACTTATTGCAGTGTAAAAATAGCACTGGTAATCTTCAATATTGATTCTTATTCTAAATATTCTGCTATTTCATATGTATCTGTTATATATATAACATAAACATTCTATTTTAAATCATGTTCGGGTAATCGGACTATAAAAAAAGTTTTGTGTCTTCGCTACGGAATCCTAGTGTTGGCCAGATTTGATTATTTCAATACTGTACTATATACATATATTCCTAGTACAATAGAAAATGTGGAAGTTTTAAAAGTTAGTGCCTTTAAAATGTTGTATTACAAGTATTTTAAAAAGATAATTACTATTTTGCATTTGAAATAAGCACATGCCCATAAGAATGTTGAAGTTCTATTTTGTCTTAATAGCCAAAACACTTTATTCTTTGATATAATATTTACAAAATATTACAGACAGTGATATAACATAAATAGTGCCTTTATTGCTAGTACAAATAAATATGTGTTATTTTTGTAAAAAATCGTTTTGTAATTGATAATGATAATTACTACAATTTGTGATTATCTAATAAACATGTTATATTCTAAAAGTATATTGTTTTATTTTTCCTTTTCTACGATCTGGTGGACCCTAGCTACTTGGTTTTGTTCGTTTACAAGAATCAGTGAATTGACCGAAAAATTTCGATCGATGCAAATATTTGGTTGCCTACCTTGCAAAAGAGCGAAGAAATATAGAACTGCGAAGCAAAGACTGGCTCCGTGGCAGAGCGTTAGCAAATGTGATACCTATGCTTGAGAATTTGGGTCCACCTACTGTGATTGTGTTTACTTCAAGAAATTCTCAGGAGCAGCACGAAACCCAGTAAGTATGTCTGTTAGACAGCTACAGGTTCGGCCCTATTAGATGAGATTATTAAACACAATGCACGCAGCTTCGCTCGCGTAAAAGTAGGTTATGTCAGAAAACCTCGTGGTACACCCTGGGCAACGTTGGCAATGATGCTCTTCATTATTGCTGGCGGCTAATATTCTAACAACCGGTGTCGCCGTTTGACACCGGTACGGGCGGGAACCTGCTGCTTGTGGGCGGTGGGGCCGGTGCTGTTCTGCAGAGTCACACCAAGACTCAGCAGGTTTTTCAGATCGCGCCTTTTTACTCCGGTCTCATCTTCGCTCGGAGCTCTAGTCTTGCAGCTCTTTCCACTTTTCTCTATCTTTATTTTTTTCTTTCGTGTGCTTTGACTTCTTTTTCTGTTGAGCCTTGTTGGGACTCTGATATTCGAGGCCATTCCATTGGTCCCACTTTCGCTCTTCGTAGCTTTTTCGACGGGTCTGGTCACCCGTAGTTTTGCGGGAACTGGACAGGCAATTTTGCCAACCCCGTCAAATCGTAGCCCTGATACCGGGTGCCGTGGTTACGTCTCGCAGCTCGGTTCAGGAACGAGGGTCTTGGCTTAACCGCCCGGACTGCAAAGAAGAAAATCTCTATAAAAATTACTCCAATTTAAGCTCTGGCACGTCGCGAGGGATGCCTGGCTGATGGTAAGAGTCGGGAGCGCGCACCTCAGCCAGTGGTCCAGCCGATCCTTTGGTTGGGTTACTCTGCTCGGGTGAACGACCAATTCCTACCATTCTTGTGGGATCTATTATGGAATCTTTTAATCTAAAAACAAAAACTAACGATGCTGGGTGAGAAGGTGGGGTAAGAAGCTCAAAAACGAGGTAGACGAGGGAGGTGCGTAGCCCAAAACTATTCATGTAGGCGGGGCCGACAAGCCCAAAATTATTGTGAAAGATTGCTGTGCTGTGGTATAAGATCGCAGCGTTCTGGTGTCGGACTCCGATACCACAACCAGCCTCACGTCGGTGTCGAGCCTATCCGAAGCTCGCACAAAAAGTGGTCGCTTCTGGCGAAAGCGCACGCTAAAGGAAGTTGTTCCGGATCTTTCGGACACTGATTCGAACGCCAGTGACGTTGGGACGACCCGAAAATCTTTAGTGGCCAAAAGGGGCAGAGGTCGGCCACCATCTACTGGCCAATATGTAGGCTTACACAAGGCCAAGAAGGAAGCTGCGGCAGCTCTGCTTGCCGAGCAGCAAGCTATCGAAGAGTCGAAGAAAGCCATCGAAGAGCCGAAGAAGGCAGCAGTCGAAGATCGCCTAGCCGCCAAGCGCCAGATCAAAATAAATAGGCTGTCTGGCACCTCTGCGACCGACACCGAGAAGGAAGCGGAAGATTGCACCGCCCTTGAGCTAAACATCAAGCTCCAGGATGCTCTGGCGCACATAAAAGAAGTTGCGAAGGTGTCAAAAGGGTTAAAGGGCGCCTGTCAAAAGACCTTGGAGAGGGCCGTCACCACCATTTCTGAGGTGGCGAAGGCCTTTGTGGAAAGAACAGCCTCTGTGGAGGCAGCCAAGCTGCGGGCTGAAAACTCCCGTCTCGCAGCCAAGATGACACAAATGGAACAGGTTCAACAGGCGCTGCAGGCAGATCTCGAAAACCTGCACATTGAGCGCCAACAAAAACCTCCACCTCCTCACTTGAGACCGCAGGATTCAGAGCTGTCTCGATTACTGGCGGAGATGGCGAGTCTTAACGCCAGGTTCTCCGCCATGGAGGGCCGTCTGCTGCGTCCACCTTTGCAGGGCAGCTCGGTGTCCTACGCGGCAAAAGCTGCTGCTCCAAAGGCAACAGCAACGACCCCAGCGGCTCCGAATGTGTCAAAATTCCTCCAGTGACTGCAGCAGCCCCATTAGTGGCAGCAAGCACATCGGCAGCTCCTACTTCAAATAAATCAATGAAAAGGCAAAAGGCAGCCATATACATCCCTGTGGCTACCTCTGTCTCCTTAAAAACAACCCCTACTACAACGCCCCGATCAACTACGGGGAAATGGGCGACCGTTGGGCAGAAAGAGAAAGCCCAAAAGGCAAAGAAAAAGGAGGCAAAACAGGCAGCTCGCAATAATACCAAAGCAGCGAACAGGCTCCGCGCCCCACGTTCGACTGCTGTGGTCATAACCTTACAACCTGCAGCCAAGGAGAGGGGCTTGGACTACGCATCAGTGCTGAAGCGGGCAAAACTCAAATAGCCCGAAGCCTACAAGGACCGGAGCCCGGTTAATTGAGATTCCTGGTGCTACAAGTGGCCCGAAAGCAGACGCACTCGCCTCGAAACTAAGATCGTCGTTCGACGAGGCGGACATCGTTGTTGCTAGGCCCACAAAGAGCGCCGTCTTGCACGTGGTGGGCCTGGATGACTGTGATAACTGAAGAAGTCGCTGCCGCCATAGCCAAGGCGGCTAGTTGCTCCCGGGAGGAAGTGAAATCTAGCTCTATTCGTCCTGGTCCTTGTGGTCTTGGTACCGCGTTTATCACATGCCTAGTTGCGGCAGCCAAAAATCTCGCAGATGGCCGCAGAGTTCTAGATGGTTGGGTGTCCGCGCATGTTCAGCTATTGCAACCCAAACCAGCCAGGTGCTACCTTGCTGTTGGGCATGTGGGTATTCATTGCGCTACTCAAGTGGACTGCACTGACAAATGTTTCCGCTGCAGTCAGACCGGCCACAAAGCCGCAGTCTGCAAGGCAACACCTCATTTCCTCTATTGCGCAGCGGCAGGCAAGCCGGCCGAGCATCGCATCAGTGGTAGAACCTGCGCCTGATCTAGTACTAAATCGAAGTCCCCAAAAAACGCAGAGGTGACTGCAAAGAAGCAACCAGCCCTAAAAGTTAATGCAGCAGCACCAATGGAGTTTAATTAATGTCCTTACGCTTTCTCCAAGCTAATATTAACCACTGCGCCAGAGCTCAGGATGTTCTGCTCCAGAGCATGACGGAGTGGTTAATCAACATCGCAGTCGTCGCCGAGCCGTACTTTATTAGCGGCCCCTGGCATTCCGCCCTCTGAGAACACCATAAAGGGGCAGGGATGCGTTACCGCCACAATCGGGAATGTCATCACCGTTGGATGCTATTTTTCGCCGAACCAGCCCCTCACTGATTTTGAGGTATGGCTGGCAGAAGTAGATTCCGTCGTCAGTCGCTGTCGACCTAACCCTGTAATTGTTCTCGGGGACTTCAACGCCAAATCCACGGCTTGGGATTCTCCACTGACTCCAGGGGTCGGTTACTTTAGGACTGGGCGATCACGATGGACCTACTTGTCCTTAACCGAGGCAACGTTCAAACGTGTGTGCGGCAGCGGGGTGGCTCCATAGTAGACCTTAACTTCGCAAACCCGGCTGTAGCGAGCCGAATTCAAGGCTGGCGCGTCATCATCTTTGATGACGCGCCAGCCTTGAATTCGGCTGGAGACGGATCCGTCGGCTGGGGACGCTGTCGGATCATCGCTACATCCGATTTAGCGTCTCCGCCCAGACCTCCGACACCTCGGCTCGCTTAACCTCGGGTGAGGACAGTCCACGTTGGGCACTGAAAAGTTAAACCGCGAGATCCTCTTGGAAGCCGCCGTTGTGCAGGCCTGGGTTACTGCACCGACAGGCCTGCAGATATTGACGATGAAGCAAGGTGGTTCCAGGAGGCGCTGTCGCATATTTGTGATGCGGCGATGCCGCGAGCTCGTAACAGTCCAGCGCGACGCCAGGTGTACTGAGTGTTACAAAAAATGCGACGGGGCCGCCACGATCAAATTTGCCGGAGCTGTAGGAAAAAGCGCGAGTGATCCCTGCGCCCCGGCCATAGATTGTGAGAAGAAACACCGTGGTAGGTTTAGTCGGGATTACCGGGATATCTCCATCTTTTCCCAGGTGAGTCCGCAATAACCTCTCCGCCCGCCCTCGCGGAGGGGCATGCGTATGAATACGCCCAAGATAAAAAAAAAAGTTCATTAGAGAAAGTACTTCAAAAAATAAATTATAGGCTATAGCAACAGTTACTCGATGATAATATAGCTTTCTAAAGGTAAAATATTTTTTTAAATTGGTTGGGTAGTTTTTGAGTTAAATACTTACAAACAAAAAATGTAATCTTTCCTCTTTATAATTTTTAATTAATATATTTATAAAATAAGATCACACGCAATGATATTACACCTACACCTAATAGGTATGTCACTTTTATAGCAATAGACGTCGAAAATCTGATCCATACCTACCATTGTTTTTAATTAAATAATGAAATGTACTTGTATTCAACTGAAAATTTGATCTTTAATTAGCGTTAGTAACATAGGTATCAGCTTCTTTTCTGTATATAATACCATTTGTCACACGTATTTCTATTCGCACTGAATACATCGAAGCACTCTTCTCAAAAGTAGGTAGGTACCGCACCTATACATTTAATGAGCACCCGACTCTTGACTACTTTATCTATATTTTTATCTTGCCTTACATTTTACTAATTAACTAGTTTCTGCAGCAGCTAAAAAGCGACATCATAATCAATCTATCTCTGTACTGTCTCCATCCTATTGGAACCAACACTGATATAATCGGTTTATAAATAAAATTTTATAACCTAAACAAAAGATTTTCAAGTATACATTTGTATTGTAGCGCTACTTCTACAAAATTAAAAATACGACAGAGCACAAAAATAGCAATGTCGTAAACCTGCGTCTATCGAAAGGGTTTATATAGGCGTTTCTAGAAAACAATTTAAAATTTAACGATTACAGATCTTATGGAATAATATAAATTATGATTATTGTATCAACAAGGGTTTCCTCCTTCACAAAGCAGAGGTCTTCTATTTGTAATAATGTCACGGCGGCGGTATAATTATTTTTGTGAATGAATTTTCCTAAGTATAAAATTTTTCTTTATTGCTTGAAGCGCAAGGTCAATTCTGGATTTTTCTTTACAAAATATCCAAAATCTACCCCCATGCAAACCCTGGTGGATTTTAAGTACTTTCATACAGTTAGTAAACGTAAAATCAAGCTTAATCAGCTATTAAGAAATTAAAACTGATACTATTATCTTTTCGTTTAAGGTGCTGTTAATCGGGATTTATATTTCTGCAATATACTGCCGACATTAACCGCCATTTTATAAAATACACATCAATGCTTCGCATATTGTGGGTATCTCAAGAATTATGTATAGAATGGCCGAAGCATTAATACTTTATTGAGCTGGCAGCTAAAAACTTTGCAACTACATATTGCAATATTGTCGATTTAAAAGCCCCTTTATCTAATTATATTTATTGTAGAGAGCAGAAAATAATATTTCAAGAAATAAAATATATCCCATCACTTGACTTGTTATCAGGAATATTATTCCTTTTCTTTTTACTTGATATCTTGCTGCGCCCCTTGCTGCAGCAACAACCTCCACTGTTAGGAAAATAAAACTAATCCAAGATTGTTTCACAATTGGTTATTGCATAGCAAAAATGTTCTGTATTGAAAATATTTACTTGCCACAAAACATAAAAAAATTGCTTGATATCACTAAATCATTTAACGTAATATTACCTACAAAAAGAACAATTATGTATAATAGTAGCCAAAATTACGATAAAATGTAATAATTTCAAGGAACTACAGATTATGCCTTGCACTTTGCAATATTAGTACGGATAGATATTCATAAAATAAAAATCAAATTAATCCCATTCAAATTATATTTCCTTTTATATCAAAATTCTTACATTTTTTTTTCTATTTAAATTGTGAGACTAATTGAAGAGACATTTTACTATACAGTCTTAAAAAATATTACGTCTATGACATGTAAAATATGTAATTGATAATTAACTTTATTACTAGTCTATATTAACACAGCATTTCACAAAGCACAAACATATACTATTGACTAAATTTCCACTTATAGCGGCAATTCATTAACGAATTTGTCAGTCGACATGTTTTGCAACATATCGGTTAACAGGCTCGCCAATAAATAACCCCTAATGCTAAAGACTTCAAATAACGGTAAATAGAGTATTTCAAAACTTTTTAAACAAACTTTGGCTACTTATATCATCAAGTGCTTTTTAATTTTAATCTTGTCAGTGGAAATGAAGTCTAATATAAAAGTTATAGAATCTAAGTACATATTCATTCACACTTTCACTCAGTCGCACATTTCTTTTAGCATCTTATTATATAGGGAAACATTTTCTACAAACATTCAATAAATTCACAGCTTTAAAACTAGGAAAATGAGTACCAACCCATCTAGCACTTTTTAATTCAAAATTCATATTACTCATTTAATTTATATACTTTTACTCTGCTTAATAAAGTGGGCTTAACAAAAATGCTAAATGAGTGAAGTGCCACATTCTACGTAAAAATAATAAATAGATAAAAACATTGTATGCAGGTTAAATCTTAAAAACAGTGTCATTTTATACTAAGTCCTTAATTAATGTCCAGCATTATGAATAGACCTGCTGAATGTTTACCCTACATCAATTCGTAACTATACCCTTGGGAATGTAAATATGGCCGATACCCACATAAAAAAATCTCATAATATTTCCTTTGATTTCCACTTGGTAAGAGAAGAAATATAAAATATTAATATCAGGAAAACGAGAGAGCATAAAGAAATAGATATTAATAAAATAATCTTATGAAATTTGTTAAAATAATATGTGGAAATCTTTCAAAAATTTACATTAGGTGGGTAGTCTGAACAATAATTTTTTTTTAGCTTATGCTCTGGGTCAGCCTTATACCTGTAGTGTTTGAGTATCAGCCACATATTACATTGAATGCCATCTTAACCAGCTTAACAGTCTGAACATGAGTCCTCCTCCTCTTCAGAGCCGCTGCTGCTTCCACTGTCACTCTCTGTGCCACTGCTGCTGCCGCTCTCTGATTCTGAACCCGAGTCATCTGAACCTGAGGAATCAGAGCCGCTTTCTGAACCGGAACTGTTGTCCGAGCCGTCTCCACAGTCAGAGGTACTCCTTTTCTTTTTGCTTGGTATCTTGCTGCCCCCCTTGCTGCAGCAACAACCTCCACTGTTCATTTAGGAAAATAAAACTAATCTAAGATTGTTTCACAATTCGTTAAAGTGGGTAGCAAAAATTTCTGTATTGAAAATATTTACTTGCCACAAAACATTGCAAATTAGCTTGATATCACTAAATCTTTTAACATAATATTAACTACTAAAAGAACAATTGTGTATAATAGTAGCCAAAATTATGGTAAAAATTTAATAATTTCAAGGAACTACAAAAGGGACTGATATTTTAAATCAAGTTATCAATATACTGATTGAAACACTAATAGTTTTAAGATGAACTGCATTAAAAAAGTAAAATCAAATTCGACTGCCTTGCAATAAATCTATTTTTATCTGAGGGTAAGAATGAAAAAATATTGTCTAGAAAATTCTCAAAAATATCAAATTATCAACAAATAACGTCTCAACATACCTGCAGGAACCTCCTTCCCTCTTCAAGTTCTTCTTGAGAACTTGAGTGCGTGAAGGGCGCACCAAAATCTTGCGCTTTCCAGTACATTCATAGCTCCAGTGCCCATATTCCAGACACTTCTGGCAGCGAATCCCTTGAGGAAAAGCTGCCGCCAAAGCAGCTTGCCTGAAAGAAAGTTAATATTAAAATACTAATCAAATCTTAGAACCGATCACGACGATCGAGAGGATATCTTACTTTTTCTTCTGAGCTTGGTGTCTATTATAGGTTCCCAAAGTCATGTTGAAAAATTTAAAGTAACGGCTCAGAAACTGAAGGTAGCTAGACGAAAATCACTCCAGCTAAAACTATTTGATGACTATCGTTCTCTTTTATTCCCCAAACACGAATGAATAATAGAAATTAGCAAAAATACGAAGCATGGAAAATAAAAAGACTTGTCAAATTGTCGTTGTCAAACAAAGCACAGGTAATGTAAAATAAAGCTTTATTTTGTCAATGGTACAGTTATTTTCGCTTTGGTATGTATCCAAACGTGTTTAGCTGTTGTGTTTACTGTTTACTTCATCGTATTAATGTTACGTGTTCGTTGTATATTCATTTGATCACTTTATGCAGACAAAATCAATTGTTAAATAAACTAATTAGTAGAACAGATGCCTTCTGATCAGTTCGTTTAATTAAATCGAAATAGGCATACTCAAAGTCCTTTTATGTGTCAATTGTCATAAATTATTTGTTGATAATCAATTATAGTCTAATGACTACAAAAGGAACTGTGATGAAATTCAATTCGATGTAATCGTCGAATTGAATTTCATCACAGTTCCTTTTGTTCACCTTTAAAAGTGTTATTTTTTAAATTAGCTGATATTCATTACATATCATATGTACTTCTCGACTAGGATTTGCAATATAATGGTTCAACATTGGAGTTGTATGGCTGCATTAAAAAACAAAACCACTAAAATTTTATTATCGCATCTTACCCTAATCTCTAATTTATATATATCGATATTAACACCATAAATACAACGGTACTTTCGCATTGAAAGTACCGTTTATTTCTTCAAATAGATAGCTATCTATTACATTTTAACGACTAAATCATGATTAAATTGAATACCAAAAAAGCTTGAATAAAGAAATAAAATAGTGCCATTGCCGCAAGTTTATATAAATAATTAAAATACGTGTAATTGTACAAATACAACCGAGATATGTACACATGTTTATCCAATTCTATTATATAGTAATATTACTGACTACAACTAAAGGCCATAGCTCATTAGAGCCATCCGGCACCTAATCAGCACCACCACGTCGCTCGGTGTCCACTCGTTGACGACAGGTGGTCCTCGGTTGGAGGCCGCGTGGTCAACGAGTGGACGTCGCATGGTCAACGAGTGGATGTCGCATGGTCAACGAGTGGACATTGCGTTGTCAGCGAATAGATGAGTAGTTTGTCAGGTATTGTCACTAGGTCTACACGTCTCGCTTCTCGCGGACGGCGCGTGTACCAGTCCCGGTCGGCGCACTATCCATTCCGCAATTGCGCGTGAGTAACGCAAGGCAAGCGTGCGGGCAACGGGTGGTCACCGAAAAACCCATTCGCCGTCCGCGCGTAGTCAGCTCGCGGGCGAGGCGCTCCGGAGTTGATGTAATGAGCGTATAAACATAGTATTCCAGACAAAGAATACTAACCGCTCGAGGCAAGGCGTGCTAGTGCTGGTCGCGTGCCGGGTAGCTCTAGTGAGCTATGACCTTAAGGGCTCGTACAGTGTGTCACCGATATTTATAAATTAGTGTTTAATAATAAAACAACAAAAATCTGATGGAATTCATTCATTTATGGCCGTAGTGTGCAAGAAAGTTAAATATGGTAATTAAAAAAAACATATATCACGTAGTAGTTAGGATAGTTCTTATTTATAATTTTTTCTAAATATGAAAAAAATATATTTGTTATGTTTTTATATTATTATTTTTAATATTATATTAATATTAATATTCCACTTATGTATGGAAGTGAAAGTTAGGTATGGCAAAAGAAGCATGAGAGCAGAATAAATGCTGTAGAAATGAGAGCGCTGAGAAATATATGTGGTGTGACTCTGAAAGATAGAATAAGGAATAGTGTGATTAGAGAGAGATGCGGCATGAAAGTGGATATAGTGACAAGCATAGAAAAGGGTATGTTAAGCTGGTTTGGGCATGTAGAAAGAATGGACGAGGAAAGACTGACTAAGAAAGTTTATAAGGCTAGTGTGAATGGAACAGTCGCAAGAGGAAGACCTAGGCGAACATTTCTCGATCAGATCGGAGGCGTTCAGGACAAAGGCCAGCTTAAGAGCATCTTGAACCGACGGGCGTGTATGAGGAATATGAATGAAGTCAGAGAAGTGTGTCAGGATCGTAGCAAATGGAAATCCGTAGTCTTTGCCTACCCCTCTGGACTATTAACGGATATATATATATATATATATATATATATATATATATATATATATATATATATATATATATATATGTGTGTGTGTATATTATGGCACAATTTTGTATTGAAAATAAATAGTAGAATTTACACAGACCACATTTTGCCGTCATTATCGCCCACTTGGGTGATACCGACCACATAGCAACCACAACGCAACCACCAGCGACACCGTGAACTAGCGTCCGACCACATCACTGACACAACGCTGCGTCGACACACTGACACTGCGCGCACGCCTGTGCCCTCCCGCCATCATTCATTCTGCATTGTACTGTGGTACAGGATAGCAACAACAATGTCTCCTCTTTGAATTCCATGAGTTTGTTCAGTCAAGGCGTGTTTCCTCAACGAAAACTGGTGTCAAACTGTCTGTCTGCATTCGTGAGCGTCATTGCGTCGTCGCAACCACATTGCAACTATTAACGACAACTCAACCACATCCACATTTTGTAGGAACCACAACGCAACTGCAAAACGCTGCAGCGTCACTATTCACATGTAACCACTGCTTGATCACCTTTTATCGCGTCGATATGGTGTGGTTGTGGTACACACGGCTACACATCAAGTTAGACACCCTATATACGCGTAACTACGCTACAGTCTACATACAAAATAGAGAATTGTCGGAAAGGGACAGTGCATAGTGGTGTCGATGTAATGGTAAGGATAGAGCGTAACAAAAATATAATGCACTCTCTCGCACAATTCGTAGCGTTCAACTTCTAATAGATCAAAGTCCAAACAGTCCAGGTTAATGTATCGCTGTGTGTACGTGTAAATAAATCTTAAAAACCCACATTAGAATACAGACGGTAAAAAAGGAGGTAATAAGATTGATCAGATACAGTCAAAATTTAAGGATTGATAAGAATAAAAAGTTAGTGACAGTTATAGAGTTAAAGAATTAGAGATAGAAAGTTTGATAGCTTCTCTTTTAAGATTCAATCAGATTAAATCCGTGTTATAGATTATTCTGTACATGAAGTTATACAAGCAAGCAAAGCCCCCTGCAAGCAACTTGGGTGGTTTGGACAAGTTCTTTTTTACTAGTATTCTGGTATTATATGCGACACTGATCCCGAGATATGATTATTTTTTAAATCTTAAATTATATACAATCTAATATATATAATACTAATCCGTCCAATTTAGTACCTATATGTCTTTGTGTGACCGAGTTACAAGATTATACGAAGGTTACAAACTTATAGGGAAACTTGCAGGTATAGAACATTACATGACTGCAATAAATATCCTTATTTTTACAGCATATTATAACGTGTAAAACTAGTTGAGGTGGAGGTTGAACATGAGTCACCATTCACCAATAAAACAAAAAGAACAGAAATAAGAAATGAAACAAAACGCATTTTTTATTTTGACAGTTATTACGTGGAGTCTTCTTCAGTCTGTGGTAAAAAGTTTGTGCAATCAGCTGCGCGCACCTCGCAATATTTTTTGAGGATTTCATAATAAAAATAAATAGCCGGTTATCGGTTGAAATGTCCAAAAATAATTCAGCTGTAATACAATGTCGGATTGGTATTGGCGGGTTATCGCTCTGAAGGCAGCTTTTGCGTTAACTTTTATCGTATGTAGTGTACGTGCTGATGATACAGTGCAAAAGTTACCGTTCTGTAATCCTAATAATGTAAAGGACAGTCCAGTATTAAACGAGTGAGTTATCAGCGAAGTTTTATTAACTTTTAACTTCTTTAAAGTGTAACATAAATTTAAAATACAACGAAGCTTTTCAAATGTAGTTATTTCTAAGTTTGTTTACAAAACAAATACAACCTGTTCAATTGTTTTAGATAGAGAGCAGGTTTTAAATTGTTCTGAAATTTAATAGATTGATAGGTAACGATATTAATCTATTTTCAATGCTATATATAAGATCGTGAATATTATAAAAGTTTATCAACTTTGAAAACATGTCATGACATGTTCTTAAATTAAAACAAGCATTACTTTTTCTAGAAAGTGCACTGATAGGCACTGACTGCCCTTATCAAGCTTGCTGACTGTTTTTAGCTATTTCAGTAGTTTTCATATCACATACATTTGTAAACATAACATCTTAAAAGGTTGGAATCCAATTACTTGACCTTGATAACTTATCTTTGGTAATAGCAAATGATTCATGATTAAGTGAAAGTAGTCAGGAGTATGTAAATATTATAAGAAATCACTTCTTCAAATAAAACATCTCGACTTCTTACAAACATTTTAGGCTTAAAAATAAAGTTTTAGGCATATATGTGTACATAGTCATTGAACCTACATTACTCATATATCTACTACAAGGCAGTTTGCATATTCATGTATAAATTAAATTAAAAAGCTAATCTAATAATAGCAATCATTTGAATAAACTTTTGTCAAAACCCATACATGCAAAACATTTTATTTTCTCTTCTAATCATATCATGCACAGGCAATTTGATAATTGTCAATTATACATGAATGTCTGTTTACCCTGTAGATATGCCTGAATAAATATAATTAAATAAGTAGCTCCAAGCAACCATGAATACTGTAAAAAAAACTAGGCCTCTGCCCCACAATAAAAAAGTTTGACACTATATATAATACTAGCTGCCCGGACAGACTTCGTTCTGTCAAAAGTAATTTTTCTTTTTTTATGTTTACTTTATCACTAAGGGGTATGAAAAATAGATAGTAGCCGATTCTCAGACCTACTAAATATGCATATAAAATTTCATAAAAATCGGTCAAGCCGTTTCGGAGGAGTATGGTAAATAACATTGTGACACGAGAATTTTATATATAAGATTAGTGATCACAAAATAAATTACTTAATTATATCTATTATTTAGTTCAGAACTAAAATTTTAAAATAACATTATACTGTAGGAATTAATTACCAGAATAAATAATATTCTTATTATTAGTTCAGGACAATTAGTGAGGTATATGAATGTATTAAATACTAATGAATTTTGATAAAACTTGGCACCCAGGGCCAAGTATCATCCTAATTCATTTATTAGTTTATATAATTATTATGATTGATTGAAAAATACCTTGTATAACTTTGTCACAAACTTTTATAGTATTAGTAGAGTAGTATAATTGCAAGACATTAATAATCCTAACTAATATTATAAATACTAATCTGAGTTTATTTGTTTGTTTGTTATGCTTTCACACCTTAACTACTCCACCATTAATTGTAAAATTTCACATACATCATTGTCAGGGGTACAGAATAGGATATAGGTTAGTAGTAGGTTTAACACATATTTATGATTACTACTTCACTGCCCTTCAATGCCCTAGGTCATAGTGTGATATTATATAGCCTATATCATCTTCTTAATTAAGTAGCTTTCTCATAGTGAATGAGTTTTAAAATTGGACCTGTAGTTTTTGAGATTATTATACACAAACAGATATACAAATCCTCTTTATAGTATATATTATATATGGGGGGCCAGTCAGTGCAGACCGGTGACACATAGAGCCAGTGGGATTATTTGTGTAGACACTCTCCCAATAACGACTGCCACAGATGTTCATGGCAGCCGGGACCGACTCTGCTCTCCAAGGCACGGAGCAGGCGATAATTGTCAATCATTATGCACATAATTTTGAAAAGTCATATAACTTCCAAAAGTCAAAGGTGGGTTCGAAATCGAGACCCCCTGCAATGCAGTCTGTTGGTATCCCCACTGAGCTATCGCTGCTACCCTCTTTATAGTATAGTCTAGATTTAAATATGAGTAACCTGATTCATAATTATGTAAAATGTTTCTTTGCAGCTTAGTGATAGTGAGCACATTGGATGGGCGGCTGACTGCTTTCTCAACACAAAATGGCATTAAAGCTTGGGACTTGGAGACACAGCCATTGTTGTCCTCCAATTTACACCATGTTGAGGTAAATATAACTAATATTTAGATGCATATTGTTGTTTATGGAAGTATTGATTACATTGTTATGTAAATATGCAGTTAGCTTACAACTGATTGTTAGATCCCAGTTTGATATCACAAAGTATGCTGGGTTTACTTTTAACAAGTTCGAAGTATCAACATAGGCCTTCATATATGTCTGCTATGTTATAAGATAGCGGACATATTCATATTCTGTGATATGCATTCACATATTGTGATCTGTTCTTAGGTCCCTAAAAACAGATGGCTAAATGTACGCCCTAATCATCATCACATAGTTCAATTTAAAGGATGATATTTTGTAATGTGTGTTTATCAGTAATTGTACTACTGACGTGAACCCAATCCTAATACAAGCATTTAAGCATAGCTGGAAAGGATTAACAAGAATACTAGCAATTTAAAATTCAAATTGCTAGTGAACTATAAAAAAACAGAAATGTAGAGTTTAGCCCCATTGCCATTGGGTTACCACTTCATCTTGGTTCTCATGGTGCTTCTGGCCATGTAGAGAAAAGTTTGTGTAGTGTCTAGGCTTTTTAGAGTTCGAAAGAACTCTTATACAACAGCTTTGTCTGTCCGTCTGTCTGTTATACAACTTTCAACTCGAGAACCGTAAGAGCTAGAGACTCGCGGTCAACGCCATTTGACTCAGCATAGTCGATATACTCCCGAAATTACTAAGACCTTTGACCTCTAACTTCAAGGTCACGTGGTATCACGTGACCATTGCATATTACTTGAACCATTTTTTCGAACTCTAAGATTTACGGCAATTCATTGCCGTTTCTCACTTGTTTATTGTAGTAATTATTAGGACTGGCAATCCGAGGAAATGCGATGGTTTCCTTAACAACTTAAAATAGTATTTTACTAAGTAATGCCTAATTCTATTCATATATGAGTAATGAAAATTCATTGCAGTGTTTGAGGATAAATTTGTGCAAAGGTAATTATTACTTTTCCTGTAGCCTTACTCATCATGACTATTTCCACTGCACATCTCACTGGTATTGGAACTGCTTGTAATAGTTACTCAGTGAAAAAAATATCTTTCTAAAGGTGAAAGATTTTTTTACTTCTAAGAAGGTTTTCTTTTTTTGCTTTTTGGCGCCTCTTGCCACCTGGCGTTTGGAGCGACTACTCCTCACGATCTACTCCAGGGCTGGCTGCATACATACCCTACGCAATATAAAGTCAAGACACAACAGTGTTCATGTCATAGCCGCGTTGTAAGCTCGCGGAACATTTTGTTACGGCCATGTCACGTTACCCAGTGAACGGAGTTTCCGTGTTTTTATACAACAGCAGTCGGTGGCTTTTAGAGTTCGAAGAACCCTTATACAACAGCTTTGTCCGTCCGTCCGTCTGTTATACAACTTTCAACTCAAGAACTGTAAGAACTAGAGACTCGCGGTCAACGCCATTCGACTGAGCATAGTCGATATACCCCGAAATGACTATGACCTTTGACCTCTGACTTCAAGGTCATATTACTTAAACCATTTTTTCAAACTCTAAGATTTACGACAATTCATTGCCGATTCTCACTTGTTTGTTTGACTTGCTTTTGCGAAAGAAAGTGACGGTGCTATACACTGTGTGTACACAGATGGCGTAGTAATTTAAGTGGTCGCCTCGCCACTGCTGCTGCGCTGGGTGTTATGGGTTCGAATCCTACACGGGACAAAAATTTGTGTGATCAACAAATGGTTGTTCTTTGTTTGAATGTTTGTTAAGTCCCCCGCAACACAGGAAGTCAGAAATTATTACTAATGCGGGAGACTTAAATAAAAAAAAATATATATTGGTGCGCTCCACTTTGTTGTCTCATTAAGTAAGGTTATGATAATACTGCTTTAAAAGATATTTTGTAGTAGTTTTTACAATCGTGTTCGTATATATGTTGACAAGTTGCTTCAGAAATATTTATGGTAGGTGTATTTTAAAATAATCTGTACTAATATTCATTGAAATTAAACTGCTATATACGTACTACTATTGTATTTATTGTATTGTATTGTATGTACTAATATTATAAAACTGAAAAGTTTGTTTGGTTGTACGCGCTTATCTCAGGAACTACTGGTTCGAATTGAAAAGTTCTTTTAGTGTTGGATAGCCTATTTATCGAGGAAGGCTATAGGCTATAGGTTTTATAACATCACACTACGACCTACGGGAGCGGCGCAGTAACCATAAACGCGAGTGAAACCGCGGGCACATCTAGTAGGTACATATATTTTTGAAGCCTAGGTATCCTAATTAATCTTATAAACGTGAATATGAGTTTGTTTGTTACTTTTTATATGAAATGAATGAACTTTATAGTTGTTAATGTTTCGTCAAGACCGAGAAAAAAATACTGTCTCGATTGGACTTCAGTCATGACACTGTTTCAATCAATTCAATGTCTTTCGGTTGTATGAATGTCCTTGTATTGTTTACTGACACTTGTATTTAAATATATTTTAATTCATTGAACATAATGTCACAATGCAATTTTATTATTCCACTCAAATGTCTTTTTTATTTTGAAAATAGAGATACGTTTCAGAAATATTAAACTACGTACACACGGTTACACATCAAGTTAGACACCCTATATACGCATAACTACGCTACATACAAAATAGAGAATTGTCGGATAGGGATAGTGGTGTCGATGTAATGGTAAGGATAGAGCGTCGCATCCCGTTCAGTGTGAATGAGACAAAATAACAAAAATATAACGCACTCTCTCGCACGATTCGTAAGCGTTCAACTTCTGATAGTTCAAAGTCCAAACAGTCTAGGTTGATGTGTCGCTGTGTGTACACTCATAAGTAAAATGTTGATACTTGATATGCCAGCGGCTTCACTCGCGTAAATGTAAATGATGTCAATTTTCTATCCCTCGGGAACCGTACTTTTTCTGGATGAAAGGTATCCTATGTCTTTTTCTGTACACCTGACAACGTGTATGGGCAATTTTATGGTTATTGATCGAGTAGTTAAGGTGTAAATGCGTAACAAACAATCAAACTCACTTTCGCATTTATAATATTAGTTAGGATGTTAGGATATTTAATATTAAAATATGTACATACGTATTAATCAAAAATAAATCTACTATAAATGTTTTTGAAGCCTGAACTTGAAAACACATTAACGAACTCGACCGTAGAAACTACTAATTATTTATTTACTTAATTAGAACGACCCCAGGCTACTTATACTAGTTAAGGACGCAACTATCAAACTACCTTTTCACAATATTCCTTACACACTGACAGTATCTTCTTCCATTCATCCGCAAACGTATCACACTGAGTGTTGTCCACAAGGAGATCGTTGAGTGTGGCGAGAGACCGAGGTATAGGCGAATTAGCACGGGCTACTGTGCGACAAGCTGGTAACGCAAACAGTTTGTGCTTTCTGCCCCGGCGGTAATTATTAGGAACAAATATCCTCAATATCACGACATGAACTTCTGATGCCTCAATTATGCCACGAAGGATTCTGCACATAGTTCCGATCTGATCGAACTGCCTTCTGATCTCCAGAGAATTATATCCTAAAGTACCCAACAGGAAAGTTGTCGGATACAGAAATGGATAATACCGATATAAGCGCTTGTAAAGAAATCTCAAGAAAGCCTTTCGAACCTTTTCCATTTGTTTTTCATGAGGATTCCATACACAGATATGACTATGAAACACCTTTGGCAGCAGTGAAGACACAAAGTGGAACTACGCACCAAAATTTATTGATCATACAATGTTTTTCTTCATCCGCGCATCAAACCAGCAGCCCTCGTGACCATTTAAACTATTTCGCCAATCGTGTAAGGCTTATAAATAAGGATTAGATTAACATGTCATGCATTTCCAGCTCACATCTGGAGGTAAATGGGTACGGCTGGTGCCGTCACTCAGTGGGTCTTTGTACAGTCTCAGCGGGGACACTATAGAACCGCTGCCATTCAACGCTGAGCAGTTGCTCTCGTCATCTTTCAAGTACTCTGATGATCTGGTCATAGCTGGTGAGTTTCTTTTGGTACGGATTACTTGCTATTTCGTTTCTTTGCCGATTGAGAGGACCGAATGAAAGCCGAAGATGTGAAGAAGTATTATCAGGTTGGAATGTGCAACCATCAGCAACGTTGACATAACACCTGATTGATCAACCCCTATGCTGCGATATTTATAATTAATTCGGAGTGAGAATGCCATAAACTATTTTCTTTGAAAATAAGCCCTAGTTGGAATAATTCTTGTATCGCTAGAGCCTTTACTAACATTATAACGAACACAAAGATACTAGACACAGAATAACTATTTTAGGTTCACACTAATTTTTGACTAGTGTGACCCACAACACTCGACGCAGTAATAATGCCGAGACATTTCATATTAATTGACAATTATAATTCAATAAATCGACAAATTTTGTTTGGAGTAATCGAGCCTTGCTTGTTTTATAACTATGAATAGCTTGAGGGATGGGTAGATACTTCTTATAGAATATCGATATCAGTACGGATACTGCCACATCGTTGATATTGTTTTTGGTTCGTTAAGTGAGAGCGCAGGCTCTCTATTGCCTTACTCACAGTCTGATGGGACAGCTATTCCACACATATCGACGTGAAATAGCAGTGTTCCTATTGTTGTGTTTAGTTTGGTGAGTGAGAGTGCCGGAGGCCCAATCACCCTCTTTCCCCCTTCCAGCTCCTTCTCCTTCCCACTGGTATTGCAGGCGTCCATAAGCAACGGTGACCACTTACCATCAGGTGGATCGTATGCTTGTTTGCCCCATTAGTAGTATAAAAAAAACAACCGGGGAAAGACCTGCAGGTTCAACCATTTTACGTACTTTCCGAGACACGAGGTTGTGCAACACCGCTAATTTCTTAACACCGGGCTGCTATTGCGAATGTCTGAACCGAAAACTCAATACCTTTGTAATAAGTCTGGTCTTCCCCTGAACATAGCTGCTGAAAATTGAAAGGCAACCGAAACGTTGGAGAAAGTGTTAATTTAAATCTAAATACATAGTTTTAATAATTTTAATAGCTTAAATAGAAATAAACAAGCTAGTAACAGCGTTTAACAATAGTTTTCTAAATTATATAATAACGAGATGGGTGTAAAAATCCAGGATTCAACCTCTTCGTCTTAAATGTAAAAGCAATGAAAAGAAATTATCCCTATATCTCGGGGGTCTTTTGACCCACAGGGCCCATATTCAAACTCGAGGTATGACCCCAAGGTGTCTGCACACCAAGTTACAAGTCAATCGGTCCAGTGGTTCCGGAGTTATGCTGGTCACTAACAGACAGACACACAGATCCACATAGTGTCTTCATTGACCTCTTCGAAGAAGATTCAGAGGTTAACTAGACTTTGCCCGCGGCTTCGCGCGTGGAAATATAAGTTAGATTAGGTTAGTAACAGTACTTCTTTTGGGATGAAAGGTCCCTGTTCCCCTGCCAACGTGTAGCTATGCAAATTGAATGGTGGTCAGTCGAGTAATTAAGGCGGGAAAGCGTTACAAACAAACTCACATTTGCATTTATAATATCAGTTAGCAGTGATTTAAAAAAATAAACAATATGGGAAAAGCTGTATAAAGTAGTTTAATTTTTACAATAATTTTGTGTTGGCCCGTACCAAGATTCGAACCCGAGACCTCATGCTTACCAGTGGCACATACTACACCTTCGCTACTGAGGCAGTTATCGTTTTATCGTGTATTATGTCAAGGGTCAGTCTGAAGAGCATAATCAGCGAATTTACTTAGCCACGCAATTTTAATTTGTGACGTATCTAGCCTTGGACATCTTGTTATTGGTATAATAACAATATGTTCAAGGCTAGATAATCACATGATTCATTCGTAAAACAATTATACTGAATAAACAGGTGATAATTAATGGAGAAAAGTCTATATATTTTTAATTTACTAGATTTGCCCGTGACTTTTCTCACGTTAATGTAGATTTTGTCAATAATCTACTATCCGTCAAGCAAAACTTTTTCTGGATGAAAGATACCTGATGCCTTATTTGTTCCTCCGAAAACATGTATGCGAAATTTCATGATGATCGGTTGTTAAGGCATGAAAGCGTAACAAACAAACAAACTCTTAGTTAGGATACGTGCAACTGCTTCTTCTGTTTCGTGGCATAAGATTGATCTCACGATTGCGCGAATCGTTAATTTACCAGGTCGGTCTTTTCGACATGTAGCAACACGGAGGTAATGTGTCTGGTAAGAGATAGGTTCGCCCCCTGATAATTGGATTTCGAAAGATAACTGCCGTAATGTAGGTCTAATACAAGTCTGCCTATTCTTTCGAGTATTTTCATCAGATCTATGTAAAGATTGGTTGGTTAAAAGAGACAGTCCTAGTGAGAAAGTTGTGTTTTTTAATCGACTAACTTCATATCACATAAGATGAATTTTTTGTGCCAAAGCTAGCGTTGCCAGGCGTTCGGATAAAGCCAGACACAGTCGGGCTTGTTGGTTGCGTGTGCTGCCAAATTAAACGGTGTCCGTATTGTCCGGTTTTTTTTAGGCTTTCGTTCTTTTACCAATGTAAACTTCCTTCAATTAACGTGGGTTTTACTAAGACTAAAAAATTAAGGGTGTCCGGCCTTTCTATCCAAATGTCCGGCTTAAGACTGCGCCGAGCGAAATGTGCCAAAACAGGCGGTCACAGTTAAGTAAATAATATCAACACTTTTTGTTTAATACAAATATAAAATATACATTTACCATAACAATGAGTGTGTTTACAACTACTCCGTGTAAAAAACTAAAATGAATTAACATTTTCGCCTACAAAATTACGTAAATTTGCATGATTGCGTGATTTTTAGATTATAAACAGTAGAAATCTATCCTATTTTATAGCTTAAACGAAATATAAATAGTTATATTACAATTTGTCCGTCCCAAATATTTAAGTTATTGTTTGACAATAAAGATACATATTTATCAAAAAAGCACTTCAAATCCTCCATAAAATTTTACTATGGTGGCCGCGCGCCGATTTGAATATGCGCCGCACGAGCTCTGTCATTATCTGTCTTACGCTCGGCGCAGAC
Source organism: Catocala fraxini (assembly GCA_930367265.1). Taxonomy (NCBI): domain Eukaryota; kingdom Metazoa; phylum Arthropoda; class Insecta; order Lepidoptera; family Erebidae; genus Catocala; species Catocala fraxini. Next base: position 5,253,253 of record OV884044.1, on the reverse strand, counting down.
TTAACTGGCTGGTCAGTCCGACTTTTCGGTTTTAAGACCTGGCAACTCTGATCGCAGCAGACTTTATACGATACAGTAACACCACAGACTGACAAAATATTTATTCACTGTATATTTAAAAACGCTTCCAGCATGACCTTCCGCAGCGAGGCCTTAGCCTATAAATGCTTGTAACACCTTGTAAGTGCGTTGTATTTACCACCTTTGCAGTATAGACTAAGAGTATTATTAGTTACATACTCGTGCGTAATTAAATTTAATGTAAAAAAATGTCATGGCCTATTATTATAATAGCATAAGCCCTCGACGTCAGCGATATAAGTCGATACACACTAGAAAAATTGGATAGAATACATCTTTTCAAATTTTAACAATAAATGTTTCCTTTTTCTGCAGTAAAAATTTTTTTTTTTTTAGACTAGCGCAATTTGTACACATACTTAATATATGCTTGGTAACGGGTCTTACTCGCGATAAAGTATTTAAAAGGTAATTAATACCTACCTATTGAATGCCCGACGTTTCGACCGACTTGCATCGATCGTGGTCACGAGTTGACTCAATGAGTTGGGTTGTAGTAAGTAAATATATAGTTGGTAAAATCAAAGTATAATAATTACGATTTTTAATTCATAAAATACTTTTACAAATTTGTTAAATGTTTAGCTGCATATATCGCTACACAACATGATTTTGTGATACCCAACAGATCTGATCATGCATTTTCATTAGTTAATCAGTCTTTAAGACTGCGCCGAGCGTAAGACAGATAATGACAGAGCTCGTACGGCGCATATCCAAATCGGCGCGCGGCCGCCATAGTGAAATTCTATGGACGATTTCAAGTGCTTTTTTGATAAATATGTATCTTTATTGTAAACCAATAATTTAAATATTTGGGACGGACAAACTGTAATATAACTATTTATGTTTCGTTTAAGCTGTAAAATAGTATAGATTTCTACTGTTATAATTGCAAATTTACGTAATTTTGTAGGCGAAACTATTAATTTTATTAAGTTTTTTACACGAATTAATTGTAAACACATTCATTGTTATGGTAAATATGTATTTTATATTTGTATTAAACAAAAAGTGTTGATTTTATTCACTTAACTGTGAGCACCTGTTTTGGCACATTTCGCTCGGCGCAGTCTTAAGCTAAATGCGTTTTGGTAATGGCTAGAAAACATGCAATGAAATGCGTCTAACTAAAACTATAAAGAATGCCTGGAAGGGATCCGCGGGCTGTTATTTTTGTCATTGAAAATAGTCTCAAACCAATTTGTAAGCTACGTCCAACTCACAATCAAAAATAATGAACCAAATTCTGTGAGATAAGCAAAGTAATATATTGTTTCATGAGTGAATAGCTACATAAACAAATATACATAACTGTGTTATATCAACGACCTTGCGTTAGATAATGTGAGGGCGTAATCAAAACAGATTATACGTACCAATCTTGTGTCACCACGCAAGCGGTTTGGCAGGCTATAATTATTGTATATTATTGTATAGTACAACATGCTGTACACGTAGTATAGGGAGAGCTTATTACTATCTACCAAATTCCCACATGCCGTGCTGCTTCTAATAATGGTTTAGCCAAAAATGACTGTAACACGACTAAAATCAATCGGTCAATGCTTTCTAATGTTAGAAATGCAGACGTGTGTCTCTCGTTTTGTCATTCTTATAAGCACCAACGGATCGTGACTTTTAGAATCGAGATTTTTATGGATTTAATTTAGGAGCGGGACAGTGACTTTGGTTATAAATATTGTTTTTTTTTTTATTTTTGTTATTTCCTAAAAAACTGCTCCCACGGACTACTATTGACTGCGAAGTGAAATAGTATAAGTATTCGCCTAGCCGCTGCTTCTGTGCTGAGTCAATACTCAGCGAGCAGTAGCAGCGTTCGGGTTCGACAAAAATTGTAGGTAATCCACAAATAATTGTTTTGAGTCTGAGGGTTCTTTGTGTCTAAAAGTCCCCCGCGACACAGGGATTATTCCTATTGCGGCAGTTATCTTCTTTAAATAATAAAAAAGAAGGGAAACATAAAGAAAGAAGATGCTTCCTTAGCAAATTTGCGGATAAAGCTTGTGGTATAGAGCTATACATATAGGTATAGTTATATACATGAATGATATCAACAGATGTTTCCTTGAGTGCCAATGACGTTACAGTATGTAGCAAACGAGTTAATTCATTCGTTTCTAGTACTCAGGTCTGGAAAAATATTGAGGTATTTTCTGTCAGGAAATTCTCCGTAAAATAGCAACGATGGCCTTGTGGGAGACCGTTGCACTGCCTCGCAGAGGTCTCGTTTTTGATCCTAGGCACGCATCTCTAAGTTTTCGAAGTCACAAATGTGTGTATTAAATCGCTGTCGCTTGCTTAGTGGTGAAGGAAAACTTCGTGTGTTCTTTGCATGACAGAATTAACGTATCTTCGAGACTATTATTACACTCGAAGATATTATGTAAATTCTGTCAAGCCGCACTGGGCGTGGTAGACTAAGTATACCATTCTTTTTTGACTTGGGCGATTGCATTGGCGCATTCCCCTCCGCGGGGGCGGGCGGAAGGGTTATGTCGGACTCGCCAGGGTAAAAGAAAGATGTTGAAAAGATAATGGATCTCCCGGAATACCGACTAAACCTACCACGGTGTGCCTCGACAAAACCACTATCGACGGGGCCGCGCGAATCACTTGCACATGCGGTCGCGACCCCGCCGAGAGACTATGTATACCAAGGCTATAAAGCTTAACCCTTCTCAACATTGAAAAAAGGCCCGTGCCCAGCAGTGGAACAGTTTACATACAAGGCTGATATTATATTTTATATTATTATTATTATATTTTTCCGTGACAGTATCTTGTCACACTGTCATATAGTAACAATTTAACAAAAATAATTTATCTCACATTACCTTGGGTTTATTTTTAACTAGCTTTCGCGCTAGACAACGCGCGTTTGAAGACAGTTATCGCGTTGAGTCAATAATTTGATCGTTAAGTTGTTGCCGTCTTTCGTCTTCATCTGTTAAAATTTGTACCGTACTGCGCATCAAAGAAAGTTGCGTAAATCAAAAATGTATGTAGGATAGTTGTGATGATTGAGTTTGAACATTATTATTAACACAAAATCAAATAGCAATCAAAATAAATCTTTTTGTGCAAACAGTATAAAAATACCAAAGCACTTGAAGATCGCTCTAGGCATAATCTTAGTGCTGGTATCACAATCAAATATATTATGTATGTATAATACATAATATATTTGATTGTGCACGCACACGCACACACACATGTATGTGTGTGTGTGCGTGCGTGTGTGTGAATGTAAACATAAAGATAAAACATCATAGTGTGCGCATTGTATGTTGTAGTCATTTATTAAACTGTCTATTGTATGCAAAAAATAATATATTATTTTTGTATCGCGTCACGCAATTACGTAGTTCAATATGTTTTACGATTACATATTATGTTGATACATTATTTACATTATAATACATAAATTGATGACGTATTATCACGGATTAGTCGGTGTTATTAACCTCCGAGTCTTCTTTGAAGAGGTTAATGAAAACACTATGTGGGTCTGTGTGTTAGTGACAGATTGGTGGTAGTGACAGGCATAACTCCGGAACCACTGGACCGATTGACTTGTCATTTTTTTCATTCATTAATTAATAATAAGATACCCAGATCGGGCGTACCTAAGGTTTTTTTAGCATGGAGAAGGTAATTATTTAAGACTAGCAAACACCCAATAATCATCTTATGTGAATTTTGAAGTAGCCGATATCCTCAGGGTGCAACAACTATTGGCTGTCGGTACATTAAAATCAATTCAGCAGTTTAACATTTAATTTTACATACAATTTTACATACATTCGAATAAACAAGGTTAGTATAGTATTTATTATATTAGATATCATATTTATTAGTCTGCATTAAAATGCATTGTATTTAATGGTATGCAAGCTGAGCAATTATGTATTGATTGACACCATTTGACCAGTTAAGCTAATTACTTGCAAAGGTTCTTTAACTAAGTTAGCTCTGCGACTTGGATTCCCACCCGTACTATCCTAGTCCTAACTAATATTATAAATGCAAATGTGAGTTTGTTTGTTTCTTACGCTCACACGTCTTAACTACTCGACCGATCATCATGATATTTCGCATACACCTTGTCAGGGGAACAGAAAAGGACATTCATGGTACCTTTAATCTAGAAAAAATTACTGCTCCTGAGCAATCGAAGGCGCGGCGGGAAAAGCAAGCACCCAATAAATACCCAAATGTTTGCACAAGCTTTGCATTTATAATATTAGTAGGAAGAATAAGGCTTAATAGGAGAAAAAGGCATAGCCTACTGCAGAAAATTTCATTGATCCAGAATAATTTTATACATTGTATACAAATTCTTGATTTTGGATATTTTTTTCCAATCATTTGTAAGTTTTATGGTAATAAAAGCATTTATTGTATCATAGAATAATTTGTGTCAACCTAGGAATTGAACCTGAAATCCTATAATAGAAAGATAGACGTGATCTTTTACCACAAGTCTGTAAGACCACGTCATTTCTTAGAATCACTTAGTCACGCGTAATGTTGTATTGTTTAGAAATGTTAGTAAAATCATTTACTAAGAAACTCGTATGAAATTCGTTCTGGTTTCGATGTATATTTGCACATGTATAGATGAGAATTCAATGACTTTTTAAATAGCTATACGGTCTTTTTACATAGCTAAGACTAAGATCACGCCTGTATTTAAACGAAAGAGTAGGTAGAGCTTTGCTTAATTAATTAGTACTAATAAATATTACTACAAACCGGAAATGCTTTATTCATAATATCATAAAATTTTCTTAATATTGTCTTCTGTTTACGCGAATGTTATTCATTGAAATTAAACTACTATATACGGAAAATAACTACCATCTTTGTCTCCCCGTGACCATGGCTGCTGAAAAGCAACCGAAACGTCGGGGAAAGTGTAAACTTAAATATAAATAGTTTTAATAGTTTTAATAAATTAATTAGCTTAAAAATTAGTAAAGTTCAATAGTATCTAGTAGTAGTGTGACAGTTTCAAAATTTTGTAATGAAGTGTAAAATAAATAACGTGATAAAATCCGTATATAGTAGTTTAATTATAATTAAATTTTCTATTATTTTAGTTTTATATGGACAGTAATATATGGCATAATGACTGTAAAACCTTGTACATAAATGAGTTGTAAAATACTGATATGATAATTTAATGGCGATTCAAAAGAGTGGCCGTGTGTTTCTTCCAGGCATCTTCTCATAGGTTCAATCTTTTGCCTGTATCTAGCAACTAACATAGAAATAAGTTCTTTGACTTTAGTCTTAGTCTTTATAGAAGTGTGCCAACGGGACCCTATTACTAAGCCGACGTTGTCCGTCCGTCCGTCTGTCAGCGGGTTGTATCCCATGAACTGTAATAGATAGAGTCGAAATATTCAGTGTGTGTTTGTCTTTTGTCGCTATAACAACAAATAATAAAAAACCAAGATAGCGAATTTCGAAGTACTGTTACGTGCTGGGTTCGACGGATAAGAATGTAAACAATATTACCGACTAAAACATGTTTTATTCAAACACACAATTAAATTTACAACACAACAAACACGATACTACACTTTTCTACTGTAACTGCTTCAAACTCTGTAGAATTTCCGCTTCCGTTCGCTTCGATGAAAACTTGACCGCTTACGATTATAAACTGCCTTGGCTCTATTTATACGCGGGTAAAGCGTTTCTAGAGTTTTCTAGTAACGCCATACCCGGTATGTAAATAGTAAGAAGATTCAAGAATGTGCCAGCGTTCTCTCTACGCCTCGCGTACCCATACTACGTAGTTCCGTAAGATGTCAATAGATGGCGGTTTAATTAATTATTAGACGGAACTGCCGAGTCTTCTCCACAATGCCGAGAGATGACACTGGGCGTAACAGTACGAACCTATTTGTGTGCGAGTCCGACCCGCAATTGACCGGTTTTATATATATGTACATAGACTCTCGTCTGAAAGCGTAGAGGTATGTTACACCCTCATTTCTTCTAGTCTATTCTTAATTGTCGATCCTTTAGGTATAGAAACGATCCCAGTGCTGGATCAGAAGGATTATGTAGGTCATAGTCCACTACACTGGCCCAATTCTGAGAGATCACACATCTTCAACAACTTTATAGAGGACTCCACCAGCAGACTGCCTCACAATGTTTTCCTATACCCTTTTGACCGCCACAGACATGTATACATTTTGCTTTGTCATGTATACATGTCTATGTATACATGACAAAGCAAAATGAGTCCAGTACGCCATGGTCACGATCACGACTACATGACAAATTAAAGGATAAAATCGTAGCTTGGCGCCGAAAGCACGCTTTTGATTTTTTGACGTGGCAGTCAAAAGTTTGAAGCTTGCGTTAATTTTTAAATACGCACACAACTTCGAAAATTCAGTGTTGCGTTTGCCCAATTGTATCCTAGGTTCTCGCTCAGTTACTATTTAAAAATGTAATTTATTTCAGTGACTTATTCCGTTTAACAGAATCAATATTAAACGTGTAAATAGGCGTAACCGAATCGTTTATTACTATTGTTCGCTCAACATACTTATGTGTACTTTAATGTAATGTACAACGTATGTTGTTTTTGTACAACAAATCTGTTACTTGACCACCTGATCATAAGGGAAGACCGTGGCTCGTAGATCGCTTGGAGTATCACGCACGCGTTGCCAATCAATGAAAGAAAATCGATGAGTGTGGTGTAGTGATGTGAGATAACAGTATTACTATTACTACGCCGGTTCCCTGTAAAGTGCGGTACTTCCCCGGGAAAACCGCCTTATTTCTATCGACATCTGTAGATTTCCACGCACATAATATGCCTTATTACGCCCTTTCACGCGATTGAACCGATACCACAACGTAACCATTAACCTTTTAAACGCCACGCCATAACGGCACCTCCATGTCCTGTACGCCAAGCCCGAAAATCGATATATTATATATTGTTTTTTATGATCAAATATTTCAATAACTTATAACAATTTTGTTTGCTGTAGGTATACAATTAAGTAATAATTGGGGATTCAATTTTTAAGTTGTATCACTAAAACACAGAAAACGAATGATTTAATATGTTTATTTTGTATTTTTCTGTGAACCGACAAAAAACTGTTTTGTCGAGTATAGACGACGTTGGCGCACAGGGCACGCTTGCGCATGTCGAGTATAGACGACGTTGGCGTTCAAAAGGTTAAGGATCTCTAGAAAGACTAAAATTAATTGGTGTATTTACGTATGTGTTGTGCATATCTGACTTCGAGTTAGCCAAGTAGGTGCGATTATTGAATAAATATATCTATATAACTAGCTGTAGCCCGCGACTTCGTCCGCGTGAACTTTAATTTATTACCCAATACCTACTTTTAATTTGTTATCTAATTTTAATATATAAAACTACAACTAAAGAAATTAATAAGTCTAACTACATCTATATAGGTGTAGTTAGCTATATATAAAAAAAATACATTTGGTATTGCGGACTTTTTTGTAGATATTGATACGTTCTATAATACTGTAGAAAATTTTTTTGTTCTATCATCAATAGTTTCCGCAGCGCACGCGATGACAGATTTTTGATGACAATTTTTTTCACATCTTTGGTTATATTATTGCATTTTTATTAAGGATCCCTATTTTTTTTGATAATGTAATATAGCCTATGTCACTCAGTGAAAATGCAGCTTTCAAACGGTAAAATAATTTTTGAAATCGGTCCAGTAGTTATTGTGTGAAAACATTACAAACATACATACAAAAACACAAATGTTTCCTCTTTATAATATTAGTTTAGATAACGATATTTAACATCAGACCTGTATATAAACTATCCCATTGCTGAGCCCTAGCCTCTTCTCACTCTAAAAAGGGTTAGGCCATAGTTCACCAAGCTAGCCAAGTCCGGGTTGGCACACTTCACATATCTTCGAGAACTTTATGGCGAATTCTCATAAAAACATCGTGAGGATATCTACAATATCCTCACGATGTTTTTCAACACCCTTAAAGCGAGCGTTAATTAACTATTTAATATGCACATAACTTAGAAAAGTCAGAGATGCGCGCCTTGGGTACTACTGAGACCTCTGCGTGGCAGTCCAACGGTTGCCCACAGGGCTAAGTAATGCAATTAGTACTAAATCATTCGATATTTTCCGTTAGCACATCGCTATTAAGAGTGGGATCACTAACTCCTAATTATCAACCTTCCATCATGACGTTTGGTTGCAGGTGCCCGTGAGACTCTCTGGTTTGGTCTAGACGCCCACACAGGGGGTGTAATATACGAGTGTGGGACGGGTGGCTGCAGCAGTGAACAGCAGACTGCCGGCGCAGGACGGGACGTGCTTGTCCTACGAAGGCACTCTAGTACTGTTCGCGCGCTTGACCCTAGATCTGGAAATGAGAAGTAAGTGCATCGATATTGACTCTTTACTTTATGTCGTTTAAAAGGTGGGCAGAGGCGTTTTACGTCCAGCTATGTTAAGAGTCGAGAGGGGGTGGGTCTATTACCGTCTCTTGGGTATATTCAGAGGATGAATTTCTATTGAATCATCATCATCAAAGAAGGCGCTCCTGCGTTCACAAAACTTTTAACAAGAACTCATATCGCCTGTGCAAGCAACAAAGATTACCGGTCTCGGTATTGACAGTTTTTTACAGGGTATCTTCTAATAGCCCCGTCAGTCCTTTGCCTGAACCTAGCAACTAAATTAAACGTAGCTTCAGTAACTTAGTGAATTCATTAACTAAGATGATCATAAGTGTTACTTTGTTACCTAAATGATTTAATATTTTTTGATTTTGACTTTGAAAAGACGACGACACTATTGCTTGTCTTTTTGTCTTCGAATATCTTCTCATCCTTTTCTTTAATTCTTTGCCTGAACGCACCTACACGGATGGCCTAGTAGTTTATGGGCTCATCGGGCCACACACTGCGCGGCGTATTGTGGGTTCGATCCATAAATGGAACAAACATTTCTGTGATTCTCTAATAGTTGTTCCGAGTCTGGGTGTTCTTTGTGACCCTTGTTGGAATGTTTATTTTGAATGTAAAGTCCCCCGCAGAATTTATATCTATTCCAGAAACTGTCCTTTTCTATAATTGGCATAAATCCAGGAAACTAACTACTAATAAACTTTGCCATTCATAAGTGTTACTTTGTAAACTAAATTAATAAAAGACTTTTCACTTTAAATTTATCTTCTGTAAGGTGAAGTTCCTTATTTAGTCTGCTCCATTTTGGTTAAAATTCCTGGATCAGCGAGGATCACTGAGCATAATCATTTTAAAAATTGATACTATAGTGTTACTGGTGTGTATAGATGGAACTTCAGCGTGGCAGAACACAGCGTGGCGCTGTCCCGTCGCGAGTGCGCGGGGCCGCCGAGCGCCGCCGCACCTGTAGCCGTGGCCGTGGCGCTCCCGGAGGGGGTGGTGGCCGTCAAGAACATCGACGGCACCAGCTTCTTGTGGCAGCAGAAGGTACTAATAACTTTTAAACTTTTCCGTTGCATGATATACATATATATAATACGTAACGGGTATTAACGCGATCATGCATAATGTTTACCTTTTTTATGCTTGACGTTTCGACCAGGTTACACCAGCCTGGGTCACAAACAAAAAAACGGTACTCACTCAATTAGACAAGTTATATAATACTGCATATAAACTGTCCCACTACTTGGCACGGGCCTCTTTTTAGTGCTCACACATCTAGCCTTCGCTACAGCCTACGACTCGATAGCGTAGTGGTTAGTGTAACCGACTGCCACGCCTGAGGTCGCGGGTTCGATTCCCGCACAAGTCAAACATTTGTGTGCATGAACATGGATGTTTGTCTTGGTCTGGGTGTTTCTATGTATAATATGTATGTATTTACAAAAAAAAAGGATATATGTATGTTTATCCATTGTCTAGTACCCATAGTACAAGCTCTGCTTAGTTTGGGCTAGATGGTGTTGTGTGTATGTGATATTATTATTATTATTATTATTATTATTATCTTCGAGAATATAATGGTGAACTGTCAGCCATGTAGGTTAGCTCCCGATGTTTTCCTTCACCGTTAAAGCAAGCGATAGTTAACTAATTAATACGCACATACCACGAAAAGTAACAGGTGTGTGCCTTGGGATAAAACTCGAGACTTCTCTGCGTGGAAGTTCAATGGTCTCCATCTAGACTATCGCTGCTATACATATATGCTATCATTAATATGAATAAAAATTGCGTTTATTAAAATTATTGGGAAGTAAGGAATCCCTGCCAAACGGTCATAAAGATACCTCGTGCTGTGGCGAAACACGTGTATACGCATATGTTGTGTTCGAAGCGGAATACTGCGAGTTGGAGTACGGAATCTATCTAGAAGAGATTCAGTATTGTCAACAATTTTCTATTGCAATAGTTGAGGGGAGGTGGAGGGAGGCAGTCCGAGGGTGCGTGGCGGGTTCCTTCTCTTTTCTTTCTTCCCAATAATTTTATTACTATAGATTTCCGCCAAGTACCTAACGCCTAATTCGATTCAATATATTACTTTTATTGTGGATATAGCTGGATGCGCCAGTGGCGGGCATGTGGCGTCTTCACTCCGGCACTCTGCAGAACATCGATGTACTGTGGGAGGCCACGCAGACACTCGTGGAAGGCGGCGTCACGCAGCAACCCTCCTTATACATCGGAGTACATGATAGACAGGTACCTATATATGTACTTTTTATTCTAACATAATTGTTTACAGTTGTGATTGGCCCGTAATATGTAAGTCTCCTCGTGACCAAGGCTGCTCAAAACCAACCGAAACGTCGGGGAAGTAATTTATGTAATAGCGTATAGCTGTGGCTTAAATAGGTAAGTGTTAGCAGTGTCAACACTATTAAGACTGCGCCGAGCGAAATGTGTCAAAACAGGCGGTCACAGTTAAGTGAATAAAATCAACACTGTTTGTTTAATACAAATATAAAATATACATTTACTATAACAATGAATGTGTTCACAATTACTCCGTGTAAAAAACTTAATATAATTAATATTTTCGCCTACAAAATTACGTAAATTTGCACGAAAAAGGTCCTTTTCCATTCAAAATTTGATAACACTGCGAGAAATGGAAGTATAGAAAATCTAAAAAAGAAGAAACAAAAGCCAAATATACGGGCTATTCCATCCATAAGGTCGCTTAGCTGAAATAAACACAATTTTTAAGCCCGAGGATCCTTTTTTCCCCGCCATATTTCTTGGATTGCGTTGAAGCCGAGACCGCAAAATTTTTTTGGCGTAACGTCTTAAATACTAGAATCTTAAGTCTTCCAAATGCTTTTTTTAGATTGCTGATACGACCATTATCACTGAAATACAGCGTGTCAAAAATCACAAAAAAAAAATCGGTAATTGTTTTGGACCCTTAATTTTTCCATTAGTGTACTACATATTATTCCAGCTATACATCCAAGAGAGTCAGCTCTACTCGCGCAAGCTAGAGACGGCGGTGTCGGCGAGGCCGTTGCCGTGGAAGCTGGTGACGGCGCGGCAGCTCGGCGCCGCGGCGCTGTCCGCGCTCGACGCCGGCGCCAACGCGCTGTCACTCGTCACGCTCTACGGGAACAACGCACAACCTGGTAAGAACATCGGCCTCTTAACCTTGTGACCACCACAGCATAAAAGTAGCGCCGTGCCCCCTACGCCAGGCGGTGATTAATTAAGTTTTAAATAAAAGGTAAAAGAAACACAAATTCATAATTTTGTTCTTAGAAACCTCTTATTATTTGTCGGCTCATGCCGACAACATGGCGTCATGGGCAACTTTTCATTTGTCAGCTAGGTATACTCAACCGTGGTGATCAAAAGGTTAATAATTTAGAATCAACCAGGTTCTGTTCGTTGCAATGTTTAATAGACAAGATTACAAGGATATAAATACATACATACATAGATTCACGCCTGTTTCCCAGAGGGGTAGGCAGAGACTACGGATTTCCATTTGCTACGATCCTGACACACTTCTCTGGCTTCATTCCCTTTCATCACATTCCTCATACACGCCCGTCGGTTCAAGGTGCTGTTAACCTAGCCTTTGGCCTCCGATCTGATCGAGAAACGTACGCCTAGGTCTTCCTCTTGCGACTGTTCCATTCACACTAGCCTTATAAACTTTCTTAGTCAGTCTTTTCTTGGGATATAAATAAGTGATTCTATTACTATTATTAGTCCATCTTTTAGACTAGCAAAAAATTTATATTTTAATCATTATATATAATATAATATTTATATATAATTATAATAATAATTTATTAAATTCACTAAGATATAACGAGTTAAAGTTCGGTAGCAGGAGCTTGTGGAGACACTATTTTGTAAAATTTGTACTGGCAAGTGACGTAACACGAAATTTAAACACGTTGTATCTTCGTTGTTATTAGATTGTGGAACTAAAGAAAAATACGTGTCCAATATTATTTGCTAATCTAAAAAACATACTTAAACCTTTTTTTTTAGTAATCATGGCTATTAGACATAGTTTAATAAAATAATTGAGTAGAGCAACTAATACTATTGCAATCTCGCGCTGAGCTGAAATACGTGTCGACGTGTCGACGTATATATTTTGTGTTTAAAGCCGAATACTGCAAGTTGGATTTCGCCTGGATCCCACGACCTGGCTATGCCTATCCTGAGGAGTTCGATATTATCAAACTTTTTCTATTGCAATAGTTGGGGTGGATAATTCGAGGGTGCGTGGTAGGATTCTTTCTTGTCGATTATTTTATTATAATAGATTTCCGTCAAGGAACTCCCAATTCGATGCAATATACACTTTTATTTGATTCATCTTTTTGGTTTAGTCATAAGTGAACATAGTCGTGGCGTTATTTTTTCTTGAAACTCTTTCAGTTTTTGTCTGATTTAGTGTTAGGCATCGACGGGGGTTAGAACTAATACAGACAAAAACAGTTCCATCCTCCATGCTGTTGAATGAGAATATCTTGACAGGAAAACTTAATAACACTTTGGAAATTAAAAGCGAAACCTCATACATCGCATTTACAAATTTTAATTCTTTCCTAGTGCAAAGTCGATAGTGCGATGTCTGCCACGCAAATGTCTTGAGTTCGATCCTAAAGTGCGCATATCTGACTTATCTAAGATATGTGTGTATTAAAAAGTTAATTACCGTTCACTTTAACGGTGAAGGGAAACATCGTAAGGAAGCCGGCATGTCTGAGAGTTCTCCATAATGTTCTCGAAGATTTGTGAAATTTGCCTAGCACGGGGCCAGCGAGGTGGACTATATCGCCTAATTCTTCTCACAGTAAGAAGAGGATCATGTCCAACAGTAGAACAGTTTAATACAGGCCTCATCATCTTCTTGCCCTAGTCCCAATTTATTTGGGGTCGGCGCAGTATGTCCTTCGCTTCCATACTTCTCTGTCCCCCTCATCTGATCATTTACCCCTTTCCCTTTCATATCCATTCTCACACAGTCCATCTATCTTTTCCTTGGCCTTCCTCTCCCTTTTCGTAATACAGGCCTGATAATTATTTATTTATTTAGGCGACCATGGCTACTTCGTCTACCTACAAGAAACATGCGACCAAGCCGTCCAAGTCTCAGACGATAACTTTGAAGAGGGTGGTATCCCGAACATCAGTGACGAACAGCCGGAACACCATCACATCCACGTGCACATATCCTCGCTGTGGTACTGGTGGAAGGAAGTGCTTCTCATTGCGATATCCTCGGCGCTGCTCATGAATCTCATGATATGGCCGAGGTTCTTTGCGCCTAAGATCAGGGCTGTTACGCCATTGCCCACAAGTCAAGAACAGGTAACTGAATAAGTTGATTTTTTTCGAGTACTGTAAATAAGCAACGCTACTTTGGCCCTAGATCAAGGAAGATCGAGATTGTCTTTCGGATTAGTCGACGCTTTCACTTCACGTAAATTCTACTTCAGTTTTATGTTAAAAGAAATAAATCTCAAATTTTCAATTTCGTACTTAAATTTTCCCAAATATGCGCTGGAAATTGTTTTTCGCATTTGACTTTTTGACGACTCCTGCCATAATATTGTCTTAAGTTTACGCGAATATTACACATTGAATTTAGACTACTTTATACGGATTTTGTCGACTTTTGTGGACTCTTGCCATCAGGCGCCTAGAGTGACCACTCCTGTCGCTCTACCCCAGGGATGGAGAAAATTGAATTTAGTATGATAATGCGATACTATATTAGCAAAGGGTACAACCAGACAATTGCTTGGTGGAAAAACGGAAATTTACGAGATAATATCTACACAAGTGATATTATTTTAAGTTCCTTTTATACATTTTATTTAGACTACTGTAGCGGAACACATGAAGTATTCTTGACAAAGTGTTTAGCAGGTTATGCATATGAAAACTGCACTCGCTTTGAATTACAGGCACTTACCTTGTTTTTGTTGTTCTTTGTTTAGTATAGCCATACATTAATCTGATTTATGGCTATACTAAACAAATTAAATAAAACCGTTAATTTCCAGTACCTGTTGAAGATATCTTTATGAAATGTACTGTCGGCCAAGAAAGTGGTCTACCAGTTTTGACAAAAGTTTCTGTGTGTTCTAATTATCGCTGAGATTGGCGTTTCTAACTTGACACATGGCATGACGTAAATATAATACATGATAATGAGAACAACGGTCATTTTCATAATATTATTGCAACGGGAAATCGACCTTGTTACATGACGTTCATATGAACCTAAACCGTAGGGTGGTAGACCACATTTTTGACTGACTGTACATGACTAGCATTAATTTTTCATTGAATATTTTACATTTTTTAATAATTTTTTTGCCTTCGATATGATTAGACCGTATTTACGCTCTATATATCCTAATAACTATGTATTCCAAACAGGTAGTAGTGCAAGTGTGTGGCTGGCACTTAGACAAGCCGCCGCAGCCGCAGAACATTCCAGAATACTCTGGAAGGTATGAGAACGACTTCACGGCGCTGCGGCTGTTGGGTAAAGGAGGCTTCGGCGTTGTGTTCGAGGCGAGGAACAATATCGACCATTGTTCTTATGCTGTCAAGAGAATTACATTGCCTAGGAAGTGAGTTATTGCTTGAGTCCTAAATAATGTTTTAAATGCAAATGTGAGTTCACGCCTTAATAATTCGACCGATCATCAAGAAATTTCGCATACACGTTATCAGGCGTACAGAAATTGGTAGAGAGTGGGTACCTTCCACCCAGAAAAAAATATTATGCCTGAGCGAAGGCGAGGCAAGTTGGTAGTTCTATAATTAAGTTCGCTATTTCCATATATATGTCTACGTGAATGGTGATTACACCATTAACCAGCTATTAAGCTTAAGCAGTTATCACGCCACTTTCACTGCGCCAAGTATTGTGGGTTCCATGAGCATATGGTACAAAAAATTGTGTGGTGCACAAATAGTTGTTCCGAGTCTAGAAGAGCTTTCTATCCGTTGTTTAAATATTTTAAATTCCTCCTCGACACAGGAATTGTTCCTAGTGCGGGAATTGTCTCTTATAAAAAAAAAGATTAGAAGATAAAAAAAAATATGTCGATTACATTTGTAACATTGATTTATGCTTACTCGATACTAACGAACAGCAAAAATTTCATAAGAATTTGATTAGCGACACTCATTTTTAATAGCGTATATGTAACATTATTATAAACTGTATTACCTCACTAGGGAATCGAAACGCGAGCGCGTTCTCCGCGAAGTGCGTGCGCTCGCCAAACTGGACCATGAACACATCGTGCGGTACTTCAACGCGTGGGTGGAGGAGCCGCCGCCATTGTGGCAACAGCAACAAGATGCCAAATGGATGAGGTACATACCCATATAATACCTTTCAAGTGATTATTATAAATAATCTACCAGCTGACCCGTCAGACGTTGTCGTGTCTTAGACGAACAGTCAGACTCGAGTTTAAAATAGTAGTTATATTTTCTGCAATTATCCAATATTCTGCGCAATTTTTTTTTCCTTAAGAACCTAGTACCAAGTATAGGAAATATAAAAAAAAAAACGATGAAGATGAATGAAATTGGTGAAGTCGTTCTCAAGTTGTGGCCTGACCAAGGATGTAGCTCCACGGATGGTGTAGTGGTCGCCTCACCACTGCCACTGGGCCGGGTTTTGTGGGTTCGAATCCTACGCGGGACAAAATGTATGATCCACAAACGGTTGTTCTGAGTCTAGATGTTCTTTGTGTCCGTTGTTTGAATTTTTGTAAAAGTCCCTCGTGACACAGAAAAATAATTACACCAGTCAAAGTCAAAAATCATTTATTCACTTAGGTCACAAAGTAACTCTTATGAACGTCAAAGTGGTTAGTGAGTTTATAACATTTACTGAATTTACATCTATGTTAGTTGCAAGGTTCAGGCAAAAGGCTGAGCCTATGAGAAGATACCTGCAAGAAACTCAAGGCCACTCTTTTAAATCGCCATCAACTTATAATTTCAGTATTTTACAACTCATTTATGTACCAGGTGTTGCAGTCATTATGCCATATGTCACTGTCCATATAAAACTAAATTCTAAAAATAAAACTAGTGCGGCAGATAAGTTTCTACAAAAAAAATGTGTCCTCTAGACCGAATTCAATGGATGCAAGAAGAGAAAGAAAGAAAATGATTTTATTCTGGCACACAAACGGGCACACCAAAAACATAAAAAAATAAAGAAATACAAAATAAAAAGCACAACAATATGTAATAAACCTAGAAAAATAAAATAAATATTAAACACTATAATTTCATTTCGTTTCTGCTCACTGGCAACACCACACCTTCCGCTTAACGGCAACCATAGATTATATGACGGAAACTGCCTCCTATCATCTCAAGGCTAGTATTGTCAGTGAGCCGGCAATACAACAATAATCTATTGAATTATGTAAATATAAGTTTGAATTAAGTTTTAAAAGTAATATGTAAGTGTGTGTCCCATCAGTGCCAAAATTTGGACATCGCTCAGCGTACGTTGCGATTGTTTGATTGGATGAGGTACATACTCATATATTACCTTTCAGGAGAAGCTAGCCGCCAGAGTTTATCAAGCCGGTTAACGTAATATGTATATTGTCACTTTGTTTGACAGTGGTATTGGTGATAGTGGTATCGGTTGCCCCACACTAGGCAAGCAATATATAATTATTTATCATTAATTTAACCCTTTGAGTCGCAGCGTCACACGCGGCGGCAGCGGTGTTGTGTTTTATCGGTATCGAATTATGTATGTCTGCCATTCCAACAAGCCGTGTTAGTGTTTTATTGTGTGATCCACAAATGGTTGTGCTGAGTCTGGATGTTATTTGTGTCTGTTGTTTGAATGTTTGTAAAGGACCATGCGCGACACAGGTATTATTAAAAACAAACATTTTCTTTCGTTTAATCCATTGGTTCCCAAAGTGGTCCAGGTGGACCCCCAGAGGTCCACGGAAGACTCGACGGGGGTCTACGTTGGCGTGACAAAAAATGGGGATCCACAATTCGTAAGCGAAAATTTATTTGCTTTCGATAATGAAGAACTAAAATCTTGGCCTGACTTCACCTATCACTGTAGGCAGATAATATTTTAAGAAGCTCAGCGACTGTTACTTGTAAAAACTTGCATATACCATATTCAGTACCAGAGGTCTAAAAAATAAACAGCCCGCCTACCGCGGTAGATAAAGACCAGAGAAGTTAAAAAAAAAAGGGTTTTAATTCTGTCTGGCGTTTCAACAATTGACAGGTTAACGTGATAATTCGGTAGTGTTTTGTTATTTTTTTATTAAACTTGTGTACTTGCAGGGAACTAGAAGGCACATCGCTAGCCATGACTGAAGACTATACCGCGACGTCGCCCGTGCCATACAAGAGGCCGCCCAGTGACGTATTGTTGGACCTCAACAAGTGCTCTGAACCTTCGAAAAGACTCAGGTACTAATTATTAACTTTACCAGATCTGCGGGTCTACCGTGAAAATGTTTTTACGCAATGACGTGCCGAAACGAATTACGAACGAAATAATAAGCATATACCTACCATGAAAACACTTCGGATTTTTTAGGACGTACAAATGTCATACGACGATATTCGTGACGAATGTCGGCGCGAAAGATGTTTCATGGTAAGAATAAGCACGAACGAACGTACGCAATTGCGTATAACGCGTTTCACGGTAGACCGCCCTGTTTATAATTTATTTACTGAGTGATATTTATGTTCTCTCAGCATTTTTGCCAGTAATTCGAATGACTTGACACAACTTTTTATTGGTTTGCAACTCTTGCGTGGCATCAAAACTCAGCATAATATGTTCAAGAGTGCAGTTAGTTTAGTTAAGTATTTTTAATAGAACTCTATGGATCGGGGACCATTTTTAAAAATAAATTATGCTTATGATATTGTTGAATAGTTTTTGTTACGAGTTTTAGCGCTCACCACGGTAGTTTGAGAGATTGTTTAAACATAAACATAGAAATACCTCGCTATAGATAGTTTAAAGAGTATAGCTGTACATTGTTACTACCTTTATTTATATAATCGGTATTTATATGTCGGCCTCGATAGCGTAGTGGTCAGTATAACCGACTGCCATGCCTGAGGTCGCGAGTGCGATTTCCGCACAAGTCAAACATTTGTGTGCATGAACATGGATGTTTGTCTTGGTCTGGGTGTTTCTATGTATAATATGTACCTATGTATTTACGAGAAAAATAAGTATATGTATGTTTGTCCATTGTCTAGTACCCATAGTACAAGCTCTGCTTAGTTTGGGTTAGATGGTGTTGTGTATATGTGATACAATATTATATATTATTATTACTATAATCTTCTATAAGTATGTTACTGAACTGCTGCTAAACAGTTGAGCCGATTTTAATGTAATATTGTCTTCTGTTTACGCGAATGTTATTTATTGAAATTAAACTACTATATACGGATTTTATCGCGTTGTTTATTTTACACTTTATTACATAATTTAGAATTAGTTACATAATTTAAATTTAAATTAGTGACAAAGTTTACATAATTTAAAGTTAGTAGTGTAACAGTTTCTAAATTATGTAATAAAGTGTAAAATAAACAACGTGATAAAATCCGTATATAGTAGTTTAATTTCAACGATTTTGATGTAATTTTTGTGTGCTTTTGGAACGTTTGAGTGGCTTCCAAGAACTATATATTAGATTAGATTCGTTCAGGCAGGCCAATGTCTGTCGGGTTGGCTAGCTATACAGTGTGTATAATAAACCCTGTCCGATTCATGTTATACAGTAGCTTATTATGAGTACGTAAGAGACATGCTTTTATAAAAATAGATCAAAAATATTACCCCAGTAAATTTAATTTATTTAAAATAATATATTAATAGATTACCCATGGCAACACCGACAACTTATTAATCATAATACCTAGGTATCACTAAAGTTCATAAAGGTTCACCGATGCCGCGCCGCGTTACGTCGCGCCTACCTATCTACGCATTAAAAAAATGTCGCCAAAAGTATACCACGCGCCGCGACCTTGTCATGTTTAGTGGAGTGTTGCTAGATTGAGCGAAATTACAGTAATTTAAGGGTAAAAATTCTGATCAATACTGTACTTAAATATATTATGAAGACGTTTTACGATGATATAGATTTTTTTTGTTATTTTTCTTAGCGTGTTTGTTAAAAGAGAAACAAGCCCTTAATGGACCGGATAGGGTTTATTATACACATTGTATACTTATAAATAAAAATATTTCTTTACAGATCACAAAGTTGCAACGATTCCGTAAGCATAGTATTCGACGAGAATGCGCCCGAGTATTTGTCTAAATCGCCGACGAACATCAATAGCAATCTCGACTCCATAGCGAAACCCCCTCTAAGTGATGACGACTCGTTCATAGTGTTCGCCAACTCTCAACATACGGAGAGTAATGTTGAGAATACAGAGAATATGGACCCCAGAAAGAGTTCCTCGTTCGATAAGAGATTGGAGAGAGTTAAGGAGTGTGATTATAAGACTGAAAGTTCCAGTGGGAAGAAGAAAAAGGTAAGTTTCGTTACGTATTTTGTTTATTGATTTGGTTCCAATTTCTGAAAACTTATAAAAACGGTTGCTGTGCTACCATCGTAATGATTAAATACTGGTCTCTCTTTGACAGCACTGTTTTAACCTGTCAAGTTGTCGCATGCTAGACAGCATTAAAAACCTATTGAGTTTGGCCGTCGGTGTGCCGACGGCATGGCGCAGTGCCAAACTTTGTGCTGCTGTTAAGAATTTGCTAATAGTCCATTATTTTATATTTTATTTTTGGGTAACTATCATTTGCTTACAATAGTTATACACTATAATAATAGCATGAATGTAAATAATAGTGCAACATACACTTATAGACAATAATGTTATGAGATTGCTGAGCCTTCTGGTCGAACTTGAGGCTTCATGAACAGCAATCGTATCTACAACCGCTGAGCCACTGAGGTAACGCGTCGTGTACGGCCCACAGAAGGGGCACACGCGCCACTGGTCGCTGGACATGCTGGTGCGCAGCAGCTCGGCGGCGCCGGCGCAGATGTTCCTCTACATACAGATGCAGCTGTGTCGCCGGGACAGCCTGCACGACTGGCTCAGGACCAACGTGGCCTGCGACGCTAGGGCCGACAAGGTAATACGACTTGCACATATAGGTATATGACGTCGTATTTATTCATTTACTAGCTAACGCGACAGTTACGTTTCTAAATTCAAAATAAAAATTTTTTTTATATAAAATTTCTATGATATTTCCCGCCGTTTCTTCTGCAAATTTTCGTTCATACAAATCCTGTCCGGACAATTACAAACAAAACAAAAAAAAGAAAACAGCCATATCGGTGGAACCCGTGATGCTCCGTCATACATGTGGCAATTGATTTATATAGACGGCACTCGAAGGGCTTATTTACTATTACATTTTAGTAAACTTACTTAACATTTAACTTATTAGAGAGAAAGTCATGAACATCTATGGCAGTCGTTATTGGGAAAGTCAGTACCCTCTAATATCCTGATACTGGTCTAGCCTTAGGGTATCGTTAGCCTTCGGGTTGCGGAGGTCAGGTGGCAGCCTCTCTGTGTAAAAACTGATATCCAGTCAAATCCGGTTAGACTAGAAAAGCCGACCCCAAGTGACTTGTGAATAATAAAGGCTAAGGGAGAAGAAGAAGAGAGAAAGTATAGTATATATTGTTACGCCCAGTGACATCTCTCAGCATTGTGGGAAAGACTCGGCAGTTCCGTCTAATAATTTATTACACCGCCATCTATTGACATCTTACGCAACTATATAGTAGGTATCGGTACGAGAATCATAGAGAGAACGCTGGTACTTTCTCGAATCATCGTACTGTTTACATACCGGGTATAGCGTTACTAGAAAACTCTTTACCCGCGTATAAATAGGGCGCACGCGCACCGCCGAGTCAGTTTACAATCGTAAGCGGTCAAGTGTTCATCGAAGCGAACGGAAGCGAAAATACTACGGAGTTTGAAGCAGTACAGTGAAAAAAGTGTGGTATAGTGTTTGTTGTGTTTTAAATTTAATTGTGTGTTTGAATAAAACGTGTTTTAGTCGGTAATATTGTTTGCATTCTTATCCGTCGAACCCAGCACGTAACAATATTTATAAGTATAATCATTTATTTACAAATTAAGTTTACATTCGGTCTTAAATATTTTTTATAAGTGAGCTTTAAATAGCTAGCTATCTATAGCTTTAAAAGCGATTACATTCAATGTTGATATTGTTTGATTATGCATTAGTCCTATGTCTATTCAATAACACTATATAATCCTACTGGCATTAGATTATTCAAATGAACCTGACAATAAAAGAGGACCTAACATAGTTAATACTGCAATATAATAAATCAAATGATGTGATAACTATATGGATGATGTAGGAGTTTCAATGGTCGCCTCGCCTCGTCATTGTCGCCAGGTCTCTGACCTAGTTCAGGCAATAAAATGTCCACCCTGACGTTTGACCTGGGGGTGGTGGGCTGCGTGGGCCTGCTCGCCACCCGATCAGCACCAGGTCCGAGAGGCGGCGTGCGTGTGGTACGTGCGCCTCTGTTTTGTGTCTTTGTCCCTCCCGGGGGGACGGTGGAGGAAGTATTTCTGTGTAGTGGCCTGCAGTTTTACACGGCGGGCCGAAACCACGGCGGGGTCGCGATTACATGTGAAAGCGATTCGCGCGGCCCCGCCGTCTATGGTTATGTCGAGGAACACCGTGGTAGGTTTAGTCGGTATTACCGGGGTATCTTTTTCCTGGTGAGCCCGACATAACCTCTCTGTCGCCCCGCGGAGAGGTATGCGTCAAAGAATTACCACACGTTAAAAAAAAAGGAATAAAAAAAGGTAATAAAATGTAAAAACAGACTTCATAAAGAAATATTTTTGTGTCCAATATTTAAATTGTATGTTTTCTTCTAGATTAAATGTAGTTTTAATGTGAATTTAATATAATAAGTAGCCTGTAATGTGTTTTGTAAATACTTTTGAATAAAAATTTATTATTATTATCTGCGCAGTCAAGCCAAAATTTATGTATTCCACATATAGTTGTTCCGTCTGGGTGTTCTTGGTGTCTATTGTTTGAATTCTTGCAGTCCCGCGCGACAAAAGAGTTAATGTTTTAAATAAAATGTCCTTTCACTTTTAAATTCGAATAAGAATGAGATATTTTGTCAATAATGGCGTTTTTTTTAAATTGCTAGCAATTTGGGTTTCAAATCACTGGTATTCTTGTTAACCCCAGCTAAGCTAGAATGCTTGTATTAGGAGTGGGTTCACGTCAGTAGTGCAGTGGATGGGATTCGAACCTGCGACCCGATCCTGATCGCAAGTCCAGTGCCTTATCCATTAGCATATCGGTTATGCGTCTGTAATATATAATTCCATATCAAAGTAACTGTCCCTTTTAGTTTTTTTAATTGTATTTAATTTATCAATAATAATATTATGTTTTAATAATATTTGCAGGTAAAAGTCCTTTTCAGTCAAATAGTATCAGCGGTGGAGTACGTGCACTTAGCGGGCCTGATCCACCGGGACCTGAAGCCCAGCAACATTCTGTTCGCACCGGACGGGCGCGTGAAGGTGGGCGACTTCGGGCTCGTGACCGCCATGAACGACACCTCGCAAGATGGCGAGCCCACTGACGCTGTCGATGTGTATCAGAGACATACTTATAGAGTTGGTGAGTCATCGATAAAATTATAAGCAATCAGCTCTGTTTACGAACTGTTTCACTGCAGGGCTAAGACCTTCACACGACATGAAGATGGTCATGGCAGTCCAGTAATAAGGTGTTTCGCCTCACCGCGAGGCATCTTCAGGACTGTTTGGCAACGAATGAATCTTATTCGTTGTGTCGTATTGCTGTATATTTTGTGTTCGAAGCGAAATACTGCAAATTGGAGTACGCCCGCACCCCACGACGCAGCTGTTCCTATTCAGAGGAGTTCAGTATTGTCAACCGTTTTCAATTGCAAAAGTTGGGGTGGGCAATCCGAAGGTGCGTGGCCGATTCCACTCTTCCCAATAATTTTATTATAAACTAGTGATGCGACTACAGTTACAGTTAGCTCAGTGGGGAGACCAACAGACTGCAGTGCAGAGGGTCTCGGGTTCGAACCCACATCGCGCACCTCTGACTTTCGGAAGTTATATGACTTTTCGAAATTATGTGCGTATTGATTGACAATTATCGCCTGCTCCGTGCCTCGGAGAGCACGTTAAGCCGTCGGTCCCGGCTGCCATGAACATCTATGGCAGTCGTTATTGGGAAAGTCAGTACCCTCTAATATCCTGACACTGGTCTAGCCTTCGGGTTGCGGAGGTCAGGTGGCAGCCGCTCCGTGTAAAATGTGATATCCAGTCAAATCCGGTTAGACTAGAAAAGCCGACCCCAAGTGACTTGGGAATAATAAAGGCTAAGAGAGAAGAAGATGCGACTACAGTTACTGGCGCCATTTTAGGGTTTCACTCAAATATCACTCGAGTGCCGAGACATTCGAGTAGTTCTAACGTCACTCGACGCGGTGAACGTGTCACTGAGTCTTGTTTAACATTAGTCAATGTTACCACAGAGAGACTTACTACACACACATATACACGACTGAACTCAAGTTGACTTGTTAGTTAACTTGAATTCAAGTTAACTCGAGCCACTTTAGTAAAATTGTAATCTAGTCCCATCACTAATTATACTTATATTATAAATGCGAAAGTAGCGCCGTCGGTTTTTTGTAACACTTTTACGGCTAAACCATCGAATCCATTTTGATGAAGTTTGGCGAAGAGATACGTTATATCCCGACGAAGAATATAAAGAATAAAGGTTACCTTTTATTCTGGTATGTGATCTCGTGTGTGAATTCACGCGAACAAAGCCGCGGGCAGAATGCTAATGTTAGTTTGTTTGTTACGCTTTCACGCCTTAACTACTCGACCGATCATAATTAAATTTAGTTTGAGTAGCTTTTATTTAGAAAAACGTACTGTTCCCGAAGAATAGAAATATATTTACAAAATCTGGATTATAACGCGAGCAAAGCCGCAGATAACATCTAGTACACGACTAATTTTCTTTTAATTGTAATTAATTGTTTGCTAAAGCTTTAAATTTCTTTCAGGTACACACCTGTATATGTCTCCGGAACAGCTGCTGGGTCGTCCATACAGCTACAAAGTAGACATATACTCGCTAGGGTTGATCCTGTTTGAGTTGTTGCAACCCTTCAGTACGGAGTCTGAGAGAGTCGCGTGCCTGCTGCGGCTGAGGAACGGACATTACCCGCAGGACTTCCACACGCAATACCCTCTTGAGGTGAGTGATGCTGTACGGTAGCTATATGCGATATTGTATTTGACTGTATCGACAACATTGTACATAAGTGCTGCTGGCTTTACTATAGTGTTCAATAGTTTATTTCATTCCATCTAGCATTACCACGGCTTCAGGGTGCTTTCATAATTCATTAATTATTATTATTTATTAAAAAAAAATACATTGTATCCACGACATGCAAGTAAAATTTGAAGAAGAAAAGTAAAGTGGCGCGTATTCGTATTCGAATGAAATTGGACAATTCACTGCTGCAGGGTTTTTATCCTGCAGCAGTGAATTGCCCAATTGCATTTCATCAGGTTTATTTTAATAAAATATTACTAATATTGTGATTAGTTCAATGACTTCACTCGTACCTTTTATAGAGTAGAACACACGCAAGCGATTCTTGTCTTATTGCAGGCGTCCATAGGCTATGGCGGGCTGTATGTCATTATGTTGTTAGTATGTTTTAACGTATGTATGTACTATTTTGTTTATTATTGGCATAAAAGCAGCGATAGCTCAGTGGGGAGACCAACAGACTGCAATGCAGAGGGTCTCGGGTTCGAACCCACGTCGCGCACCTCTGACTTTCGGAAGTTATATGACTTTTCGAAATTATGTGCGTATTGATTGACAATTATCGCCTGCTCCGTGCCTCGGAGCACGTTAAGCCGTTGGTCCCGGCTGCCGTGAACATCTATGGCAGTCGTTATGGGGAAAGTCAGTACCCTCTAATATCCTGACACTGGTCTAGCCTTAGGGTATCGTTAGCCTTCGGGTTGCGGAGGTCAGGTGGCAGCTGCTCCGTGTAAAAACTGATATCCAGTCAAATCCGGTTAGACCAGAAAAGCCGACCCCAAGTGACTTGGGAATAATAAAGGCTAAGAGAGAAGAAGTTTGGCATAAATATATTATGTAACCGATAAAATTCGGAAAACACTGGCTTCTGCAATACAGTTCTCACTGGTGCGGATCTCAGGGAATTCACTAACTTGTATGAATGTAACGATGTCAATAAAGATTATTATTACCTTAGTAGTATAAAAAGACTTTGTCGACAACTTTAAAGGCAAAAAAAGAACATATGATTGTTTTTTTTTTGTTGGATTGTGATATCTTCATACTAATGGTTCGAAGCGAAACGTCAGGAATCCTGCGTTGCGTTACCTCTTTTAAAAATGTCGGGTCCTCATACCTCTGCCGAACGATCGAGGCATGGAATTATATGCCAAAGCACGTCCTTCTCCCTTCAATCCTGGGTCCTTTAAGCGGGGTGTGAAAAAGCACCTTCTCAGGCCGTCAAAGTAGAGACCTCAACATCGCCTCGGCTGCTATGAGCATGGTGTGGAGGCCACTGCTCATAGACCACACGACTGCTTACATCAGGCGGAGTGTGACCATTTCAAGGAGCAAAATAAAAAGTGTACTATATTAAACCTTAAACCGATGGGCGTGTATGAGGAATGTGATGAAACTGAATGAAGCCAGAGAAGTGTGTCAGGGTCGTAGCTAATTAAAATCCGTAGTCTCTGCCTACCTATCTGGGAAACAGGCGTGAATCTATGTATGTATGTATGTATGTATTAAATATAATATTTGTTATACAGACGGAAGTACTAAAACTGATGCTGAGCGATGAACCATCGAAGCGCCCCACGGCCACCGGCGTGCGTGCCCGCGCCCCGCTGTTCCAGCCCACGGACCAGCGCGCCCACTTCTCGCTGCCCGCCATGGCCGCCGCCTAGGCGTCACCTACATACATTCGACGTAAGCTATATTCTATTCATATAGACGTTGACGATATGCTATTGCTAAGTGAATTGTGTACGAGATGCCGCCACTTGTCTCTTTATCTGTCTTATTTTGTGTTTGTGGTATTCTAAGGGTACTAATTTTTGTTTCGATTGGTACAGCTATTTTATATTGTTGTACAATGTTTTTTTATTATATATGGATCGTAAACTAGTTTGCTCAAAATGAACAATATAGTCGATTGCAATCGTTTTTAAACCAGTTTATATTATAGTTATATTACTAAAAATAACATTGTCTATTACGATTGTTTTTTTTTAATATTTTTGAAGCAACCGATAGTAGTCTTTGTTCCTAAAAGAACGAAATTTACTTGCGGCACAGTAACGATTAATATAGGATATACAGGTTGTCTCGTAATTAATGGTTAACCTTGAAATGTCTTATAGTAGAACTGATGGCAGTTCAGAAAAAAATATGATTAAAATCTATCCTAGCTATTATCTGAGATATGTTTTTTTTTTTAATCTTATTTATCTTTCTTGTACACTATGACCATAAATGAATGACTTCCATCGGTTTTTTGTTGTTTTATTATTATAAACACTAATTATGCTAATAGATAGAGAGTCAAAAGTATGACTAGCTATTGCACTTCTTTAATTCTTTTTTTTTTTAACGGCATTCATTTCTGCTATAAAACATTTCGAGGTTCTCCATTAATTACCGGACATCCTGTATAATATTAAAGCCATATTTAAGTGTAAAATGCGGTTTTAAGTTTTATTAAAACGTTGAGAGATGACGACAAGCAAACTTATGACCAATAGGCAAAAGTTATTATTACTCAGCCTTGAATTCGTTCGACAGTCAAGAGGTTAAAATATTTTTTCTTATTGTACTAGTGGCGCCATCTATAGTTAATAAATAAAAACATATTGTGGGGATAATAGGTTATAAAGACATGTTACGAAGTTAACTTAAATAGTTTTAAAAACTTTTTATATAAATGAAAATAGCTGCTTGAATTATATTCTTCATCTTCAAATACTGTCTATGTACCCTAATAATAAATATAAATTAATATTTAATATTAATAGTACTGGAGTATTGCTTAAAGCATGTAACTGAAATAATGTAAAATGCTAGTAAACGTCTACTTATTACAAAAATTAAATTGTATACATACACATAAATATAGCGTTAGGTCGTAAATTCTATAACATAGTTTTGCAATAAATATTAAAATGCAATGTGCCCAGTGCATAACATCACACTAGCTTATTTCTTACTGTTAAGCAGAGTGCATAGATATTAGATTTTAGTGTTTTGAATTTCAAAGCGGTCACAACTGACCGCGTGGATTGTTTATTGTATTTGTATGGGTAATGAGTTACACCAATGTTTTTTTGCTATCAGCATATCTAAAAAGAGATGTAAGTAACTCGAGAAAAACAATCTGTTTTTTTTTTCTACCTTCAAAAATGACTGAGATAATAAACGTTAAAGTACGGCCTCCGCGGTAAAATCTGACTAAGCGACCGTGCTAACGTGTGACGTCACGCTGCGAGTCGGCGCTTGCGTACACCTACATGCAGCGTGACGTCATCGCAGTAGCTGGCGAAGGAACTCAAATTTAACCCGTGAAACTTTACAACACTGTAACTTTGGAAATCCTGCCTGATTTCCATGAAAAAAAAACTATTATTATTTGCACGAGTACGCGCATTATATAACTTTTATAGTAATATTTTAATGTGTTGGTGTGACTCATTAGAAGTCTTCTTGTTGTGGATAGTCAAATGAAATAACTTGTAAGGTATATTTATAATGTAATGTAGAAATTAGACTCGCTTATTCTGGCACAGTGTCGTCAATGTATCAGAAGGCTACACTCATGAGCAAGGCATCCTAACTAATGTTATAAGTTGGACGTGTGTTATCCGCACTTAGCCCGACAATAGGGCGCCATTGTACGTAAGTGACCGACGCGAAAAGTTGTTCGGTTACTCATACCACCCAAGCTCCGTCCAAAAAGATAATAGGGGGCTGGTGTTGCGCAGCACTTCCCTCATCTCTCCCTAGTCTCGGCCGTCGGTCGCTCAGATTTTCGCACTGCAGCAGCACGTGGGCCGGTGCCCCCTCGGGCTCCGGCAGCCTCTACATAAGGGGCTGTCAGTGATGCCGATGTTGAATAGGTGTTTGTTAAGTGAGCAGTGGCCTGTTATTATACCCACTAGATGTCGCAGGTTATTCCTTGAAGAACGTAGCAGTTTGCGTGACGGAAACAGAACTAATATTATAAATGTAAACGTAAGTTTGTTTGGTACGCTTTCATGCCTTAATTACTCGACCGATTATCACGAAATTTCGCATACACATTGTCTGCGATACAGAAAAGGACTTCAGGTACATTTCATCCACGAAAAAGGATTGTTTCCGAGCGCAGCCGCGGTCTAAAGCTAATCTCTGTCACAGTACCCGCTTTCAGATTTTCATTTGCCCAGCACAATTCTAAACTTTGATTGTAAATACTATTTAACTGTAACGAAATTCTAAGTAGAAGCACTTATTTTAAGAAATTTGTATCTATTGGTCTCTATTACGCGGATATAAACATAGCTGGAGCAAAATGTGCGTCTAATATACCTTTACATAATAATCATTCAATGAAACATAAGCACTATGTTATATTATAGAGGATTTATGAAGTGATATTCTTGAGCTAAAGTTGTATATAACATGTGAGTCTAATAATAATCAAAATAACATTTAAAATGTTACATTAACTTAACACTCTTTCTAGAAGAGTCCAGTATTTCGTAAGTTTAATGCTATTTATTTCTTCTTTGCAACTGTTTATGTATTCCACGCATTTAACTACTTTATATAAAGCAACTATATAATGTTATAATGACAATAAAGACATGTTATATATTATTAAACTTCATTTACATGTCATATGTGTTTTTTATCTCTCTTTAGTTATCTGTAGTTATAATCCAGTGGTTATTTTTATTTATAAATTTAAAATAAGTTTAAAAAAATAAAGAAATTAATCATTTTCAACAAGATTGTAGTTGTTAGTTTATATTTTTCTCTCTTTAAATATCATTATTTATAAGTTACATTTGTCGCGAATGTTACACATTTAAATTAAACTATTTTTACATTTACATACTGTAAAAGTGGTTTAGTTTCGATATTATTTTATGTTAATAAAGAGGTCATGAATTTACTCACTGAATAAAGGTTGCATTCTACTTAGCAGCGCAGCGAGATAAACGACAAGTACGCGGCGAATTTCGCATCTTAATTGGCATTACTTTAGTGCGAGATTTCATCGCGTGGTTCCTACATCAATCTAGATAAAACTTAAATTAAAATATAAAACAAAATTTCTTCGGACAGAATAGTTTTAAAGTCCAAGGGAGAGGTTTTTGGCTAGCAGTGGAACGTAACAAAAGGCTAAGGAAAAAAAACTTAATTTACACATTTCTGCCGATGCTGACTGCTGCATACATTGTAAACATATTCATTTTATATGACCATCATCATCATTGTGTGGAAACACAACTATTTAAACATAATTCTCTTTTCTTTTAGAAATAATTAAGGTATAACTTATGGACTTTTTGAAAATGATTGATTGTTCAAAGCAATGGTAGTAAAGCTGTATATTAGGTTTGGTAAATTTGTTTGACAATGGTGGCCTTGATATTCGAGAGCTTTTCCATTCCCACAGGTGGGACAGGATTGGGCTAGAATGACTATTATACTTATGAAAAGTAAGACTGGAGTTGGGTAGTCGGAATGTTTAAATAATTTTTTTTGATTATAAATCAATATTTATAATTAAGATAGTTTAATGTTAAGATATAAATGAAAATACAAAAAAATTTTGAATAATTCAAAATGTAAGGGAAAACACCAATGGGTTAGTTTGCTTCAAGTTGAAACATGTTTTTATATAATAAATTGTGTAATATTGTAAACGATTCCTATAACGATACTAGGCTTGTATAAATAATAAATATACAATTTAAATAAGTAATTCAGTATTTTCTTACACCTAACGATATATAAATAATATTATTGGTAAGTATGTTTTCTTATAGACATTTTTTTTTTTAAAATGTTGGCCCTCATGTAGCCGAGCAAGATATATGTACAATTTCTATTGAAATTTGGACGGCAATTACAAGTTTATAAATAAAAAACATGGACGTTAAAACATCACAGTCATGACGACATATGTATATTATATATCAGGTATAGATTACATAGATATTATACTTTTTAAAGCAATTTGTGTAGGCATATCGATTAAGGCAAAATGCTGAATTGTGTCTCGTTCAAAATTGTGTATTTCATAGACGTGATGTCTATTTGTTGATTTTCAGTATATACCTAGTTGTAGTTATCTGTATATATGTAGGGCATATATTGTTACTTTACAATTTTTATCAATAAATATTTTCGCACTGTAAAAGATATTTTTTTTTATAATGTACTTGAGGCCTGCCCGGATTTCAATTAGGACGATCATAATTATAGCCTATGTGAAGTCTAAACTAGTGAAGGAATTTTAAATAGGTGCATTAGTTGA
Source organism: Catocala fraxini (assembly GCA_930367265.1). Taxonomy (NCBI): domain Eukaryota; kingdom Metazoa; phylum Arthropoda; class Insecta; order Lepidoptera; family Erebidae; genus Catocala; species Catocala fraxini. The sequence continues at coordinate 5,221,864 of OV884044.1, read as the reverse complement.
AGAATATCCTCCACATACACACAAACTCACAATTAGCACACTATGATATTAATAGGTATACCTAGATGTTATATACGTAGTTACTGGCAGTTTTAGAAATAATAAATATACACAATCTCACAGAATGCGCATGCTCACACTCTCCTTTTATAATATTAGATCAACTAAATCACAGCATACAGCAGCGACAGCCTAATGGGAAGCCGTTGGACTGCCATGCAGAGGTCTCGAGTTCGATACCAAGGCGCGCATCTCTGACTTTCCCAAGTTATGTGCGTAGGTATTAAATAGTTAATTATGGCCTGCTTTAATGGTGAAGGAAAACATCGTGACGAAACCTGCATGACCTCTCCCCGTGACCATGGCTGCTGAAAAGCAACCGAAACGTCGGGGAAAGTGTAAAATAAAATAAAATCTAAATAGTATTATTAAATAGCTTAAAAATTTGTAAAGTTTAATAGTAGTACACTACGTAACAGTTTTCAAAATTATGTAATAAAGTGTAAAATAGACAACGCGATAAAATCCGTATATAGTAGTTTAATTTCAATGAATAATATTCGCGTAAACAGAAGACATTATTAAACCTGCATGTCTAAGAGTTCTCAAAGATATGTGAAGTCTGCCAACCCGCACTGGGCTAGCGTGGTGGACTATGGACTAACCCTTCTCACACTGAGAAGAGGCCTGTGCCCAGCAGTGGGACACTTTAATACAGGATTGATATTATATAGCTAAATCGTATATACGTAGGTAGTTTTACTAAGAGCACTAAACATAATAAGAAAGGGATTTCAATAAACACACATTTAACCAACCATATTTATTTATAAATTAATTGTCAGCATTAAAAATATATTCATCACAATCGTAATACTTCATTTAATACCTCGATTAAAACAATAGTAATATTCGCTTTAAGCATAGCATACATTTAAATAACAGCGAGCATATTATTCATAAACACAAGAATAATTATACTTATTATAAAAGTAGCAAAATGGTCCCGGTATAAGCTAAACCATATACAGGAATTAAAACGTGAGAATAATTTATTTTTCAATTAGATAGATTAGAAATTTTTTAGCAATTAGATAGAAAAACAGTAGCTGTGCCTATATAAGCAGAAAGGTTGCATTACAGAAATTCACAATAAATAATAGTGAATTATAGCAATTTAGCATATCTCTCTATCGATGTAGTCGCGCATGAAATCATGTGTTTTGTATTGTCACACTATCTGTATTAATAACAGTGCCATCATTAGGAAACAAAGTATCTGCCAATATTTAATATAAAAATATTGGCAGACGAGTCTGATGTTACTGATTCCAAATACCTACGTAAATTTCGAGATCCGTCTTTTTCCCTTAGGACGGAATATTATGACAAGCCATATCAGCAATATGGTTTATTATGGATATATGTATATATGGTATACGTGGTCCTCATAATTTTATACATATTACTGTTTTCAACCTCTGAAAAATCAAGTACCTTCAGCTCGATAAAATGCGTTATTCTTGTTTTATACGACAAAGATAGGAGATATCTTCTATTAATATTGAATCACTCATATAAGAGCTTATTGGAAGCAAAATAATATTTTAAAATAAATGTTTCCCAGGTGTTTATTTCATAATAATAGCAATAACTTCATGTTTACATGAGATAAAATTAATAGGTAGGTAATGTATTATACCATTCTGAAATCTGTATTGATTACGCATTTTCGTGGGTTTGCATTTATTTGTAGCCATAGTATACAGAAGTGAATTACTTATTGTGAAATGTTGTATTTTAATGTCTTATCGTACTACCTGGATCACATTTTCTTTGGGACATCAAATAATAAAAAAATAAGCGTTTTCGCATTATTAATTCTTTACGGAAAACCTGCATAGAACATATTATATTTAGACAGGTGTACCTTAATAACCGACGCAACATACATACAAGTCCATGCGCGGCAACAGACGCATTCACATACGACGTCGCATTAAGTCGAATTCTATTCTACGTCAATTAGGTACCTACTACTTCATCGACTTGAACGGTAAAAAATTATATGCATTTAGGCGTCCATCTGTATCCGACTATTCTGTGGCATTAACTTGCAACTCCAATTTAAAGCAAAATAAAAATTGAGTAGTTTAGTTTCAAAATCCTCTAAAATACGTTTCACCAAATGAAAAAACATCTTAAAAAAAAAACATTTAATTACAAAATATTAATGGACTATTTTAGCGGTGTTTGCAACAAACTGCTACTTTTGTGAGCTGATAGAATTTTAGTGGGTTTTGTTGAAACTATCAGTGCAATGCGATAGAAGCAACGAAGAAGCTTCATAATTTGATTCCTCCTTCCCCATTCTACCATCGGAAGACCAGACAATCAGGCCAGTGACACAGGTACATGGTGGATATACCACATTTACGCACGAAGCGATTTGCTTCCAATTTTATAATGCGTACCGCTAAGGAGTGGAATTCGCTACCTAAGTCTGTGTTTCCCGATGAGTACAATCTGGGTGTCTTCAAGTCGCGAGTGAATAGGTATCTTCTAGGCAAGCGTGCTCCATCGTCGACTGCATCTTCACTTAAGATCAGGTGAGATCGCAGTCAAACGCAAACCTATTAGAGTATAACAAAAAAAAAATTCAATCGCAACATGATTTTTGTTCTGACATCGTTTTGGCAGGTTTTGAAACTACACTTCTCAATTATCTAATTTTTTTAATACAAGCACCAAACACAAACTCTTGGTTAATCATTATTAAATTGGTCAACATACTTCATTAATGAGTGCGCAAACTAAATGATATAATCTCCAGTTACACCATTGACCTCATTAGGACGTGTTATCAGAGTAATATATAGTTCATATTGGAGGGAGGGGGGGGGGAATGGGGTTACACGAGCAAACATTATGTATATTGCTTTAATTAGTCACTAATATAACATACTCACAATATATATATACTCACAATACAATAATAAGCCCGCCTAGCAAAAGTTTCATATAGTCTGCGAATTGAAGCGGTACCTTCATATTATAATAATATTATCAGCCTGCATATCAACTGTCCCACTGATGGGTACGGGCCTCTTCTCATTGTGAGTAGGGTGAGGTCATAATCTACCACGCTGGACAGTGCAGGTTGGAAGACATTACTTCAGACATGCAGGTTTTTTCTTCACCGTTAACTCAAGCAATAATTAACAATTCGATAAGCATATAGCTTTGAAAAGTTATGGCCTTAGAATCGAACTCAAGACATATGCATGAAATTCCAACAATCTCCCACTGGGCAATTGTTGCTATATATCGATTTATCTAATGGTGTTTAGTTTCGATCTAATAGTTTATTATATTCAATCTAGCTAGCAAGGCTCCAGTGTGTTATGTGCTCTTATCAATGACATAACAAGGCATCGTAAATTAAAAACACTGATTTTATTTTATTCACTATAACCATTTATAAAACTAGGCACGCTACTGTTTATGATCGTAAAACAATCATTTGTGAGATATGAGAAGGTAGAAGTATCGACTAAAGACTTAAAACGGTAGGGGAGACCGGGTACAAAAGTAACGGCGGCGGGTCGACAGTAACAAATGCTCTCTAGATTTATCCAATGGGTGAACAGAACGCCGCCGTCAGGTGATAGCCGGAACCCCCCTCAGTTGCATTAAGTCGCTGCATGCGTGCGCCACGCGCTCTTAGGTTGTGCGACAGGACGCTACGTGTTTTCACAAATCAAAAGTAAGTTTTTCGACGTTTTCTTATTTAATGTTTACGCAGTTTTAAAAGGATGATAGTAATCTGAATGTTTGCATATCCATTCTTGATTAGATTGATTGTACATTGTTTAAATTCGTTTTTGTCTAGCACGTTCCGTTTTAAGGTTATATTACACGTTTTAACAAAAATGAGGAAGGGTACAAAAGTAACATAGCCCTAGGGGTACAAAAGTAACATGTTACTTTTGTCCCCGTAATGATTTAATTACCTATATCATATTTTTATGTGTGTCTTTACTTCAATAGAATGCTGCGACAACGCATAAGAACTACTGCACGAGGAATTACCGACACGGAAGTGTATAAAAAAGCGACTAAAGAGCATTTCAAAGATGGTGCACAAATTAAGAGCCCTGGCAAAAAAATATAATGTTTGCCAAGTAACATTATACAGATTTATAACAAAATTAAAAGCAGGAAACACTAGCGCAGTTGTGGGCTACCGTTGCGTCAACCGAGTTTTTACTTTTAATGAGGAAAGTAATCGACGCGACTGTTTAATCAAGTGCTTTGGAGTTTATTTTGGGCTATCTCCATCTGAAGGACGTAAACTGGCATATGAGTTAGCGATCAAAAATGTTAAACATTTCCTGAAAGGTATATACACGATATTACAGACAAAGAAGGCACCTAAAGACAAGGAAAATGAATCTGACGACGACGTTTGCTTCTTTCTCGTCTGTTTAGAAACTTTTAGCAATAGTCGACCAAATGAACAATGGATACAATGTATCGAATGTAGAATGTGGTCCCATGCGGAATGTGTGGACGATGATAAGAATTATGTGTGCCATAATTGCGAGTCTGAGTAGGAGAATAATACTGAATGGACTGATTATAAAATAATGATTAACACAAATATTAATTGATCTCATTACTTAAACTAAGAATGATTTATATTTATTTGTTTTCTTAAAATATATAATTAATGTGCATTTAAAATGCAGAAGTTTATTTGTGTTATTAATACAAAGTCTACAAATAAATAATTTGTTGATTTAACATGTAATATTGTATTCATTACCAACCCCTTTGTCTTGTTACTTTCGGCCTGCCTACGTGGTCGAAAGTAACAACTAATGATTTTAACTCTCTGTTATTCATATAAAACACACCATTATAAAATAAATCGAGTTACTAGTGTAAAGAACATAAAATGAATTTATATATGGTTATATTAATTTAATGACAATAATAACACCCAGCCAAAAATCAAGGTAAAATTACAAGGTGTTACTTTTGTACCCGGTCCCCTCTACCTGTCAACAAACGTTAGCAGACTAACATAGTAAAATGCCTGATAATCTCGACAGAGATGTAACCCATATTTCATACAAATATCACATGACGTATTACAAACATTGCAACCACAACCTTTATTAATGAAGTACCTGAGGATCGCACAAACTTATACCCCGAGCGAGAATCGAACATGAGGCACTTTTTGCGTTAGTAACACGGTGACCATTAACCGTCGTGACATTCGACAACTTAAGCAAACAATCTAGCCATACATTTTAATCTTAACTCTAAATTATTTAACACATTTTGAATTTGGTATAAAATTAGTTAAAAACATATTAATCAAAAATTTGGTAAAAATAGTTACTTCATAGTCATCAAATACATTAAAATTATAATTGATTGGCATCTAATTTTAAGACCGTTTTACTTATTTAAACTCATTAATTCATTATACACATAGATAATTATTTTCACCATCAAAATATGCGTTATTTTATTTAGTATACCAAAACGAAATCCAAAAAAAGTTAAATATAGTTGGAAGCTAAAGTGAACTGACGCATGTAAGTTTCCTAGCAATTTGTGTTACAAATTAGCAGTATTATTATAAAACCCCTCCAGCTAAGCTAATATGCTTGTGTTACGAGTGTAGTTGTGGGTTCACGTCGGCAGTGTAATAAATTCGAATCCATTAAGATTTTGAAAGACAGTAAACAGACAGATATGCTATGCATACACTGGAGTTAAGTTACTGAGCTTTCACTAAAAGAGACGGACACCATTAAATCTCGACCAACAATACTTCACTTGCGACTAGTCATGATTTGTGATTCGAAACACATTGAAATACTGACGTGAATCCACTTCTAACACAAGCATTCTAGCATAGCTGAAGGAAATAAGCACAATACTAATCATTTATAACTCAAAATGTTAGTAAACTTTAAAAAATATATATCGCACGCGTCGGTTGTCTTTTGCGTCAAACTTTTTTTTTAAGCATTATCACCTAGTCTTAACAAGTATTGGTCGTCCATACAACTAGTAACTTACAAATAGCTAGATACATACAAAGCTAAAGAATTATCAAATATCACAATACATTAGTTAATGAGAATAATATATTATTTTAATATAAAGATTACGAGCATTGTAGGCTGCACCAAGTTTGTATGATACACGCATGTACCTGTCTATAGTCAGAGTGTTATAGGATATAGGACTTACGTATACGACGTCAGTTACATGCATCTACGATCTTGCATATCCTGCAACACATGTCATCTCTTGGAATTCCACTCGATTTTCTATTACAGGCGGGCATTGGCGTATATAAGGTGTCTGGTAGGCCGAGAATAGATGTCACGTAATCCAATCAATGCATATATAATTATCATTCCAATGCATAGAGCATTGGTATGATAATTATTGTGATGGCTTATACATATTTGTAATACATCTTAATGGTTAGTCCAATATCGACTCGAATTCTAGTTCAAGGATTTAGAAAACAGATCACCAAGATGCACGACAAGATAGGAGATTCTACTGATGTTCAATAAAAGTTCGTCATTCAAAGCATGCCTCGCGTTCTTTGCAATTATTCATCGAATCTTAATTCTATTATGCGATTATGATTCGATAATAAAAATCAGTGACACCGAATACATTACAATGCAAGTTCCTACAATATCGAGACATTCGATTTTTCTATAACATTGAAAGAGCAGAAATTGGTTTACCATATTATCCCTTTACCGAATAAGTTATTTATAGTCTTCTATCACGGCATCGTACTTGTGCCAAGCTTGCAAGTTCAACTTATACTTCATAGCATGTCTCACAGTACCTATCGGTTAATTTATCGCTATGCATGCTATAAAAATTGTATCACGCAATTCAAATGATGACAATATAAGAGTCTATGCACACGACTTTTTTGTGGATACGCTGCGAATGCGTCGTTCTCGAATATTTGTTAACAAAGTTTAGGTTTTTTTGAACATATTTATGTCTATATTGGTTAAGACTGCACCGAGCGTACGACAGATAATGACAGAGCTCGTGCGGCGCATATTCAAATAGGCGCGCGGCCGCCATAGTTAAATTGTATGGAGAATTTGAAGTGCTTTTTTGATAAATATGTATCTTTATTGTCAGCCAATAAATTAAATATTTGGAACGGACAAATTGTAATATAACTATTTATGTTTCGTTTAAGCTGTAAAATAGGATAGATTTCTACTGTTATAATCTAAAAATTACGTAACACGAGCTTACGTTATTGCATTTTTCGTGCAAATTTACGTAATTTTGTAGGCGAAAATATTAATTATTTTAAGTTTTTACACGGAGTAATTGTAAACACATTCATTGTTATGGTAAATGTATATTTTATATTTGTATTAAACAATGTGACTGATTTTATTCACTTAACTGTGACCGCCTGTTTTGGCACATTTCGCTCGGCGCAGTCTTAACAGACCATTTCATCATAATATAAGAAGAGGGTCTAAAACACAATCCTTAACATTCTAAAGCTACCAATTAAATAGAAAGTGCAAGCTTGAAATAAATTATTTGTTGACAGTTTACTCAAATTATCTCAGAAACGGCTAGGGCTGTCGCAAACCGTTTAATTTTAACACAACAACATTAGCTTTGAGCACAATTGCATTCGATAGTGTTGATTACACTGAGGTCCGAGCCCTACATCCTTGACCATACAAAATAGCTATTGCGTTGTACACAATATGAATTACATTCGCATGCAATTTTGTGCGTCACTAGATGAAACGTTCTATTGGCTTGCCACCCAATAATAATACGAACAATTTTGTGTCTCTTTTTTACTATTACATGACTAAAATTTCAAGATAACCGAAGCTAACACTCAATGGTTTAAAAAATGATGATCTCTGTTTATATAATAATAATATAATATTATAATATAATATAATATAATAATATAATATTCTACCACATACACACAACACCATTTAGCCCAAACTAAGCAGAGCTTGTATGGTACAAGCTCTGCTTAGTCTGCTTAGCTTGTACCATGGGTTCTAGACAAGGGATAAACATATATTACATATATGTGGTAGATTGTGAGTGCGAGTTTTCAGCGTTTTTATTATTATAAGCGATGTTAGTTAAGCTAAATAATTTATGACAAACGCTTTACAGAAGGGTTCTGCCCCGGTTCGGAAAAATATAGACCCGTGGCTGGTATTGCTTATTGAAATTCTAGTAGAGGTCTCCATAAGAACGCCGTGCGCATAGGCCCTAACTCAAAAATTGTTTATAACACACAAGACAATTTCTATACAGAAGAGTCAAGCTCAATATTCACAATTCGTGTTTAAAATTGGATATGATCGATTTTCATACAAACCTATTTGTTACAAGGCTCGCGATCTTTTGTCTTATCTGTATGAATATATATTTTTAAATAGCTCAGCTAAGCGAGTGTTACACTAAAATAAAGGTTAACAGTAATATTGTCTTACGTTTACAGAAATACATTGAAAATAAACTACTTTCCTGAATCACTTTTAGGGGTAGGCAGAGACGTGGTTCTTACAGTTGACTATGTTACTACTTATTCGAGGTAAATATGGTCGAGTCATTGGATATCTACAGGACACATTATTCGATAATATGCAACTGAAAAAATACGTAACAGCACTGTTCGGTGCAGGAATCGAATCCGAGCCCTCCAGACAACTAACCTTATCGCAATTTACACTGCTGGACCAACAAAGAATTAAAAAATAATCACCATATTTAGGATATAATAATTTAGTTAACGATGTTGTAACAGTATCTTGTCTCACCATAAGTCTGTAGTTAAGTTTGGGATCGATCGCAATGTTCTGGGTTCGATAATCGAGCTGGTTTTTTCTGGTAGGCAATTCTCGGGTTCTAACAACCTGCTCAAAAGTCGACAATAGTGATACCCACAATAGGGATGTGCTACAGCTCTGCCCATCCGTTTCAAGTATTGACATACAGGCGGTTTCGTGTAAATGTAAAGCATAATCAGTAACAGTAGTTTAATTTCAATGTTAAAATAATCAGATTTAACATAAAGATCATTAAGGTATAAAATCTGTATATTTTACAATACTTTTATATAGTTAAGCGACTTTGCGAGACGAGATTTATTGTCGAATCGAGCGAGTGAGCTTAGTGATGTGCTATTATTAATTTAGAAAGAAAAATTTCAAATGAAGTATTCGAATATATGTGTATATTGTTGAAATGTGATTGATTAGTTAAATATCGACAAGAAAGCGCAAGTTCCAAATAAAAGATACGAATTCTAATTACAAACCTAAATAACTTATTGATATGTTCTTAAATCGTGATTCGAATAAAAACAGTCACTTCACATTTAATTCGGCATTCGAATGCAATTATACAATGCTGTAAAAAATTCTAAAGTTATCTGTGACAATGGGTAGATTTAGTATTTATCATTTTGAAAAAATAATAAGGCTTTATATATCATTCGTAATAATACCGTTTGTTGAAGTACCTACTTGTACACGGCGTAAATAACTGAAGCGAGCTACACACGCAAGCAACTCGCGCGAACTACATACACGAGTTAAACATACAGTTTACTTGCATTTCTTGCATCAGTCGCTCACACGATACATAAGTCTTGTGCAAGTTTCTTTGTATACTACCCCCTTGCTCGTGCTACCATGTCTATAACAAGAGCCTTCAACAAAATCAATCTTTAATGTAATAGCATATTCACTATAGCTCATTCGCGCAACTACTATCAAAAACCGCTTAAGCCTTACCTTTATTCAAGAAACGAGACGTTTTTCTACGGACAGTTAAATCTATACAAATATTATAAAGCTGAAGAGTTTGTTTGTTTGAACGCGCTAATCTCAGGAACTACTGATACTAATTGAAAAATTATTTTAGTGTTGGATAGCTCATTTATCGAAGAAGGCTATAGGTTATATAACATCACGCTACGACCCACGGGGGCGGCGCAGTAATCATAAACGCCGGTGAAACTGCGGGCACATCTAGTGTTGACATATTTTTATAGAATATGTATAAAAAATTAACTGCACGTAGGTAAAACGTTACGTTTTTTTAATATGGAAACAAGGCTGTGGCAAGTTAGTCTGCAAAGCGCCTAACAGGCAACACCTTACTACTAAAAATTCTATCTACAAAAGCATATCTGTCAACTTTTATTAAAGCTATGACTTGTATTATTATTCTGAAGAAAGCTGGGAGTCTTTCCTTCCTTAACTATTCTTAAAGCTTGCAACACTCTTGCCGTATCCAACTCCTTTTCCGACGCTTTCTCATTATCCAAACAAATTTCTGTCATCCGCGCGTTGAACTGCTCTATGACCTTCACTCTATAATCTATGGACGACGCTACAGGGTTGGCCGTTAACCATAGATACTCTAAACATGGCAACCGACATATATGCTGAACTTCTTCAACATCAGAAATACAGTTACAGCTCAAATCTAAACTTTCCAAAGAGTATAATCTGGAGAAACCTTGGAGTTTTTCCACTTTATTTTGGGAGAGATCTATTTTTACTATGTTACCTATTTTAGCATGCCAGTTGTCACAGACAGAGAAGCTGTTGAGAGATAGATTGAGGACCCTGAGTTCGTGGAGACAGGAGACGTCGCACAGTTCGGTAAGCTTGTTCGATGTCAGGTTAAGGTGTTGGAGACGGGGCACTAGGCGAATGGCCCAGTCCACGTGTTGAATGTTGTTACTGCCAAAGTTTATGATTGATAGCTTCTTCCATTTCTGTTGACAAAAATATTCCGATTAGAAAAATTATTATTGTTATTTATACTAGCGAGGTACACATTAGAACTGGTATTCGAATGACAACGCTACATAAATGCGTGCACTGCGTACTTGGCATCTCCATGCAAAGTAGATACCACGTTGTGCACATCTGTTATACGAATATCGTTGATACAAATAAGCGCATGACTAATCTGTAATAATTTATACATATAAAAATTATAATTGCAGTTAATGTTGAGGCTGCAACACCTTGTAGATATGAGTTATGAATATAAATTAGAACCAACATTATAATTCAATAGCGATTCAAAAAGAGTGTTCGTGAGTTTCATGCAAGTATCTTCTCATAGGCGCATATGTTTACCCGATTAACGTAATAAACCTCAGTAAATGTATTTCTTTTTTTTTTCTCTTTATTTGGGTAAACAAACAGTGACAGCAATACATATAGACAAGGAGTAATGTTTATAAGGTGCTGACAATTGTGTCACCAACCCCGTTTACCGCAGCTTACATATAACAATATTTTAAGCGTTAAACAAATATGATAAAAGACTATAAAAAATCTATACTAGGAGCTTCATGATATCAGATTTAAAGGTGCTAGGACGAATCGCCGCAATATCTACTAAGTTGAAATTAATATTATAAGAATGAACTATATGGTATAGCTGCATGGCTGGGCAGCGTTCGGGAAGCTACGACATATCTTCTCGTCCAATATACCGCAGTGTCTCAAGACGAAAGTCTTTGAACAGTGTGTGTTGCCAGTGATGACTTACGGCTCAGAAACGTGGTCGCTCACTATGGGCCTTATAAGAAAGCTCAAGGTCACGCAAAGGGCGATGGAGAGAGCTATGCTCGGGGTTTCCCTGCGGGATCGAATCAGAAATGAGGAGATCCTCACGAAAACTAAAGTTGCCGACATAGCTCTTCAGATAGCCAAGATAAAGTGGCAGTGGGCAGGGCATATAGCACGCAGAGCCGATGGCCGTTGGGGCGGAAAGGTTCTATAGTGGCGGCCACGCACCGGAACACGCAGCAGGGGTAGGCCCCCCACAAGGTGGACCGACGACCTGGTAAGAGTCGCGGGAAGCGGTTGGATGCGAGTGGCCCAAGACCGGTCTGTGTGGAAAACCTTGGGGGAGGCCTATGTCCAGCAGTGGACGTCTTTCGGCTGAGATGATGATGATACGGTATAGTGGGGAACGATTACCTGCGTTAGTACGACAGCAGGCTGTTGCAAATATCTTACAGGGGTTACGGCAATGCGTCCTAGTAGGTATTGACTACTAAAGATTTACCTACTTACATATGTGCTACTTTGTGACCTAAATTAATAAATAACTTTCGACTATTTAAAATAATATTTGTTTGCCTGAGCGTTTGTTACACATACTATTAAACAAAGAGTACCCATGCTTGCGAACTTAGTTGTAAAAACAAACTATATTTAAAATAGCATATATGAGTTCCACTTGTATTTTAGTTACTTTTATAAAACAAGCTTGGTTTTCTTTACTTTTTGCGGACAGACGCGTCAATCGCGGCGGCTCATAAATAGATTAATGAATACATTTAGTACACAACAACTATCGTTATGCTATAATATTTCAATGATCCTTAAGCTCAAATACACAAAAATAGATAATAGAAAATTAAATTCATATAACGTGTATGATTGTATGTTGCACTTATCTATACTTATCTACTACTACTATAAATACTATCTACTATAAAAATTATTATCCGAAACTTCGGAGCGAATGAAATATGAAAAATATATACATATTATGCCCGAGACGAAATATATGTGTAGGTAAGTAATATAAAATATGGCTTATAAAGCTTTAGTGTTTTCTGTAGTATATAGGTCGTTAGAAATCGGACTAAATAAAATACCGTAACATCTAACTATCCGTTACAAATTTGACACGCACAGGCGTAATGAATATAAAAGAACACACATACACGTCAGAATATGTGATCTCTCTGTGTGTGTGTTTCTGTTTGTACTTGAGTAAACCGACTCTGATTTAGCTGCACAAGATTTTAGACGGCACAAAGAGTGCACTTGTGTTTGCGCAAACACTTTTGCACCACATCTCCTGCGCTGATGGCCAGTTACCGTTAATATTGGCCGCCGTGACCAAAAGTCAGTCTGGAGGATCTTAAAACTTATATTGAGAAGACTGCATTGCCATGAAAGAGATATTTGATTCTAATCCTCCTTACGTTTCGAGTGTCTTCAACCTCCGTGCGTGTTTCTCCTTCAAGAGCCGGAATCGAGACAAAATGTTAACAGCATTGTGTATGTAAAGGAACTTCTCAGTTAGCCAAGTGATTAAAATTACTTGCTTTAACCCTTCATCTAAGCACCGTATGAGTCGTGTATTAACTCACACAATAGAAAATCAAATGTGTCTATTTCGAATCCGTGCCTAATTAGACGAAGGGTTTGACTGCACAGATGTCTTAGTGGTTTAAGTGGTCGCCTCGCCATTGCCTCTACGCCAAATGATGTGGGTTCGAAGCCCACACGAGACATAAAGGAAACTGTCCATTATTAGCTTAGCGTGAACAGAATTCATACATAAAAACAATTAATGTCGATCCTACGGTCGACGGACAGTAGGTTGCTGCGCCCATATCTTCTTCTCTCTTCTCTCACTTGGGGTCAGCTTTTCTGGTCTAACCGGATTTGACTGGATATCAGTTTTTACACGGAGCGGCTGCCACCTGACCTCCGCAACCCGAAGGCTAACGATACACTAAGGCTAGACCAGTGTCGGAATATTAGAGGGTACTGACTTTTCCAATAACGACTGCCATAGATGTTCATATGCATGCCATAGATGCATTGCAGTCTGTTGGTCTCCCCACTAAGCTATCGCAGCTTGCTTGCTGCGCCCAAATAATGACAATTATTTGGTTTTTGAGTTGGGCAAGATATCAAAACAATTTACATACACCAGCCCAGTTCCTAGATAACATTTTAGTAACATATAAAACAGAATAATAAAAAAAATAACATAAAAGCAATGATTTTTAATTTTAAATACCTTTATATAAACCATTACAACAAACGAATTAGGAACACCTGGACACAAAACTTTGTTATTATTCTAATTCCTACTCGTTAATGCTTTTAAATTAATATATAATTATCATTCTCGGTGACTGTCCATTCCAAGCCAAAACCCCCATACAAAGTGGACAGTTCCGTTTGTGTTCCACGAATGATTGTTCCGAATCTGGGTTATCTTAGTGTCTGTTGTTTATAAAGTTCCCCGCGACACAGGAATTATTCCTACTACGGGTCTCTCTTTTAACAAAAACAAAAAATGTGCAGGGTACAGTCGCAAGGAAACCTGCATGTTAAGTCTACCAACTTGTTCATGACCGAACAAAACAAGGCCATAGGACCTTTAACATCTCATACTGAGAGGAAGCCCGTGCGTGCTAGGTATGGCCTGCTATTGAATTAGTATAAGGTTTGAATCATATCTTTGTAATTATGCAAAGCAATAAACAGATAAACCCGTTGAGTCACTGTCACGTGCCGCGAGGTCGAGCGATAATGCTTGTATAGTCTGTGTTCAATACATTTTGTATAGGATCTTGCAATTTAGTAATGCGTGTAATCCTAATTAGATACTTGCTTAAGGCCAATTCCAATTTTCAGAAAACGAGTTGTTTTACCTACGAGCTGTTAAATTTTGACATATTTTCATAGAATATATGTCAAAAATGAACTGTCCGTAAGTAAAACGACTCGTTTCTTTATATAGGAACCGGGGTGTTTATTAGTTTATTTGTTACGCTTTAACTACTTGACCGATCATCATGAAATTTCGCGTACACGTTGTCAGAGGTACAAAAAAGGATATAGGGTACCTTTCATCCAGACAAACGTACTGTTCCCGATTGAGCGAAGCCTCGGGCAAAAGCTAGTTGTGTTACAAATACAAATGGTCGTAGCTAGTAATACACACCACAATTACACGTAAATACATTGATGTATTAATTTATCCTGTCCTCTTTTCTTCTATCTCCTTTTATTCGATCCTTCTTTTAATATATCAATGCGTAAATATATAATATCTTAGACTAACGACCCGCCCCAGCTACGCACGGGTAACCTAAACAAATTAAACACCTATTGGTGAAAACCGCATGAAAATCCGTTCAGTAGTTTTTGTGTTTATCGCGAACAGATAGACAGACGCGGCGGGGGACTTTATTTTATAATATGTAGTGAAGAGAGAAATTTCAATGAAATTACCTTCAGGTCAGTGAGTGAATAAACTTTTAAGGAAATCGTCCCCTAAGGGAAGTTATATTGGCTCATTTTTCGACCGGATTCAATTTATAAGGTGCGTCGTAGTGCACGAGCTTCAGAACACTTCACGGGCGCTACCTGCGAGCTGCGGTTCGGAGATTTTACCATATATTTGTTTGTTATGCGCCTAAGGTGGCAAACAATCGTAAACAGACAAAAAAAAAAGAAAACCAAGGCCTTTTTTACGATTTTCTTGGTCTACGGTCACTTGCAATGACGCATGCGTTGCCAATACTGGGCAAAATAAAATAAAGACCCATAAAATCCTTTTAAAAGGAAGCAAAGTAGGAGAAAGGCAGGTAACATTGTGATACTTCTTTATCTCGTTTAATGCAGTAACAGTATTATCAAAATTACCACAGTTTTTTGTAGGAAGATGGTATTTTTTCCCAGGCGAACCGGCTTATACAAAGTCACAAAAAATGGCAATGTACGGCGGGCTTTTCCATTCGACAGGCATTTAAAAAAGCTGAACTACACAACTATCACTAAAGATCTCTATGCGTATGACGTTGAAACGAACAGTCATGGAATGATGTAATTCCATACCAGATGACGCATATTAATTATGTAGAGTCTATAATATATTACTACGAATATCATTTAAAAATCTGGTTATGTAAAACGACTTGTACGTTTTTGTTTTTATTCAAAGACTAGTTTTTGCCCGCGGCTTCGCTTGCTTAAATGTAGGTTAGGGGCCATCCATAAATTACGTCACACCAATTACATGATGTTTTTACCCCTTCTCATTGTCCTTGTCACAGCTGGTCACATTTGTAAGCCTCCCTCTTCCCCCTCTTTAGTGTGACATCACATATTTTGCAATTCTACATCTAGAAATTATTAAATTAAAACAACAGTTGCAAAATTAGTTTCATTTCCATTTAGGAATTTCCACTTTCTTTCGCGTAAACCGGGGTATTACTGTCATATCTTAGATATCAACTTCGTCAAATTTTAAAATCTAATTTATTCATATTAGATTTTAAAATTTGACGCTACAAAATTCGGGAACCATCCACCCCTTGTCACACAATGGCACACTTTATCGACCTCATCCTTTAACGCGTGAAGTAATTTATAGATGGCCCCTTAGGTTAAGTTCGATTAGTAACAGTAAGTACTATTTTTTGGATGAAAGGTACCCTTAGGCCTTTTCTGTTGCCCAGACAACGTGTATGCGGAAGTTCCTGATGATCTGTCGAGTAGATATAGCGTGAAGGCGTGAAAGCGTAACAAACGAACAAACTCACATTCGTATTTTTATAATATTAGTTATGATGACGCATAAACATTATGTAGAAATCTATATTATACTAGCTGTCCCGACAGACGTTGTCCAGTACACACGAAAAAAAAGAAAAATAAACCCAAATCTAAACCATCCTCGAATCCACATGAACACACACAATTTTTTTTATCAGATCCGGTCCAGCCGTTTAGAGGAGTTCAGTGACATACAAACGTTCAGTAGAATTATATATATAAAGATTACTACGAACATAATTTGAATATCTGGTTATGTAGAACGAGTAGTGCGGTCGTGTTTTAGTTTTTTATTCAATGTTTTTAGATTATATTTTTATACCTAAGCGGCAAAGAATATATTTATGCAGCCTATTATCGTTTATCATAACCACGGGATTCATATACAGGGTTTATAGAAAAATTATAATAATCTTTTGAGTGAGTTCCGTGAGTTGTTTATACAATACTTAAGGCCAGTTCCCATATTCAAGAAAAAAGCCGTTTTACCTATGGACAGTCAATTCTGCCATATATTCTATGAAAAATATGTCAAATTTATCTCCCCGTAGCTAAAATCGACTCGTTTCTGCAATATTGCAACCGGGCTTAAGACTTAAGACTACAAGCGGTCGCAAAAGAAAACAGTTACAAGCCCGTTCGCCCCTCAAGGTTCGTCCCGTGATAGGTATTTGATAGGTTTTTTCTTAAAATCCACCCGAAAATAGGAAGCGAAGCGGGGCTCCGTCTTTCTATGAAAGGGGCGAAAGTCAAGGGGCGTACGGGCTCATAGCCAAGAAAACACCTGCGTAACCAAACACACAACCGGGAGAACGGCGCTTTGCAGGAGACGAGAGCATACAATTTTGAAATAATTAGTTTTTTTTGAAGTACTGAGATCTATAAAGTGTGGTAGAACAAATATTGTTAAGTAAAGTAGTAAAGAAGACACCGGTTAAAGGTCATTTAATTTATTATTATTTATATATTTATTAATTTCGGTTTTTTCATTTAATCTTGTATACACAGTTTCACGACTGTATCGCGAAGGGATTGGCGGAGTTGTATTATATAATAATAATAATCTATCACATACACACACCATCTAGCAGTAGTAGCAGAGATAGCTCAGTGAGGAGACCAACAGAATGCAATGCAGAGGATCTGGGATTCGAACCCGAGTCGCGCACCTGTGACTTTCGGAAGTTATATGACTTTTCGAAATTATGTGCGTATTGATTCACAATTATCGCCTGCTCCGTGCCTCGGAGAGCACGTTAAGTCGTCGGTCCCGGCTGCCATGAACATCTATGGCAGTCGTTATTAGGAAGTCAGTGCCCTATAATATCCTGACACTGGTCTAGCCTTAGGGTATCGTTAGCCTTCGGGTTGCTGAGATCAGGTGGCTGCCGCTCCGTGTAAAAACTGATATCCAGTCAAATCCGGTTAGACCAGAAAAGACGACTCCAAGTGACTTGGGAATAATAAACGCTAGCGAGAAGAAGACCATCTAGCCCAAACTAAGCTGAGCTTGTACTATGGATAAACATACATATATTTTTTTTTATTAGTAAAATACCTATGTATTACCTACCTACGAATTATACAAATAAAAAAGTAGGCTAAAAAGGGGTTCGAACCCAGACCCTCTGCATTGCAATCTATTGGTCTCCTAACTGAGCTATCGCTGCTACTACTGCTAGTTGGTGTTGTGTGTATGTAATAGATTATTATTATTTATATAATATGTATATTATACATAGAAACACCCAGACCAAGACAAACATCCATGTTCATGCACACAAATGTTTGACTTGTGCGGGAATCGAACCCGCGACCTCAGGCGTGGCAGTCGGTTACACTAACCACTACGTCATCGAGGCCGGCCGGTCGTACCTATATGACTTGAGAATGTGGATTTGCTTTCTCGCTTTGTTTTATTTAGTGTACATGGTGGTATTACACCCAAATTTCACCAGTTTGTTTTAGACCCCACGTACCTAATAGAGGTCAAGACTATTCTAGTCTAGTACTAGTAAATAATAAAACACAATGTCTGCCCCCAGAAATCAAACCCCGACTACACAATCGGTCGTCATCGTAAGCATAACTCACAGTACTAAAGTGTCTATTCATTAAACAAATCAGAATATCTTTATTAATTTATGTCACAAAGTAACACTTATGAACGTCAAGGTTCATTAATCCTAAATAATATTGTAAATGCGAATGTGAGTTTGTTTGTTGATTCGATCTCACGCCATAACTACTCGACGGATCACTATGAAATTTCGCAAACATTTTGTCAGTGGGACAGAAAACGACATAGGGTACCTTTCATCCAAAAAAAGTACTGTTACTAATCTAACCTAATCTACCTTACATTTACGCGAGCGGAGCCGCGGACAAAATCTAGTTGAAAACAATTTCATACAGATCTTTACTCACCTTCATCGTATAAGACTGCGCCGAGCGTAAGACAGATAATGACAGAGCTCGTGCGGCGCATATTCAAATCGGTGGGCGGCCGCCATAGTAATATTGTATGGAGGATTTGAAGTGCTTTTTTGATGTATCTTTATTGTCAACACAACTTAAATATTTGGGACAGTCAAATTGTAATATAACTATTTATGTTTCGTTTAAGCTGTAAAATAGGACAGATTTCTACTGTTATAATCTAAAAATCACGTAACACGAGCTTACGTTTTTGCATTTTTCGTGCAAATTTACGTAATTTTGTAGGCGAAAATATTAATTATTTTAAGTTTTTTACACGGTGTAATTGTAAACACATTCATTGTTGTGGTAAATATATATTTTATATTTGTATTGAAAAAAAGTGTTGATTTTAAATTCTTAAATATGACCGCCTGTTTTGGCACATTTCGCTCGGCGCAGTCTTAAAATAAACGCATCACTTACTATATTAACCCCATGACTCTTCAATATCTAGATCACCTAGTGTTAGAAATGCACAGTAGTGCAAGGTTAATAAACTTTTCACACAACTCCAATACGAAATGAACCTTAAAACTAAGATGATAAGATCTATATTAACTTACAATTGTATGTAATCCTATAATGATTAATATAATGACGTATTGAAAAAGGATATATATATATAGTTGCTACACGCGTGCCACCATTCTGGACAGATGAACATGATTGCAATATGCAAATAGTATACCTATCAAAAGTTACATAGAGATCAATTTTGAATAACAGTTTGGTTTCTAGCAGAGAATTACAGAATTTGATAATTCTTATCTTTTGATAATTCTTTAATAAAATAGGCGTACATATACCTATGTATAATCTGAACGCTTATGTACCCGGAAATAAAACTCTGCCTGCCCGACAGAGTTTTATTTAACCTACATTTCTACATCTTTAATATTTTTGTGTGTTATTGTAATCCTGTGTCGCGGCGGACTTTACAAACATTCAATCAAAGGGCACAGAGAACACTGCAACTTGGCACAACTACTTGTGGTTCACTCAAATTTTTTAATCGTGTGGGGCTCGAACCTGCAAGTCTTGCCACACAACATATTTTTAGGTCCCGTGAAATAACAGGAGTCTAAAACCGTTTAATGGCCACATTTACCAAACTATATGCTGCTTCTGAGAGTTTCCAAGCAGAAAAACCCAATAACACATTGCCGAATCAGAAAAGGTAATACCGAAATATCTGTGATAATAATGTTTTTTTTTATGTAGCTGATAAACTTTACCTTCATTCCACAAACTAACACTAGTAATGTAGTTGCGTTCACAATAACATTTTAATTCACTATTTCGATTTTATTTCTATTTTTTTTTAATTAATTTTGGCGACACTGGTTCCCGTACTTATAAATTTATATGCCATATCCATCGCCTTATTCTCATTATTCCATTATTTTATGTCAATGCAAAATGAACTCTAAATAAATGACAATAAGGTTGAAGCACTTACAACAGTGTCCGCGATGCTCGAGGGATCCTTATGCAGGATGTCGACTAATAGGAACTCGTTTAGAGACACCACAGTTGCAGTTAACACCGATAGACTGACGAGAGTGTCGCGAAGACCACCTGTGGTAAACAAAATATCTTTATTGACAGTGAATACGAAGTGTGTCTAGTAGACGGTGTCTGTTAAACGGCGTGTGTCTGCTGGACGGTGTCTGTTAAACGCCGCGTCTGTTACATGGTGTGTCCGGCGTGGTTCTATTAGATGGCTTGTCTGTTATACAGCGTGTGTCTGGTAGATGGTGTCTGTCTTTCTTTTCGTGTGGTTAGTGGCCAACATGTTGTCAAGAGTTGTTCAAGCCGCCCGTAGGCCTCTGACATGGCTTAACGATTGCTGTCAATTTGGCAACAACCGGGACCGACTTTTTACGTGCCCTCCGAAGCACGGAGACGCTCAGATGAAATACCACTAAGCGGTCACCCATCTATAGACTGATCGCACCCAACATTGTTTAACCTCGCTGATGGTGTCGGTTAACCGACGTGTATGTTACACGGTGCGTCTATTAAACGGCATGGGTCTGTTAGATAGTTTGTTTGTAAGATGGTGTCTGGTAAACGACGTGTGTCTGTAAACGAAGTGTGTCTGTAAACGACGTGTGTCTGTAAACGACGTGTGTCTGTTAGATAATTTGTCTGTTAAAAGTAAAAATTATGAATATGTCAGTAAAGTATAAAAAGAAACCGGAATACTGAAATAGTAATATAAAATATACCAATGGCTTTCTCGAAAAATAATTATCTTTAGGCATATGAATATATTATGGCAAAATATTATGTTAACTAAAAAAGCGATAAGACGGCAAGCCATTCGCAATAAATGAAAATTGATTAACAAATGAAAATACAATGTAAAGAATCTAGTACTCAGATAAGTGTATAATGTTTGGATTGTGTGTGTATTTGTTAGTGTGTAAGTGTGTTTGGACTACAATATGATCATAACATCTGTTTAAATGGATTTTTGGTGAAGCAATGATAGACATAACAATAAATTAATCTGCTTGTGTAATTGGTGGAAAATGTTCATTTTGTAAGTTCAAGATATCCTCTGTTCTAGAGATAATATTACCCTGATAATACTAACCTGAGGGTTTACAAAGACAGCAGACTAAAGGAATGTGCTTAAAATGTTAGACAATATTTTGTTAGAATAAATATCAGCAGCATTTGGGACTGATCTCTTTGTGAACGAATGATGGAAGATAATTGACAGACGGTATCAATTATAATACGTGTAAATGTATGGCTTTGTGCCTGTTGTTAATTGTTATAGTTAATGCAACTCATGAAGGCGAGCGGGGCTATGTATGTGTAGCTCGCAAGTCGCAACTGACCGCTCTGTCAAATACGCATACTACCGCACTGTGCATGTACATGTAAAGCCCGCTCGCTTTCGTGAGTTGCAAGAAATGTACCTACTGTTTCTTTTAGGATAAAATAAATAAATTGCATATTACAGGTCACATTTGGACGAACAATAAGTCTACTATATCTACACTTAAAGCAATTTTGAAAACGAACACACTATGACGCAATTATTCACAACAAGAATAAAACATCTTTTTGTGGTGTTTTAAACATGTGGCATGTTGATATATTCTTTGCTAACACTTATAAGGTAATAACAATTCACAAAATAATAATAAACAACATTTAACTTGTAACTCGCCCTAAGGTTAAGCAGAGTTGTGTAGAAATAAACAGCCATGTGCATTGTGGCATAAGTTTGTACTTTTATTAGTAACCAATCATGTTAAATTCCGGTTTCAATTTCCATGTTGGGCATTGCTTTTTTGTTAAGTCAGTAGTCATACGGAGCCTCGAGATATACTCATATATAAGGGAAGTAATATGTAGCTTGTGAACTGAGCATATAAATGTATGTGTATACAACAAATATTTTGGTAGTCATATGTTAGTACCACATAACTAATTCAAGTTTATTTGCACACATCAAACACAGTCTACTACTAAAACCATCTTCAAATATGTATCATTTTGATAAAAATGTAACTGTATATTGCCTAACTCATGACATGAACTGATTTATCAGTAATTTAATAACAAAATTTAATAATCAGAATTTGCAAACAATGTTATAGTAAGACAGCAATCATAACCACTAGATAATTTTATTCAAGGATACAGTTTGTTTACGGTAATACTATTGTAAATATTACATTATCTTATGTAGTGTATGTAGTCTTCTATTTAAAGTCAGAATACATAATGTAATAATGAAAAAAAAATAATGACTATGTAGTTTCTTGAGAAAGAATTATTACTAGGCTATCAACTCATGAAAATATATTTTTTTAAGCAAGTATGGCTATTGGTATATATTGCTTAGTAATTGATCCTTTAGTCCTGTAGCATAGTATATGTTTGTGCTTGGGCTACATATATTTGTTTAGTCGTTTTAATAGTAACATATGTATGTGCATATTTTGGCAGTATGCAAGTGACATTATCAGATAAAATGTCACTCGCAAGAAGAAGTGATTACCTTTGCTAATTATGTGGTAACTATACTTAACCTATTTAGTCGCAAAAATACACCTGCCGCCAGACACTTCTGGCTGCCAGTGTACATTTACATAGGATAGGTTTACAACTATGTCTGGCATTCCAAGCATTGAAAGATTAAATATAGAATATGAAGCATGTTAGGCATACATTTTTGCTTTACACTTTAGCAATATTTAAGTATAATACTACCTATAATTTAGACGAATATAGTAGGTAATAGAAAATATTATACGGATCAATAGACATCTTAATAATAAAAGAAATATGCAGAATCACTTACCCACACTTTGTATACACGCCATAGGCACACCAAGTATCTTTAAATCTACCAGGGACTTGAATGGGATGAGGTCAAAATGTAAATTGTTAGGCACAATGTTACTTGTGCCAAGTTTCTCGTAGCTGCCCTCAATATTCAGAGAGCGGACTTGTGAACAGAAGTCTAAGACGTGGCTGAAGTCGTACATCTGGTCCATCTTTTCCATTGGTGGACACGCCATTTTGAGGCGTTCACTTATTGCATGTAACTGAAAAAGTTTTAATTATTTTTACAATGGTTTGTAAAGTATGTTGATACTTAACATACATATGCTGTGGGAACTGGGCCAAACTTTGAACTAGTTTTCTAGCAGCCTTTTTGCGGGGTGATTTATTATATTGTAGGTGCTCTAAGTGCGATTTACTTTTTCTACTAATTTTGATTGATCCAATAAGTAATATGTGAGTACAAGGTTACAAGTTATTTTGAGGCTTCTATATTTACATAAGATAATAATGACATAATGTTAGTTGTAGTTATATAATAGACATGAACTGCTACTGTAGTAATCTTGTTTTGTATAAACTATTTTAAACGCATATATTTATTCTATAATTAGTGTTGAATAGGTAATTAAATCATTTTATATTTTTATACTTACCTCCATAGGAGTAAATTTATGTGATTTCTCATTCTGTAAAAGCTTATCACCTTCCAAAAAGAGATTCTTCGCTAAATCTTGTAACAAAAAGAATATATCATACAAATGGAAGTTTAAGAAGTGAGCGAACTCGGACGGCATTGTTAGTTTTAAATAGTTAAATACATTCTTCAAATACTCGCTTAGAGCCTCTCTTCTTTGTTCCACAAACTTCGGAGTTTTATTCCGAATAACTTTCTTTGGTGGCAGTAATTCTCTCGCGACCCCATGGTCCGAAACTAATTTCTCATGGAGCTCCACAAAATCACTGTACCGATGTAATACGTTCCAGCGCACTGGCCCCACTTTAACAGTTATTTTGTAATATGTTACATTATCTTTTGTCGAAGCTTCATCCACATTCACTGTACTATCTTCGCGGTGATTCACAAACGACGACATTTTGTAAATAACGTACACACCACTACAGCTGATAAGTAGCCTGTTTATCTGTATAATTATTTAAATTAAATTAATTTGTAGGCATTTCGCGAGCGATGAGAAACAACCGGATTTTCTTCTATCTAAACGTCAACTTTGGTCAGTCAGAATGACATTGACACACACAAATGACATCATTAAAAAGCGTTCCAGATATTAGAATACGCAATTTAGACATAGGTGCATAAGCAATGGAGAAAACATATCCACAACAATAAAGATTTGATTTGATTTGATAAATAAAAAAAGATGGACGTTTTAAATCATTACATTTAGTTGCATTTATTCTTCAATATTTCTGAGACTAATCAATATCAATTTAGAAGTCGTTTGTAACCTAATTGTACGATTCGTTCATATACATTCGTTCGTTTCGTTCTTGACATTGACAATTTTACTGTCATAATAATTTCTGTTAGTTTCTGTATTTATTCGTGCAGTGTTATGATAAAATTAAAATTTGTAAAAGCATTTTAAAATGATTTGATGTTTTATTTAGGATTCCCGTGATTTCTTTTACTCATTTTCAACAGCTGTGTAATGTGTATTCATATTTGAAGCTAGTATTTGCGAAAATGTTGAGTCGTTTTTCGGACGTGCTGCAGACAGCGGCGGACGTTGTAAGAGAATAACAATAAATATTATCGCAACAATGAGCGTGCGGCGAGAAAATTAACATGATTGTTGTTGTTTCAGCTGGCTCCTCCAGCGACAAGGCTAGAGGATTTTGAGTACCATTGGAAGATGATACTAAATTTTTATCAGAATTATGACGACAGTAATAAAATGCATATTGAAGAGACTCGGATACCGCATCACCTGCATCAAATGTTACAGGTTCGTGCCCTCTTTCAACAGCATCCTAAATGTTAAAACATGTGAATAAGTATGCATATTAACATATTTTTGGTTATATTCAAACATAAATTGTTGTATACATAGATCAAATTTAGTGTATATACACATATACAACTTCACATATTTAATAATTAAACATCATACATCATCATTCATCCTATCCAGTTTGTGTTCCTCATAAGAGGAAGATCAGTATTAGGTAACAAGTAATTAACTGTTGCTAACTTAGTTTATAAGACTATAAATATAAACTGTAGTACTTACTGCTTTTTTCTTAATTCTTGATGCTTTAGGCAAGGTGAAAAAGAGTCTCACCATGATATTGCAATGACCATGATTGAGATTGTTATATATTAAAATTAAACTATACAGATTTTATCATCTTGTTTATTTGAAAACCACTATATAACAGTAGAGTTTTTCACATAAACAATCCAATAAAATCCATATATAGTAGTTTAAGACTGCGCCGAGCGTAAGACGCGGTTGGACTGAATGACAGAGCTCGAAATTCAAATCAGCACACGGCCGCCATAGTAATATTGTATGGAGGATTTGAAGTGCTTTTATGGTAAATATGTATCTTTATTGTCAACCAATAACTTAAATATTTAGGACGGACAAATTGTAATATAACTATTTATGTTTCGTTTAAGCTGTAAAATGGGATAGATTTCTACTGTTATAATATAAAAATCACATAAAACGAGCTTACATTTTTGCATTTTTCGTGCAAATTTACGTAATTTTGTAGGCGTGTATTAAACAAAAAGTGTTGATTTTATCAACTGAACTGTGACCGCCTGTTATGGCACATTTCGCTCGGCGCAGTCTTAATTTCAATGATCGGGTTTGTTGCTTTTACCATTAGACTTACTATCCGATAGATAGGAACCATGTAAGTAGACTTATATAAAAATGGTGCCTAGGTTGTTTGGTGACTGATTTGAATAGTCACTTACAATGTGCAAGGTTCAATCCATTCATTTAACAAAATATATATTATAATAATATTTGCAATGCTAGAACTCACAACATTATGATGAGTATATTATAAACTTCTACAGTATAATTATACACTCATAGATTGACATAGTTAACAAATGTGCAATTTATTGTACACTATGTGTGTGTTCTGTTAATGTTTGCCATAATATACAATTTCTAATGACTTTTAATTGCAGCTATTTGGTTGGATTGCTCAGCTTGTCTCTAGCTTTTTGTTTCTTATTGTTACAGACTACAATTGTCATATTTAATAGGTCTCTCTTTTACTGATACATATTTAGATACTGTGTGTTGTGATTGATTTTGACATTTGTATCTTTACCTGTCAAAAGTTTGTAGTGATGGTGATTGATAAGGCATTGGATTTGTTATTGAGAGGTTAAATCTCACCTATAATTGCATTACCAATGTTAACCCATTCCTAATACAAGCAATCTAGTTTAGCTGGAGGGGTTAAAAAGTATACTAGTAATGTGTCACCTAAATTAATAGTAATTTAAGAAAACAAATTACAATGTGCAAAATGCAAACAAGTAAATTTATATTTAACTAATAGTTCCTATGTTCACTTCTGCATATCAAAAAAACTAAGTCTCAAATTATACAGCTACACATGTCTGGCTCAACATAATGCATAAATATTGTCCAAATCACACTTAGACAGATTCAGTGCATGTTGCCATTCCAATGTCAATACAAAAAATTGTGTGGTGGGTGGTTATCCCGAGTCCGGGGTGTTTTTGTGTCCGTTGTTGGAATGTTTGTGAAGGCCGCCGCGACACAAGAATTATTCCTAGAGCGGGAGTTGACTTCTTTTTTAAAAAGAAATAGGCCGCCCCTAATGTTTTCCACACAGACAGTTCTTGGGCCGCCCGCTTCCAACCGCTTTCTGCGACCTTTACCAGGTCATCGGTCTACCTTGTGGAGAGCCTACCCCTGCTTCGTCTTCCGGTGCGTGCGCCGACCGTCTATGTTTGTCTAATTTGTGACTTGCATTGCTGTACATACACACAAACTTACAGTTATAGTGATGTAGATATTAATTTGAAAGACATGTCTCTGTTGTGTTATAATTAGTAATTATCTAATCAGATTAACTGATAACATCGTGTGACTATAGTTCTCCATTTGTGTTTCAAAGTAGACGATTTAGTTGTCATACGCGTCATCGCCAATCTTAATTAATATAAATGCAAATGTGATTTAATTTGTTTGTTACGCTATTACTCCTTAATAACTCGACCGATCATCATGAAATTGCGCATACACTTTGTCAGGGGTATGGAAAAGAACATAGGGATGTTCTGCTGCTCTTCAACTATGGTTAAATTAGAAAGAGCACAGAGAGCGGGTCTCAAGGTTCTCTTACGCAAACCTTGACGATACTCAATCACAGGTTTATACCAAGAATGTGCAGTATTAACCGTGAAACAGCTCTTTGTGCAACAAATATTACTTCGCAAGCATGCTTTAGTCCCATACAGAAATATAGAAATTCGCCGAAAGGGTCGCATCTGCGAAATATTGCCACATAGAACCGCCCTTGCCGGTAGAAGTTTTTTGTGCTGAGCTCTCGCCTCTGCAATCGAGTGAACAGAATTATTTACGTGTATCCACAAACCAAAAAGAATTGTAAATCGACATTACGCGGCTGGCTACTAAACTTAAACTATCAGGAGACAGAAAACCTTCTAAATCTCATTTGTAGTTAAAATTAAACACACACACACACACACGCACGCACACGCACACTATACAATAAAATATATTAATAAATAAAAAAATCATTATAAATAAAACACTATACACGCACAAAATAACAAAAAGGCTGGTTAAATAAATAATATATAATTAATTTTCAGATCCTGTACTTTATTTTTTTACCTAAGCTATCTTAAATAAAATTCTAAATAATAATATACTCTTTTTGTTCAAAATAAAGGTGGCAACCCTATTAACGATTGTATTATATGTATTGATTATGATATCTATTAATCTACTTCCTTAACTTTATTTAGAACTAATTCTAATATGGTTCGATGTAGTGTACCTACAGAATTATAAGTATTTGCTGACTAAGTTTAATGCATTTGTTTTACAAGCATGATAACTATCTCGTTAGATCTAGATTTTGCGTACGGCTACGCTCGCTCGCTACTTTTTTTTGGATTAAGGATTCTCTATGTCTTTTTATTTATGCCTGACAACGTGTATGCGTAATTTCATGATAATCGGTCGAGTAGTTAGGCGTGAAAGCGTTAGAAACAAACTTAAATTATCATTTACTAGCTGTTGCCCGCGACTTCGTCCGCGTGGACTTTAATTTATTACCCAATATCTACTTTTAATTTGTTATCTAATTTTAATATATAAAACTACAACTAAAGAAATTAATAAGTTTAACTACACCTATATAGGTGTAGTTAGCTATATATATATAGCTAATACTTAAAAACTACCTACTATATCTAAAGAATTATATCTTTTGAATGAAATGTCCGATTTTAATAATTTAAAAACTATTTTAAGGGTATTGAAACGGTCTTTAATAAAATATCATTTAATGGAATAAGGATTTATACAGAGGTATGAATAATATGGTTTGATTATTGTCGGCACTTTTATCAACTTTTAAAATGTAAAAAAGTAGTTATAGTAGCATAATTACAGTAGTTGGACATATGGTATCTTTTGGTGGTGGAGAGTGTCGACACAAAAGATCCCACTGGGTCGAAGTGTCGCCGGTCTGCACTGACTGGCCCCCACATAAGATACATGCCCAACGCAACAAGCTGACGATATGCTACCAGTGTGAAGCTGGGGCGGGTATTTATTAAAAATAAAGTTTTTTTAAATAACCAAATATTAGCATTATTTGTAAGATCAATAGACACCAGTAAATAATTTGAGATCGTTTCCAAAAACTAGTCAATCAGCTATTTTACAACCATACGGTTCTATACATGATAAAGTAACACCGAATATAAAATCCAGCCACGCATTTTAACTACACATCATATATTTAAATGAAGCAGCAACATTTCCACCATATGCACCACAAACACGAAACTATGGACTTTCATCAACAATATTTACCAACACGAGATTACTTTCACCTGTGATATATTCAAATGAATGAAATCCGAATGTATTTCACGGCGGGCGCACTACATGTGGCGCTGACCTTCATACTCTTTGATAGCTATAAGTAGACGCTATAACGCTTTGATAATGTTGGCGTTTATGAATTCCCTAATCGTATGTATGTATCTTATGTGGGGGCCAGTCAGTGCAGACCGGCGACACTTCGACCCAGTGAGATCTTTTGTGTCGACACTCTCCCAATAACAACTGCCATAGATGTTCATGTCAGCCGGGACCGACGGCTTAACGTGCTCTCCGAGGCACAGAGCAGGCGATAATTGTTAATCAATACGCACATAATTTTGAAAAGTCACGCGTCTGAAGTACTCGACCGATCATCATTCGCATACACGTTGTCAGGGGTACAGAAAACTCTCTCTCTTTAACCCCGAAAAAGAGTTCTGTTCCTGAGATATGGGTAGTATTTTATAATTTTGCAGGTAGGTATATTATCTAGGAGATATGCATAACGTCTTTTGAAACCATAGAGCCTATTAGGAAAAAGGCTTTTTGTATGAAATTTCTTTTCTCTATCAGTTTTCGCACATTGCAGGGGAATTGTCATTATTGCTGGTTTAGGTATTTTGAAATTAGCTAGTATGCACTAATAGATTTTTTTTTTAAATGTCTGTCTTATTGTAACCTGTTTGTATAAAACCATTTGATTATAACAAAAGAAGATTTGATTGCAATTTAATAGTGAGTCAAATCGATTTCAGAAATGAGGAATAATCGAAATTGATAAATTTCCGACGGAGGTTAATTGCTCTATTGACCATGGTAGTCACACAACCATAACGCACATGTCTAACAACAGTGTATTTCAATTGTTCAACATTGTTGACAAACTGCAATTGTTAATATTGGCAATCCGAGCTAACGTCGCGAATTCTCATTGAAAGCGGTAACTTCTTAAATTATAGCTACAGACTTTTTTGTTTTATTTTCACGCTGTCCTTAACTAGCTTATACCTCTTGAGCGTATCGATTCTCCACTCATCGATGTTATAGCAATCTAACAATTGCGAAGTAGGCTTGCCAATGGATACTTATTTTAACTCACTTCGGATTAGTCGTTACACCTTATAGGTACATAGAAACGTGCATCCATTAAACTATACCATTCATACATTTAAATACATACGTTCTAGTCACCTGCGTTGGCGTATCTAGGGTTAACCCCTCAGGAATAAATTCCTGGGGGAGTCCTGGCCTACACCGCTATGGCCTACATAAAGCCCTAGAATTTGGAGTTGAAATCTTGGGACATCAGACAATTCTGGATTAGGCACGCCCTTTCTCCTCTTACAAACGTGAATGTTCACGTCTGGTTCCATAGGAATAGGTAGGGACAACGGATTCTCACTACGATCCTGGCATAGGAGTTTGCCAGGTTACTAGTGGAATTCCGTTATTTCATTCACTCCTAATAAATTCTAGGACTCTAGATTGTCTCCCATCTGGTCAGAGAAAATAAGCCTAGTTCTCCTACTTGCGAATGATCCACTCACATACAGAACTCGTTTATTAAAATGCACATTATGAGTAACAATTAGAAATCCGTAGTCGCTATCTACTCGTCCGGAAAGTAGGTGTGAGTCTGTGTATATATATACATAGTACATAGATACACTTACGCTTACAGAATGCTTCGGTGGCGCAGCAGTAGTGAATGAGACTTGTGCATGACGTTTTGGGTTCGAATCCTGAGTCTGGCCAACAATTAGTAATTAAGATTAACTGCCACGAAAATCTTAAAAGCAGCCTTGTAGTTATGAAGTCGTTGGGTCTAATCTCTCACCGGGCGTGCCGGATTGCCGTTTTATAGGACGATGATAGCAAGGGAACAGAGAATGCACTTGTGTTTGCGCACACAGTTACAGTTCCGTTAAGATGCCATGACCAAAATTCGGTCTGAAGTCTGAATTATATGTAAAACAAATGTGGGATCTACAAGTACGGTTCCCAACCATACTGTTAAAAACATTATCATACTTTTTTCGCTCGTTAATACTTATTACTGTTCTACCAAAAAACTATACAAAATACTGTTTTCATGACCGCTGGTATACGGATCTATAATTAAACCTTAAAAGACGGCAAGAAGCTCCAAAAAATATGCTCTTTTAAAACGTAAAAAATATAAAATACTTACTATTCATTTCATTTCTCCGACCTTAATTTACTTTATTTTTTGTACAAAAAGTTAAGAACCTTACATACAAGTTTGCTGCTTTCACAGGCTCCATATGTGTAGCTAATTGTACCATTATAATTTTCCAGTTAATAGTAGACGAAGAGAAAGAACAGCATGGAGGCACAGTGGGTCCGTGCTTGGAGGCCATAGTACAGAGGTCTATATGTCTACTGGACGCTCTCACGGCGCTGGCAGCGGCTGACAGACCCCCTGGGGCGCGGGCCCTCGCACTCACCACTGGAACAGCACTGCTAAGAAGGACAAGACAACCATGCGTTAATAGTGCACATGTTTATAGACCTTTACAGGTAATAATGGTATTTGATGTTGTATTTTGTTTTATATATAGACTGCTTCGGTGGCGCATCGAACTTGTAGCCTACCGGCTGTGCGGTCACTGGTTTAATGCCTGGTATGGACAAACTGTTTATGTTTGCCAAACCGGCTTACGTTAGAATTTTATATGCAGATTGATGGTGGCGAAGCAGTAGTGCGGGCAACTGCTGTGTCTGTGTCCCGGATTCAATGACCTGGTTGGGTTAGGTTAGTGTTTGGAGGTTTTCTGAGAAGCATCTTTAGTAGCAGTGGAGTCAAAAACTGTGCCCAGTAAACGGTAATGGGCTCTTAATATGATGCGAAATGTGGGTAATGTAACTCACTTTATACGGTACTTATTTTTCTTGATTAAAGGTACCTCATGTCCTTTTTGTACCCCTGACACATACGCATGCAAGTTATGCGAAATTTCATGTAAATCGGTCGCGTAAAGTCGAACAAGCTTAACAAACAAACAAGCATTAGTTAGAATTATTTTTATCTGCCTCACCAGGCATATGAACGGTCAACTTTAGATTGAATTTATCTGTCTCACCAGGCATATGAACGGTCAACTTTAGATTGAATTTATCTGTCTCACCAGGCATATGAACGGTCAACTTTAGATTGAATTTATCTGTCTCACCAGGCATATGAACGGTCAACTTTAGATTGAATTTATCTGTCTCACCAGGCATATGAACGGTCAACTTTAGATTGAATTTATCTGCCTCACCAGGCATATGAACGGTCAACTTTAGGTTGAATTTATCTGCCTCACCAGGCATATGAACGGTCAACTTTAGATTGAATTTATCTGCCTCACCAGGCATATGAACGGCCAACTTTAGATTGAATTTATCTGCCTCACCAGGCATATGAACGGTCAACTTCAGATTGAATTTATCTGCCTCACCAGGCATATGAACAGTCAACTTTAGATTGAATTTATCTGTAGATTATATATAACAGTCAGTTTTGTATTTATCACGGTTTTGTCCTGGTATTTAGTAGTTACAGGAAAAATAACGAAATTGATAAGAGATTTATTCAGCAATATACCTATGTTGAAAGCCAGGCTTGTATGACGATTTTTAACAATAATTTAAATCTTAAATACGCCCTACTAACTTGAAATATAGTCACGTTTCTGGACGCTAAGTCCTCATCTGATATGTCAGATGAGGACATATTAGACATATTTGATTTATGAATCAAATATGTTTATTTATATACATAGGTAACATAAAAGAAATACTTTTGAAACTCAAAGTTACACTTCTAAATGTTTTTATTTTTTTGCTCGTCAAAATGACCACACTCCGCCTGATGGTAAGCGATCATGTGGTCCAAGAGCAGTGGTCGCCACACCATCCTAATAGCAGCTGAGGCGATGTTGAAGTCCCTTACTTGTTGCCATGTTCAAAATTATATTATTACTAGATTTTTCCCACGGCTTTGCTTGCGTTAGTCTAGATTTTATCAATAATTTTCTATCTTTTGGGGATTTAAGGTTTAAAATAAATTAAAATAAAATATTTTATTCATACTAGTCACTATACTGCGACTGTATCCACACAGATGTTGTGCCAATGACGATGATGAGCCACACTAAGAAAAGTGAGCTCGCATGTTACATTTACATAATAGAAAACGATAGTAAGTAATTTTAAATATGAGTGAGCGTGACAATACTACAGTTATAATTCAGATTCATGTTGTCGTTGTATGTGATAGTAGCAGCTCCATACAGAACTAACTTCTAAAATAAACAATATTGTAAATATGCCGATTAAAAAGAGGTCGTAAGTTTCTTGTCAGTTCTTCTCATTGGTTCTACGCTCTTGCTTGACGACTCGATGGCGTAGTGATTAGTGTAACCGACTGCCACGCCTGAGGTCAAGTCAAACATTTGTGTGCATGAACATGGATGTTTGTCTTGGTCTGGGTATTTCTATGTATAAAATGGATGTATATACAAAAAAAAATATGTATGTTTATCTATTGTCTAGTACCCATAGTACAAGCTCTGCTTAGTTTGGGCTAGATGGTGTTGTGTGTATGTGATAGAATATTATTGTTATCTATATATATAAAACTCTTCCGTTACTGAGTGACTGACAGACAACGCACAGCCGAAACTACTGAACGCAAGAAGCTGAAATTTGGCATGTATGTTCCTTGGAGAGTGTAGGGAGCACTAAGAGAGGATTTTTGGAAATTTCACCCTGAAGGGGGTGAAAGGGGTGAAACCCGATATTCACACGGGAACGAGACATACGCGGTTGAAACCGCGGGAAACTACTAGTTATTATATAATAAGAATAGCCTAAGTTATATTATAAACGCGAATGTGTGTTTGTTTCTCACGCAGTTTATCCCTTTCACAAATTTCATGATGATTAGTAAGTAGTTAAGCTATTAAATTTCGCATACACGTTGTCAGGAGTACAGAAAAGGACGTAGCGTACCTTCCACTCAGGAAATAGAACTGTTCCCAAGCAAGCGAAGCCAAAGCGAACTGAACAATTTTAATCAAGTTCGGTATTTATTGATTTAGTCTAGTATAGAGATAGTTATAACATAATATAAGCAGCGATAGATCAGTGGGGAGACCAACAGACTGCAATGCAGAGGGTCTCGGGTTCGAACCCACGTCGCGCACCTCTGACTTTCGGAAGTTATATGACTTTTCGAAATTATGTGCGTATTGATTGACAATTATCGCCTGCTCTGTGCCTCGGAGAGCACGTTAAGCCGTCGGTCCCGGCTGCCATGAACATCTATGGCAGTCGTTATTGGGAAAGTCAGTACCCTCTAATATCCTGACACTAGTCTAGCCTTAGGGTATCGTTAGCCTTCGGGTTGCGGAGGTCAGGTGGCAGCCGCTCCGTGTAAAAACTGATATCCAGTCAAATCCGGTTAGACTAGAAAAGCCGACCCCAAGTGACTTGGGAATAATAAAGGCTAAGAGAGAAGAAGAAGAGATAGTTTATAACAGTTGCTTATGTCACTCTGTTGTTTACAAATGTAGACAAGTATATTTTCAAATATGTGATAATAATATAATTATGTGTGGCCATCTGTTTACATTTCAAAACTATTTTTATTTAATATAATTAACATGATTCATATTATAAAGAAGCCAGGTACGATATGACTTATCCTATAGTGCATATCTTATGCAATGCTACACTCTCATGTCTATTTAAATTTGCCTGCACGGATGGCATGGCGGTTTAAGTGGTTGCCTTGTCACTGCCACGACGCAGTGTTGTGGGTTTCATCCCCATCCGGGATTAAACAAGTGAGAATCGGCAATGAATTGCCGTAAATCTTAGAGTTCGAAAAAATGGTTCAGGTAATATGCAAAGGTCACGTGACCTTGAGGACAGAGGTCAAAGGTCATAGTCATTTCGGGGTATATTGACTATGCTGAGTCGAATGGCGACCGCGAGTCTCTAGCTCTTACGGTTCTTGAGTTGAAAGTTGTATAACAGACAAACGGACGGACTGACAAAGCTGTTATACTTATAAGAGTTTTTAGAACTTAAAAATTGTGTGATGCACAAATAATCGTTGTTTGTGTCCGTTGTTCGAATGTTTGTAAAGTGGGGGACTTTACAAACATTCAACAGCTACACAGGAATTATTCCTTGTGCAGGTTGATTACCTCCGTGGTTTAGCGGTAGTACATGCGCCGGCTGTGTATGAGGTTTTGGGTTAGAATCTCGGGTCGAGTTAACAAAAAGTCATTGGGTTTTTCTCCTAACAAATATCAATAGCAGCCTGGAGTTAGGAAGTTTGCGATTTGAGACACCTCTGTGCCTCGGAAAGCACGTAAAGCTGTTGGTCCTGCGCCCGATGTCTCTCCGTTCGTGTCAGATTGCCATCTCATCGGATTATGAGAGTTACGGAACAGAGAGTGCATTTGTGTTTGCGCACTTACTTGTACTTCCACTGTAAGTTCTCCGTTAATTTTGGCTGCCATGACCGATCATTCGTCTGGAGGACGTTCGTTTCTCAGGATTGTTAGGTAGATCGATCGCTGTAAATGTAAAGTGTCACCTATTGGGTTTTTATTGGTTGAGTTATAAATAATATTATGCTGAACCAAGTCGACCTATAAATAGTATTATTCCTAAACAAAATATTGTGAAATTAAAAATGTTACGTTTTTTTTATAGAAAAGATCTCATTTAATAGATAAATTTCTTAAGTAAAGACTAAATATAACAGTAATTGTATCATCTTTCCAGCGCATGCTAATTCAATGCAACGAGTCCCCCGCATCGCCGACAGAGAAAGAAGAAGTGGAACTATTACTCACACTCTGCGGCCTAGTCCGTAAAGAACCGGGCCTAGCCAATATCTTCACCACGCCGTTCGTAGAAGACAAATCCACGTTACTCAGCATACCAGAAGACATACAGAAATTAATACCAATTAGGAGTAAGGTCCAAACGCCAAAGAAGAATCCGCTTTTTGAAGTGGAATTGCCGCCTAATCCTTTGAGGAATGTGTCGATAATAAGGACGGGGAGGGATGATAATTATAACGCCACGTCGAGCAGTTCTGCTGATGATAATGTGTCGTGTAAGAGCCATAAGACTGTGTATGATGACAACGATAAGTTTCTGCTTATTGATTTGTTGTTGTCCTATTTGAATAGTGCTGTGAGTATGTATCCTTTAGTATTTTAAAATATAGACTTCTAGCATTTTTTTTTGGTTCTACTGTACTTCTACTAGAACAAGATTTTTTAGTTGACTCATCTCAAGCTACTAGACATAAAATTGAAAACCACACGAGATCCATTCAGTGAATTTTGTGTAACATACAAAAATTGTGCATATCTTTGTTTTTGGTTCACGTTGCTCAAGAGACCACCGCAATATTCTTTTATTATTTCTATATAATTATACACATTATTAAATTAATTTAAAGTGTCCCAACATGAATGAGGAAGTCCAATGCAAAATTCAATCGGTACTATGTTTGCATAAGACTTTTCTAAAATATGGTGTTTGTAAAATATAACTCGTTTCTGGGGATTAGATGTCAGTCTTAATTACCAGTATTTAAAAATATCGATTCGAGAGTCGACTGTTATTGCTTTTATATATTAGATAAATATCAATAGCAATACAATATAGCAAGTACCCGCCTCATGTGGTTCAAAAAACAGCTGCCAAAATTTGACCTCTGTCCATCCCTTCCGGGATAACACACAGACGTGTCTTATACAGGATGTCCGGTAATTAATAGATAACCTTGAAATGTCTTATAGTACAACTGATGGTCGTTTAGACAAAAAAGTTAAGAAAGAATAATTAAAAAAGTGCAATAGCCAGTCTTACTTTTGACTGTCTATCTATTAGCATAATTAGTGTATAATATTAAAACAACAAAAAACCGATGGAATTCATTCATTTATGGTCGTAGTGTACAAGAAAGTTAAATATGGTAATTAAAAACAAAATATATCTCAGGTAGTAGTTTGGATAGATTTTTCTTCATATTTTTTTCTGAATGGCCATTAGTTCTACTATAACATATTTCAAGGTCATCCATTAATTACCGAACACCTTGTATATATAGTTATAAAGTAATAGGTACACTAAATACCCTTGCCTCAAGGATAAGTTAACATTAACTAAACTTCCTATCTCTTATCCTAGGATAACCAAGTGGTCCTCCGAGCGTGCGAAGGCATAATGATAGTATCGTCCCTCCCAGAGGACGACATCGCGAATTTGGTCACCAGCTGCAGTCCTGCCTGCGAGACCATCGTGGACAAGCTAGCGGCCAAGTACAAGTGTGTCCCGGCTAATGTCGACCCCAGTGATGTGGATCACCTTAATATTACTTGGGCGTAAGTGTAGCTGTACCCTAAGACTATAGAATTTTGTTTAGAGAATTTTTAATGCTACACTATTTCGGTGGCGCAGGGTAGTGCTGTTCATATGCTGGTGATAACGATGCCTGTTTACTCAAAATTTTCTCAGTAGCTGCATGGAGTCTGGTAATATACCCGGCAGACGACTCAATGACTGCCTTTGTGGCGCAGCGGTAGTGAATGCGACTGCTATGCATGAGGTCTCGGGTTTGAATCCCGAGTCGGGGCAACAAAAAATTATTGGGTTTTTTCAGTAAGAAATATCAATAGCAGCCCGGAGCTAGGAAGCTGACGGTGTTAAACACCCTCATGCCTCGGAAAGCACGTAAAGCCTGCGCCTGATCTCTCACTAGTCGTGTCGGATTACCGTCCCATCGGATCATGACATCATGAGAATAAGGGAACAAAGAGCGCATTTGTGTTTGCGCACACACTTGTGCACTATAATATCTCCTGCGTAGTTGGCCAGTCTTTGTTAAGATTGGCCGCCGTGGCCGAAATTAGGTCTGTTGTGTAGGTGTTCTTGGTAGCCGTTATTAAATTATTAAAAAAAATTCTTGTTCCGAGTCTAGGTCTTACTTGTGTCCGTTGTTTGAATATTTGTAAAATGCCCCGCTACATAGACAACTTTTTAGAGCGGGAGTTTTCTTTAAAAAAATACTTATTTACTTATATTACCATTTTCAATCAATAGATGAGAAAGTGAAAGGAAATCGTTTGGCTTGGTATGGACATGTTATGCGAAGAGATGATACGTATGTAGGTAAGCAAGTGATGGATATGAGGGTAGAGGGACGAAAAGGGAGAGGAAGGCCAAGGAAAAGATGGATAGACTGTGTGAGGATGGATATGAAAGGAAAAGGGGTAAATGATCAGATGACAGGTGACAGAGAAGTATGGAGCCGAAGGACATACTGCGCCGACCCCAAATAAATTGGGACCAGGGCAAGAGAATGATGATGACCATTTTCAATCTATTCAACCTTATGGGTGAAATGACGGCCAAAAATGTTTAATTGTATTAAGTAACTTATAGTTTTTTTATAGTAATTCTAAAATAAGGATTCACCAAGTCAAATTACTTTAAAATAATAACACGGCAAGGATTTTGATTTTACATATCACATAGGATACTTTCATCCTAGACGATACACTTCAATATGTCTGATATTTGCAGGTACGTAGCACAAGACTTCGGAGACAAGTCATACAACAAGTTCCACGGGTACCGAGAGCTGACGAGCTTCTTCTCGTGGCTTGACTACTGTGATACTTTAATGAAGGTACGTACATATACGGATACAGACAATCTTTGCAGCGAAATGCAAATCAATGTTATATTTTATTATACTAGAACAATTTTTAATATACTGGTATTTTGTAGTGAAAATTCAATACAAATCCGGCAAATATTTAAATCTATTTTATTACAATTAATTACATTTATATAAAACTAGTTTTTGCCCGCGGATTAGCTCGCTCGGTAATAGCATTTATTTCTGAACGAAATTAATTTTTTGTTGTCTCTGTGCCCCTGACAAAGTGTATGCGAAATTTCATAATGATCGGTCCAGTACTTAAGTCGTAAAAGCGTAGCAAACAAACAGATGAATTCACATTTACATTTATAATATTAGTAAGGATGTGACTAAACAGAGCAGCGATAGCGCAGTGGGGAGACCAACAGACTGCAATGCAGGGTCTCGGGTTCGAACCCACGTCGCGCACCTCTGACTTTCGGAAGTTATATGACTTTTCGAAATTATGTGCGTATTGATTGACAATTATCGCCTGCTCCGTGCCTCGGAGAGCACGTTAAGCCATCGGTCCCGGCTGCCATGAACATATATGGCAGTCGTTATTGGGAGAGTGTCGACACAAAAGATCCCACTGGGTCGAAGTGTCGCCGGTCTGCACTGACTGGCCCCCACATAAGATAAGATAAAGGATGTGACTGTGCGTGAGTTTGTTTTTTTGTAACTCTTTAACGTATTAACTTGTCAGGGGTACAGCAAAGGATATATAGGGTACCATTTACCCAGAAAAAATACTGTTCCCGAAGACAAGAAAATTTACATAAACCTTATTTACGCGAGCGAATCCGCGGGCAATATCTAGTTTATAATATTATTTAGGATTTTGAATGTTGAATCGATATTTGCA
Source organism: Catocala fraxini (assembly GCA_930367265.1). Classification (NCBI taxonomy): domain Eukaryota; kingdom Metazoa; phylum Arthropoda; class Insecta; order Lepidoptera; family Erebidae; genus Catocala; species Catocala fraxini. The sequence goes on along the minus strand of OV884044.1, from coordinate 5,181,877 downwards.
TTTTCTAAAGAATTAACAAGTTGTTCATATATTTTGTTTGTTAGGAATGCCACCCAACGATAGCGGCGCACCTGTCCCGAACGTTCCGACAGAACTTTCTGGAAGGCACCGCGGAGAATGGCATCACGGACGTGCACCACGCGGTACTCGTCACCGCCATACTCGCCAAGTGTCTGAAAGTCGTTGACTCGCCTGATCTCATCAATGGTAAGCAATGTATATATATCTATACTAATATTATAAAGCTTAAGAGTTTGTTGTTTTGGTTGAACGCGCTAATCTCAGGTACTACTATTTCATGTTGCTGAAATTCACTCGTCATAAAGATTGTAAACACGTCGTAAAATGTTTGTAAAGGAATTATTTCTACTGCGGGACTTGTGTTTAAAAAAAAGAAGGCAGATGTACATACTAAAACTACTGCAATTGGGCGACCAGCCGACTACGCGATACGAAGGCATCATATTAAAATCAAATGTGTTATTTATTATTCAATAAAAAATGTTGCAAAAACGGGAAAAAATCTCTTATGTGAAGCAGACGAAGTTGCTCGAGTCAGCTCAGTCACTTTATATATACCTTTCGAGGATGATACTTTCCAGGAGAGCTAAAAAACAAAAATCTCATTTTACTTTCTAGAGTTCGAAAATACTCTTATACAACAGCTTTGTCCGTCCGTCTGTCTGTTATACAACTTTCACCTCAAGAACCGTAAGAGCTAGAGACTCGCGGTTAACGCCATTCGACTCAGCATAGTCGATATATCCCCGAAATGACTATGACCTTTGACCTCTGACCTCAAGGTCACGTGACCTTTGCATATTACATAAACCATTTTTTCAAGATTTACGGCAATTCATTGCCGAGTCTCACTTTTTTTTTTGAGAGCTATTATAAAACAACTTTTCTCTATTCAAATAGGCTTAAGACAAAAGGTAAACAAAGAAAGCAATGTTTGTCAATCAAATGTGCACTCTCGTATCAACAAGTTGACAGGTAATGAAAATTACGGCTATAACCCTACTTATAACAAAATGATACATTCACTACAGAATATTTGTACTAGCCGTTCTTTTTGATTTAGCGGTACTATAATGCGTTCTAACTTTGAGAATCATTACATTTTTAGGTTCTTTTTATGTAACTTTTTTAAAAATCTCTTGAAATACTTAAAGGAATTTAATACATTAAAATGTTATGTGTTTTAATAATACATTGAATTTTAGTATATATGCTGCTATTAAATGCAATACAATATATTTATAAATATTATATTTTAGCTAGTTTATTGATTTTTGTAACTTTATAATATTCACAGTCAAACGTGACGTATAAAATAACCTTTTTTATTGTTTGTTTACATTTTGTCTCAAGATAAAATTAATACAGTATAAGTAGTATGAACATATTTTAGCTATTTATGTTTTACTAGTTTTGCTCGCAGCTTTGTTCGCGTAAAAGTAGGTTACGTTAGATTATGTTAGTAACAGTACTTTTTTTAATATAGCAGTATAATCACCGAGTAACATACTCGGTGATTATATAGCTTTCTAATGGTGGAAGAATTTTTTAAATCGTCTGATTATTTTTTGAGTTAAATCCTTACAATCAAACAAAAAATAAAATCTTTCCTCATTATAATATTAGTATAGATATAGCAGCGATAGCCTAGTGGGAGACAGTGGGACTGCCACGCAGAGGTCTGGAGTTCGATCCTAACACACGCACCTCTTTTCGAAGTTACATGTGTGTTAATTTGTTAGTTATTGGTTGCTAACGGTGAAAAAAATACTTGTATGTCTAGGAGTTTTCCATAATATTCTCGAAAATATGTGAAGTCTGACAACTCGCTCTAGACCAGCGTGATGGACTATGGCCTAACCGTTCTCACATTGGGAGGAGCCCTGTGCCTATCAGTGGTACAGTTTAATACATTTTGATATTATTATTAATTATATACTGATATTATAATTTATGATTTTGTATCTTTCTTTTCGTCTTGGCGGCCCATTACCTAATTTTTTTTTGCGCGGTATCTGCGTCTTCTTTGGAGATACTTTGGATACCTACTCCTAAATAAAATTTGCATGAAATACATTTGCCCCATACTTTAACATATCGCACTCTTAATGAAACAGAGACTTATCTCAGTATTTTGGATTAAACAAATTTGAACTCTATTGCAATAATTTAATACAAACATAATATTAGAATCTAGCATATACAATTAGAGTCCAAATTGCCTTACTTTCAAATTTCGAGTTATGTCGCTGTTTTATTAAGAGTGCGATATAACGGATATATCAGCTGTTTTATTATGTAAATAAAAATATAATTATTTCGTTGTAGAATTTTCCAACTGGCTGGTTGGTGACGGCGAGGTGTCAGAATGGCCGCTCTTACACACTCTCATCAACAACTGTCTAACGGAAAACTATGATTTAACATTAGAAACACTACGATTCTTCGAGGTAAGCATCAGAAGAAAATGTGATTTATTTGGTTATTGTTAAGGTTTACAATAGCTTGATAGAAGTACGAGGTCAGCGAGGATTATTACGACGACATAGTGATAGAGTTTAACCTTACTACTTTCAAGAAGGTTAGTGCTCCAAATAGTTACTAAGACAAAAGCATCCAAATAGAACATGGGACCTTCCGATTGGTAGTCGTGCTTGGGTTAACACCATTAAACCAACCAAGGTGTCATTGACATTATTGTACTGTAGTACCACGTTTATATGGTTCACGCATGTATCTACAAACGCGACGAAAACTTTTAACCAATCAAATGTCTTAATAAAACATGCTTGTATAGTTTATTTTTATTATTTCACTTATTTAGTAAACAAATATCGCGTACTGGTAGCTAGAAACAATACATAGAGACCCTATCTTCATGAATTGTTTTTCGTTGTATCTTCTCTATTTATTAGAGAAGTAATATAGTTATGGCGAAAAGTTCAGCCTACATCCAACAGATGACGCTATATACAATAGGCGCCATCTGTTGGATGTAGGCTGAACTGCTTAGTGCGGAGTCGCCACATAGTCTAAAAGCAGCAACTGAATAATTCATAATGAGTTTGCTATATAAGACAGGTAAGAAATAATTGGGTATATATAGAAATTATCTTAGATTCGTTGCGTTATAAGTATTGTTTTTTCAGACCATAATAGAAAAAGGCACAGAACACAGTATACAGCGAGTAGTACTGGCGCGAGTGGCATCCCGCGGGTACTACGCGCAACATACGCCGTCAGACGACAACGAGCGCGACCGCCTCAACGATCTGTCCATCTGTCGCGAGCGGGAGAGGAACAGGTACCATAGTATATATGTGGTATATCGTTTATCTTATATATTTATGTCATTTAATTACAGGTATATGTAATGATTTTAACAAATCAGCTTAACCATATCAACACATTATGATAAAAGCATTGTGTCTGGACGCAGGCGTTTATTCGTCTGCGTCACAAACTCTCAAGGTGGAAAAATTAATAACTCAAGATTATAATTTATTAATTCGCTATTATAAAAACTATTTATAATACACATGATAGCATATTACCACCAGTATTATAATCTGCCTCGGTGGCACAGGAGTAGTTAATTTGACTGCTGTGCATATTGGGTTCGATTCCTGGGGTCGGCCAGTGTTATTATGTTTTCCTGGCCAGAACTTAACTATTGTCACAAATTACGAAAATACGGATGTTCGCTCACTGCTGGGCTCGGGTCTCTTCTGTGCGAGTAGGTTTTTAGGTCATAGTGTACCAAGCTGGCCTAGCGCGGGTTGGCAGACTTTATCTTCGAGAACATTATGTAGAATTGCCAGACATGTAGGTTTTCTCGGGCAGTTTTCTTCATCTTTAAAGCGGCCGATAATCAACTATTTAAAAAAAGAGTTACCTCTCCGTGGCAGTCCAACGATTTTCCACTATTGCTGTTGTAGTGAAGGGCTGACTGCAGGCCACCTCAGTACAAATAGGAAAACAGACTCGGACACACGTAAACACGCACGAATAACCGACAAGGCAATGCAGTGGTTTGTTATTCTTTCTACATTTCACTGTCTACCGCCGTTTTCTCCAGTGGTATACGGCGTTTATTTTTTGCTTATTGCCACCATTTTTTGTACAGGGAAGCGATGAAACAGCTTCAACACGAAGATCATGTCAATGAGCAGATTACAGACATCCTGTCTCACGAAGGCCTCGACCCGAAACATCACGACGAGGGATCAGAAAACATACACAAAGTTATCAACAGGTCAGTATATATGTGTCTTCTTTATAACGCTTGGTGGAAGCTTCTAGAACAGTTTATCTTATAGGACCATTTGTGTATAATCCCATAAAGATATCGTCATATTTTAGTGATACACTTAATTGGTGATCTAACAGCCAGTTCCATATCCAGAAACGAGTCGTTCTACCTACGGACAGGTAATTGTTGACACTTATTCTTTGAAAATATATATTTAAATAAAAATGTCCGTAACTGAAATAACTTTAATGTATAAGTGAATAGGAAAGCTACAAAATATGTTATTTATAGTAAAATCTTTTACAATATTTATTTGTATAATGCTATTTACTTATCAATAAGCTGGCAAGAAGACACAAAAAAATAATGTGTCAAGTGTTGGCCAAAAGATAACACATCATATTAAAGTTTATTAACTAGCTCACAGTAGTGACACAAATTACTTAGATACAGATTGAGGATTAAAATAAGCGTGAAAACTGACGCATTCATATATACAGGGTTTTCCAGAAGATGTGAATAAAATTGTAACGCGAGATTCCTTAGGTTTTACCTTTCAAATGAGCTAAAATAATTAAAAGAATTACTTATGATCTTTGGATAAAATAAAATAATCTAAATTTTTTAAAAAGTACGATTTTTTCACACTTTTTATGGCTAATTTTCATTTCTTTTTCGCTATTATTATTTGTGATGGATTGATTCATCAAACTACAAACGATTTTATTTTAAATTTGACGTAATTTTTAAATCGCAGCCTGATGTATTTTTTTTTGCAAAGAAAGATTTATAAAGAAAATCTTGTACGTTTGATCAACAACACAACATTATTTTTTACTTTTTTTATTTAGCGCATTTGAAAGGTCCTTACTTAAGGAATCACCGTTACAATTTGATTCACATATTTTGGGACAACCTGTATATTCGTGTGTGAGTGAGAGAAGTCTAAGACGTCGTCCTATTAGAACGCTATTACGTTGCGTGTAAATCATCGTACATTTGCAAGATGACAACTAAGATGTACCTCATGCGTACCACCTGGTGCAAATGTTTATTAAGACATCCGTATGTTTCAATCTGAACTCGAAGAACTAAGTATGTGCGAACCAGCAATGAAACATTTTAGTTGCGTAATCACATTTCACGTATATTTTTGATTACGGGTACCTACCGTAGTAGTTTAGGGTAGTTCGGGCTCATTTACCATTATTGAAAAATCGTGATTTTTTGGACGGAAACTAAGTCAGCCGAATATCAAATAGGTACTATGTCGGCCTCGATGGCGTAGTGGTTAGTGTAACCGACTGCCACGCCTGAGGTCGCGGGTTCGATTCCCGCACAAGTCAAACATTTGTGTGCATGAACATGGATGTTTGTCTTGGTCTGGGTGTTTCTATGTATAATATGTGTGTATTTACAAAAAAAAAAGTATATAAGTATGTTTATCCATTGTCTAGTATCCATAGTACAAGCTCTGCTTAGTTTGGGCTAGACGGTGTTGTGTGTATGTGGTAGAATATTATTATTATTATTATAGTGTTTCACTAAATAGAGTGACGCTCACTGCATACACACGTCAAAGTCACATCATTAATTCCATAAAAATTATGAAACATTTGTTGGAGACGTCAGCTTAAAATATTATTCATTATAAAAAAAAAGCCCTGGAAAATATACCTAGTTCAAGGAATAGAGCTATCATGAGAAGCTGGCAAGAAACTCATGGTCACTCTTTTCAATCGCCAAATATAATTACACTGTTAAATAATAGCCCACAGGCTATTATTTAATTGATTGAACTGCTCCCACCCACAGGTGGGAGCAGTTCAATCTCAAGCAATTTTATTTTTTATATAGTCTGTGACTAAGTTATAGCCGTTTAGAGAGATACGACTATTATTAGATGAGTGCATTAACGATGTATAATTTAATTCGAATAATATTCGAATATATTCTTATATATAGCGTGAGTATACACTGCGATTTTGCACATCGTTAGAATGAGTCTGTTTTTACGTGTTTTATTTTATCGAGCTTTACCTATCCCTGTATATTTTATAGTAAGTATTGCTATCGGGTGACGGTTCCGCTATGAAAATAATCATTAACAACCAAAACATTCATAAAAAATAACGATTTTATATTTTATGCATTAACACACAATACGCTTTGCCCATAACAAAATGTTAACTAAAGCTTAATTTCTAGGCGTCTAGAGCGACTCAAAACGTCCATAGAAGATATAATGGCTAAAGAAAATATCGAACTACCCACCGCAAATAATGATACTTAACGATTAACATTATATTATAAAAAATTGTATATAATTGCCATTCCGGCTTGTTACTAAGACAGATACATACAATATTTTATTTTATTTTGATTATATGAGTTTATTAAATACCCACATATCTCATAAACTAAATTTGTTGTCCTACTAATATTAAAAATGTGAAAGTTTATGATGTTTGTTATTACACGCGTAGACCGCTGAACCGATTTGGATGAATCTTGTTTTTTTATCCTGGTAATAAATAAGGGGTAGCAGTTTATTAAAATTATTTAGCGCAGGTGAAACCGCGGAGCTCGGCTAGTTCTGCATTTAATCTGTGAAGTTTAAGAATACTAGACATGATAAAAATATCTGTTGTGTTGGGCCGCCGGTGTGCCGCTGCGACATCGTCAGTCTGTGGCTATATTTATTAGTGCAGTTATGAATGCACCACTTCAGCTTCTGGCCCATTCCCCTTCAGATAAAAACTCTTTAAAGTGTGTTGGAATCGAACTTTTAAAGAGCCACAGTTGTTGTGTTAACATTAAATATTATTCATTTATTTAATCTATCAATTGTTGCAATGCCAGACATAATTGAAAACCTATCGTGCATGGCTGCCGGTGTGCCGCCACGACTTAATAGATTAAGGATTGTCTATATTACATACTCTAATAAGCAACGCATATAGAAACTTTTCTAGTGCTGAAACTTTCACAAACAACATAACAAGCTTTTAACAGTTTAAGAGTTAGTATTACTAAATAAAATGAGTTCCTTACTGTCCCAACTTTGGGCATAACCTTCCTTTCAGAATGAGAGATTTAACTTCCATGCTAAATGAGGGTAGGCAAAAATAATATTTAATTATAATTATTAATCGTTCATACAAAACACAGCCATAAGTCTAATTTATTTTAAGTTATATTAGTTGTAAATATTGTATAATATTATGAAATTATTAGTTTAAGTGAAGTGTTTTATAAATCTATGTCGATTCATCGACCAAATCGACTAAGCATTTATTTCGAATTTATCAACTCTTAACTCAAATCAATAATTTTGAATATCAGGGTGCCCAGTGTGAGTTGTTTTTACGTTAACGCGATCGAAACGTTTACCGCGTGTGGCTCTCTGATTGGTTAAGAGCTTGGAGCGGGCCAATCGGAGCGCCGAACGTTATAAACGTGTCGATCGCGTTAACATAGAGCGTTCTTAGTTCTATATCATGCATCACGCATGCTTGTTCATGTTATAGGCCGACCGTTTAACTCGCGTATCGCCTGCACGGTATGAAGGGAGCGGGGGCGGGTAACGCTACACGCGGTTGACGTGAGCTCTCTGCTCCGCGCACCCCTTTAACCCACCCGGTAACATCACCCCCCGCTCCCTCCTTACCACGCAGGTGATACGCGAGTTAAACGGTCGGTCTATAATAGTCAGTTATGCGCATGATGCTAAGAAATTTAATTATAGGATATGATACATAATATATTGATATTATCACTAGTAGACTATCATATTGTGGTAACCACCACACATAGACGAGGGAGGCGGCAGACACACGATCCTGAGCTATCGAGTGTGTAATGTTGTCACTTCGCTTCTGTCACTACGCCGTGTTGTGCATTCGAATCCCACCCAGGACAAAACTTTGCGCAATCCACGAATGCTTGTTCCGAGTATTGGTGTTCCTTATTTGAATGTTTGTAAAGTCCACCGCGATACAGGAACATGAATTAGTGCGGGAGTAGTCTTAATAAAAAATTAAGTACAGAAAATATACTAATTCGAACAATACAATAAAATCCGCGACCGGTACCTCTCCGCCACCAGTACGCCTCCGCTTTATGTGTGTGTTGAGCTTTATGAATTCTGTGAATAGACTATTTTATGTAATATCAGTTAATTATGTACGTGTTTGCCACACTTAGCCTCTTGTTAAGGGGTTTTATTATTTGTGGGTAAATAATATATATAGCCTACCTCAGCTTTGTCTAGAAAGACAGTAAGTGTTAGGTTATTGCTCAGTACCTTTTTCATTAAATAATATTATAGATAATAATTAATACCGAAATTTGTCGTGCAATGTATTTAAATGGCTGTTATTTGGGCTGACTTCATTTATTTAATTTGAGTGCACGGATAATGTAATGGTTTAGTTTAAGTGCCTCGCCATTGACACTGCGTCGTGTAGAACACACGACGCAGTGGCAATTTCAATTCCCACGTGGTACAAAAATTTGTGTAGTACACAAATGTTTGTTCCAAGTCTTGGTGTTCTTTGTGTCCGTTGTTTGAATGTTTGTAAAGTCCTCCGCAATACAGGATATATTGCTAGTGCGAGAGAAGGTTTTATACACTCTATTACTGAAAACGGTTGAACCTGACTTTCTGATATTTAGTATCTTACACTTTAATTTGCATTATCCAACATAGTGTCTGAAAACTGAATTGCTTCACACAGACTGTAATATTACACAATAAAGCACTGCCCTAACTTAATAGGTCCTCATGCAAAAGAAACTAAATCTAGGTCCGGAGTAAAAAAAAAATTTTTTTACCGCTAGCTTCTTTCCACTGACCTCGATCTCCCGGTTTGACCCGCCAGTCTTCACTAAAGGCATCTCTCTTACTCAAATAGGAGTTAATAAATACGAAATAATTCGCAGTACACTAATTTTAAGAATATTGCATTGTAAATAAAACATGGTTGTCCATTGCTCATAATTATTGTAAATAGCAAAGCATAATAAAAAAGGTGAAAGCAATTTTAATGTAAAGAGATATTATATATATGTACTGACGTTGTTATCGAATCACGCCTAAATATTTATGAAAAAAGCTTGCCATATAAAAACACAATGTAAATATTGTTGCCATAGATAAAATATGTATTATCATCTGATCTTTTCCATTAGGAGTTCTAAATTTGAAAATACATGTGTATTATTTTTTTATGTTTTATTATTGTGATAAAGGAATAATCTGATAGCACCATAAGATCTGTGATGTTTTTATGATTTATATATGTGACATTAAACGTATTGAAGTATACAATGTGTTTCATTCGTTCGTTCACTCATTCGTTCCCTCGTTCTTGCAGCTTCCTGTTGTTGCTGCCGCGCGCCATACTGTCGGACCCGGTGGGAGCCGACTATGAACATTACATACATGATGCACATAGGCATTATCAGGTAAATACAGTGACTAGTCTCTAGAATGAACTCAACGACGGTTGGTGATGGTAAGCAGTCGAGTGTTCATAGTAATTTTCATATTGACGGTGTCATACTTATAAAATGTTCAATGATTTCGGCCATTTATTTTCTTCTTGAAGCATTATAAAGGAGTGATGAAACTGCCGCGCTGAGGTCATGAGTTCGATCTCACGGCACAGACCGCCGAATTTTTGAAGGCGTATAGAATAAGGTCTGCGTGATGGAAAACATCGCAAGGAAACCGGCATATTAGAAAGTTCTAACACAATGTAATGGGGTGTGAGACTGCGTCTATTGTTGTCTATTTAAGCACAGTTTCAAACTCCATGTACTTTTGCCGAGAATTAAAAGGAAAGCCGTATGACACTGGACTACTGAGGAATCGAACCCGAGATAAACTAAATTAAAAACCTATTGTGTCAGGCCGCCAGTGTAACGCTGCTACTCAATAGTTTAAAGAACAAAGCTGATCTATTTATATACTATTAAAGTGGTAATAAACAAACGGCTTGTCTAATGATAATCGAGTACACTGCCTATGGGCACTTGCAACACATCCAGTTTCTGAAAGGCTATTCAACGCTGTGTCGAGCTTAATCACATCTCAAGGGATTTGATTGGATGCTGCTGATTTATGCTTCTGACCGTCTGTTGATCTGTCAAGTCTTGGAATGCCAGACATAATTAAAAACAAGTGAGAATCGACAATGAATCGCCGTAAATCTTAAGAGTTCGGAAAAATGGTTCAAGTAAGTTCAAGTGATACCACGTGACCTTTAGGTCAGAGGTCATAGTCATTTCGGGGGTATATCGACTATGCTGAGTCGAATGGCGTTGACCGCGAGTCTCTAGCTCTTACGGTTCTTGATTTGAAAGTTGTATAACAGACAGACGGACAAAGCTGTTGTATAAGAGTTTTTTCGAACTCTAATAAATTATAGTGTTGACTGCACGGCCGGCTGGTTAAGTTTCCGCTACTACGCCGAGTGTTGCGGATTCGAACCCCACTCAAGACAAAAAAAAAACTGATCCACAAATATATGTTCTGTGTCTGGGTGTTCTTTGTTTGAATGTTTATAAGGTCCCGCGCTTCACAGGATATACTCTCAGTGCAGGAGTTGTCTTAAAAATGTGTATCACAAGAAAATAACAGTTTCCGGGGCAAAACGTCGGTGCCTCCATAAGCAGATATGGATATTCATCTCTTTGAAGTTACTAAATTGCACATAATATGTACAAGTACTTATAATATGGTTTGATCTGGCTAATTGATCGGGCTGCGTGCCCAAATTACTGGGCACTTTTCCAAACCCTGTGCTACTACTGAGAAATTCCTAACAGAATACCCAATAACTTATATTTGACATGAGTTTGGAACCAAGAAACTGGAAATTGGCAAATAACGTAAGCATATAAAGTTCTCTAGACCAAATTCCGGTCACGGTGGCCAATCTTAACGGAGAATGGCCAGCTGCGCATGAGATATAATGGAGCACAAGTGTGTGCGCAAAATAAAGTGCAGTGTCTATGTCCTCACTCACATAATTCGATGGGACGGCAATCCGACTGAAGAGAGATCAGGTGCATCGGCCAACGGATTTACGTGATTTTTAAGGCACAGGAATGTATAACGCCGCCAACTGCTTAACTGCCGGCTTCTACTGAGAAGTTCTTGTCAGAAAAACCCAATAACTTTTGTTGGCTCGACCTAGGATTTAAGACCGAAGCCTTATGCACACCAGTCACATACATTTAAGCATATAACTTAGGCAGTCAATCTTTTCAAGTTTTTATAAAACTATTTCAGTACTGGTTAGACGTCACATCCACGTTCCATTGGCCGACGGAATACAACTGGGTGGACACAACAGCCAGCTCAACGCACAGCTACGACAGCAGACCAGAAGCAGACATCCATTTAGACGAAGCTTACGGCATAAAACCGGATAAAAACGACGAAAACCGATTCACCCAGAAATTGGTCCTACGAACTCGAGATTTAACGATACAGATATCTGAAGATGAATTTGACGAAGGCCCGTTCTTCAAAATGATATTTAAGTTACTGGCTAACTTGACAACGCAGCCGTACCAAGTGAATTTGCACCTTACGTCTATTATATCAAAGTTGGCTTTACTCCCTCATCCGAATTTGCATGAGTATCTGCTGAATCCGATGTTGCCGACTGCTAAGAAGACGCCGACGTTGTTCAAAACGTTGCAAGACTTGGCGAAACGGTTGACGATGGAGATTCCGAGGTTAAGGAATTATAGTAAGGTGATAGAGAATACCAGGTTGCAGTTGATGAGTGAAGATCCTAGTTATGATGAGAGGTAAGATATCTATATTTTTTACATCCTAACTCGAAAATGTGTGAAGTCTGCCGATCCATACTGGGCTAGCGTGGTGGACTATGGCCTATCCCTTTTTACATTGAGAAAAGGCCCGTGCCCAGCAGTGGTACAGTTTAATACAGGGCTAATATTGTTGTAAACTTATATCCAATCGTGTCGCAGCAACCAGATTCAGTATCTTACGAAGCAACAAACCGCACGATGTGATTTCTTGTAACGTCAGAACTTTTTCAACATAATCAACCCAAGAATTAGTTTTGGATAATAATTAATTTAGCTAAGTAGTGAAAAATAGCAAGTCGCTGAAGTAATACGAGTGAATTGGCATCGTGCGCTGATTAATACGCAGAATCGATTGATAACTGAGTCCTCAGAAATTTGGTGCCTCACCAGACCAATTGTCATAGAAGATAATGACAGCCGCCCACCATTTTCTCGAGGCATGAAGTAGTGACCTTTTCCAAATGGTCACCCATTTATAACCAAAACAATACTAAAATTGGTTGACCTCGTAGATAGATTGATCTGCGTATTTGCCACTGCGTCACCAATTCCTCAGTACACAATAAGGCTACTAGATGTCGCTATAACAAATTGAAATATTACGAATACTTTCTGACAATGTGCTATTCAAGTATTATTCCTCTACAGTACGGACCACAACCAGCTAGTCGAGAGTCTGATCGTGTTAGAAGAGTTCTGCAAAGAGTTGGCGGCGATCGCCTTCGTCAAATACCAACATTCGGTGCATATGCAGAGATAATCCCGCTAACATAGCCTCTCATATAAGTGTTAAAAAGTACTAAAGTGCAGTTCTAATTGGCCTGTCTTGGTTGTTAGACGTTCGATATAATCGTATAGAAAGTTCTAGTAATTGTTCTTTTGTGTAGGTGATTTGGCTTCGAGGCGTTATTGCTTCCTTACACGTTAAGAACATTTACCTTATACGACACTGCCACGTACTATAGTCGATATTCCGTACGTCAAAATTTGACATATATCTGTGTTCAGCGCTTTTCTAAAGTTCGGCCATGCTTTCTAAGGAAAGGGACGGATGCAATGGTACCTTTAGGTTGAAGACCCAATGTCTGATCCTACATATAAATGATGACATTCTCTCGATTTGTGAAGGCACGTATGACTTTAATAGATGGAGCCACTGCCGCACTTTACAGCAAAAACTAAGCGTATATTTGTAATCAAATTCACAGAGAGAAAGTTGAATATTATACACATCGCACCCGTAATAAAACAGACTTATCTCAGTATTTTGGATTAAACAAATTTGAACTCTATTGCAAAGATTTAACACAAATATAATATTAGAATTTAAATTGCCTTACTTTCAAATTTCGAGTTAAGTCGCTGTTTTATTAAGAGTGCGACATGTTACAATGTTAATAAAATCACTTTTTGTCTTACTGAATGAAAGATAACTTTTAGGCGGGTAGTGACACCATTTAACTAATTTGAACTGCACTTTACGTTACAATATAGTCATGTACGCTGTGTAACAGGCTGCTGAAGTATTAAATATTTTATAATTCGTTTAGAAATAGTACAAATAATGGGAATTTATGCATTTCAACTTATAAGTTTTGCTATTATGAAGAATAATATATATATTTGATTTATTTTGTCATACATTAAGTACGTCGAATGTTACTGTTTTTATTTTTAAATTATTTGTAGATATCATGTATATTGAATAGAAAATATATAAATCATTCTACTGTAATTTATTATTATGTTTCACATATTTTAGTGTTCCGTAAATATAAATTAACTATGGTGCTTCAAGCCAAACAACCAGTGTTAAGATTCAGAATAAATGCTTACAAATTTAATGTTATAATTAATTTAAATAATTATTTTATTTATGTATGATATTCCTTATTTACTATTGTCTGCGCAATGTACTGGTCATATTAAAATTATTTGTTACAAAATACTGCTTTTAGCATAAAATTCATCGGCGGAATATTCTTTATTTTTATAACAGGAACTAGTAAAATAGTATTAAGACTGAAATTCTATTAAAATTGTATATTGTAGATTTGTTTTTCATTAAGTATTGGCAGTTTAGATGTATGCTATTAGAAATGCCCCTTATTAAAATGTTGTTTAATAATTACACACAGTTCGCAGGTAGTTTTAAAAATAAATTATAAATAATAATATTGGCCACAAAATGTATGTAACACCTACATATTATTGCTAAACGTGAGTTAGTGGTCAAATGCTGAGCTTATACAGCTAGGGCGTCATACTGCTAGCTAGTTTTATATAAAATCCCCTATTAATTTATGTTCGCCCCAATTCATTTTATGCTGGACCCAAAATCCATTTATGCTAGCTCCCAATTCTATCCAAATGCTCGTCTTCAAATTCACTTATGCTCGCCCACAAATTCAATTTATGCTCGCCCACAAATTCAATTTATGCTCGCCCACTAATTCCATTTGTGCTCGCCACAATTCCATTTGTGCTCGCCACAATTCCATTTGTGCTCGCCACAATTCTATTTGTGCTTCGCCCCTAATTCCATTTATGCTCGCTCCCAATTCAATGTATGCTCGACCAAATCACATTTCAATTATAGTCGATCTACAGCTAAAATATTTAGGGTTATGTATAATTATGATTTTCTTGCCTTGTTTGGTCAATTTTATTTGTCATATCAGAAGTTCTACTCACAATAATTATATATGAAAGCTATAAGCGTAAAAATGTAAATAACATATACTTATATAATTGTTATTCCTATTCAGCTTACGTTACCAGTCAGTATAGCTATCCTGCACAGTTATCTCGACCTCAAACTAGATAATATAATTGTTCATACTTCATATTGTATATTACGCTCTCAAGTCACGTTTATATATTTTACTATTACATGTAGATTGTAGATATTAAACGCGAAAGCAATCTGTGTTATACTGAAATAATGTATGTGTATAACTTTGCCGTTCGATTAAAGACTTTGTTCTCATTCAAATAAAGTTCACGTTCTCGTACGATGTATTATTACGGGTGACTGTTCAACAAATATTTTTTTTGTAAAGAAGCATTGTATTATGTGTACTGTATATATTTTTTGCCATGGAATAGCAAATAATTGTTTTAATTTATTATTTCCACTAGCTTGTCAATACTCTAGTCTAAATGTGGTACAGTTTCTAATAATATAGAACAGAAATATATGGTCGTATGTAAAAGTTGTGTATACCTGATAGTTATTTAATTTCGTTTCAAAAAAGTTATATTTTCTTCTCTGCTTCATTAATTTAATTTTTATTGTTATAGATTTATTGAATAGTTTATTTTTGATCAGCTGTTGTCTCCGAACATTATCTTATCTTATGTAGGGGCCAGTCAGTGCAGACCGGCGACGCTTCGACGCAGCGGGATCTTTTGTGTCGACACTCTCCCAATAATGACAGCCATAGATGTTCATGACAGCCGGGACCGACGGCTTAACGTGCTCTCCGAGGCACGGAGCAGGCGATAATTGTCAATCAATACGCACATCATTTCGAAAAGTCATATAACTTCCGAAAGTCAAGGGTGCGCGACGTGAGTTCGAACCCAAGACCCTCTGCATTGCAGTCTGTTGGTCTCCCCACTGAGCTATCGCTGCTTGAACATAGTCTATGTAATAGCACTGTCTAATTAAAGCGAATCTGTACTATTTGTGAACGAACATTTACAGGTAACGTACCGGCCAATCGAGCGGTTACCTGGTACTATCCCTGTACACGATTCCTTTACTGCGGTCAGTAAGTTCTGTACTCCGTACTAAACTGAGGTATCATATTTGTAAAACGTTACTATTTCATCTGAACTAATGTTGAGTTTTGCAATAATTACATACGACCACATATTTCTGTTACACGTATCTATTATGAGAAAAACACAGTTACTTTTTGTAGTACTTACTGCCTAATAGCACATAACGTAATTAAAAGTAGCATACGTTTTAACATTGTAAAAATCAGTGCAGTATGTAATTTTATAACATTCCTGACACCAGTGGATACAAAGTTTTATTTGGTTCGTAATAACGCTTTCGTTTGCACAAATAATTGTTATATTGTTTTATCTATTTACTGCCTGAATTTGCTGTTGGAATAAAATATTAAAGTTATATCTTGATGTTTTCTTTTTTACTTACTGCCACTAAAAATGTCCCGATATCACAGCGCCTCTTAAAAGGGCTAAAGTGTCCATACCGCAAGCCCGCGTCACAGTAATTTAAAGACGGAATGAGAGGGAGAGTGTGTGAGAGAAAGAGAGCGGGCGAGAGAGAGAATAAAGTTACACAATACAGGCATCCATACTGTACATAATACTTGGTTTATCGGTTGCGTTCTTTTGTAGGCTGTAAGTTGCTCGTTGCTCCAGCTTGTCTTCCAAACTTAGACGTTCGTAAGTGTTGCTAATAAATAAACATATTGATCAAATCGGTCTACAAGTCACCGACTCCTGTAAACCATATTTTAAGAAATATAAAATTTTAACATTGCCATGCCTATTTATCTATGAGACAGCAGTGTTTGTGAAAACTAATTCACACCTGTTCTCTACACTATCAGACGTAACTGTTCGAAATCGACGAGACTCGTAGCAAGAGATTATGTATCCACACTGCCAAGACAACACTCATGAGCAAAAGCATATTGTGTATGGCATCTAAAATCTTTGACAAAGTGCTGAATAGTGTTGTTGCGATAGCGATAGTCTATCGATAGTATCGTGATACTATCGTGGCCTTGAAAATCAGTTATACTATCTATAGTATCGATAGTTTTGCCCTATCGATAGTATTGCTTGCTCATATTATTGCTCGTTTTATTCCCAGCCGACAGTATTGAAATTACTTCGATAGTTACTAAAACAAAACTATCGATACTATCGATACGCGTCGATAGATCATAGATAGTATCGATAATATCGATTTTTTTTGACGAGATACTATCGATAGCATCGATAGTATCGACAAATTTCAGTAGTATCGCCTAATTTTCACTATCGATAGTATTGCAGCATTTCGATATTTTCGATAGGATTATTCGCGCTATAGACTATTTTTCAAGGTCAACTATCGATAACGAAACTATCGCTATTGCAACAACACTAGTGCCGAACTGATATAAAACAGTTAATTTAAACTTATTTAAATGTAATCTTATCTTAAAGCCCTTTTATTGTCAAAATATTATTTTAATATAAATGAATTCCTTAATGATAAACAAATAATGGATTTAAGTTATTATTATTATTCTTGATTATTTAAATTGACATTGATGCTATAACTACATTTTTTTATTTCTACATGATTTCCTTATATTTAATTGTTTTAAATATTTAAGATTTATTAATGATAAAAATTAAATGTTAATATTGCTTGTTTATTATTATATTTCATTATTTTAATTATTTATGATTATGTTGCATGCTATTATTAATTTTTGTGAATATTTGCATGTCTGAAAATTGACGGAACATGTTGAGACTATAATATTTTGTAACACCATATTGTACACATGTTATGGCGAATAAATCATCTTTATCTTTAAACCACAATCTCATCTGATGTAAAAAGACGATGGTGTATTCTTGCCTAGAATGTTACTATTCATTCAACTTGAAATAACCAATATGCATAGTATACTCACTGCTTGGCAACACATATTACGATCGAGTACGCTTTAAAAAGGCTCTGTGCGTATAGGTTATTGCTATACCCCTGCCAGTGGGTTAGATCTCCACACTAGACAAAAAATTGTGTGATCCACAAATAATAATTGTTCCGAGGTCTAGGTTTTCTTTGTTTCAATGTTTGTAAACTCCCCCGCGACACGTGAATAGTTTCTGGTGAAGGAGTCGCCTTCTAAAAAGTATTAACAAAAATGAATAAAGGTATAGTAATAAAACAATTAATAAAATGCAATGGTGATTATATTTTTCTCAAATATTAAATAATAATGCGTAATAAACATTGTAATAACCATCAAACAAAAGTAGTTAATATTATGTACAACATGGAATTGTAACTATTAATCATTTATAGGAAGACATACATACACAGATATCTAATTAAATAAAAACAGCCATATTAAAATTTGAAACAATGAGTTCAATTTTGGGGCAATTTTTTTAAAGATTTTTTTGTTATAGGTATATCAGAAATATATGCTGAATTGTTGTCTTCTATCAAACAGACACGAGAAGATATCAAAACCTAAACCAAATGTCATTACATACATTAGTTTGATTAGCGTAGTCATTGTCTTACGCTCACGCGCTAGATGACAGACAAGTTACAAGAACAGAAATAAATGAAACAGTTATTAATGCATCTGAATAATAATTATTGAATATAATCTAATATCGGTAATATAAACATATGCCATATATTTATTAGAGTGGTTCTATTTATATTGCAAGAGATGTTATCGAGCTTCCCAAGGCTTTGTTTGCTAGACATGGCATCTGCGAGACATCGTCGCTGCAAACATTTATTTATGTACAACAATATATTTGAGGCTTAAAAAATATAAGAATTTACTTTAGGTTTATTTGGGTATACAATGTAAATTTACGATTTATCTTCAACCTTTATTAACTACATCTTAAATAGGTCGACAACATAACCTATACAAAAAAGTTATACAAAAAAATTGGCCAAAGTTATCAACCAGCAAACATAATAATAAAAAAGAAACTTAAACACCTTCCTATAAACGATTAATATTTGAACACTCACACACACATTCTCACATTTAACATACTTACATAAATACATACATATAACATTTATTTTGCCATTATGTTTTACCTACTTGATCGTTACAAACGGTTACCTTCATGTATATAAACTAAAATGATAATTGTACAACACTCTGGAATAAGTTAAAAGATTGTACTATGGTTTCCACGCTTAACGCGATAATGGTAAAATTATTTAAAATTAATTTTTCGAGTTCATTTTTTTAAACCGTAGGCACTTGGCGTTATTATTAAGTGATTCTTATTCTCATTTAATTTTTCTTATAACAAACGCACAAGTGTGTCATAATAATGTTACAGAATAATATTTAACATAGAATAAATTACATGTCATATTTATATGACACATATACAAGTAAACAAGTTTACAAAATGTTCATGTTTTATTGTTATCACAAAATCAATAATCTGTACTTAAAATAAATTATTTTCTGTGTCAATATAACGTTCTTTTTATGAATGCCTGTTTTCTACATTTCAAAATGTGTCAGTTACGAACAGTATGTGTTAGTTCTAAGCTTAATCATAAGCACGAAAACTTACTCCTGTCTTGCGGATGGATGGACAAAGAAGTTGTTAATATAGTTTCTAATGAAAGCTACCCTTAATTGCTACAGGCAGGGTTGCCATTGATGGCTGTTAAGTAGTTATTTTAAAAGAAAAAGAGATAATAGTATTGATCAGAATGCTCCATTCATGGCGATTTAATTATAAACATTATTGAAATGTAGGGCTTACTGTGTCAACTAGAACGATTTTGGAATACAGGCATTCAAAATTTGCTAAAACCTTTTGTTGAAAGTATTTTTTTTTTGTAACAAAGATAATTTCCCATTTTTACATAATTCATGAAAAGTTAAACGTTTCGAGTTTTGTATGAGAACTAATAAAAAAATTCTTTAAAATCGTTTTGGGAACAGAAAAGTAGTACATAGCATAATGAATAATATGTAAAAAAAAAATGAAGCAAGTGTATATTGTAACACTTTCCTGTTTATATAGAATTGGTTCACACCCTGCTCCATATTTTTTTTACTTTCTATAATTCAATGAAGATAGTCAGAATCTTAAAATTGTTGTCAGAATGATATAAAATCCGAATTTCCTAGTAAGATATTACTATTTTATAATGTATGTTCTTGGAAAATATTAACTATATAACATATACATTATATACCACTGTCTAGATCAACACAAACCTTTGTACCTAGCGGTCGATTCGAGCACTTAACCGTCAAAAAATATATAGCACTTACAAATTTGGAGGTTAGGCAATTTGAACTCTAATATTATGCAAGTTAGAGTTCAAATTGCCTAACTTCTAAATTTCGAGTTAAATCTCGTTTTTATTAAGAGAACGATATTCTACCGGATTACAAACATTCAAAATATCGATTCGAATATAAAGATTGCTCTTAATATCTCCGAAAATAAAATAACAATATCTTTTTTGATTTTGATAAGTTATCTAAAGTTCGGAATCGGCCAGCTGATGGCTAATTTACATAAATTAAATGTGAATACATCGTACCTATTTGGTTTGTTAGACAATGGATATATAATTCTATAACATAATATCTAGAATCACTTAACATTGATGTTTGACGTCCCTAACATTAGTTGTTCCATTTTTACGTTCAAATCAGCCCATTTTAAGAAGGTAAGTTTCTTGAAGCAAATTCTATGCCATCCTTGTCTGTTTCACCGAGTAAGACAAAGATAGCAGAGCACTGGCCTCGTATATTAGGCTTAAAGTGATGAGATTGCAGTTAATTATAATGTTAAGTGAATCTAGTACAATAATATTAGTGGCCAATCGTTTGATAATCTTAACATCATCGACATCATTAGAAAAATCTTTGCAGCTTCTTATTTTGGCTGTCATCATATTTTACTTTACTTGCATACGCAAAGTGCTTCGGCACATGGCGGTAGTGGTCCCATTACCACCACCTATCGATCCGAAGCAGGCATCTGCCGTCAGGCAGACATAAGAAACATAAATAATGATAATCTCCCTGTTGTCACATAGATACAGCCACATTTAAATACGCAGTTATAAAATAATCAATCCAACCCATAACTTCCAGAATTAAGAATACTATGCATCGAAAATCAAATCAATGCTATGCTGGAAACCTATTTTCTACTGATGATTATGATGATATCTACTACTGTAGATATTATTATAATCTGACACGGCTTTGACGGTCGAATTAGATTCATTTTAAACTATAACGATCTTTTAAAACATATCTATCCACCTTTTGACATATATTGATAATATGAGACCATTGATTATGAGGTGTTCAAATCGCCATTTTGACGACGTCGAAACGTTGACGAAAACCATACTAGGTACATTAATACTCCAAGATATAGTAATGTCCTCACATCTATACTAATGATATAAAGAGGAAAGATTAGAATTTTTGTTTGTAAGGATTTAACTCAAAAACTACTTAACCAATTTTAATAATTATTTCACCATTAGAAAGCTAATAAACGAGAAACATAGGCTATATTTAATTTTTTTAAATTACTTTTTTTAACATTACCTAATCTACTATTACGCGGGCGAAGCCGCGGGCAAAAGCTAGTACAGTCACCCAGATAAAGTATGACATGGCAATTTAGCTTTCCTTGATGTCAATGACGAAATGAAGACTCAAACGACGGCCCATTTAAATAAATCACATCTGACACCTCATCATTTGGACTAGCGCGGTCAAGGACCGATATTGGCTACTGTATGTCAATTTTATATTAAGATACCACCGCTATATGTGTGGGCATGATACTACGTTACTACGATAGAAAGAATTCCTACCCCTGATACACTCCACTACTCTGTTCTTGACAATAGAAACACAGCTTATTTTATATTAAAATATATTTTATAAAGAAATATTTACAGTTTCTTCTGATGTATGTAATAGATGAACGAGCCTTTAGTTACAGTTATAAACTGGTATTAGTGATTTGAGAGTAATTATATACTGAAAAAGGGCTGGATGAGTAAGTTGATTGCTAGAGTAAAAAAATGTTTAAAAACTCTGGAGAAAGCTCAAGACTTTGCGCAGCGAGGAAGCTGGTGGTTTGAATGACTCGAATATTCTTTAGCTGCATTCAACACTTTAAAAGTAACCACCAGATTAGTTATGGTAGATAAAATAGCATTTATCCCAAGTTTTGTCTTCTTATCGACTATTTTATAAAGATTTCTACCTGTTATAATAAAGGGTAGAAGTGATTTAGACAGTAGTAACGAAGGGAAAAAAGGATTTAGGATTAATATGAAAGGTCTCTGTCATATGATAGGAGTAAAGGGTTTTTAGGGTTCTTTCCACAGTGGTAACGTAGTAACTTCACTTGATAAAACATGTGCTTTCTAATACTACCACAACACAAGTACGAAAAATTTATGTGGTAAATAATTTGCGACCAATTTGGATCCCATTATGCTATTGAAAATTTATTCATACAAAGAAGATATATGAAATCGGTATAGGCGGGGTATAGCTAGGCTTTTATAACAATAGAATCAATAGTAAGGATATTGATCGATCACCTTCGACGACTTATGGCCCATCGAGAGTGTGACTTTGTCCCGTCAAAACTATTTATAAGATAACTCTTGCGCTCAATTCGTATTAAATCGAACATCGATATTTTCCTAAATTATTCGGCTTACTATAGATAGAGCGAGCCCTACACATTAACTATCTTACAATAAAACTATTTATTTTCGTACTCATGTCGCGGCTTTCATTCCTCTTCGCTAAACAAAAATGGCTACGGCATGCAAAAAAAAGAAAAAATTTACGTTACACATATATTTGATACTATTTCATTGACAATAGAAAACAATGTCCTAATTAATGGTAACATATTTATATTTTTCAATAGGACATATATTATAACAAAATTCGTTGGAACCTCAAACAAATATAAGTATAAAAACTTCTTTTTGTGTCAGTCGCCTAACTCCATCTAGCGGGATACATCCATAACATACCTATACAAAATAATTATAATCGGAAAATTATATCTATGAGCTGAGCTCGTTATTTTCCTAACGAAGCATAAATCACATAAAAGTATACAAAAATAAACGTCTTAGCCAAGGATTAGAGGCAATGTCGTTGACAAACATAATATATTAAAATCTATTTACTTGTGATACGCTATACTTCACACATACACCACACTTCTTGGAAGGTTTCAGGATATAATCACTTTAATAGGCTTTTGATGTAAAAAAATAAACGTAATGTATGAAATTTTACACTACAAAATGTGGACAAAATTTGGTCATATGAACAACTTTGTAAAGTTTGCTTTACATGCAAATAGTATAGATGTTCTAACAGATATAAAATACAGCATAATTTTAAAATCACTTCAAACAGTGTTAGACTTTTGGATTTACATATGTATATTTGGGCAGGTATATAACAGAAATCTTTATATATTGTAAAATATTTGTGTTAATACAAGTTGCCGTACTTAAAGCATTTAATGTCACTTTTGTTAGATAGGATTCACCATTTCCAGGATATTTTTATGTTAGTACCAGTAAATGTTCCAGCTACCTTAAAATATCGTTATTCTTACGGTATTTTTACGGTTGTGATTACATGGCACATACCTAATCTGATATTTAACTGTCTATCTTTATTACTACACATCGTTACAGTTAACATTAACGTCGTGATGAAACCTGCGTGTTTGAAATTCTCCATAATGTTTTCGACTTTTGTTAGATAGGATTCACCATTTCAAGGATATTTTTATGTTAGTACCAGTAAATGTTCCAGCTACCTTAAAATATCGTTATTCTTACGGTATTTTTACGGTTGCGGTTACATAGCAGTTACCTAATCTGATATTTAACTGTCTTTCTTTATTACAATCACATCATCGTTAAAGTTAACGTTAACTTCGTGATCAACCTGCATGTCTGAAATTCTCCATAATGTTCTTAAAGATATGTGGAGTCTGCCAACCCGCAGTGGGCCAGCGTGGTGGACTATGGCCTAACCATACACCGAGATGAGGATTGCCCAACAGTGGGACAGTTTAATACAGAGTTGAAATTATTATACTATCTCACAATGAGAAGAGGTCTGCCCAGCAGTGGGACAGTATAATACAGGGTTGATATTGTTATATAGTGTGTCTGTGTGTCGGTTATAGCATATCACAGGTAACAGTGGGCATGATGTAGTCTACCTCGAGCAGTATTCACTAGTATTACAGTATTCTAATCTACATTATACATACAATTGTGTTTACATCTCTAGGTTATCAGCTTCTTGTGGAACTTATCACCATTATTTTTGATAAACGTCTGTGGACAATGAAATAACATAAATTATAATACACATGTATACAAATGTCAGTCTGTTTTATACTCTGTAAACATAGAATGGGGCATAGGGCTATGATAGATATTTCATCCGTATCACGCTCATCAAATTCCGTCTTTCATGACGGTATAAAATGGTTAAAACCAATATCGTTTTTATTATTTATTTTATGAAGTATAAGGACCACATAAGGAGGCAAGCCTATCACTGCCTACCGGGCTTCAGACACTGCTAATAAGAATTCTTTGTTAGGAACACCCATAACACTTTGGTCGACCCGGGCATCGTCGCTGGCGCTGCGCCATCGAGGCAGTGCCGTAGTACCTTTTATATTGCGGCCTGTAATTAATCTGATGAGTATGGGTTCGTTTGTTTGCCACTTAATATATATTTAATAAAGTAGTCGACTTACATTTTTTTATTATTTAAGTCATATAGTTACATAACCCTAACCCTAAACTAGAAAGATATTTTTAAATCTGTTCAAAAATGAATATACGATCGCTTCAAATTTAGTAATTGTCAAGTGACAGAAAAAGAAGCACAAGCAATGAAGTACAAGCTATGGCGTAACTGCGTTTTAACAGCACCTTTTTAAAATTTCCGAATTTAAAATATCAGTTACTCCCTTATTTTACAAACAATTTTGATACTGTTTAACGAAAGATTTCTTTTGATTGATATTTACTTTTGTCTATAAAATAATATACAAATTCAAACATGGGTCTCTATCCTATTGTTTGTGTTGTCGATATTTCTAAGACAACCGCACTAGAAATAATTCCTGTGTCACTGTGGGGACTTTACAAACATTCAAGCAACGCACACAAAGAACACCCAGACTCTGAACAACCATATGTGAATCACACAAATTTTTGACCCATGTGGGATTCGAACCCACAACACCCGGCGCATTGGCAGTGGCGAGGCCACCACTTAAACCACTACGCCATCCGTGCAGTCGAATTGTACACACAGCGACACATCAACCTAGACTGTTTGGACTTTGAACTATTAGAAGTTGAGCGCTGCGAATCGTGCGAGAGAGTGCGTTATATTTTTGTTACGCTCTATCCTTACCATTACATCGACACCACTATGCACTGTCCCTTTCCGACAATTCTCTATTTTGTACGTAGCCTAGTAATGCGTATATAGGGTGTCTAACTTGATGTGTAGCCGTGTGTACGAACCATTTTCAGTTTGGCGTAATGTTGTATATAGTACTTAACTGAATAGTAATAACAAATGTGTTTGGTTTGTCTGCTTACCTATCTAGTGGCGTAGTGATTCACCACCAGGAGAAGAAGGGCGACTTGTGCTGGAACCGCTGCTGGAACGAGTCGAAGAACCGAGACGAAGTCGATCCGCCCTTAGACCTGCACATACACACTTCACGTTAATAACATTGAATAATAATTATTACTTAATATACTTAATAACTAACTTAGTTAGCAGCGATAGCTCAGTGGGGAGACCAACAGACTGCAATGCAGAGGGTCTCGGGTTCAAACCCACGTCGCGCACCTCTGACTTTCGGAAGTTATATGACTTTTCGAAATTATGTGCGTATTGATTGACAATTATCGCCTGCTCCGTGCCTCGGAGAGCACGTTAAGCCATCGGTCCCGGCTGCCATGAACATCTATGGCAGTCGTTATTGGGAAAGTCAGTACCCTCTAATATCCTGACACTGGTCTAGCCTTAGGGTATCGTTAGCCTTCGGGTTGCGGAGGTCAGGTGGCAGCCGCTCCGTGTAAAAACTGATATCCAGTCAAATCCGGTTAGACCAGAAAAGTCGACTCCAAGTGACTTGGGAATAATAAAGGCTAAGAGAGAAGATACTTAATAACTAACTTAATCTCTCAACCAGTCCTGTTACCAAAATAGCTATTCAAACAAAATTTAGGTTTAAAATAGTTTGGTTAAGCTCGGATGCCGGCGTCCTAGTGTTAGTTGAGAAGTTATAATAATAATATTATTCTACCACATACACACAACACCATCTAACCCAAACTAAGCAGAGCTTGTACTATGGGTACTAGACAATGGATACACATACATTAATTATGTATATACTTTTTTTTTGTAAATACATATTATACATAGAAACACCCAGATTAAGACAAACATCCATGTTCATGCCCACAAATGTTTGACTTGTGCGGGAATCGAACCCGCGACCTCAGGCGTGGCAGTCGGTTACACTAACCACTACGCCATCGAGACCGCCAAGTTAATAAGTTATGTATACTCGTAGACAATATTTTATTATGACATTATATTTGAAACAGTTAAAGCAAGACCAGCCTTAGTAAGTTTAGCATGAAAATGTATATCCGAAAGTTCGGGCCGAAAGACAAGTTTCGATTTCTTTCGTCCAAAATGTCGTTAGTCTGTTGTTCAGACTGTATGAACAGGTTAAGGGCAAACAAGATGTTACGTACGGAAATTCAGGCTCAATTTCGTAATAAATGTGTTTCACCGTACAAAAAGGCGACTCGAAACTTTTGCAGTTACGTTTAATGGTACGCCGACTGAACCTTACATTAATCTCAGATTGGCAGTCACTAACGTCATAGTTTATTACAAACTAGATCAGGTGGCAAAGGGTCATACTGTCTGCCTGATGAAGAAATAAATGCGAAGAAACTTCAGTTTCGGGTAGACTTTTTCATGGTAGACCTACAGAACCTTCGAATCGTTTAAGCCGAGCCCAGCAGTGGGCTAGTGGGACTGACCTCTCGACGATGACGGCAGGCATCTGAACAAGCTGCACGGGGCTCTTGTTGTCCTTGAGCGCCTGCGTGAGGTTGAGCACCTGTCCGCGCATCACCGACATCTGTCGCTCGAACAGACCCTTGTCGAAACCTTTGTCTTGCTGCGACGAACAAACATACATTTGATTAAAATATTATGCTAATTAAAATCTGTAGATTCTGTTATGTGATACATAGGTAAAACCAACGATATTATACACGACAGTAAGGCCAGTAAGTAGAGAGAAAGGATGTATAAAATGTTGTGAACTGCTGACCAAACGGTCAGGTACAGGTTGAATTTCAGTGTTTTCACTTGCACTCGTAAGTTATAAAAGTAATAATATTCAGTATTATACAATTATAACTAATAACGATACATTCGTAGACACAAACAATTTTTACTATTAATTCACAGTAAATAACTGTCATTCCAAACTGGAACAACAGTTCATTTGTTCATTATTTATTATAAAATTTTCTTATTTATTGAACGAACTCTATCCCAAAACGTTTTTCTGTTATTATTTTGATAATTGTAATAATCTATATAATTTAATTTACTGTAAATAATTTAAATACATTTAATTTTATTACTAATATACAATACTTAATTTAGAAAGTGATTAATTACTGTAAAATTGTATAATATTTTTTTATTTCTTTTAGCCGTTTTTTTTGTGCATGTTGTGTTAGCCAGTAAAAGGTTGTTACACATGTAAGTGTTTTCTAGCATGTAAGCCAAATTGTACAGTGTAAGCAATCGTTGGTTAACCGAATAAAAAAATAAAAATAAAAAAAAATATATCTGAGAATGACTAATTTCACAAAATCACTGATAAGGTTAAACCGCGATACAATCCGTAATCAGTAGATTAATTACAAATTTAAAAGAATTACATTAGCGTAAACGTAAAATAATATTATGCGCATTCACTGTCTTGCAAGGGATTATATTGCAGGGAATTGGTTTTGAGAATAATAAAAAAACGTCTCAATTGGAACATTTTAGGGTTTAATTTTTATTTTTCGTGTGCTAGTATCATATCCGCTTCTTTGCTGTATATAATTTCATTAGGTAAAACGTTTTGTAAGAGATTACATTGAAATTTTATTATTTTAAGAACAATAGAAAAACGTTTCAACTGAGACTTTCAAAATGTGTTGTGTGCGGTCAGTCTATAGATGGGTGACCGCTTAGTAGTATCTCATCTGAGCGAATCCGTGCTTCGGAGGGCACGTAAAAAGTCAGTCCCGGTTGTTGTCAAATTGACAGCAGTCGTTAAGCCATGTCAGAGGCCTACGGGCTTGAACAATTCTTGACAACAGGTTGGCCACTAACCACACGAAAAGAAAGAAGAAAGATCACATATTACAGTATGCCACGTTCACTAGAAGTTACAGAGGGTGGTTAACAGAAATAACATCAGAAATCCGAATAGATTAGTGTTGGGCTTAATACCTAGAACAAGCCGGCTACAGAAAAATAGTCTTTCGATGTGCGTTAAAGTTTTTAACAAAATTCCGGATTGTTTCAAAACATTGCCTATAAATAAACTTAATCAAGTGTTGAAAAAATGGCTGATAGGAAATGCGTTTTACTCGGTTCAAGAGTTTTTAAATCAAAACAGTACCTAGAAACGCTTATCCGAAGTAATCCATACACAGAAACCAGTAAAAATATTGTAATGATGTACTTAAAATATTATGCTTTTCCGCTTTAACATTTGTTAATATTTGCATGCTGTATTTATAGCTAAATAGGCTTGTTCTCTTGAATTGTTACAAACCACCTTATGTATCACCCTGTTTAAAGCAAATAAATAATTTGTATTTGTATTTAAATACTCACTTTAAACAATATGTGCAGCTCGTCACACAATTCTTGTACGAAGTTCATGTCAGATAGCAATGGAAGAACAAGCTCCCTGGAAACAAACGAAAGGAAAAATAAATACATTTTCTTGTTTTAAGGAGTTAGGTCTGGTTTGAGTTACTTTTACTTCTTCTTCTCTCTTAGCCTTTATTATTCCCAAGTCACTTGGTGTCGGCTTTTTTGGTCTAACCGGATTTGACTGGATATCAGTTTTTACCCTAAGGCTAGACCAGTGTCAGGCTATTAGAGGGTACTGACTTTCCAAATAACGACTGCCATAGATGTTCATGGCAGCCGGGACCGACGGCTTAACGTGCTCTCCGAGGCACGGAGCAGGCGATAATTGTCAATCAATACGCACATAATTTCGAAAAGTCATATAACTTTCGAAAGTCAGAGGTGCGCAACGTGGGTTTGAACCCGAGACCCTCTGCATTGCAGTCTGTTAGTCTCCTCACTGAGCTATTGCTGCTTGCGATAGCTTTCAGTTATTTTTACTTGAAATCTGTAATTTTGTCTCAGTCTTCGATAACCAGACATTTCTATGTATGTTTGATGAATATGAATGCCTAATTATTTTCTTAAGAAGTTTACGATAATATATATATTTTTATCTCGCTCTAGTTACAATTATTGTAGCACAGGGGACCTTACAAACACTCAAACAACGAACACAAAGAATACTTTAAGACACGGAACAGCTAGGATCACACAAATTTTTGTTCCGTGTAGGAATCGAACCCACAATACTCGAGACGACCACTTATACCACTACGCCATCCGTGCGTTCAATATTAATCCTTAAATCACATCATTTTAGGCGAGACAAATATTCTTCTCCGCATTAGTAGTAAAATACCATAGAGTATTGTAGTAACTCCGCACAGACGAAGAAGTTCCGACTACAGCTGACACTTGTCGCTGTATACAATAAGCGCTTAAAATGACTTTGCCCATACAATGCTGAATCGCACAAGTGACATTTTCACAGCGACTAGGTAGATATAATATACAAGTTCCCGACATCGACAGTCGGGCCGCGGCCCGCCAGGCACGATCGCCCAGCCTGGTTAGAGGATCCTCTTTGTGTTGGAGGGACATCAGGCCTTGTTCCTCCGGAGTATTAAATCAGTTTTGAGTGTGCTATATATAATGTACAGTGTGCACATACTTGGTCTCGTGCGAGAAGGGCTGCTTGGCCTGCGGCAGCCAGGCCCAGTGGTAGGGGTAGGCGCGCCACGAGTCGGGGTGCTTGAACGGGAACGCGAGCCCGTTGTCGATGGCCGCGATGCGCACTTCCGCGCCGGTCCACTCCTGCAAACACACAAAGCGTTTATATCACTAGACAAACACACTAACTTAGAACACTGATGATAATAATAATATAGTATTCAGGTCCGTATTTAACTGTCCCACTGCTGGGCATGGACATAGAACACGGCCCAGAGCTTGGGCCTTAGGCCATAGAACTCACTTAAGTCTAAAATTTCAGTAAAAGTTACACAGGAATTTCCTTAGGGGCTACAGCAGGGACCAGGCGTACTTACTACTTTTTGTACTATGACTAGAGAAAATTTGACCATACACCGAAACTGATATGTCTATTTAAGTACGATACCATGATTAGTCCCGACAAATAGTAATGATCAAAAGCATGATGGGCAATACCGAGCATGACGGAACATACTGAGCATGATGCACGAAACCGAACATGACGCGGGTGACCGAACATGACGTACTAGACTGATCATGCCCCACAGGACCGAGCATGACGCATAGATCTAAGCATGACTCAGATCAGTCATTACTCATTATCATTACAATAAAAATCAACGAAGCAAGAGCAATAACGACTTACGGTGGGGTCCCTAAGGTCGATGTCAGTGCGAGGCGGTTGCTGTACGTTGGGCGCGTCGTACTTGATGAGCCAGTTGTCGTTCCCGCGGTCTGTGTTGCGGATTATGTAGTCCAGAACTACCAGACGTTCGAATTGTAGCTGGAATCTGGAAATAAATACATAAAATAAATAAATAAAAATATCTCTGAATTATTGTTTCTGCACCAGGCAAATGGTGTAAATATATTTTTAGCGATGATGCGTTTATTTATTTGGCTCACTAAACAAGTTGCAGTAATGGGAAAACAGGGTACGTTTACGACGACAATCTTCCCTGGAATAAATTAAGACGTTGCCTATGAACACTCGCACGTCTAGAATGTACCTACTCATGCACGAGTTGAAGACAGCAGAATACACTGGAACAGTAGTATTGATGTGGTAAAAAGAAAACAACTCACTTTCTCATAACGTGTGGCGGCGGCGGATCTTGTTCAAATCTTCTCAGCCAATAGTCCGCGTCTTTGTAACCCTCCACAAACAACTGGAACGATCCCATCTGAAACATACACAAACACATCAATTAGTTATTATATATTTAGAAAGTTTTGTTTTTAAAGACAACCTTACATTACGGTTCAACCTCTTGTTCGAGAGGGAATGCACAAATATACAATCAACGCCGACATAGTACACCCAGATTTGGAGCAATTATTTGTAGATCACACAAAGAATAGTCCCATGTGGGATGCGAACCTACACCACTGGGCAGTGGCAGTCGCGAAGCGCCCACTCATCTATTTATTTTTTGTGCTAAGACAGATAATATAGAAATTGTATACCTTGTTCACTAGCATGACAGTCATGTTCAAGAACGGGTGTTTATTAAAGTGGATTTGTAACAGACATAAATTATGGATTTCGAAAAAGACAGAAATGGCCATTTCAAACAGGACTAAAAAAAGGTCAATGGGATCAAACGAAAAGGCGGTCATTTCCCTGTACCCATTTAGGTTGAAAAATACTATCGTGTAATAGGTATAACGCTTTTGTACTGCAAGCGTATGGACAGAAGCTCTTTTCCTTGTCTTCATCTGCATGTATACGTGTGTGAGTAAAGAAAAAATCTTTTCAAAACGAATGTATACCTTGGGTGGCAGTCCCATCCTGTTGAAACGCAGGTTGGGGAATTGCTCGGTGATGGCGCGCTTGAGCCGCGAGCGCTCGCGATCTATCCGCAAGTAGTTGAAGGTTTCCGACACCAGCTTCACTACCTGAAATTAAAGACACAAGGGGTTAAGAACATAAATACTATAATATTTTCTTGAGACAGAGAGCAGCGATAGCTCAGTGGGGAGACTAACAGACTGCAATGCAGAGGGTCTCGGATTCGAAGCCAAATCGCGCACCTCTGACTTTCGGAAGTTATATGACTTTTTGAAATTATGTCACTCAACACTTTTTTTTATCAAAATCGGTCCAGCGGTTTCGGATGTGTTCAGTGACATACACACGTACAGTAGAATTATATATATAAAGATATACACTTTAGGATTCCGACGCATGTACACACGGCTACACATCAAGTTAGATACCCTATATACGCATAACTACGCTACATACAATATAGAGAATTGTCGAAAAGGAACAGTGCATAGTGGTGTCGATGTAATGGTAAGGATAGAGCGTAACGAAAATATAACGCACTCTCTCGCACGATTCGCAGCGCTCAACTTCTAATAGTTCAAAGTCCAAACAGTCTAGGTTGATGTGTCGCTGTGTGTACGTCAGAGTCCTAATGTGTCAAAAGGCAGTTAAGTGCGGTATACTTAACTGCTTTCTAGCACATAATCAAGTCGTAGACCGACGCTGACTAATCTACGCTAACTCATCACAGCTCGGAACACGATAGCTGCCTGGTAGCGATGCCAGTTTTTCATATTCTATACAATAAAAGCGTTTCAGTAATAACTATACAGCCCATCTTCTTCTTCTTTTCGTGTGGTTAGTGGCCAACCTGTTGTCAAGAGTTGTTCAAGCCGCCCGTAGGCCTCTGACATGGCTTAACGACTGCTGTCAATTTGACAACAACCGGGACCGACATTTTACGTGCCCTCCGATGCACGGAGACGCTCAGATGAAATACCACTAAGCGGTCACCCATCTATAGACTGACCGCACCCAATGTTGCTTAACCTCGCTAATCGTTTACCGGTTAGTGATTGCAACTGGCTATGAGCGCCTCATACCATACAAATTGACACTGACATTGTGGAACTGAGGGTATGCTTAGTGCCGTCTGTCACTTAACATGAATATAATGACTACCTTTTTTATACAACCAAAGTGGCCGTAAAGCATACGGCCCACGTGATGGTAAGTGGTCACCGTAGGCTATGGACGCCTGCAACACCAGAGACCCTGTAAAAACCTTTTAACACCATTTTTGACGAACCCCATACTGTAGTCTTGCGGAAAAACCTCGGCAAGGAGATCATTCCACAACCTGAGCGTCTGCAGCAGATAATTCCTTTGGAACCGCTTTGTGCGACACCAATTAGGTTGTAAGGTGTAAGAATGAAATCCCTGACGATGGCAAGCGGTGTGATGAAAAAACCTTCTACCTTTTGTATATCCATAATATAGTTATTACGTTCGTCTCTAGTAGAAACACATTGCGAGTATTCCAAACTTAACAGACCGTTCCCGCCGAACCGGTGCGTATAGTTGCACCTTTACGACGTCTCTTTCGGATGTACTTAAAGTACACCAAACAAACGATAACAATTACATGATCACGTATCGCTAAATTGGATAATCACACGCAAGTGCAAGTCACCTCACGTGGTGACAAGGTCCTTTACATCAGTGTAATTGTAAATATTAGCTGCGCTAAGTATGCACTTCTATTTACGGAATCGTGTAAGATATATATCATTTCTTTGCATGAAGTAGAGAGCACGGAAATAAATAATATATTATTGGCTTTCCATAGTATGATAGTTTACAATGCCAGAAGAATTACTCGCGCATTACTGATTCTGGGGCAAAGGCAGCGTCGGCTCTAGCAAATAGGTTAGAGCGAGTTTGCCTTTCGGCGCCCTTTGGACGACGCTTTCACTTAACATACATTCTACTTCTGTGTTATGCTAAATAAATAATAATTCTCAAATTTTCAATATTGCGCTTCAATTTTTCCAAATTTGCGCTGGAAATTGTTTTTCGCATGTAGCTTTTTGACGGCCCTTGTCATCAGGCGCCTAGAGCGATCGCTCCTTTTGCCCTTGCCCAGCACCGACGCTGGGCAAAGGAAATAAAAATAAGATGAAAGTAAAGGTCAAACCTTTAATCTTATCTTTACATGAGATGTATATACGTATGCGAGGTAGATAATTAGCTATATTACAAAAGTAAAGAATAGTAAAATAGTACCCTTAGTCATGTCTCTTAGTACGCTGAATTCCACCAAGCATTTGGTATTTTTTGCTGTTCTACAGACATGTTGCCGTGCGAGTCACAACGCGGTACAAACACTATCGGGACCGAAGGCAACTAACTACGCCTCGCAGCACTCGTCTTCTAACTAAACGTGAACGGATTGTGTATAGTGGATTGCAAAATACAGTCCACTTTTATTTCAACGGCTATAGCAGCTATACACTAACAAAACCAGGGCTAAAAATCATGCCCACCTTTAGCAAAAGTAATAATTATGCTATCAAGTCCTAGGCCAAAAGCATAGGTCACTAATACTTCGTTCACGACTCGGCGCATCCTTAAGGATCCTGGTGACTCCCTAAGGGAACACAATACAAGGTTTATCTAAACTAATATTATAAAGAGGAAACATTTGTGTTTTTGTATGTATGTTTGTAATGTTTGCACACAAAAACTACTGGACCGATTTCACAAATTCTTTCACCATTAGAAAGCTGCCTCTTCACTGAGTGACATAGGCTATATAACATTTTCAAAAAAATTTGGGATCCTTAATAAAAATGCAATAATATACCCCAAGGTGAGAAAAAATTAGTCATAAAAAATCTGTCATCGCGTGCGCTGCGGAAACTATTGATGATAGAACAAAAAAATGTTCTACAGTATTATAGAACGTATCAAATCTACAAAAAAGTCCGCGATACCATACGTATTTTTTGAATATATAGCTAACTACACCTATATAGGTGTAGTTAGACTTATTAATTTCTTTAGTTGTAGTTTTATATATTAAAATTAGATAACACATTAAAAGTAGGTATTGGCTAATAAATTAAAGTCTACACGGACGAAGTCGCGGGCAAAAGCTATAATATATAAATTGTAAGTATGTATCTCCTTTCTAAAAACAGCGGTAGCCCAATGGATGACCGTTGGACTCCTACGCAAAGGTTTCGAAATTCATCTCAAGGCACGCACTTCTGACCTTTCCAAGTTATGTGCGTGTTACATAGTTAATCATCGCTCGCCTTAACGTTGAAAGAAATCGTCGTAAGGATACCTGCTTGTCTGAGAGTTCTCCATAATATTCTCGAAGAATACTATGTGGATACTCTGTGAACCAGCATTAGGCAATCGTGGTGGCCTATGGCATAACCCTTCTTACATTAAAAAGAGGCTCGCCCCTATGAGACGGTAGTTTATACATGGAGTTAACATTATATTATTTAACCTCTTTCTAAGCTCAATCTTCCGCCTGATCCTCGTAAGTAACGTAACTTCGGTAATCTCCTAGCTCCTAACCGCAAAACTTTAACAGTAAATGTTACTTTGCCACCTAACTCAACAAGTTACTATTGATTTGATTTAAAGTTTACCAAAGTATGTTACAGGGCCAATGCATGTGGAGCGTGTATCGCTTTTCGATTGGCGCGTATCGGCGTAGGTAGTTCTTGTAAAACATTTTTATGTATAATTAAATCTTTATTGCTCAATATTTATCTCTAGTTTTATTTGCATATTAGGTAACTATAATTTACATACAAGTTCTATCGAGTATGACGTGAATAAAACTACGTCATCGATTTCGTTATTTTTTTCTCGGCATGTGGTCTTAATTTGACATTTTCAATATTTGTTTATTATTACGTTCTTCTGTGACTTTGTTTGTGTGAATCCCAGAGAATGCATCATCATCTCAGCCGAAAGACGTCCACTGCTGGACATAGGCCTCCCCCAAGGTTTTCCATACAGACCGGTCTTGGGCCGCATACTGAGACAAGAAAATTAAATATGAAGAACTTTGGGTGTTTGTTACTCAATTACGCGTAACTGATGGATAGATTTTGATTAAAATTGGAAAACAGATAGACTATGTCCTAAATAAATAAAAATCATACTGGCGGAGCAAAAATAAAAAAAGAGATTAGGATATTGGTGTGTATATTTGTAATTGTAAAACTTTTGAAATACTTAAACGATTCTTCTTTTTTTCGTGTGGTTAGTGGCCAACCTGTTGTCAAGAGTTGTTCAAGCCTCTGACATGGCGTAACGACTGCTGTCAATTTGACAACAACCGGGACCGACTTTTTACGTGACCTCCGAAGCACGGAGACGCTCAGATGAAATACCACTAAGCGGTCACCGATCTATAGACTGACCGCACCCAACGTTGCTTAACCTCGCTAAACGATTGATTTGTTTTGGCTTAATTAACATTTTCGTTTTGAGTTATTAACATTTTTGTTTTAGTGAGTCTATGGAATATGGGGAAAAATGGCAATCCATTTTTCCCCATATTTACATTTTTATTCAGGCGAGATGACAGTCCCTTGCGTTGCGGTCGGGCAATACAACCACTGTGGCTAATACTATAAATGACAGAACGCCATTATTATTTGATGACCATAAGTGTTACTTTGTGACCTAAATGAATAAATAACTGGACTAGACAGCATTGACGGTCAATAAGGCATAGTCTATGTATGTATGTGTCTTTCAACAGCATTAACGATGCCTTTGCTTCACGAGTCTTAAGTCTAAAGCGATATGACATTGAATTAAATACATACATGTTCAATATAGTTTTTATCAAAGATAAGTTAATACAAGGTATGATACAAATTGTAAAAAATATATTTGCAACAATAATATCTTTGGGAAACAATCTCTTTTGTTGCATTATAAGCTTAGGGTGACCTGGGTAATTATTATATGTTACTTATAAACATTTAAACCATAGATAAGCTCTACTACGTTTCAATATGGCCACCTTTCTGGACTTGGGAGTTGCCACCTGATACTATGAGTGCACGAATGGCGTAGTGATTTAAGTGATCACTGACACTGTGTCGAGTGCTGTGGGTTCGAATCCCACACGGGACAAAAAATTATGTGATCATCAAATGGTTGTTCCGATTCTGGATGTTCCTTGTGTCCGTTGTTTGAATGTTTGTAAAATCCCCGCGACACAGGCATTATTCCTAGTGACGAAAAAGAGTCTTAACCTATAAGCTGCCACAAGAATTGGACTATCAAATGGAAGAATTTATTAAATCTAACTATTAGTTTCACTGTTTTTCGTAGGTGACCTTATATAGCCAATATTGATTCTGGATAAAGAAGCTTTACCAATTGCGAAAGAATTTTTGAAACCGGTCCAGTTGTTTCTAAATGTATTTATTACATACCAAATCTTGTCTTTATAAAAATAGACGGTGCATCTATAGTAGGAAGCTAGCTTGTTCCGTGCTTATAGAACAGAACCCTGAATCTCCAGCCATCTTGGAAAGTAAGTAACAAGTGACGCATTAACAGCATTACTATGTATTTACGAGCTGCGTCTCTGAGTTAGCAATGTTAATGTTCCGATAAAATCGCTACAGCTGTGTTGACCTCGGCCTCGTCTCATTACATAACCAGTTTGAATTTAAGAAAACAATGTTGCTTATCGTTCAGTCAAGTTTTATTTTTGGATGTAATTTGGATTGTTTTATGACACAGTTACGCTGCGGTTATGGTAACAACATACTATTAAGACGCCAGGCTTTTTATTATATTTTAAGTACTTCTTCTTATCGTGTTGCTGGCAACATTTTTTTAAATGGATTTAGACCAGTGCTCGGCAACGCAAATCGCATTAGGCATTGCTTGGTATATTTCATCAAGCGTGCACAATTCTGGGCTCGTGGGACACGTCAGCAATTGACCCATTGTCAATGGGGATGCACCGCAGTCGCATTTGTTTGCACTTGGGTCGATATAACTCCACCTTGACATATTATCTTTAGATCTGCCAATCTTTAAAGAGCAGCGATAGCTCAGTGGGGAGACCAACAGACTGCAATGCAGAGGGTCTCAGGTTCGAACCTACGTCGCGCACCTCTGACTTTCGGAAGTTATATGACTTTTCGAAATGATGTGCGTATTGATTGACAATTATCGCCTGCTCCGTGCCTCGGAGAGCACGTTAAGCCATCGGTCCCGGCTGCCATGAACATCTATGGCAGTCGTTATTGAGAGAGTGTCGCCACAAAAGATCCCACTGGGTCGAAGTGTCGCCGGTCTGCACTGGCTGGCCCCCACATAAGATAAGATAGATCTGCCAACCTGGGTACGTAACCTGTTCAGCGCCTTCCAGGTTGGCCATGAAAGTTTATGTCCCGGAGGTAACTTTTCTGCCAGTGCAGCGGTGGGGCGAAAGTAGGGGTGGAGAATTTTTTAAAATACTAATTAGATATTGCTTTCTGCTTCAATCGCGTTAAGCTAGATTTCGTTTATAAATTTCTATCTCTTGAGAACAGTATTATTAACCTCTGAGTCTTCTTCGAAGAGGTTAATGAAAGCACTATGTGGGTCTGTGTCTGTCTGTTAGTGACAGGCATAGCGCCGGAACGACTGGACCAACTTGTAACTTGGTGTGCAGACACCTTGGGGTCATACCTCGGTCGAGTTTGAATATGGGTCCTGTGGGTCAAAAGACCCCCGAGATGTAGAGGTCACAAGGTCACATGTATTTTAAATGGAAAAATATTGACTTGTAACTTGCCTCGCCACTGACACTACGCTGAGGGTTGTGGGTTCTAACCACATACGAAATAAAAAATGTTGTATGATCCACAAATGGTTGTTCCGAGTCTGGATGTCCCTTGCATCCGTTGTTTGAATGTTTGTAAAGTCTCTCGCGACACAGAAATTATTTCTAGAGTGGAAATTGTATTTTACAATATAAAATATAAGTTTCATTATCGGCCTCGATGGCGTAGTGGTTAGTGTAACCGACTGCCACGCCTGGTACACACAACACCATCTAGCCCAAATTAAGCAGAGCTTGTACTATGGGTACTAGACAATGGATAAAAATACATATATACGTATTTTTTGTAAATGCATATATATTATACATAGAAACACCCAGACCAAGACAAACATCCATGTTCATGCACACAAATGTTTGACTTGTGCGGGAATCGAACCCGCGACCTCAGGCGTGGCAGTCGGTTACAGTAACCACTACGCCATCGAGGCCGACAATGTATGTATATAAAACATACTCAAGCGAATGAACGACGCTAGTAGTCCACACGTGTATTCCTTGATAAGTGATCTGTGTCACGTGATATTAGGTATTCGGTCACGTGGCAATCTCTCCTAATATTGTCTTAATATTGTCTTCTATTTACGCGAATATTATTCATTGAAATTAAACTGCTATATATACGGATTTTATCGCGTTGTTTATTTGACACTTTATTACAAAATTTTGAAAATTGTTACACTACTACTACTATTAAACTTATTGTTAAACTATTTATATTTAATTTATTTTTACACTTTCCGCGACGTTTCGGTTACTTTTCAGCAGCCATGGTCACGGGGAGACTAAGATGGCAGTTGTCTCAATGTTCCAGTGTAGTTATTTCAAAGTACCTGAACATAATTTAATCATTGGTGTTTCTATTTACGCAGAATGAGCAATCTCTCCTGTTACGGGTTGAGAGGAGAGGTGGCGTCATATTTTTCGTTCACTTGACGAAACGAGTGTGTACCTTATATAAATGCGATCGAATATCTAATATAATAGCATAGTTTCTGCAAACGTACCGATATTTGTGTACGGTCTAGCCACTACTCCAGTTATATAAGATTTATTGAAAACAATAACAAAGAAAAGTTTTTATTGATATTTTATAGGGACAAGAAAAGACGCATATGATCAGGGAAGGGTAGCCAGTTTTTAAGAAAAAAGAAATCTATGCATTAAATTGACAAATGACAATGCCAGAAAATTGACGTTTGGTTGACGTAAATAAATGCGTCAATTTCGTTTTAAAATTTCCCTTGCATTGGGTACGTTCCAATCACACAAAAATTATATAAAAAGCGCAACATTCGAATTAGCGATGAAAATATAATATTTATCGAACTAAATTACTTTGCTATAATATAATATACATATATGTATAGTATAATATATAAGAGCAGCGATAGCTCAGTGGGGAGACCAATAGACTGCAATGCAGAGGGTCTCGGGTTCGAACCCACGTCGCGCACCTCTGACTTTCGGAAGTTATATGACTTTTCGAAATTATGTGCGTAATGATTGACAATTATCGCCTGCTCCGTGCCTCGGAGAGCACGTTAAGCCGTTGGTCCCGGCTGCCATAAACATCTATGGCAGTCGTTATTGGGAAAGTCAGTACCCTCTAATATCCTGACACTGGTCTAGCCTTAGGGTATCGTTAGCCTTCGGGTTGAGGAGGTCAGGTGGCAGCCGCTCCGTGTAAAAACTGATATCCAGTCAAATTCGGTTAGACCAGAAAAGCCGACCCCAAGTGACTTGGGAATAATAAACGCTAAGAGAGAAGAATATGTATAGTATAATTGACTAAAAAAAAGTAAGACATATATTATATACGGATGGGCACCGTAGGCACAAGTGTAAGTACTTACTGTGACAATGGCAATTGTAACAACAGGATATGGAGACACGCGCTTTAAAGACGAACAAATATAAATAGCTATGCTGTAATAACATATTCGGTGCACACATTACTGATTCTTTAATTTAATAACAAACTGTATAATAATGACGGTACAAAAATTTTTTTTTGTATGTCTTCGTTCGAGCTGGTCTACGCCCGTCTGGTCCGCTAGTATTATGCATATTTTGGACTCACCCTAGTCTTGGGCACAATCTTGAGTCCAATCTTGGAGTCGACGAGGCTGGCGCCGGCCTCGCTGAGGTAGCCCTGGTTGGGGATGAGGCAGGAGCGACCGAAGCAGCACGGACAGCACAGCTTGTGCATCCACTTGGTCCACTTCGGGTTCAGTCTGCCGTACGGCTCCTCGTCCTTTGGTTTGAATACGCCAATTATTTTCTGAAAGAACGAACAGATTAATGAGATTTTAGTCACATAAATATAATAGTCGTGCCTTACGGTTTTACAAGTAGCAGTGATAACTCAGTGGGGAGACCAACAGACTGCAATGCAAAGGGTCTCGGGTTCGAACCCACGTAGCGCACCTCTGACTTTCGGAAGTTATATGACTTTTCGAAATTATGTGCGTATTGATTGACAATGATCGCCTGCTACGTGCCTCGAAGAGCACGTTAAGCCGTCGGTCCCGGCTGCCATGAACATCTATGGCAGTCGTTATTGGGAGAGTGTCGACACAAAAGATCCCACTGGGTCGAAGTGTCGCCGGTCTGTACTGACTGGCCCTCACATAAGATACATACATACATACGGTTTTACAAAAGTTCGAGACGTCATAATTACTGCTTACTTACTGCCGGCCTACTTGGACACAAATTGATGTTATAAACTTATTAAATTAGGATCTCAAACACAGACAGATTTAAGAAATTGGATTAGTAGGGTGTGTGACTGGGAGTGCCTGAGATTAAAGTATGCAAACGTATTCTTCAGGTTTAGAATATTAGAACAGGGTAAACAACTAAACTTAAGACTGACAACAGTTGCAAGTGCTAAATAGTAAAAACCGAGTTATAGAGTTGGATTTTTTTTAAACCTCTACCGTACTAGGTTGCGATGGACTTTACAAACATTCAAACAACGGACACAAAGAACACCCAGACTCGATATAACTGTTTGTCGATCACTTAAGTTTTTGTCTCGTATGGGTTCGAATCCACAATACACAACGCACTCGCAGTGGGGAGGTGACCACTTAAACCACTACGTCATCCGATTCGATTGCCGAATTGGCCAAAATGTTATATTATGGCGAGGAATTCGGAATCCTGTTAGTAAGTAACAGAATAGAGCTAGTTCTAACTGTGGAAGACTATCTGGACAAAATGTACCTGTTCTACCAAAAGGACGAGTTATACTCGAAACTCGGTCAACCCCGGAACAGATTATAATCAATCTATGCTCGTGTTACTCCAAGACTGACATGGAAACGCGTGCAGAACATGCGTAATCAACTTGGAATGTATTGAGCAACAAATTATTTTATAATATTGAGCCATCTATTCTACAGTCATCATTTACAGCTCCAATGCTGCACTCTGCATCACTGGCGGAAAAAGCTTCCAAACATAAATCAGCTGACACAGAATATTCAAACACAGAATGACTGGGTGGGTTTGAATTTGAACTGGATTTCATTGATAATATTTCCTTCGATCAAATGATTCAAAGTCATTGTTCGCCCGATTCTATGGTTGATGGCCACGCGACTAAGCGGCTTGGCTGCTCTGTTGTAAAATCATATAAAATTATTCGATGATTCCAGCTTACATTTGAGTGCATCGTGTATGATAGCGCGGTTGTCTGTAGCCTATGTATTCCGTGTCAATGTGTATCTAAAGCTGAACCTCACATCACATAGGACAATAGATTGTGTGATCGACCGACTTTTGTATGAAATTTAGCTGTGTTTATGCCCTGGGATGATTTTTAGTAAACTAAGTACAAAATATGGTTCACTCACCGAACCAGGGTTCTTGACGAAGTAAGACCCACTTGAGCCCTGGTATATCCTCTCCGGGAAGATCCCATTGTCGATCGCCACCTCCGCCTGCCATACCAACTCGCTGAACTGTGGGTCATCTGTATGACAAATAGCATATTGGTTAGCAAGACGTTAATTTAAATCTTAAAAAACGAAATTTCATATTGAAATAATTTAAAAAATGTGGTAAGTTTGCCAAGCCGCTCTAGATTACAATTAACGTTTGGAACATTTGATATGACGAGACGGGTATTTCAGTATATATATATAAAAAGTATATACTGATACTTTGATATCTAGCCAACTTACTAACCAAATATGAAATCACGGAACGCACGCGTCTATGTGCGTGTGAGTCTGTTTTCATACTTTCTTTTAAGACTGCGCCGAGCGTAAGACGCGGTTGGACTGAATGACAGATCTCGATATTCAAATCGGCGCGCGACCGCTATAGTGAAATTGTATGGAGGATTTGAAGTGCTTTTTTGATAAATATGTATCTTTATTGTAAACCAATAACTTAAATATTTGGGACGGACAAATTGCAATATAACTATTTATGTTTCGTTTAAGCTGTAAAATAGGATAGATTTCTACTGGTATAATCTAAAATTCACGTAACACGAGCTTATGTTTTTGCATTCTTGTGAAAATTTACGTAATTTTGTAGGTGAAAATATTAATTATTTTAAGTTTTTTACACGGATTAATTGTAAACACATTCATTGTTATGGTAAATCGATATTTTATATTTGTATTAAACAAAAAGTGTTGATTTTATCAACTTAACTGTGACCGCCTGTTTTGGCACATTTCGCTCGGCGCAGTCTTAAGCCGGTCTGTATCTAGTTATTCTATGGTAACATCATTTTATCTTTCAGTAAAATTGTAACATTACTGAATCTATCAAAACGGCATGAAATGGTACACAGAAAACATAGAGCTCTTAAAATCTAGTTCAAAATCAGGTAACATTTTAAGCTGGAGTAGTGAGAGGATGAATATCTATTTTGGTGTGGCCGTGACATATGTACCTATGTATTGCCGATATAACTGGGTCGTGGCTGTCATTTACAATCTGTATACTGCAGGTGACAGCTAAAAACGTGTTACTTGCGCGTTATATAAAACATGGATCTCATGTGTATTTTGTAGTGAATTGAATTGGTGATTTCCACCTATGTATAGAATGAGACCTGATATTAAAAAACACCCGACTGAGTCCATAGACAAACAATATTTTTCTTCTTTTTGATAGTAAATATTTAATAATTTAAAAGAAATGGAAAAATCTACATATTACTTTGTTTATTTTATTAGGTGTGCGTGTATAAGATTGTAAACTTATCTTAAGGATCCTGTTTCGATTCCTGGGTGGGACAATGAGTTTTTTTGTAAGTCTAGATATATGGCCAGTGAATGAGAATAGGCCCCGTATTATATGGCATTTAAAACATAGTTTGCGAATTTTAGCAAAGTGGTGTACCACACTAAGCCTTTGCCTACCCGACCGTATAGATAGGACCAGGAGGTTTGAGAGTTAGTCTATATAATTTTTTAAATACTAGATGAGCTCGCGGTTTCACCCGCGTTTATCGCTACTGCGCCGCCCCGTGGCTCGTAGCGTGATGTTATATAGCCTATAGCCTTTCTCGGTAAATAGGCTATATCCAACACTAAAATAGTTTTTCAATTAGGATCAGTAGTTCCTGAGATTGGAGCGTTCAAACAAACAAACTCTTCAACTTTATAATATTAGTATAGATTTAAATCAAAGTCATAATATTTTCATATAAACATATTTTCTATATACAACTGCCGCACCCGGCCTAATTTCTGTGAGGTGGGGCACTTACGTTACTATAAGACATTCAAAACAACGGAAAACAGAGAACCTAGACTCTAAATTCACACAACGAACACACAAATTTTTGTCCTGTTTGAGAATCGAACTTACGACACCTGGCGCTGTGCCAGTGGCAAGGCACCACTTAAACCATTCCGCCATCCGTGCAAATATTGCAATTCAGCGATGCGTTTGTACTGGACAAGTATACTTACATATAAGTGTGATG
Organism: Catocala fraxini; assembly: GCA_930367265.1. Classification (NCBI taxonomy): domain Eukaryota; kingdom Metazoa; phylum Arthropoda; class Insecta; order Lepidoptera; family Erebidae; genus Catocala; species Catocala fraxini. Next base: position 5,137,126 of record OV884044.1, on the reverse strand, counting down.
GATACCTAATACTTTTAATTACTTTACTTATCAAGATATCAATCAAAACATGACATCGAAATTGAAGTGTACACTTCAATCTGGCAATCAAAAGATCAATTCGCATCCTTAATAAAACAGAGACTTATCTCAGTATTTTGGATTAAACAAATTTGAACTCTATTGCAAAGGTTTAACACAAACATAATATTAAAATTTAACATATACAATTAGAGTTCAAATTGCCTTACTTTCAAATTTCGAGTTAAGTCGCTGTTTTATAAAGAGTGCGAATTGTGACATTGTCTTTATCTTGTTACTATGTGCTTACCTCACGGTTTTACCGAACAATTTACGCGTTTACATTCGAATTATATTCGAACTACCGGCCGCCCCGGCTTGCACAAAACCATAACAAATTATACATCATGGTTTACATGAATCGCTCTGTCTATTGTTGAAAACCGCATGAAAAGCCGTTCAGTAGTTTTTGAGTTTATCGCGAGCAGACAGACAGACGCGGCGGGGGATTTTGTTTTATAATATGTAGTGATGTGTTAACAACGGCCTCGATGGCGTAGTGGTTGGTGTAACCGACTGCCACGCCTGAGGTCGCGGGTTCGATTCCCGCACAAGTCAAACATTTGTGTGCATGAACATGGATGTTTGTCTTGGTCTGGGTGTTTCTATGTATAATATGTATGTATTTACAAAAAAAAAAGCATATAATAATATGTATGTTTATCCATTGTCTAGAACCCATAGTACAAGCTCTGCTTAGTTTGGGCTAGATGGTGTTGTGTGTACGTGGTAGAATATTATTTAGAATATTATTATATTATTATTATAATACTATAATTAAGTACACACATTAAAATTATCAAGTACTAGATTTTGCCAGAGGCGTCGCTCGCGTTAATGAAGCTTTTGTTATAAATTTCCATCCATCGAGAACAGTACTTTTCTTTGGATGAAAGGTACCCAATGTTCTTTTCTGTACTCTTAACAACGTGTAACCGAAATTTCATGATGATCGGTCGAGTAGTTAAGGTATCAAATGTTACAAACAAACAAATTGACATTCGCATTTATAATATTACTAGATTTTGCCCGCGGCTTTCCTCGCATAAATATTCAAGGTTCAGTATGTAAGTTTTTATTTTTTGTAATTTAATGTACTCTATGTCCTTTTCTGTTCCCTTGACTCACACCTGCGTGTGATATAATATAATATATTCCACGCAGGTGCAAGTATACGATATTTCATCATGATCGTTCGAGTAGTTACGGCGTAAAAGCGTAACAAACAAACTCACATTTGCATTTATAATATTAGTTAGGATTAATATAGATTTGCTGATCAATAATACATAACAGCTATTATAAAACAAAGTAGATAATAACATAATCATATTATAATCCGGTTTCAAACAAGATAATAATAATAATAATATTCTACCACATACACACAACACCATCTAGCCCAAACTAAGCAGAGCTTGTACTATGGGTACTACACAATGGATAAACATACATATATTCTTTTTTTTTTGTAAATACTTACATATTATACATAGACACACCCAGACCAAGACAAACATCCATGTTAATGCACACAAATGTTTGACTTGTGCAGGAATCGAAACCGCGACCTCAGGCGTGGCAGTCGATAAAAAGAAAACGCTGTACATGTATTTTGCTTTTAACTGATTAGGGTAGGATTATGTAATAACCTTTTTAAAAAGGCGGGGTCTACAAGTAATAGGTGTCTTAATTAAACCGCAACTTAGTGCTTGTGTTTTCCGCCGATCATGAGGGACTGGGGTTTGATAACAGTTAGAAAAAAATTCAGAAGCAATACAGTATGTGATCTCGCGCTATAGACGGTAATAAGGTCACCACCTATTACGTGATATCTAAAATATAGCTTTTATCACTTATACCTTACCCCTAAGGGATTATACAAGAGCAAGAAGAGACTACCCACCATATTAAAACGTTGAAACCACATCGCTATAAACAAAATCCTAACTTAATATTATAAATGTGAATGTGAGTTTGTTTGATATGCTTTCACGCCTTAAGACTGCGCCGAGCGAAATGTGTCAAAACAGGTGGTCACAGTTAAGTGAATAAAATCAACACTTTTTGTTTAATACAAATATAAAATATACATCTACCATAACAATGAATGTGTTTACAATTACTCCGTGTAAAAAACTTAAAATAATTAATATTTTCGCCTACAAAATTACGTAAATTTGCACGAGAAATGCAAAAAAGTAATCTCGTGTTACGTGATTTTTATTTTATTTATTTATTTTTATTTTATTTATTTATTTAGCACAACCACATCATATGTATTTATACATTTATAGGAAACATTACATAGTATTGCATCTGATACATATGACAGTTACGGTATGCATAACATTGGCTATAATAAGGTAGTTACTTATTTTCTAACTTATAACGACTAGTCATTCAAATAACAACAAATAAATTCGAAATGTGTGGAGAATTAATCTAGGGAGAATAGTTTTAACAATTTAGTCTTATAATTATTGTAGGAATCGTTGAAGATGTCAATTTCGGTGTCGCGACTTTGTATACTATTGTACTGATCAAGAAGTCTATGTATTGGTGATTGCCGACCCAAGTTGGTTCTACAAAAAGACGTGTGAAAAATTTTTGAGATTTTACGCCTGGGATAAGAGTGAGGAATGGCTAAAGACACTTTATTTAATAGAAAGCTGCACTGTATATGATTATTGATCAATTTATGGAGGAAGCAAAGGTCAATGATACGTCTACGATTGTTTAGAGTGGTCATATTAAATTTACATAGTCGTTGATCGTATGGGTTTCTATGGGAAAACCCACTGCAAGAGTATGCAAGACTTCTGGTGAAGGCTCTCTGAATGCTTTCAATCCGTTGCGAACTAACAGCATAGTATGGTGACCAGACAATACTGGCGTATTCAAGATTGCTGCGGACTAGTGTGTTATACAGAAGCAATTTAGTATCAAGTTTCTTAAAGCCTACTGTATTTCTTCTCAGAAAGCCGAGCATTTGCGCAGCCTTTGTGGCAGTTTGGTCAATATGTGTTTTAAAGGTCAGCTTTGTATCAATGATAACGCCCAAATCACGAATTTCAGTGACTTCTTTTACATAAGTGCCGCCAATCAGGTACTTTGAGGCAAGTGGTTTTTTTTTTGCGGGTATATTTAATGTAAAAACATTTATTGACGTTAAGCGTCATATAATTAGCGCTGCACCAACACAGAATTTCATTCAGGTCATCTTGGACTAGTTTGGAATCACTGGTTGTTTTAATTGAACGATACATTTTTAGGTCATCCGCGAATAGGGATATTTTGCAGTGTTTGATGCGAGAACTTATATCGTTAATAAATATAAGGAACAGCACTGGTCCTAAATGAGATCCCTGAGGCACGCCAGATACAGCAAGGTAAACTTGTGATTCAAATCCATTGATGGCTACTTTTTGAGATCTATCTTGCAAATAGGATTTAAACCAGCTGAGTAACGATCCGCCTACACCGTGAGCATTTAATTTTTTTAATAAAATTTCGTGATTCACCCTATCAAAAGCACTACTAAAATCTGTGTATATTGCATCTATCTGAGATCCGGCATCAACTTCCTGAGATAAATCGGAAACAAAGTCAACTAAGTTCGTTAAAACTGATCGACCCCCTCTAAACCCATGCTGATGTTCAGTGAGACTATTATTGACTAATGCCACGATTGAAGGATAAAGTATGGATTCAAATAGTTTAGAAAAACACGAAAGTATGGATATGGGCCGGTAATTTTTAACATTAGCATGGTCCCCTTTCTTGAAGATGGGTAAAATACGTGCCTTTTTCCACTCGTTAGGAAATGTTCCCTCTGATAAGGAAGTGTTATAAATTAACATAAGGGGTAACGCAAGTGATCGTCCACACCGCTTAATGAAAATAGGAGGGATCATATCAGGTCCTGCACCTTTTAAGCCATCAAGTCTTTTTATGGCACACTGAATATTGGTTTCAGTAAATTGTAGTTTCGACATATGCTTGTTAGTGGAGGAAGTTACTGAATCTGACGAGGTAATGTTAGAAATGTTGGAGTACACGGAACGAAAATGAGTCGCAAATAGATTAGCTATGTCGTTTCCGTCCTGCGTTACTATATTGTCCATAAACATTTTAGCTGGTAGTGTTGAATGTCCACCGCGCTTGCTTTTAATGTAACTCCAAAAAGCTCTGGGGTTTGAAGATATATTAGACTCTAATGTATTTTTATAATTATTGTAACAAGAATCATACAGTTTATGGCAGCGATTACGTAGTAAGTGGAATTCAATTTTATCTCGGGGATTACCATATATTCTAAATTTTTTACGAACTTTATTCTTCTCGTTTAAAAGTTTGATCAGTGCATTACTAAACCATGGAGGATAACGCGCCTTCTTAGCCTTCTTGAGTGGCACATGTGTGGAAATAATTTGTCTTAAAATTATGTAAAACTCGCTCACCATTTCATTAACGTCTTTACATTGATAGAAAACACTATGCCAGTCAATCCTATTTAAATCTTTAACAACAATCTTATAATCAGTCCCATAAAAGTTGTATCTATCCATAGGATTAGGAACTAAATACTTAATATTGCCATCATATGGTAAATTTACTAATAGACTAGGATGTATTTGGTAACTTTTACTTAAGGAACATAATGGCCTAGTTACATATGTATTTGATATATTGCTAATAACTAAATCCAAGAGACGATCGTCACTATTCTTAATACAATTAAATTGAGCTAAGTTGTTTGACAACATAAAATCTATGAGGGAGTATCCTAAATTTACATTATAATTAAATGGGGTTAGGTGTGTATAATTACTATCCGCGCGCCAATCAATAAAACCTAGATTGAAGTCCCCAGTAATGACGACGTCGTTACTGCTGTTATTGCTCATTACATTATCAATGGAATTTAATATTGTTAATAGTTGATTTAATTTTACCGGTGGTGGCAAGTAAACTGCACAAATAGTAAATTTTTTCATACTGTGATTTATAGGAACCTCAATTGATACCCACAAGTCCTCGATATCGTTAGTCTCCCAGTTTTGTACTCTTGCAGAGAAAAGGTCACGCGACACTGCAATCATAACCCCTCCGCCATCTTTTTTAGCGGTTTGTGAACAAATTCGATCCCTACGGTAAACAGTATATCTATTATCTATCAACTCAGAACTGCATATACTATCGTTCAACCATGTTTCTGTGAATACAATAATCTTATAGTTTGAGCTTAAAATATTCTTATATAAATCGTTAGTTTTAGTCCTTAGTCCTTGTACATTCTGATAATAAATATCAAGCATTTTTGTAACAAAATTCTAATACATTTACAATGAAACAACTAAGATAAGAGTTAATTAATAAGATTAAGACTATCTTCGCTTCTTATGTATATAGCCTGATGATTTACATCCTTACGCACATAAACGCGACCATTACGGACCCACACAAACTTGTATGAAAGTTCTTTAGCCTTTTGCCGTGCAGCAGCGTGTAAATACTTGTTGCTTGGGGTCAGATGTTCCGTAACGAAGACAGGGTATCGAGTGCCGCCAATGCCTAAGTGGTGAGTGCTAAGTTTGTGCTGAGGATGCTTCTTGTTGAAACTGGTTACAGCTGCCAATAGTGTATCGCGGACACGGGGGTTTCGCAGTTTGGCAACTATAGCGCGAGGTCTATCATTGTCTCTGGACAATTTAGCGACCCTGGTTACAAGGTGTATATCATCAGAAGTTAACGGATTTTCTACCGCTTTTGTTAGTTGGACTATAGTAGTGATAAGGTTTTCTGACCTGTTTTCTGGGACACCGTTGATTTCAATGTTGCATTGCCTCATATGCAGTTCGACCGAACAAAGCCGCCCTGTTAAGTCGTTGACAATTGTCTTGAGTTTTTCGTTGTCCTTCTTCAGTTCATTCATACAGGTATTTGTATCATCCAATCGATTCTTCATATCTTCATACTGTCTATTTAAAAATGCCATAGATTCCTGATAATCGGTAATCTTTTCATTAATATTTTTTAGCTCAGAAGTAACTAATTGCTTGATAGTCAATTTAATCGCTGTGGAGATTTCATCTTGCAGTATCGCGCGGAGTCTTTCTTCAGTGACGAAGCTGGGTAAGTTTTGGGGTGCCGGCAACGATGACTGCACCGATTCCGCCCGCGGAGTGATGTTGGCGCGGTCAATACTCGACATGGTAACTTCCGAATGAGAGCTTGAACCAGTGCCTGCGGTATTGTTTGGGCAATCAGAGTGAACTTGGCGAATTGGCGTGTTTACATTATCGGTTTTAGGCATTCGATTACAACATTCAGGGCATTTCCAATTACCTTTCCATTCAACACTCATTGAACGAAAACGCCTTTCAGTTATGTTGGCACATAATAAATCAAATGATGCACTGCAAGTGAGACATCGCAGACGATCCTTGCCTTTAATCGGCACTAAACACCCAGCGCAATTTATTATTGGCATTCTTTCGTCGAACGTTAGGATTATTATTTAAAAATATTATTATTTATCTTGCACTACGTTAATGGATATGAATTCTCTCAAGCTAAATTGGTATGTATGCGACAGTAATAAGGTGGACTTTCCAGTATAATTGCGGGCTCCGGTGCACGCTCGCTCGCCGCGCTTGCGGGGATGTCGTGCCCAAAAGGACGTAAGCGCCGTGGAAATCGCGGTGTTTACGCGTTGTAGCAAACACAAATGATTTAACACTTTTTTCACTTTAGCAGATAATGATAAATGTTGTTTATTGGATTATTGTCTATTTTAACACTGTATATTATATGTAATAAGTATATATAGTCTATTATAATTAAGGTACACTTGTTTGTTTTGATATAAACGTACTACAAACTCACTAAATGAATTTATTTTACGGAGCGGAACAAAAACACTTCTTACTACCGCGCGTTCGGTATAGGTAATAATAATAATTTTTAGATTATAACAGTAGAAATCTATCCTATTTTACAGCTTAAACGAAACATAAATAGTTATATTACAATTTGTCCGTCCCAAATATTTAAGTTATTGGTTTACAATAAAGATACATATGTATTTATCAAAAAGCACTTCAAATCCTCCATACAATTTTACTGTCGGCCGCGCGCCGATTTGAATATGCGCCGCACAAGCTCTATCATTATCTGTCTTACGCTCGGCGCAGTCTTAACTACTCGACCGATCATCATGAAATTTCGTTTACACGTTGTCAGGGTTACAGAAAAAGACATAGGGTACCTTTCATCCAGGAAAAAAGGACAGTCACTAACTTAACTTACATTTGCGCAAGCGAAGCCGCGGGTAAAATCTAGTTGAATACATTACATAGACGATGTTTTCTTGGATTACGGTCAGTACTAAATATACACTACATTAAATATATTGATTTACGTATAGATTGATTAGCTTATCTATTGAATATCGATATCGATACAGGAAAGATAAAGTTAGTAACATTAATTATAAAGATAAAGATACTTTTATTTGTTTAAACGTGCGTATGCACACATAAGTATACAAGATGAAAATATAAACGTAAAAGAATCGGTCATGTTTTGCCTATAAGACGTACAAATATTTACATGGGATCTAAGAGAACAACAGTAATTCATTAAATAAACTCAAGCCAATAAAAAAAAAATCACAATCAGAACATTATCAAAATATCGATACACAATTAACAATTAAAATATACAGAAATAAGAAACATCAATAGAATTATACAATTAAAATAAAAAGAGACCATCAATTAAATGAAATCCAAATCAAAATTAAATTCAAATCCAAATCAAAATTAAATTCAAATCCAAATCCAAATCAAAATTAAATTAAATCGTTGTTGTGAATCAAATTAATTAGAATTCTTATAAAAATAATTATCATATCAGGTCTATTTTATCATTAATGAATTCTTGTATGACATAGTAAGCTTTTTCTATCAGATAATTGAACAACCTTGCAGTTTGAAATAGCTTGCTAGGCGTGGAAAGTAACAGAATTGGTAAATATTAAAGGTAATGCAGCACACGCAACCGTCAAGTCTGTCATCTTCGTGAAGAATATTTTTTGAAGAGCATTAATTACACCTTCCGCTTGAATAATCGTGAAAATGTTCGTAGCGATGCGTGGTTCTATGCTTGGCTCTGTTTGTCGTTCAGTTCGACAATTTAAAAACGGCGAAGGTTCGATGTTCTGTTACAAGTGAACGCTCAAGTCTATCAGCGCCTTAAGACTGCGCCGAGCGTAAGACGCGGTTGGACTGAATGGCAGAGTTCGAAATTCAAATCAGCGCGCGGCCGCCATAGTAAAATTTTATGGAGGATTTGAAGTGCTTTTTTGATAAATATGTAACTTTATTATCAACCAATAACTTAATATTTGGGACGGAGAAATTGTAATATAACTATTAATGTTTTGTTTAAGCTGTAAAATAGGATAGATTTCTACTGTTAAAATCTAAAAACCACGTAACACGAGCTTACGTTTTTGCATTTTGCAAATTTACGTAATTTTGTAGGCAAAAATATTAATCATTTTGAGATTTTTACACGGAGTAATTGTAAACACATTAATTGTTATAGTAAATGTATATCTTATATTTGTATTTAACAAAAAGTGTTAATTTTATTCACTAAACTGTGACCGCCTGTTGTGACACATTTCGCTCGGCGCAGTCTTAAGTGTTAAACAATAATTTATCTACAGGGCGCCATCATGACGCAAATATTGGTCGTCCATAACTTACTATAATAAATATTTAATAAGTATTTATATTCTTCCGCGTAGCCAGTAGCCTTGGTAACTCGCATTGACTTAATGACTGATCTCCGAAGACAAGAATCAGGGTCGACAGTTTTGATTAGGTAAGATCTATTGATTCTATTAAAGACGTGCAGATAAAAATTGTACCTAAAGTATGAGACAGGCATAGCTTTTATTATTTTTAAAACAAATTCCACATTAGGAATAATTCCTGTGTCGCGGGTGACATTCAAACAACGGACACAAAGTGCACCCAGACTCGAAACAACCATTTGTGAATCACACAAATATTTGTTCCGTGTGGGATTCGAACCCACAGCACTCGACACAGTGGCAGTGACCACTTAAATCACTACGACATCCGTTTACTCACAAAGTGTAAGTGTATGTGTACTCATTCCATACTACTCTTCTTTTCCCTAGCCTTTATTACTCCCAAGTCATTTTGGGGTCGGCTTTTCTGGTCTAACCGGATTTGAATATCAGTTTTTACACGGAGCGGCTGCCAACTGACCTCCACAACCCGAAGGCTAACGATACCCTAAGGCTAGACCAGTGTCAGGATATTATAGGGCACTGACTTCCCAATAACGACTGCCATAGATGTTCATGGCAGCCGGGACCGACGGCTTAACGTGCTCTCCGAGGCACGGAGCCGGCGATAATTGTCAATCCATACGCACATAATTTCGAAAAGTCATATAACTTCCGAAAGTCAGAGGTGCGCGACGTGGGTTCGAACCCGAAACCCCGTGCATTGCAGTCTGTTGGTCACCCCACTGAGCTATCGCTGCTATTAAGATATTAGTAAGTCCAGTCACCTAGGTAGTAAATATTAGATCTCATTCATATCAGTTTTATCAGTCGAAATATATTATGTGTTCGTTGTCATACGGATTGAAGCGAAAGAAATGACTGTTAAGCAGTCTTACATCTATAAAAGTCGATGGGCATCGAAACGCAATTTTGTGTATTTTAGAAGCATTCAATACCTCGACATAACTGAAATACGAAGTCCATAAGTCCTCATAGGCTTTCATTAAAAAGCCATTGGAACAGGCGGATTTTACTTACTGTTGGGTTGGAAAAATAATACTACTACAGAAAATATGCCTCGTTTCATACAATTAAAATAAACACGCACACCGCGTAAGCAAATATCATAATGTATGGAGGTTTGCAATACTAACAGTACCATCGCTCGCACGCTCCGCACTTATAAAAAAGTGTTACTAACAAAAGGTATAATAACTTTAGCATCACAACATTGATTATTGGATTGCGATCATCTGTAGTTTGGACGCATGTCTACAATCTAAGTACTCGAAAGTTTCGAGTACTTAGATTGTAGACGAGTCTAGAGAAAGAAATGTGCTAAGAAATTTCTCTCACTCAAAACAAAACACAGCTTTCTATTATCGTGAAGATCAAACCTACTAATCGAAAGTCACACTTAAACGACTAGAAGATTATGACACTAAAAAGGTTCATTGATACTCGAACAGTCACTACAATAAGATATACCTATACCACAAATAATATAATACTATACTGATAACTTAAACGGATTTGACTTAAACTCGATGGCGTAGTGGTAAGTGTAACCGACTGCCACGCCTGAGGTCGCGGGTTCGATTCCCGCACAAGTCAAACATTTGTGTGCATGAACATGGATGTTTGTCTTGGTCTGGGTGTTTCTATGTATAATATGTATGTATTTACAAAAAAAAAGGGTATATGTATGTTTATCCACTGTCTAGTACCCATAGTACAAGCTCTGCTTAGTTTGGGCTAGATGGTGTTGTGTGTATGTGATAGAATATTATTATTATTATTATTATTAAAATGTCTACATCCCATATGCCAAAATATTGTAACATCATGTTGTAGCGAAACATGATATTTACGGTAAATTGGCAATTCTATGTAAACATCTGACTCAAAAGTTTGAACGCGTGGATCCTTCATAAGATTGTGTGCCTCTTATCCAAAAAATGGTATAAAGCTATTATTTACCAACAAAACATTATACAGGGTGATTTTGAAATCGTGTAATTCCTTTTAACCACGCATTGTACTGGTGGTACAGAATAGACCATTTCTTTATACACGAAATTTTTTTGGCAAAATTAATCTACAGTTTTTTTTCGTGAAATGTTTTCAGATAGTCATATGTTAACCACACAAAGCAATTTTAATTTTTTACTAATTAGAAAACAATGTTAATTAATAATAACTTTTAAACTTTCTCGTTGCATGATATATATATATAATATGTAACGGATATTAACGCGATCATGCATTATGTTTACCTTTTTTATGCTTGACGTTTCGACCAGGTTACACCGGCCGCGGTCACAAGCTGACTAAAACGTCAAGCATAAAAAAGGTAAACATTATGCATGATCGCGTTAATACCCGTTACATATTATATATATGAGTACTTAATGTCATAAATAATATCGGGCGGCCCTTTTTATTGCCCTTTATTATTTCGAGATCAGTTATTGTAATATTTTTTTTAATTAGTAAGGTATTAAGATTGTATAGGTTGGTTAAAAGCAATTACACGATTTCAAATTCACCCTGTATACAACTATCATCGCTACATATTATAAATCGAAGTCCCACGCCGCGGCTGTTCGCGATAAACTCAAAGACTACTAAACAGATTTTCATGTAGTTTCCACCAACAGAGAGTGATTCATAAGGAAGGTTAAGGTGTATAATTTGTTATGGATTTGTACTGCCGGAGCCGGGGCGGGTCGCTTGTTGTCGCTATTTTGGCACATTGGTTGTAGAAATTTTGATGGAACTCTGTTTCACTTACATCTTATTGAGGGTGATTATACATACTATACAACTGGTTTTACAAGAGTTATTAGAAATTCGACATCGAATACATCTGTTATTAACCGTTTGAGTTACAGAGATCATATGTCGTGGAAACGTAAACAGGTAAGTAACCGCATGTGGAGGTCAGCACAGAACATACCGATACTTCACTCATAATAATCACACTCTTAATAAAACAGTGACTTAACTCGAAATTTGAAAGTAAGGCAATTTGAACTCTAATTGTATATGTTAAATTCCAATATTATATTTGTGTTAAATCTTTGCAATAGAGTTCAAATTTGTTTAATCCAAAATACTGAGATAAGTCTCTGTTTTATTAAAGGTGCATTATGTATGTTTATTCGAATAGATGCCATTTCACGATTAAAGATATCAGAAAACTAGGATCAACATTTAACTTGTAGCATTAATATGAAATCGCTCAAGATGATAATAGTTAGTTTATTATCTGCTTATCATTCTATAGTAAATTGTATGTTGTTATTAACGGCATTAAGACGTTATAGAACACATCAACAATAAAAAAAATCTCAAAAAAATTTTATTCGGATTAGGTTACAATGTAACACTTATGAATGTCACAGTTACACTAATTTTTTCTGCGAATTTACATTTACTGCCACGTTTAGCAAAGCAAGGGTGTAGGGCTCATGAGAAGAACAGGCAAGAAACTCATAGTCAATCTTTTTTTTTTTATTACTACTATCTGTTGGTGAGGCGTGAATCTATATATGTATGTACTACATACATACATAGATTCACGCCTGTTTCCCAGAGGGGTAGGCAGAGACTACGGATTTCCATTTGCTACGATCCTGACACACTTCTCTGGCTTCATTCACTTTCATCACATTCCTCATACACGCCCGTCGGTTCAAGGTGCTCTTAACCTGGCCTTTGTCCAGAACACTTTACGAAACGAAATATAACGAAATTATATTTTACATATTATATTTTTAATAGTTCTAAAATCATAATCCATCATCTCTCGATCTAAAATCATCTCCCGTCAAACATTAAGAGTTATTGTGTAGAATTTACGAAATATTGAATCAATAAACAAACTCTCAGGCTCTAAACAGCTATCTAAAGATCACCCAAAGACCTTTTACCCCTGTCTTCTGTACATCATACTTAACAATTTATAATATTTCACTTTCTACAAAACTCAAAACGTTTAGCAAAAATATACTTTATAATAATAATAATAATATTCTACCAAATACACACAACACCATCTAGCCCAAACTAAGCAGAGCTTGTACTATGGGTACTAGACAATGGATAGACATACATATATACTTTTTTTTGTAAATACATACAGATTATACATAGAAATACCCTTTTTAAATTTTGGATGCGTCACTAGTTCCTTTTACGGCCGCAAGTAATCTTAAATTATATTATTGTCGTGCGGTGAGAGCAATCAATTACAATATTCGTATTTTTGTATGAAATTATACCTAATAATTTATTATGAAAACTGGTAGAACAAAAGTTGTTAAGTCTATATAAAAGTATCCGCAAACGGTGTGCTTCCCTGCTACGCAGAACGATTTTGGGAACGCTGGATACGACTGCACACGACGTAGACAGTGTCCATGAACTGGGTCAGTCACATCATATTACGTATGAAATCGAAATGTTACAACACTAGGTTAAGGATTCTGTCTAATTTTACTTACACTAAGGACCCTGGTCTGCAATAAATATTTATTATTAATGTAAAAAAGCAGCGATAGCTCAGTGGGGAGACCAACAGCCTGCAATGCAGAGGGTCTCGGGTTCGAACCCACGTCGCGCACCTCTGACTTTCGGCAGTTGTATGACTTCGGAATTATGTGCGTATTGATTGACAATAATTATCGTATGCTCCGTGCCTCGGAGAGCGCGTTAAGCCGTCGGTCCCGGCTGCCATGAACATCTATGGCAGTCGTTATTGGGAAAGTCAGTACCCTCTAATATCCTGGTCTAGCCTTAGGGTATCGTTAGCCTTCGGGTTGCGGCGGTTAGGTAGCAGCCGCTCCGTGTAAAAACTGATATCCAGTCAAATCCGGTTATACTAGAAAAGCCGACCCCAAGTCACTTGTGAATAATAAAGGCTAAGAGAGAAGAACAAGAAGAAAGATTATTTGTTTCACTTTATAAATAAGTGACGGGTAATTATTATTTTCAATTAACCCTGTACACTGTTTCTATCCCGTTTGAAACCGAACATGTACCAATCGCAGAATCTACATTGCCATAGTAACCATGTGACTTTAACTTAGGATAAACAGACAAGATACGTGCCATCGACGCCGAAGCAAAACGTATTATTTATTCCGATTGAACACGTGTAGCCTTGCACAGGCGCACTCGTTTACGCTGTTTGTTTTATTAATCGAGTGGAATAGATGCGCCTTTTTTATTTACTAATATGTGTAGATAGTAGTAATACGTTAATAGTGAACAGTGGTGTTTTCTTTACAAAATGGGAGCTTCTGTCTGCGGTTTTGTGTGTGTGATTCCAACGAGAACGGATATCGGGATAAAATGTATCGTGTGTGTAATCCAATACGTGGTTTATCTGTATGAAAAGTTTTGTCCAAATCCATTCAACGGGTTACGCGTGATTGAGTGAAAATAACACAAAAATACCTTAAGACTGCACCGAACGTAAGACAGATATATGACAGAGCTCGTGCGGCGCATGTTCAAATCGGCGCGCGGCCGCCATAGTAAAATTGTATGGAGGATTGGAAGTGCTTTTTTAATAAATATGTATCTTTATTGTCAACCAATAACTTACATATTTGGGACGGACAAATTGTAATATAACTATTTATGTTTCGTTTAAGCTGTAAAATAGAATAGATTTCTACTGTTATAATCTAAAAATCACGTAAAACGAGCTTACGTTTTTGCATTTTTCGTATGCAAATTTACGTAATTTTGTAGGCAAAAATATTAATCATTTTGAGATTTTTACACGGAGTAATTGTAAACACATTAATTGTTATAGTAAATGTATATCTTATATTTGTATTAAACAAAAAGTGTTAATTTTATTCACTAAACTGTGACCGCCTGTTGTGACATATTTGGCTCGGCGCAGTCTTAAGATTAATTAAGCTTTTATGTTTTTACTACTTTTGCCAGTAATTTTTCTCACATGAATACAATGAGAACGCCACGCCTACTTGGATAAAAGTAGGTATCTTAGGTTATTCCAGCAATCTGTGTACTGAGTTTCATCCGAATGCGACGACGGTTTACGCGTTAATTGAGTAACAAACATTCAAACCTCCAGACGTCACCATGAACTTTGACTTTTATAATACTAAGTAGGATTAGTGCGATTACTTGCGTACTGATTGTTACCTGCGAGAATTGGCAGAGTTGGAAAATCTACTGCCACTACTTTAACATAAGCTTAATTGGCATTCGTGTAAAAATAAAAATCGCCTAGTGGAGAACATCACCAATTACAATGCAAATATCTGGATAAAACAAATGAGAAACGACCATGAATTGCCGTAAATCTTAGAGTTCGAAAAAATTGTATCACGTGGCCGTGAGGTCAGAGGTCAAAGGTCATAGTAATTTCGGGGGCTTATCGACTATGCTGAGTCGAATGGCGTTGACCGCGAGTCTCTAGTTCTTACGGTTCTTGAGTTGAAAGATGGTATCAGGTGACCTTGGGGTCAGAGGTCAAAGATCATAGTCATCTCGAGGGGTATATTGACTATGCTGAGTCGAATGGCGTTGACCGCAAATCTCTAGCTGTTACGGTTCTTGAGTTGAAAGTTGTATAACAGACAGATGGACGGACGGACAAAGCTGTTGTATAAGAGGTTTTTCAAACTCCAAAAACCAGTTTTCACAATTAGCCTGTAATGAGACGAAATGAAAAAGCCTTATGTCTGAACTCTGAGGTAAGAGCGTGGGCAAAGGCGTAGGGGTCACGGTAAGGTCAAACCACCAATTGCTTGACTGCGGGGGTACCTCTACCCTACTGTCAAAAGCATCCAAATACGCCCTGCATTCTATTTCCGCGGTAAGAAGCGTTTGAATACTAGGTACTATCACATGACAACAATGCAGGGTTATTTCTCTGAAATAGAGCTTCTAACAGATATACTGAACTAAAATAATACAAGTAAACACAAGGACTTTGTCTTTGCGCCTTTCCCTTCAGTGCAGTGTAGTTTTTTTTAAGTTTTTTGTCTTTGACACGTAAGAGCAGCAGTAAGGCTATCGCCTAGTGGGTACCAGTAGACAGCTGCAAACTTTTTGCAGTTATGTGCAATAAAATATAATTATCGCTTTAACGTTGAAGGAAAAAGAAGGCTGCACGTCTGTGAGATTTCCTTAAATTTATTTCAAGTCTGCCAACCTGCAATGAGCCAGCAGGTAGACTGACTAATTACAAAAAATGTTTTTTTTAAATTAGTTTATGTATGTTTGTGTATATTGACGCGTAAATCTGTATTACAATATATGTTGCAACCGGCCATAAAGTACGATAACCGCTTACGATCAGGCCAACTGTATGCTTGTTTGCCACCTTACTAGTACATATATACAATGTTTTATAACGATACTTAACATGCATATAAGTTTAACATAATAATAAAATAGCCTTAATCAGATATTTAAATCGATATGCTAACCTCATTTAAAACTCGGTTAGTCACTACACTAGTAAAGTTACCGAATACTAACAAGCATGTTCTAATTTTAAATAAGTCGTTATTTTAAACTGCCGATTCTATATTTAAAAAATAACCTAAATATTAAAAAAATGCCAATGTGAGATTGTTTGTTTATTTGTTTGTTACGCTCTTACGCTTTAACTACTGTGAAATTTCACACGCACGTTGTCAGGGCAACAGAAAAGGACATAAGGTACCTTTCATCTGGAAAAAAAGTACTGTTACTAACCTGACCTCTACATTTACGCAAACGCAGCTACGGCAAAATCTAGAATCATTATATTTATTAATCTATACTAGTATTATAAAGAGAGACTGTCTATTATCCTCTGAGTCTTCTTCGAAGAGGTTAATGAAAACACTATGTGGGTCTGCGTGTCTGTCTGTTAGTGACAGTTTGTTAGTAACAGGCATAGCTCTAGAACCACTGGACCGATTGACTTGTAACTTGATGAGCGAGGTCGAGTTTGAATATGGGCCCTTAGGGTCAAAAGGCCCCGAGATATAGAAGCACATATTTTAAATGGAAAAATATTTACTTGTAATTTGGTGTGCAGACATCTTGGCGTCATACCTCGGTCGAGTTTAAATATGGGCCCTGTGGATCAAGAGACTCCCGAGATATAGGGGTCACAAGACCATAAGGTCAGGGGATATCCACCAACAGAGTGATTTGGAAGTCCAAGGGAGAGGCTTTTGCCCAGGTCACATGAAGACGAAGAGGTTGAATCCTGGATTTTTACACCCACCTCGTTTTATTAGTTTTTATGTGGATCTCTGGAACCACAGAACGTATTCGAAAATTCTCAGTATTTGAAGGTACATTTTGACTGATGGATGCCTATATATTATGTTCAATCCGCTGAAGTGGGGGCGGACTGTTACTGATATATGCAGCTATAAGAAACAGATGGACTTGTGACCCCATTTTTATCATTAATGCAGCATCTTACAAAAGTATTTTCCAAGAGCAATCCTTCGTAGCAGAACGGAGTCTGGTAGTATAAAACACTAGACTGATCCCTATTATGTATACATACATAAAACTATGAAAAATTCTCACGTGTGTCACGGTGTTTGTGATCGTACTCCTCCGCAACTGCTTGGCCGACTTTTATGAATATTTTATATATATTTGGTAGGTATGAGAATAGGTCGTAAAGTATAATATGTAGTCCGTCTAAAATACTGAGATGACATAGTTGCAATTTGCCTACATATTATGTATATTTCATACTAACTACGCTATAACTACTATAACGGGGCTAACGTTTCGTGATCATATAGTCAAGTGCTGTAAAAAGGCCTACAGAAATTTAGGGTTTATGATTCGTACCGTTCGTGGTTTCACAAATATTTCGGCGATTATCGCTTTATATAACACTGGTGAGACGCCAATTAGAATATAATGCAGTCATCTGGGCCCCACATGAGACTAAATATAGTCTCATGTTGGAGCGAATACAAAATCAATTTGTTAGATATTTATATTTCAGGCTCTATGGAGTATATCCTGTATCCAACCTTGTTTATATTAGGCATGGTTGGATACAACGAGCTGAGAGTTAGGCGTGAGTTCGCACTTGTCTCATATTTATTAAATTAATTAGAATCAAGATACATAACGCCAAAATATAATGTGTCGGACAGATATGTGTGGCGGTGACGTCGGCCTCAGCTGCTGGCTGTACATCGTGGCCGCATTAATCTGTTGAATGAGGCGCCCCTGCCGCGCGCGCTTCGCCCTCTTAACCTTGTAGCAGAGGAGATGGACATTTTTGCTTGTACACTGAGTGAATTCACAAGGATAACATTATATATAATAAGTTTTAGAAAATAAGTTGTTCTTACATTAATATGTAAGAACAACTTATTTTCTAAAACTTATATATAACTTATAATGCAATAGTGAAGCAAACCTAATGGTTTGCTTCTCTATTGCATTGGGTTTGCCTGTAAAAATAGTTGTAAGTGATGATTATATAAATAAATAAATAAAAAATATATTATGATGCTTTTTAATTTTCTCTTTAGTAAGTAAATATTTCTTGTAAATAATTTGTGTATATATTATGTTAATTATTTGTATATTTAATGGTCAATAAATAACGTATATAGTAAAAAAAAAAAACAGATAAATTTCATACCGCTAAGAAATAATTTATATGGCAGAACAACGTTTGCCGGGTCAGGTAGTATATACACATAAAGCTATGCATCAAATATCCAAGAATTTATCGATTCACGACATAATACGCACAAGTTGACGATTAAATTATACGACAATGACGCGGCCCGGTGACGCAAGCAATAAACGCAGACGTCCCAATAAAGAAGATGTAGATACATACAATGTATGAATTAATTTTAATCAAAAGTAAATATGGGGCGTATGTGTTAGTCATTGTACGCGACTGGCTGTGGCACATTATATTGTGAAGCGGTATATAACGAAACATAAACATGCACAGTCGCGATAAGCAGAAGTCTCGCGTTTTGGTATTTTAAAAAAGCCATTCTCGCACTAGTTATTTAAAATCCTGTGTCACGGGGAGCTTTACAAACATTTAAGACTGCGCCGAGCGAAAAGTGTCAAAACAGGCGGTCACAGTTAAGTGAATAAAATCAACACTTTTAGTTTAATACATATATTAAATATACATTTACCATAACAATGAATCTGTTTACAATTACTCCATGTAAAACACTTAAAATAATTAATATTTTCGCCTACAAAATATTACGTAAATTTGCACGAAAAATGCAAAAAAGTAAGGTCGTGTTACGTGATTTTTAGATTTTAACAGTAGAAATCTATCCTATTTGACAGCTTAAACGAAACATAAATAGTTATATTACAATTTGTCCGTCCCAAATATTTAAGTTATTGGTTGACAATAAATATACATATTTATCAAAAAAGCACTTCACATCTTCCATACAATTTTACTATGGCGGCCGCGCGCCGATTTGAATGTGCGCCGTACGAGCTCTGACATTATCTGTCTTACGCTCGGCGCAGTCAGTCAGTTAAACAACAGACAGAAAGTACATCCAGACTCAGCACAACCATTTCTTGATCACACAATTTTTGTCCCGTGTGAGATTCGAACTCACGACACTCAGCGAAGTAGCAGTGGCGAGTTGACCACTAAAACTACGCCATCCGTGCAGGCAAATTATAACAACCACATTTCGCTATCATTCGAAGTCTACGAGCCTGCTTTCGACTACCGGGCCTTCGTCGGCTGTGTGTTTGGTTCCACGTAATACGCGGCGAGCCGATTGCTGCCTTAGGGACTACACACACTTATTCAGCTCCATTCGCGTTTTGCTGGACGATTTTGGTCACACTTATGCAGTTCTGCTTCTATCAGCCGCGTACAGCGTCGTAAAAATTAGAAATGGACTAATTACAATTATTCAGCTCCATTCGCGTTTTGCTGAACGATTTTGATCACACGAACGCCGACGTCCGCGTCGACAAGTTGCGACCGCGTAAAGAGCCGTACAGCCCTGAACGCGGCGGAACAGCGCTGAACGTGGTGGAATAGCGTTGAACGCGGCAGAATAGCGCTGAATTCTATCTATAGCATTCGCATGATAAAAACACATTTGTCCTTATTTTATGCCTATTTGTCGCGAAAGCTGAATAGACGCGGAAAGCTAAATGCGGATACGGATATTTTAAGACTCACATCAGCGGATGACGAATGTAGATGTCAAAATCAAAGCGGATACTCCGCAATTGCGGATGCGGATGTTGATGAAAATTGTTCATCTTATTTAATAAAAAGTATCTAATATCACCGCCTTCGCAACTTCAAGCCTGTTTTGCAAAGGTTTATAAATGAAACACGTACTACTGAACAACTGATCTTATCGTAACCTACGCTATAACTCCGGATCCGCATTAACATCCGCGTTGATTATTGCGGATGCGGATTCAGATGTCCAAATCAATGCGTAAGCTCCGCAATTGCATATGCGGATGCGAATATTCGCAACATCCCTGGTTACGATTCCGATTAGAGTGCGTTGCAGTAGGGAGTTTCATACAAAGAATACTGCACGGCTCGAACTGATACGGTGACGATCCGTTTCCGAGTTAATATGTGTGCTATAGCACACATATTAACTCGGAAACGGATCGTCTGATCTTTATAGGCACAGTTCCAGACTCCGTGTAGCTGTTGAGAATTCCTTCGCAAAAAATCCAATAAAACTTTATCTGAACCGGGAAAGAAATGACCACGCTCGGTCGTAAAAAACGCAATCTTAAAACAATATGGGTACATTAACACAATTAAAAAAATCTAAATCAATATAACAAAAATACCAGTAACTCGGTAACACAATGAGTCAAATGCTGTGTATACCTGCGGTGACCGGGAGTACCCAAAAAGCCTTAAGCCACACGCAAACAGCGGAGGCGGAATGTTGTATTGTACGAATTAGTATGAAACATTATATCGATGGATTGAATCGTGTGTGCATTGCAGTAATTCGAACAATACAAAAAATCCTAGTCTTTGTGGTGGGCTGTACGGCCTGCATTACCAGCAAGGAAACCAATTGGTTTGCCTCTTACACTGACCGATTAGGAAGAACAAATTTGCGAGTAATTAACCCTGGTATAGCATCAGTTATACGCTATGGAAGCCGTTTACCCGATTGAGTCGCGGCGGCAAACCGGTGACCAGACACAAAACAGTTTTAATTATGTCTGGTATTCTAAGACTTGACGGACTACCGTGAGTCTTTATCTGTCACTTGTCTGCTATCTAAGCTGTATAAAAAATCGACTGATAACAACATTTAAATAAAATATGTTTGGCTGCCAACACATGTATCGTCGCGTGTATGATAAAATAATAAGCATATGTATTTATTTATAGAAAACTAGTTTCGACACGTGGCGTAGGTGGCCTCTTTACATTATCCTTACTATAATAAATGCAAATGTGAGTTTGTTTCGCTTTCAGACCTTAACTATTTGACTGATCAATATGAAATTTTGCATGTATCATGTTGTCTTGAATTTGTCCCCGAGGTATAAAAATTTATTAATAAAATCTAGCAAGCGAAGCCGAGGGAAAATTTGCTTTTGATATAAAATTTGCCTATTCGACCCCAGCTCTTCAGCCGTATCAAAAAAGGATCACAAACACACTTCGAAATATATTATAATGTCAATAAGAATAAGGCTATACATATAGATATTGAATAAACGTTATTAAGTAATAGTACCTATAATTTTTTTCCATATTTAGATACCTACTTTTTTACTACTATCATAAATTTGAATATTTAAACCACTAAATCATTAGTTCTCAAAGTGGTCCAGGTGGACCCCCAAGGGTCCACGGGAGACTCGACGGGGGTCTACGTTGGCGTGACAAAAATGGAGGTCCACAATTCGTAAGCACGTAAATTTATTTGCTTTCGATAGTGAAGAACTAAAATCTTGGCTTGACTTCACCTATCAGGCAGATCATATTTTAAGAAGCTCAGCGACTGTTACTTGTAAAAAAACTTGCATATTCCATATTCAGTACCAGTGGTCTCGAGAATCTGCTGATTTTTCGGTAGAGAAACACAAAAAACGTACCTTAGTAGTTCAGTCCCGAGAATTACAAAAAAAAAAAACGAAAAAAAAAAATTGTTGCCCGTGGAGATTGTTGATCAAATATAAATACGATTGTCAAGGAATATGGTAGAAATGTAGCTGCAGGGGGTCCACCGGAACCTGCTAAATTTTGGAAGTGGTCTATGAGAAAAAAAGTTTGGAGACCTCTACACTAAATAGTTGTTACTAAAGTAAAAGAAGATCTAAATAAGCTATTAAATGGCCTTGAGATTTCTTATTAACAGTCTTGTGCCCAAAACTTTAAAACTTAGGAACTAAAAGGGATGGTGAAATGTATGTGATATATTTTCTTGTCCTTTTGGTGTATACCGACGGGATACTAAGCTATGTATTATAAAATATATATAAATAAACGCCTATATGACACCAAAGTGGATGACAGGGGTGAATATTGTTACCATACCTAAATTTCGTTTTGAACTGCCTCGTTGTTCCAGTGGTAGTGTATACGACTGCGGATCATGAGGTCTTGGGTTGGACTCCCGGGTCGGGCTTGGAAACCGTTGCTAAGATTTTCCGTCAAGAATTTCTTATCAGCTATTTATTAAGAATTTCTGTCAAGAAGTTCTTAATAATTAGCCCAGAGTTAGGAAGTTGGCGGTGTTTCACCCCCGTGCGTCGGAAAGAACGTTAAACAGTGGGTTCCAGCAGTCATGAACATCTATGGCAGTCGTTATTGGGAAGTCAGCGCCCTCAAATATCCTGACGACCGGTCTAGCCATAGAATTATGTTATCCTTCTGGTTTACGGAGGTCAGATGGCAGTCGCTCTGTGTAAAAAGTGATATTCAGCTAAATCTCGTTAGACCAGAAATAAGCGGACCTTGGCATAAGCTGGGATTAATAATCGCTAGGATGAAGAAGACCTACATTTGGTTTTTGTAGGTCGAAATTATAAAGCGATCTAGTGCCGTCTGCCAAATGCGTTTCCAGCCTCCAGGATGCTACTTACGATTTCGTAATAAAAGACCCATACAACACTGCTTGACGCAACATTCAAACCCAGTACTTCACGATCCGACGCAATCTTATACTATGGAACCAACCAATTATGTGTAACAAATATTTAAACACCTTATCACATCTTTTATTTGAACTGACAACATATTATGTTATGTGTATGAGCAATCGAATGTGAGTTTATTTGTTTGTTACGCTGTCACGCCGTAACTTCTCGACCGATCGTCATGCAATTTCGCATCCATTTTGTCAGGGGTACAGAACAGAACATAGGATATCTTTCAACCAGAAAAAATAGACTGTTTCCGAAGGATAGAATTGTACCTATTGCCAAAATTTACATTTACGCGAGCGAAGACGAAGGCAAAACATAGTAACTACATAAGTAAACTAGCTGACCCGCGCAACTTCGTCTGCTTCACACAAGACAATTTTCCCCGTTTTTGCAAAATTGTTCATTTATGCTCTACTCCTATTGATCGTAGCGTGATGTTATATAACCTACAGCCTTCCTCGATAAATGAGCTATCCAAAACTGATAGAATTTTTCAATTCGAACCAGTAGTTCCTGAGATTAGCGCGTTCAACCAAACAAACAAACAAACTCCTCAGCTTTATAGTATTAGTATAGATATGAATTTTACTACATATATAACGGATGTTGTTTCGAATTTAGATATTACGTTGAATACACACGACTATCGACCGTATGCACGTCGAGCCACAATATCTTTCCTATAGCACACGTATACAGATAAGCGAAAAAACCAATACAATAGGATAAATAAGTGCACTGTTTATTATAATATAATATAATAATAATATAATATATCGTTTATTTCTCTCATAAAGGTAATACAGTAACAGTGGTAACACTTAACATTACAGCTTTAAATATAGGTACCTTTGTGAGAGCTCGAGTCTGAACTAGGTTCAAGACCTGTATGACAGATCTCCAGCTGTAATGTAATGTATGATCTTTGCAATACCGTTAAGTGAATTGCAAAGATGTATATAGACGAGCTTCCGAGTCTAATGTTTCGCTACGTACGCCTTGCGGTATGGTATGAAAATTGGAACTTAACACCTAAGCAGCGATGGCGTACATGCAGCTGTCAAATTTTGAGATGAAATGTAACATACAGAGACGAGCAGCGATAGCTAAGTGGGGAGACCAACAGACTGCAATGCAGAGGGTCTCAGGTTCGAACCCACGTCGCGCATCTCTAACTTTCGGAAGTTATATGACTTTTCAAATTTTGTGCGTATTGATTGACAATTATCGCCTGCTCCGTGCCTCGGAGAGCAAGTTAAGGCGTCGGTCCCGGCTGCCATGAACATCTATGGCAGTCCTTATTGGGAGAGTGTCGACACAAAAGATCCCACTGGGTCGAAGTGTCGCTGGTCTGCACTGACTGGCCCACACATAAGATAAAAAAAAAACATACAGGGATGGGCATCAGACAATTGAGGGGTGGGCATGGCCCTTTTGGCCCATACTTATTATATACGCCAATGTAATCTATCCGCTTTTCTACTTATGCGACTAAAATTGCATTCGAACACAGCTGTGAACAAAGCAATTGCAATTGTGCGTGATCAAATCGTATTATGTAGTTGTCAACACATTGGAATATCACTACATATTATAAAACAAATTTCCCTGCCGCATCTGTCTGTCTGTCTTTTTTCATGCGTGTTTCACCAATAGACAACGTGATTAATTAGGAAGGTTTCGGTGTACAATTTGTTAAGGTTTTGTATTATCCGTACCGGTGCGAAGCTGGGATAGGTCGCTAGTATTATATAATTCAAATACTTTTGAGCACATCGGTACAGCCCGATGCAAACTTAATGGCGGCTCTGAACATCGTACGAGTCATTGCGCAGAACCCAATATTAGGTGTCAGCAGGACGTAGCGGCACGGGGCGGCAGGGCACCTCCCCGCGCGCCCTTTCTTTCACCCGCATTCGCCCTTCGCGTCTTCTATTTAGTGTGTATGTGTGAGTTATACCTGCGCACACCTGCACTCGCAGCTAACTTTCGAGCCGCCATTAAGTTTGCATCGGGCTGTACCACTGCAACTAGGAATTGAGTTTTGACATGGTGAAGTGCCAAGAAAACTAATTGCTTTTAAAACCTGCAACAAGTTTAATCGCTGCGTTGCATACAACTAATATTTCAATATGAAATATTGAATTTGTATTTAAATAAACGTTTCTTAATTGAGATATTGTATTTATATGTATAAGCGAGGATCGCTACGTCGTTTAAGTCTGGGATTTAATTCCAAAAAAACAGGAAAATATCTACACGATGGGTAAGTAGGCAATCTTAGGTAAATGTAAATTCATATTATTGTTGAGTTAGAGTAACCTTTATGTTCATAAGTGTTACATTGTGACCTAAATTAATAAAGATATTTTGATTTTGTATTTTTAATTTTGATTTCCAATTTACTGGTAATACATACATAGATTCACGCCTGTTTCCTAGAGGGGTAGGCAGAGACTACGGATTTCCATTTGCTACGATCCTGACACACTTCTCTGGCTTCATTCACTTTCATCACATTCCTCATACACGCCCTTCGGTTCAAGGTGCTCTTAGCCTGGCCTTTGTCCAAAACGCCTCCGATCTGATCGAGAAACGTTCGCCTACGTCTTCCTCTTGCGACTGTTGCATTCACACTATCCTTATAAACTTTCTTAGTCAGTCTATTCTCGTTCATTCTTTCTACATGCCCAAACCAGCTTAATATACCCTTTTCTATTCTTGTCACTATATCTACTTTCATGCCGCATCTCTCTCTAATCACACTATTTCTTATTCTATCTTTCAGAGTCACGCCACATATGCTTCTTAGCGCTCTCATTTCTACAGCATTTATTCTGCTCTCATGCTTCTTTTGCCATACCCAACTTTCACTTCCATACATATTGGGCACTAATAGTCCTCTATGAACAGCCAAACGTGCCTTTTCGGATACATTTAGACTGTTCATAAAAGCGCGTAGAGCTTACTGGTAGTCAGAACAAAATAGGGAGTAAAGATCACTTAGTACCTCTATCGTATAAAGGCTGAATAGCAGTGACCTTTGCCTCTAGTGTTGGCAGCACAGCGATATGTCATTACGCGTTATTAAGGAAATATATATTTCACAGTGTTTGAAACTGTTTAAATAACGTAATAACTTTCACGGTATATAGTGCTTTAGCTGCGGCGGCCTTGGTTTTTCCAAAGTCCATGAACGACTATTCGCACTTACTATCAGATGGACCGATAGCTCACATACCTATCACTAGCAATAAAAAACTAACCATTGAAGAGCGATAACCTTAACATCAGTCAATATCCATTTGCGTAACGTAGAATGAACCCGCATCTCCAATTAGATAATAGTTAACCATTTGATAAGAGCATGGGTGTATTATTCAGTATCACAGACATTTAAAATTAAATACTTATGTTGCTTTCATAGTAATGGACGTCGAAAATCTGCTTTTTTTTTATTCAACATGGTGGCAATCTAGCTTACGGCCCACCTGATGGTAAGTGGTCACTGTAGCCTATGGAAGCCTGCAACGCCAGAGGCATCACTTGCGCGTTGCCGACCTTTTAGGAAATGAAAAGGAAGTGGGAAGGAGAAGGAGCGGGAAGAGGGAAAGAGAGTGATTGGGGCTCTGGCACTCTCACTCACCGAACGAAACACAACAGTAGGAATACTGGTATTTCACGTCGATATTCTGTGAGAAGGTAATAGATTATCTACATCATAAATAACTTTCATTTCAATATAAAGGTTTCAATATAAAGGGCCTTCCCCGGTCGAGCCGGCCCATTCATGCTGAAATCAGCGAGGCTCTACTACTATTAATAACGAACTGATACTCAAACTACTTCATACTCCTAAGTAATATTATAATGCGAATGTGAGTTTGTTTGTTTGCTACGCTTTCACGCCTTAACTACTAAACCCGAGACTCAACCGATCATTATGAAATTTCGTATACACGTTGTCAGGAGAACAGTAAAGAATATAGGGTTATTTTCATCCAGGAAAACGTACTGTTACTGATCTGTAACCGCGGGCTTATTCTAGTTTTGATAATAGATAACGGTTTAATAAGGGATATTTTGAACCAGATATGTTACTTAAATAGTAATGGACGTCAACAATCTGGTGCCCAGGCTACTTTGTAATCATCAATAACTGCATTTGTGTTGATAATTTGGACTAATAAGTAGAGCAATAGGTTTGAGAAGAGCTTACGTGAAAGAGATAGCTATAATTCTAACAATTGCGCTTTAAATATTTTTCACGAGATTTTGTTAAACCGATTTTATTTCGAGACCAATAGAAAAACGTAACATTTGGGACGATTTTGAGTCTTAAGGGGACACCGCGAAAATTATCGTTTAGAATAGCTCCACCCGTATCCGCCCCAATGACAATCATTGTGTATCAATCCTTAAATAGCGGTCATAAGGTCTAAAATTGCGATGCGCCCGCAATGATCGAGAACGCTTAGAAATTGTTAAAAAATCTTAAAATATTATTTAAAAATGATTGGTTTTAGTTATAGAAATAATGAGCTAGCAAATCACTAATATTGATGTTACGATTATATTTAAGTAATTCCTAAGCATAATGATAGTGGAACTTGCTTGTAATTTCAAAAATAGTAATTTTTCAGAGGTGTTTTCGAAAATAATTATGATCGAGTCAAAATCACAATATCGTGTTTTTGAGCTAGGAAATTCTAGTTAAAGACATCAATTTACCTATATCAAAATTCTAGATTAATTGGTCTTCTCATAGTCCTATACTATTCGATGAAAGTTAGTGCATTTTTTCAGTGTGTCCTCTTAAGTTTGAATGCAATACTCACATTATCTGCTGCTTTTTACCCGACTACGGCGAAGTAAAAGGAGGGTTATGACTTTGACCGGTATGTATGTGGGTATGTATGTTCATCTGTTCCCTCATAATTTCTAACCTATTTATCATAATTTAACAAATGAGGTATCTTCGAAAGCCTCATGATTGTTTGCGCATGATTAATGAATTTTCATTAATCAGGTTTATGTTTTTCTGTATACATAATATCGTTGTTCAGTGTATTTTAGTTCATATATCTATATACATAGGGTACTATGTTCTCCAGCTATAAGATTACATACGCGTATATCTATACAAAGAGAAACTGATTGATTGACTAGGTGACGTATCAACGCATGGTTCAAACCGCAAGATCTAGAAACTTAAATTTGCACGGTTCCTTCATAATAATAATGTAGGCTAATTAATTATTTTCGAACAATTATCGCGGTAGGATGGATTGGGGATTCCATGTTTATGTTTTATTGTATGCTCAATGGGCGAGACCATAGCTGAACTAAATAATGTTAACCAGAACACCTATATTATTTATCTACCTATGATCCACAATACAGAATACTACATACTAATACGAAATAAAAGTAGGTATGATTCTATAAGGCAAAACTTCTTATACATCTTCTAAATATAAGTATTTAAAATATTTTACCCTTAAGTTAATATGCTTCCAAAGTTCGTTATAAATTAGAAAATATTATAAGGTTTAATTAACTTGAAATCATAACAAAGTTTGGGCTGTATTTTCATACAGAATTTACTTAAGACAGCTAGAACTCATTTGATATGTTATAAAGGTCGGAGATAATTATTTTAAGTTACGCTATTAATTAAACACCTTTGTGTTCTTATATCTAGTTTTGAAAACGGTTTAGGAAAGGGTAGGCAGACCTGTATTACCCACATTTTACCAGCTATGGTAAAACTCCCACGTCATAGGAGGCGAGAGAACGGCGAGAGAGCCACTGAGAATCTCTTAATAGATTCCAAAAACAGTGCCTAACAGGACAAACGCAGCTCCAAATAAAATCATACGTATGATACGAGATTAACTAGAGAGTACTGACATAAATTTAGGTTTCCATGTTTAGAGTGTAGGTAATTGTAGTTCTTTCACACGATTTCACACTCGTGACTGTATAATCACCAGTCTAAGTTGACCTATTAGTACTATAGACACTCCTAGTAACAAGAGCCATCAGTTCAATTGACTCATATGTAATTAGGTTAGTTTTAACAATATAGTTTCGAGTTTTGTTTTGTAATGATAATTATTATTATCTTCTGCAGTCTAATTAGTAATGTTTGCCATATAGTCGAGGAAAGCAGGTGGCAATAACAATATGTGGTTTATCTAGTCAGTAATAAGCAGTGATCGGAGTAGGTAGATTGATTTTTGGTACTTGTATCATAAATGCACACAGAAAGAATAACATGGATAAGCCATTTTCCCGGAAAGTAATTCCAGTATTTCCGGATTCAATTAAATATTGTTAATGTTGGTAGTGATATTATTCCTACTCAATTCAAAATTTAAAGGAAGGTATCAAAACTAAATTAATTCATTATTTATCTGTTGAATAATAAAAACAATCGAATTCCGATCGAAGCTTTAATTTTTATTTTTTTATTTTTAGCCTTTTATGGCTAGAACTTTTATAGATAGACATAAATTGTTGCACTTAAATTTAAATATTTTCATAGGGGTCATGGTAATTTGCATTAAGGGTAGAATACATGACGGGGCCCCATAGAGGGCCAATGCCTGCTGGGGTCGTGAGACTGTTCTAAGGATGCACCACGACTCTGAAACGTAAAGGGCATACGAAGGAACAGGTTGATTTTAGTCAGATTTTAGGACCAAAAAAAAGGGGTGGAATAAAGAAAAAAGATAAAAATCAACATTGTTTATTGTTAAATATGTACATTTTACATTTATTTACATTTTTAATCTTCATCGATTACAATGTCAGCATCCTGGTAATCCTGATCTTTACAATTAAAATATATAACTATGAGTTTCTCTATATTTTCTATTTTCAACCTATTTCTTTTAACATCTAAAGTCCATTTATAAATGGAAAAAGACCGTTCTACATCTGACGATGTCAAAGGAGCAAATTTTAAAAAAGGTATTAAATTATGTGCTTCCTTTTTTTCAATGGCCTCACTATTTTCTCTAAGTGTGTCTAAATCTGGGTTTCGTTCCACAACACGTTCTATTTTATTTTTTATATTTTCTGAATTGCACTGATTTATAGCATCTCTGACGTTGTCAAATGCTAAAAGTGAATCTGTCAACGATAAATTATGCTTTTGCAATTCTTTTAAAGACAAATGAATTATAAAATAATTGTCTTTAATGTAATTTAAATCTTCTTTTAAATTTTCTTTTTCTATAATATTTTTTGCCTCTCGAATAGATACCGCATCAGAGCTGCTTAAACAAGACAATACTTCTTTTATTTTTTCAAAGTTTTGAGCGTAATAAAATGCTGCCTCTAACCAAGTGCCCCATCTTGTAACAACTGGTTGGAGAGGTAGCGGCAAATCTGGATATTTTTCTTTTAAAATTTTGACTCTACTTGGGGCTTTCAAAAAAACCTTTTTAACATTTGCTATTAAAATGTTAACATCGTGATATTCTAACCTAATTTGCTCAGATACGCGATGAAGAGAGTGCGCCAAACATGTTACGTGCTTCATTTCAGGTAAGTATTGTTTTAAATTTCGTCCTGCAGACAGCATATATGCAACGCTATCAGTGCAGAGGACAAGAATGTTACCTACCTTCGATTCAAAAGAATCTTCCCAAAAGTTTTCCAAACATTCTAACACAAATTGCGTGATTGTTTGTCCATTAACTACAGTTAGCATTTTACATGCTACCAAATAAGGTCTAGTCAAATTGCTAGGATGTAATGGTTTTATTAAAAAATGGACTATATAGCGACCTAAAAAGTCTGTCGTTTCATCTAATGATATCCATAGTTTCTCATTTTTATAATTTTGCCGAATCGAATTGATTTTATTCTTAAAAAACTTGTCCAAGTAAACTTTCCGTAACTGTGATTCATCTGGCAGAGTACGATTAGTACACGTACAACAACAGGTACTACACATATATTTTTTAAAGAAATCTTGAAAAGTAGTATTTTTCATCTGAGACCACGGAATATTGCACAAAATGAGAAATTTTATAAAATCGAAATAAAATTTCTCTTCGGGCCGCTTAAACTTTCCCTGGTGTACTGCTCCTTCGATATGTCTTTTAACGTTTCCTTTATTTATGGTTTTCAAATGGCTTTCACATTTTGAACAGTATATTGTACCACTAGCGTGATCGTAAAGTAGTTCGGGATGACCGGATATCCATTTTTCTACAGTTTCAGCCTTGACGTTTGCCATATCTGAACTTTGTTTTAGAGATGGAACCTCGTATATATCACCTAAAACAAAGACATGAAAAAATTACATTTTATTTAGTTTATTTAGCTTACTCCGTTTGTTTTATTTTTCGTGGATCAAATTTAGTCATTGAAATTTCACCCTCTTCCTGTCAACCGATTGATCTAAAATTTGGTATTCGCCTTTGATTCTGGTGACAATACAATTATGTATATTCAATATTATTGTCAATCCAAAATGGCTGCCGCTACAAGATGGCGGACAACTTATTATTTTTTTCAATCCCATCAATATGGGTATCAAATGAAAGGGCTTGTTACGTAGAATATTTTGTAGAGAAGTAGATAAGGCCTATAGTAATTTATTTTACCAATACATTGCAAGAGGACACAGGGCATTCAAATTATATACGGATTCCAGTAAAATGTCGGTTAATAGTGGAGTTAGCTGAATTGCGACTACATTACTAGAATATCATAATTTTGTTTCGCACTAAGCTCACTGGTTCATACTCTATTAAAGATTTAACAATATTAAGACTCATGGTATGTTCAGCAGGTTAAGCGAACAAACACAATACTAAAAATATTCTTATAGTACATCCAAACATGCTTTATACTCCTTGTAACTAGTAAAATATTACTTACCAAAGCTTGGTTTAAATATGTAGATCCAATTCAATAGTGAAAAATCTGAGTCCGTATATTCGAGCCAAATCGTGGTTTAGAGCAGATTCCAGAAGTCAGTATGTACACAAGCCAGGGTCAAGTAACGTTTTCACAACACAGTAACAAACAAAGATGCGCACTCTACGAACCGAAGTAAACGAGTGAGCTACCTGGCATGTCGTCGGCGGGCGTACGCATTGTTCTGATAACCGGTTATTGTACCACCCATGATCCTTTGTTCTGATTGGTCGTTGGGTTTTGTCAAATCGTGACTGTGTGCCGTTAAAAAAAATATGAAGAATAATAAAGAATAATATTGCTCATTTTATTACAATTCCTACCTTTTTTTGAGGATGGCAAATCATCAAATGACTCCTTCCACTCTGGCAGAATAAAATTCCTACATAAGTTCCGGTTTTTTTTAAATAATCCACCAATTCCGGAGGAATGTCCATATTAATATATACGTTTCGGATCAATGACCCCATTTCAATCTACCTACTCCGATCACTGGTAATAAGTACCTACTTCGATTTACAATAAACATTTTAACATAAAACTAATATTATAAATGCAAATGTAAGTTTGTTTGTTACGATTTCACGAAGGAACTACTCACATTTATTCAGCTCTGTCCATAGAAAACAACAATTTTGTATGGAGACGCGTACGCATCCGTTCAGCTTTCCGCGTCTATTCAGCTTTCGCGGCAAAGAGGCATAAAATGAGGACAAATGTGTTGTTATTATGTGAATGTTATAGATAGAATGCAGCGCTATTCTGCCGCGTTCAGGGTTGTACAGCACTGTACCTACGCGGTCGCAACTTGTCGACGAGAACGTCCACGTTTAACGCCGAACACGGCGGGACAGCGCTGTATACGGATGGTTCCCGACTCCTTGTCGACAAGTTGCGACCTGCATAGTTCCTGCAGCGATTTGATTTATTATTAATTTATTACGTAATCATTATGCACGCAAGGATTGAGAGAATTCGGATGTGTTTTAAAGTAATTATTTTATGTTTACGAAATAAAATTATGGCCGAAGAGAAACTTATGACAAAAATCGTTCAGCAAAACGCGAATGGAGCTGAATAATTGTAATTAGTCCATTTCTAATTTTTACGACGCTGTACGCGGCTGATAGAAGCAGAACTGTATAAGTGTAACTAAAATCGTTCAGCAAAACGCGAATGGAGCTGAATAAGTGTGTGTAGTCCCTTAACTATTTGATCGATCCAAATGTAATTGAGCACACATCCTGTCAGGGGAACACTGTACTGTACTGTTAGTAGCATGAACCTACATATACGCAAGCGAAGCGGCGGGCAAAATATATGTATTAGTCTATAAGATATGTATTCTGGAGCCGCGTAATCTTATGAGCCTATTGTCATTTACACGGCACCGTACCAGAACCAAATTGACTACTAATAATTGCTTAACAAAATGTCATAATATATTCTATCACATACACACAACACCATATAGCCCAAACTAAGCAGTAATGGAGTAAGAGTAAGGGAACAGTGTGCAATTTTGAGAATAAATGGCCTGCGCAGATGGCCAGTCTTCGTTAAGATTGGCCTCCGTAACCGAAATTCGGTCTGAAGGACATTAATAGTTTCAACTACAGAAGCGAGTTTAAGAACCTTAGATGCGTAAAATTGCATTTGAATTATATAGATATGTCTGTGCATAACACAATATCTATTTTGTGCATAACACATAATGTACAATATTGTAAAATTATTTGACAATAATCTATATTTTATTTATTTTATTATCTAAATAGTAAAGGGACTATTATAAATATTATGATATTCCATTATTTTCGAATATTAATGTAGATGTAGATGTCTCTGTCAAACCTTTGTGAATATTCAAATGACTATGAATGTATGTATCTAATCTTTCTTTTTACTGTGAATTTGCTTTTGTGTACTGCTTGTTATTATTATGTATTTGTGTATGTAGCCACAGTATCGATTAACCAAATAATCAGCTAGCAGTCACACATTAGTAGCATTCTCTGAATAATTATAATTAATATATAAATATCTGGTTTCACCTTGAAAGTAATATTTTCATTTCAAAGGAACAAGTTAACTTATCACCCAATTAACATAGTTTTGCATAACTAGTGGCATTCAATCTATACTAATATTATAAAGAAGAAAGATTTGAGTATATGTTCATAATGAATAAGCTCAGAAACTATTAGACTTATTAAAAAAAGCACTTTATCCAGAAGTAACATATGCTATATGACATCACACTACAGGAGCAGATGAGAAACATGTAAAACTGCAGAGAACAGCTAATATTTTATCTTAACTAAAATTATATGCAAATGTGAATTTGTTTGTTACACTTCCACATCCGAACTCCTTGACCGAACATCATAAAATTTTCTACATATATTGTCAGGGCTAAAGACATATGGTACCATTCATTTAGAAATAAAGTACTGTTCTGGAGTGTAGCCATGGACTTAGCTAGTAATTCATGTGCGTGTGGTGTGAGGGCCACTTTGTTAAAACTCTTTGAAAATGTGTTTAGGTTTTAGTGAACAATCCCAAAGAATTGTGAAAGTTGGAATCAGATTTTGTGAAAGTCAAATAAGTGAGTTATGGACTGTAAAGTTGGGCACTCAGTTCTCACATAGAGAATTGAGTGCCTACCTGTACCGGATAAACGATGGACACTACAGAAAAAGTCTTAATACCAAAATCTAAGCTAATGCCTAACAAAATTTGTGCAAACAAGATATTATTGCAAAACTGTTCTTCAAAATGGGCCCTCAATTCTCATACACGTAAAAGTTTATTCCGCAAATAGATTGAAACTAATAACTTACAGCTGCTGTTTGAAATCCTATATGCTACTAAATAAATTGTGAACATTTGTGAAAGTAAGAACAGATCTGCACTTTTTGTTGTTAAAAAGTTATGACCATGGTGAACTTCGGGCCCTCAGTCCTCTATTTTCTTTTGTTTTTGTTTAATTACGCATAACATATGAAAGATAAAACAAACACAAAACTCACACAAAGTCTTATTTTATGAAAAAAAATTGTGCTAAAATTCGATACCAGAAATTCTTTCTGTGAATGTGCCTGGTTATCAGATATATATACTCTTTATAATGTGGTACTTAAACACAAGCATATAAAATGCGGTTGTATTAGCTACATGTTTCAGAATATGCAGGTGAAAGCCCATAATATAAATTTTCTTGATTGATCTTTTATTATATTTTATTTATTTATTTTAAACTTTATGCATAAAACAATACATCGGCAGACTCAATGCCAAGGGCATTCTCTACCAGTCAACCGTAGGGTGATTCAAAGATAAAATTTGTGTTTCTTTCTCATTCATTTACTATTAGAGCAGTCATTAAATTACTTATGGATTTATATAATATGTGGTGTAATCTAACTATCATATTTACATATAAGTTACAAATATTGTGAAATCTATCTTTTATAATATTGTTATCCTGTTGGGTTAAGAAGGTCAAAGGGCGCTTGATCCTTAGAAATGTTACTACAATAAAAAAGACATAATTAGGCATTGACATTATTTGGTTTTAAAAAAATAATCAATATATGTTTATAGTAACAAGCACCAGGGATTGAATACCTGCATGAGACATATGTACATTTTTTACATGTATAGATGTGGTAGTTACAATTCTGAATCTTTTTGTACTGATTATTTTAATGCCTCGAACACCTTTTTGATGGGTAATATACCTTGTGTAGAAATTAACTTTCATAGCAAAATTATAATTACTATTTACATAATATTGTCCTCTGTTTACGCGAATATTATTCATTGAAATATAATTACTTTTGTATTTTTGTGTATATTAGAGTGATGCTTGCTTTAAAATCGACTACCCTCAATATAGATTGTGTATTTTCATTATATATAAGGCTATGATTTAAGTTGAAGTTATTCCTATAGCTAATTTCACCAAAATCAATATGTACATAACAATATAATATAATTTATTTATTTTCTTCTACAAGATAATTTTAGCTGTAAAAGTAAAACAAACAGAGTAACTTAAAGATATCCATTGTTGAATTCACAAAAGCGTACTACTTAAGGTCATATGTAATCTTATGAAAGTCTGTAAACACTTTGAACAAAGGATTTCATAAAAACTTTTCAGTGCCACATCAATGTTTTTTTTTTATCATGTTTCAATTAAACTGTATTTATAAGGAATAAAAAAGGTTTAACCTTCATTCCCAATCGATGTTTTACTTTAAGATATAATTGCGGAGTAATAGAAAGTTGTTAGGAAACAAAACTGTAAATTGTAGGCTACCATATGGCTTATCAGTAACTGCTCTTATCACTAACTTTCCCAATACATTTATATGTTCTATACTTTAACATATTGTTGGCATTAAAGCAAGATACTCACTACAATCAAAAGGGCCCACCAACATTTTTAAAAAAGGAACATTGACACCGAAACTACACAGCCGTTACACTTCACTGAAAATAACCTGTAGCTATATTCATGCAATTAATGTGTATTCTTTTTTTAAAAACAACAGACTGAAGTTAGCGCAATCAATAACAACCAAACATAGAATTTGCTGTTCACACAAAGAGAATTTTCTAATCACATATTTATGTATGTAAGCATTTTAAATGTCATGGTAATAAACAATACGCACATAACAAAAGATGTTGTTAAAAATAATATACCATGGCTAGGGAAGTCCTACAAGTGCTCATAAGAAGTCACACAAGTGTTTTTTAAAAGATTAGCAAAGAAACATTATTATTGCGTACGTTTGAGGATAGACAGATGTATCTCGAGCAGGTAATTATGACTAACATGACTCAGTGGGATGATACGCACAAGGACTTTATTTCGTCTTACCTGGAAAATGATTAAAAGATACTTCGAAGTCGCCGCGGCCGCCGAGCAGCGGCTGCGACTCTCTGTTCACCCCTGGCGAATCCACGTTGCCCTCGAACCCGACCTCTGGCACTAAACAAATCTCCTCCGAACTACTCGACAAGGATACCACACCGTCATCGGGCGGCGTAATTACTGTGTTCGGTTTGTCGAAATCGAGATTCAACAGAGTCTCTTCCGTACTCATGAGTAATGTTAAACAGTAAATCTTTACCGAGCCTCATTTATTTCGTATAAATCTCTTTGTTTCACAACCATTTAACACAAACACATAACTTCATTCAGCAGTGGTGCAAAGACTATAGAGGCGGGCAATGACAGCTGAAATTGACAAGCTGTAAATCATAGACATACATCATACTTTTAGTTCTAGTGATTTCAACCGTAATTATTACTAATTGGTATTAACCGGTTCTTTTAAATAATAAAACGCAGTGTATACACAAATATTTATTTATAAAATCTAGGAAATATCATTTATTGATTAATTTAATTTATAATATAATGAGTAAATTTATTTTAAAATTGCACTGTGCTTCATGTATCGCTACTAAAAGCTCCGTCAAACCCCTGAGAATCAGCATATTTATTAATCACTGCATCTAAATATCCTTTATCTGAATATCCTTGTTTGCCGTAAATGCCTTTCTGACGATCATGATGGAAGTGACCTTTGTTAAATCCTGCTCCAGCGCCTACTTTAACGCCTAAAGCTTTTGCGCCAACTTTATTAATAGTTCCTTTCGTTTCGTCATCTTCGTAAAATTCTTGATCTTTTTTGTATTCGTCTTTATGGTGAACTCGATGGAAACCTCTGGTTTTAGTACCCTTTTTATATGTTCTACTTTCCTTTCCATCAGTACCAACGGCTGCGGCAGCTACACCTTGAGCTAACTCATATATGTCGTCATCGTCGTAAGACCCTTGATCATGCACACCAGCCGTTTTGAAGAACTTTTTCAAATCACCGATGTTATGTGTGCTTTTCAATCCATTGTTATCAGTATTTTTCTTTTTAAATCCAGAAGTTTTCACGTTCGTCTTCGATTGAGCACTGTCTTTATTCCCATTTATCGATTTTGATGTTCCATCTGCTTTGTCGAGAAGTTTCGAAAAGTCGTCCAAGTCTTCCTCTTCGACCTCGTAACCTAGTTGTGAGAGGTCAGTATTGAGATTGTCGAATTCAAGACTGCCTAGATTGACGGGCGATGACTCAGCCAAATAGATGACGGTCAATGTCAAAATGAAACATATTTTCTTTTGCATTATGCCCTAATTTTTTGTCAACTCTTGCGCAATCGAAGTAGGTTGCGACACTGACATACATGAGACTTGTTAGGCTTATATAGCCTTTTGTTGGAATTAGCAAGCAAGGATAGTTTTTTTAGAAGATGAGTGGCTGGCTGGTCGTTTCGTGCTACACTTGATTGCATTTGTAATCGGTGCAACGATTTGGATCGGTCAAGGCCGATGTATTTACACGTCTTATTACGCGTTTTATAAACAATCTTTTATTATATAATTTATTGAGCTATTCAGACGTTTATAAAGGTATTTTTATTAAATCGTAGATCTTCTCTTTAATCATATGGAAAAACCGCAAGCGCCACTGGCGATCATAATTTTTCGGGTTCAATTGCCGGGTTAGCAAATCCCTTATCAGATTATACTTTAAAATATTCTAAATAGACATTTGGTTATTACCATTGATATTTACGTTTAAAGCCGCAACAAAGCCATTTTATTTCAACGATCTCATCCTTATCTTTCAATCACTTTCAATTTGTCTGCATGAATGACGTAATGGATTAAGAATATAGATAGCATAATGGATGAAGTGGTCGCCTCGCCACTGCCACTGCGCCGAATGTTGTGGGTTCGAATCCCACACGGGACAAAACTTTCTGTGAGCCACAAATGGTTGTTCTGATTCTGGGTGTTCTTTGTGTCCGTTGTTTGAATGTTTGTAAAGTCCACCGCGACACAGGATTTATTACTAGTGCGGGTAATATTTTATATTTAAAAAATACTTCGGTATGCAAATTAGGAACAAAATCTTTTATATTTGGATTTAATAAAAAATCTGTAACATATGCATAATATACTCTTAAAGAACCGGTGTGCGTTAGTAAATTTTATTTCTCCTAATTTGACAAATGGTATGAATGTATAATTGCTGCTGCTTATAGTATTACCAGATTGAATGCAAATTACCAGATGAAATGGTATCGAATAATTTAAACTCTATTGTTCTATAGACTGTATTATTAATTATTATATA
Organism: Catocala fraxini; assembly: GCA_930367265.1. Taxonomy (NCBI): domain Eukaryota; kingdom Metazoa; phylum Arthropoda; class Insecta; order Lepidoptera; family Erebidae; genus Catocala; species Catocala fraxini. The sequence goes on along the minus strand of OV884044.1, from coordinate 5,097,895 downwards.
ACAAAAACTCATGTAAATTTTTATCTATAGAAGTTTTAGTAGACAAAAGGCATTCATCACTGTTTTTATAACTGTAGCAATATAAACCACCATTATTACTGCAAAAAATGCATATTTACGATAATCAGTTTCGTTCTTACTGTGGACAATGAATTGATTGTATTCCATCAATTCGTTCTACAATAATTTGCCCAACCATAATAGTTTAGCAATTATTACTTAATAGATAGCTATTTAGCCATAATTGTATCTAACATTTATTGTTAGTTAATAATTCAAGAGTAGATGTAGACAAATCCTTTGTAAATGTCTGGGGGATTAGAAAGATTAACTGATATTTAAGTAATCTACTCAAAAAAGCGCCTGATAAAATAATAAATACAATTTTAGAATAACCAAACGAAGATTGTGGTTAATACTGAGTTTTCTTGGAGGGCTATGTTCTGTGCAGGAGGAACATCGAACAGTAGTAAGTACGTACCTACTTGTCACTTGTGCTAACAAGATACAATACGGCTTAAATTGAGAAGTAAAAAGCACGAACAAGCTGATATATTTCCGTAATTCTACACACAAAAAATCGTGTGTGTAAACCGATTCATAAAACCGTAAATGTTTTATTTTTATAGAATTTGTATAGTGGATATTGTGCCAATTAAGTACCTGTCTCTATTATTATTAGATATTCAGATAGCAACTTACCTCACAACAATAGTAAGTTTTTTGAGGCAACTTACATTCATATAGTAACATACATTACTACCCTCCATTGAAGTAAGTACCTAGGTGATATGTTGCTATCTTAATGTTACCCTCAGAATAAGAAAGATACTACCGACATTGTATAAAAACACTACCATAGATAAACGTATATACATAACTGAGAAATATACAACACTATTTTTAGAAAAATAATGCGACGCCATCTACTGGGCAATATTCAAAACGTTTATGTTTCTTTTATTTGTATAATTATGTCTCATCTTTATATTTTTGAATATTTTCTAACTTTAACCACCTATCCGCTAGAGTGCATTGTAAATGCTTTCGGTTTGCGACTCTACGTTCGTCCGTTTGTTCAAGTGGGTTCAGGATCGAACCTACAACACTAATGTGTAGTCACCTTACGTGACTACATAAACCATTGCGCAATCGCATAAAAGCAGTAGTTCTACCAACCCCATTGATAAAACACGACCGTGATTTTACATAATATAACGCTAGGGGATTATTTCAAAATAACTTAATTACTTCTTTGTATTGGTTAATTAAATTAGTTACACCAAAGTTAATCAGGGATTATTAATTAATTGATTTTAACGGTTAATAATACTAACTGATTATGTTCAAGGTTTAACTTGTAAAGTATTTAATTATAAATTGCGATAGCGATCTCGCGTTCCTTACTTAAAGACTGGTTTTTGCTTGCAGTTTTGCCCGGTATCTCAGATACAATAAATAAATCAACAAAATCTTTAAATTACAACTCCTGCGCTAGGAATAATTTCTGTATCACGGGGATCTTTGCAAAAATTCAATTAACGGACACTAAGAGCATCCAGATTCGGAATAACTATATGTGGATTACACAAATTTTTGTCCCGTGTAGGATCGAATCCACAACACGAGTGGTGGCGAGACGATCATTTTAACCAATAGTGGTTGGTACATACGTTTTTCAACTAAATATATGTATATAAAATCAATAAAATTACATACATTCGTAATTACACCTAAAGCTCTTAGATGTAAGCCACATAGTTGACGAATACTCAATTGTTTATTGCGTTCCACAACGTAACTTAAATAATATGACAGTTATGGACCGTGTTGGGCACAGCAACGTAGGAGAGAGGCAATATAAACTACTCAGACACAATAATATTAAATTCTACAGATTGATTACTTTCATAATAATTATAATAATATTTGTTAAAGTCCAGTTATACACTGAATTGCACATTTTTATTCTAAACTAGATGTGCCCGCAGGTTCACCCACGTTTATGATTACTGCGTCGCCCCCGTGGGTCGTAGCGTGATGTTATATAGCTTATATCCTTCCTTGATAAATGAGCTATACAACACTAAACAAAATTTTCAATTCGGACCAGTTGTTCCTGAGATTAACGCGTTCAAACAAACAAACAAACTCTTCACCTTTATAATATTAGTATAGATTATTTAAACAAAATATAAGTAAATAAGTTATTTAATAAATTCAATAGATTATATCAAATTATTGCCATAAATATTATTATTTTATTAAAATTGTTTGTAAACAATTTATGTTTCATTTAAAAGAGGTCTAGTCTGTTGTCGTCTACAGGCCACAGTTTCAGGCTCTTTGCTGCTACTGATAATTCTTTGACAGCAAATCCATTACCGCCAACAAACACTTTACTTGACTCGGAAATCTAACCAGGGATCGCATACAATTTGTATTGACAGCCGCTACACCGTAATTTTTTTAGTTTTCCTTTTATTTATTTAGGATGCCGCGATATTATGTTAATAAACTAATGAACTCAATTGTAATTATTGCTGTATGTACTTGTTTAGACCTTAATTTAAAATTTAATAAATATCTATACGAGTATACCTAGATCTAGTGCATCCTGTAAGGCCTCCCACACAAGGAATAATTCCTGTATCGTCAGTAGGCCACTGTTATTTTGAACAAATAGAGTACATTTACTATCTGAAGTGAAAAATAAAGTACAAGATCTAAAAATGAAGTATTATTTATTTAACCTGCTGTTTTGTTACCATATTATTGTTGATGTTAGTAACATCTAACATATATTTATTATCAAGGAATGTCCTAACAATTGTCTTATTCAATTTGGGGAATCTCTATAGCGTTGCTTTAAGTTACCAATTAAATAAAACCCGTAAAAATCGACATAGGTCAATTAAAGTATTTTCATTTTATTTGCATATTAAAGTAAATAACGTACAACACTTTATGTTAAAGTACGGTTGGCAACCTTAATCGTGAGGGACTGAACCAACATTAAAACAACGGACGCAAAAAACACCCAGAATCGGGACAAGTGTTAGTGGATCACACAATATTTGTCCCGTGTGGGATTCGAACCCACAAGATTTGTTGTGGTGGCAGTGGCGAGCCCCGCTTAAACCGTTTTTCGTATTAAAAACACAATTCGCCAACCACAATTTTAGGTCCCTTGTAACGGGGTCAAGCTTATCTGACGTCTACAGACAACCGAAGAATAAGTAAAATATCGGTATTAGTAAGTACTATTATTTAGTTCTTATATTTGTGCTAGAATTACTAGGATTGAGATGTATGTGTATGACGCGAATATGACACATTGTTATTTTGTTATTTATAGATAAATTTACGACTTATTTTGTTTAATATAATAACAGCTTTAGAATGCTGCTATTAATGGCAGGGTCAAGGATTTATCTTGTCTGGTAATAGTTTTATTATAATATTGTATTTTAAGACGCAGCCTAAGCCAGTCATTTACTATAATATTGCTGTGTCTTTCTTTTTATGTATATATAGGTATTATAACTATTATTTATATGTCGGATTCATATTTTCCTATTATGAATGATTGTCAACGTTGTTGAGGGTAGGACAAGTTGTGCAATGCTCCCGCGTCACCTTACTGGATGTATATGTCATAATCTTTGTTTTATTTTTTGTTTACCGCACTAGATGTAATTCCTGTGTCTTAACAAACATTCCAACAACGGACCCAAAGAACACCCAGACTCGGAACAACAATTTTTGGAACACACAAATGTTTATCTCGTGTGGGGATCGAACCCACAACACTCGGCGCAGAGCCAGTTGGCGAGGCGGCGACCACTTAAACCATTACTCCATCCGTGCAGTCATATTATAATCAATATAATTTAAAAAAACTTACTCAGATATCAAAATATGTTAAAAAAGTTCTAAGTCAGCTGATATTTTCCATCATTTATTCGCTTGCAATAAAAAAGTATTTACATCGTTCTCAATATCAAACATAACAAAATTATCGAGTATTCGAATTAAATAAATAACACATATTTACAATAATCAGGCACGTTCCCCTTATTTGTGATCATCATGACCATCGTGACCATCGTGATCATCTTCATCTTCATAGTCGTCATCGGCGAATCCGTATCCCTTCTCGTGAGAGCTTTCACCCTTCTTGCCATACTCAGCTTCGTCGTGGTAATGCTTCTCATGCCCTTCCTTAGCAGAATGACCATGGTCGCTATCGTCAACATGACCCTTAGCGTGGAATCCAGCTTTTCCAAAACCACCCTTGTCGAAAGCTGAGTCGTGCTTGCTTCCTTCCTTGTGACCACCTTCTTCAGACCCGTGATGCGCTTCTTCGGAGCCATGCTTGTAGAACTGTCCCTTCTTGTCAGCAACATCGTAGAAGTCATGGTCCTTCTTGAACTCGTCCTTGTGGAACACTTTGTGGTAACCAGTAATATCCTCTCCTTTGCTGAAGTGTTGTTTGTGGCCATGATCGCCTCCCTTGTAGTTTTCTCCAGATTCATAGTGCTTACCGTGAGCTGAGGCTTCGTCGTGATTTCCTTTCTTGCCACCTTCAGCCTCGTTGTAATGTCCTTCATGATGTTCCTTGCCGTATTTGCCAGATTCGCCCTTAGCATGATGGTCTACTGACTTGTAGCCCTTACCGCCCTTTTCACCATGAGCGGAATGATGTTCTTCTCCGTAATCACTGCCGCCTCCTTTAGCGAAAGAGTGTCCAAGTCCTGCCAATTGGTTTCCTCCATCGTGGTATTCCTCAGAAGATTCATCACTATCATCGTCATCTTCCTCAGCGTCTTCGACGACTATTGGCTTAGCAGCGATATAGGGTAGAGGGACAGGAGCAAGATCGTAAGCTTCTATAGCTTTAACTGGTTCAGAGATCGGAAGAGGCGCTGCGAAGATGTTGTGAGCTGGATGGTAAGGCGCTGGTGCTCCTAACTGGACGTAGCTCGCTGGTCCATTGTTGTCACTCCTGTAGATATAGCTCGTAGCTGCTGGAGGCACAAAGCCGACTTGGACGGCAGCCACAGCTGTGACGGTCAACAGAAAATACAAAGCTGTATTTGCCATCTCGAGATGTGTGCTGTGCTGTTACTGAAACTATAATAATTTGATAAGCCCGTTGCTCAATATTTATATCTAGGCTAGAGGCGAAAAGTCCGTGAATATGTCGTACCTTTCTTGTAGCCATGTACCAAATTACTTATAAGACGAGGTTGTGGGTGACAAAGAGGTGGTTAATGAAAAAAATTAGTCTATTGTGTAATGTTGACCGCACCGCGAAATGAGCGTGAACTCTTTTTTTTCGATCGATGAGCCTACCAGACCCGTTCGAGACGGTGGATAGTTACAATGACCTAGCTAATATTATGTAATTACGTGACAATAATTGTAGATTATATCTATTAATTATATTGGTGTTATTATTTAAAAGTGTTTTAGAAGGATTAAATTGTGTCTTGGGTATGAATTCAAGGGCTTTTTAATAGGATATTGCGAATAGTAACATGGTGTTTTGAAATATCCTAGTAGAAGGTAATACGCTTGCCTAGCTATGTTTTAGGTCTTACGTAAAAGGACAACGCATTTAAAACCACAGCTGACAAAATGAGGGTGCATATATCTCTGCATAGGCCTTTGAGGAATTACAGGCGCAAGTTTATAAAAGTATCTGTTAATGGTTTTAAATGTAAAATTTAATTATGTATTTCATATTATCTCTAACATATAAACCATGTGTCCATGAATTGAATTGAAAATTTCCGAATTCATATCGTATCTTCGGTAGTATAGTGGTCAGTATCCCCGCCTGTCACGCGGGAGACCGGGGTTCGATTCCCCGCCGGAGAGATTCTTTTTGCGAATTTTTTATGGTTCTGTACTAAAATGGGAAAATAGATACCCTTTTATAAGCAACTCTTATAGATATATTGTTTTCAATTTTCAATTTGGAATATTATTGCACTGATAGCGCAAAGGTTTAAGCGTCATCTCGCCAATACGCCAACTGTTACAGATGCATGATATAAAAGTTTGTGTGATCATCGAATATCCCTGAGTTCTTCATTTCCATTAATTTGATGTTAGTAAAATGCCCTGCGACACAAAAGTTATTCCTAGACAAGTGATATATATACAAATAAAAAATAATTTAAATTTAGTAATATAAATCTGGAAAGCTGAAATATTAATTTATAACATTCATGTGTCTCGATTTGGACATAAATGAAACCCTCGGATACGTTTTTAGCTTGTATTTCAATATTAATTTAGGTTTTTACAAAAGTTTAACGGAGCGAACGGACGTAGTAAAATGAATATAATAAAAAAAGTAGTGTGGGTAAGTTAAAAAATATCGAAGAAAAATAAATCTCCTAGCCGTTTAACGTGTCTGACGAAATAGCAATATTTGTTGCTAAGAGTGTAATGGTAGGCGCCAACATCCTCCCGCCGTTGAAATCTTCAGATTTCAACCTTGTAGTTCACTTGCAGTCGGCAGGGGACAAAGCCGAACTAGCGGGCGTCGAACCATGCCACGTTGGGTCTTCACATCGGCAACTCTGGAGATGCCGTCTGAGCCAGGAAATAATTTCATCACTCGCCCAAGTCTCCAGCACAGAGGAGGCGTGTTATCTTCCTTTAGAAGAACCAAATCACCGATGCTGAGGCCTGACTTATCGACTCTCCACTTGCAACGTTGCTGTAGTTCAGCAATATATTCGCGCTGCCATCGACGCCAGAAATGTTGATGAATTTGTTGTATTCGTTGGTATCGTTGAAGATTATTGATATTGCGGTCCTCTAGAGCAGGTGACGGAAGAGCCGTGAGAGCCCGGCCGATAAGAAAGTGACCAGGGGTAAGGCAAAGTAGGTCATCAGGTGTAGAGGACAATGGACAAAGCGGACGACTGTTAAGGATCGATTCTACATGTGCGAAGAGAGTTGTCAACTCTTCAAAAGTTAGATGCGAATTGCCCATCACACGTTTAATATGATACTTTGCCGATTTCACACCGGCCTCCCAAATTCCACCAAAGTGAGGGGCGTAAGAGGGTGAAAACTTAAAATTTATCCCTTCCCCGCTTGCAAAATCAGAAAGAGGATCTGCGTTAACCTTTAAAAATTGATTTAATTCCTTAGCACCTGATACAAAATTGCGACCATTATCGCAGAATACCTCCGTTGGCTTTCCACGTCGCGACACAAACCGTCTAAATGTCATAATGAAAGCGTCCTTTGTTAGATCACTTACAGCCTCTAGGTGTAAGCACTTATAAGTTAAACAAATAAAAAGGCACAGATATGCTTTAACCAACTTAGAACCGCGTCCTTTCCTATTTAATATAAAAAATGGACCGGCAAAATCTATACCTACGGTCGTAAATGGGAAGTTTGGCGTGAGTCGTTGGCAAGGTAGATTGCCCATCATAGGTTCCAAAGACCTAGCTTGAAATCGCCTACACTTTACACAATGACGGACAGTTTCACGAGCGACACGTCTACCATTGATGGGCCAAATGTAGTCTCTGATAATACCTAGCAACAACTGTGGCCCAGCATGTAAATTACGAAGGTGTTCATATTTAAAAATTAATTTTGTGAGATGATGAGATGCATCGAGTAACACTGGGTGTTTTTTATCATAGGGATATACTGAGGAATCGATACGACCGCCTACTCGAATTAATCTATCATTGGGACAATAAAATGGAGACAATGATAAAAGTTTAGATTTAGAATTTAATGGGTTGCCTTTGGCAAGCGTTCTGTACTCATGTGAGAATGACTGCTGTTGTGCTAAACGACACAAGGTAATGAAAGAAATATGTAATTCATTTGTATTTAAAGTTCCTGATACTATAGGTTGTTTACCTGATTTTAATTTTAAATTGTTTATATACCGAATCACGTACGCAAAAATACGTCTTAAGTGATCGTAACTTTGATAATTTTGAAAGTTGATAACATTTTCTGTCGTTTGTTTTAAATTAATAGTGGCTGAAATTTGCTTTATTTCTGGTAAATTGTTAACATTAATTTCATTACTGTTTAAAACTGGCCAACAATATTCAGGTTGTAATAAATATTGTGGTCCTGACCACCATAATTTGTTATCCATAATATAATTTGGGCTGACACCTCTGGATATGAGGTCAGCTGGATTAAGGGACGTTGGAACGTGACGCCACGAATGCACGTCTGTCAGTTCATAAATCTCTGAAACTCTATTTGCGACAAATGTTTTTTGGGTTTTAAAACTAGTATGAAGCCATGCCAGCACAATGCTAGAATCACTCCAGTAAACCTCGCTCTTTATATTCGTGCCTCGCAAGGAGTCTCTGACTGCCTTACACAATCTAGCAGCCAATAGTGCGGCACAAAGCTCCAAACGTGGGATTGTGGTAGGTTTAGTGGGTGCAATCTTGGATTTAGCGCACAACAATTTGACTGTGACTTCATTGGCAGAATTTGTTGATCGTGCGTAAATACACGCTCCATATGCACTTTGAGAAGCGTCACAGAATGTGTGAAGCTCTACAGATATTGGTTCATCACAAAGTACATGTCTGGGGATATTTATAGCTCTAAGAGCGCAAAGAGAATCAGAAAACTTAGACCATTCCTTAGAAATATCTTGGGGGATACGATCATCCCAGCCCAGCTTCTTCAGCCAAAGCTGTTGTAATATAACCTTTGTTTGCATGACACAGGGACTAAGCAAACCTAATGGGTCGAAAATTTTAAACAAGTTTGACAATATTGAACGTTTAGTTGGGTGCTGCTGGTTGTCCAATAAGAGTGAGGATTGTATTGGAAAGTGCAGTGTGTCTGTCATTGGATCCCAACCCAAACCTAGAGTGCTAGTAGATTCACTGAATGTTAATTTTTCATTGGTGTTTAATGCGGATGAGTCAAAAAGAGTATTTAAATTAGTTTTAAGTTTTCTAAGATTAAAACAACCTAACTTCAGAGCCGCCGTAACTCCTTGAAGGATATGTTTTATTTCATGTTCACTGTCACTCGAAGTAATCAAGTCATCCACGTAAAAATCGTGCTGAATTACACTCTTAATGAATTTGTCGGGACATTCCTCGCCAAGTTGCCACAGACAGCGTGTGCTTAAATAACTGGAACTTGTCATGCCGTAAGTAACAGTATTCAACCTTAGCGTTTTGATAGGGAGGGACTCGTCTTCTCTCCACAGTATGAGCTGGAGATTTCTGTCTTCTTCATTAATCTCCACTTGGCGAAACATCTTCTCCAAATCACCTGTTAAAAGGTACTTATGCTGTCTAGCTCGAATTAAAATGGAGAATAGAGAGTCCTGCATATTTTGACCTACCATAAGAATGTCATTAATTGACAACCCAGATGAAGTGGCAGTTGACCCATCAAATACAACCCGAATTTTTGTGGATTCACTGTTGTCTTTAAAAACGGCGTGATGACATAAAAAATATGAAAGACTAGGTTTTAATACATTAGACTGTGAGAGATGACCTAACTGTTCATATTCTCTGATAAAATTAACGTATTCTGTTTTAAGCTGTGGGTTCCTTCGAAATCTTTTTTCTAAATAGTGAAATCGTTTTTTAGCTAGCGTGTAAGATTCTCCTAAACAATTAGGCGAATCTTTAAGGGGTAATCGAACAGAAAATCTGCCGGTATTTAATCGTTCAGAATAAGTTAAAAAATGTTTTTCACATAGCCTTTCCTCATGACTTAATGTTGATTTTAATGGTACTTCTTCAAGCTCCCAGAACTTGGAAATTTGCTGATTAAAATCATTTTCTACTTTATTTGATGTTAAAGTATGATGACATTGGATATTGACTATGTTATTTAAATTATTCATTTTTATTGGGCCCACAATAAGCCAACCAAATTCAGAATTTCTTAAAGTAGGGTTATTAGGGCCTAGAGAACGTTGCTCGCAGCCAAGAATGTCCCAAAATAAATCTGCTCCGATGAGTAGATCAACAGCAGAGGATTGATTGAAACTAGGGTCAGCAAGGTGTACCTCAGTAGGTATTTGCAGTTGCTGAGTATTTATTGTGTATCTAGGAATGTTACTTGTTAGTTCCGGTAAAATTAAGAAAGTAGTTGTGACATGAAACGGTTTATATAAAGATTTTAATAGCGCTACACAACTTTCTGTGACTTTACTATTAACATGATTGCCAATTCCGACAATGTTTATAAAATTATTATGTAATGAATTACTTGATAGGCATAATTTGTCCCTAAGTGATTGCGTCATGAATGACGATTGGCTACCGCAGTCCAATAAGGCACGTGCCCTTTCCGTTTTATTCGTAGAAGGGTTGGACACTTCGACTAAAGCGGTAGAGAGTAGAATATGCTTCGAACCCTGTGTAGTATAATTAGCTACTGTTCCACATGATGTTGTGGTAGCTACAGTAGGGGTTTCTGTTACAATTGGAACGTGTAGAAGTGCGTTGTGCTTCTTCTTACACTCACGACAAGGTCTTAGGTAGCAGTTTCGTGTAATGTGCCCCGACCTTAAACAATTCTCACAAAGATTTAATTTATTCACTTCAGCTATACGTTCTTGCACACCTTTGGCCTTGAAAATAGGACAATCGTAAATTCTATGTTCGCCTTGACAGACGACGCAACGTGAAGAAGTTGAAGAATTGGTTTGACAAGCAGCCTGACAAACAGACTGACATGTAAAAGATTTATTATGTGGCCGTTCGGATTTATTGTTGTTACCTTTGGATGACGTAGAAGCTGAAGGCTTATTGTTGCTGTTGTTGTTTGATGAAGAATGATTAAGCGATACGAGAATATCTGCACGATCAATCAGAAATTTATTAAATTGTTGGAGGTCGGGTACCACATTATCCGCAGAACCACGCCATTCCTCCCACTTGGTAAGAGTGCGGTTATCTAATTTAGAACTCAATATATGTATTAATAAAGGATCCCAATTATCAGTTCGTAAACCTAAACTAGATAACGCCCTCAAGTTCTTGGTGACGTGATCCACCATGAAACGAAGTGATTTGTCCGACTCGCGGGTCATTTGGTGTATGTTTAATAACGAAGTAAAATGATGACTTATTAACTGACGCTTGTTGCCGTATCGATCGCATAATAATTTCCAAGCTATACTATAATTAGAATTAGATACTTCTAAGTTGCTTACTATTCTAGCTGCATCTCCTTCAAGATATGATAAAAGATAGTGAAATTTATTTATAGGTGCAATGCGCTCATTGTCATGTATGACAGACTTGAAAGTGTCACGAAATTCAAGCCAACGGAAGTATGTCCCATTAAATTTAGCTATCTCCAAACGTGGTAGTTTGAAACCTGTATCGAGATTATCAGGATTAACAGGAGCGGATGAAACATGGCTAGTATTGAGTATGTTGCCAGATTCATCATGACGGTTGTTAGCTTGAATAAAACTTTGAGCATTTGCAATATTAGTGATGAATAATTGCTCGATATCATCTCTTTCATCAATCTCGTATGGTAAGTTACTAGAATTCAATACCTCAATTTGATTCTGCAAGTCATCGAATCTAACGGACAGTGACTCAAATTTACTAAGCTTAAGTGTCAACTCGGCTATCTCAATACGTGTAACAGATTCTTTTGACATTAAATTGTTTAAATAGTTCTTAAACTTAGTAATTTGGCCTTTTATCGAACTACGCTTAATAATAAGTTCCTGTAAGTCTTGCACTTCCTTTGCAGAGCTGTCATCTTTACCCATTGTAAATAAGTCAACAAAGAAACGGAACTTTAGTAAGTAGGTACCTACTTTCTAATTAACTAATGTATAAGGTGAGACTGTGCAAGACTACAATGAAACTAAAAATAATAATGTTTGTCTTACGTCCCTCTCCAGGTGTCACCTGTGGCTTGGAAGTACCGGTGCTGAACTCGACAATGCCTGTAGATGATGCTCGCTATGTTGTAGGCTGGCACTATGACGTGCCGACACACCGGTTTGCCTGGAATGTTCGGCGAAATAATCTTAATGACTTGCAAAAAATACTGTTTACTATTAAGTATTTAGTGGAGACTATGATAATAAACTTAATGTTTAAATTGTCTCCTTGTAGATTCAATACAATACAATTTATATGACTCGATAATTTATTAAGTTTAACAATTAAGTCCAAATAATTAACGTGTGGGTGTACTAAAATTAACAATTGTAAAGTGTAATTTAGAAAAATATCGTTATTTATTTACGTATTTATCTACTTACTTGCGTATTTATTTATTATGTATTGAAATAAGCACATGTAAAATCGAGGACATTATTGATTACAAGGGATTATGAGGCAAAAAGGGAAAGGTCACTTAGCTGCATTGGCCGGGCTGATGAACGGCGACTTCGGTTGAATACCGCATAAATCTGTCTTGACCGTACACTAGGAGTAGGCTGCAATGGCTGAACCTCCAAATACTCCACAAATCAGTCCTTGAAGTCTTTGAGTCTCGCGGCGTAGTTGCTAACTGTTCGGACTTTGAACTTCTTGGTAAATTTTCGTTTGCGAATATTATTTTCTCGTGTCCTGTCACGGTCGCCAATTTTTATGTCTCGATTTGGACATAAATGAAACCCTCGGATACGTTTTTAGCTTGTATTTCAATATTAATTTAGGTTTTTACAAAAGTTTAACGGAGCGAACGGACGTAGTAAAATGAATATAATAAAAAAAGTAGTGTGGGTAAGTTAAAAAATATCGAAGAAAAATAAATCTCCTAGCCGTTTAACGTGTCTGACGAAATAGCAATATTTGTTGCTAAGAGTGTAATGGTAGGCGCCAACACATGTCAACCCATTGACCTAATAGTTCAATTTGCAGACGAATTAAAAGTCACGGAGTAAAGTTGTGAACTGAAATTTTAACATCTATAACAAGTCTTCGGTAGTATAGTGGTCAGTATCCCCGCCTGTCACGCGGGAGACCGGGGTTCGATTCCCCGCCGGAGAGACTCTTTTTGTGATTTTGTTACTGTTTCTATGTGACTTTATTTTTAACGTACCAAGTGCAAAAACTGATTTATTTAGAATCAATTAAAAAAGGTGTTTTTATTTCGAAATATGTTTTACGTATTGGGTTGCTAACTTCCACTGGCGTCTTTTTTCCAGCGATGGCCTATATACAACCTTAGAAATTGGCATTTGGCATTTTATAACAATTTCACATGAAGCAATAAAAGTAGCATTACTATTTTTTGTTGCCTCATAAAGTGACTAAGCAGTCGTGTAGTCCACAAGCAGAGCCTTCCACACCACGTCCATATTACAACTGAAGTGATGCCAAGGTCTCTACTTTGACGGCCTAAGAAGGTGCTTTTTCACGCCCCACTCGAAAGACCAAGAGTCGAAGGAAGAAAGGAACATGTGTTTCAGCAGATAATTTCAAGTTTTATGAGTAATTACAGTGTATTTATAATTAACTAGATGACACGGTGTACTTCGTATTACCTATCCTAACGAATTTTTCTATATTTTCTCACCGTTTAAACCTTCCCTGGACTACGACAAACATTTCAAAACCAAAATCAGCTATATCGGCCCAGCCGTTCTCGAGTTTTAGCGAGACAAACGAACAGCAATTGATTTATATATATATATGTACGAGCCAATAACGCTCATACAGCACAATTCGTATTTATGCATAGGCAACCAAACAATTAATTAATTAGTCGTAACTAAAACTCGGTCACGCGCTATTGTGTATGTGTCGAATCAATAACATTACGTAAAGTGCGACTCAGATAACTTAACATTAACATTAACAACTATTGTGAACTATACCTAATAAACTCATAAACTTATCTAGTGGTTTGATATATTGTGTGTACTACCTATAACTTAACTACAACCGGGGTACCGTTAACAGTGAGATAACCCAACAATATATATATATATATATATTGAAAGGAGAACGATTGCGGGAAACAAAGTGAATGGAGCTCTACGCGCTTTTATGAACAGTCGAAATGTTTCCGAAAAGGCACGTTTGGCTATTCATAGAGGACTATTAGTGCCCACACTTATGTATGGAAGTGAAAGTTGGGTATGGCAAAAGAAGCATGAGAGCAGAATTAATGCTGTAGAAATGTGAGCGCTGAGAAATATATTTGGTGTGACTCTGAAAGATAGAATAAGGAATACTGTGATTAGAGAGAGATGCGGCATGAAAGTGGATATTGTGACAAGAATAGAAAAGGGTATGTTAAGCTGGTTTGGGCACGTAGAAAGAATGGACGAGGAAAGACTGACTAAGAAAGTTTATAAGGCTAGTGTGAATGGAACAGTCGCAAGAGGAAGACCTAGGCGAACGTTTCTTGAACAGATCGGAGGCGTTCTGGACTAAGGCCAGGTTAAGAGCACCTTGAACCGACGGGCGTGTATGAGGAATGTGATGAAAGTGAATGAAGCCAGAGAAGTGTGTCAGGATCGTAGCAAATGGAAAGCCGTAGTCTCTGCCTACCCCTCTGGAAAAAAGGCGTGAATCTATGTGTGTATATATATATATATATATAGAAGACAGAAGATTATCTTCAAAAGATAACGATTGTAACGTTGATTATAAAATTAGTAGCTGAGGTTGCCCGCGGCTTCGCTCGTTAATCTAGAATTTGTCAATACATTATTATCTTTCGGCAACAATACTTTTTTCCTTGATAACGTGTATGCGAAATGTCATGATGATCGGTCAAGTAGTAAGGGGTAAGGGTAAAAGCGTAAGAAACAAACAAACAAACAAACATTCGCATTTATAATATTAGTAATCTATATATATAAAAATCAATTGCTGTTCGTTTGTCTCGCTAAAATTCGAGAACGGCTGGGCTGATTTAGCTGATTTTGGTTTTGAAATGTTTGTCGTAATCCAGGGAAGGTTTAAATGGTGACAAAATATAGAAAAATTCGTTAGGATAGGTGATACCGAAGTACACGGGGTCATCTAGTTAATTATATATTTTGCCTGTGGCTTCTACTATCTTCTAGATGAATTAATGTCCCTCACTGACTCTTGACAACGGGTATGCGAAATTTCATAGCGATCGGTCAAGTAATTAAGACGTGAAAGCGTACAAACTAACAGATTTATATTGGCACTTATAATGTAAGGATATAAACATGTCTAGGAACAGAGAATCAATCGTATCGTTAATTTAAGACTGATGGTCAAGTCTTCGGTAGTATAGTGGCCTGTCACGCGGGAGACCGGGGTTCGATTCCCCGCCGGAGAGGTACTTTTTGGAAATTTACTTTTTGCTTCGCAGAATCCGTAGAGATTTTTTTTTAAACTAGTCTGTATTTTACAACCATCTATGGTAGTTTACCATCCTAACTAATATTATAAATGCGAAAGTGAGTTTGTTTGTTATGCTTTCACGCCTTAAATACTCGACCGATGCTCATGAAATTTGTCATACACGTAATCAAGGGTACAGAAAAGGACACAGGGTACCTTTCATCCAGAAAAAAGAAGATATAAAATTTGCATAACGTACATTTACGCAAGCGGAGCCGCGAGCTAATCTTTTTGAATGCATTTTTAAACTAAAACTTCAGTAATCAATTTAAAGCATGTTGTGCTTGTTTTCAAAGACATTTCTAGTAACGTTGTTTTTAATCTACTCGATTTATCGAGTAGATTATAAACGCTTGCGATACTAAGAGTATTATTCAGACAAAAATAACACTGATCCCTTAAAGACAGCACATTGACTCTTCAAAGAGCCTTTCAGGAGACATACCGCTTACCTTTAGGACATAACATCAAGGGTGTGGTCAGACCGCCACCCATAAACTATTAGGTAGTAGATATTTAATACAACTGCCATTTAATTTATTAGGTTTGAGCGAAATGGCAATGTTTAGTTTAATTTGTGAACTACTGAAATGCCAGCTCAGCTTGTAAAACTAGTGTAGCTGATACTAGCTCACATAGCTTATAGTTCTACCTATATCTATTAATCGTTTTACTAGCTTAGTATCTTCTCTCTAGTAAATAGGTTATTATGACCGTCATGCACTAAAGAGACGCTGGAAATAATCTAACAATGAATAGATTCCCGTTATTTGTCGTGGGACGCCTCTCTTCGCGACTCGATTTAAGACGAAACTTCCTACAATTTATTAATTTGTATTTAATTATACCTAATAATATTCATAATAAATTGCCAACATTTATTTATTTATTTTATTCCCGTTATGTGTATTGGACGCAAAAAGAATCTCTCCGGCGGGGAATCGAACCCCGGTCTCCCGCGTGACAGGCGGGGATACTGACCACTATACTACCGAAGACTTATCAGTTACGGTGAAATTTAAGTATAATTACCGAAAAAGAGATAATAATGACTATTATTTACTGTGTAATTACATAATTATATTTATAGCTAGATATTAGTGATAAAAATATTAAGCCGGCACTGATTACTTAGTTTCAAAACAATATATTCGGATCCATCATTTGTAACTAAAATGATATTTACTGCATATTGCGAAAGATCCAGCAAAAAGTCATTTAAAAAACTGAGTGGCATTATCTACTAAACATAATAAGTAAAATGCTTTATTTGCACATTACAATAATCTACATTTTAAGACGTTATTTATTATTAAAATCGTATTATTAAAAAGATAAGTTCCGATTTATTTCATACAACTGCGTGGCCGTTCCAACAATTACCTGCAACTCATTGCAGGAAGAATTGAAATAGATTGTTCATTCTTCGTGACCTGGATGCTACTGCAGATGGCGTGTGTATTATTGTTATTATTTAGTAAAAATCATTACATAGGAACGTTCTATAGTGGTAAGTATATTGTAGTATATCTATCATTGCAATAAAAAACCTGCCTTTATACGATGCACAGACGAATCTTTCTTTAAGTTTAAGACAATTATAATATTCTGTTTCTGGCTCCAAGAACATTGAAAAGCATGAAATTAAATCAACTTTATTACAACAAAGGTATGTAGGTGATATCCGAATTTCGTCGAAGAATGCATGTGATTGAAATATTACACAAAACATTAATGAAATTAGAACCGCCTTCTGCTTTAAAGTAAGTTAAAAACTCTTTTGACAATAAGGTGCTTGTTAAAGTACATCTTAGCAATATTTTTAGACGGAACTCGTCACTGTTAGACTTTATCGTCAAAATAATTCGGCAGTAGTAATTTGCGTTGTGTCAACAGCAATATTCTTTAGATAGTTTCACAAAAAGAATCTCTCCGGCGGGGAATCGAACCCCGGTCTCCCGCGTGACAGGCGGGGATACTGACCACTATACTACCGAAGACTTGTAACAGTTAACTAAATTTGTGTTCATATAAACTGATCTTTGTTTTTGATTTGCATTCAGTTAAGAAATAGAGATAGGATAATTATTGTCAATGCCATTTCCATGCAAGTGTCGTATGTTCGATCCCTACACTGAACCAAATCTGTGTAAGCCACAAATAATTTGAGTGATACTTGTAACAGTTGTTTTAAACTTTTAATATTTGTGAAGTATCTCTCTACACAGAAATCATACGAACATAACTTCTTTTATTTTTACGTGTGGCATTACCACACGTAAAAATTCTTCTGATAGATACCCCCTCGGCACAAGGAGAGGCGAGAAGGTTATGTCAGGCTCTCCC
The DNA here is from genome assembly GCA_930367265.1 of Catocala fraxini. Lineage (NCBI taxonomy): Eukaryota > Metazoa > Arthropoda > Insecta > Lepidoptera > Erebidae > Catocala > Catocala fraxini. The sequence continues at coordinate 5,080,190 of OV884044.1, read as the reverse complement.
GAGGCTTCGGACCTACCGACTAAAACCACCACGGTGTATCACCTCTCTGCTTTGTATGGTGTGGGTCGGTCGCTGGAACTGAAATTACATCAGCGATCATAGGAACATAGCGTAGAGCAAGATATTTAAAACAAGTGAGAAACGGCCAAGAATTGCCGTAAAACTTAGAGTTCGAAAAAATGGTATCACCTGACCTTGAGGTCAGAGCTCAAAGGTCGTAGTCGTTTCGAGGGTATATCGACTATGCTGAGTCGAATGGCGTTGACCGCGAGTCTCTAGCTCTTACGGTTCTTGAGTTGAAAGTTGTATAACAGACAGACGGACGGACGGACAAAGCTGCTGTGTAAGAGTTTATACCAACTCTAAAAAATTGCAGTTTATTTATTTTATGATGAGATGTAAATTCAAGGAATCAGATAAACTTCTTCGTAATTTATGATGGAACGGCATACGATAATATTTCCATGTTTAAACTAAAATAGGTATTATGGAACATAGAATATTAATTAATTGTCTGTTTCAAAACTGTATAAATCACATCATTGTTAGGTACGCTCGTAGAAATAATCCAGTCTTAAACACAATTTCCTATTATTGTTAGGATATATAAATTATTAAAATTAAATAAGAAAGTATCGACGCTTTGTAGGGTTACGTACCTACTGGGTGCTAAGTCTCCGCTGTCCGTCTGTCTGTCTATCAGCGGGCTGAATCTTATGTGATTGAGCCAACTAATAGACAGCCGTATTAGGTAAAGATTTGTATTACAGTGTGTATTCATATTAAAAAATGATCGTGGATTTCAAAATGGTCGCTATGCAAATAAAAACAAAAACAAATTAATTATGTGGGAGTTCAGTCCTATCAACAATAATAAAAATACAACAATATACGAATATTCTAAATAAAAAATAATTAAAAAGAAAGTTGATAAACATTTCTGACATTTTGAATTGTTTTATCGTATACAATTATAGTAATTCCTCAGGTTTTGATTTTTTCTGCTGTAACAGTTATGTAAGTTAATAGCACGATACAAAAGATCCCACTGGGTTGAAGTGCCGCCGGTCTACATCACCACCAGTAGTTTTGAAATCTTCATTAACAAAATACCGTTTGAAAAATTTTTATTTACAAAATACTGGTATAAATGTGTTATAAATAAGTTCAGCTGCTTACGTCGCGGAATGTACGATAGTTCCAACACTTCGATGTTGAGTCCGATTTGCACTTGACCGGTTTCTTATTAATTAGGTGACCAATCATGATGGTAAGTAAGTAATCTTAACCAATCGATGCTCGCGACACCATTTAGAGTTTAGGTCACAAAGTAACACTAACGAACACTTAAATGTTATATCATTATATAGCTATACTTATAGCGATAGCTCAGTGGGGAGACCAATAGACTGCAATGCAGAGGGTCTCGGGTTCGAACCCACGTCGCGCACCTCTGACTTTCGGAAGTTATATGACTTTTCGAAATTATGTGCGTATTGATTGACAATTATCGCCTGCTCCGTGCCTCGGAGAGCACGTTAAGCCGTTGGTCCCGGCTGCCATAAACATCTATGGCAGTCGTTATTGGGAAAGTCAGTACCCTCTAATATCCTGACACTGGTCTAGCCTTAGGGTATCGTTAGCCTTCGGGTTGCGGAGGTCAGGTGGCAGCCGCTCCGTGTAAAAACTGATATCCAGTTAAATCCGGTTAGACCAGAAAAGCCGACCCCAAGTGATTTGGGAATAATAAAGGCTAAGAGAGAAGATATAGCTATACTTATAATGTCAGAATAACGATGCCATCACATGGCACCATCATGAATATTTTACTGCTTTAAAGTACAATCAATAATATGCAAACACTAAATACGAGAAGGTATGCCTTCTCTTCTCTTCTCTTATATTTATATCAGATATACATTACTACCCTTCAATGTCACCACACCTTTATGTTACATGTTGTGTTTGGGAAACATACAGAACAATATTACATATTTAAATAATAAATTATTTATACACCATTTATAAAAGATACATTTAGAAAAGAATCCAAATAGAAAAGTGCTTTAATATAAAACTAGCATTTGTCAATAGATATTAATAATAATATTGTTTTATACATTTCTGCAGTGCTCATTTAATAAAATGAAAATCTCTACATAAATAATTTCTTATATTTTTATATAGAAATAATGTATGCCTTATGATGGTTGTATCAAAACGCAGTCTAAACAAGTGAGACATTCTTACAAGTTATGACTTTGCCTGTAATGTCAACCTTCGTACTTGAACCCAAGACCTCAACAAACCTCAAGAGTCGCATACATTAGGTACCGCTGCGCCAATTGTCCTATATAACGTAACCTAAACAGCAAGGAACTTTATATAATCTTCCTTAGACCGTCGAAGCCCTTAATACCTTAATTCACCTTAGTTCCTTAGACCTCGGCACCACTTTATTTGTAATGAGAACGTGGTGTGGAGTGCTCTTTCATGGTTATACAGCTGCTTACCATCAGGCGAAGTAAAGTCATTAAGACTGACAATAACGAAAAACAACCCAATGAAATTTAGCAAGAAATTTAGCTTTACAATGCCAAAAAGAATCTCTCCGGCGGGGAATCGAACCCCGGTCTCCCGCGTGACAGGCGGGGATACTGACCACTATACTACCGAAGACTTATTATAGATATTTAAAACAGACAATAATAAAAACAAATAATGTTAAGTTGACACCTTTGTTCCTGTGGCACGTAATGTTTTTGAGGTGGCAACATGTTACTGTGTTACTTCTGCCTACCCTTAAACAGAGGTGTTTGTGTAAGTCTACGTGTTTATATTACAGTGCACAAAGAAACCGTTAACGTTCTTTTTATTATCATAAAATTTAATATAATTTGTTTTGATTTCGGTGGTTTTGCACATAGTTTACTACTCTTCAATGTGACTACACCTTTATGTTACATGTTGTATGTTTGTGAAACATACAGAATAATATTGTCTTCTGTTTACGCGAATATTATTCATTGAAATTAAACTACTATATACGGATTTTATCGCGTTGTTTATTTGACACTTTATTACATAATTTTGAAAACTGTTACACTACTACTATTATTACGGGGGGTCTCCCCGTGACTGCTGAAAAGCAACCGAAACGTTGGGGAAAGTGTAAAATTAAATTAAATCTAAATAGTTTAAATAGTTTTAATAATAATTCAATTATTAGTAGTAGTGCAACAGTTTTTTAAAATTATGTAATAAAGTGTCAAATAAACAACGCGATAAAATCCGTATAAAGCAGTTTAATTTAAATACAGAACAATATTACATATTTAAATAATAAATTATTTCTACACAATTTAGTTAAGTTTCGACAAATACACAATACATTTAGAAAATAATCTAAATAAAAAAGTGCTTTAATATAAAACTAGCATTTGTCAATAGATATTAATAATAATATTTTAATAGCCTTCTGCAGTGCTCATTTAATAAAATAAAAATCTCTACATGAATAAAATGTTATATTTTTATATATAAATATAGATGAAAAATAAGGTTTTATGTTGCGAGGTAAATACCGTCTAATGCTGGGTGACACAATAAAAAGGGAATCCAAATTTTGTCGTTACTAACAAGTCTTCGGTAGTATAGTGGTCAGTATCCCCGCCTGTCACGCGGGAGACCGGGGTTCGATTCCCCGCCGGAGAGACTCTTTTTGAGTTCTTAATCGACATTTACTTTTAATTGACTGATGACTGATGACATATCTAATTTACGTAATGCACTGAACATATATTTTCTGTTTGATTCTGGTAACAGAGGGATCATTTATAAAATATCTATTTTAAGTTGGGCTTAACCTCACAATCCTTCTATTGCAAAGCAGCTATTTGTTACAAACTGTCCCACTGCTGGACAAGGCCCTTGTCCATTAGCTGTACTCCATGGTGACCCAGTGCCGCAGACTACACACAGCTTTCAGTATGTTATGGAGTACTTACAAGCTCTGTGCCGCATGCCGAATTTTCTTTACCATTATCCTATTGAGCCGATCGGCACACCGGCGGCGGCGGCCACAAACAATAGATTTTTAATGATGTCTGGTATTCTAAGACTAGACTACTAGCTTTACTTAATTTTGGGCAACGGACGTTCATATTAATTTATTATTTTAAATTGTATAGATTTATTATATATTTTATAATAAGAACTTTATTCCTTTAAATAATTACAGTACAAAAGCTTTGGTTTCATCATCCAGCTTAATATTAAATAACAATTTATTAATTTAATTAGATACTAAAATAGCTACAGGTCTCCTTAACAACTTGATACGTATATACAATGCACTTTATCGGAAAAGATGTGGCGGCAGCATCTAAAAATTTCTTTGAAAGTAAAATTAATTCCCTAACACGCTACAGGATTCGAGGCACAGAGTATAAAAATATGAGTTATTAACCGGTCGTATACCGCCGGCTCGCATACCAGCCGGCAGATTTGTACCCGTCGTAGGCCGGTGGCTCGCATGCGAGCCACCAAATTGGTTTTACGTTAGCTTAAGCTAAAGCGAAGGCGGCGCGCGGCGTTTTGGCGCCAATTTGGTGGCTCGCATGCGAGCCACCGGCCTACGACGGGTACAAATCTGCCGGCTGGTATGCGAGCCGGCGGTATACGACCGGTTAATTATTCACCATTAAATCAATAATTAATGATTTAGAACAGAGAAAAATATCCTTTGAGAGCATATTCCCTAATTTTAGATTATTTTAAAACAGGCTATCATCAACATTGTTTTTAAAATTATATTTCTTCAAGCATAGACAAATAAGTATGTTCTTAAGTACCTACACTCTATTGCCCAACTTATATTTTTTTACGTGATATAGTTATAATAAATAACAGCACAGCGATTCGAGTAAAGTATGGCTTATTTTTAATATTTATCTAGCAATATAAATAAACATATCTATTTACAAAAATATATTATCAACAAAACTATAACAGATCAATATAATCCACACATTCAGATCAATGTTTGATTTCGAAGCCGTAGCTCTTGTTGTCGTTGCGTTCACCTTTAATGCCGAAGCCTCTGTGTAGATAGTGTCCAGAATCCCCACTTTCTTCTGAGGAATGTCCAGCGTCTTGTCCTTCGCCTGACTCCTTGGCCACATACCCACCTTTTTCGAAACCACCCTTGTGATGCCCTGAGTCATGAGACTCTCCTTTCTCGTGTCCACTGGCAACTGATCCGTGAGCTGCGTGTTCTCCTGCATACTTGTGGTATCCACCCTTGAGCGTGTCTCCATCATGAAAGTCATGGTCTTTCTTATATTCATCCTTGTCGAAGACTTTGTGAAACCCATCGAGTGCTTCTCCTTTATCGTTGGATTTTTTGTGCCGGTAATTGTCGCCTTTATATCCGTATCTATGGCCGTAATGCTTCCCTTGATCATCGGCGTCGTCGTATACATGTTTATTGCCTCCTTCCTTGGATACTGAGTATCCTCCATGTTGTTTTGAATGATAATCGTCTGCTTCCTCTTTTTCTAAGTGATGATGTGTCCCATGGCCGTTATTTCCCTTTTCTCCGTATCCATGATATGCTTTTGAGTCGTGATCTTTTCCATCCCCATATCCGTGGTAAACACCATGATCAAAATGCCCCACACCGTGCAAATAATCGGCAAAATCGTCCTTATAATTGCCGAACTCCTTAGCATATTCCTCGAACATTTTTTTATAGTCTTCATGCGCTATACCGTCGATGCGGTCATCGCCATTCTCTACTTCTATAACGGGTTTCACGATTTCCTCACTTGCATAAGACGCGGTTTTATCCTCGTCTTCTCCTTTAGCATGTAGGGATCGTTCTTTGGCTTGTGCTTTAGAAGCTTTATAAGCTTCAGGTTGTCCGTAAAGCTTACTGAAATGTTTTATGACTTCAGTCTCGCCCATTTTGGTGACGCTGGCGGGGCCGTCGCTTTCTTTCTTGTAGATGTATCCCGTGGCGGCGGGCTGGAGGTCAGAACCCGTCGTGCGGACCATCACCATCCGCTCGACAGTCTCCCGCATCTCCATGCAGTAGCCGTACGTAAAAACTAACAACAATGTGGCGACGTTTCGCGCCATGCTTTCGGCGATAATGTCCACTATAATAATGACGGCAAAGGTCAAGACTACCATTTATATAGTGAACATAATACTGCATCGATCATTGACATTCATAAATGGGCCGAGTCGAGAGCGCTCTCTAGATTGGGCAACGGTCTTCTGTGTCAATGATAATGAAAAACCCTGTATTAATTTATACGGTGCATAGCTGCGCGTTCGATCAACGTAGAGTATAAAAACGATATTACAGTGACGCCTGCGCATTGGCGAGTTCGACCGGCGCGGCGCCTGCGACACGTGACTGCAGTATGACGACTATTGTATTATATTATGTCTCTATTATATCTACCGGATGTCCTTACATTTCATTAGACTGTTGAATAAAACTATGAAAATTATGATCATGTTTATTTAAACACCTTTTACAATGGATATAAGTTCAGTACGTAGTTACAAAAAGCATAACATACTGGTAATTATAATAAAATAAATTGCTGATAGCTTGTGAAATGTTATTTATTTATACTGCATTGTAGATAGCATTGAAGACAGATTAACATGATTTTCATATATTTTTGTTTATTTGGTATAAACAAAATATATCTACTGATTCCTGAAGCTGGAGTAAGTTCTCATTTTCTTATGTAATCTCAATGAGTTAGTATTTGATTTTGGTTTTCGAGGCGTCGTCTTTTTAATTTCGAATTCGTCAAGCGCCTCACGGTTTTCCTTGACGTTGTCATTGCCACTATTTTTTTCGATGGAACTCATCAATATAAAAGCCTCTTGCTGGTCCAAGGATTCAGGATTCATTCTGTAGAAGAGAGCGTAAGGCGCGTTACTTAATTCTAAACTATCTTCATGACTCCCGATCCTTGCCACTTCCATATTACCCTTTCGTTCAATTCGCTCTTTGCCAGAAACTTTATCTTTGCCAATATATTTCCTCATGTTGTCTGATAAAGGGTTGCGTTTCAGTTTCTCGTGTAAGTCCATCGCTGTTTTGATATCCCTCTTCCTGTACTCACCTTTGTCTTGGCGTCTGTCAGATACTTGATGAGTCATGTCATCTAGAACTCGAGCCATTAATTGAGAATTATAATCGTTAAGTCCATTCGTTTTGTGTAGGGTCTTATCCATTATCATTGATGAAGGAACTCTCTGGTGCCTGTTGTGTGATATTTCGTGTCCTGATGTGCCACCTGGCGCATGACGATTATGATTACGCCGTACTATTTTCTGAGATTCTTGCGAAATTTGCGTCTTTCGCACGTTCATTTGCACGAAGTTAGATTTTGGCTCGAATCCTTCATCCTGGGGTCTCGGTAACGGCTTCAAAGGGCTAGTGTAGTCTGCGTTCATTGCCTTCGGTCTGATTGGTGGAATGTTGGCCACTTTCTTGTTTATTTCTTGTTGTTGGACCTGATCAGTTCTTCTCTGTTCTAAAGTGAATGCGTCTTTTGGAGGCACGATGTTAACAGGCTTAGCGTGTATTGCTTTTGCCGTTTTTTGTATAGTTTGCTGTTCTTTTCGTATCTGCGGTTGCTGGAGATTGGCCGGACTCCTCGCAGGGTGTACATTGTTCTGCTGCCACACCTTCGGCTTCTGAGTCATCCTGTAATCGCCTCCTCTCTGCACACCATTCCTGTCCATCAACGTAGACATTGTGTATCGCGACGGAGTCTTCATAACTTTGAAGTGTGAGTCGACAACATGTTCGTTGGTGTATTTCTGATAGCGTGGACTGTAGGAGCCGGTGAACTGTTTCTTGGGTAAGTTGTATCCAGGCACGAAGGCTCCTACAGCGTTGTGTTGCTCTACTCCAACAAATCCGACGTTAGGATTGTCGTCGTAGATGTAGTACATGAGAACGGGTGTCACAGAGTTGATACAGAGAAATGCCGTGATTATTTCGAACAGTCTCTTCATCTTGGATGGGCGAACACTAACTGGCGACAGCTATTGCATTGTTCTTATAAATTTCTTCGTACGACTTTGTTGTTGTTTATTTATGCATTGCGGAGCGAACAAACAAACATATTCGATTCACTCATCGATGACGCCGATATTAATTAATAGGGTTGACATTTCGAATGCAAAGACTGTTGTAATATGATTATTATAATTTAAAAATATGAAATTTTCTTTCAGATTTGAAAATACAAAGTATTAGCTTTCAGCCTATGGGAATTACAGTAGGTACAATTAGATGAGACCTCTATCGCTTATAATTTGGGCTCTTGGCTTGTCCGGGGAATCACTACCCTCTTATTAAACGACGCTGTAAGGGCAGTTATACCGTTATTGCGTTTCGACTGGTAAGCAAGAGTGCTAAATATGTATTACATTTATTTTCTTTTCTATCCTTTAATTTTTAATTTTATTTAGTTCAAATTTTTTTCGTGGGGGAATGCATTGACGCATACCCCTCCGCGGGGGTGGTCGGAGGGGTTATGTCGGACTCACCGGGGTAAAAGAAAGATGTTGAAATGATAATGGACCTCCTGGAATACCGACTAAACCTACCACGGTGTTCCTCAGCAAAACCACTATCGACGGGGCCGCGAATCACTTGCACATGCAGTCGCGACCCCGCCGAGGTTTCGGCCCGCCATATAAAACGGCAGGCCATTACATGATAAGACCTACCTTATGGTCACTTTACTTATTCCGTACTGTCCCCCCTCCCCTCCCCCCAGAGGGGAGACGGACTCGACACAGAGGTGCGCGTGGAAACACGCACGCCGCCTCTCGGACCTGGTGCTGAACAGGTGGTGGACAGGCCTCTTGGTCTAACCCATCACCGTTTAACAAGTGCTAATTAACGTAGTAAATTCTATAAGAAAGTGGAGTATGTCACGGGTATAAATCCGACTGCATTGGAATTTCTCCCCTTCTTTATCTCCCTTTCTTTATCTTCTTATTTATTATTTCAAAAAGACAGCTCCCGCATTAGGAATCGTTTCTGTGTCGCGAGGGAATTTACAAAAATTTAAACAAGGGACACAAAGAACATCCAGATGACAACAAAGTTTTATCCGGGATTTGGGATTCGAACCCACAATACTCGGCGTAGTGGTATTGGTGAGGCGATCACTTAAACCACACACCATAAGTGCAGTCAAATTATAACAACTCTGAGATTTGAAATTCCCGGTAAAGGATAATAGGCTCGCAGTCTAACACATCTTACTCGGAAGAACAAGAAAAAAAATTAGACTATTTTTCTATCCTTAGCTTGAATCATACACAAGTACGTGAAATTTGTATGTCGAAATTCATTTTTACATACAAATTTCACAAACACACGTATGTATTTATATCTTGGTACCCTTTTTAGTATCAAATGGTACCTATGTTAGGATAGGGCTCTTTCATATCTAGGGATGTACAGGGTGTCCCAGAATATGTGAATCAAATTGTAACAGGAGATTCCTTAGGTAAGGACCTTTCAAATGTGCTACATAGCAGTAGATATCAGAACAATATTATTGATAGATGACATCGCACATTATTTATTAAACTACTTTCATAATGGATCAATCAGGGAAGATTCACTTGACACTACAAACACAAGAAGACAATAAAAGAATGACGATAGTTATTCATATTGTATATAATATTAGTATACTAATGGTGCAATAGATTAAGTGGCTATCTGGCTACTTTACCACGTGATATGGGTTCAATACCCAAACGGGCCAATTTGGTGTTTTGTTGATTTTAGCTTATCTTTGTGTCTACTTTATTTTTGTTAAAAAAATCGCTTTCCATCTTTTATTTAAAAAGAAAGACGTTCCCCACTAAGAATAATCTTGTGTCTCGGGACTTTATCTTTAACCATTCAAACAACGGATCCACCCAGACTCGGAACCACTATTTGGGGATCACACATATATTTTTTCTTTAGTCAATCACTTGGCTTAAAAGATGTCAACTTTTTTGTTATTGTAAATTATTTTTTGACTACACGGATAGCGCTGTGGATTAAGTGGTTATCTAACTGGTAGCCTTATTGTGGATTCGATTGCCTTGTGCTTGTTCTGCAGTATGTCTTATCTTTATATGTATACTAACTGACCGGCAAACGTTATTCTGCCATATAAATTATTTGATAGAGACATCCAAATCACCTAGCGGTATGAAATATACTTTACGACCTATTCTCATACCTACCAAATATACATGACAAATTTCATAAAAATTGATCGAGCTGTTTTGGAGGACTGCGTCCACAAACACCCTGACCCGAGATTTTTATATATACATACTGTATAGATTTCTTTCGAATTTATGTCACCATACTCCTAAGCGGCTAGAGAGATATTAACGCAATTTTATGTGTCTGTTTGAGTGGGCCTCTACATGGTGTAGATACACAATTGGACCCCGACAGACATTCACCTGTCCGAACGTCGGTCGGTCGATGTCTGTCAAATGCGCTAGAATAGTATATTTATCAGGTGAAAGAACTAATATTTCTTATTTAATGCGTTAGAAGATTGCTTCTTACTGTGAAAAGCCGTCTTTCTGGAAAAGAACTAACACCCTACAGTAAATACGTTGGAATGATTTTATGAAGAGTATCCTGATGAAACGTTCGACATAGAATCGAAATACCTTGTGTTAAAATATATGTATATATTACATAAATAAATGTAAATATCGAATCGTAAAGGCAATTATTTTATTTTTATTACCCCTCTTCCTCTCTGCTAATTTGCTGTGGCCATTGTGGACCTCAGATCATAAATCTAACTTATAAGTCCACCTCCATATAAAATTTTGGAATACAATAAAATATTGAATATTGGTAAAGAAGCCGCTATATATGAAGATACCTCTTGTTAATTAGATTTGTTTTTAAAATGTACAAATTATGATTCTAAAACCTGTTCACAAAAATGTTACAGGCCTTTGCAAAATCAAAACATTAATATCTGTACATCCGCACGTCTTTGTATACCTAATGGGGTAGATAGAGATGTACCTATATATTATATATTTCGCTTGATATTTTATGTCCTACGTATCGCCATCTACCGGGCACAATATCAAACTTCGTGATAATAGTAAGTTTTTTTTTACAGCCTATCCTATTGCATTTTGCACAACACAGAAATTCTACCACAAGACGTAGACATAATATCAAACATCTATCTTACTATTCCTAATAATGTCTCTATATTCTAACCAACCAGAGTATGGGCATCCTCAGTGGCGCAGAGGTTGTGTATACGAATACTATGCATGAGGGCTTGAGTTTGATTCCTGGGTCGGACAAAACATTATTGGGTTTAACTGACAAGAAATTCTCAGTCACAGTGACAACATGTCTGGAGAAGTACGTAAGAAGAAGCTTAAGACTTTGTATGTTGGGCTGGCTGTAGCCTGAATTGGCCGTATACCAAGATAAGCATATATCAATCTTCTATGATTGGGTTGACTACGAACTTCTATAAAATGAAGGTGGTTTCTTAATCAGCTTACACCTGATTCAATACTATTAGGTAACATTTTGTTGTAAATTCGATATAAAATAAACGCAATGTGACCATTTGGAGCGGTAACTTTATCTAGGAATTTTGCTTTAATGGGCGCAGTCTAGTTTCTAATGTACTTATAACCATACCAGATCATGCCGTAAAGGCGGTCACTGCTAACCGGACAGGTCATTGGTTCGTCCGCTAAGAATAGCAAATAAATGTAAAAACCAGTAAATAAATGTAAAAAAATCTTTAGCATAATAAACTTATGTAATTTGCCCGTAAATGCACCCGAACTGTCTTTAGACTCTTCAAATGTTAACTGGTAGACTAACCCCAGTGTCTGAAAAGCTAATGAAAGACGTGTAAATATCAAACTCATATTTTTTCTTTTCTTTTTCTTTGTATTTTCCTTTTTTTTATTGCGGTTGGTGGCAGACGATTAAGTGGCACACCTGATGGAAAGTGGTAACCGCTGCTCATGGACTTCAGCAATGTCAGGACACTGCAAAGCCGCTGCCTACCGTGAAAGAAGAACTCTCTTTAAAGCTCGTTTGAAGAAATCTCGTTTGTTAGGTGAGGTTCAAGTCATTTGATTGGCTGTTGCCTATTCAATCAGCCAATCACAGATGTTGACAAGCATTTGACCGTCTGGTAAAGTTTTTGTGTTGATATTATGCGTTTAAGAAACTGGGGTATACCTCCAGTGATCATTACGACGATATTTAGATAATTCATTTCGTGGACTGCTCTGTGGAGTCAACGTATGTGCAACTACTGATCTTTTCGACCGGGATAGATAAAATCTAAAAAAATTAGGAAATACTCAGCAGTTAAAAACTAATCTGAACCAGTAAGATATTCCAAAGACATCATTACCCTGTTTTAAATGACTCAGTTTTCTTGACAAACATACATTATAATTAAATTACCTAATTGTCTATTCTATGTGGTCATCTAATCATTTTCGACGCATTCAAATCGCGGTGACAGAACCCTAACATGGAATAAAACAATAGAGTAACATTCGGATGTTATCAAAATAAAATATGAAAGTCAGCCCTATTTTTAACATCACACATTGTTCATCTATGTAAACATAATTTTAAAACATCGTGTAGTTTACATTATCGTTGATTCAGCGCCATGCCACTAGTCGATACTTCCGACGAGCCGAGACCAACGACTTTACAATGAAAATTATATTGCTCGTCCTTCTTGGCTTCTGCTGTATCATTGCCTCAAACTCTCGTTTGATTGAAAAAATCACTGATCGAACATTCACAACTGAAACGAAAACTGGGTCAAGTCCTCCAGTGCGTCTCGCGAGAGCAGCCCAGGTGAGCCGTGAAGAAGAATCACTCACGGGCATTTCTGACAGAGAAGACCATGTCCACAGTAACGAATTCCTACAAACCTACAATGGAAGAGTTATGCAATACTTCCTATCAAAAGCCGATAATGCTGAACAGACGAGAGTCGTTCGCAAGTCGAGAGATTCTAGTGAACGGGTCGGGAGAACAAAGAATGGAACTTTAACTTCTTCTGCTATTTCACCTGTTCTCAATGTGAGACCAAAACCAAAACCAGCACTAGTTAAGAAACCAATACCGAAGTATAACGAAATGGATTATGACGACGACTTTCAAATGAAGGTAAATAAATCTCCGGTAAAGGTTATAGATTCTGGTGAACACGAAGACGAAGATTTCAACCTGAACGACTACGACTTCGACGTCAACCATGACGAATTTGTCGGTAGAGGTAAGCCCTTGGAACCGAGGCTAAAACATAAAGATATTCAGGCACACAGCGGATCTGCAAGAAACGAACAAAAACCTGTCGTCGCGCCTGAAATAAAAATTAAAAGTAAAGTAAATATACCAACGTCACATCGATCCTCTAATAAAAAAGAACGTTCAGCTGAAATCAATAAGAAACCAGGAGATAAGGAAGATTACTATGACGACACTGCAACTACTAAGGCAAATGAAAAAGCACGTGACTTAGAGGACGATTTCAATGAGGAAAATGAAGAAAGTAAAGAGTATGATAGTAAAATATCTACTGTGAGGCTGATCAGATCTCCCTGGAAAACGAACAGTGTTGCCGCTAAACTTGGAGAGAAAGCGTCTGGGCTGTCAAAAATTTTGAGTATTTTACCTATGTTCCCTCAAGTTCCCACTAAAGATCGAAGCTTTGATAACGATATAAATAACGAACAGAGCGATGCATGGTCAAATAAACGGCTAAAAGATTAAAGATTTATTAGTTTTACTGTTTGGTGGTTTATATTGATGCACGATTTGCAAAGCCCAAAACAATACATGTAAGTCTAACGATTTCCAAGATTTCACTATAACCTAAAACTTCTATCTACCCTTTCCATATTCAAGTGTAGTAGGTATGTACATATTGAATATTATTACTGTTATTTTAGTCTGTATCACTGGAATCAAAAATATTTTTGTAAATTATACTTCAATGACTTATAATAAAGCATTACTTCTTTCTCTCTTTACAAATTATATCAGTGTAATGTAATACGATTGTATAAAATTAAACGACATATTGTATTTTTATTGTATTTTATTGTAAGTATACAAAGAGTAACAAACAATAATTGTTTTTCTTATAATTAAATAAACAACTGACATTGTCACACAATTGACATTGTCTATGGTGAAATTTGCATTGCAAGTAACTTACGAAAGCAACTATCTACTTAAAATTAAAAACAGAACTTGTTTAATCATAAACATGAAAGTTATGTTTGTGTTTAATTATTTTAGTCTTTCTCGTTTGTAGGTAATCTTATAGTGTGAAATACTGATAACATTAACTAACAAACCAATACTCATGTTAGTATGCATTTCATAAATTTGACTACGTTGATCGTTGTATATAACGGTAACTATACATATAAATATTTAATAGTCCTTCTATTGAACACTTTTTGAAGAAGTCTTTGAATAGAGTAATTAAATATATTTCTGGGATTTTAAAGAGAAACCATTTACAAATAGATAATATGAAATTGAAATTAAGTTAAACCAGAAAATAACTTTTCTGAAAAAGAATTGTCAGGCTCTTAGCTCATTAGTAACTATACTCGACAGAAAAATCATATTTATCGAATATGTAAAAGTAAGAAACATAACTTAAAAACAGATTGAGGTTGGTAATGTTAGTTCTGGTAGTATTTAATTATTTGTGTATCATCCCATTAATAAGTATACCACAATTTAAGAAAAATAAATCCATATTCTCTATGCTGCCAGGCCAAGATCACTGGTCACCTTGCTGATATCCGCAGCAATGCTTCTTCAAGAGGCTCTGGTACTTAAGCGCAAGACTTAGTTTTTGGCCGCGATCTTCTATACGATCAGACCCACTGCTGCATGTAGGCAGAGTAGAGATCCTAATTTTTGTTTCATGTTTTCAATGTATACTTCTATACACATATTATACAGCTGAAAAGTTTGTTTGTTTATTTGTTTATTTGGTTGAACGCGATAATCTCAGGAACTACTGGTTCGAATTGAAAGACCTTTTAGTGTTGGATAGCCTATTTGTCGAGGATGGCTTATAGGCTATATAACATCATGCTAAAACCCACGGGGACAGCGCAGTAACCATGAACGCGGATGAAACCGCGGGCATAGCTAGTTATGTTATAAGATTACCACATTTATCTTAGTAGTGAAAACTTGTACAAAACTATAAAACAACTAACAGAATGTCCTGTCTAACCAGACAGGATCAATTCAGTGAAATTTTATTTAGTACATTAAGTTTTTCAAACCGAGCTAGTACCTGTAACTTACTATGCCCTAAGTACGACTTTTATACCTTTTGATAACGATGAACTTGAACGTATTTCTGCATACATTTTGATTAGATAAGGCAGAAATTATTTACAAAGAAAGCTTTCTAAATGATCGTCGTTTTCAAGAGTTACGAAATCACGCACTGATGACATTGATCGTTGCAACTTACAGAATTGTAAGTTTATAATCATCTCATCTTAAAGCCACTTCTTTGGTGCCCTCATTATTCTCATAACTATACCCAAAGTACGCACCACAATAATTTCCAAGCACTTTTGCGTATTTTGCACAGTCTTTATTGGTTGCCGTATATATATTGTGGAGAGCTAATAAGCATAAGCAATCAAATTAAATTGCTTAAACATTTACCCAATAGACGGAGATTCTTCACTTATTTATAATCAATATTTTAACACTTATTTTAAAATATAATAACAAATTCGCAACGTTTATATCTGCTTCACGAAGCAAAACCTTTTCACAAGGCACTTTAGTCTTCATATTGCATTTTAAATAGGATTCTGCGAAAGATTTCACATTCGTTCACTTAGTCGATTGATCCAGGTAATCAGCATTATTACTTTTAGCGGCTTGTTTTGCCACATTAATATATTTATCAAACATATTATCTAGCGTATTAACATCGTCCAATCCTCTGTGAGCATTTTCATACTTATCATAATTAACGTTATTAAATTCCCTATTATCATTTGCTACATTACTCGCAGCTGCTAACGCCTGAGAACGCAAGGTCGCCTCAGCGCCACCAAAATTAAACTTTGAAGAAGCCTTATCAGATGCCTTAGCGGTATTATTAGAATGGTCATAGAACTCATTGTCCTCCAGAAACTCATCTTTATGATATACTCTGTGAAAGCCCTTCTTCTTCTCGCCTTTATCTTTGTTTATTTCATGGATATAATTAGAATCACCCGTATTTTCTGCCGAACCAAACTTATTAGCAAAACTATCTAGAAAATCTTTAAATCCTTCATATTTACGTTCGTCGGTACCAGTGCTCTTTTTGTAGGCTGAATGTTTTCCCATGCCTGTATTACCAAATTCGTAATTGCTGTTCTGATTTTTGTCGATCTCTGATTGTTCCTCAGTAGCGATATATTCATCTGGAGGCCCAGTGACGACAGCATTTGAATTTCTTAAGTGAAAACGACTGTACGGTCTTGCTGTAGTTATCCACTGAACAACTGGTGTAAAATAATTTTCTAATCGACGATCCCTTTTCGTTTCTTCTACGGGTCTATAACTTTCATGGTCGAAATCTTTTCCCCAGTCTACTCCTAATCCTTTAAAAGAAAGTGTATCTTCTTCGTGGTTTCTGTCGAAATAATCGTTCAATACAAACGAGAAAAAAGGATCATTACCGCCTATAGGATTATCATAAGAGATTGTACTGGTATCATATGCAGGTGGAATGTAGGTATCATTCTCAATGTGTTCATGTACGGGGATTACTTTTTCAGATAGATCAGCATAACGCTTGTCTTTAGCTTTTTCTATATCAATTTCATTATGATCAAACTCATATGGATAATGATAAAAGAATGATGCATAGTTGTCGTACGTACTTCGACCACTTGTTCTGACGTCATCGTCATCATTGTGGAAGTCGTCATCGTATCCATAAAATACGTCTTTCATTAGTTTGTTGGGATATTTTAATTTATCCATAGTGATACCCGAGTTAATTTCAGAAGGCAAATATCGTGTCGCGGAGTCAATGTTTCTTGTCCTTTTATAATCGTTGACGTGATTAAACATTGGCGTAAACGTATGTGATATATAACTCTCTGTAACTATATTAGGAATACTTGTGAGATGTGTATCTATCGGGGGGTTGTTTCGAAGTTTCTCGGCGGATTTTGATTCGATCGGATCTTTAGTTGTGTAAGTGCTCTGCTCCTTGCGTGCGTTGGCGAACTTTCCAGGTTTGCCAAACTGAATATGGGGGCGTTCAGTTAGCGGTGATACATTTGGCGCTGAATCTGATCCAGCCAGTCTTGATATTTGATGCGAATATATGTGCCGTTGGATCGTCACAGCGGTGTTCACACACGACATCACACACAATAATATAATAAAACAATTCATAGTAATATAATGTCACGACTTTACTGAAGCTGCGAATCTAGTAAACTGGAAGTGGGTGTTTCTAATTGCTTCTATATGAGTGCGTTTTGTTGGCCTGCAAACAACATTGTTCTGAGCACAATGGATGGTACAGGTCAACTCATTGAGACATTTCCCGGCATAGACAACAATACTTGAGAGTGACTAATTGCGTTGACTACTTGCTTCATTCACCTAGTTTTGTATAAACAATTTGTGTTTTTATCATAAGAATCACATTTTTTTCTGTTTATGAAGCAAATTTGTAAACACTAGATTTTTCTCTTGCACTACCTAAGTATAAGTATTATAACGTTATAAATGTAACGTGAAAAGCAAGCGCGGCGCTGATATTTAATTTATTTAATTTTAAATGTTAGCTAGCTAACATTTTCGTCATAATCTCTGAATTCTATTTAGATTTGTGGCTCTAGCCTAGGTAAGAGCCAAAATGCATCTACACAGAGCTTAACATATGGCTTTTTTATTTCGTAAAAACTTTCGCAAGTGTTTACAAAATCTAATACATATTTTCCTTTCAGCTAATTCATGAAGTGCCTGCGGCTGGGAAGAGATGAAAATAACTCAAGAAGAAAACCTTTTTTAAAAGCAAACACTATACGTTTTATAACCTAAACAATCTGATATTTTGTACTTTATAGCTTTCTTATATTATTAGGAAGGATAAATTATGGGGAAGCGCATACACAAAAGTTCAATAACCTAACCACAATTTCTTAGCGACTCTGCTTCTTGCTAAGTAGAACATTAAGATCACAAGGTTGAAGTTGTCCTTACTTTTCTGTTACCCTGGTACTTGATTCATAGTTCTGAACTGGCAAGCGCCTGCGACAATTCTTAGGTGAACATAGTGGAATGAACCAGTTTCATCATCATCATTCGCATTTGTTTATAATTTAAAATGTTGTATTCAGATATATTAAATACAATTTTAGGCTAGGAATTAACGAAATAAGCATCGTAATATTGACTAAACTTTAATCAAAGTCAATCAACTATTAATAAATAAAACACACAGGCACAAACAGACAATGCTCATAATATTTCGAGTAGTAGAGCCTCGCTGATTTCAGCATGAATAGGCCGGCTCGACCGGGGAAGGGCTACCCTCTCACAGAATATCAACGTAAAATAGCAGTATTCCTACTGTGGTGTTTCGTTCGGTGACTGAGAGTGCCGGAGGCCCAATCACCCCCTTTCCCCCTACCCACTTCTTTTCCTAAAGGGTCGGCAACGCGCAAGTGATGCCTCTGGTGTTGCAGGCGTCCATAGGCTACGGTGACTACTTACCATCAGGTGGGCCGTATGATTGTTTGCCAATCATACGGCGTACGTATGATTGTTTGCCAAAATTATCACGTATACATACATAATATATCACTAATATTGCCTAAACTAAACTAACTTCCAATTTTTTTATTTTAAACGTATGTGGAGACCGAAATCAACACAAAATTTGATGACGATGACGTAAAATGTTGCCACCTGATGAATTTATTTTAAACTTGTTTACTTAGGAAGTGACAGTTCATCTAATAATTTTAACTCTTATGCCAAAAACCGTACTCAGTATTTTTTTTAAAGTAAAATTTTTCGCAAAGTAGTGCATTACATGAGATCCAAAGACAAGGACGGCCCAAAAAACATTTACTGGATTTTCCTGCCTAGAAATGCTGAATAGAAGTCCGGCGTAAAGAAGCTGGCGGTGTTACACAGTGCCGCGATTCGGCAGCACGCAAAGCCGTTTGTCCTGTGCCTAATCTCTCTCTGATCGGCTTAGATTGCCATCTCAATGAACACTCGAAAATAGTGAGTTAGGGAATAGAGAGTTCACCAGCGTTTGCGTTCACACTTCTGCATTATATTATCGCCAGCGCAAAGTCTTCATTAATATTCGCGGCCGTGGCATAAGTCTTAGCCAAAACCGCAGCTAGTCGTATGCATGATCAGCTGACCAATTTTGCAGTCTTTATGTAGTGTAGTTATTACTTCTGAACCCGCAGTGGAAATTACTGTTTGACAGGTTACGATCGTATTAGATAACTGGTGATATAAATATACATACGTATGATACAAAACATAATAAATCACCGGTATCTCCGAAAGGGTATTAGCGGGTATTAAAATTATTACACCTAAATTTCACGAGCTATATTCTAGGTGCCACGTTCGTGGTTCTAGACTCAGTGCCTGACCCGCCAATCGGTCCTGAGATCTCATTTACCGCGGCGTAACCGAGGCATAGAAAATGGCCGCACTTTGTGATCGTTTGTTGAATATTCGTAAAGTTACCTATGACATAGTTTGGTCACTAGTGATAAAGCGAAATGTGCCAAAACAAGCGGTCAGAGTTAAATGAATAAAATCAACACTTATTGTTTAATACAAATAGAAAATAAACATTTACTATAACAATTAATGTGTTTACAATTACTTCGTGTAAAAAACTTAAAATAATTAATATTTTATACACAAAATTACAAAATTTGCAAAAAAAAACGTAAGCTCGTGTTACGTGATTTTTAGATTATAAAAGTAGAAATCTGTCATATTTTACAACTTAAACGAAACATAAATAGTTATATTACAATTTGTCCGTCTCATATATTTAAGTTATTGGTTGACAATAAAGATACATATTTATCAAAAAAGCACTTCAAATCCTCCATACAATTTAATTATGGCGGCCGCGCGCCGATTTGAATATGCGCCGTACGAGCTCTGTCATTATCTTACGCTCGGCGCAGTCTTTTGCTATCTTATTGATAATTATTGTGCTTACGTTCAAAATGGCATTCGAGTTCGAGATTTGCGGCAGTATTGCGCTAGTACTACTCTTGGTACAAACATCCATAGCTTACAGGGTCCACTGCTATGTACAATTACCCCATACACTGCAAACGCCAAATGTCTTTGGTCTTACCATATTACGAGAGCAGCGATAGCTCAGTGGGGAGACTAACAGACTGCAATGCAGAGGGTCTCGGGTTCGAACCCACGTCGCGCACCTCTGACTTTCGGAAGTTATATGACTTTTCGAAATTATGTGTGTATTGATTGACAATTATCGCCTGCTCCGTGCCTTGGAGAGCACGTTAAGCCGTCGGTCCCGGCTGCCATGAACATCTATGGCAGTCGTTATGGGGAGAGTGTCGACACAAAAGATCCCACTGGGTCGAAGTGTCGCCGGTCTGCACTGACTGGCATAAGATACATACCATATTACTCACTAGCCGTCCCGGTTGCACCCACATTTGTGATTACTACTCCGCTCACGTGGCTCGTAGCGTGATGTTATAATGTAGCCTATGTTACTTCTGGATAAACCAGCTTACTAATTGTAAAAGAATTTAAAATCAGTTTAGTAGTATTTGAGTATATTCATTACAAAAAAAATATAATTCTTTTTTATTATGTTATTTAATATTTTAATATGTTTATAATAAATGTATATGTGAGTTTGTTTGTTTACGCCATACCTACACGACCGATCATCATAAAATTTGGTATACTCGTTGTCAGGGGAACAGGACATAGGGTAGGTACCTTTCATCCAGAAAAAAGTACCTACTGTTAACCTGACTTACATTTACACAAGCGAAGCCGCGGGCAAAATGTAGTATTAGTATAAATTACCAAAAGAAAAGGTGATGATCCACTTCGACCACTTCCTTAGATACTTGAGCCAAAACATTCCTTAAAGAAAGTAAACCGATCGTATTCAACACAATAATTTCTCGGCATCCTGTCAACAATATCGTCTTCGTTATTTGTAATGACTAATGACGCGTTGAGCCATGAGTATCCGTAATGTATCTTGTTTACAACGATCGTAAATGAATAAATAAAATTGACACATTACCGTCGCATTTTAAGAAATGGGTTGAATGTAATACTATGTGAATACCAACAGTAATATACACTGGTGGTAACAAACGTATATGACAATACCACAGATTAATAGATACTACGTAGTAAATGTTCAGATTTGACGATCTTAGCTAAACCAGCGAAACCAGAGTATAGTTAGTAAGCAGATAAGTAAGAGTCATGCAGGCGAGCATACGTGCCTCTTCTATTAGATTTTTTTGTCGTACGCATAGCAGCATTACTTTGCATACTACCATTTTAAGGAAAATGGTAGCTTGAACAAACAGCTTATCTCGTAAATTAAAGTTAATTCGTCTGTCTCATGAACTTTCGGGTTCGATTACCCAATCGGGCAGACTTTTATATTACATCGAAATTACGTATATCCTTGTACCGCTTCAAGTTTAGACTTCTCAAGCCAAAGGATGGGAGTAATAAGAAAAAGAAGTATCTACGCATGAACAATCCTCTTACTATGAATCTTGATCTACAATTGATTTCGATTCCAATTTATACAAAATCTTATTCGCACCAAAACGCTAACCCGACCGTAATGACCGCGTACAATTTTCTGCACCTATTCAATTATAGTAAACAAATGAGGTGTTTGTGCGATTGGTCACACTCCCATAACTACAAACAATACAGTTGCTTGACCTTCGATTGGTCGTGGTCACTGTTCGCTGTTTTCTGCCAACGATTGGATGTACCGCGTAACTGCTGCAACGCCATTGTCTGCGAGAACGTGTAATGCGTGAACTAAATTTGTTACGATCGATAATCCGGTGATGATGAATGATTTTGATATGATGTTACGTCTTTCATTATGTCATATTATAACTGTGGTTTTGATCTCTAACTGAAGGGAGCAGCCAGGTGAGATGTCTCAACAACTCTTAAATCTAGTGGGCTATGTTACTTCTGTTTAGGGGCCGGTGGTGTCCAGTCTCGAAATGACTCTAGAAACGTTTTTTTTAGATTAAACTATTTTAATACCGCTCGCGCTCAAGGCCTACTTGAAGCTGTTTTGGGTAGCTGGGATAGTAAAGAGTAAAACCAGCATACGAGTTTCCTGTATGGCATCTGACTGATAAGACACAGCAGGGGTAGACACAAGGTAGACCGACGACCTGGTAAGAGTTATGAGAAGCGATTGGATGCGGCTGGCACGATATTGGTCTGTGTGGAAAACCTTCGAGAACGCCTATGTTCAGCAGTGAAAGTCTTTCTGCTGCGATGATGATAGATATATTTGCGATCTTTTGTTACCTCTTGTATCTTGCATCCTCTTTGTTACCGCTGTTTGCGAGCGATCTTAAGATCAATGTGCTATTGGGTACTTCTGTTAGGAAATCCTCAATTGCAGCACAGTCTGGAAATATGCCCGATATAATGTAATAACCACAGGTAGCTGGTCGTAATAACAAAAAATAAATGACCGTATCTAAAACTAATTAATGAGTATTGACTACACAATAAATATTATTAAGACACAAAAAGTTTAAAAAGATTGTGCCTGAACGCCGGCACTCATACTTCGACTTAAGAAATAATTACCAAGGTGATGAAAAATTAAATGACAATGAGGAAAAATTGTCATTTAATTTTTAACAAACTCACATTCGCATTAAATTTAATGCGAATGTGAGTGTGTTTGTTTGTAAGCGTACTTACGCGCCTTAACATCTCGATTGATCATTATGATATTTCGCATACACGTTGTTAGGGGGACAGAAAAGGACATAGAATACCTTTTATCCAGAAAAACGTATTGTTACTAACTTTTTTACTTGTAGGAGTGCACTGACGCATACCTCTCCGCGGGGCGACGGTGAGGTTATGTCGGACTCACCGGGGGCAAGATGGTGACTAGCGACATCCCGGTAATACCGTCTAAACCTACCACGGTGTTCCTCGACATAACCATAGTCGGCAGGGCCGCGCGAATCACTTTCACATGCAATCGCGTCCCCGCCGAGGTTTCGGCTCGCCGTATAAAACAGCAGGCCACCACTACACTAATATACCTTCCCTAATTAAAATATATATAATATTTCCTGCTGTCCCGTTGTGGGGAAACGAAGACAAAACGACACAGAAGCACGCGTGGGAACACGCACGCCGCCTCTCAGACCTGGTGCTGACCGGGTGGCGGGCAGGCCCACGAAGCCCACCACCCCCAGGTAATACTGTTACTAACATAATGTAACCTACATTTACGCGAACGAAGCCGCAGGCAAAATATGGTATGGAATAAGGCTAGGTGACCAC
The DNA here is from genome assembly GCA_930367265.1 of Catocala fraxini. NCBI lineage: Eukaryota > Metazoa > Arthropoda > Insecta > Lepidoptera > Erebidae > Catocala > Catocala fraxini. Next base: position 5,056,462 of record OV884044.1, on the reverse strand, counting down.
TCAACCGTTGTACCACCCATTAAGTCGTTCTAGAAAGTTTTAGGACATAATTATAATGGAAACAGCTATTGTGTAAAACATTTACATGGACCATTGAAACACTTTTGTTCGAATAGCCTTTATCTGTTTTTTGTCTGTTCAATACATATATTTGCGCAACTGCCGGACGTTTCAATTCGCGGATCGAACAAAACTTGGAACTATTTGTCTAGTCATTGTTAGTAGCAGAATTGCAACTGGAGTTGTGGGTTGTTAGGCAGCAACAGGGTTAGCTTACGCGGAACTTACCAATAATGTTTTATTTTTATTTTTATATATTGTAGCTAATTATGATTAATATATCCCGCCCGCGGGTAAGCAGTCGTGTAGTTCATTAGCATGAGTACCACGACCTCACGTGAAGTGGTGCCGAAGTATCTACTTTGAAGAACCCAGGATCGAAGAAAAAAGGTGTTTCTGATTCCTAGTTTTAATAGTACGATAAAGATATGAGGAGACAAGCTTTTTGGTATGCTCTCTAATCAGCTTAATGTCAATAGGCTGTTAATATCAACAAATAAAATTTGACATGCATGCCGCATTTGGTGAGATATGCCATTTTTTTACTTCATATGTAACATATTATGTTTCTTTCTTTTAAAAAGACAACTTCCGCACCAGGATTAATTCCTGTATTGCGGGGGACTTTACAAACATTCAAACAATGGACACAAAGAACATTCAGACTCGGAACAACCATTTGTGGATTACACAAATTTTTGTCCTGTATGGGATTCGAACCTACACTACGGCGCGATGGCAGTGGCGAGGCGACCACTTAAACCACTACGCCATTTGTGCAGTAAGATTATTAATTTAAAAATATGTTGATAAATGTCTGTGATAATTTGTGAAACATAATTCCATTCTTTAGGCATATAGGCACAGAATTATGGTATATTCTATCCTACCAACCTATTTTAAACTATAACGAGAATGTGCCTGTTTTGGGTAGATATTTTTAAAAAGATAATCGATTTGGAATATTTTGTAGGATTTGAGCTGATTTGAGCAATAGCAATGATTTTTATTACATTTCTTAATATTTTGTTTCACGCAAAAACTAGAAATAAAATTGCGATTATTGTACCTAGTTCGAAGATGTAAAATAGGTATTTGTGATTATTATATTATATAATATTATATTTCTATTATAGATAATAGAGTAGGTACCTATGCTTGTTTATGGATGAAGCACATAGGACTGTCAAAACATCGCTACACTAGACTGATCGCAGTTAAATAACCATATCGTGCTTCTGTGGAAAAAACGTTTTCCAGAACTGCATGCACTGCACTACAGCACGTGTAAAAGGGGCTGAGCAGCAGAGCAATGAATATACTTGTCCTTTAGTGCACTGGCAACGTAGCAACATTATAAATTGTATTAAATCGGCAATGCGCTAGTAATACACCATATTTGGTATTTCATGTTTATTTGCAAGCGTAGATGTGTATAATCAAAATTAAAGGTTTCAACATATAAAACAACAAATATTCAATCAATTATTAATTTATTTGTATATTTAGAATAACTTTCATTATTACAAAAATATTATTCTCTAGTTTTTTGTACAGAGCCTCATCGATCGTCGTCATTCGTTAGTTACGGTCAAGGTGCGCAGTGACACGTTGGTAGCGCCCGGCTATTGTGCACACTGCGGGCGATGTTAGTATACGTCCCTATCAGGCAAAGTCGGTCATTGGCCAGTGTAAAAAACTAAGCCTAATATTATGTATGGTTGTCGAGAATTTGATAACTAGGCAAAATATTTTAGTTATAACGTCACAGAATTGAAAAGAGTTCTTTCTATGTACGACAAGCTAGTCTAATATCGAAGGATTTTAAGCTGCCCTCATGCTTCAGGCTTGGTTTTGGAAAGATTTCACGTAGCTGGCATGTTTCTTAAGTAGGTTCACTGCTTTTGACGACCGAATATTGAAATTTCAATACTAGCAATATATAGGCCAACTTAAATGTCTGTCTATTCTTTTTATCAGGTTTGGTGTTGTGTGGGAATCGAGTTAGGGTAACAAGTCACACAAATAAAGTTATAATTATGTGTGTCTGTCACTTGTGTGTGTATCCTATTAGCAATTGATGAAGATTAATCTAAACTGAAAGTATGGTATTACAGTCCTCTGATTTAGGAAAGCGTTTTATTATGTAAGTGTGATATGTCACCCTAATTTAATTACCAACTATACATATGTACGCGCTTATATCGCGCGACAGCGTAGCGTTTACTGTTTGTATTAAATTTGTAAATATGAAACAGCGACGTAACATCCCGGATACGTTATATACGGCCTTTTCATACAACTGGACTGGCGGTCACTAGGTAGAAACACCCAAGTATGAAAGCTCTCACATGCACTGGCAGAAATGTTCCGGTAGATACAGTGGCGTAGCGTAGTGGGGGCGGCAGGGGCGGCCTGCCCCGGGCCGCATTTTTAGGTGACGGCAAAATTTATCAATAATTAATAATAATATCTTGTAAATACTTCAAAAATTTCGTGACGAACGAGAGGAACGGGCAGATGTACAACATACTCTAATGATGTCTGTTCTTGACGAAAAGTTCTTCAGAATTACTGTATATTCTAATCTTTTAAAATGAGTTATATAATTAAGAGGGCGGCAAAACTGTCTTCCGCCTTGGGCGGCTGATATCCACGCTACGCCACTGGGTAGATAGCACATTACAGAACCGATTATCCAGCAACATGTATGAAAAGGCAGTTAATACGCTTTTATCTCCTTCCATTTCTGTGATCTGATGTCATTAAGTAAGCCCAAATAAACACCAAAAACGTTGCCTGACAGGAACGCATCTAATTGCCTATAAATGTAAGTTCCGTACACAAATAAAATTAAGGATAAAATGCAATTTTTATAACAATATGTAGAAAATATCCACAATAAATGAACATTACTGTATAAAATATTATGAGTGATAAAATAATTAAGGAAAATTCTATCTTATTTAAACTTTATATTACAATGGACAGTGTTCAAAATGGTGTTTCCTTTACAATTTAATTAGCCGCTAAGAAAATACTGTAGAACCAATTTTATAACTCATAACTTTTAGACTATAGCAAAAATATTTTTACTGCTACTTAAAACTTAATATCTGTAATCTATAGCGAATATCGATCAACTATAACTATGTGCTTTATGTAACATCATAATTATATAAACGCAAGTGTTTTACAGCATGAGCGTGGTCATAATGTCAATAAAGTTGGCAGTTTAGAGAACGTACCAGCTAATCAAACGATTAGTCGGTACGGCCCTCTTTGCCTGTAAACCCCGCACGAATGTTTTAGTAAGTACAATGCACTTGCAGGATTGTAATAAGGCGCAGACGCAGTGAGCTCGACAGAAAGCCGTTATGTAAAGTAAACCGCCATTTTTTATTTTGCTTTTAAAATATGAGAAGTAAAGGCAACTGTTATAATGCTTATTGTATTTTTAAACGATACTAGACAAAAAAATCTTATCTTGGTAGTAAACCGTCTGCAGAAATTCACCGGCAGTAAAAAATTCGGCGCTGAAAGTCACTTAACAGCGTTCTTCCGTGTCAAGCAGAATTGTAGGTGACATTTTTCATGGATTTTAGGGATTGACTTTTCGATTGCAATATTTAGACACGGATAGACTAGCAATAGTATTTTGTAATTTTTTGTGTACATCTGTCAAAATACTTTTTAAAACTATATGCTTAACGTATTGAGTCGCAGCGGCACACCGGCGGCTAGGCACAGTAGGTTTTTATATCTAGAAATTGATGTCTGGTATTCCAAGACTTTACAGGTTAAGGTAAATTTTAGACATGGACTTAATCCAAAACTATATGGATAAAAGCGATCAGTCAAACTACGGGTGATGCAGAGAAAATATAAATATATAAATCTATGCAATAGTAAAATTTTGAAATAAAATAATTTGAAAAATAAATGCATGTAAAACATTCAAAATTTCAACTTTGCCGTTTCTAAACCTGATTAGAAGCAAAAATCTATATTAAAATTATGAATGTTTCTTCATGTCTATTTTTTTAATACGGCTACTTAAATTTTTGACTTAATTGCTAACACTCTCAAAGAATACAAAGATTTACATTGAGTATCTGCTGTGGTATGTGTCGGAAGTAATGTTCAACGAGAGCTGACTTGTACTATGAAATCGATCCAAATTACGACAGCTGTTGTCGCTTTATCGCAATATCATCACCACCTTCATAGTACGTAGGTCAACTGGAATTTATACTAGAATGTAATAATTGACTGGGTAGACACAACACATTACTGTTTTCTACAATGGACGACAGCAGTAATTTAAAAAGGTATTAAAATTTAGAATTGTCTTTGTAATGCTCAGATTAAAGATACCTCAACGTCTATAAATTATTGAATATGCGTTTGTTATTAATGATAAAGATACAGAAGGCCGACTTCATAAGCGAAAATAATCGCAAGCATTCTTGTATTTACGTTCTTGCAGTGTAAGAAACCGGTGTGTGTGTGTGGTCGGCCATTGTATAAAACATTGAAATCATTTGAATTTAGAAACTCTATTCTATACTTATTTTCAACTCTCGCTGAACGGAGTAAGGCAAAGGACATTATTTTACAGCCAGTTTTAAATGAAAGAGACTAATTTATTTTGCCCCAGCAAAATATCTATATCCCAAAATAATAAGCTGTAAAACAACTCCTGTTGTGCATAAAATGTAGTGCGAAATAAATAAAGTAAATAAAGTTGACGTATGATAACATTTTATTTATTGTAGCGAATAACATTATTGTGTATATGGACGGTTTGATGTGAAAACAACTTGTACGTAAGATATGTACATATTATTGCACAATTATTATTAAAAAAGTACATATTATATAAACAGACATGCAGTTTACTGTCAAGAATTAAGAATAATAACTTATAGAACCCCATTACAGATGCCATGGCTTTAAGTACTTCTTGATGTAGCCATGGATATAGTAGGCAATATGCCAGTGAGAAGGATATATACAAACTCAATCTTCTGCACAAGCCAACCTGTGACGTCACTTCGCAACGGTCGTTCTGTATGTCATTATTCTTAGATCGAGACGTGATTTTATATAAAATTAAAAACGTTACGTATGTGTATAAATTCCGGTCGATAAAATCTCATACGATAAACCTACAACTGTAGGACTGGCAACACGTTCTTGTGAAATACTCTAATATCCTGACAACCGTTGTCTAAAAATACAAACATTTAGTACTAATTGTGTGTTGCAATGCTTCATTAAAATAAAATATTTCTTTCTTTCTTTCTTACTATAGGAAATTGCCTGTAGTATGTCCTAAATGAATTTTGGACTACAACTGCGTTATTACCTACTAGACATGTATGTATAAAGACAGCGTTGACAGAAAACACATAGGTACAGAGGGCCATCTTCATAAAACGCAACGAAGACGCACTCACACATAGACGCGGGCGTACATGGTACCGATTTTCGAGCAATAAATAACATTCGGCCGACTTCTTCGTCTCGCTTTATGCATACCTCTGTGTGGGTACGTCTGTATTCTGGCATAAGAGCCAGCCGTCCGTATCTACGTAATTTGTGACTACACCCATGGAGGTATAAAAGTCACGTTATAAGTGACACAGTTGTCAGGCACTATAATGTCAATCAAATGAATGCGATACAATGTTTTAGTTGTTGCAACTCACTAGTATACCGTTGGATGCGAACTTCACGTTGTATGATAGAAATAATATATTTCATTTATTTGTTAATTTTTTACAATTTTAGATTTAGCAACAATAAAAATAAAATTAGCATGTGGCAGCAAAGGTTTTCAAATAAGATTATTAAATATATCAAATGAGTTTTGTTGGAGGCACTTTTGATTTCTTGCGTCATGTTGATGGTAATTCTTATAGATCTAAACCAGTCGCATACTAATGAGATGCAAGAACTGCACACATTTTGTTTTTCTACTAATGTCGTAGCATTATATTTTCAAATTTTACAATAAATGCTACTAAGAAGGCAGTTGATTGCTTGTCATGATTTATGCATCTTATATATGAGCATGATTAAGGAGTAATGCAAGACATGCAAGGTAGGAAAAATTAATGACAGCTTTTTTCCTTGCCAAAATGTAAAATTTTAAAATTATCGATCGTTTTGATTAATGCTATATTTTATCATGCAAGAATATAATACCAGCTTGCATTAGTTTTGCATTTGTAAATAATGTGCCCATATTCACATATTCTTGCATGTTCTTGCATCACTGTAATAAATGACTTTTCTTAAAATATCATCTGATCTTTTGAAATATATTTAATTGAGCCACCTCTAAAACTTGTAACTGATAATCTACACAATTGTGAATAATTGAATGAATAATTCAGATCTTTGGCTGCGCTAATTAATGGTAACTCAAAATATTCGCTTTTATATTTTTATTGTGACATTCCGAAAACAGAGATCATATCAATATTATTTTAACAATGTCAATATATTATGAATAAGTCAGCTTGGTACATCAAAAGTGAGTTTCAGATGCCGTTTAATGATCGTTTATCTATTAATTTACCAACATTGATTATGAAAGTACAAGAAATAAAATGTTACTCAGCGATCGTGTAATATTTTTATGACGATGATAATAATAAACAAGGTTTAGCACCTTTATATAAAAATAAAGGATTATATAAACCATCCTCGTTCAATTAGATCACTCTTTAAAGCGCGTGACTTTTGGACGATATTAAAACAATGCGTAATTAGCTAGCTATCGAAAGGTTTTAAAGCACTTTAGTACTATTTATTTCGTTTTCTTGCATAACTTTTCATTATGACTTGCATACAAATTTCGCTTCTTGCATCTTCAACTCGCTTTTGTTACCAACATAACAGCTAAACAACTAGCTGCCGAATAACCTGCGGCACCTTTACAATAGTTTAACATTATCTTTAAATGTAGTCAGAATTAACACCACAAACAAAATATTCAATTGAAAACAACAACATCGAATATTTCTTTAGCCGCGGCCATATTCCTTTTCTATCCTTTTCTAATGCAAACAACCCACGTTCCGTGATCACGATCTTCATATTCTATCTTTTTTTAATTTAAACTAGAGAAGACTTTCACCTAGACCTATTTTCCGTTTCGTGTTGGAACATTCTAAATCCTTTTAATTATTACTATATCATAAGACGCGTCATTAAAATCTATTTTTCGCTATTATTTATTCTAATTTCTTGTAAACGCAAAGAGGTTTTGAAGTCCATCGTTTACTTACAACCAGACTAGACAACATAGGCACTAAATAGCAAATAAAAAATATATAACATTATTTTTGGCATACCATAAACCCAAATATAGTCTAGATTCAGTGATAGTATCAAATAAAGGAAACTAATCATAAGCTTACTATGAAGAGACTTAGTATTTAAATTCCTATTTCTAAAAAACTATAAACGGGCTTATGACACACTACATTAATTTTGTCATTAGTAGTCCATTGAACACTATATATTATTTTATGGTATTATTCATAATCATATCTGTCAAATTGACAGCTTTCTTACTATACCAAGATAAAGCAATCTTGATACTTGATGAATTATTTTATTTATATTACAGTATCGGTCATGAAAATATGAAACGTAAGGTGGTATTGCTTTGGTCTCATAGACCAGTGATATAAAGGGACTTGGAGACACTAGCAGGCGTATCATCACGTGTTTTGATGTAAACTGGGATAGATGCTAGACACAGCGATTATTTCGTAAAACAATATATAGCGATTATTTCGTAAAATAATATATTAGATAAACTCAATGTTCAAAAGACTACAACTCACTCTTAAAATAAATAAGTTTTATTTAAGAAACGTGCATATACCATGCCATTGACGAAAGAAAACTGGCTATAATATATTATGTGTGTTTAATATAGATATAGATACAGGTGTTTAGACTATTAGAAATAAGACTAAAGTGAGGAGACAGCTAATATACATACTAATATTTGGTTTCCATGAATACTATAAAATGATAGATATATCACTAGATAAAATATAATATAATATTGTGTATCACAAATTTCAGTTTTGAAAAAGTTTCATGTTTTATCTGCGAAAATAATAACAAATTTTAAACCATCTTACATATTCTTGCATTGCGTTAAATTGCTATTGCTATATGCAAGTAAGCTATATTAGGAATAGGTTTTATATATGTGCAATGCAAGAAATATGGCGATTATTATTGCAACAGTCAAATACAACATTTATAAATGTACAAAGATTTTTTTCTTATTGGTCCATACATTAGTGACAGTGAAACTCATCCATTATACAAAATATATAGATATAAGTAAGTGAATTATAAGAGCTTTGGTTATTTATCAATCAAAATGAATACAATTATTTATCTAAAGCTTCAACTCAATACACTTAAAAACAATTACTATCGTCGAAACTAAATCTTATTAGAACCTAATTTTTATTATTGCAAGTTTACGTATTTGTGACACGAGCTTATAATTTATTAGATGTCTCTCTAACATATAGTTTTCGAATTGCGGCAAACGGCAAGACGAGTGACAACGGCAAACAATGCCTTCTGTTTTCTTATGACCTTTTTTAACACATATTACAATAATGCACACGGCAAAACATTTCTAAATCCGTACAAATAAACATTTACAAGTACAAAAGTTTGCCGCCATGGCATTTCCCGTCGCCGTTGTCATTTGCCGCTATCCATGAAACATACAAATACAAAGACATTTTTCATAATGCTCCCATCGCATAAAATGATAAATATATATTCTAAATAGGAAGCAAAAGGCAGTCATTTGTAACTAAAAATAAGCCCAACTAAAAAGATAATTAGATCTATGCAAACGTTATTCGAACTAATAAGGACCAAAACCTCTTAAGCGTCGTATAATAATAGTGGTACACTAACATTCGTATAGAAAAATATCTATTAGTTATAATAATATTAACTATTTTAAATTTAATAAAACGATCAATTTGCTATGAGAGCTGGGTCCTCGATACTTGCACGCCATATCCACGCCGTTGGGTGCATCTGAAAATAAAAATAACGTAAAATGGATACATTTCAATAACATACGCCTCCCACTATTGCTGTCTTTGAACGCACCCATAATTGTTAACAAAATTAACTGTAAGATTTTGTATACATCATGGAGTCCAAAAGAGACTGAAATTAAAATTGTTCTGAAAATTTAACTTGAAGTACGGCTTATTATAATATGTGTGTAATTTTCTTTTACCTACGTCTTTAGGGATATACATACATGTGTGAACCTATTTTTATATATCGCACGTTTAATAAAAAAAAGCGACGTAATACGAAATTTGGAAGTCAGGAATTTTGAACTCTAATTGTGTGACTATAAATCCTAATATTATACTTGAATTGAGTAATTGTTACAGAGTTTGAATTTGTTTATGAGTGTATAGACGGATCTAATAGAAGTTAAGGCACATGGGTATTTCAGCACTTTCAAACTTAGAACGATCCAAGTAGGCAATAACTTCACCAAACAGATCATAGGCAAATAGCCTACTTTTTATGAAAATATGTCAATTTCGGAACAAATTTTCGGAAAAATTACACATACTTATTTAAAATAAAAAGAAAACAATATTACAAAAAGCTCTCTCCGGCGGGGAATCGAACCCCGGTCTCCCGCGTGACAGGCGGGGATACTGACCACTATACTACCGAAGACTTGTCGGTGACATACGAAAATAGCGTATACACTATAAAGTTCATTGGTATAACTTAAGTCACAGGTTAGTAATCACTAAAATGCACAAGAGTATCACTATAATAATTATCGTCGTTGATAGTAACTCACATTGTTAAATACTGCGTATGTTCCTTTCGCAAATTTTAAAGGAGAATTTGTCAAACAATTATATAGGAAAACCCGAATTTTATAGAGACGTATTAAACTGAATTTTACCTCTGTTCCACCTAGTTACATTAGTATCATTAGTTACATTAAAATAAAATTTCTAAATAATGTAACTTTTTGGAATAAAACTATGCAGTTACATTAATGTAGGTAACTACAATGGAACTAGGTAGAACAGACGGAATTTTAAACGCACTCGGATATAGGAACAATTTATTCTGCTTGAACAAGCACTTATTTTAATAATCACTAGATATCTGTTACCTGCAACCGCAAACTCTCAATTTTGTACTGTACTCTGTACACACACCGTTTGGACAATGTAAGTTACGCTGTATTGGTCGATAGTGACGACATGATAAAAACGCAAAAGAATAATCATACAATAATGATATTCATTTAGAAAATAAGTACCTACACTGCTAACATCAATTTCGTCCCCGCGACTAATAAGCTGTTGACTAAATAGGCAGCTGTGCCGGATAAACGGATAATTAATACAAAAAAAAAAATACCATTTTTATACACTGATAAACATGATGCAGCAAACACAATAGATACTTAAGCGAAAACCCGGGAGTCACCAGTGAACGTGGTAGTTTCCAAAACACATTTCATTTTGAACACACTTTCACGACTAAACGTGTGCCAACGTCTTACGAGACACACAACAATCAATAGTGTCAACAAATGGCAATTTCAGATTTAGTTTCGGTCGTAATTAAAATCTATGATTATGTTGACAGCTATTACAACATCATTTAATTTCAAGAATATAAATTGACAATGTCAATTATCATTTCTACGTAACATTTGGAAGGTCAGCAGTGACTGTCAATATGCGATTTTAGCATTGGTGTACATAAAGGGGAGTTTACTGCCCACCTCAGCATTGAATAGTTGTCTTTTTGACTTTGTTCATCATTTTACACACAAGAGAAAATTGCTATTTGAAATAATAATTTTAAAAAATGTGTCTTAACTACCTAACTGCCTGGTACCTTTTTTTTTTTTTTTTTTTTTTTTTTTTACCCAGGAAAAATGCTTCATGCACTGCCCGCCGGCTAACCCAAGTATAAGATATTAACTTAAATTCTAAGTATAGGCCATAGCTGGAAAAACAAAAGTTATGATACTCCAATGAAACTTAGCAACCCATCGCAAAAAACATATTGTGAAACAGAAACACTTTTTTTTAAATATACCTGCCAATTATTCTAAATTAACCAATATTTGTACGTGGTACCAACATTAAAGTATATCAAACAATAAAAAAAATGTACAAAAATAATCTCTCCGGCGGGGAATCGAACCCCGGTCTCCCGCGTGACAGGCGGGGATACTGACCACTATACTACCGAAGACTCGCTGTTATATGGCGAAATAAGTGATAACTTGCAAATAATTTTAATATAGTGATAAGATTAAGTTTAAATGGAGTAGATAACCTATCTGAATAATATAAATGATACGATACGAACTCTCGCAATACCCATGCCTTAAGGATTAGGCTACCGCCGCTTTAAATAAATAAAAAGTTTGTAGTTATAGGCGCTATCGTTTTTGTGCTCACCAGGCGGCGCCACTAGTGACTAAGGTCTGTCAATCATATTACAGCTGCTGTCTAAAGCCGAATTTGGCGGTAATAATAGTCGGTTTTTAAGTTACTGTTGAAGTGACTATAAATGAGGGTTAGACCATACTATCAAGTAGCGCCTCTAGCGGTGAATTTAAGCGCGATAGCTCTTATTGTGTACATCGTTAGTTGATACGTATAGTGATGTGTAGGTACTGTTACCTCACGAGTCTGCGACGGACTGGTTGGCAAGCGAGCCGTCCCACGCCGCCTCCTTATGCAACGCCGCTTGCCTTTTCTTCTCTGTAACATGTATATGTAGGTACTGTTTTATTATGCACTGTTTTATTGTAGTAGGGTACGTGAAGGGCTAAATTCCAAAGTTATGGTGAACCGCGGTTGAGATAAAGTATTCAGAAAAGGATAAGTCCTAAATGCAAATGTCATTATAAGCTGAACGCCATTATTATAGTCAATAATTTTGTGACTAATGAGCCAGCTGACCTGGGGAAGTGCGAACTCTTTGTGCAGAAAATCGGCGTAAAAGTAATAATACTACTTTTCGCCCGGTAAGTAAGAATGTGTTTGGCTGACGTTATATCTACCTCTACACTTCCTTTCCATTCATTCCACTTTCCAATATCTCAGAATTCGACAGATTGCCCTTTCAAAGCAATTGCCTAATTTATTTTCCAGTCAAGGTTTATCGGAAGGTTGAAAATTTAATCCTTACGAGCAAACAGGCACAAAGATTCATGCTAGTTAAAAGATTTTACAACTAATAATAAGATAGGTATCTCTAACTTTTCGAAATTATGTGCGTATTAAATTGTTTACTTTCGCTCGCTTTAACGGCGAAGAAAAATGCACAAAAACCTACATGTCTAAGACTTCTCCATAATATTCTCGAAGATATGTGAAGTCTGCCAACCCGCACTGGGACACCTGGACTATAGAGCGCCTAACCCCTTTCGTACTAAGAAGAAACCGATGCGCAGCAATTGCACAGTTTACAAAACAGGATGGTTGTTATTATATTTAATGACTGCATCTTGTCACAATCGTACAAATTTGACAACCAAAAAATTTCAAAGATTGGTTCCTGTAACAATCGCTGCCTAACTCTTCTCACACTGAGAAGAGGCCAGTTCAGCAGTGGGATAGATGTATAGAGGGCTGGTTATATATACTGACCTCTGGCAATAGTGATGAGTCTCCTCTCTTCAGCTCGCTCCTGCCTTGCGGTGCTGAGTTTGACCCCTAACGCGCCAGACACCAGCCGCCGAGCCAACGCCGTACACGTCTCCGGCCGCTGCCTGCAGACATATTTGGTGACACACTGTTATGTGTTTCACTTGATAACATCCTTTATAGAACGTACCCATATTTTTATTTCCTTACCCCCCCCCCCCCCTCCCCCTCTTAGTGACTACCCATAGTATATGCCAAAACCTCCCTCCTCGACCTCTAGTTTTCACGCAGTAATTCATATCAATATCCCCATACTGACTACGTGACGAAAAGGAAGTTTGTTGAACTCGTTAAAAGTTATCAGAGTTATTTACCGAGGATGATATTTTACTAAATATTTATGATTATTGATTTTGCCATATGAAACAGAAAATGTTAGTACAGAAGATGATTAATTATGATTTAAAAACTTGTCTTAAATAAACGATACGATATGATACAAAAAGAAAAATAAAATAATTTCATTATAAAAAGGAAAAAATGTCGCATAATTTTATTATAATATTATATTTTTAATTGTTGAAAAGTACAAAAAGAATCTCTCCGGCGGGGAATCGAACCCCGGTCTCCCGCGTGACAGGCGGGGATACTGACCACTATACTACCGAAGACTTGTCGGTGTACGGTGAAATAGGTGATAGCTTGCCAATAACATTAAAAAGCGATAAAATAAACGATACAATGCATTAAAGTTCGATAATAACACCTATTCATTAATAATAAATACTTGTATACTCATTTGTTTCCGAACTGTCTCGGCACTGCACTCGGGAATCTGTAATGAGTGCTTGGCCTGTAGGCATTATGCATTCGTGTAATTCATACCTATAAGGTTGCAGGAACTCAGCGCATTTCTTAGCCTTGTTTCGTGACTCGAGTGTGGCGGCGTGCAGCGGTCTGCACCGGATTAGCGGACGCTGCGTTGATAGTACCTCCGCAGCTGAAATAGATACAACAACTTAGTAAGTTATGGGGGTCTATAATCATCTTTAGTGTCGTAGCTATGGTCTTAAGTAAATGGGGTTGAAGGCTCGAAACCGACATCGCAGCCTTTAAACTATTAAGAGTAGCAGCACACCGACTGCTAGACACAATAAGTTTTTAATTGTCTGACATTACAACTACTATTACAACAACAGGTCGGTCGGTGTAAAGAAAACATGTTTAGGTGGAAACTCTCAGACGATACCGATCTGGCTTGCACGTGCGGTGCAAGACAGACGATGTCCCACCTTACATCGTGCCATGCGTGCCCGACAACTTACACGCAGTAGGATCTGTTGGCTGCCTCTGACAACGCATCTAGCGTAGCTGCTTTCTGGGCGGCATATATAATTTAAAAGTATTTGCCAACGATACGCAAAGAAGAAGAATATTACAATTACTGACAGTTTAAAATATATTATTTAATCACAGCGGCACACCGGCGGCCAGACACAATAGGTTTTTAATTATGTCTTGTTTTCTAAAAGTTGAAAGGTTAGATAATATACTTATGAATGCAGCTCTACACGATTTGTACCCCTAGCGCGTGGCTTAGTTGCCAGAACATAGTTTTACGGCGCTGATCGTTTTAATTCCCTACCCAAAATTTTATAGTAGGTAGTTAGTTTTACAAAAATATCTGCTTTGCTTGCAATTCTGTCACACAAAGAGATTTACATAGAAATTTGCCAGTTAGTCTTAAAATTAATCTATTTTATACTGATTTAATCTCGGTTTATTATCTATAATCTAAACTAATATTATAAACCTGAAGAGTTTGTTCGTTTGTTTGGTTGATCGCGCTAATCTCAGGAACTACTAGTTCGAATTGAAAATTATTTTAGTGTTGGATTGCCTATTTATCGAGGAAGGCTATAGGCTATATAACATCACGCTACAACCCCCGGGGGCGGCGCAGTAACCATAAACGCGGGTGAAACCGCGGGCACAGCTGGTTTATATATAAATTAATAAAAAACTAACACATCCTCAGACCAGCTTTGCAGGTGCCGCAGTTAATAAAATATTATTGAACAATAATTAATTAAATTGAATAATTAATAATATATTTTGCCGGTTGCAGCTAGTCAACAAAATCAACAGATGTTTACTAATTTATTATAATTTAAACGATTATATCTCGAGAAGACAATATCGCCAATTCGAACAAAAGCATTCGACCCCGTTACGCTTTTATTGCTCTGTATAATAAATAAAGAAATATGACGTATAAAAATGTATATTGGCAGTAACGAAAGCTTGTGACATAAGCTGTAAAGTGTTATGAACAATAACTTAACAATGTTATTATGTGTACGACTGGGCAATTGTTGTTTATATCAATAAAAAACAATCAAAGCAGCAACAATAGACTAGCGGGTAGATCGTTGGACCGCTACTCGGAGGTCTCCATTTCGATCCCACGGCATGCACTTTAGACTTAATAAAGTTGAGTCTTCTTCTCTCTTAGCCTTTATTATTCCCAAGTCACTTGGGGTCGGCTTTTCTGGTCTAACCGGATTTGACTGGATATCAGTTTTTACACAGAGCGGCTGCCACCTGACCTCCGCAACCCGAAGGCTAACGATACCCTAAGGCTAGACCAGTGTCAGGATATTAGAGGGTACTGACTTTCCCAATAACGACTGCCATAGATGTTCATGGCAGCCGGGACCAACCGCTTAACTTGCTCTCCGATGCACGGAGCAGGCGATAATTGTCAATCAATACGCACATCATTCCGAAAAGTCATATAACTTCCGAAAGTCATAGGTGCGCGACGTGGGTTCGAACCCGAGACCCTCTGCATTGCAGTCTGTTGGTCTCCCCACTGAGCCATCGCTGCTACTCATACTTCATTAAATATTTAAGTCACACTTAATAAAGTTGAGTGTGACTTAAATATTTAATGACGTGTGAGTTACCAAGGACTGTCATGCTCACTCAAATGTCATTGCTTGTAGTGTCGTCATGGGCCGGGTCGATCCCTTCCCTTCAATATGGCGAAGGGGGCGATGGCTGGCCCATGCGTCGTACTCGTGAACGGTTGCTACGTGTGGTGACTGGTCGACCTTGGTATCGTGGAATTTGATGATTTACTTACTACATTTTTATTTAAACAGTTAGATTAAACTACGGACTACAATCATACCTTGTCTTGATTATTAATGTACATGTAAGTGGATGCTCCTATTTACCATACTGCTGCTTTAGAGGCTACCATCAAATTTTATTAAATGCTTGAGTATGTTCAGTAATAGTTCATGGAGAAATGGTTGTAGCACCTTACAGCTCTTATGATTTGTAAACAAAAACTTGGCGATTAAAAAGAGTGACCATGAGTTTCTTGCCCGTTCTTCTCATGAGCCCTACACCCTTGCTTTGCTGAACGGGGCAGTGAAAAATTAGTATAACTTTGACATTCATAAGTGTTACCTTGTAACCTAATCAGAATAAATTTATTTTTGAATTTTGTGTTATAATTAAATATTAAATTCGTGGAGTGAGCTCCATCCCTCCATCACGCTTTAACAATGAAGGAAAACTAACTAAGGATACCTGCGTCTGAGCCAGTTCTCCATCACGTCTTTGGAGATGTGAGGTCTGCAAACCTGCTTTAGGCCAGTGGACTATGCCCTAACCGAGAGAGGTAATGTGCAATTTTAAAAGTAAATTGCCAGTCGATTTAGTGGCTGAAGAAAATATCGTGAGGAATCCTGGATGTCTGAGATTTTTTTATAATATTCTCGAAGATATGTGACGTCTACCAACCCGCACTGGACAAACGCGGTGGACTATGGCTTAACCCTTCTCACACTGAGAAGTGGACCGTGCCCAGCAGTAGAGAGAACATATACAGGGTTGGTATTATTATGAACTGCAATGAGGGTAAGGCAACAAATACAATAGAAGACAAAAACGGACGGTGGACGTAAGTGTATTACAAGCACAGTTTGCCATCTATTATATTAATTAAGGGTTTGTTCTGCATTCGTACCTCATGTTTCGTCTAAAACGTTAAAATACGCATTCTTTCCAAAAATGGTTTATTAAATGCCCCTTGTAAATAAATATTAATGTAATTCCTATTTCGTCCCAAATTATATTCCATTTTGCCTCCGTTTTTAGTTGTATGGCCTTTTTGTTGTACCGTCAGCCGAAAAATATTTTAAAATTCCTCGTTAATCTCTCATCAAAACTCTGGACTTATGATTGCATGATATCACGAGCCCGACAACGAAAAGATTTAAAATAATTTAAAAAGATGGGAAAATGAGGAACATGTTGGTATGTGAGACGTAATGTACATAATAATCTATTAAAATCCGGGATATTTAGTAACCGGAATCACACGATCGGCCCTAAACAAAAGCGTAAACTTACGCCACGGAAAAAAATTGATAATATTGGTTACGAACCATAGTCTATATTATAAATTGTTACGTCACGCATCAACTGAAATGAGATGACCTCTAAAAGGCCTTCTGCACGGTCGGAGCAACCAAGCAAGAAAGGTTACCGTGATTAAATCGGAAAAAGGTCAACCATTCCTTTTACGATCGGTTGCAATATAACAGAAATCGTAATTTGACGTAATTTCCTAGGTATTACTAATATTATAAAGAGGAAAGATTTGTTGGTTTGTTTGGAAGGGATAATCTCTGAAACTGTTTAACTGTTTTAAATAAGTTATTTCACCATAGGAAAGCTACTTTATCTAGAAGTAACATAGGCAATGAGCCATGTGAGCGAAGCAGTCATCATAAACGTGGATGAAACCGCAGGAGACAGCTAGTGTATTATAATACTTAATAGGAAGTAGGACAGGTAGCAGCGATAGCTCAGTGGGGAGACCAACAGACTGCAATGCAGAGGGTCTCGGGTTCGAACCCACATCGCGCACCTCTGACTTTTGGAAGTTATATGACTTTTCGAAATTACGTGCGTATTGATTGACAATTATCGCCTGCTCCGTGCTTCGGAGAGCACGTTAAGCCGTCGGTCCCGGCTGCCATGAACATCTATGGCAGTCGTTATTGGGAAAGTCAGTACCCTCTAATATCCTGACACTGGTCTAGCCTTAGGGTATCGTTAGCCTTCGGGTTGCGGAGGTCAGGTGGCAGCCGCTCCGTGTAAATACTGATATCCAGTCAAATCCGGTTACACTAGAAAAGCCGACCCTAAGTGACTTGGGAATAATAAAGGCTAAGAGAGAAGAGGAAGTAGGACCTATTAGTAACTTATACTATGTGTGTGCCTTCTATTAGGTGTCTGTTTACGTAGTTTTACTGGCATAGATAATTGATCTCCTGACCTTATCTCTCGGTATATGGACAGCGAAGTACTTATGCACTTTTTTCATTAGTCTTTATAGCACCAAATGCCTGTCAATTGCATTATTTGGTGACCTTCACACGTGACACATCTGTATATCCCGGTAGTGGTGATTATATGTTTCAATTCCACGTAATAGAGATGAAACTCTCGAGTCATCTAACTAGACAGACTGTACGAATGTCGTAGAGGTTCAAGTAGTGGCTTCGCCGATGGTATTGCGCTAACTATTGTAGGTGTAATTAATTCCGACTTTGGGTACTCTTTGTGCCCGTTGTTTGAATGTTTGTAAATCCCCGCGACACAGGACTAATAAAAGCGTAAGATACACCGTTACAAATATGCTGTCGTCTGCTACTGAGAAATAGCGAACAGAGAAACTCACGCAAATGCATGACACGTCCTTCGATCAATCGCGCCAAAGTAAACAAAATTCGTGGATGAAATATAATTATACAGAGAATTACTTCTAACCCAAATATTACTGCATTCATTTATATTTAATTAGAGAGCAGCGATAGCTCAGTGGGGAGACCAACAGACTGCAATGCAGAGGGTCTCGGGTTCGAAACCACGTCGCGCACCTCTGACTTTCGGAAGTTATATGACTTTTCGGAATGATGTGCGTATTGATTGACAATTATCGCCTGCTCCGTGCATCGGAGAGCACGTTAAGCCGTCGGTCCCGACTGCCATGAACATCTATGACAGTTGTTATTGGAAGAGTTTCGACACAAAAGATCCCACTGGGTCGAAGTGTCGCCGGTCTGCACTGACTGGCCCCCACATAAGATAAGATACATTTAATTATTTCTTACCTAGATCATGATTATATTATCAGACGTCTAATAGATACAATACAGAGAAGCGTGTTTGGGGTCAGTAATAAACCAAAGCCGAGATTTTAATAATATTTTTTATTGCGTAAAGTTGATCTACTAATTAAAGGTGCAAATTTGCAAAGATGTTTGTTTGCTATCCAATCATGCGTAAAACCAGATCATGTTATGGATTAACATCTAGGATACTTTTTCCGGTATATTTTTTCGAAGTGTTTAAGTTTTGTGCAAAGTACAGATGCTACATAAAAAGGATTTTATATAACCTATTGGAGCAATCGGAGATCGCTCGTAATTAGGCTACGCATCTTCGACTTGTCCAAATGACGTGCATAGTAAATAGTTATTTATGGAATCTGCAAGGTTGAGTAATCTTGATCTCGAAAATGTGTAAAATTTGCATATCAAACATTACACATTTTCAATTTAATTTAAAATTTTAACTTGGTTTGTGTGGTAGAATATCACGTCTACATTTTTTCCACGTGCCGATATGTGCGATGACGGATTGATAGTTCATACAGAAGGCATATTTTAACTATGTTTAAAAACTGCAAATGATACACTATTGCTTAACCTATTGACTCGTAGTGGCATATCAGAGGCCAAAACACAATAGATTTTTAATGATGTCTGGTATTCTAAGACTTTACAGCGTTTTAAGCGTGTGATAAATTGTTAATCCTTTATTAGTACAGCTACATATGTATGTACCTACTATTATGTAAGCGATTGGATAATTTTAGGTAGAGTGAAAAGAGGAAGGATGCTGGGAATTAATATTAGTTTATCTCATCATAATTGCATTAAACTTATTATGAATTTTATAGCCATATTTACTACTTTATTTATAAACAAAACTAGTTCTAACCAAGTGGCCAATTAATACATGAAGCAAATCCGTTTCTAATTTTAAAATAATCATTCATTTCCTGTTGCGTGCGATGCGCACAATTCAGTTGCGAAATCAGCTCACAGTTTTCTCATTAAAATAATCCCGGAAAGCGTTGGAAGAATTCCAATCATAACCCACCAAGGGTATGTATGTATTAATGTTTATGCGAATATGAGCGCGTAAAAATATGTAATCTGTATGTTTGAACTACATTATCGTTTACAAACTGTTTAAAATTAAACTATGTCAGTACGATAATTGGGTTAATCTCAACGCCATTGCCATTCGCAATTCTACTAATATATATCCTAACCTAATATTATAAATATGAATTGAGTTTGTTTGTTTCACGCCTTAACTTCTCAACCGATCATCAATTAATTTCGCATACACATTGTCAGGGGTCCAGAATAGGACATAGGGTACGTTTCATCCGAAAAAAGTACTCTTACTACCCTAACTTAACCTATATTTACACGAGTGACGCCGCGAGCAAAATCTTATAATATGAGTTTGTTTGTTTGCTGCAATTTCGCATACATGCCAGGGGTATAGAAAAAGATCGATCGACGACCTCGATGGCGTGGTGGTTAGTGTAACCGACTGCCACGCCTGAGGTCGCGAGTTCGATTCCCGCACAAATCAAACATTTGTGTGCATGAACATGGATGTTTGTCCAGGTCTGGGTGTTTATATATATATAATATGTATTTACAAAAAAAAAGTATATATGTATGTTTATCCATTGTCTAGTACCCATAGTACAAGCTCTGTTTAGTTTGGGATAGATGGTGTTCTGTGTATGTGATAGAATATTATTATTATTCTCTTTATTACTTTCTTTTTCTAATAATTACATTTTTAAATATAAATATAAAATCTTTACATATTTAAAAATATAAAAACTGAAATGACCCACCGACATCGGGAACAGGGTCCAAGCTGCCGGTGGTTAGGGCCCCAGAGAGAGGAATCTCCTCACAATACGCGCCGTGTCGAGTAGTACTGCCTTTTGCATCAAGGACTTGATCCAGCCATCTAACGCGAGCCTCTGCAGGTGGTGGTCGAGGCTCTTAGGTATTAAACCATTGACTGTAATGACTATCGGCACAATGATCGCCGAGTCCACACGCCACATGTCGACAATCTCGTGAGCTAGGTCCAAGTATTTCAACTCTTTTTCTTTTTCAGCTTTCACAAGATTCTCGTCATGCGGAATGGTAACATCGATGATCATTGCTCGGCGCTCCAATCGGTCTATCAGCACAATATCTGGCTAGTTCGCCACAATTGTCCTATCAGTGATGATAGACCGATCCCAGTACAAAGTAGCACGACCATTTTCGAGAACTGGATCGGGCACATACCTGTAATACGGCACTTCAGATTCCACAGGGTCATACTTTAAGGCAAGTTGCTGATGGACAATCCTGGCTACTTGGTTGTGTCTATGCAAATACTCTCCATTGGCAAGACGAGAACAATCGGAGATAATATGTCTGATTATTATTATGATATTATTATTATTATTAGATATCGGATATCTTTCATCCAGAAAACCACTCAAGAGCAGTACGCTCTCGAGAGTTGTTTTGATGATCCCCAAATGGTTGTTCCGTATCTAGGTATTCTTTGTATCCGTTGTTTGAATGTTTATAAGGTCCTCAGGGATTATTCCTGGTGCAGAGGATGTCTTTTTTTTAAACTGATTCTTATTAAACTTGTGTTAGACAGGTGCGTTAACCGAAATAAACAGATAATCTACCCAACAAATACAAGCAGTTGAGTATTTCTTGTGGATAAACCGGGGTAACCTGTTTGGTCTGTGTAACAGACAACGTTTGTATGTGTGCCTTCACAAGCATGTATGTTTTGTGTTGTAATGATTTCCTATGTGATGATTTTATATAATGGTTCTTTTATTTTGTATTTACGGGATCTAATTAAATTGGCATGGTGTTAATTGATGACCCTAATCCTATTTATTAGTATTCTATTATTGAACATTACTTATGAATTAATTATTATTATAATATTTACTGTATGGATTTTAATTGATCTATTTATAATAACTAGCGGTCGCCTAGTGGTCAAAATTCGACCATAATTGATTTAAATTTAAAGTTTGATCGTTATTAAGGTTTTATTGTCCATAACTTTACCCTTATAATCACATTTCATTTAGATTTCGCCAAGGCTATACAGGTTAATTTACCTATATTTTAATTATTATTTATTTAACTATACTCTTTCATTGACGATATTCCTAAGTTAGCTACATTGTTTTCTTTTTTCTTTATTACATATAAATAAGGTATATGTAACCATAGTTATCAAGAATTGTACGACATCAGACGAACAATGCCGAAATACTTCGAACGCGATTCCACAGAGTACGATTATATACGGGAACGCGATTCGACTGCGTGTGTCAAAACGCATGGTTGTGGGCGTGTCGTGTTTTTTCATTAATTTAATGTATTTCTAATGCTTATTTCATAAAAATATTAGGATTTGCTCCTCCTTCTCCATATAAACTTTAACTGTGCCAAATTTCATACTCCTCCGTCCGCGCAATTTTCGTAATAAGGGGTACAAAGATTTGCTTCACGTATAGATACGTATTAGATTAAGCCTGCGGCTTTGCTCGCTCTAATGTAGGTTTTGTCTATAAATTTCTATCCAGAACAGGAATAGGCCTTTTTGTGGAAAGCAAGGTACCCTAGATGATAATTTTTCTGTTCCCCTGACAACGTGTATGTTAAATTTTATGATGATTGGTCGAGTAGGAAGGATGTGAAAACGTTACAAACAAACGAACTCACATTCGTATTTATAATATAAGTTAGGATCGAGGACAATATAAGATTTCTTATTAATTAGACGGCCCATACATTTACTTGTATGACCAAACAGCATGTCGAGAGAAAAAAATTATAACAACTGATTATACAGATATTGAATCAAATGAAGGTATCTTTATGGTTGTAATTAATATTGATTTATAAGTATAAGCTATGTTTGTTTATCATATTGATTTTACTGTAGGTCCAATGGCGTAGTAAGACTGCTTGCGTAACAAATATTGCGCCTGGTTTGATTTTCAGTTCGGACAATGTTGTTACTACGCTAGCAGTCGCTTTTGTCAAGAAATTCACTGTCTGCGTTGGGAACTGTGCCATGAAGGCGGAAATGTATTTGCCCCCAATAACGGGACACTGAAACAGTTTGGAAAAGCTATATTTAATATTTGATCTCGTTTTAAAATGTTGAATTTGGGAATTTCTAGGAATTTTAGACGTGCATGTATGTTTATGTTACATTCGATAATATGAAATCATAAAATTTTATTTACGACAATTATAAATTTATAATTTATTTTAAAATTTGGCTGAATTTTATCTCAGAGATTTTATTTTAATGAAGTA
This sequence comes from Catocala fraxini, assembly GCA_930367265.1. Taxonomy (NCBI): domain Eukaryota; kingdom Metazoa; phylum Arthropoda; class Insecta; order Lepidoptera; family Erebidae; genus Catocala; species Catocala fraxini. Next base: position 5,033,133 of record OV884044.1, on the reverse strand, counting down.
CATCAATATTATGACTAGCTGTTGAGGTTTTGAACAGTGGTTAGGTCAAAGACAACGTCCTACATAAGTGGACCCTCCATACTATAGATGTACCTGCTGATGAGAACTCATCACATTCGATAAGTCTACGAGGTTACGTAGCTGGCTACTTAAGCGAATTTGTAGGCTTTATAAATTTATCTAGCTTTTCTATCTGGACCAATGCCCGGACCGTGAAATTCCGATACAATACGTTTTATGCCGGCGACTAATGCGTATGCAATGCGTACCCATTAGATGGTACATTAAAATTCAAAAAGTGACGATAAGTACCGATAACTCTGTAGCGATGGCAGGTATATTCCAGTGTTAACGCAAGGTCAATGTTAACCATAACATTAAAAACAAATACATAAAATAGGCAAATACTCATCAAACACTAAACACTGCGCGTCAAAACATTGAAAGCGCAGGCAATTGTAATTAAAAAAATATAAATTGGCGGCATAATGGCAACGGTATGACGTTAACAGCCTAGATTTTGGCGCGCAACCTCGCAAGGAGGTTCGATGACCCGCGTGACGCAACGGTGCGCCGAACAAGTGGGACGACGGCCGCGCCTCAAAGCGTCGCGTCGCGCGTCTCGCGGTTAAAAAAATATGAGTTTCCAGTTTTCTTACCACAATTTAGAAAAGTTTGTAGTTTATGCTTACCACAGTAGGTATGTGTAACTTCCTAAATGGGTTATTAAAATTAGGTATGCAAATAAAATCTGTTGAGTCACCTGACAGGTAATTAAATCGCTTTCATTTAAATAAATTTTAATAAATAAGCATATTATATTGAATTATATGATTTAGGTTCAGTCTTGATATCTTTATGCTAAAATATTGCTAAACGGTAGCTGTAGTTTGCATAGAAAATTGGAGTGCAGAGACGAAATATTTTTAATGGCAATTAAGAGTCTGGCTGTTTTCGCACAGCAAATGTGTGATTCACAAAAAGACCTATATAATGCCGAGTTTGTGTATTCTTTGTGTCCGCGTTTTCAATGTAAAAAGGATCAATAAATTGATCATTAAGTAGCGCCATTTTACAAAGTATATTTAATAGTTTCACTTGCTGTAATTATGTGAATCAGTGTTTGTTAATTCAAATTAGGTATAATAAAATTATGTAAAGAAAACTCACCGACCATGTATTAAATAAGATTATAGAATTTTATTTAAATAAATTATAATAACTAAGCATAAAATAAAATCAAATAGAATAGGCTCAGACGGTGACAGTAGACGACGCACCGTGTTAATAGTCTGTGATAGAAATACGGCCATTTTGAATCATTGAATCGGGCCAATCTTACACTAACTAGTCCCTATTTGCCGCGCAAAATGTAACGTTGCATGCAATGCAGATGGCTGACAAGAAAGTTGTCTTGGCTACCCATAACAACATTCCGCCAAGGAAAAATCTACAACGTGCTAATCCAATTATGGTATCTATTTCAAGCTATGCTAATTGCTCGCGTACTTACTCAAGTACCTACGGCAAACATTTAATTTGGAATAAGATTACCTATTGATAAAGATACTTATGAAAATATTTGACATTGATTCAATACAAGGTTAATATGTTTAAAATTGTATGATTTCACGAGGGACTGAGCCCGCTGTTGCCATACGTTACCTGCATACAGGATAACGGCGAAAAATAACGTTTCACCTGGTAGGTAACCTTACCGGGTGAAACACAGCAACAATAACTGGCAATGCCGACAGTTCACATATCTAACTGCATTAAATTTCGTTTCAAGCAATTTTTAATTTCTTTTTCTAGGTCGGTAATTATTTCATCGTAATTCTTCTTTTTTTTTTTAAATACAATGTCTGTGTCTTTAATGCAATGACAAAACGAATATCAGCTTCGATACAACTATCAATGTGTGCTCAATAGTTATGGAGATATATCCTACAAGGTACGACGCATTAAAAAGGTCAATGCAAACTATTGGCATGATTTACTTTTTCCTGCCGCCAGAAATGAAACCTAGATTAGATGTTAAAGGACAATACGAGACATCAATATCAAAAAGAACCAGGTCTATCAACCGTAACCGAACGAAGATACATAGAAAAGTAGTAAGAAGTACTGCTATGATATTTTTGTCAGGCGTTACCTATTTTTTGTATGAAAATACAATCATACGTGATATTTTGAGGTTTCCATTGATAAAATATATTAAGTTGGTTGTCACTGTAATTTTTTTCACGGGCTTTTTTTCATCACTAAAACTAGTAAAATAATCAGGTAACCGGATCGGATAGGTCCACCACTACTATAGGATAGGTATACTGGGTTATTTTTCAAAAAATGATGCATTAGTACCTAATTCAAAACCAACAATAACACAATCTACTTAATCTATAGCACGATAACTAAAACGAGTGACTTAGCCTCCATCTGCCGCCACGCGTCACCCCTATACCGTGCCCGGTGACATACGCGGAAGTGAAGGATGCGGAATGACTCATTACAGTTGCCGAGTAGTATTTAACAATGGAAAACTTAAAATATTACACACACGGAGTATTTTTATTTAAGAAAAATAACTCCTGATAAAAATGTCAGCAATCTATTAAACACTCTTTAACTTGGTTCGGATACGGTTGGTAGACCTAGTTCTTTTTGCTATTGATTTCTCATACAGTCTTCTAACACATGGCCTAGGTTTCACATATAGCGCCAAGAAAAAAGAAAACATGCCAGCTATGTATGGCAAAAGTTGCATTGCCCTTTGGGAAGTGTGTTTTCTTATTAAACACTTTTACCCTCTTAGTTCAAACACAATAGTAGATTATGACTCAACGGTGACCCAGACGGCGTTCTATGGGTTAACTCAATTCTTTTGTAATAAAATTCTATACAGCCTTTATGAATACAACTTAAAGTCGAACACAGCCTACTTTAAACAAAAAAAAGAAGTTCTAAACAAGTTCATTCAACCACGAAGTCGTTATGTAATTGTACATCTATGGTTAGACCAAAGACAAAACTCGTAGAGTTACTTACCTATTACTGAAAAAAAAGTAATAGTGACCTAAATGAGTTTCGGAACGTATTGCAAACCGGAAGCTAGAGCGGATATACAGTGTTCTGTAGACTAAAATTAATAGTTGAGTTAACAATTTAAATGTATAATATGTATCAGATTAGGTATAAAGACTTTCAGTTTTAATTCTTAACATCTCAATTTATTATTAAGCCGTTTATCGCGACTGAGTAATAAAGGAAGCAGTGTAACCAAAAGAATGAAAATTAAAGTGTAACGCGTGAGACTACATCCTAATTTAAATAGAGTACCTATATCTACTTTCAGATGTAAAAGAATAAAGTAAGTATAGCATCTGAAAATAAAGTTTCATTAATTTAAGCTGCTACATATTTATTTTTCCACATATATTTTTTGTTGCTCCTAGCAACATCTATCACATATGTATATATTATCAATGAACGTCTTGATAGCGTATTTCCAATATATCAAGATCGATAAAAATATCTTTATTTATAATATTTGGATGGACTCTATTGCATTGCTTTATATTTAATTAAGGAAGACTGCATTACATTAATCTGAGAAATATCTCAGATTGTAATGATAGCAGTCAATGTATTGCAGTCTTTCTTACACTTGACAAATCGGTGCAATAGTAATTCATCACAGCATCAAGCGATGCTCTGCTGTCACTACAAATATATATTTTTATGCTAGCTCTAATATCTAAGAGCTAATATTAATCGAGTGATGTAACATTAAAAGTATTACATTTAATATCTTTAGAGTGATGTCTCTACTAATATAAATCATGATTACTTCGATTAAAGATGTATTCACAGATCATTGTAAAATAGTGATTAGATTGTATGCTATATTATAGTTTTGACCGTTCTAAAAATTATAATATACGTAATAAAAATATTAAAAATACTAATATTATAATCCTTGCAATTCACGACCGCGTGTAGTGTGTATTTCAGTATTTCTAAATCGTTATATTCAAAAACTTTTTCTAAGTTGGCGCACTACTTCGTAATCCGTTTATCGCAAGAACTTTATAAGCCCTGGAACAACAAACACATATTCCACCTACACTCGGACCAATAATTTGTAATCATAAAAAAATCGTCTCATCAGCAGCGCATTTGTGAACACCTAATTAATTTCGCCATTCGTGTAAGCAAATCTTAACTCGTTATGTTGTCAACAATATCGTGCCATTACGTTTTTTAAACATCAGAATGAGCTACAATACACAAACATACTTAGCGATAAGTACAATTGCAAACAAGAACTAAGCGAGCTCATGATTAACTGAACTGTATTAAACATTGGAAAACTAAGCTTGACTTATTTATCTTGCCATTAAGTCATCTTAAAGCTACTAACATAAATACGATTAATACAGATGGCCGTTATAATATTCTACCAACACTCTCACTCTTGGTTCTATTCGTTTGTGCTGCTAGTATTCATTTGAAGAATTCAGGCTAACCCACAAAAAAAATAAACAAGAAACTCACAACCATTCGTTTCAATCTTTAATTATTTCCAACTACAGACTTGACTGCCTATTAAGCCAAAGGCATACGTTAGCAAAACCAATAAATTTATTACTAATAATGAGTTATATTTTTGGATAGGACAAAGTGTAATTGAGATTTTCTGTCAGATCATTCTTAAAAGCAAGCCTCGCCATCTTTAGGCCTGGATTACGGCTTAGGGCATCTATACTCAATGAAATCTACATAGTTTGAGACCTACGTCCAGCAGTGGACGATAACAACTCAAATACGCTTAAACACCCAATTTACGCTTAGACACCGAAATTACGATAATATACGCAATTCACGCGAATTGACCCATCTTCCATCTCTCGCAACCTATTACGAATGACCAACACACTTCACAAAATGTGTCTGTAATAACTCATCGAAATACAGACGTGATTCTGTAATAGGCTTGCACGTAAGTGCTTTCACTAATATAAGACGCAAAAAGAATCTCAGTACAGCAATCATAGAAGCGCGTAATTCTATGATTAGTACGGTAGTTATCAACTCTTGTGATTTAGCTGCGCGTTTTTATGAAGCGACTGTTTTTCATTGTGCTATGATAGCTTTACTCATCGCTGAGTAATATAGCAACGAATCAATGTACGAGATTAAGTAATGGAGTAGTAAATTAACACAAAAAACATTTACACCTGCATATCTTATCTGAGAAGATGTAGGCAGATGACATCCCACATATTGCACTACCAACGTGACCCTAAGGAGAGATTAACAGGAATACTAGTAAAGTGCAAGTTATTACACATATATTTCAGAACTGTAACTTAAGTCTGAGTCTAGAAATGCATCGACGGTACTTTATCCGACGCTACGCAGCTACTGAGAAATTTACTGGCAGTATAACTCAATAATAGGCGAATTCGGGAATTTAACTCTTTTTGATTGGAGAATCCTTAGCCACGGGATCGACGAGTAAGGCATCGATAGTACCATAACTAGCCATAAAACAAAGTCGGTTTAATTCAGTGTGCAAAGTCTGCTAGCTTTAACATTTATCGCTAATAGGTGTTAAGGTTTTCTTTGAGGCCATTATGAATAGCAAAAAAATCTCAAACTATGGCTGGTGGAACCTAATAGTCTTAGATAAAGTTGGATGGTCAAAATGAAATAAAGAGACTTCATACTCCATTCAAGTGTAGAAACTCGCAGTCCCTGCTAGCACTCGGGCGTAGACCGTAATCCTTGCTGTAATACCAGGGAATTCCCTGACGAATAAAAAGCTAGTCTTTGATGGAAAACAGTAATATAAGTCTGTGGTAAACAACAGCCATTTTTGCTGTCTGGAAAGATGACTCTATAATTACAGTCATTTAATCTTTCCGACCGAAACTTGCATAATTCTCAATAGAGTCATCAATTTAAGACTTATTGCCAACCAGGATAATATTAACATCTATATTGATATCATTGATATCGTTACGCAATGTAATGATGCGATAGTATTTCCTGTATTTCGTTGTATGCTGATTTTATTAAAAGTGCAGATACTTGAAATGTATTTTATTTATGAGTCTTAATGTTTTCGTCGTAATATCTTGCATGCAGACTGGGTGTATAAATACCATCTATTTCATTAATTCATAAAATAAATTAGTATAATTATGCCATCCAGCAGTAAGTCAGTTGTATTTGGGTTTTTCCTTTTAATATAAGATAAGTATTGACATGGTTCGTCACACTGGCCTAGCATGTCTGGTAGACTTGACACATCTACAAAATTATGGTAAGCGCTCAGATATGATTGTTTGCAACTATTGAGCTGTGCTGTATTACATACATATACAAGATGGCGCAAATGTTATCACATTAAATGATATACTACCTTAAGCTGGTTGATATAAGACGGTTAACATAAACAAACACAAACAACATAACCAATCGTGCGCTGTAGCCAGCTCGTTAACGGTCATAAGTTCCGAGAAATCGTCTTTGTCAACTCGCTAGGATCCGGAAATTCCCGGACCCGAATACAGTACGACGGTTTTTTAATATCGCTGCTTAAGGTTTTGACACCTAAGTACCGTTATCTCTGCATTACATGATGTTCTAAAATTTCTAAATAATGAAAACAAAAAAAATGTTCTGTGGCTAAAATACTGAATACATTTGGTTCATAATTTGTTAATCGTCAAAGAATATTATGTAGTATATGTGGTATCAATTAATGTGATAACATTTGCGCCACTTTGTATTCATAGTCTTGCGCCTCTAGCTCCGAAGGGATAGTGTGTTACACTCAAGTCCCGCTACTATGATCTTACGGCACTTAATAGGGTGTCTCGGAACCGAGCAGCACAGTACGACTCCGTGCTGCTACAGAGCATTTCTTGGCATAAGTACCTACTACCTAGGTTAGACAAAGTTGCATGACACCCACATTTTGACACATGGGGGTGTCATGGCTCTGATAACATCAGATCTCAGCAGAATGCCGATTACCAAGCACAGTTCGACAACTTACGTTCACGATCATCTGTACCTACGACAAGCACAGCATTTGATTAATTACAATCAAAATTGGTTACGGTATGCGATTGCTCAGACGGCATTGAAACCCACCCGACGGTGCAGCTATCTCCATGGCTACATATTCAAACGCAGATTTGATTTACCGTTTTGATTGACTTTTCCATTTTGACAGTTTCTTCTTTGTTCTGGGTTCAAACAGACCCTGTGACCCACAGACCATCGTCCTATTCCATTCCTAACTTTCGAAAATGATAGATTGCCTTTGGCAACTGCAGATGCGATCTGGATGGGTGCTGCAGTAGTTTAAGTAGATAGATAGCCTAGGCACTGTCATTACGGCGAATGATGAGGTCTCGAATCCAACACGGGATACAAAAATATTTCTGTGATCCACAAATGATTGTTTAGAGTCTTTTGAGTAATTTGCTTGGATGTTTGTAAAGAGCTTTACAAGAATTACACCTACATCGGATGTTAAATTAAAATTAATAAATACTGATAGACAGACATGAGTTTGAAAAGTATCGTTTAAAAAAATATTATGTCTGCTTTCAGTGGCCAAGGTATGGGACCAGAGAAAGCCATTTTCTAAAATTTAAATCTTGCTTAAAGCAAAGTATGGCCGTATGGCCATTGGACTTCTTGGGGTTACTTTGAGATGGTAATTATATAATCATACCATCTCAACTACACATGCCAATTTTGATCATTATCATTATGTAACTACCTACATAAATGTCTTATTTATGGTAGGATTTTTAAATTTCATGTTTTTTTGTCTTAATTATGTTTAGTTATTTAGTTTTAAATGCGTAATTAGCAGATAATATGTGACCTCTTAGCTATTGGCTAATGCTTTAAATCATTAGTTCCGAAAGTGGTCCTAGTCCACCTGGACCAGGACCACTCAAGGAACCCAACACTCAAAAAAATTTTCAATTCGAACCATTTGTGCCTTATTAGCACGTTCAACCTAACAAACAAATTCTTCGGCTTTATAATATTAGTATAGAAGTATAGATTTATTGTATTAACGGACTGATTACGCTCGAGTTTTTTGACTGCACGAACGGCGTAGTGGTTTACGTGGTCATCTCGCCACTGCTGCCGCGCCGAGTGTTACGGGTTCGATACGGGACAAAAAATTTTATGATCCACAAAAACTTGTTCCGAGTCTGGGTGTTCATTGTGTCCGTTGTTTGAATGTTTGTAAAGACCAGTCCCCCGTGACACAGGAATTACACCAAGAGCGGGGGTTAAGAAAAAATTTATAATAACGATTTCAACACCAGAGGCGTCAACAACAAGCCACACCGTAATTAGCGAGATGAACAAAACTACTGATGTCCCTAATGATAGCATGATATGTCCTTAAGGGACTTAAGCCTTTTTTTTATGACCCACGATATGGACTTACGCCTGCAATAACACAAGATAACTTTGCCTCAATTGAATACCATGGATTCCGCGTATGCTACAACTACCTTCCTTGAGCAGAGATAGCTCAGTGAGGAGACCAACAGACTGCAATGCAGAGGGTCTCGGGTTCGAACCCATGTCGCGACTTTCGGAAGTTATATGACTTTTCGGAATTATGTGCGTATTGATTGACATTTATCGCCTGCTCCGTGCCTTGGAAGAGCACGTTAAGCCATCGGTCCTGGCTGCCATGAACATCTATGGCAGTCGTTATTGGGAGAGTGTCGACACAAAAGATCCCACTGGGTCGAAGTGTCGCCGGTCTGCACTGACTGGCCCCTAGATAAGATAAGATACGTCTGCAATAACACGAGATAACTTTGCCGAATTGAATACCATGGATGCCGCTACAGCTACAACTACCTTCCTAAGTCCCCACCATTCAGTTAATACATAAACGTACTGCGTATTAGAGGAGAGGACTCAACTAGATATTGTGACAGTGTAGGTTCTCTAGTAGGTAATGTTTGAGCAACGGTCCTGCAGTATACGCTAATACGCAATCCGCCTAAAGGCATATTTTAAAGATAAAACCACTAGATTTTGTCTGTTGTTTCGCTCACTTGGGAAACTATTTTCGGTATAAAAAGTACCTTATGTAATTTTCTGTACCATTGACAACGTATATGCGAAATTTTATGATGATTGGTGGACTAAGTAAGGCGTGAGTGCGTTGCATACCCGTTGTCAGACGCACATAGACCTGCTTGTCTTTTTGATGAAAGGATACAAGGTTTTTTTATCCTGGAGAAAAGTACTGTGCCGAAAGGATAGAAAATTAATGACCAAACCTACATTAATGCAAACAAACCGCAGGCAAAACTGGTACAGAATAATAATTAGGATATCTCATGCATAAATTATTTTAAACATGTTCAGAAACTTATGCTGTATAACACTGCACCTCAACAGAATTCCAAATGAGCGCAATATTACCACTGTGTAAACGTACCTTTACAGCTGTAGGCTTTCTATCTACACCGAAAACAGCAGGGGCTTCTAACAAAAAATAAGCTGTGCAAAAACGGTTTGTAATCTCATAATCTTTTTATCCATTTAATAACAAACGACCGATGAAGCTTATAATCTGACCGTTTTTGCGGTACGTAACACGTAATCTCGTTTCGTAAAACGACCACATTCCATTTTTAAACTAATAGACTATCCATTCGACTAAATAAACCATTGTATAGTATTACAAAACTTGAATAAGGTGCAAAATTGTAATTGTGTTTATCGGTACATTGGCGATATTTTAAATAGCTATTTGTAATCGACTATTTAGAAAGGTCAATGGTTTTTGTAATTTTTGTTCGTCTGCCTGTCTCAGCCAGCATTACACTAAAATTACTTAACAGTTTTTGTTGCGACTTTTATAATTTGGGATACCGCGTAAGAGGAAAAAATAACGCAAAGTGGGGGTAGTAGCGGCAGTGGACATATATTATGTACACTAGTACATATGTCCACTGCTACACTAATCTCACTTATGTGTCGGCAATGTTACAATCGGCAAGTGAACTGCTGCATCACTATTAATAAATTTGAAATGGAGATAGCACGAATCTTTGAGTAGTAATAAAAACGAAAGAAGTGGCTTTTCATCTCATTTCAGGGCAGTCATTTGTTATAATATTAACGAGTCGTGACTGCCGGCGGTTTGTGGAAAGATATTCAATGACGTGCAAAATCAACTCCTGTCAAGCGATTTGATTGCCTGTTGCTAATTCACTCAGCCAATCACAGCAGTTTACATTCATTTTACTGTCAGTGCGACGTGGAGGTCAATCTTTCTGGACGCTGATACACAATGACAACATGACATTTGAGTTATAACTACAGCATTATCACGTTCATTCATAATTAAAATTGTACACTAACCCTTTCTATCTAATGTGTGCATTCACTCTTCGGTACGTTGTACGTAAGTACGGTGGAGCCTGTAGAAGTTGGGTGTTAGTTATTTTCCCGTAAGCTCTAAAGGTCTAGCAACAGACGAAATTGGCTTGCTTAATCGACAGCCTAACAGTTAAGTAAGAGGTTGCATCAGGCTGCAACGGTGACTGCGGGGATCACGAACGAATTCAGGATTACGCAAACATTGAACCGATCGAGATCAAGATCGGCGCAATTTTACAAATGCAGCTTGCAAGTCACGCATCCGTAGTGTCGGCCATAAGCGGTAGCGATTGAAACAGCGTTGTTAATCCTTAAACTTATTAAAGCGGGATTAACAACGCTGTTTCAATTGCTACAGGGAGTTGTGCTGCGACTCAATATGTTGAGTGACAGCGAAACTCCCTTGTACTTCAGAGATAGGTTCTTTATGTTGTATTTTTACTTTAAATGCTACTGTAGTTGTAAACAAACCATTAACCTGTCAATTTTTGGAATATCAGACATAATTAAAAACCTATTGTCTCTGACCGTCAATGTGCCGCTGCGACTCAATAGATTAAAGGACACCTGATGGTCGTTTACCATCGTCGGTCAATGTAGCCCATGATTTTCTGCGACCTGGACTATCAATGGTCCGTTAAAATCACTTTATAAAGGAGTTTCTGTTTGGCAACTTAGAAAACAAATGGCATAACAACCCTTTTCACTTCTGATGTCTGTCTTCGCTTGAGCAAAAACGCTAGCATTATGGCGGTAATGCAATGAGTTTGTGGACTAAAACGTTTTGACGTCAAACGTTTGAAATTAATAACAATAACATAAGACATTAACATTACATCACAATGACAAAATCTGTTTACACACGTCCACGCAAGAGCAATAAACTTATTAATTATAATAACAATTTATTTAGAAGCTTGTACCAAGGACCACTTTCGGTTTCATTAGCGTGTCCTACTTTATAATAATACGATTTTATTATTCAGAGCTCTATCCATTGCTGCCTTGAACTTGCTATTGTTTACACAGATGCTTTCAAAATGGTACATGACCGCACGTGTATTACGAATCACGTGGAAATGTTTATTACGTAGCTGGTACTTGGTGGAGGTAGATGATCGTTGATGGGCTAAGCACGCGCCATTTTGTAGGTCGAACGTGAAACGTTTTAATAATATTGAAAACAGCGTGAGAGTTCACAGATTATAAGCTTCCTCTTCCTTATTGTGAGCGAAGGGCGATTAGAACATCTGGGAAGATATTCAACGCAGATCATTAATAGTACGACGACGTCACTAACACAGTTTCCTTACTGCGGGTTCCGGAGCAATACTAAGGATCTATAATAGAGGACTATTAGTGCCCACACTTATGTATGGAAGTGAAAGTTGGGTATGGCAAAAGAAGCATGAGAGCAGAATAAATGCTGTAGAAATGAGAGCGCTGAGAAATATATGTGGTGTGACTCTGAAAGATAGAATAAGGAATAGTGTGATTAGAGAGAGATGCGGCATGAAAGTGGATATAGTGATAAGAATAGAAAAGGGTATGTTAAGCTGGTTTGGGCATGTAGAAAGAATGGACGAGGAAAGACTCAATAAAAAAAATTATAGGTAAGGCTAGTGTGAATGGAACAGTCGCAAGAGGAAGACCTAGGCGAACGTTTCTCGATCAGATCGGAGGCGTTCTGGACAAAGGCCAGGTTAAGAGCTCCTTGAACCGACGGGCGTGTATGAGGACTGCCACGAAAGTGAATGAAGCCAGAGAAGTGTGTCAGGATCGTAGCAAATGGAAATCCGTAGTCTCTGCCTACCCCTCTGGGAAACAGGCGTGAATCTATGTATGTATGTACTAAGGATCTCTAAGTTTTCGCTTAAAAATAAAAACCTGGCTGAGAAAGTTCTACCCCAAAAAAGTTTAGTTTGTTTTTATATCCTCATCTTTAGTTAGTATTATTGGTCTGCAGCCGTTCTAATTAAACTAAACTAAATTAATTAAATAAAGATCGCATCCAACCATCTTGGTGAGTTGATTACCTTTTTTTATTTTTTTTTTTTACGTGGGGCAATGCATGACGCATACTCCTCCGCGGGGGCGGGCGGAGGGGTTATGTCGGACTCGCCGGGGTAAAAGAAAGATGGTAAAGATGTTAAAGTACCTCCCGGAATACCGACTAAACCTACCACGGTGTTCCTCAACAAAACCACTATCGACGGGGCCGCGCGAATCACTTTCGCATGCGGTCGCGACCCCGCCGAGGTTTCGGCCCGCCGTATGAAACGGCAGGCCACTACACGAAAGATCTACCCAAAGGCACTTCTAACACTCCCTACTGTCCCCCCTAGAGGGGAGACGGACTCGAAACAACAGAGGCGCGCGTGGGAACACGCACGCCGCCTCTCGGACCTGGTGCTGAACGGATGGCGGGCAGGCCCACAAAGCCCGCCACCCCCAGGTCAAACCTCAGGGTGGCTGGAGGTCGTCTCGCGCCCTCCGGCGCCCGGCTCTGCGGTTGGGGAGAGGGTTCAAACGCTCCCTCTCCCGCTCCGCCGCCTCCTTGATGGAAATGACTTCCTCGCAGAAGGAGGCGACGGCATTCCACGACCTCTCACTCCGGACCATAGACTGAACTACGGCCGGGAGCGAGAGGGCAACCAATCCGACTGCCGCGATCAACTCACGGCGCTGCGATGCCCAGGCGGGGCAAACCACCAAAGTGTGCAGCGCCGTGTCCTCAACAACGTCGCGGCAGTCGCCGCAGTGGTGACAACCGGGCGTCTCTTGCCGGCGTATACGACACAGGAACTGGCCAAAACAACCGTGGCCAGTCATTACCTGTGTCAGCCGGAAGGTGAGGGCGCCATGGCGCCTCTCCAGCCACTCCTCAAACACGGGACTTACCGCCATGATCGTGGCGTGCCCGGCACTGGGGTGCACAAGTCGTTCCTTCCAATTCGCCACTAGGACCTGGCGGAGCTCGGACCTCGCCGCCTCGAGAGCGGGAAGAGCCGGTCCTTCGCCCCGAGCTAGCGCCTCCCGGCGCCAACGATAGAGCGACGCCAGGAGCGCCGCTTCCAGGTCCCATGGCATCGATCCGGCGAGGAGGCTCGAAGCCTCGAACGAGATCGTGCGGTAACCTCTTATCAACCTGACGGCCATGGCGCGCTGTGGTGCACGAAGCGCCGAAATGTTTCGGGCCGTCAGGTTGTCTGCCCAAACTGGGGCCCCATACACGGCCATGGACCGCACGACCCCCTCGTAGAGCCTCCGGCAGGAGGTGTTTGGCCCCCCCGAGGTTGGGCAGCAGGCGCGAGAGCGCGCCTGCAGCGCCCCGAAGAATGGGGACCAAACGACGAAAGGTGAGTTGATTACCTATCACAACTGCATGCAACTTTAACATGACATCGATATCCGTTTAAGAAGTCGACGTTTTGATGACCACCTATCGTCGTAAAATTTTACAGGAGACAAAAAAAAATTATATTTTTACCTACACCAAAAAATTTGAGGTTCGCGGTTTTGCACGACTCGAAAAATAGGCACGATTGGATTTACTTTTTCCAAAATGTATTTATAGGTACGCGTATTTTAACGCATAGAACAAAATTAAAATAATCTGATTTATGAACAAAATGTCACATTCGCGGTTTTGGATGTCGAACGACACTATGCAGTACCGACTAGCGCCCACGAAAAACTAAGTTAAGCTAGAGAGGCAAACAAGAGTAGGTACTTGTCATACAAATAGCTATAAATGTATAAAATATAGTCATGTATCGTGAAGTTTTAAACCTCCATATTGCAAATCCTTATCCAAAAAACAATATATTACCAATATTTAACCACAGATGTGGCACTCGAATTACTGTCGATTTTTGAGGTTCCAGGATCGATTTTGAAAACCTCAAGCCATCAACAACTAAGGATACCACAAAACCACTAAACTGAAAAGATAGAACGCTATCTCCTAGTTCCAAAGACTCGTTTATCTACATTTGTTTAAAGCCCTATTCCTATATAACAAAACAAGTAGTTTTAGCTAAAGACAGTTAAATCTAGACATATTTTTTACAGAGCATGCCAAAAAAAATCACTATCTGTATGTAAAACAACTTGTTTCTTGATATGGCAACTGCATAAGGCCCGGTTCTTATATCAAGACACGAGTCATTTAAGCTACGGACAGTTATATTCAGACATCTTTTTCACAGAATATATGTCAAATATTCACCAACCGTAGATAAAACGAGTCGATTTGTGATAAAGGAACCAGCCCTGAGAAGTTTGTGGTTCGTTAAGAGGTATTTGTGAATTTATTGCCCTGCTAGGAATGACTTAAGCCGCTTGACATTTCATTACATGTGTACTGTATACAATATTACGTCACAACACGTAACGTTGCATGTAGTGACATTACGTCACAGGTGATAACGTGCGACCGATAACTGGTGCATACAGTGTCGTGTATTGCATAAACTACACATAGGTCAAGAGACACACACTCATATTATATGTATATGTATAAGTTCTGACAACTTCCTTAAACATTATCGTTCTACTTTTCTGCCCGCAACCGCGTGATTCCTACGGGAACGCATACTAAGATAAAAAAGGATCTATGGTAATCCAGATTATGATTTACTTGGGTATCAAGTTTTACCCAAATCCATGAAATGGTTTATGCAATTATACTGGATATGCAACTATAATGTCTTGCAGTTGAAATTAGCAAGTTGAATCGAGCTAATTACTATTGCGAAGAAATTGTCAGTCACGGCGTTTGCAATAGTGTTTCGGTAGACTAAGTCCACTCATAAGCTCCATACCTCAATATAGAACATTTTAATGCTATTGCTTCTAAAACGCCGCAACACAATTAAACTATTGCATTTAATATTTATCAATCGTATAACAAACATAGACTTGGACCTATATAGCTCCGAAGGGCCAAGGGCCTCTTATATACCATTTCTGATATAAAGAGATCAATTAAACCTACAAAGAACTAGCTATGTTTTAGATCCCAAACAATAAATGGCAAACTTATTGCTGTCTCTGGCGATGGGCTGACTCAACGCTGCTACTGAGTATTTTCTTTGGCCAACCTGGGCATCAAGTCCAGATCACAATTCGTCATGAGCCACAATTTGAGTCCATCGAATCGTAACCGTACGTAAAATGCGTATTGCGTAAAATTCATACCAACAAATCAGTCGAAAATATTATAACTAACCCACAAACAATAAATTAATTCGGACTTTAAAAAAGATTATAATAGTGAATCACGCATTTACAAACAGCTATTTATTAGCTAACAATATGTTACTACACTGCTGATTCACTTCAACAAAGTCTTAACAGGCTACAACAAAATAATAATTAATTCTTATACAAAAACAACTTTATGTTTATACTCACCGGTCACGATTCGGTGGACTCAAATTGTGGCTCTGATGCAAGCCGACGAATTGCATATCGGCGTCTGAAAGGCCATCCTTAGTAAGCGATAAGTATATGTGGAGATGTATTTAAAAGTCTATTAGAAATGTGTGTTTGTGGTTTGCTCGCAATCAGTCGTGTGGTCCCTAGTTCCGTTAGCGTGATTGCTGATAGGAATTCATTATTCACCAGTGCAATATGTTTTTAAAAGCTATAGTAAAATGGATTGTTTTTGCCTTAGTTATACTCGATTCATTTTCGACTTGATTGTTCGACTTTCGCTTAAACTGAGTGAGGTGTCGGATGTGATACCCGAGGTGAAGACTGTTTTTCTAAAGCAATATAGGTCAAAGAGGTTTACATTTCAATATCAAACTAATTTAAGCTGTATTATCATTTTATAACTAAGTAATAGGTATGTGTTTTATTATACTGGATCTAAAACATAGCGAAATGAGTATATCCCTTCGGGATTATCCACGACAGACACTTTTGCTTGCATATACAGCGTGAGGTTGTATCGACGTGTAAAATATTGTTTATTATTTAATTATATAACTTTCTTTTCTATTTTTTTAGAGACGCTACTTGTAAAATTAAATTAAAATGACATAATATATATACACTTTTTTTTAAATAGTCTTCCGTTTTGTTTTAATATATATGTTACGATTACTCAACATAATTATGTATATTTTACAGACACCAGCTAATAATCTTAAGACACTGCATCTCTTTCACACCTAGGTGATTGTGACCGATGTATTCAAGGTCATTGACATTATTTAGATCCATAAAGCACTACTGAAAATGAGCGTGATTTGTCTGTTTGTATGTCACGTGTGTCGAAACGCCTGTCTTACGGTGCGACACGAACAAAGGAACAATATGCCTGCCACAGATAATAGTACAATAGTGTACGGAGCTCAAGGCTGAAGACAAATTACCTTAGTCCAACTTCTGATACGTTCACAGGCATAGACAATCGTATTCGATTCTAGAACACAACATGTTTTTCTGGTTTATCTATTTGATACAGGTATTACTGTATAAATATGTATATAATATATCTCTATGTATAGACATACGTCTGTATGCCTATATGGATATGGACATGGGTGCGAAAGTGTAGGTAGAGGTTTGATTGATTGCTTTTCAGCAGCCATGGTCACGGGGTAAGTCTCCCCGTGACCATGGCTGCTGAAAAGCAATCAAACCAAATAACCGAAACGTCGGGGAAAGTGTAAAATTAAATTAAATCTAAATAGTTTTAACAGCATTAATAATAATTTAATAAGCTTAAAAATTAGTAAAATTTAATAGTAGTAGTGTAACAATTTTCAAAATTATGTAATAAAGTGTCCAATAAACAACGCGATAAAATCCGTATATAGTAGTTTAATTAAAAAAAAAATATGATTATCAAAAAATAAATAGAAACCGAACCGATCATCCATATGATTGATAACAATGATAACACGCAGACGCAATACAATGAGCCATCGCGCTCGGTTAAACCGATTAATGAGTCCGATCTGTTATAAGTACATTACGTACGTAATTACGTTTTACTTATGCAATGTTACGTGGAACTGAACGTAAACGTACACGTTACGAGAAAATTGTTTGTGTTTAAATGCAGTTTGTTTGGTTGACCAGCTGTTGTTAGCTTGGTGAAACAGGCGAACTTAGCCTGTGTAAGTTAATTCTTGTAAAACGTATCAGATTTTGTATTGCAAGTAACCAATACAAGTTGCATTCAGTATTTACTTTATGTAAGTTAATACTGAATGCAAATTGCATTATGGAGCGCATGGGTGGCGCAGCAGGGGGTGCACATGCTTCCCCTGTCAGGAAAGATAATACATAGAAAATAAATTGTTTTTTTGAGCTGTATACATTAAATCAAATTCACGCGATTGGAATTTGACATTACATTTGCCTACATAATATAAATGTATAATTCTATATTTTATATCAGTTAATAGTATAATGTGTAGATGCAGATGCCTTCCTGAAAGTACCTAACCCTGGCGACGCCTACGATGGAGGGTCATTTTAAATACCGCCACAATTACAAAGCCACGTTACTTAACAATGAATAAGCTGATATTCAGTTGAAATAATTTGCTGTTTTGTTGTTATTTTATAATTAATTGCATTTTATACCTAATTCAAGAGTTAATACCTTAAAATGATGGACGCCCTGATTATATATTGAATAACTATTTGGCACGGACTTTTCCTGCTAATAAGGGTTAGGCTAAAGTAGAATCGCCGCGAAAACGCTACGATCAGTGCAGCATGGCGGCCTTCACTCATCTTCGAGACATTATAAAGAAATCTCAATCATGGATTTTTTTTACGATATTCAAATACGCGCATAAATTTGATAAATCAGCAGTTGCATGCCGTGGAATTGATCCCGAGAGAACTTCTAAGTGATATTCCACTGTTAAATCACTAATCTATCGTTGCTCATACGAGATTAAAACAAGATTATCGCACTTATGATCACAATTAGTTACAGATCATTAATTTTATTAATCACGTCTGTGATGTTATTTCTGCATTTACTCTCAATAAATCGTGTAGCCTGCACTTTAATCACGATAAGGCTTCATTCACACGTACCACAACCACATCACATTGACGCGACAAAAGGTGATCAAGCAGTGGTTACGAGTGGTCAACGTTGCGTTGTGTTTCCTACAAAATGTGGATGTGGTTGAGTCGTCGTTAGTAGTTGCGATGTGGTTGCGATGACGCTCACGAGTGCAGTCAGACAGTTCGGTGGTTTTCGTTGAGGAAACACGCCTTGACTGAACAAACTCATGCAATTCGAACAGGAAACATTGTTGTTGCTATCCTTGTTATGGATTTTATTAAGAGGGGGAGGGCGCAGGCTTGCGCGCAGTGTCAGTGCGTCGTCGCAGCGTTGTCTGTGATGTGGTCGGACGCTAGTTCGCGTTGTCGCTAGTGGTTGCGATGTGGTCGGTATCATCCACGTGGTCGATAATGACGGCAAAATGTGGTCCATGTAAAGTCTACTATTCATTTTCAATACATCATAATTGCGCCGGCCAACGTGTTGTGGTTGTAGTGTGGTTGTGGTACGTGTGAAACAAGCCTAAGAGTCTCGATGGCTATCATAAGTGCACATGTAAGCTCCTTCATGCAATACTTTTCCATTCTACAACAGTAACTGAGACCTGAACAGCTCTTAACAAATATTTTATGCTCTGTGGTGTAAATATATGGTAAGCCGTGGACCCGCTCAGTGGTGGCAGACGAGCAAGTGGCCCACTTGATGGAAAGTGGTACCTAACCGCTGGTCATGAACTTCAGCAATGTCAGGACACAGCAAAGCTACTGCCTATCGTGAAAGAAAACTCTCTTTGAACCTCGTTTGAAGAAGGACATATCATAGCGCTCGGGAAACACCGAAGTAGGCAGTTCATTCCAGAGCTTGCTCGTACGTGGGAGAAATGATCGCTGAAAGCGTACCGTCTTGGATTTAAACTCTTCCAGGTGATATGGTTGAACCCTGCTTCGTTGTCGAGTGGTACGGTGATAGAATGGGGCCACTGGTACCAAATTAAACAGTTCTTTAGAACACTTACCATGAAAGAGTCGCTACACGCAGAGGGACTCAGTCTCTCCGTTGCTCCAACGACTCCAATCTATCCGTGAGATTAGGATCATCGACG
Source organism: Catocala fraxini (assembly GCA_930367265.1). Taxonomy (NCBI): domain Eukaryota; kingdom Metazoa; phylum Arthropoda; class Insecta; order Lepidoptera; family Erebidae; genus Catocala; species Catocala fraxini. Next base: position 5,013,529 of record OV884044.1, on the reverse strand, counting down.
ATCCGAACTGCCCGTCTTTGTAAGGAGTCAAGTGGGTCGAGCTGGTATTTGGGGGCCCCTGCCCAGAGATGTGAGCAGTACTCCACGTTCTGCTGGACCTGTGCTTTGTAAAGCACAAGACGTTGACTTGGTGTGAAGTACCCCCTTGATTTGTTCAGTACACCCACCTTATTGCTCGCTAATCTAGCTTTGTCCTCCAAGTGACTCCCAAACTGGACTTTACTCGAGATTTCCACGCCGAGGATCCCAATACTCTCGGAGAGACGGAGAGTAACTGCTTGGAACTGCGGCGCCATTATAAATGGGTCCTTCTTTGCAGAGAACGCGCACACTTCGTGTCTTCGAGGGGTTGAATCGAACTAAGTTCTGTTTACCCCATTTGGAGGCCCGCCCAAGAGAGTCCTCGACTTCAGACACAAGTTGTGTTCGTCTTTCCTGTATAATATGCTTCAAGGGACATTATGATAGCTGGTATAACGCGCATCACCCATGCTGTCATCCGCATAGCAATGTATGTCCTCGATTGACAACAAGTCATTGATATGCAGGATGAACGGCGTTGGGTAGAGCACCGAGCCTTGCGGAACACCAGCGTTAATGGTTTTGGTTTTCAGATGTATAGCCGTCATTGTATTAGGTGTCACAAATAATTTTGATTTTACGAGGCGTCACATCAACCGAATATGGACTATGTGTCCCTATAAACAAATTGGATGTATTTATCTGTACTCCACCACTGTATACGACGTGATCATTCAACTTTACATTATTCAGGCGAAGGCCGTTCAGTGACCTTGAAACACGACCACGCCTTTCTGCTCCACATAATATACTACAGCTGAGATCGTTTATCTCACTAAGTGCGTACATCTGTTATTGTCGCACTGTTATTGTCCTCGTATAACTCTCAACAAAATGCGTGACCCACACGCGTGCTAAACCGTTCTAAATCGCTTTGTAAGATAACAAAGGCGACGTATATATTTATAGCTAGTTTTGTACTACGTTTACGCAAATGTTTATTTATATTTTATTTAGAGTTTAGTTAAAAACTTGGGCGACATTGTAATGCACGCTTTCTACTGCGAGCGGAACGGACTCCGTACGTAGCATTAGGGTGTTACCAGACCAATCGATCGATCGTCGATTGACGACATCGGTCGACGTCGATTAGTCTGGTAGAAACTATCGATCGACGTCGACTAATCCATTCTACCATCGATCGATGCCGTCGATCGACGATCGATCGATTGGTCTGGTAACACCCTAACTCGCAATGGAAAACTGCATAGAAGTGCTTCCACTGAATAAGAGTGGGCAAAGCGGACTAAATGAATTCAAAGAGTCACAAAAGTGTTCGAAGAGTCGAGCGGATTCCGCGCGGACTCCGCTCGACTCGCAAACTGATTTTCATACCAGCACGTCCACCGCGAGCGATTCAGCGGAGCAGATTGAGCAAGTTAAAATGGGTCCGCTGTGTTATGGCGTCCGCGTCGCGAGCTTGTTTGAACGGACTCCTATACTAGGCTTTCTTGTCATGCATCGGTTAGTTATGCCGTAAACTTGTGCAAATATGGAGTTATTTATTGAAGCCATCTTAGCTCATCCAAAATCTGCGTATGTTACGCTTATTTTTTTTTTCTTTTTATAGTAGTAAAGAAGCAAACATTTCGTTATTGTATCATTAATATCATCATCACTTGAATCGTCCGACATCATCGCACACTTTGAATATAGAACTGACTCGCTTCTGCCACGGTTCGTGTGATACTGGCTGCCAGATTATTCCGCTTCGGAAGCTCGCAAACTCGCTCGCTCCGCCAAGTCCGCTCGTAGTGGAAGGCAAATGCTGAAACTCTTTTTTAGTGGACGCGCACGTAATTTACTTCGGTCCGCTCAGTCCGTTACCTCCGTTTCTGCTCTTTACCGTTTTTTAGTGGAAAGCGGCCATAATTAATATTGACTCTAGTTTCCCTGGCCACGGTTATGGACTATAGTCTGCATTTTTTAATAAATGTAGCGTGATGTTTTAGAATCAAGCAAGATAATCACCAGATATAATTATGTTTTAAACAGTAAATGTAGTACAATCCATATTGTTTTATCTTTACTCTCCAATTTCACTCGTGTGTCGAGGATGAGTTCACCAAAGCACACTGAAAGCATGCTTATACTAGATTGATTGCAATAAAGGATTGTATACTCTGGAAAAGCATATAGTAAGGCCAGTAGTTAGTGTAAGTGTAGATCGATGGCGTAGTAGTTAGTGTAATCGACTGCCACGCCTGAGGTCGCGGGTACGATTCCCGCACAAGTCAAACATTTGTGCCCATCATGAATGTTTGTCTTGGTCTGGGTGTTTCTATGTATAATATGTACGTATTTACAAAAAAAAGTATATATGTATGTTTATCCATTGTCTAGTACCCATAGTACAAGCTCTGCTTTGTTTGGGCTAGATGGTGTTGTGTGTATGTGATAGAATATTATTCGATAGGCTTTTGCAATTGTGTGAAAGTCTGCTAGTATCCAATAGCCGTGGTCGGAGAGACTAGAGTCCAAAGCAAAGATTAAAGAAGAGAAGAGTGAAGCTTATTGCCGCTTGCCACATCATGGCATACTCAGGCAAAGCTGTAGCTAATGTCCAGAGTATAGCACAACTACTGGTTTTCTAAAAACGCATAATAATTAACGAGATCTGGAAGCCCCGATCCCTACAGGAACTCACGAGGTCAATTACTGCGATCTTTTAGGTATCAGATACTTCTACAATCGTGTCGTGCTTTGGAACGATAGTGGGGCAAGGCCGATAGTTCAATTTAAATGTAAATACAAAAGAACTACAATCGGAACAATTTAACCTAATACGATTTGATAATGGCACTTTGTCATTATAAACTATTTGGAAAGCCGAAATTTTGTTGCCTGGAAGGCAAGTGCAAGTCGTGCTTTTGGGCTTATGTGAAAGTACTGCCACTCTTTCTAGTAAGGCTGCTTTAGAATTAAACGAAGATTTATTACTTTATGTTACACAAACGGGCAAATAGCAACTAAAACAAATCATGTGAACAATATCAAAATTTGTAACTAAATAGTGATTAATATTTAAATTTGAATATAGGGAAAAGTGGGCATGTATTGTGGATGTCTTGCTGTCTTCCTTGGACTGTAAAATTTAAATAGCGGTTATGAAGAGGTCTTAGATTCGATTTCCAGGTGTGGTAAAGTTTCATTGTGATTTTTTGACTAGAAATTTTAGTATTTATGAGTAGTAGAGCCTCGCTGATTTCAGCATGAATAGGCCGGCTCGACCGGGGAAGGACTACCCTCTCACAGAATATCGACGTGAAATAGCAATATTCCTACTGTTGTGTTTCGTCCAGTGAGTGAGAGTGCCGGAGGCCTAATTACCCTCTTTCCCACTTCCCGCTCCCTTTCCTAAAGGGTCGGCAACGCGCAAGCGTCCATAAACTACGGTGACCACTTACCATCAGGTGGGCCGTAAGCTTGTTTGCCATCTTAGTTGAATAAAAAAATTAATAATAAAAAGCATAGCAATACGGCGCGGCGGCGTCTAGCATTGCACTCGGGAGGCGCCAGGCTCGCTCCCTATTATGTGGGACAAAAACCATACGTACAGAAATGAGCGTCTAATAACTCCTTTGGGGATATAGCCGTGAGACTATATTTGTGGATATACTAAAAGTCAATATTATAAATATGAAATTGTTTAAAACTTTTCGTAGTGGAACCAACTTGTTAATCGCATTTTAATTCTTGACTCAGGACCACGAATAGCTCAGTTGGCAGGGAGACGACACGGTTCGTCAAGGTTGCAGTTTCAAATCGTGCTTCATGGATAGCCTTCTCCTTTGTTAAAATTTATAAAATACTATAGTTTATACCTGCTATAGAATGACTACACACTCCTAAACGTACGGTTTCCATACCTTATCAAATTGATACGAACACTCTGATAAGAATTGAATAATAGTGTATGATTTTAATCTAATAACTATTTGTATAAGTTTAAGCGTATCAAGTACATTCTTTATCTTAATAAACAAAGTACTTGATTTCCGTGAAAAACAAACGTGATTGGTAACTTCTTTTATTTATAAGATACCAGATTTTGCTCGTGAGTTCGCTATATTTTGTCAAAAAATTTATATCCCCATTAAATATAAAGACATTTTAAAATAATCATTGCATTTATTATAGAAACCGTGAAATTTTATGTATGATATAAACGGCCATTTTATAGTTAAGGACCTAATATTTTGCGCGCACGTGAAAATATGAATGTAAGATTTCGCATAGTTGAAGTTTATATGGAGAAGTGGAGACAGCTAAAATTTATAGAAGAAGCAGTCCAATTTTCTTTTATAGTTTACGCAAAACAAAATACACACAACCATAATTTAAGAATTTAATATATTACGGTCGAATTTTGGACGTCCTCTACTAAGCAATAAAACACCTAACTCACACTACACATGCGCAGTAAAAAGTCAGTGGTTTCCTCAAAAGATAGAAGTATTATTTATAATAATAATCAGCTCGAGTTATGAAAATAAACAACGTGGACGTAATGCCACTCCTACATTATCCAGGTCACAATCTGCTTACCAAACTTGCTTCGATCGAAACCAACCAACACATAGATTAATATAGCTGAGGGACGGCTTAAATAACTAGCTTTTGCCTGTGACTTCACCCGTGAAATACCGCGTGGAGGTTGGAAGTAGGTACCTATTTATATTTTTATTTCTTTGCTAGTAAGAAGAAGCTGATCTACTCGCATTATACTCGAGTTCTAGGCAGGATATCAAGATGAAACATGGACCAGATTTTAATTCACCTCCAGCAATATAACTATGAAAGTCGCAAACAGTTGCTAATTAAATAAGACAACGAAAGCCATAAAAATAATTAATGATAAAAATGTTCTCCAGAGCGAATTTCGGTCACGGCGGCCAATCTTAACAAAGACTAGACATCTGCGCGGTAGATATTATAGTACACAACTGCAAGCACATATACAAGTGCACTCTCTGTTGACTAACTCTCATAGTCCGTTGGGACAGCACTCAGACAGGACTGAAGACAGATCAGGTGCTTGCTGAGGCACAGGGGTGTGTAACACCGTCAACTACCTAACTTCGGGCTGCTATTAACAAAATTTTGACAGAAAAACTCAATACCTTTTTGTTGGCCGAACCTGGCATTCGAATCTGAGATCTCAAATACAGCAGTCGATTTCACTACCGATGGCACTGATGTAGTCAGTAAATATTAAGAAGCAAAACGTACACAGCTGTAGTTCATTTATCATTTAATTTTGACCGTGATTAGTCATAGTGATCACAACTATGATCATTACGCATCATCACAGTATTTTTTTTTGTAACCGTAATTTATCATCATTATGATATATTTGCCCATGATTAGTCACCGCGTTTTTGCGCTTAAACTCACATTACGTTAAACTACAAACAAATATTTTAATGACGCATTAAGCGGGGAATGTAAATGTTGAACATAACATTAAAATTTGATAGCGAGTTAAAAATAACGAGCCGAGGCAACTGCAATTAGCAATAAACAAATAACTGTTAATCTAAAATCAGACATTTTGGAAATTCTTTCTTTTTGAATAATAGCCATGTGATTTATAATCCTTCGGCTACGGCCGGTCAACCTGGTCAAAACGCCTAGCGTACCAAAAATGAATTTTCATTTATGTACCGGTAAAATATTTATTTACATTTTTGTTCCAGTAAGGTATTGTTCATGAATGCTCGTTCATAAACGTTCATCATGCAACGACAAGGTATAAAGTTATAAGAGATTTATACTTTTTGTAATACTACCAAAGCAGCAAACAGACATATATGATCCGGTTGGTGGTAAGCGATTACAGTACGCATATCTATGGAAGCTAACTAAGGAGGCGCTATGCTTATACCAGACGGTCCAGTGGCATATCTTCGTGATTCATATTATTCACAGATCTGATTAGGGAGATATTTTTCGTGTTGCTATCATTCACAAGCTACGGGTTAAATGTTTACCATAAAGAAGCGCGATTGCTTCTGAACGACTTAAATACAAATTATTAACAAAGTTTAAAACAGGTAACAAGAAGACGTAACCGAATTTCTGCAGTCTTTATTAATAATTTCTTTATGATTATATCTATATATAATCAGAAATTATTAATAAAGTCGGCAGAAATTCGGTTCATGGATATCGATAATACACTTTATAACAAGTCAAAAATTATATAATAAAAACTTACCAATCTTGGCGCTGCTGAACACGATCAACGCATGCGTATCGTCCACCCACTTAATCTCGAAACCTGTGTCCTTATATTCACTGAACAACGAGAACAGATCGTTCGTTTTAAACTCACTGGGAAAGTCGTACACTTCGACCACATGCCCGAACGTCTCGTCGTAAGGTCCATTAAACAACGCTTGACCTCTGGTCTGGTATTGATCGTAGCTGTTCTTCGGCTTACTTATATGGACTTTGCCAACTGTAGTCGTAAGCTCTTCTAGGAGTGAAGGATCAAGGCATTCGCCGCTGTCATCGAAGACAGCGTCCCAGTCATTCTCTTCCCGCTTCAAAGAGAGTTTCTGCTCCAATTTCGGCTTGCATTTCGTCGGCTCAGACTCTTTGTCTTCTAACACTGATTCTTGTAAGTTCTCCTCTTTCGTTTCAACAGGATCTGATATCACCAGTACATCAGAATGGAAACTCTGCTTTATAATTCTTTTGCTACTCCTATTAATTTCCTGGGACGCTCGTTTCAACTCATTTTTCTCGAAGTCCTCATCCTTAGCGTACAAGTAATCGTTATCTAATATATTATTGCTCTGGTTCGCTTCGTTCACGGCCATATTTTCGTCGGACTCATTTGTCCGCCAATCTGGTTCCTCGACGTTGTCCCGGCTTTCAGCGTAGTCACTATAATACCCGGGGCTGTAGAAGCCGAGTTGTCCGTTCGCGAAATAATCTCCTATATAAAAATTCTCGCCTACGTCTACTTCGTTATAACTATTATCACTAAAAGGTATTGCACTATCACTATTTGGCACTTGGAAGCCTGAAGGCACGGATTCCTTTGTATCGCTCGATGTAGGTGTATCGTCTGCTTCTATGCTGGGGGCCGTATGAGATCTTTGATTCCTGAGATGTGGGGGTGTGTAGACGTTGCAGAAGTTTTTGTCTATTGATTTTCTAGGGGTGGAGTTTGCGGACCTGTCTCTGGGTGGGGGTGACTTGGGGCACTTGGGTCCGTCAGTGGTCTGACTAGTTCGTTTGTTGGTCTCTTTGTTATCCTCCGGCGTGTTGGACTCCGCGGTGCGGAGTGCTCGGGGCACGTACACGGCGCGATCTGGCCGCCGAGGTTTCGTCGAACCAGATCTGTAAACAATTATTACATGATAAGTCGATAAAGACACGGCTACGTATCGATAACGGTAAGGAAATCCCGACCGTTTCATTATATTGACATAACGGTTGAGCAATATTGCGACACTGCTGTCATGAGCTCGCTACTCGCCATATCAATTTTCGTTGCATACAAAGTAAGCCAATAACATGTCTCATTTATTACCGCAATGCTACGATAAGGCATAGATTAATAATAATAAGGTACACTCCTTTTTATATCATAATATGTCTGTATAATATGCTTATGCAAGCATAAAAGTATGATAACAATTAACATATATTATGTATATTTTGAAGCTTGCTAACAGGCGTCATAAATCGTCACAAAAATATATTTAAGCATGATATTGTTGGAGATGTGAATTTTGAAAAGTTGTATTGTCGAAGGTTAATTCCTACATTCTTCTTGAAATGTTTCTGCGCGAAAATACGCAATATGAAATTATGTAGGTATGTACAATCGTTTAGATTTCATATTTTACATATAATGATGGTTTTTAAAGATTATACTCTTATAAGTTTAATGTTTAAAAGTAATATCGTCCTACAGTCTCAAATGCGCTTATGAGTGCTCCACTTAAACCAAACAAGGCAAGAAAAATACATCCAACACAAAAACTATACACCCACACCTCCATCGTTCAAATTCAAAACAAATATAACAAGTCACAACAATACAAAACACTCGCTTTTCATCCATCAATTTTCGCTACCAACACCCAAACAGCACAATGGAGGCACATCATTACCAGTCATACAAACAAAACACAATACAAGCACTTATTACTGTCAAAATTTCTGTCATAATTATCTGTCATACACCTGAGCGTGGAGTCGGCGTCGTGTCCATCTATTACCGCACTCACGTAACACTCAAGTGGGGCAAGGCCAATACCTCTCGCGGCACACTTTCGTCCGTTTTCGGCCGAGACTGGTTTGTGCAATGGACGTTGTTGACATCACTAGTGTCTGGACCTAGTTCTGTAGTGTTGTAACATCGCAAGAGATTGTAAATATTCTGTTCTTTATAAATAATAATTGTTACTTTTACAATAACGAAATTATTTAAATTGAATAGTGTTTCTGTGGCCGGCATTTATTATTTTACGCTTTTAGCCTTTTGTGCTGCTGCAGTCCAATGCTTAGGTCGGACAAAAATATGTCATGTCATCATGTAGGGCAGCTTTAAAGGGCCTTTCGCACTACAGAAAAGCAACCGAAAGGTCAGGCAATGTGTAATTATTACACGTGATAAAAAGTTGTAAATGAAATTAATCGTGTTGCGTTGCAATCCGTATAATGTTACTATAAAAACTTCTGTTTTCCCACATGCGCGTAAGTGTAGTGACGCCGGTACCTTCAAACGCACCCAAAACCACAGCTTGTCTCACTTAAATAAATTGTTACATTTAATTTAGCACTACCATGCCTGTAGTGTGTTTTGATAAACTCATTCCATGTTACAAAATTGAAGAAAAGCACAGGGTGTGTCTTCGTTTCATTTACTGTTAAATAATTATGGGGCTTGCCTTATTTTGAAACTAGACACGCTGCTGCGTCATCATCATCTTGCCCTGGTCCCAATTTATTTGGCACGCTGCTGCGTAAAGGTAATAAATACAAGAGTGGTCTTTAAACTATTTGAGATTCGGTAAGTGGAATACACTAGTTGTAGCCTCAGAACAAGCTTAACAAGCAAACAAACGATATAACTAAAGACCTCAAAATAGCAGTTGCCAAAGATTTGAACTCTAGTTTGTTAAGTATTAATATTAGGGGTTAAAGTATGATATTGCCGATTTGTACTGAAACATTTTTTTTTCTAATATGTACCATATTTATTTGATCGAAATATTTATCCTTATGATCTATACATTGCTGCCTGCTTGCTGGAATGCCAGACATAAGTGAAAAACAATCACGTCTGGCCGCCGGCGGGTCGCTATAGTTTAAGAAGTTTTGCTTCAATTCGACAAACAGCAATAGAAAAAAATATAATGGTAGTAGTATTGTCGGCCTCGATGGCGTAGTGGTTAGTGTAACCGACTGCCACGCCAGAGGTCGCGGGTTCGATTCCCGCACAAGTCAAACATTTGTGTGCATGTACATGGATATTTGTCTTGGTTTGGGTGTTTCTATGTATAATATGAATGGATTTACAAAAAAAAAAAAGTATATATGTATGTTTATCCATTGTCTAGAACCCATAGTACAAGCTCTGCTTAGTTTGGGCTGGATGGTGTTGTGTGTATGTGGCATAAAAAAAAAATTTACTCCTAACTAATATTATAAATGAGAACGGGAGTTTGTTTGTTTGTTACGCTTTCACACCTTAACTAATCAGCCGATCATCATGAAAATTCGCATACCCGTTGTTTGGGGTACAGAAATGGACATACGGTACCGTTCATGCAAAAAAACGCGAAAGCATAAGCTAATTGTGTATAAAATACTTATTAATTAAATAAACGTATACCTATCCTTAGTTAATGAGATATTCAGGGTTATGTTAAAGTCAATTATCCTTGCCTCTTGCACCTTTATTACTCAGAGTAGCTTGATAACGAGTACACGTTTGTCACCTTGCTCGCTGGACAGAAATAGCAAGTTTTATTGTGACCGCCGTTTAAAACGTTAATTACTTCCTTGTTTTTTTTATATTCGTTTACTTTATTTTTCTTATATCTTTTGTAATAAAGCAAACGGCTCAGCTGATGACAAGCGGTCATCGTAATCTATGAACCCTTGCATTAGTAGTGTCAAAGAGGGATCGCTACGTGGCGCAAGCGCAAGTGATTCTAATAGCAGATGAACAAACTACTGGTTCTTCTATTGACAGCATATCATATTAGGAAAACACTAGGAGCTGTGGGAACAATAATTACCAGAAACCCAATGTAAAGCGCGGTCAGGCAACTTAAAGTTTCAACCGGCAACTCGGATTGGCGCCAATGTCGTCCCGATGTGCCCATGGTTTGCGCTTAAGACTGCGCCAAGTGAAATGTGCCAAAACAGGCGGTCACAGTTAAGTGAATAAAATCAACACTTTTTGTTTAAGACAAATATAAAATATACATTTACCATAACAATGAATGTGTTTATAATTACTCCGTGTAAAAAACTTAAAATAATTAATATTTTCGCCTACAAAATTACGTATACAAAAATGCAAAAACGTAAGCTCGTGTTACGTGATTTTTAGATTATAACAGTAGAAATCTATCCTATTTTACAGCTTAAACGAAACATAAATAGTTATATTACAATTTGTCCGTCCCAAATATTTAAGTTATTGGTTGTCAATAAAGATACATATTTATCAAAAAAGCACTTCAAATCCTCCATTCAATTTTACTATGGCGGCCGCGCGTCGATTTGAATATGCGCCGTACGAGCTCTGTCACTATCTGTCTTACGCTCGGCGCAGTCTTAAGCCTGGGCTTGGGGTAAATCGTGCATTGTTTATCAAATTATCTGCTATAACATTTTTAATAAAGGAATTTCGCAGCGCGTAATTCTTTTACTGCAATATGTGGCTGCAATGTTTTCAACTACAGCCAGCAGCTCAAAAACTTTAAATGCATCGGCCATTTTAAATCTAACTCTATGGATAGCCATTTGCAAAATATAGACGTGTATCGACCATATTATGGCTGTTATTGCAGGCCAACATATTTCAGCCGTACAAAAAATCGGTTAAAAGCTCTTTAACTATATGGAAACGGCAATAGGAGCGCGCTAACGTATTATGTGCTATAATACCTAACTGCTTCTTCGTCTATACAGACCTGAGCACATTTATACCAAAACTACTTTGTTTCACAGACCACATTGTTTTTTAGTACCTATACGACAATGTGTGCAAGAGCTAATTTGTCTATTGTTTATTGTAAGCGAGACGTTGTCATTAGGCGTATCTGTTGCAATATCCTCAAGCATGAGTCGACCACATAGAACCACGTTTTGAAACAGTGCGAATGCACGTTAGGTACCGAGTTACTTAAGCTCCAAGGCTGCGGCCTATAAAACACGCGAATGGAACTTTCCTGAATATAATTCAATGTTGTTCATTGCCAAAGCGGTAGTCAATGGTGTATTAAAACTGCAAATCACTTACAGAATTGTTTTAGGACGGTGTAATAGGCGGCTAGGACACTGAAGTCAACTGGACAGCAAGTATCTAGACTTTGCAATTGAGAATTTCTTAATAGGAAAACCCACAGCTTGCCTCAATTTTGTTTCGCGTGGCAGAATTAGATTTCTTAAATCTAGAAGTTTACGACATTCATCTCTGACTTTTCCATGTAACATTTTCTTTGATGGCTTACTTTAACGATAAAGGAAATCATCATGAGGAAACCAGTATGTCTGTGAGTTCTCCATAATGTGGTCGAAGATTATTATGTAAAGTCTACTAGTCCGCACTGGGCCAGCATGGTATGGCTTTACTCTTCACCCACTAAGAGGTTAGCCCCCAGCAATGTTGCAGTAAACAGGGCTGATGATACCAGAAGTTTCTGAACCTAAACATCTGCAGTCGCGATTGTGCTAAGGCTTACGCCACTGGGTTAACGACTCGCTCATTGATCTAATGGCGCAACATCACCGAGTGACTGGCCGGCGTTCGCTTAATGACAGAACGTTGAACTGTCTAGTCAGAGATTTCGGTTCGAATATAACAGCATCAGGTAGGTTAGTTTCGATTGCTTCTGCTGCATAATGGATAGATCTTGAACTTGCGAAAAGTGTAAGAGCATGTCTAGAAAAAATGGATACATAACTTGGCTTCGTTCGCCTAAAATAATATGTTGCACTTATGTTTTTGTACGCTGATTAGTAGATATGATCTTTGTGTCTATATCTGGGTCAGGCTAACTGTTATTAGCTTCTTCTGTCAAGAAACTCGTAGTGACGGAGTCTAGAACTGTCTCCGATATATAGCAATAAGCAAGCTCGCTATGAGGTGGCACCCATAACATAGCTAGCAAAGGTTGTGTACCTTTTCGGGGATATAGACTTAAGGATATATTTATATAGTTAGGTAGGCACAATTCCCTAGTTATGTTCAGGTGCCACAAGATAGGCGATGACGACGGGGCAGACATTAACGAAGATGGCGGGGCTATCTAGATGGCTTTGAAAAGGACTGGCAGGGGATATCAACCAACAGAAAGATTTGGAAGTCCAAGGCTTTTGCCCAGGAATGGGACATATCAACAAGCTAATGAATAAAAAAAAATGTAGGTAACCTCTGCCTACCTTTCCGGGCCAGAATTGAGATGTATATATCCGATAACGACCTACTTAAAAACTAACCCAACACAGCTACCACATAAGCATATCTTCATAAGCAGTTAACCTTTCATTGTTCAGTACTATCGCGAGCTATTGAAACATTTTCGCTCGATTATACGTTCGTGAGTCGATAGTGAAAGGGCAAATGTCAAGCGTATTACAGCTCTAGTTGTTAAAGCTAAGAAAACCGGTTAAGTCCGTAATTGTTATCGTAAGTGGCATCTTATTATCATGGTGATAATATAACATAGTATCACGCTAGTATATACTTTTATAGAGGTTTATTATTGCGATATTAAATTAACAATAATATCCCGCCCACTGATGTATTATACACTCACTTTATGTACTTTACTTAAATGCCATATAATCCGTAACGAAAAATATAGAGGATTTATACATCTCTAACGATGTTAGAATAACATTGTATTTAACATATTCGCAAGACGACAGTCAATTAACACTGTGATATGTAAATACATATTTGCAAGATGACAACCGCTTTGTGTGTAGAATGCGAACGGATAAACAGTTCTATTAATCTACGGTTCCGGTACAAGAACAAATTATACACTTTGACTTTGAGAACAATTATAAAATTCATTATGCAGAAAAACTCAACGTTATCCAGACCTTAGAATCTAACTTGGCACTTTACACCCATTTTTCTTTTTGAAATCCTTGGGTGCTACGGTGTAAACCTACTACGGTGTGCCTCAACGAAAGTACTTTAGCAGAAGTGCCCAATGCAGATTTATCATCTGCGGACG